>CAWUFW010001757.1:0-1327500 GCA_963921515.1 Calotriton arnoldi
TCCAGACACTCCCCTGTATGCATATCCTGACTTCCAGGCATTTGGACATCATTTAGGATTTGACATCCATTCCCAATCCATGCCGGGTTTTGTGGAAGCCAGTCTGCTCATGCTGGAAACTCCATTACCTATAATCCCCTGCACACTGCCTTGTCTCCACCCCTGCAGGCCAAGGATGGGTGGAGGAATTCAGTTCACCTGTGGCTGGCTGCTGCTAGCCTGCTCACACCTGATGCATGTGATTACTGTGAGCTCTTTTAAGCCCCAGCTCTCTTCAGCCCAGTGTTGGTCATTGTAGCTGTATACCGGTGAGGCCGATCCTTGTTTCCAGTGTTTCCTGAGCTTTTGATACCCTTGTTTCCAGTGTTTCCTGAGCTTTTGATAATCCTTGTTCCTTGATTCCTGAACTATAGCTATTCCTTGTGCCTGAATTAGCACTGCCTGCAGTGCTACCTTGTTTCCTGAGTTCCTGAGCTATAGCTATTCCTTGTGCCTGAATTAGCACTGCCTGCAGTGCTACCTTGTTTCCTGAGTTCCTGAGCTATAGTTATTCTTTGTTCCTGTTCCTGGGCTTCAGCTATTTCTTGTTCCTGATTTGCACTGCTTGCAGTGCTCTCTTGACTCCTTGTTTCTTGAGCTGTAGCTATTTCCTGTTTCCTTGAACCAGTACTGCCAGCAGTGCTACCTTGACTCCTGAGCCTTAGCATTCCTTGTTCCTGACCTGTAGCTGTTTCCCTTCTCCTGAACTAGCACTACCTGCAGTGCTACTTTGACTCCTGAGCTTTTGCTCAATTCTTGTTCCTGCCCCAGCACTGCCTTCTATGCTACTTTGTTTTCTTGATTCCTGAACCTGCACTATTCTAGTATACCCTTGTAGCCTCCCCTTCTGTATACCCTTTTCCAGTCCCTGCCTTTCTTCCCATCTCCTTGGTTCCAGGTCTAGTTTGCTGTCTTTCTATTTCTGCTGTCTTGCTTCGGTTACCTTGTATGTTTGTTACCTGCTTTCTGCCAAGTGTGCCCTGTGATTTCCTTCCTTTCCTGTTAAGCACTCCTCCTTGCTAGCTCCTTGTCTATTGTGCTTGTGTTTAGTTCTACCCATTTGCTGTTACTGCCTTCTTGCATGTTCCTGTTTGATCGCCAGGATCTGTGGGCACAGCTGACTACCTAGGTGGTGTTTCTTGTTCACTGTGAGTATTGTCTTTGAGTTACTGTTATAACATCACCATAGGTATAAGCTCCACAGACCCTGCCTTTGCATACATATCCTATATGTGGGTATTTTCAGTCAGTATCTGTAATAGCAATTGTGGGTGAGGAACTTACTGAGCTTCAGTCTTACCGTGTGGAGCGCCCGAGTGCTTTACCCCACATCCCCTTTATTAATGTTGTTTTATATATGTGTATTGCACATCCGTCCTGGGTGTAGTGATTCTGAATGCTAAATTGCCTTGTGAGTGCCCTTCCTTTCTGAGTCTTAGCCATCTTGTTCCTTTGTACAGGCTTCCCCTTTGGATCCCTTTTCTCCTCTGACTTCCTGTGTGATCCTGGGCCGCGCTGTACTCCTCTCTCTGTGTATGTTTTCTACCCCGTTCCAAGTCCTTGCCCAAGTCCCTGACTGTGTTCCCGACATAGTCCCGGACAGTCCCTGACAGAATGACCAACCTACAATTCCAGGGTTACTTGTGAGGTTTCTTTGCGTTCAGTTAGCTACCATTTTTCTGTTACATTTGGTTGTGAAAATATTGAAGGTGTGTCCTAATGAGAGGTTTACGAAAGAAACACACCAGTACATCATTTAGGTTTGTACAGGACAATTCCCCAGTGCCCAACAACGAGAGGCATTTAGTGTCTACTTTACAGTTTGTTCACCCTAGTCCTGAAACAATGAATCCTCTTATGAGAAATGGACATTTACGTTCTGAATATTTTACTTATTGGCTCTCAAACAACTCTTTGCCAGATCCGGACTTAATCTTTTATTCTGATCCAGATTCAATGTCTGTGTCAGCATTGCATAAGGAGAATGCTACCTTACTCAGTTTGCTGAACAAGAATTCTGAATCTCGCACGTCTGCTGTAAGTGGTTGTAAAATACAGTATTCAACCACACAACCAAAGAGAGAGCAGATGCATTTTATAACCTCTGGTCTCCATTCAAATAATGTTACCCAGTCTTGCAGTCCAGTAAAGAGCACAGACCCGGATACTAAAGTGACCTTGTTAGATACCACATTCAAAGTAAACCATAATCAGTTTAACAAAAGAGAGAAAAGACCTACTAGAACACAGGTGGCTAATAGCCACTTCGAACAAAATCCAAGGTATAGCTCTGTTGTGTGTTGTGAAGTTGCCAAGTCTACCACTGTCCTTGTAGAGAAAGATCTGCAGTCTTCACAGGATATAATTACATCTAAGATTCTTGAACTACAGCGAGAGAATAAAATGTTTCAGACTCTGTTAAAAATTATAACCCAGAGTTCAAGTGGGAATCTAAAACCCCTGTACAAGACAACTTTTCCACCTCTATGTTAGCCTCCTTAGAAATGGAGAATGAAGCCTTGCGCTCTCTTTTGCGTTCCCCTCAGAGCTGGTTCAGCCATTGTGTGAATAATACTGTGGCTGATCACTCGGATTCCATGCAGAAAAGCCATAGTACCTTGTCTCACAGTGCAGTTAATGAAAGTATGTGTTTGAAGTCTGAATTTTCTAACTCCTCTGGTGTTTGTCTTTTAGTGCTAAATTACAACTAGGCGCTACATCTGAGATGTGTCCCGCCACTTTTCAGGAACCCCAAATGCCAGGCAAAACAAAAAACATCTCTTTGCTTTCTTTTCCTGGTAGTGAGGTCAGTTCTTTCTCAGAGATAACCCATAGACAGGCCATTGACATACAGATAAAATCTGAACCAGTGCCCCACATAATCCCTGATGTGACAATATCTTGTGACTCAGACCACGCTCTTGATTTAACTGCTGTGACTGAAGTCAACCTCCTCGCTGATAAGAAACAAAATGCTGACCCCTTGTTTGCTGTTTTGCCTTCGCTTGTGCTTACACCACATATTGAAAAGTCAGGAAATTATACTTTCTGCTCTGATGCACCTTTACCACCTAGTAATGCAGAAGAAAATGAAATAATGTCCAAAGACCAAGTGATCTCTGACCCGTTTCCTCTGACTAAGACATGTGAACTGCCAAATGGTAAAGGGAGTCTGGTCATCAGAGACTCTAAGATAAGCAGTAATCTTAGCCATCCCAAAGAAAACGCTTCAGTGTGTTTTAAGGAGCCAAGGAACTGTGAAGATTTCACTATTGACAACAGGGAATCTACTGCTCACGAGCTATTGCCATTCCCAGAATTTAAAGTCTGTCATCCTTGTGCCTCTCTGCCATCAGCTAGTCTGCTTTCAGAGTTTCCAGAGTCCTCAGCCGGCCTGCTGCTTTCAGAGTTTCCAGAGTCCTCAGCCGGCCTGCTGCTTTCAGAGTTTCCAGAGTCCTCAGCCGGCCTGCTGCTTTCAGAGTTTCCAGAGTCCTCAGCCGGCCTGCTGCTTTCAGAGTTTCCAGAGTCCTCAGCCGGCCTGCTGCTTTCAGAGTTTCCGGAGTCCTCAGCCGGCCTGCTGCCTCCTGAACTTCAGCCTGCAGCCTGCCTGCCATCTGTGCCCGAGCCTGCAGCCTGCCTGCCATCTGTGCCCAAGCCTGCAGCCTGCCTGCCATCTGTGCCAGAGCCTGCAGCCTGCCTGCCATCTGTGTACGAGCCTGCAGCTTGCCTGCCATTAGAACTGGAGCCTTCAGACTGCCTGCATTCAGAGCCCAAGCCCTCAGCTCACCTGTCTACTAAGTCAGAGTCTCCAGCCTGTCTGACTTCAGAGCCAGAGCTTCCAGCCTGTCTGACTTCAGAGCCAGAGCTTCCAGGCTGTCTGACTTCAGAACCAGAGCTTCCAGGCTGCCTGACTTCAGAACCAGAGCTTCCAGGCTGCCTGCCTTCAGAACCAGAGCTTCCAGGCTGCCTGCCTTCAGAACCAGAGCTTCCAGGCTGCCTGCCTTCAGAACCAGAGCTTCCAGGCTGCCTGCCTTCAGAACCAGAGCTTCCAGGCTGCCTGCCTTCAGAACCAGAGCTTCCAGGCTGCCTGCCTTCAGAACCAGAGCTTCCAGGCTGCCTGTCTTCTGACCTTGAGCCTCTATCTTGCCTACTTTTTGACCCTGTGCATCCAGTTTGCCAGCTTTCAGAGGTCTCAGTTCGTATACATTCAGAGACTGAATCTCCAGCATCAGAGACAAAACTCTCAACATGTAAGCCTCAAGGGCCTGGGTCTCCTGCATACCTGCTTCCAAAGTCGCCTGCATGCGAGTCTTCTGTATGTTTTCCTCCAGGGCCAGAACTTCAGGTCTGCTTCCTGTCACCTCCTTTGTCTTCAGCCAGTTTGTCTTTGACCTCTGTGCCTCCTGCCAATCCGTTATCTGCTTTTGGCCCTACAGTCAATTTTCCTTTGCTTTCAGAGTGCTTCTCTAGCCTTCCATCATCAGGACTTCAAACACCTTTGATTCAGGCTTCTAAGCCCCTTTTACTGGATTTGGACTCTTCAGGTCCTGCCTCCGACACTGCTGTTAATTTACAGCGTATTATTCTACCCTCCAGAACATCACATTTTTCCTGCAGTCCTCTGGTATCTTGCACTACATCTCTGATGGAAATGGACTTATTTCATAGCAGCAAAGGCTTTAAATTGAGTCCCAGATTCCGGGAGCCGGTCGTTGGAGGGGGTGTACTGTCACGATTCACTCCCTGTGCTCTCGTTCCCACCACCAGGGGGGCGAATTGTGGGGATTTCCAGTATTCTAATATGCTTCCAGACACTCCCCTGTATGCATATCCTGACTTCCAGGCATTTGGACATCATTTAGGATTTGACATCCATTCCCAATCCATGCCGGGTTTTGTGGAAGCCAGTCTGCTCATGCTGGAAACTCCATTACCTATAATCCCCTGCACACTGCCTTGTCTCCACCCCTGCAGGCCAAGGATGGGTGGAGGAATTCAGTTCACCTGTGGCTGGCTGCTGCTAGCCTGCTCACACCTGATGCATGTGATTACTGTGAGCTCTTTTAAGCCCCAGCTCTCTTCAGCCCAGTGTTGGTCATTGTAGCTGTATACCGGTGAGGCCGATCCTTGTTGCCAGTGTTTCCTGAGCTTTTGATACCCTTGTTTCCAGTGTTTCCTGAGCTTTTGATAATCCTTGTTCCTTGATTCCTGAACTATAGCTATTCCTTGTGCCTGAATTAGCACTGCCTGCACTGCTACCTTGTTTCCTGAGTTCCTGAGCTATAGTTATTCTTTGTTCCTGTTCCTGGGCTTCAGCTATTTCTTGTTCCTGATTTGCACTGCTTGCAGTGCTCTCTTGACTCCTTGTTTCCTGAGCTGTAGCTATTTCCTGTTTCCTTGAACCAGTACTGCCAGCAGTGCTACCTTGACTCCTGAGCCTTAGCATTCCTTGTTCCTGACCTGTAGCAGTTTCCCTTCTCCTGAACTAGCACTACCTGCAGTGCTACTTTGACTCCTGAGCTTTTGCTCAATTCTTGTTCCTGCCCCAGCACTGCCTTCTATGCTACTTTGTTTTCTTGATTCCTGAACCTGCACTATTCTAGTATACCCTTGTAGCCTCCCCTTCTGTATATCCTTTTCCAGTCCCTGCCTTTCTTCCCATCTCCTTGGTTCCAGGTCTAGTTTGCTATCTTTCTATTTCTGCTGTCTTGCTTCGGTTACCTTGTATGTTTGTTACCTGCTTTCTGCCAAGTGTGCCCTGTGATTTCCTTCCTTTCCTGTTAAGCACTCCTCCTTGCTAGCTCCTTGTCTATTGTGCTTGTGTTTAGTTCTACCCCTTTGCTGTTACTGCCTTGCATGTTCCTGTTTGATCGCCAGGATCTGTGGGCACAGCTGACTACCTAGGTGGTGTTTCTTGTTCACTGTGAGTATTGTCTTTGAGTTACTGTTATAACATCACCTTAGGTATAAGCTCCACAGACCCTGCCTTTGCATACATATCCTATATGTGGGTATTTTCAGTCAGTATCTGTAATAGCAATTGTGGGTGAGGAACTTACTGAGCTTCAGTCTTACCGTGTGGAGCTCCCGAGTGCTTTACCCCACATCCCCTTTATTAATGTTGTTTTATATATGTGTATTGCACATCCGTCCTGGGTGTAGTGATTCTGAATGCTAAATTGCCTTGTGAGTGCCCTTCCTTTCTGAGTCTTAGCCATCTTGTTCCTTTGTACAGGCTTCCCCTTTGGATCCCTTTTCTCCTCTGACTTCCTGTGTGATCCTGGGCCGCGCTGTACTCCTCTCTCTGTGTATGTTTTCTACCCCGTTCCCAGTCCTTGCCCAAGTCCCTGACTGTGTTCCCGACATAGTCCCGGACAGTCCCTGACTTTGTCGGAGTCAGGCATTTTTGTTTTTTGAAAAATGTAGAACAAGTTTCAAGGAAACAAAGATAAGGTGCACAATATTTTGGAACTGTGTATGCTTCAACGTTGAGCAAACCAAACAGCTAATATATAGGGTACTGCCCTATGTAGCCGTGGTGGATACTTAACCCTGCCCACTCCAGACGTCTTTTGGAGTATATGGTTAGGGGTCTCTGAGAGAAAAAGCACGGCTGAGTTACTCAGTATCTAACGTTGAATTACTGCCTTACCAAACCGTTGGGCGCCATGTAGTGTAGCTCCTATTTCCCTAATAGGCTCTGCGCATTGGAATAATATATCCTATAGGTTTGACATAGGACTGAGGTCGGTATGTCCCTATCGAGTATATTAAACTTAATTACTTGTGCCAGCTAGCTCAGAGGCCACTAGAAACTCCTTGACAACAAGAAGGGAGTAGTTTCTGGCAGCCGCAAAACATGACCACTTTGTTTCCCTTTAGAATCCGAACGTGTCCCAGAGTCGTGGAAACAATAGATAACTATTTCACTCAGCTCAGTCGTGCATGCTTAGTTTTCCTCAAAGTTACACAGAAAGAACAGACGGGAGTTTCAATAAAAGATTTATTGAACAGTCTTGTTTCTGGTGTAAGTAAAATGTGCTGTTACGATCACAAGACAGTATGCGAGATAAATAATGTACAGTGTGAGCAGTAGAAATAAATAATACTGCGATAGCATTATCTTTTTAGCATATATGCATTTACATAAATAACATAGACTAAAAATGCGAGTACTCATACGATGCGTCTCTAACCTAGTTCTACCCCAATGTACCTAACCTGTCCTAGGTGTAGGGAGAGGTATGAAGTAGGTGAAGTATTCCTTACTATGGTATACTAAGAGTATGTTAAGCCTAGTATGCCTAGTATGCCAAAAGTCCCTCTAGGTTCTAGTCAGCTCCATACCTGAAGAATGAGAGAGGTAGGAATCTCTTGGCAGACTCGAACTCCAACACCCCGCAAGGGAAGTCAGATCACTGGAAGCTGGACTCTCTGCGTGCAGGGATGACAGCGTCTTCTCAGTGCGTCCGGCCGGGAAATGGGCTCCTCTGAAGTCGAGGTCTCCTCTGATTTACAGGGGCTAGGGAAGGTATATTTATACCTGAGAAATACCTAAGAATGTTAGCATTGACGTGAGTCGGACAGCGGAAGACGTCATGAATGAACCCCTAAGGAATAATGGTTCATGCATAATAAATGAGTCCTTGAAGAAATCAATAGTCCTGGGCTAGGGAAACTCCCGCAGCCTAAGGGTCTGTTCTTCATGAACTCGTTGTGACGTTAGGGTGGACGGATGTCGGAGACCATGCCTGTATTTGGAGTGCACGGTTTAATGCCTAAATAAGGACTGGGATTTTATGCCTATATAAGGGCAGGGCGAATTGTGCCTATATAAGGCCATGATACTGGAAAGCCCTTTTATGGACACCCTAAGAGGAATACAACAAGGTATACGTTATAAGTACAATATCCCTTGACATATGGAAATTGACTGGTAGTTCGTTCTCCGCAGAAGCCACAAATGCTTATTTGCTGTTATTATGAGGATATTGACGATGCAATACTAACATACAAGAAAAATTCAAATCAACAACTCAACACATCGAAACGGATCATTGCAACTCTGACAAGCCCATCGCATGAGCGCCATCCCCTTCCTTCAGCGACATTGACATGCCTGTGCCTCAGGCCTCTCCCTGACTACACCGCTAGGTCAATGGTGTTGGCCTTTTGGTTGCTGATATCTAGGATATGTGTCAGTCCTGACTCGTCCTCACCCCCGTTTATGTTCCCTTCTTGCGAGATGTCCCCCTCCGGCTCATGCCCCATGTGTTGTAACGCCACCACTATTGTGTCCCAGTGTTGTGCAATTGGGTATTTGCTCAGACTGGCCACATCCTCTCTGTGCAGAGCAGTACTTTCTGCCTGGGCCCAAATCAGAAAGTGATCGCTTCCAGCTTTCAGGCGTGGGGGGATGTTTGTTTTTCCATCTCCGAGTGACTAGCCTTTTTGCAACCATGAGGCCCAGGTCTATGAATCTTGAGGTAGCTTTGTGTTTTTTGGATCTAGGAAATACCCCTAATATACATTCTTCCGATGTGTGTAGTTGTGTGCGATCCTTACAGTCCAATAGGCCTGTTGTCACCTTCTGCCAGTAATGGCGCAGTGAGGGGCAGGACCACAGCATGTGGAGGAGGTTCACTCCTAGCTGCTCGCAGCGAGGGCATGCAGCACTGGTAAGTTGGAAGTATTTATTTATCTTATCCAGTGATAGATATGCTCTGTAGATAATATAAACCTGTATAATGCGACATTTTGCGTTCCGTGAATTTGTACCGCACTTTCTAAGATCATGTCCCATTCCTTCTCGTCCTATGGCCTCCACCTATCTTCTCCCCATTTTGTACGTAGATTTGCCAGGCGTTTCAGGGTGTGTAGTAATAATGCTTCTGTTAGCCAGTGGACCATATGGCTTCCTCTCCCCATTACATGTAAATATTGTATCACCAGATGTGACAGTGTCTCAGTGCTCATGTCTCCCCATGACGTTATCAGTGCCTTTATGATGGAGTTGTACAACATAAATTGGCCTGGTGGCAAGTCAGTGTCTTGGGCTAACCTATCAAAGGGCAACAGCGTGCCGTCCTCATATAAATCGCCCAAGGTTCGCACCTCGGCGACATGCCAGGTTGCAAGTGCACCGCTTGATGTGCCCAGTCCACTCCTCGGGGTGCCAAGAAGGAGGAGTGCGGGTGCAAAGGGAGTCTTCTGTCTGGTGAGGCATAGGCTGCGTTTGTAACAGCGATAGGCTAGGGCCAGGGAGGTTGGCGCCGGGATGGAGGGTCTAGCCATTGGGTGAAATAGATGACATATCTGAGACAATGACCATGCTGGGTGCGTCGTGGTAGTTTCGGTTAACTGTATTCCTGTCAGCCACTTCGTCACCCATTGCAGCTGTGCAGCTAAGTAATAAAGTTCCATGTTTGGAACCGCCAAGCCGCCTTTGTCTGTGGGTGCGTACAATTTCCAAAGTGCTACTCTATGGCGCCACTTGTTTCAAATAAAATCATGGAGCATTTGTTCCAGGTCTCAGAATGTTTTAGGCTGGACAGAAACAGGGAGAGTAGTGAAATAGTACAATAATCTGGGTAATATCACCATTTTAGTCAATGCTATTCTGCCCATCACATTTACCCAGCAACGTTTTCCAGAACTTAATTTGGGACCGGATAGAGGAAATGGCTCTAACCAAATTGCCTTCCGATATCTCAGCCGGGCCATGGTATACGTAGATGCCCAGGTATCGAAAGGAAGTTGGCTGCCATCTAATGGGCACTTCATTAACCATAAGTTCAGGGTCCTGGGCCTCGGTCTTAAAAGGATAAAGCCACGATTTATTCCAGTTCACCTTCAGGCCCGAGAGCCCCCCGAATCGGTGTAGGATCTCCGCTATAGTGTCCGGTACATTTTTCATGTCCCTGATATACAGCAGGAGATCATCAGCATACAGGGATACCACATGCAGTCCATCTCCCAGTGGGATGCCCCAGTTGCCTCCACTCTGATGGAGTTGCGCAGCTAAGGGCTCCATAGCTAATGAAAATAGTAAAGGGGATAGGGGGCCCCCTTGTCTGGTGCCTCTGTCTATGGCCAGGCTCTCTGATAGTGTTCGACCTGTGCGCACCCGAATAAGAGGTTGCGTATATAGTGGCATGAAGCCATTATGATCAGGGTTTACTAGTGACTTCACCAACGGTGCCAGTCTTGCCGAGATTATAGAGGTTAGGATTTTGTAATCAGTATTGAGTAGCGCCAGCAGTCTGTAGGATCCTAACTGAGTTGGGTCTCTGTCTGGTTTAGGGAGAGAGATTAACAGCGCTTCATGTTGCGTGTTTGTGAGCGTGCAGGCCGACAGTGCCGCGTCATATACCGTTTTTAGGTCTCGCCTACGCAGCGTGCATGCGCTGCATAGGAGGACCTTTAGCCGTCGCTCTGCTGTTTTTGGAAGCACATACTCGTGCTTGTGGCGGCATCCACCTTGCGGGAGCGAGCAGCAGCGCGCATGCTAATTGGCTGTTGCTCGCTCCCGCAAGGTGGATGGTGCCACAAGCACGAGTGTGCTTGAAAACAGCTGCTGCTTCTTAGCACGATCACTTTCACGGCCGCGAGGCCGCGTCGCTTTCACGGCCGCGCGGCCAATGCTTGTCTATTTTCCCAGTGGGAGTGAATCTTTCGATAAACTGAATTCGCGGCAGGAAGTAGCTGAATCATCACAACCTGATGTTGCCACATTGGTGTTTCCATTCCAAAGCATGGGAGATCAGCTGTCCATTCAGAGCCCTGGAGGTGCATTCCTCTCTGTCAGCGCCATGTTCAGTTTTCTATCCGTTACAAGGTGCCGGTCATCTTTATCTCGTATCTTCCAGCACTTTTACACACCCACTATTCCTTACAGCTTATTCAAAACCCTCAATTATGCCACCTTTCTTCATTTTCCCTCCTTCACTTCCCTCTTCAGGCATATAGTCCACCTCAACCCACACCTGTCTTTTCGCCTGTATATCTGTCTGACCCGGTTTCATATCTCCACTTGCCAAGTCTTCTCCCGCGTGCCTTATACTACCCGTCGAAGTTAGATTCCCTCTGCCACCCCCTTCTCTACCTCACTGAATCCTCTGATTGGACACACCCGGTTCTCATCTCCTACTTCACCCTCCTACTTCTGCCTTCCCTCCTCTATTAGCCTCAACTTTCTATCACTATCTCACTCCACAGGACTCCAAACTACACATCTTTCCACCACTGCTTCCTCCTCACTCAAACCTCATAACTGCACGCCATCCCAGAGCACAAGAAACAATACATATTAACAGTGCCACAAACACGCACACAGACTAATAACTGCACTACTATTGCACTTGCTATGCTTATTCGGTGTGTGTGAGGAATGTGTGCTGCCTTAGTCAGTGGCTCAGTGTATGCAAGGGAAGCTTGTGCTGCTGTTGCACCTGCTGTTGTACTTGCTGTGTGTGAGGAATAGTGCACTGCTGCTGCCTAGGTGAGTGGCTCGGTGTATGCGAGGGAAGCTTGTGCTGCTGTTGCACCTACTGTTGTACTTGTGTTTGAGGAATGGTGCACTGCTGCTGCCTAGGTGAGTGGCTCGGTGTATGTGAGGGAAGCTTACACTACTGTTGCACCTGCTGTTGTACTTTTGTGTGTGCTGAAGTACTCACTGCTTCCATCTGAGCAGCGTCTGTTTATGGTTTGTGAGGGAGTCTTTCCTTGCTGCCCTGTATCCATTAATTGCATTAGAAAAGGCTGCACTGCTGCTGCCCGTGCAGTTCAATACTGTCTTTTACTGGAGCTTGGGAAGAGTCATTGCTGTGGTTTTCCTGTTTAGCTCACTTTACCGTAAGGTAATGTAAGGTACAATTAATAATACAGTCTGAGCAAGGACTTAGTTTCTAAAAACTTACTTCTCACAACCTTAAACCAGCATTTGTTTTCATTGGAAGTGACATTTTTGTTCGCATGCATTTTAAAAATACACGTGTTGTTTATTTAAATGGTGCATTTTCAAAATGCAAACTTGCAAAAATCTCACTTTCAATAAAAACCAATGGAAACGTATGCTGAGCTGCAATCTTTCTCTTTATAATTGCATTAAGGGTGCAGTACCATATGTGGCTAATAGAGGTCCCTTTGCAACTCCACAGGGACTCCTAGTAGCAGCCTGTGTTACTGCACCCTTTCCTTGCTTAGTGGAATATGTTTTATTACTTATGCTACTGCTGGGATATTTTTTAACAAAACAATAAAGCATTTGCAACGCCAATAGCTCAAAGTTTCACTAATGCAAGACCTATTGTATTGCAGATGCATCTGCCCTGCCCAGGGTGCGATACCACTCAGCACACCTAAACACTCGGCTTTGTTGCCTAACTGCATTACTTGACATTGATCCTTTAGGGACTGGAAGTATTTACGTAGCCAATTCAAGGAGCTACATGAAAGAAGCTAAGTCAGCACTAGATCATAAAAAAACTTCTTTCGGAAAAGCTACCAACAGAGAAATGCGCCCAACCCTAGTGAAAGGAGGTAACCAGAGGGCCGAAACAAAATGGAACAAGGCCAAATGACAGATACTTCAAAATTAAGCCTCAGGACCCAATGGTGCGATAGGCAGGGTATGGGGAAAGACTAGCAACTGTGTGTATCGTTTAGGTGTCTTTCCCTTCGCATTTAATTGACGGTTCACTGTATGTCCATGTGCAACATCTAATGAGGTACTAGGATTCATCTAAGGATGGTGAGTGAAGTTAAGTCATCATATACCGCATGGTGGTATGGAAGATATAGGCGATGAGGTACAGAAGGGGCATGGTCATGAGCTAGGACGCATCTAAGGATGGTGAGTGAAGTTCAGATGGAAGATACAGGTAACGTAGTACAGAAGGTACACTGCCATTAGCTAGGACTCATCTAAGGACAGGGGTGAAGTTAAGTCATAATGTACCACATGGTGTATGGTGGAATGGAAGATACAGGTGAAGAGGTGCAGAGGGTGCACTACTTTTGAGGTTTATAATGCCAAATGGAAAGCTATTCAATACATCATTGCAACCCACCCATCCTGATCTATTTGGTATAGGACCCTTAGGATACCAGGACAGCTACACCAGACATAGCTTGCATTACTTATGATGGATTTCTGCACTAAAATTCAAAGGTTCCATTTTGACAATGGCTTTTCTCACAAAACAGTGGTTGGCATTAAGAAAAACAAGCATTGGCATAGCCAATAGGTCTCGCCTTGGGGACCTTATAAGTGTTTAGCCATGCAACGGTTGATGTTGTTGCACCAAGGATATTGTGCTGCATAACTAAATACTTATAAGGTCCCAAAGGCGAGACCTATTGGCTATGCCAATGCTTGTTAATTGGGGTACTAGGAGCGCAGCGTATGCTTTGTAGAACTTAGTTGAAAGGCTGTCAGGACCTGGGGACTTCCCTGTGGCTAGAGCGCGTATGCTAGCCAAGATTTCCTCCGGGGCAACCGGTGTGTCGAGTTCTAGTCTTTGTTCAGGGGTTATTTTGGGGAGGGCGATTTCCGCAAGAAATTGTTGAATCTCTTCGGGTAGTGCTGTGGTGGTGAATTTGTATAGTTTTGTGTGTAGTGTTGTGTAATTTCATAGTGTATTTCCTGTTGTGTGCCTTGTGGGGATCAGATCTATGTTATGGGAGATCTGGCGTCCTCTTGTCTGATAAGCCATGTGAGCAGGTGCCCTGCTTTGTCTGCAGTGCTGTGGGTACGTGCTGAGTGCGCTGTGTAATTAAGGCATCGTAGTCGTTCTAGTAATCGAAGGTGTTCTGCCTTGTTTTCATGTAGTCGTGTTCTAATTAGTGGATTGTCAACTACTTGTGTTTCAAGGTGGATTAGCCCATCCTCTACCTTTTTAAGGTCTGCCTCAATCACTCTGCGTAGACCTATTTGCGTACCTAAGCAGTGGCCTAGGATTACCACTTTGAAAGCATCCCACTCGATGAGGGGCGATGCTGCGGAGCCTGTGTTTTCAACAAAATAGTTTATAATTGCAGTATTGAGTGCCTCTCGATATGGTCTATCTTCCAGTGTCTCAGGTTGCAATCGCCACCTCAGGATTATTGTAGCAACGTTATCCCACGCCATTTGCAGTGTGTGTGGGTTATGGTCAGAATGGGTTCTCCCTAGATATTCGGTTGTGGTCACTGCCGTTAATACATCTTTCGTGGCAAGTATCCTGCCCAACCGAACGTGTAAGCCGTGGAAACCAGAATAGTAGGAGTACACCTTTTCTGTGGGATTTCTTTGTCTCCATACATCTACAAGATGCCACTGCGTCAACCAGGCATTTAATGCCTTCATGGCGGCTGTTGTGGATGCGCCAGGCAGGGGAGGAAAGGAGCGGTCAAGAGACACATCCAACACACTATTAAAATCTCCACCCATCAGCCAGTGTATTCCTTGCCGGTCAGAGAGTTTGCTAGACAATGTGTCTAGAAATGTTGACTGCTCAGTGTTGGGTGCATATATTGAACCCAGTATGATATGTTTGCCATCCAGGCGGCCCTTTACGTGGACATATCGCCCCTCAGGATCTACCACTAATTCGTCTGCTTGGAAGGGAGTGCCTGGTCTAATCCATATCAAGGCTCCCCTGGCGAAGGCAGAGTATCCAGTGGCATATATCTGTCCTCTCCACCTCCTTTGTAATGTCTGTGTTTCAGAAGCCATGAGGTGCGTTTTTTGAAGGAGAACTATTTGGGCCTGGTATCTTTTAAGATAAGAGTATATTAAGTACCTACAGGAGGGTGTATGTATTCCCCTGACATTCCAGGTGCATATTTTAGTGACTGTCATGTTGGGGGGAAGAGTGGAGTCCAGGGGTTGACCAGCATCTGGAGAGTAGCCAAACTATGTGGGAGGGGCCTTGGTGGCTATACTAGGAATTATGATGTAGTTGTGATCCTGCTAATGCTGAATCGGATTGATGTGTCTTGATTAACTAAACTTATATAAACTAACATATGAAATGCCAGAAGGGCGAGAGTGCAATGTGCATCCGTCCAAACTTTCAAACAGAGTATCATGCCAGCGTTGGGTGCTGGGTCGGGCTAAGTGTTTACTGAGTGTCGGTTAAGTATAGGAGTGTATCTGCCCCATTGTTAAGTTCATTGGCAGGAACCAGAGTTATTCACTTGTTTATCTAGGTTGGGGATATGTCCAATATTCATGCTTCTGCAGGCTGCGTGCTAGCTTAGGGTACCCACCCTTATTTGAGCGTTTGTAGTGTCAAAGGCAAAGTTAAACAGTGATAGCAATAGAAAAGCAGATAGGCAGTTACAGGAAAATATTCTGTCCTGTTATACTTGCGTGAACTTTGCTGTTCATGTGATTAGGGTAACAGATGATTTAGTGTTCAGCTATATGATGTCATCTGCCGTTTGTGGTCTGACCTCCGGTAGGGCACTGGAGTCCGATGAGTAGGAGGCCACATCTACTGACTCCATATCGCTCACTCGGTCCTGTAAGGTTTCCTCTGACATCGCTGAGATGACTCCTAATTTCAGCTGCTGCCTGCAGTGCACTGCGCCGATCCTATATCAGTTGTTCCAAGTTGGGTCTGTGGCACATGGATGGTTCTTGCCGCTTGGGTCGTTCCCCCTTGCGGGGCCCCGATCCAGCTCCTAGATGCGATCTCCCCAGTGCAACCTTGCCTTGGCTGGAGCCCTCTGCGTTCGTAGAGTCCACCCAGTCCCATGTAGCAATGGGGGTATCAAAGAAATGTGTCTTGTCTTTAGCCACTACTTGCAGGTGCGCAGGGAACAATAGTGAGTATTTAATGTCAAGGCTACGGAGATGTCGTTTCACATCCAGAAAAGAATGTTGTTGTTTCTGTACCGTTGCTGTGTAATCTGGGAAGAGCATTACATGACTGTTTGCTACCTGTATCATTTGCAGCTTCCTTGTCTCTTGTAGGATCGTGTCCGTGTATTTGTAGTTTAGTACACAGAACAGTAAGGGTCTGGGGCCCGCTACCAGAGGGGGGGCCTCGCCGGAACCCTGTGCGTTCTTTCTATGGCAAAGTGCTTCATTAGTACGCCTTCTGGTAACAATCCTTGTATCCAATTTTCAATATAGGTGGCTGCGTCCCTGCCTTCCTCTCCTTCTGGCAGGCCTATCACTCGGACGTTGTTTTGTCTGGGCCAGCCTTCGGAGTCCTCTGCCCTGTGTTCAAGGATTTTCACTTGGGCCGACAGCTCCTTCAGGCGCTCTTCGGCTTCCCGCGTCTTGGGATATAACTAGTCTATGGCCACCTCCAGCGTGTGAGTTTTGTCTGCCAGCTTCCGGTGGTCAGCGTGCAAGAGATTCAGGTCACTGACTACTTTGTCGATTTTTATTCTCAAGTGAGGTGCGGGTTTGTTCCATAGTGTCCCCAGCTTTTCTACTGCAGCCAAAACTGCATCCAGCCTGCACGACATGGGGTCTGTAGATGACTCCCCAGGTGTTTTATCCGTCTGGGATCGAGGCGGAAGCAGGTGGCCAGCAGGCCCACCACGCCGGAACAAAGTTGGCCCATTTCCGACATGGGCTGCTTGGGAGTAGGATGGTGAATTGATGCTCCTCAGCCCTGTGAGCATTTCTATGACCCTGTGATACACGGCCTTATGTTGCCAACTCAATGGCGTTGTTCACTCTCATTAGACTTGGATCACAGGGGCAAGCTTAGCATTATATATTTGCAGGGCCTGTCCGATCTTCAGGACTTTATCTAAGGTCACTCCAGATATCTCCCTCTGCTCTGAAAGTTCGTGAGAGCGTCTAGTGATTCCTTACTTCGTGGCGCCATTTCTGTTTGGAGCCCTATTTGCTGGCAGGCGGAGTGGCTGTCTCGCACATACCTGTAGTACGCGTTTTACACTTCCAGCGTAACTCATGTGTGGCTGGAGTGCCAGGGCCTGCGGCAGTGTTACGATGTGGATCAATTTGCCAGGTAGAATACTGCAACTCTTTTGACCCTCCTGCATGCGGCCGGGAACCAGCTTTTCTTCCCTGAGAATGTATCGCCTCTCGGGGATTTTATATTCACTCTCTGCTAAATACAGTGTGTGGGCTTATCCTAGGGTACGGTCTTCATGGTCTGCTGGAGCTATCTGGGTCTAGATTGCATGCTGCGGAGCGTTTGCTGTAACCTTCTGTTCTCCCCTCTTTCTTTGGTTGTCAAGGGGTACCGCCTGTGTGTGCTGCCACGTGCACTGGGGAGGGTGGATTACCTCTCAGTTGCGGCCCTTCTCTGCAGTCTGCTGCCTGCGGCTGGGCCCTTACGGCATGCCTGTGTCATTGGCGCGGCTCCAACGCGTGGCCTTCCTGCAGGCCGTGTCAGCATAAGTCCCCGGCAACCCCCGGCTCGTCTGCTCCGGCTCATCAGTGACGTATGCTGTTCGAGGTGAGTCTGGTCTTCTGTGGCCAATGGGCCTCCGTTGCACAGTGCTCGACAGCCTCTCCCTGTCTCCCCAGCTCTGGGTGGTCCTCGCCCACCCAAGTATTTTCACCATGTTGTCTAGTTAGGAGTGGGGCCCGCCAGAGGGATGCCGGAGCGATTGTTGGTCGGCCTTGCAGTGCGGCCAGCTATGCCTCAAGTGAGGCCTCGGACTTGCGTGATCCGTCCGGGTCCCACCTCCCCATCTCGCATAGCCTCGCCACTCAAGGGTAGGTCCAGTCCTCCTCATTTGCAGGGCTACGCCGCACTGTATGCAAAGGCTCTCCATCGCTCTCCCTAATTCAGTCGCTCCTCACCTTCGCAGTTGAGGACGTCTTCCCCCGAACGCTGCAGGTGTACTAGGGGGCTACCAGCGAATCCACCGCTCGGCCTCCCAGCGAGGCCTGCAGTATCTCGTGTGAAGCCTCGGACTTGCATAGTCCGACCATGCCACACCTCCTGAGCTCGAGGCTCCCCACAGCCCGATCTGTGCCGTTTTTATGTACGTCACAGTCGGGATTTCAGCCCTCTTCAGTTCGCAGGGTATTCCCTGCCTCTTTGTGGCTGCTTCTGTGCCTCTTGTTCTGCTTTAGGCATGATAAATTGCGGGTTACGGGGGATGGATGGCGGAGCTCTAACAAGCCATGTCCGCCATCTTTGCCCACGTAGCCACGCCCCCAGGAAAACGTGAACATTCATCAATGACTACCAAGAGATGGTGTCCATTTCCTAAAGGTCCAAAAAAATCAACTGCAACTCTCTCCCAGGCATGAGCCGGAAGTTCAGACATTGTCACAGGGTGCTGTGTCACCTTAGGAGACAAGCAATTACAATTGTAGCACATTTTCAACTCGCACTTCGCAGCATTCAGAGTGAGACCGGCATCAACAAGTAAGTGGCATACTTGGTTAAGGACTTTATTTTGTTCTTCTTGTGTTCTCCCAAAGACCAGTATGTCATCTCTGTAATTGAAAGCCTGTGCAACAGGCTGGATTGTTCGGTGAAAGACATCCTGAATTATCTCCACAGCCGAAGATACTCCAAAACTCAGTCTGTTATATCTGAACAAACCAACATGAGTCAAAAAGGTAGTAATATACCTGCAGTTCTGTTCAAGCTCGAGTCGATTTGATGGCATCCTTTATTCAGTTCAAGACAAGAGAACACTTTGGCTCTGTTCAACTGCATAATCATGTCTGCTATGTGCGAACCTGGGTGTCTTTCCCTCTTGATGGCTTTATTTGCTTGGCGCATATCAATGCAAATACACACTGCTCCAGTACTGTCCTTTTTGGGTTTCACCTGCACAGCGCTTGTGCTGTGCTTGTGAAATCTATTGTATTCAATATATCTTAAAAGGGACTTTAATCCCACCTTCTCTTCTTATTGGTCGGTTTGCTTGCCACTTGCCACTTTATTTTTCTTCTGTTTCATTGGTTGTAGCCTTTTCTCCCTTCTGTATTTTTCTTATCAGTTTCCCGTGGCCCAAGTACTCATTCACATCCGCTGTGAAGACTGGGACTTTTACTTTTGAGCCTTCTGTTTTCTAAGTTCTCTTGATTCATTCACGCATTGTGCGGCATGCGATCAATCCTCCCTAGCCCTACCCCCATAGACGCAGCCAGTCCTCGCACTTTCAGATCTCCAAGCTGCTCTGTTGACAGCCCTGGTTGAGGCGAGGAAGCAGCTAGGCATTGATAGGGCTTAAAGCGCTCTGTGTGCCCTGAGGCGAGCCGCTAGCCTTCCTCAGCGGATGCACGGAACCCAGCGCCAGGTTGGGAAGCCAAGGATTTACACACCTCACCGCTGACTGAAGCTGGACATAGTTCTTTGCCATGAGCGCCAGGGGCAAGCCTGCAAAGATCTGATCTGACTGCAGAATGGAGTTAACTTCAGCACGTATATATTTCAGGTAAGGGCACTGATGCAGAATCATTAAAGCGCCAAGACTAGCATCGAACGATTAAAATACTCCAATGTCATTAACATACTTGAACGTGAATCAAGGGCAATTGGAGCATGTGATAGGTCATGACTAGCCAAAATTATATTGGGTCAGGTAATCCTATGCATCTATTATATTTAGCAAAAATGATTTTTACATTGGACTCTGTCCAGTCAGTTCCTTGGTGATTGTGATGAGCGCAGATACTCTGTATTACCCTTCACACTCAGTTCTTTAATTGTCTTACTACGGTTCCCTCATTTGGGCAAGAGCTGTAGTTTTTAACACCGCTTTTATATAATTATTATTCTTACTTTGGCTTCCTTCATTACATCCTGAATTGGTCTGCAACATGCCGTTGTTTTTAAATCTTGAGAAGCTCACGATTTTGAATAAAACTGGTATATCGTATATGTGAGCCTTAACTCAATTTTAATTAGAGATATATCTTATCTCACACATACTACGGGGTCTCTTTTTCTCTTATTTGATAGACACATCATTATTTTCACCTCTATTATCTGTACTGGACACTCTTTCCTTTCTTTTCTATAGTTGAGAATGCTACCAATGATGAGAAACGTGGGCACAACTGGTGAGAACCTACCAGTAGCTCCTCTGGTGTAGCGCACGTGAGGGCTTTCTCGCCTACACACACTTTTTTGGTTTTTCTATACACCTGTTTAGTTGGGGGTATACTTGGAAAGAGGTGACTGACAAATTGACGTTTTTTAATAAAAATATAAAATTTATTACGGACATTGAGGATTGGATAAGACTGGTAAAAAGAATTTAGACCAGCAGGTGGGTAGAGGAAGTTGCAGCCCCCACCATCATTGCTACAAAAGAAAGTGGACTATGCCCCGCATAATCAGGTCTAGTGGTGTTTTTGGCTTTTCCTTCATTAGATGCCTAGTCCTAATTTCTACTCTTACTTTAGCCAGTATGGCTCGTTACAACTCCTTTGACACAGTTTGCAACACAAGCACAGTCCAAGATGGCTGGATTTTGTGTTGGTTTCTTAACACAGGCTTTTTTTTCAGTCCATTCTTTATTTCGAAACGTTTGCTCATCACATGCACGAGGGTTAGACAGCGTCCAGTTCCTGTGCTTAAGAAGCCGCACCACCTTACAAGACCTCGTTTTCAGGTAATGAGCTTTATTCTTATTACCAATGAGTTTTGTCTCTGTTTCTTAGCATTAGGGAAAATGGTTATTTTATTTATGACATACAGGTGGGAGCTTATCAGAGACTCCTCACTGCATCTGCTGACTGACATAAAACGCTATTGCCAGCGGCAAATAAAGCCATCGTTCGGCAGAAGAAGCTATTAACTAACTGGATGTCATGTGATACCTTCAGCCAGGTATAGCTTTGATCACCATTAAGTGAACAACTGCTCACCAAGCTGCAACGTACAACAAAAAACAGCTCAGTATTAATAAACAAGCATTTACAATGCAATAGGTCTCGCATTTGCGAGAGTTTAAGCTATTAGCATTGTAAATGACAATGCCTTTTATTTATGTTTTAAAAACCAAAACATAAATAAAAGGTGTGTTTTGCATTTCGCCCTAAGTGGGAAGGGTATGCCCAGACGTGGGTCCCGTGCTCACTACGCCACTGGAGTCAAGCTATCCTGGCTGATGAAGGCTGATAGCCTGAAACCGGTCCTAGGATGCTTGATTCCGGTCCAGGGAAGACATGGCTTGGCAGTTCGGTCTGGACTGTTCCCATGAGGCACAGGGTCAAGACTGATTTGCATATGGCTATGTCTGAACTGGGGTGGCGTGGTGAAGCAAAATAACGATGGATTAAACCCAGATCTGTGACTGGGGGTGAATGTTTGCCAATGTGCAGCATTCCGTCCATCATCTTGTGTGTTTTGCATTTCGCCCTAAGTGGGAAGGGTATGCCCAGACGTGGGTCCCGTGCTCACTACGCCACTGGAGTCAAGCTATCCTGGCTGATGAAGGCTGATAGCCTGAAACCGGTCCTAGGATGCTTGATTCCAGTCCAGGGAAGACATGGCTTGGCAGTTCGGTCTGGACTGTTCCCATGAGGCACAGGGTCAAGACTGATTTGCATATGGCTATGTCTGAACTGGGGTGGCGTGGTGAAGCAAAATAACGATGGATTAAACCCAGATCTGTGACTGGGGGTGAATGTTTGCCAATGTGCAGCATTCCGTCCATCATCTTGTGTGTTTTGCATTTCGCCCTAAGTGGGAAGGGTATGCCCAGACGTGGGTCCCGTGCTCACTACGCCACTGGAGTCAAGCTATCCTGGCTGATGAAGGCTGATAGCCTGAAACCGGTCCTAGGATGCTTGATTCCGGTCCAGGGAAGACATGGCTTGGCAGTTCGGTCTGGACTGTTCCCATGAGGCACAGGGTCAAGACTGATTTGCATATGGCTATGTCTGAACTGGGAGTGGCGTGGTGAAGCAAAATAACGATGGATTAAACCCAGATCTGTGACTGGGGGTGAATGTTTGCCAATGTGCAGCATTCCGTCCATCATCTTGTGTGTTTTGCATTTCGCCCTAAGTGGGAAGGGTATGCCCAGACGTGGGTCCCGTGCTCACTACGCCACTGGAGTCAAGCTATCCTGGCTGATGAAGGCTGATAGCCTGAAACCGGTCCTAGGATGCTTGATTCCGGTCCAGGGAAGACATGGCTTGGCAGTTCGGTCTGGACTGTTCCCATGAGGCACAGGGTCAAGACTGATTTGCATATGGCTATGTCTGAACTGGGGTGGCGTGGTGAAGCAAAATAACGATGGATTAAACCCAGATCTGTGACTGGGGGTGAATGTTTGCCAATGTGCAGCATTCCGTCCATCATCTTGTGTGTTTTGCATTTCGCCCTAAGTGGGAAGGGTATGCCCAGACGTGGGTCCCGTGCTCACTACGCCACTGGAGTCAAGCTATCCTGGCTGATGAAGGCTGATAGCCTGAAACCGGTCCTAGGATGCTTGATTCCGGTCCAGGGAAGACCTGGCTTGGCAGTTCGGTCTGGACTGTTCCCATGAGGCACAGGGTCAAGACTGATTTGCATATGGCTATGTCTGAACTGGGGTGGCGTGGTGAAGCAAAATAACGATGGATTAAACCCAGATCTGTGACTGGGGGTGAATGTTTGCCAATGTGCAGCATTCCGTCCATCATCTTGTGCATCTTGTGCATCTTGTGTGTTTTGCATTGTCATTTACAATGTCAATAGCTCAAACTCGCGTAAATGCGAGACCTATTGCATTGCAAATGCTTGCTTTACATGGAGCGCCAAGATTCAACATTTAAAGTTAAATCAATGCCAAAAATCCATTCAGTTCTTTTGCTGTTCAAGGAAAATCGAAAAACGAAATCTTTATATGAAAATGGGCCGTGGAAGGAGCTGCTGAGGCCTCTTGAGTTCACAGCAGCAGAGCAAGCCTGAACTTAAATGAGAAAAAAGAAACGGCCCACTCAAGCCTCAGGGACTGGGCCTCTCGCACCGGCCGAATACCTCCCTTCCCAATCCAACCCTGTCACTAGATAATTGCTACAAGGCCCAGGGAAGGGGGCCCCCCCACACCTGAACCTTGCAACTTGATCCAGTGCTTCGAGGCCCAGTGAGGGGGGGCCCCTCCCCTGGGCCTTAAAACAGTAAGGAGGCACTTCCCAAAACACTGCAGTTTAGATACAAAGAAAGGTTAAGGTTAACAAAAGCCAGTTGATCTGGCTGCCCCCTCCTCCCCTCACCCACCTCCTCTTACCTGTGTCCGGCTGCTCCTGGAAACAAAATGCACAAATGTAGAATGGCTGGTACTTAACAGAGGCGCTGCCCCGCCCCTGACACTGCCAGCCAACATAATTGCTGGCCCAGCTGGTGTGCCGTCCCCCATTCTGTTTGTACTTTCTCCCCCCCCCTGCACCCCCAGGAATGTCACCACGCCCTGACCAGCAAGGTCAAGACGTAATGTGATCAGGTGGGGCAGGGGGCCCTGTAGGAATAGGTTGGTTAATTGTGAAAGTGTGGCCTTTCACAGTGACGTGGGCCCCCTGTTTTTTGGCAGAGCGCGAGGCCCTGGGCAGCTGCCCACACTGCCCATGCCTAGTGCCGGCCCTGATCATAATTACAATTGACACATAGGTTACCATTACTCGGTGTGCTCTGTAAAGAGGCCAAGGATTAGGTCAGCAAGTTGCATGAACACATTTTAGGCACAGTGGCAAGCATTGTCAGAAATGTGCACTACTGTCGTGTAGTTCCCATTAATCGGTAGGACCTGCGCGTTTGTAGACAACATAAACTCTGGGTGCTGTGCTTAGACTGATTCCAGGCACCCCTGCAGTATAAGTACTCAGGCACATAACACTACCTTCACCTTCAACCTCTGTGCTCTCAGTTGTGTGGTCATGAACACCCATCCACTTCTTGAACTCACTCTGACACCTGCCCATGGATTTTGACGCATCCCCAGATTTACAAGGCCTTGTAAACCTGGGGATGCACCAGACCCTTACGCTTCCCCAGGGGAGGTGCAACGAGGAGAAATATCACTATTTCTCCACTTTTTTTCCTCTTTCTATCTGTAAAAAAAGGAAAAAGCCTACCAGGATTGTTTTTGTGCAGGAAGGTGACCCTTCATGCACTAAAACAATCCTGTATGCAACACAGTCATCCGTGCACCATGATGTAGCAGGGTGACTTGCTGCCCTGCAGCAAAATCTCATAAATCTGCCCCCTAGAGGCAACTCAGTTCGCAGTATGCACTCTACAAGACTTGGTTGTTACATGAAAAACACAAGTGCAGAAACACAACTTTTGGGAAAAGAAAACACCTTTAGGAAACAGGGACACGTATACCAAGCAACATCAAGTAAAATGAGTGAAATGTAACAGCGAATGCATCACTGACATGGATTACCTTAAGGGTTCCTGCACACAACCTTGAGAAAGAAATCACTGTGTTTGCTTTTAAAGTTAATGACTTGATAGACAAAGCCTAGTATAGGTTGTTGAAAACAGTCCCGGTTTCTAAAAATGAATGGCAGCGGGGTACACCTGTACCCACCACCACCACCACCTATTAACCACTTTCAAATTCTAACAACAATATTGACCATATGTAAGGAGCAGATAACAAATGACTTGTCTATTGATAGGGTGACCAGATTTTGTAAACCAAAAACCGGGACAGTCCACAAACATAGAAGTAGGACTATAATTTTGTATCGACTTACTCGGGCACAGAAAGACTTAATTGACAGTACAAACATAGGAAAGACAGACAATAGGTACTAGAGGGAATTAAAAGCAACTTTTACACACAGTATTATCCGTGCTAACTAAAATGCTCTCAGGTAAGGACTAATAAATAATTCTTCACCAAAATGCATGAAAACTTTCATCCTTTTGTACTATCTACCCTCTTCGAAAACAGTACATGTGCTGAAACTTGAAGAGACATTTTGTGAGAAAAAAGGCCTACCGCAGCAAATCTAGGACGCCCGGTCAAGCTAACTATAATGACTTCACTTATTGCCATGGAAGGACTGCACTGGCGCATCCCATAAACCATTTTGTTAAGCCTTACCTAGCTGAAGGAAGACATTACAAAGGTCTCAAGTTGCCTTATGTCTACATCATTGAGCCTGGTGGCATTCTGGCACTCGTAGTTTTGGCTGCACCTGTAAAAGGTACACCTGGATCTGAAAGTGCATAAGCAAATTACAAAACCAAGACTTGATAAGAATACAGATGTGCCTACACAGAGATGCACAAGGATCCATAAAAATTATGTATTTGCCTGTTCTACAATATGGCACCAAAAATAAAACTTGCATGGTTTCTTTTTGAACGAGATAGCATTAAAGTTGTGCCCACCCACAATCCAAACAGAAATAGTGTAGACAGTATTTTCATTAAATAACCCCTCTCTTTCATTCCCAGATATCGTGATGAACATAAGGAAACAGCTCAAAAGCTTGGGCGTTAACTGAGGGTCTTTTCATATTCTAATGTGCCCCTCTTTACATCCTGCTGTGCTGCTTCAATGACACTGTAGCACAGTGGTAGTCTTTGAAACAAAAGCAAAACAATTTACATCAAATGAGCACCTACCCGCCCTTCTCCCCAATACCGGGACATTTGTCCATTTTAATTAAAACTGTTGGGACAGTCCACAAAAACCCGGGACTGTCCGGGGAAATCCGGGACGTCTGGTCACCCTACTATTGATCCACTTATACCTTTGTGATGAGGGGGAGCGGGCCCGGAATGTATTTAAGGTCATATTTACAAACACTACTCTGTAATAAATATCACACAATTCAGTGATGTTATCTATTTTGCTAAATTGAAAAACTTCAAAATGTTAAAAAAACAAAAAACTTTTTGCCATTTTTAAAGCCCTCTTCATATTTTAAGCAGCGTTTGTTGCGCAGTGCAGCTTGTGATGCCCAGTTTCGTGCTTTGGCTCTTAAGCAGTGCGTATTTTGTAAAAAAACAAAAAACACAGCAACACATAAGTGCTTGATGCAGAAATATTTTCCCCGGAGCCCTCTGCCCGTGCCCGTGCTGCTAAATGGCGGGGTTGCCTCATACCAAGGCTGGCTAGTCTTAATTCATCTTTCTTCCACCAACCCCACACTTCCCAGCTGTCTCTGTGTCTCACTCTCACTGGTTCTTCTTCACCCCTCCTTTCTCTGTCAGTGTCTCCCTATCTTTCGCTTGCTTTTTCCTTCTCCCTTTTCTGTTTTTCCTCCTATTGGGTCGAAGTCTGATTATGTAAAATAAGTCCCTGTCTCCAAAAATGAGTGCTGGCTGGCGCCCACAATAAGCACTGCTTTTAGGGCAGGGTCACGACCCTCCCCCCTCCTCGGGCATTTCATTGTGAAGGGAAGTGTGATTTGCACCTCTCTTCTCCGATATTGGAGATTTTATTCAAGCAAGACTTCGCAGACGTGGGTTTTACTGAATTCCATGAACCTGGGCACTTTGTGGCGGTTTAACGAATACACACTTTATTGTATCTACATAGCGCTTAGTACCCCCGACGAGCAGTGCTTCTTCTAGGACAAGGGGAGTACCGGTACTCATGGGGGCCTTGCCTAGACACAGGTGGTGCTGCTCGCATTTTCTCCTGCCTCGGCAGCACTTTTCACATGACCTGCTCCGATTCTGCATTCCTGAGCTGAGCTCGCACAGGAGCGCCAGAACAGCAGCTCTTGTCACCTGGACACAGCAATCTTGTTGTGCTTCTCTGCAACTCTTCTAGCAGCGTGGGGCGGCAGGGTGTTTGGTTTACCCTTTGATCCTGCACAGTGGGAGTTTAGAGTCCATCATAAAACTAATGGACGAGGATGTGGGGTGCATTCTTTAAGCAGTACAGCTTTTTAGCATGCCATTGTTTTAAATGACTGAAAATGTTAGTTCATCAACAATTTAAATTAGGCATTTTTACTTGCATGTAAATCCCCGCCCTTGCTGCCACTTGTATGATTGCCCTCAAACAAAAAAACGCCTTAAAGGCAACACAATTTTGTTTGGTTTGGTGCATTTAAACGACAAGACGACCAGCAAGTGCTACTGTTGTTGCCTTTTCAAATAGATCTACAGTACATTAAATTAGGAGGTGCTGGGGCAGAGGCAGAACGAAGGGGCGAGCCAGGGTGCTTTATCAAGAGCGCAGAGTTCCTGTGTCAAGCCCATACAGTAGACCCTTGGGTTTAAAAGGCAATTGAGCAGACCCCCCACACCCTCCCCAACCCCATTAAACTCATGAGACAATAGACGTCCTTCAATTTCTAAATGCTGGGCGCTCGGTGTGCGTAAGAGAAGAGGGCAGGAGGCACTTATCTGCTCGACCACTTATCAAACTGTAATCTTAGGCAGATGACTTGTTTCCTCAAACTGAACGTAAATGGTACTTTGAGATGGCCGTGTTTCATGTGTCCGGTAATAAAGGTCAGCAAAGGTGCGAGGAGTTCCCCTTCAAACTTTTTGACCCTCTTTAGTAACCTGTATAAATGCTAAAAGGCTGAATTTTTATCAGGGCAGACAAAAGTTACCTAAACATTGGTGGATTTGCGTCCAGTGGTATACAGTTGAGTGGCCTCTTTGGTGACCGGCACCATTGTAGCAATCTCAGCAGAGAGGCCAAGAACTGAATGAGCCCCAGTGCTCTCCATTTTGGCAGACTTACCTCAGCAGAACGTGAGGGTGGGGGTGCATGTTTTTGCAAATGTGGCTCATCTGTGTTCTCGTCTGGTGCCTTTCACACTTCCCTAAATGCCCCAAGGGCTGCGAGGCTTTCAGCCGACAGTGTGCACTCACACAACTGGGCAAGTCAATTCTTGTGGCTGATGCCCAGGTGTATTGACATGGCCTGCCAGGATGGCTATGATGCCACTGCCAGGGGTTTGAGGCGGGGATGCCCCTGATACAGAGCATTTGGGGTGGTGGCCTTTCCAACAACAGCGCCAATCTGAAGACTGCGCCATTCTGACCTTCTCGGTGGCCCTTACTGCCACTTGTATGATTACCTCAAACAAAAAAACACCTTAAAGGCAACACAATTTTGTTTGGTTTGGTGCATTTAAACCCCTTGTTTCGTATGGGAAACCATACATAATCCAAATGAGACAGGCAGCTCCATTGAATGCCTTACACTTTCAGACAGTTCTAGATTTTTGTTGGTAATGCTTTTGCATGCTGGGACTTGTAGTTCCCCTTTCTCATAAGTAAGGGTTTCTAAAAATTCCAGCATGCAAAGTTTTGATGGCAAAATACAGTGACCGTTTTGAACATACCATTATTAGTAAATGCTTTATAAATGATTATTAGGGCAATAACCATTGGACAGATACTTCCGATTTTTTCACAATGCACTTGGATTTCTTGCATATAAAGTTTGGAAAGGTTGAAAACCTAGCCCCGCCTCTGGCTCCGCCCCAGTCCCGCCCCACACTCCACCCCCAGTCCATCGCTCCTTTTGGAGAGTACCTGCACTTATTTTTTTCCATTTAAAGCACTGCCGACAAGGCTTTGACGCGCTTCAGGGCGGAACAATAATGCGAATGTGGTGAACGTACCATACTTTCTTGGTCCTAAAGCAAGCCAACACAACTGATAGTAATCTGCGCTTTTAGACGGTATAGTTGGCCGTTGTTTCGATTGAGAGTAAAAGTCTAGCACAGTTTCTCTGTCACTTTCTGTGAAAACATGTTCTGGGTTGACAGGTGATCGCTTACTTGTAAGAGTAGGAAGCACGCCACTGAAACCTCATCACATCAGCTGACTCCGTCACTAGAAAGTATGCAGCTCGCGCTTTGCTCAGAAGGTAGAGCGCTCGCTTCGCACGCGAGAGATAGCAGGATCGATGCCTGCATTCTCCAAACGTATTTCTTTTAAGATGAATGAAAGTGCATTTATAGATCTGCTAATTTCTGCCACTGTTAATATACATGTTCTTTGGGATTTTCAGTTTAAATGTTTACGTCGTTTAGAAAACAATAGAAGCCTCGTACTGTCCAGCATGGGGAGCGATTCGCGGCTGGTAGGTATAAATAGAAGCAAAGTGTCCTGTGCCTAAAAATAACGACACATTCGTAAAACACCAGCCTGGTCTCAGTAAGGATATCTTAAAACAAGCATTTGCAATGCAATAGGACTCGCGTTTACGCGAGACCTATTGCATTGCGGGCGGGGGGCCACGAACAACGGGAGTCCTGGGCACGGCAGAAAATAGTACTCTGAGTAAAGGGGCCAGTAGCCATGTAGGGATACAAATGACGACATGGCCGTCATAGGGAGGGACTAACAGGCCTATAAACCAAAGGAAGGCAGCATTTAGTAAAGGACAAAGACACAAGCCAATGAAAAAGATGGGCGGGGGAGTGGGCGTGGCTTCTCTCCCCTACTCAACTACCCCAGATCAACCCCAGAGCAGCGCTTGCGCGCTGGCTCAGGGCTCGACCTAAAAAGGTGAAACTTAATGCATTTACCAATGCTTGTTTGGTACTACTATGGGCAAAACCGATGGTGTGGGGCCTGTGGAGTGCTTGATGATGTAATGTTTTAGAAGTGCTTCCAACTCTTTCTCTACAGCTTCCTGAAAAGCAACTCTGAGGTGTCGCTGAGCAATAGGGTGAATGTCTTCATTGATATGAAGCTGTACCTTCATTTTCTTGAGCTTGCCTAGGCCATGGAGCAAGGATGGGAATCAGCTTGTGATCACAGACTGAGCATCGAGATTGTAATTGAAGGATATCAACCCCATGTCAGTAGCAGTGGAAAAGCTAAGCAAGCAGGCACTAGATAAAGTCCCTTGCAGAACATGAATGGTGGCTCGCACCAATGTCTTTTTGGGTTGCATTGTCACTCTGAATGACCCTTGGCTTTGCAGTGGCTCAGGTATATACCTTTGTGCCTGACAGAGTGAGTGAGGACAGGGGATAAGCTCTTAAACTTCTCTGCTAGCATGATGTTAATCAACACACCAATGTTCATGTTGAAAGTTATTGGGTGATTGTTCACTATCAATCTGATTTTAGGACGGTGTCCAAATGAATTTTGCCGCTTTGTTTGGTAAGCTGCCTTTGACTTGTGGCTTTCCTTGCAGGCAGATAACCCCACACATGCATGCCGTCTTTTGGCAGACATCACCAGTCCACCCCTTCTTCTTTACTGGCACTTGATAGTGAAGTTGAGGACCCTTTGTACCTTGAGCTAGACGACAATTGATTTTGCCTGGTTTCTACTTGTTGTAGCTCATGTTGTTTTTTCGTTTTGTGGGCGTGGCGAGAATGCTTCTGGAATGTTCTCTTGTCTATCTTTTCTTTTCATTGTGACGCTCTTGATTTTTCTTTTGCTCGGCACACAGTCATAAAATTATTCCTTTCTCCACAACTTTTGCAGACCTGGCTAATGGCTGGGCATTCACCTTCATGTAGAAACGAAAATCCACATCAGAAACATAATTTTGTTTTCTTTGACAACGTCGACTTTTGTGTAGCTTGTTTTTGTTTGTGCTTGCTTTTCACAATCGGCGCCCATTCATTATGTGCTGTTCCTGCTTCCATGTCAGCAGCTTGTCGGTCTCATCGTTCTTCTGCTCTGGCAGCCATCAGCATTTTCTCCAAGCTGTGCGTTTTCTCTCAACATGTGCCTTCTAAATGAATCTGAAAGGCAAGCATCAATGATTCTGAGGTGCATGGCTTCTTTGTCGGTGAAGTAACAGAATTTGCAATGTTTAATGAGTGTATCAAGTCTTTCAACAAACTCGTCTATTGTTTCACCGACCTGTTGTCATTCTTGGTTGAAGATATACCTTTCATAGTTGACTTTTGGCATTGGTTTGAACTTGGCCTGCAACGTTTCTTTTACCTTTTGGTACAAATTTGCATTAGTCTCTGAAATTTTCTTTAGCACTTCTTTCCCTCCATTACCGACAAGGTTTTTCAAGTATTTGATAATCTTCTTTTCATCTTCTTCTTCTAGTGCATCTATGAAGGCATTGAATTCTTTGATCAACGCAGCACACCTTGCACCAATGTTCTGCTTCTTAGAGTTGTCAAAAGGCGGTGGTGGCTTCAGGAACATGGCTGCATTGTATTTCACTCTCCTTTCCTGCCATTGAGAGCACATGCTGTTCAGACAGCTTTCTCTGTACCCCACCGCCTGTAACTTCTGCAAGCACAACCATTGTGTTTGCACTTGGTTCATCATGCCCGATCTGAGGTCGTAAAATCCTTCACTTGTCTTTGACTGTAGTAAATTCTCTATTTCTCGTGCCTGGGTGTTGCTGCGGTTATCTTTCTGCTTTGAGAAATTTGCTCTGTATTTGTGACGTAGGGCAGCGACTCCTTCGACTGCTTCACCGGCAATTTTTTTTGGCAGGTGTTTTGAATGTGCTCCTCTTTTTACTGGGTGTGTTTGACATTTCCATGTCTTACATGTGCCACTTTGAGTTACACTTTATCATGAGTAGAACAAATGTTCTTATGGCCAAACAATGAGACGAGTTTCAGAAATTACTCAATTACGCAATGTAACAAGCTCTTAAAATGCATTTGCAAGGTCTCTAACCTATGCTGGGAGTGGTTTTACTCAGATCACCGACATTCTAGGTGGTACCATAGATTGGGCCCAGAAAGAAAAGGTAAAGATTGCGTACTGCAGTAACAGCAATGGCCTCAAACAGTCGTACCTTAAACTCAGTGCTGCAGTACTGAAGAGTGGTTACAGTTACCAAACAAGCCCTAAGAAGGGACTTAATGAGCCCCATTCATGTGTGATGGCTACAATGAGGGCTCAATTTGTAAAAATTATAGGTGCAGGTGCCCAAAGATTTCTCAGAAACCCGCTGCCGGCACTGTTAAATGTCAGGGTTGCCGAATACCGAGGCTGCGTAGCCTTGATTCCACCCGATGTCTTATCCATTATCATGCACTCCTTGCCTCATTATTTCACTCTTGCAGGTTAATTTTCTTCCCTACTATTTCCCTTTGTCACTACTTTTACATCTTTCTCTGCACCCTTCTTTACTCTTTGTGTGTTTTTCTATCTATTGCTCTGGGTCAAAGTCTCATGAGGAAAAATAAGTCAGTCCCCAAAAATGAGAGCCAGCGGGCCCCATCTGCAATCACTGGCTGAAATCCGACACTTGTAGTTTCACTTTTTTAAACTTACCTCAATGGTACAAATAGTAATGCATGTACTCACTAGAGTGCTGAAAAGAGTGAATCTCCTTGTACAGCAATGCACCTGCAACAATACATGGAGGATATCCCTCAGCTCAGCATTGATTAGAGCAGCTTTAGCAGGATGGAAAGGTGATAGGCACTGCATTGAGTGTAGCACCCTCTCGTCACTAAACTGCAACATAGCCTGGATTTTGTTTTTCACTTCCGGTGGTGAACTGTTCAAGCCCCGGGGGAGGCTTTGGGCATGGTGTCACATGGACAGGAGTGTAAACACCTGTACTTTGATGGAACACTCAGGAGATGGACAGCTAATGCTCCAGTCCACAGGGTCAGGCTGGAAACTTTGTTAACCTTACAAGACTGTAGTCTTGGCCCATCATAAACCTATGTTGACTTGTACTTGCTGTCTATTTCAATTCCTTTATAATATTGCTTGACCTTCTCAGATGTGTCTGTAAATGACCCTTTTGTTCTGAATTTTGACCCTTCGTTCTGAATTTTTACAGACACTGCCCAGAACTTGTCTCCGTACCAGGTGGTCACCCTAGTGTGTGCGCGTTATCTTGCTGTGGTTTAACAGGAACACCCATGTGTATCACTCTGATTATGCACTGTTGGAGCTGTGATGTCAGTTTTGCTTTCATCGTATCTGCTTGTGGCCTAAATTGTACATCCATTTCTAATCACCCACCTAGACAGGAGGTGACTATCAGACACGCACTCATTAGTCAGGAACAGTGTCTCTGGGGAGAAGTTATTTTAACATGGTTCTTCCCAGATGACCAGTGTGAGACTTGACGGTACATACGCCCCGACTTCATTGATTGCCATGGTGCTGGAGATGGGAAAGATCTACTACAGGAACCTAGAAATTGAAATTTGAAATAGGGGGTTGGAGTCAATGTTCCCTCTATTTTTTTTCTTGTGCGTGCAGCAGTGAAGGTTCTATGTGTACCGCAGCCGAGGCTACATGAGTCCAAAATATGTACATTTTGTGCCACCCTGGGTGAACCACGCAAACTACTGACAGCAGGCCTGCATTGCAGACCGCAGGAGCAGTGCAAACTGCTCGAATGTGACTGTGCCCTCACCATGTGTGGCACAAACACATACACTGCCTCTAATATATGTAATGCAAAAAGAACAGATGATGGACGGAATGCTGAATTAAGCCCCAGCCCTAGCTTGAATCTGGTGGCGTAGCAAGCACGGGACCCACATCTAGGCATACCCTTCCCACTTAAGGCAACAAATGCAAAAAAAACAGATGATGGACGGAATGCTGAATTAATCAACCATTCACACCCAGTCAAAGATCTGGGTTAAATCCATCGTTTGTTTGCACGCCATGCCATTCCAGTTTAGACCCAGCCATATGCAAATCAGTCTTGACCCTGTTCCCCATGGGAACAGTCCAGCCCGAACTGCAAGGCCAGGTCCTCCCTGGACCAAAAACAAGCATCCTGGGACCGGTTTCGGAGTAACACCCCTCATCAGCCCAACTAGCTTGAATCTGGTGGCGTAGCGAGCATGGGACCCACATCTGGGCATACTCTTCCCACTTAGGGCGACAAATGCAAAAGAACAGATGTTGTACGGAATGCTGAATTAATCAAACATTCACCCCCAGTCAAAGATCTGGGTTAAATCCATTGTTTTTTTGCATGCCACGACATTCCAGTTTAGATCCAGCCATATGCAAATCATTCTTGACCCTATTCCCTATGGGAACAGTCCAGCCCGAACTGCCAGGCCAGGTCCTCCTTGGACCAGAAACAAGCATCCTGGAACCGGTTTCGGGGTGAGTGTATGAAATGTTTCAGTGCTCCGTCCATCATCTCCTTGTGTTTGCTTTCTAATATATGTAAGGCACCTCTAAGGAAGGCCTCCTTAGCCGAGGAGGCAGGGTGCATTATATTAAAGGTGTGGTCATATAAGTGCAAGCCTATATGTTCCTATAGTGGCTTTCCCTATTGGAAACTAGTATGTGTTTGCGGTCCATAGGATAACATGGGCTGCCAACTGGGCACTCTCGAATGGCAGCTTCATTATGATACCACAAAAATATGTCATGTTTGGTATCACACAATGTACCTTCTCACCCCTGACACAATTCCCGTGCTCTGAGTGACATGGCATGCACCCAGGTGGCACATTAGAGGTTACCCCTGATGCCCCCCGATTTACTGTGCTCTGGCTGACCAGCACGCGCTTACCCGCACCTGCTGCCATTAAGACAGGATTCTGACCTCCTGCCAGGCAGTGTGATCACTCCCAGTAGTGAAAAACAAAGGCTGAGCAAGAAGTAGGTCACACCTCCCTCCTCCCCAGCTGGCTAGTGAATTGGCACATCACAGCGGTGAGCTTCAAAAGCTGCCCCGCTTCTGATATGCATCTGGGCTGACCCCTAAGGAGGAAACAGCCCTCCTCTTGCCCCTGCAGTGCTTGCACCCGGGCACGGTGGGAAATTAGCTATGCAGGAGGTGTTTACCCCAGGAAGGCTGGCCACACATCTAAGGTGGGCAGCCTGGTCTGTACACCTAAAACTGAATTCTGCCATCTTTAGGAGGGCAGAAATAGTGGGTCCTGGGTAGAAAAGGTGACCAACACCCTCGGATGTGGTCACCTAAGGGGCGGACTAGCTGCCCATTGGCTATTAGCTCCCACACCCCTAACTTCCCTAAATGTAGGATTTAAGTGACCCCCTGGCATCAAAACCTCAGATCTGAGCAACTTACTTCAAAGAAGGACCCAGAGGAGACACGTGTCGCTGACAACAGGAATACTTTGTCTCTGAGGCAACAGACTTGGAACTGAGTGAACGGCCCTCGTACTTGGCCAAAACTTGACACTCCTAAAGAGAGGGGCCCTTGTGGAAGACAGAAGCACCCTGTCTTCCCTGGACTAGTGGCACTAGTCCCCTGCAAATGCAGGTAAAAACACTCCCTGGATCCAAAGAATCGTTGTTACCGGGCCCTCCAAGTGGATCGTCCAAATCCAGGTGGTCCAGTGCATTGTGGGCGTTGTAGTCTCACCTCCCTCGAAGTTTCAGGCCACTACGTTACTCCCAGATCACTTTAATCAATAGGGGAGGCAGAGGTAAGGATAATGGTTCACCTCCAGACATAAATGTAAATAATCAAAGCAAGTGAACCTCTCAGATCTAAAGATCAAAAAAACATGTGTGTAGGTTCAGGAAAATATGTGGAGGACTCAATTAAAGACCCTCATCCACGTATTCAGCCACAGAAGCAGTATATTTATTCTCTGCTAGGGTGATCTTGTGAATAGCATCATCATAGGGACTTCTTATTCCACTTGAGTGTCCCGCCCTCCAGGTGGAAAAACCCCCTTCCTGGAGGTAATCTGTTTTTATTAGGACAGAAGTGATTTGTGAGTGAATTAAAATTATCTCTAGTCCTAAAAGGTATGTCTAAGAAAGGTAAAAAGGGGGACGGGGATAAGGTTAACAAAAATGGCGATGTTATAGGATGAGTTAGTAGTCCTACATATCTAGTGCTTTTGGTCAACATGTTTCAGCCGTTAGTTGCCCAGACGAGTCAGCGGCTTTCATCAGGACCAGGTGAAGAAGGTAATTCTTAAAATCAGAGCAGCCTAGGTAATTCACATATGTCGTCCAAGTGATAACACTAACAGGCTCAGCCAAGTAACCTTGTTATGTAGAAGGCATGGCCTCAACGGATAGAGAGGACCGCCAGGTCAAATTTTTTTTTGTGCTGACCATATAGAGCAGTTCTCCGCTTCTCTCTCTTCTCCAAGTCGTTACTCCCCCAGACCCAGTGATGTTCCAGAAGCTTTTCACTGTACTCACTGCTGCCAAAGCTTATTGGTCGCCAATCCTATAACCGGCCCCCACTCTTGATGCTGTAACTACAGAGAACACTGTGCAACCATGATCAGACGTCAGCAGCTGTGTACCTGTTGTGTTTTTGCATTTTTTTTTCTTGCAGCACCATGTAAGTGGTAAAATCAGCACCACCCGCAGCTCCCGTTCAGCACCAAGGATAGCCAGAAGAACTCTGCACACGGACTCCACGGGCTAGTTAAAATTGATCTGACTGTTGTGGCCTGGTCCTGGGGCCTGCATGACCGTAACCCTATAAGGGTTCCAAGTAACTCTACCTGCAAGTGACTGTCTCTAGTGGATTTTGCAATTGGCTGCAATGTTATTTTGTCTATATATTTTACTGCACTGATTTAATATTGCTTCAAATATCTATAACTTCAGTTATATGTATGCTATTCCATTAATTTTGGTGTCTAAATTAAGATAAAAATATACTTCTTTTTTTTATAAATTGGTGTCGGATTTCTCTTGAGTCGTGTTAATTACTTATCGTCCATGTTGGTACTCTGAAATGCTTAACACATGTTCCTCTAGTAAAGCCTGACTGCTCTTTGCTACTCTACCAGGACTGAGCTTAGGATTTATTAGTGTGAATCCAAGGACCATCTTTGGGGTATAATATTACATGGTAAGGCTACCCAGTCATACTACATAATATTCCACTTTCTTACATTGCAGACAATAACCTCAAGATCCATGAATATGCAGATGATACCCAACTCTACCTAAAAAAAACCTCAACCACCAACATATAGAGCCTGAAATCACGCCTTGAACTCATCCAATCTTAGATGTCATGTGACTTACTGAAGACAACCCCCAGCAAAGATGAAAATGTGTTGTTTCCCAACAGCACCAAACAACACCATATTCAAACCTGGCTCTCCAACTTAAACTTATTGAGCTTCAACCACCCTCCACCCCAGCTGACAAACTATGCAAAATCTCAGCAGTTAACCTTTGACAGAGACCTCTTGTTCAATCAATTCATCGCTAGGAAGACCAAGACAGCCTAGTTCCAACTTCCTCTTAAAGAAAATGCAGTCATTTCTCCCAGAAGATGGCTTCAAAATAAGCCTCAGTCCTCTCACACCTGGACAGGGTGAGCGCCCTCCTCAGTGGTCACCCCAATACCACCCTAGTACCCTTGAAAGATGTTCTACACACTGCTCTTCAAGGGCTCAAAGTAATTCAACCACATGACATTCACTTTCAGAGACCTACACTGGCTTCCCCTTTCGCTCAGATCATCTTCAGGACCAGCTATATCACTTTTAAAACACTTAACAACAAGACCTTTGCTTGCGTGGAAAATATACTTATGGAAATACCACTTTGGCAGAGAATGTAAAAATATGCCACCCAAGACAATATAGAGAGCACCTGAAGTGCAAGGGAAGCTTGTGCAGAAAATTGTGCTGAGGTCAAGGCTCATCATCCCCCTTCAGAGCATTAGGAGGTGAAGTGGGTGAACCTGCACCCTAAGATCTCATAGCTGTCTCAAAATTGTGCCAAACAGCAATTCTAGCACTATGGCACTTGTGGACTCTTGGTCATCAAAAGGGAGAGGATGTTAGAAAACAGGTTATTGGCCATGAAGGCATACAGTACAAAGTGTCCCAAGTATTTTGATACCTTTGAAATATTTTTGTTTACCCCAATTTCAGTTTTGCACTCAATTTCTTCTAATTCTCAAAGCTTGATTTTTCTTGTTTTGGTTAATAGTTTTTAAAATAAAAATTCCAGTAAAAATCAAAATTTTGTTTTTCAAAAGGCTCTTTTCAGAACCCCCTCTACTGGCCCTGTCATAGAGGTGGTATTTCTTGGCATATTGCGGCATCCATGGGGTGATGTGGCCCCACAGTCCACCCTAGGCAAAAAGCTAGCCTTTGCATTTTAGGAATAATTTTTGGCATATTGGAGGAATCCATGACTTGATAAATCCTACCTCTCACAAAATGCTTGCCCAGGCATATAGGTGGTAATTCACAGAATAATGTTAGTAGCCCTGACACAGTGCAGTTCACCCTCAGCATTGTAATAATGCTTGCATATGTTGGACTTCCATGCCTACTGACTGTCTTTGGTATAATGCTGGCCCTGACACTATAGTGTCAGTTCTTGGCCTCTAGTGAACATTCATAGGGTGATGATAACCATCCGTGGTGGGTGTACCACTAGCCCTATCATAATAGTGGTAATTATCAGTAGGGGCTTTTAAGTGGTGCCCTGACACTTGTGAGCCCCCACAAACTGCCCCTGTTTGCCTGCTTGTCACTGGCAGCTCACATGACAAAACGATCATGAAAACATGATTGTGCTTTCATGCATGCTGCCAGCGTGCATGACAGCCCAAGAACCTCCAGTTGGTGTCAGAAAGAGGAGTAAGCAATGGGCAGGCTGGAACATGACCAATCTCCAGATCGTCTTGGAAGTCACGTGATCTGGAGATGGATTTATTGAATACAAATGTGTGAGGATATATGTCAAATACGATCTCATACTCAAGCACAATCCATATAATTTAGCAGATGTACCGCACATCCTTTGGTTGTCACAGTACAGCTGCTAAAATGGGGATGCCAGGGCATTAACCAGTGAGCCCCTTTATCCAGCTGGAAGCCAGCCCAAACTGCACTGGAAGGTTCCTAAGTTATCTCCCAGCTTCTGACAGGGATGGGACGTCCAGCCTTATCAGAAATTGGAACAGGGCTTTGATCCTACCCCTTCTGCTTAATCAGTCTTCCTATTTGCAGGCTACAGAGTAGGAGTCTTGGCCTGTCAGATTCATGGCTTTAGCCCGCCTTAGAGAAGGCATCTCTGCGACCTCAAGCAGACGAGAAGGCATGGTAGGTGAATAGAAAATGTTATTAATATTGGTGTGTGTGTGTGTCTTTGCTTATGTAAGTGTGAGAGTGAGTGTGTTCATGTGTGAAACAGAGCAGAGCGTTTGTGCATGTAAGAGAGTTTTATAGAGTCAGCATTGCTGTGTGAAATATGCTTTTGTAGTGCCATGTGTTTTTCCTTTTAGAAGGCAAACAAGTACTCACCTTCTTTTCTTTCACGTTTTTTCACCCAAGTGTACTTGAACCCCAATATATGTCACTTCTCCCATACTTGTGTGGTTCTTAATTCTGACCTGCTTCAGAAAACTCTTATTGTTGGCAAATATAGGAAACAGTGTTCCAGTGGGATTATCTAATTTGCTCAGTATCGCATAGTGCTGCAAAGTAAGGAAGCTGGGATCAGATCCAGGTTACAAGGCTTCATGCACCCTCTAAAGAGCTAACCAATTGGTATGTGGACTAGCTCAGCTACATTGCATTACCTTTGTCAGCTGCAAACACCGGAACCTCCACCACTGGATCACGAACTGCGCTGGCACACTTGACTCCTCAAGAAAGGAAGAAATCCCTCCAAAACAGAATCCTCACCAACGCGCACAACACCAAAGAGCTCTTCTCTATCATCAAGGAATTCGCCAAACCCTGCAGCGAAACAACAGACATCCCCCCTCCCAAGAATTCTGCAACTAACTCAGAACCTTCTTCCACCACAAGATCAAGATGATCTATGACAACTTCGACAACCGACAACCAAGACCACCTCACTGATCCAGCTCTCCCCTCATGCGACACCACCCAACAGACCCTCCACAAATGATCCCGCTCACAACATAAAACACCTTGAAGACCATGAAAAGCATCCACTCCGGAGAACCCTCAGACCCCTGCCCACACCACATCTTCCACAGAGCCACCTCGGCCATTGCACCCGAACTGCGTCGGACGATCAACTGCTCCTTCGAGACCACCACCTTCCCCGACGACTAGAAACACGCCAAAGTCAACCCCCACCCAAAGACACCCTCCGTGGACCCAACGGATCTCAAGAACTTCAGGCCCATCTCCCTGCTTCCCTTTGCAGCCAAGATCATCGAAAAAGCCGTCAACACCCAGCTAACAAACTTCATCGAAGCTAACAACGTCCTGGACATTTCCCAATCCGGATTCCAAAGCAACCACATCACCGAGACCGCCCTACTCGCTGCCACCGACGACATCCGTTCCCTCCTCGATCATGGCGAAACGGCAGCCCTCATCCTTCTTGACCTCTCGGCTGCATTCGATACCGTCTCTCATCGCACCCTAGCCACCAGACTACACAACGCCGGCATCCGCTGCAAGGCCCTCGACTGGATCCGCTCCTTCCTCACTGGCAGAACTCAGCGGTCAGACTCCCTCCCTACCTCTTGCAACCAACAGAGACCAACTGTGGAGCGCCCCAGGGCTCCTCACACAGCCCCACCCTCTTCAACTTCTACATGGCCCCTCTCGCAATCATCATCAGGAACCAGAGGCTCAACATTTTCTCCTACGTCAACGACACCCAGCTGATCCTCTCCCTCACCAACGAACCCAACACCACCAGACACAACTTCCAAGAAGGTCTGAAAGCTGTCGCCACCTGGATGAAAAACAGGTGGCTGAAACTCAACTCAGAAAAGACAGAAGTCCTCATCCTTGGCACCACCCCCTCCGCATGGAAAGATTCCTGGTGGCCCTCCACTCTTGAAAATCCCCCAACCCTGACACACCACGCACGAAACCTCGCCATCATACTAGACTCATCGCTCACAATGAACCACCAGATCAACACCATCTCCTCGACCTGCTTCAGCACCCTCCGCATGCTTCGAAAGACTTTCATATGGATCCCAGCCGAAACCAGAAAAACTGTCACGCACGCACTCATCAGCAGCAGACTGGACTACAGCAACGCTCTCTATGCCGGAATCAACAAGAAACTCCTGCACAAACTCCAGACTGTCCAGAATGTCGCAGCCAGACTGATCCTTGACATCCCCCGTCACAGCCACATTACCCAACACCTCCGCAATCTCCACTGGCTTCCAGTCGAAAGAAGAATAACCTTCAAACTCCTCACCCACGCATACAAGGCCCTTCACAACACCGGACCTGCAAACCTGAACATCCGCCTCTCCTTCCACGCACTCAAAAGATCAGCCCAGCTCTCTCTGGCCACCATCCCACGTATCAGCAAGACTAGAACGGGAGGAAAGACCTTCTCCTATCTCGCAGCCAAAGCCTGGAACACCCTCCCCCTCCGGCAATCTCCCACACTGCCCTAGTTCAGGAAGGACCTCAAGACCTGGCTTTTCGGATGATCCCAGCACTCAACTGAGCCACCCCCCCTTCGCCCCCAGCGCCTTGAGACCCTCACGGGTGAGTAGCTGCACTTTACCAACCCTGATTGATTGAGTTCAAGCTATATCAAAAACGACAAAAAAATGAATACATTGTTCTCCTTGGAGCCCCACAAGAACACTTACAGGTGTACTAAAATAACAGTGACAAATCATACACACTAAGGCCCTATACACACTTAGTGCAGTGGTGGGCTGTTAGGTGGCCTACTGCACAGGCAGCTATTTTAATGTGCTGTGTGCGCAGGACCTCTTGCCCTACTTGTGATAGGGAAAGTGAGGAAACCTTGCCATATTTGATGGTACTTCTAATGTGATATACTGAACTGTAGAAATAAATACTTTAGTCAAATAGCAGACAAGGTAGTGAATGGCTATACGCTCGCTGATGGGATATGTGATGTCTTTTAGGTCACAGTCTCAAATCTGTGCAGGGCAGGTCTAATCATTCACCTTTTTGCTAACTAGGGTTCCAACTAATCATAAATTGTTGGGAATATGGATTGTGAGCATGGAAGGATGTACGGAAAACCTTGCAAGGACGTGAATATCAAGGCTAGCAGGAAGAAACAGCAGCATGTTTCTTATTCCTAATGTCTATGGGAGTGTACCATTACTGAGTTCTAATGAAAAGCAAGCGCTGGACTAATGCATCCCACTTGATCGACATTATTGTGAAGCCGTGCATATAATGTCAATGACGATGAGCCCCTTTGTTTGTGATAAAAATTATATAGTAATTCTGATTTAAGCGCTATGACACGGTTCAGTTTGTGGTGTGCACTATTCGATTGAATATTCTGTCACAGATATGAAGCTCTAGATATTTGCGACAATTCAATTGATGCAGTCTATTTTTGAGGAATTACTGTATTCATACAACGTGTACATGCTTCATACCTGCTGGAGTTTAGGAACATATCTGCTTTATAATACTAATGTGCATCTTTCCAAGCCTAGGCATGATCCAATTCATAGAGTTTCGCTAGAATAAAAATATAAATAAATACAGAAATTTGCCTGTGCTGCTTCGTCACTCAGGCCCTTGTCACCATCCGCCTCAACTACGGCAACACCTTCTATGCCGGCATCTCACCCAGCTCCTCAGAAGACTCTGGACCATACAGAACACTGCAACCAGACTCATCCTGGACCTCCCCAAACAAACCCACATCACCCCCACCTGAGAGACCTCCACTGGCTCACCATTCAGAAAAGATGCTAGTTCGAGAGCCTTCCTTCACACCTACAAAGCCCTCCATGACTTAGGTCCTGCCTACATCAAACACCTGCGCTGCTCTTCATTTGCCCTCACACACACCACACCGTTGCAGCCGCAGTGGTGGCCGCTCCTTCTCCTACATCGCAGCCAAGACCTGGAACTACCTTCCCCTCCAGCTTCGTACAGCCCCCTCGTTGGCAGACTTCAGAAAGAGACTCAAGATCTGGCTCTTCGATGGAGACACAGCACCCAGATACCCCTAGAAGTGACAGTGCTGTTCTATACAAATGCTGTTTGATTGATTGCTTACTGGTGTCCCAATCAGCCGATCAGCAGTTTTAGCAGTCAAGTGTTTCCTGTTGCTCGTTTGTAGTGTAACTTGTTCCTGTAGCTTTCAGTGCTCCCAGCCCCCAGAACCTCACTCTTAAAATGTTGCAAAAGTACAGTTCTCTGAGTAGCTTACCCATGTTGTCTACTCTTCCTAGCTAGAGGGTTAAACTTTAAGTACTTCTCTTCTAACTCATTTAATGTTTATCTCAGGAATTTTAGATAGAGTGTCACAAATTGTAAATATTATTTTTAGGATGGCAAATGTAAAAAATTGGGTTATTACTGGAGGAAGGTGAATAACCAGTTCAAGTAACAATCACAATCCTTGTCAGGGTGCACCCTCAAAGTCATTAAATTAACATGAACTCAACCCCCTGATAGCTATAGCACAGAGCAGACACGCTAAACTTAGGTCAATGTGTAAAGCAGTGCCAAAACAGTAATAAAAGTCAAAATACATCACAATAAAATTCCCAACTGAATTAGACAAAACAAGTACATTTTAATAAATAAGATGACACCAAAATGACAAAAATCAAACAATGGAAACCAGAGAAATTAATTTTTTAAGTTTTAAATGAAAATAGCATTAAGCGCCAGTTGCTGCCAACTGGTCACGGAAGATTGGGACCAAGGCGCGAATTGAGGCTGATTGTGATGGAGCATGGATTAGATACAGAAACTAGATTCTACCTGGTCAAAAGATTTACCTTGGGACTTAGTCTATAAAAAATGGAAGTCCAAAAGCTTCTGCAGGGCAAGGCGGCAGTCTGTAGCAATGAGGGCTCCACAAGATCGGATAGTAGTTGGATGCAAAGGTCCCTCGCCAGACATATACTTTTGGCACCTTCACCCAGTCAAGGTTTCCGTGTTCACACTTAGTCACTTTTTCAGAGCTCGGTATCCTTAAGCGGGGCAAGGCTGCAGGCTGTAACCAAAAAGGGGTTCACAGGGCCGTATGCCTTCTTCACGAGTTCCGCTGAGTCGGATCTGCTGCTGCAAAGCACCTGGGTCGGATCGGCTTTGAAGATTTGTCCTTGTCCTCCAGAGGTCTTGAAGTTGAAGAAGTGTCTAAGTCTCAGGTTTTCAGGGGTGGTAGGAGAAGTCCAGCCAGACACAACCAAGGGTTCCAGGACCTCTAACAGCACTTATGGGCCAAGGCCGACTCCAGCAGAAGCCAACAGCAGAGTCCCGTTGGAAATAGGTCAGCTATGTAGTTGCCGGAAAGCTTGCTGTAACCCTGTGGCTTGGACAACAACTCAGCCTTATGACCCTTGAAGTCTATTTCATTGTCCTGGGTACAAGAGGGGGCAGGTCCAGTCCTTCGGGGCTTCACTCAGATCAGAGGCAGAAAGTATTTTCAAGAGAGTGAGAGGGAAATCTCTGTTTATGCTTGGCACTACCTAGTGGGTGGGGATGACACCTGGCCCCTCCCTAACAAGTGGACCAGTGGGGTAAAAGTTGCCAAGATCAACCCTACCCACTTTTGCAGCAGTTCCTGTCTACCCCACTTCAAAGAATATCACAGTGAGTGCCCCTCTCTGTCTAAATCCAAAGTGGTGAAACCCTTCTTCCCTTGTGCAGTGCCTGTGTGGCCACCCAGAGGGGTGGACAGTGTGATGAGCAGCCTCCTCCCCCATGGTCACTCCAAACCAGTTCTGAGGCTTGTTCCTCTCCTACTGGGATTGGTGCTTGCCTGACTGGGGGGAAAAAGAAGGGGCCTATCCAAGTGTCATTTCATATCTGCTTGTGAAAAAGGAGGCCCCTTGGAAGTAATTTATGTTCCTGGGTACTGTCCAAAAGGTCGTCCTGCCAGAGGAACAAAAACATGTCCCCACACCTAGGCCTTTGTCTCTGCTCTAGCAGCAGCTTGTGCTCCTCATTCAAGGCTTGAGTACTCAGAGAGATGCAGCTGGAGGATAATGCAAATTAACTTCCGGAGGCTTTAGGCCCGGAAAGGTAACTTTCTAAATATAATTTTTCTGCAATATTTTTCAAAAGCCCGAAGTCACCATTAAATTGGACTTTTGATAAATATTAAAAAGAGTTGCTGAATCATAATTCTAGCTGGTCCTTACTGTGAGATAGCAGAATAAGTATTTAATATTGCTACCCAGTGTTTATCTATGGGTCAGACAGCCTTCCTACAGTAAAAATAGTTTTTGGGCGCTTGTTAATGTAAGGACATGCTAACATTGAATTTCTAAATGTCCTACTAAATACCATACACCCTGCCTTATGATTGTACGGCCTACAATTTAAAAGTAAGGTTTGACTTGTCAAAAGGGTTTATTTTGATAGGTCGAATTGCAGTTTTTGCACTACTACAGTAAGGCAACAATGGTAGACCTGAAGCCATATTTGCACTGACACAGTATTGGATTGCGCACTAGGTGCTGCAGTCCACTAATAACATTTAACTTACAGGCCTTGGGTATGCGGTGTACCATACACTAAGGACGTATAGGTAAGTTAAATATGCCAATTAGAGTTATGCCAATTTGACCATGTTTAAAGGGAAAGCTCAGTCACTTTACTACTGGTTAGAAGGGGTGAAGCGTGCAGAGCTCTTCAGACAGCTAAAACAGATAGGGCAAATAATCCTCAGGGGGTACACCACTCAAAAGATGGTCATTTCCTACAGCAGGAATGTTTCAATTGTGACCTTTGACATGTTTGGAAAACATTCAGCTACCAATGTGTAACTGGATGGTCAACTAGGTCAATATAATTGAACAGGAATGGTTAATGGAAGGCATAAATGTAAAAAGGGAGAAATGAATGAATGGAAAGAAGAAAGGTGGGAAGCAAAGGAAGGAAGTAGTGAGAGAAGAAAGGTAGGACAGAGGGATGCAAAGAGGCAGTATTGGGAAGAAAGTGAAGAAGGTAATGTAGGACAGTAGAAAGAAAGGAAAGCACAAAGTGAGTCAAGTATTGAAGAAGAAAATTAGGAGGCCGGATTGAGAAAATGATGAAAGGGAAAGACAGGGTGAAAGGAAGACAAATGGAGGAGACAGAGAAAAGAGAGGCAAAAGGGGAAATAGTCAGAAATAAAGTAAAGTCATTGTCTTGTCCAGTATTTCTTATTGACCAGTGGAGAACTTATGCTGCAAGTTGTGGGAGAATCTCTTGTAATTCATGACTAAAGTCTTTCACTGCCACCTTCCCGGGAAGTGAGTAAACATTACACCAGAAATATGCAAAATGCTGTTAAGGATCTGCTTTTGAAAGGGCACTGCTGATGCTGAAAGAGGGGTACTGGACGGAACCCTGCAAAAGACTCTGAACAGAGGGGTTCAGCTGCCTGCCTGAAGGAGCTGCCTGCCTGGATGCTGTCAGGAAGGGATGGCCCCACAGAAGAAGACTGCCCGGGGGAGCTACCAGCAAGGGAGCAAAAGGTGTACCCAGTGTGACTGTGCTGGTAATCATATGTCCAGGGCCCCTGAACTGCTCATTGTGTGCCCTTCACAGCTGTGCTGTTCATCACATGTCCAGCATGACTTAATCCCTTATGTGCCCAGTGCAACTGTGCCATTTATTGTGTATCCAGAGTTGCTCCAATCCAATTATGCAATCTGACTTGCTTTGGGGCATGTGCTGAACCTGAGCCTTGACCCCCTCTGGGCACCCAAATGGGACTCACCATATACCAAAAACATATGTGGGGGCTACCTTCTTTTTTTGGGAGGCAGGTTTGTTGTGGCCTGATTGGTGCTTGCTGGTCTTTGCTCTTCCGTTCATCAGCCAGGACTTCGGCCCTCTATGGTGCTCCAACAACGCCTTCTGGAATAAGGGAGTTGAGTGGGAGAAACCACATGGAGAGCCAGGTGTCACAGACAAACATACCAGTCAGTGCTTAATTTGTAAAATATTAAGTGCCAGGTCTCTGACCAGGAGCCCACTGCAGCTTGCACCACCCATCGCCCTTGTCATTGCTGCCAAAACAACTACTAACCATCTCTCTCGGATGTAAATGCAACAGTTCAGATTATTCCAGGTCCCCAAAACTAAAGGAATGGCTGGGGAGGCAGGTATTAGCAATTTTAATGTAATTGTATTCCTAAACTACCGTTGTTCTGCTCATCTCTAAATTAGATGAGTAGCGCCACCACGTGGTGGACTGTGCTAAGTATGGTGTTGACAATTAGGTGCCGGTGCCAAGCACCGGAAACCAATTAAGTGCCGGTGCTTAGCACCTGAAAGCCCCGGCTCAAATTAAGCACTGATACCAGTCCTGCTTGACACACTCCAGGGATCACTATAACTCAGATTTGCTCCTCAAAGTGTCTCCATGTATAGGTTGAGGATAACAGTAGACACTATGGAGCCCCGAGAGACTCCACAGGTGATTGGGATCTTTTGTGACCTGGATGTGCCCATGTGAACAAATCAGTGTTGGTTGCAAAAGTATGAGGCGAACCAGTGAAGCACATTGTCAGTGAATCCCATTAGAACTTCCAGGGTGCCTATGAAGGTGAGATGGTTGACTGTGTAAATGGCAGCTGAGAGGTCCACCAATATCAGAAGGCAGAGCTCATCTTTATCTGTGTTCAAGAGGTCATTGCCTATGATGTGTAAGCTAGCACATTCTGTACTGCAGCATGATCTTAAGCCAGTTTTGGAACAATATAAAAAATATATACCATTCAATTATAGTGTATTAAAGATTACCCTTGTATTTACAATAAAAGACAGTAGATGGCAGTGTTGTTTCTTTAAAACGTCAATGAAATGCATTGTTTACTGAATATGAACACAACACCAGAATGTGCTCATAGAATGTTGAGAGCATTGTCAGCGCTATACATGTTCCATAAACGGACATTACAATGTGATGTAAATGTGATCGTTGTAATCATTGCAATTGATGCGTTGTAATGTACCTCTATGTAAATGTTTTTGTTGAAATTTCTGATATCCTGTTTCAACATGCATAATTTAGGATTTTCCATCAGTATGATAAATTTTTACAAGGATTGCAATTGCATTACCCTTTAAAAAACACAAATATAACATTAAACGTTACACTGCATAACTTTACATCTTAATAATCTTGATAAAAAGCTCATTTATAGTTTGTAGTTTGATATTGTACTGTTAAACGTCACCTTTTCATACAGGTTTTGAGATTCAGACTATTACATTTGCAAATGTATACATAACCAGCCCTTTTAAGCTATATGGGGCCAGATGTATCAAGAAAGCATTTTGCGATTCTGAAATAGCAATTCTACCGCTTCGCTATTTTGGAATCGCAAAATGCAATGTATGTAGGAATCGCAAAATATTTTGTGACTCTTTAATATTACCTAATAGCGATTTGGTAAATAGCGAATCACTATTAGGTAATATGACTCCATTCATTCCTATGGGCCCATAGGAATGAATGGTTTTACATTTGCTAATTTTCGATTACCGAATTGGTAATCGCAATTAGCGAATGCAAAGACAAGGATGCCTGGGGGCCTAAGGACCCCCCTGAATCACCCTAAAAAATAGAAAGCGTGCACATGTAAAGCACACACATGCCCTAGGGGCATGTGTGCGCTACATGGCACCTTGAAAAATTCATTTTTGTGCATTTTTCAAAGTTTGCAGATGGTTACCATCAACTTGAAGTTGATGGTAATTAGCGTTTCCTAAATGTACAGTCGCATTTAGGAAAGGCTTTCTGCATGTGCATTAGGGAATAGCAAATTGCGAATGCCACACCTTTCATACATTAGAAAAAGCCTTTTTCCGTTCGCAAACGGGCCGATTCTGCGAATCAGCCCGTTTGCGAACACAAAAAGGCTTGATACATCTGGCCCTTACTCAAACTCTTAGATGTTAGTTAAAAATAATCATTGTCTTTGTGTAAACCTCTGGTGGCTTGAGCCTTAAAGAATTATGCAAATCTTCTTATCATCCATCTGCGTAGGAAGTGACCCACGGCATGTCCAATTATCCATCTGCACAGGCAGTGACATCCCTGAATCTTCCATCATTCATTTGCACAGGCAGTGATATCACTGGTTTCCCATAAAAACACATTTAAAAGAAGAAGCCAAGCATGAGGACTGCATTAATGCATTTCCCATCATCCATCTGCAAAGGAAGTGCACTAATGCATTTCCCATCATCCATCTGCAAAGGAAGTGATGTCACTGGTTTACTGCCAAGCCTTCTTTAAAAGATAAAGCCAAGCATGAGGACTTCATCTCCGATCTACCTTCTGCACAGGAAGTGACTTTACTGCTTTCCCACTGAAATCATCTTTAAAAGAAGAAGCCAAGCAAGACTACTTCATTTCCCATCATCAATCTGCACAGGATGTGACTCCACTGCACTTCCTATCGTCCATCTGCACAGGAAGTCATATCCCTGGATTTCATATCATCCATCTGCACAGGAAGTAACACCACTACATTTCCCATCATCCATCTGCACAGAAAGTGCCATCACAGCCTCATTGATCAGTGCGTGAAACAATATAACGCAAGGACATATAAAGATGTATAAAAAGGCCAGTCTTTAGCTGTAAGATGTATCCGTTCCCATGATTGCAGGTCCTTCAAAAAAATTCAATGACAATAAAAGGGAGAAAGGAAAAGGAAAAAAGGAAACAACAACATACCCCCCCCCAACCCCAACTAGACCCCTGTATGATGAAAGTGGTCGGGGCATAGTGCTACATAGGAGGGCTGAGAGGATGGAGGATGGGAGGAGAACCCAATCAGGGGGGACCATATAGATACACGGCCCCATCGAGTGGGAGAATTCTCTCGTCAATGCGCTGCAGTCCGAGTGGGATGCAAGATGGGGAACCCGGGAAATGTATTGGAAGACCCTGTCCCATTCCCGAAGAGTGTTTAACCCTCGTCTGTCTGTGACCTAAAAGATTCCAGAAAAACCTCCCATGCCAAAGCTATGGGCTGTTTCCTGAGCCCACTGCATTCTTCCCTACGCAAGTCCTGCTTTTCAGCTGTGCCCCAATGTATAACTTCCTCGCTCTAGCCAGTCGCTAAAGAAGCCAGAGGAGAATTCCATCTCCTGCTGATCTGCCGCTTGGCTAGCAGGAGTGCCAGAACCATGAAGAAGAACTGGGTTTTGGAGGTTTTCGGACGTAGGAACAAACCCAGCAGACAATGTTGCATAGAGTTCCAGTGGGGACCCCGCCACTTCCACCAGTGCAGTGTGTACTTCTGCTCAGTAACCTTGCAGAGAGGGGCGCGATCAAAGCATGTGCACTAGATTCACCGGGTCGATATGGCACCTGGGGTAACCTGAGGATGCAGTGGGATATATCTTGTGTATCCTGAGTGGCGTAAAATATGCTCTGTACAGCAATGAAAATTGGATGAATTTGAACAGGGAATTACGGGAAATTCTGGTGGGTATTCGAGAAGAAAGTGCCATTCCTTGTCATGCAGAGCATGACCTAGGTCTTCTTCCCACCAAGCCCGAAGGGGAGCTGAGGAAATATGCAAATGTATGCACAAGTCTTTGTAAAGCCACTTCACTAGGTGACTACCTGTGCCCAGCTCGTACACCGCTTGCGTGAAAGCATGTGTCTCTGGTTGGCAATAAACTCCGCAATGGAGCGGAGTTTGTTTTAGTTTGCACGCTCGAAAAGTCCTTTCGCTGGAGCGACTTGCCGGGTCCTCGCGATCGCCCACGAGATTTTCATAGCCGTTTGCCATGAGATTTGCTAGCCTGCCGCATGCTCCAGAGAGATTTTCCGGTGGCCAACATGTAATTCAGGCGCGCCAGCAACTTCCGGCGGATGTTTTCTGCCGTACGCGATCCTGAACGCACAGGATCTACCCCGGCTGCCATCTGGGGAAGATTCTCTCCTCGAGAAGCATCCAAATCTTCCCAAAATGATGATTTGGAGTAAAAACCTTCTTGAATGGACATTCGGAGTTGTTTTTTTTGTGTGAGGAGTGATTTTTTTTAACTTCTTTTCCAACTGGAAGGAAGTGCCCCAGAGTCTCCAACTTCCTGTTCCTGTCCAGCAGGCTCCTCCCAGTGCTTTGTCCATCTCCTGGTCACTTTTGATTTGTATTTGGAGCTGGAAGGATCACTCTTTGAGTCTGCTGCATTTACCATTGTATTTAAGGACTTTGTATTTGGGATTTCACAACTAAGTTGAAAAACTGGTGTTGTTTGTTTGATTGGGGCCATGCACCTGGATTTATTTGTACTTTTAGTCGATTTTTAGACTTTTATTGTGGCGGGTGGCCTGTAGTTTCAGTAGGGGCCTAGTTATTTCTTTGTAAGTAATTTTTCTTCTTTTATAAAGGAAAAATGTTGCACAGTTCACTACATTTTCTCTATTTATTTTTTATAAAGTTGCAATATTGATTTAATTCACTATGTGGCCTAGTCTGCCATAGGCCTTCCAGCCAGTTGGCCCAGTACTAGTCATGGGTGCATGAAACAACTGTTTCTGTGGTGCTGGTCCAATTTGAAACATCTTTAGGCCATGGATGGATTTGGATTGAAATACAAAATGTGTTTTTTTGTTGTATTTCACGTTCTATTCCCCTGCAAACAGTGTTCAGGAGGGGTAATGCCTTTGAAGGAAAGTGTGTTGTTGTAAACATTTTTAGCCCTGTTAATTTTTGTTTGTGGTATACCTGAATTAATGCTGTGTTCCCTGTTTTGCCAATACCTCCTTTGTCTGGTTGCCATGTGACTGGCGGGCAGTCTGCATAGGCAGTCAGTGTGCTTTTGCCATAGGCCTGAATGTGCTGTTTGTTTGTGGCCATGCCTTCTTGCTTGCTGGTTGTTGTTGTGTGACCAACAATGACCATGTGTCTGGCGGCCATTTTGTGTAGCCAGCCAGTGGGCTTTTGCCATAGGCCTGCATGTCTTCTCTTTGCACCCAACGCCTTCATGCTTAGTGTTGTTGTTGCTGACCATGTGACAATGGCAGCCAGACATTTTGTGCATCCAGTTAGTGTGAACCTTTGCTTTGCCATATGCTTGCATGGATGGTTGAGCAATAAGATAGCAGTTTAATAAATTATTATTATATCTTTGAGGAGAACTTCATTTTTTATTTTATTAATTTAAAATATTTACAATGCTACATTTTTTAAAATTAATTTTAAATTTTATTTTATTATTTTAATTGTTTTAATTTTTTTTACTTTTTAAAATATTTATCATTTTTTAATTTTTTTAGTGTTTTTAAAAACCATTTTTACTACATCTGGCATCAGTGAATCAACCCCATGTCTGCTATAGGTGCACAACAGCATTCATTGTCTAAGGATTATTCCATTGTCATTTGTCAGCTATGCCTTCCTGAGTGCCACATCCCACATGACATGTGATGCACATAAAGCAAACAGTTACATCTGTACACTGTTGTTGCTCTTTCTTATTTTTCCTCAGTGTACAGTCAGTCACCATGAAAGTTTATGTTGGTGTGGTTTTCCGTTTTACCAATGGATATCCTGTATTGTTAATTATTTACAATAAGAGTAACCGGTGACCACACAAAATTATATTGTTTGTTTGTACTATTGATTGAACTGCAACAATGCCACATTTCACTGATGTTCTTCTTGCTTCTTTTCTTTTAGGTGCACAAGAGACAACATCACCGACAGTACTGCCAGACAGAAGGCCTGTGCACGACGTGACGCATGACCCACACATCACACAGACATCTCTTCAACTTATGTGAAGGTAAGTGCCACTACTAACTGACAGCTTCAAAATGGCCCCAAAGAAAGGTGCTACCAAGAAAGTGGCCAGTGAGAAGAAGAAGAAGAAGCTTACCACCACCACTGGTATGTCGACCCAGATCTTTTTTGGGGACAAAAAATCTGTGCCTGCCGCACTGGCCTCTGGGGAGCAAGCTGGGAGCAGCACCTCTGCGTCAGTGGACCCACCCCTATCTAGGCCCAAGCCCATGTCTGTCTCAGAGGCAGCCAGTCTAATCGCGGCAACGCCGACGAGCAGTGATGTTGAAATTGACTTGTCTCTATCGTTGCAGGAAACTCAGAGAAGTGGACAACAACAACCACAGCCACAACCACCAATAGTAGTTCCTCCCGAATTAGGAGCATTTCAGGAGATTGAGCTTCATGCTGAGGAAATAAAGGAAGCCGCTCTTTCAGCAGATCTATTGTCTTCCTGATCTCCAGCTAGAACAAGCATTGGCATAGCCAATAGGTCTCGCCTTTGGGACCATATAAGTGGTTAGCCATTCAGCACACAAGCTGCGAGTTTACAAACATCAGAAAGAAGACAGAGCAACCAGTCACATTTCGTTTAACAGTGGTAGTTGCGCTGGACAATTCTTCAACCACGTGTGCTTGAGGCTGTGCGCTTATAAATTGATTTAAATTTTAATTATAACATATTCAGCCTGTTCTAAGGCAATTTATCTCCACGAGGTCTGACACTTCTTGGGAAGCCTAGGTGGAAGGAAGGAAGGAGCGAAGATAATACTAACTGGTGCTCATGTACATCTTTGGGTGGAGTTCGCAATAAATAAGAGCAATATAAAACTGCAAACTGATCAAGTGCCCTGAGGACGTCTTTGTTGGCTTGTGTGCACTACACACACGTTACATACATATGTGCATACCGACACTACATTGAGCGACTGAATAAATATAAACTTCAGCTGTGAGAACACATGACTGCACTTGTCGGCAATCAACCCTGCTCCCGTATCTCGACCATGTGCAGCATCCTCAGATCCCGGGTGAAAACCCCTGGCAACCGGGGTGGGAAGCCCCTTACCACGAGAGATCATGCACGATAGCGCCTAGGTAGGGACAGGGAAGAACGGGTGTGAAGAGGGGAAGAAGAAAGGAAGACTAGGAGTGAGGGGAGAAAGAAGACGAGAAAGAGTGCGCGAGACTGCGAATCTGGGAGAGGGTGTGGGAGAAGAAGAGGAGGGAAAGGAGTCAATATAGTGGTGAGAGGAAGAAGAGAAGGAAAAATAGTGAAGGTGATGCAGTGGGTGTTAGAGAGAAGAGGGGAGCAAAAGACAGAGAAAAGGGACAAAATGTGGGTATGAGAGAGAGCAGCAGGGAAACAGAAAGGGCAAGATATGGGGGGATGGAAAAGAGAGGAGAGAGGCAGAGGAACGAGAAGAAAGACAGATTACCCTGGTCACTACAAGTACAATAAAGGCAGTGGGAGAGGGAGACAGTGGGAAGGAGGAGAACGCAGGAGAGAGGGTGCATGAAGGGTGTACCATAAAACTACGTAGCTCGTCACATTGTGAGTATTCCTTTAACTGTCAACTTCCCCACAGCCCTTTGCACAACACGTGAAACGTTCTAAGGTGGCAGACTGCCGTCAGGTGTCGGCGCTAATTCAGTTAATTGATTTCTGATGTGTGCCGTTTCCCGCGCTCACAGCAGGCAGGCACCAGCCCTGGAACGCAGAGTTCAGAGGTGAAGCGCAGCAGTGTAAGATGCACAACTATAATGAAAAAGCAAGGAAAGCACCTACCCTATACGCACTTTAACTTTTCCATGTACAACCTTTCCAGTGTTTTGTTCCCCATTTTACCCAGTAAAAGCTTGTGACATTGTCAATCATAATATAACTGAAGTGCCTCTTTAAATAAGATCTTCCCATCCTGAGGAAATATATTAACTTAACAACAGTGAGGAAACTGTAACATGATTATTAATGTACACTGACCTATGAAAAACATAATTGGCATGATTATGTAACCGTTATCGCAACAGAAATAAGCATCAAATGCATTAAATAAAATCTTTAGTTCGGGGCATTGTTTACAAATTTGACAAACAGATGTCAGTTGTCTGAGGTTAGTTGAGATAAGATTAATGGGAATTACCAACCACTTGAGAAACAAGAGACATCTAGAAATGCACAACTGAAAAAGGCCAAGTGTTCAAGTATAAAATCAAAACCACAACCTGAACTGTAGCACCTTAGTCGGGTTTCTAAATGGACTCCTTCACCGATGTTAAGCGTGGCCGCATTGAAATAACACAAGCATTGCACTGCCAATAGGTTTCGACTATGTGAGACCTACTGGCGTTGAAATATTTTTTTGACATGTTGCACGCGCGCGATGCTCTGCAACATGGCTTAAAGTAAACAAAAAAAGCAGCACTTTTTGTTTATGTCAAGGTATGTTACACATCAGCTAGCGCTGCTCTAAAAATATTCGAAAAAAACACACTGACAACGCCAATTGGTCTCTCATAGGTGAAACTTACTGGCTATACCTAAGAAATAAATAAAATGAATAGCCACCAAGAAATGTGAATGTTTTTTTTATATATATATATAATTATGTTTTTTTCCACGCATCAAAGTTTAACTGCGTTCAGAAATAGCTGAAATTGACAATATTCTGAAACAGACTTATAGAATTTTGTATAACATTTTAAACTGCTTTTAGAGAGTAAACAAAATGTGCTGGGTGTGTGATTGTTTTGGACAGTGTTACTTGCTGTTAACGCTCGCACGGTTCTTTCTCCAGTTTCACAGAACAAACATGCTTTGCACTTGCAGCTCGTTAAGCAGCAGAGGAGATCCCCCGGCCCGTCTCACAAATAAAGGGAATGCTACCACCATTTTAAAAGCACACTGAGGGTTTGCAAATCTCATGCGATGTCTAAAATAGTGAGGGGCTCCGCCCAGCCCGACTCGTGCCATACTTGTCTAGACAAACTCTCTTTTCAGTGTCCATGTCCAATCTGCCCCTATCTTGCTGTCCAGCCTTCTACTCAACCACCACGGGAAAGTTTGGAATCAGCGGTTTAGCTCAGCTGAGGTGCGCTGCGGGGAACATGGGTTGAAATTTGTCCGTAATGCAATGTACCCATTACTGCCAACTGAACCAGTGTCACTGGTGATCCCCCATAGGTCAGTCAACTTTGTTTAGTTTTTGTTTTAGGAAATATGTAGTATCACTTTCAATTCTGGGAGTCAGTTTTGCGTTTATTGCCCTGCAGTGGCAAGTCAAGAGGTTTATCTCACGTCACGTGGGACAGAGTTAATAATGGCCACCGCTGCCGGACGTGACCTCAGGGAGGTGTCCGGACAGCAACAGGAATATCGTAAATGCGTAACAGTCTTCTTATTTATGCATGGCCCACTCAGGTGTATGTCTTCCGGCTCCCAACCGGCAAGGCGCACCCACCTGATCCGATCGTTGCTCCGCGACATTACATTGGCGACGAGGGCGGCTCGGACTGCCCCGAGGACTCGTAGAGGCTGCAGACCCAACACACGGGTGCGTGGTGCTCGTGCTACGTAGCCAGCTCAGCCAATCACATCGGCGTAGAGGTGAGATCAATCCCCGTTTTGGCACCAACTGCAGGAGTGACCTCTGCAACACGTCGATCAGACTCCCGGAGTGAGGGAGTGCTAAGCCCCGCCCAGTGGTTGTTGCTGTGAGCACACACGGCGAGGAACCGACCGGTGGCCAAAGGCGGTGCAACTAATAAAAGAGAGGTGAGCTAAGCATCACAACTGGAGCTAAAACGAGCGAGCGCGGCAGCCTGCAAAGCAGTCCCAAAGCGCTGCGTGCGTCGTGGCTGGCCTTTGGATGAGTACGCGCGGCAGACATGTGTTTCCACTTATCGCGCCCGCGTCTGGGCACGATAATTGGAAACACATGTTTGCCGCGCGTACCCATCTCAAAAAGGCCAGCCACGACGCACGAGCGTTTCTTGGACTGCTTTGAAAACTCACTTACAATAAGTCTTCGCCTCTAAGCAGCGCTTGCGCGCTACTCGAGGCTCGACCTAAAAAGGAGGTTTAGTGCATTATCTTCATCTCCAAGCCCCCCTTCTGATGATCTAGACATCGTTTGGATCGCTCCTCAGTCTGAGAGTGAGACACGCCATGAGACGAGGCTAGGGAAAAGGAAGGTTCCAGAAAGCCTTAGAGTTATATAGGCAGATGTACAAGAGGAGGATGATGACGGGCCAATCATAATGGATGTTGGCCCAGCCCCAGTGGAGACTGACGTTACCCATCCCAACTTGCTGGGAGGGATGTGGCACTACAGATGCCACCACCACCAACTGCCATATTTGCAAAGTCCCTGAAGTGACCTACATCCACAACCACCTCAGTAGAAGTAGGTACTGCAGAGTCAAACATCAAAACGCCCACCTAACGCCAGTTCATCTGACATTGGCAGTGGCACCAGCATCAGAAAGTTGAGCACCCCAGTTTGGGACTTCTTTTCGGTTAGCAAGAAGGAGGTGAACATTGCCATATGCCCCCTTTGTGGAGCAAGTGTTAGTCGGGTAAGCTTGGTACAAATTATGGTACCGGGGTCCAAACAACCCATTTGAGAAAGCACCATACGTTCCGTTGGGAGGCGCACCTTAGCGGCCAAAAAACTGCAAGTGTTGTTGGTGAAGGGGGTGAAAGGTGTCCGATCAAATCACGGTGGAAGGTGAAGAAGAGGAAGTCATTTTTGTTACGCAAAGCGGCCCTCTCCCCAGCAGTGCAGTAGTATCACCCACATCAGCAACATTGCAATGGCACAAGACTCAGGTCGAGACACCAAGGCAATAGAGTACAGTGACTGCCCCGCTGAAATGCACATTGAGCTTCCCACTGTCTGCTCTGAAGAAGTCACCTGCATCAGTGGCACCAGAAAAGAAAAAAATCCAGGCTACCATTCCTGGCATGTTTAGGCAGGAGGGGCAGTATGAATGCAACCAACCAATGGCACGTTTGTACAACGCAAAGATGGCTAAAATGTTAGCGCTGGACCTCCTCCCTTGTTCTTTTGTGGGAGGGGTGGGTTTTCTTGGATTTGTGACAGCCATCTGTCTGAAATGGAAGGTTCCCAGTGATCCTATTTCTCTAGAGTTGCTGTTCCAGCGCTACATCATGATGTGCTGGATTTGCTTGGACAAGCTTTGCAGCAGAGTGCTGTTCACAGTATCCACCTGACGACAGACATGTGGACCAGTTGCCAAGCCACTGATTACATGGGCATCACTGCACACTGGATCTCTTTTGTGGGGGCTAGAGAAAAGATATCTACAGGTGTTGGCACTGCTGAGATTTTCAATGTAGCTCAGTAGCATGCAACAGTAGCCATGTTCGCCATGGAGAAATCCCATACTGCTGCAAACGTTCAGAAGACTTTAACAACAAGGTCTTTGAATCGCTGCGACTAATAGGGCCTAAAATTGGATTTGTTGCCACGGACAATGGCAGTAATATAGTTAAGGCTATGGCCGAAGGGTGGCTGTTTCAGGGTCATGTGTTTGGCGCACTGCATCAATATCATTATACAGTACTTTCTCAAAAAAGAACACCAAGTAAGCAACTTACTGTCCACCTGCAGAAGAATCTGCACTCATTTCAGCCCGGAAGCAGCCGAGGGCCATTCAGCATGATAATAGAATGCCAGTTAAAGCACTCATACGGGAGGTGCCAAAACGCTGGAACTCGACTTATTACATGCTTGAACGTCTGTTTGAGCAGTACAGACCGATCAATGAATATGTTGTGCAAAGAGGGGATGTAACTGTGAAAGGCATGATCATTGAGATGGACCAATGGGGACTAGTCAAATGCCTGACAGAGATGCTGCTTCCTTTTGAGGTATTCACACAGGAAGTCAGCAAGGAGGACAGTACCATGGGCCAAGCTATCCCATTGTTGCACATGCTACAAGAACAGCTAAAGGAAGTGTCTGCAATGTACACAGGTGTGGAGGAAAAAAAAGATGTGCATGACTTGGTGGAGAGCTTAATCATTCGCTTGTCTGTTAATACAAGGGTGCAAAGAGACATTGTCATTCAAACATTACATCTGTGCCACAATTCTTGATCCACGGTACAAACCATTACTGTCCACTTTCATTCCTTTTTCAGACGTGGATGTTGGAAAATAGAAAACATGGATAGCTGAGCAAGCCTATGAGCTAGAAAAAGAACAGCAGGGAATTAGAGGCCCTCTCCTCCAAGGCACAAGTTCTGCAAGGCAGCTTTCAAGTTCAGAGCCTGAGGGCAGTGCTGTTGGCTCACAGCAGCCAAAACTAACAACAAGAACACCATTAACAACAAGAACAGGATCATCAGCCCCAAAATCTGCAACGGAATGGTTTCTACTGGCAGGGCTTAAATCCAGTGCAAAGGCGAAGGCAAAAGAGGTCGAGCAAGGTGAAGCACCAATGACCATTGAGCGGATGGTCCAGGCCAATCTGGATGATCCAACAGAGGTCTACCTTGATCAAAACCCATTGGTGTATTGGTATGGGAAGAGGCGCCAATGGCCAGTGCTCAGCAGGCTGGCAATAAACTATCTGGCTTGCCTGTTACCAGTGTCTCAGCTGAGCGTGTTTTCAGTGCTGCTGATGCCGTTGTCACAGTGAGAAGGACCAGTCTCTCACCCCAAAACATGAAGAGATTAACCATGATTAAAATGAATCAGCACTTTATACCTTCAGATTACTCCATACTTGAAGTACGACAGGAGGAAGATGAGGGAGACTCAGCTCATGGAAATATGTGTTAGATGACCTACTTCTGGGCGAATCACCAGAGTTTGAGGATGAGCTCTACTTCCCTGACTACTAGGCCTGGGCCAACAACCATAGAACTTTCTCTCTCAGTCTCTATCACTGATCTGATTTCTTTCTCGCTCACAAAAAAAAGGTATAGCCTGCTAGGGGAACATTATTTACTTTTATTTGTTTATGTGTGGTTGACTAATTCATCCCCACCGTCTTACTCTTTGACACATTTTATTGCCGGATTTTAGTTGCAACAGTGTGCAGTCACTGCAGTGAAGAAGCCCCCCACCACCCGCCCCACCCCACTCATTTCCCTCAAGGCCATTGGATGGAGAGATACAAACAAATGTGTGCCTGCCTCCAACCCTGGGACATGACTATCTATCCTTTCCTAGTTTATTATTACCCTAGCCAGACTGACCCACATTATTTGATTTAGACTGGCCAATGTCTGCTTCGTGAACAATGGACCTGCAATGCACCACGCTCATGCCACGCCTGAATTAGAAGAACAGGTAAATGGCATGCATTGCACGCTGAGTGATTGTTGTTTGTGAGTGTGTTGAGATGATTCATGTGGTGGCAGCCAGTGATGTTGGGTGTTTGTTTATCTGTAACTATTATGCTAAAATGTGTTTGTGATGATTTACAATGTTGGTGGCCTAACGACGGCTGATAATTTTTTTCCATGAAGGTGATTTTTTTTCCTTACCCTTTGAGAGATAGCAATATTTCTCTACCGGGTCCACTCCACACTGCTTTGTTTAATTGTTTTCTGCCTTATACTCCTCTTAGAGTCAGACTCAACCAGTCCCTTAAGAATAGATAACGCAAACACCAATCTAGTCTACACAAAAAATGACTCAATGTCAATGCTTCTCGTGTTGTGCAACAACAAAATTGTACTACAGGTCGATCTATTCCATTTGAGTCGGGACACAGTTGGTACAGAGTTGGACATCTTACTCGGAGTCAGGAGGATCAGGCATGATGGAATGAGATGACTCAGGCCATGGGCGTGACTAGGTACTTCGAGAAGTGCCACCAGAAGAAGGAAGTTTTCAACTTCACTGAAACCAACCGATTTGGTGATGACTTTAAAGTGGCATACCCAACTCTGTGGAGTGTTGGTGAGAGCGGTGCGTTGGTTGTACTTGGTTTGTGAAAATACAATGTAACTGGGTGTGTGTGCTCAGTGCTGTCTGGCTCAAATTTGAAGCTAAGTGGTGGTTGGGTGGGGGGCCTGTTGTTGTGTAGGTAACTGGAGACAGACATCTCCTTGATTCTACAATATCATTTTTGTTTTACAATCCGCAGGTCTTCTCTTATCCTGTGGCAAACTGTAAAAGCACCATAACACTCATGCTTACGTTACCGGACCGCATCAGCCAGGCACCCAAGATTGACGGACAGTCCAAGAAGAAAGCAGATGTAACTCCTAATTGGCCAATACAGTATCATTTTTACTTTTAATAATCATTAGAACTGTATGTGTTGTTCGCTTGAGTCCTACATAATTTCATATATTTTCTATCTTTCAAAGCTAGGTAACAGAACATTTAGATATAATGTAACTTGGGTCTCTCTGGGGACAGACAGACTGTTTGGTTTGCATTGCATTTAAGTTACCTGTACTCATTCTCTCGTTTCCTTTTCCTTCCTATAACAGATTTATGATGGTTGGCTGCTCATTGCCCAGATGAATGTTGTCCTTGTGTAGTGTTTGTTTTGACAAACCTTTCCCAAAATTCCCCTCCCCATCCACTGATCTAACCCCTAACCCTCTTCCCCCGGGCTGTGTGATTTATTGAGGTGTGACTTAATAAATTATACCGTTCATTGATCACACACTTGGTGAGGCGGATGTGGTGAAAGCAACACCAACTCAGTGCAGGATGAGGATCATAAGCTTTAAGTATAGCCCACACTGGCCATATCTAGTATTTACCCACCCACGCATAAAAACGTGTTAGATATTTTCAGAGGAACATCATTGCCAGCATCATCATTCAATCACTGCATTGCATCAAAGCTTATCCTTGTCCACTTCAAGTTCGTAGTTCGAGTCAACTTCATTTTGTAACTTTTACTAGCTCACCATTGTTCTGATTAATTCAATTTAGCATTGCTTATTATCATATTTTTTCTATTGTCTCTCTTTTTATGTAGTAGTCTAGTCTGGTGACTGTCTCAATTTCTTTTTAAACCTTGCATATAATAACAACATTAACTCATTTTTTATTTCAATTTAGTTAGTTCCCTGCGATGAATAGTCCTTATCCTACAGTTTGAGTCCGCCTAGGTGGGAGTGGGACTTCGCTTGATGCCTTCACTGTTAGGGCGCTTGCATGCTACTACTACCAACACCATGGCACCTTGGGAAACTATGCAGCCCTCGCTTCATCTAATCAGGTAAGAGAACTGTGGTTGATTGATTGTTGAACTGCAATCTATATACAATGGAAATTCACCGCTCCCACCACAGAGTCCTTAGGGGTTGAAGTTGCAGGCAGAGAGTAGTAGGACAAGGTAGGGTACCGCATACTAATTTGTTGTTACACTATCAGCAGATTGTAAAAACTGGCTGTGGCAAAGGCAGCAGTGCGAAATAAAATAGTAAAACCCCAAAAATGATTTAAATCATAATGTAAAACTATGAAAATATTATTACTCTAACAATATAAACTAACTAAACACACAAATGGTCCACACCTCTCCCTGTCCCCAACCAATGTCTCAAGTAACTATAGTGCCCAACACAGTAAAGTCCAAAAACAAAATTGTCCAATATCCATAATGGAAAAAAATCCCCAAAATGCCCCAACTCCCACATTTCCACCCTCTCCCCACAACAAGTCCCGTCAACCAAAAAAAGGATTAAAAAAGGGGCAGAAGAGGGCACTAAGTTATAATGGCGGGCAAGGAGCTTCTTAATATTGTTCATTTGCCTCTCCAATCGCTCCATCCGTTCCTCCTGCTTGGCTTCCATGTGGGCCAGTCTCTGCATTATGCAGTGCTGAAATGTGCAGGGGGGAGCAGCAGTGGTGGAATGGCAGCGGGCCGCTGCCATCGGAACCATGGCGATGGTGTACTGGAGGCACTGGGGCCTGGCTGGGGCCCGGGGACATCTGCAGGTGCTGCCTCCCCTCCTCCTCCAGGATCACCAGTTGCTGATATTTGGCCCTGATGGCCTCCAGTTTCCTCTGCCGGGTCTGGGCTGCCATCTCCTGCCAGTTAGGATGAGTTGGGCCATTTGGTTTTGATGTGATTACAGTTTCAGGCATTATGTACTATATGGAGTACACAAGTATTCTTCTCTCTCTTGTTGAGCTAAATTAATCGAGGCATGCTAGCTCAGCTGGCGCCCTAGGCATACTCGTTTTACTTTGCTACTGTCTGCAGGTGGGGCAGCTGTACTAGACAATTATCTTATTCCTCATGGCCATGCTCTGATAAATGCCTTTCGATTTCACCCTGACTACAAGGCAGATGAATAGTTACTATGAATGATAAATGTCATGTGAGGTACTATAACCACAATCATGCAGACAGACATCCTCCTGTCTGCCCGTAACAATTAGACGGTGGGAAAAGCAATGCACTACAGTAGAGGGAAAGGATTAAGGAACAGGATATTGTATTTGGCACGTTCGTCAGACTATCCCATCCGCAAAAAGCAAATGCACTTACTCTTAGGCGCACATGCATCAAGCAATTTTGTGTTCGTAAATGGGCCGATTCGCAGAATCGCCCCGTTTGCAAACGCAAAAAATGCAGAAAACATTATTTTGCGATTTGGTAACCTGTTACCGAATCGCAAAATGGGTTTGAGATTCGCTATTAGGAAGGGGCGTGTTTAAGGTGTCCCTTCCTAATACCGAATCGCATCGGTATGCAGGAATGTTTTGTGACCAAAATGCGGTCGCAAAACATTCTCATTTTACCACCTACTTCAAGTAGGTGGTAACCCATTCGCAAATGGGAAGGGGTCCCCAAGGGACCCCTTCCTCTTTGTGAATGTTTGTAAAAGCATTTTTTAAGAGCAGGCAGTGATACCACGGACCACTGCCTGCTCTTAAAAAAAAGAAAAGAAAACGTTTCATTTTTCTTTTTGTAAGGCATCCCGTTTTCCTTAAAGGAAAACGGGCTGCTTTACAAAAAAAAGATAGCTTTATTTATAAGCAATCACAGACATGGCGGTCTGCTGACCTCAGCAGGCCACCATCCCTGTGATGGGGTAGATTCCTAATGGCTCACAAATTGCGATCTACCTCATTAATATGCATGAGGTAGGTCTATTTGCGACTCATTAAGAATCGCTAATGAAACTGAAAACAGTTTCATACATTAGGATTAGCGCTTACCTAATTGCGATTCAGAGAAAATCGCAATTAGGTAATCGCTACTTGTAATTATGATGCATGTGGCCCTTAGAGTCTTAGTCCCACTTTACTCCCTGGCCTTACCCTCAGTCACCACACATTGACATTACTTCTTTTTCCAATGAAATAGATTTGCTTGGCAGTAAGGAAAATAATTATTAACTTACTCTACTGCGGGCAAGTTAGAGGGTTTAGGTCAGGTAGGTAGACGTTTCACTGATCATTGTCATCAAGTGCCTAAGCTTTTGCTAGCAGTGAGTAACTTTGTTTGGCAATTGTGAAAGGGTAAAATTTGAACAGACATAATCCGTTATGGAAGCCATAATAAAATATATCACTTGGCCAGAGGAATGTGGCTTATGAAATGGATGTTTTTTTCAGATTTTATGGAAGGTTGGGACAGAAGAAACATCAAGAAAGGAGTTTGTACTAGGAAGTGACTGAGTGGGAACTGGGAGTGAAGGGAAGAAGCACAACAATTTTTCGCATTGCCATGAAATTTGTAAATGGGCCTACACATTAACTGTGGCAGATGCGCATTGCACAGCCAACAATGCAGTGCCGCTGATGTAACCATGCAGTCGTTAGGTCACCAGGTGTCACTGGCGAAATGGCATGGGTAATGAGGGAGGGAGGTGATTGATGGGTGTGTAGGTAGAAATATACATAATATATATATATATGTTGCACTTGAAATTTACTAGGCGTGAAGTGAGCAGTGCTTAATTTGTGCCGGTGCTTTCCGGTGCTCAGCACCGGCACTTATTTTACAGGGCCGGGTATATAAGATTGTTTTTCCCCTGGGCGGCAGGCCTGGTAATTATTAACAAAAATGTACCTGTCCTTGGCCTCTGCTTGATATGTCTTCGCACGCTTGGTCCAGGCATGTTGAACGTGCATCATCATCACGTTTGTGAGGTTAGCAGGGCATGCCTGCCCTTCACGTGCCATTTCTGTTGGATAATGGTGGCTGAGGGCGGGCTCATGGCTGAGGTGGGCTGAGGCAGGCTGGGAAAGTTCAGAACAAACTTTCCACAATGTCGTAGAGCAGATTAGAAGTGTGTAGCAGCCTTTCTTTAATGACCTCGCACTGAACTGAAATCCTGCATTTGACGCGCTCGTGGTCGGGGCCACTACCAACTTCAGTCATTGTCAGATGTAGGTGTGGACGTGTTCCTCTGTACACTTTAAAAACTGCCAGCCCTCTAATAGCTGTGCTGCATAAGCGTGGCAGCATTACTGGGAGCAGCTGGGCCGGAGGCACTGCAGGGGATTCTGAACTGCAAACTCCCACCTGGCCTGCAGAAGCTAATTGAAGCACCCATCCGGTGGCCCACTGTGACCAGCAATCACCCTCATGGATCAGGTAAGTGGAGGAAATCATTGTTGGCGCTGGGAGGAAGGGGGTGGGTTGGATGTGTGTGTCATATGTATGTATGTATTTTTGCCTTGGCCTTGAAAAAGAGGACTGTGCATTTTTGTAGTGTTTTCGTTTCTTCGCGCCTTTTACCAGTTGACACAGTCTGCTGACCTCATGTGGGAGAACAGGATGGCAAGGGTACAAGATCACATTTATTAAAAGAAATAGCCAAAAGGAATAGCAGATATCTGTATGAGAAGGCCGTTTCTAACGTTCCAGTTGCTTTTAAATTTATTGAAGTGAAGAGACGGGCTGATGATGAGAACCAGAAAAAAAGAAAAGCTTTTAAAAACGACACCCACCATCCAGAAAGAAATGGAAACGCTGAAGGAGGTTAGCTAATAGCAGAAAAGTATTTTTGCATATGAATTCCACTTAGTTGCTGCATTGTCTCTGCAGAATCAATTTTTGTTTAAAATATAAAAATCCATGTGAGCCACAACAGATGGATTTCTGAATAAATTCAACTTTCACAAACGTTTGTTATGGCAAAGGGATCTTTGTACTTTTTCTGCTTAAATTGTGCAATCGTGTTTTTTTTCTTAATTTATTCAAAGCTCGAGTCACATGCCCACACAAAACAAAGTGAGTTTTCAGGAGAGGTGATCACGTGGCCTAGAGACTGCAGCTGCCCACCATGAATCACAGGGAACCCGGTAGGAATCCCTGGGCTCAACAGATTGTGAATCCGATAAACCTCCTTTTGCATGAAAACAAGTATAATGTAGTCTCAATTGTTGAGCAGTGCTTTTCTGCACTCATGTTGAGATCTCATCACACCATGTAAAGCTGCCAGAAATAAAATACGGATTCTGCTTGTCACCTCTGCTTTAATCTTATCCGATATGAACTAAGCAAAAAGCATTCAGACTTGATGTCAGAAAGAGATACTAATCTAATCATTCTGACTTAATGACACAGTGTGAAAACTGAGAGTCACCTGAGGTCAAACACAGCTACCTTGCTTGCCCAAAACATGTGATCATAGTTTAGCTTTATTTCACCACACAACCTTTTTGCCGAAATTGTGCTATAAATGCACTTTTTGCTTTAATTTTTCCCCAAAATGTAATCAGGGTGAGAACCTCCTTTACTTTAGGAAGGCTCACTAACAGAAATTCCGATCAGGTATTACATCTGGTGTTCAGCCGTGCCAGTGGCAGATGTGGGTGGAGCCACTGGAGGAAATGGGTGGAGCCAGGGGAAGTGGGTGTGGCCTCCTAAGACAAATTATGAGCACCTGCACCTATTATTTTACAAATTAAGCACTGCAAATGAGTAGTCTGAAATACCACCTCTCAAACCTTTGAATCAAAAAACCTTGATAAAACCATTACAAGCAAGTAAAGATGAAAAAAACGTCACTCCAGAGGAGCAACCTAGTCCCTTGTTTCTTCTTCATTCCAAGGATTTTTCCATTCATCATTGCATTGTTCTTCTAGCATTATTATTATTATTATGCGACTCACCGTTTAAGTTTTACATTATCTCAATCCAGTCTACTCTTCACCACTGAAAACCATCCATCCATCCATATATACATCCATCCAAACATAGCTTTCAGTCTCAACGAACCTTTCACCAACATACATTTACCCGACCATGCATCCTTCTTTTACCCATCAAACCCACCTGAGGATTCCTTTCACCCACCCAGGAAGGCATCCTTTCACCCATACACTTTCACCCACCCTCCCAGGCAGGCATCCTTTCTTTCACCCGTATACCCTTCATCCATCCTTCACCCACCCATGCATCCTTTCACCCACCTATATGCATCCTTTCACCCCGGCATCCTTCTTTTCCAATCGTATTACATTTCACCTATCCTTTCTCCTTCCATCCTTTTTTCCCGTTTCCATCAACCCATCATAGTTAAAGGTCTTTATGAAACTTTGTCTGCTGATTTGCAGTGAGAAGAGGCCACCATAACTCAAACCCAGCTGTATATGCTAAAGAGGGGTGTGTTCAACTGTTCGCAAGTCAACAGTACACCCTTGCAGTGAATATATAATTAATTGCCAATAAGCAAGCAATATGACCTACCACCGCCCGCCACTGCCGCTGGCTCACCACCTACCGCTGCCGCATCTGGAGACAAGCTGGCGCCTTCACTGCTGGCACTGGTGGTCGGTGCGGCTAGAAAAACATTACACATTTTTAAGATGCCAGATACGCCTCCCCCTATATTCATTTTTTTATAGCATAATCCAACCACACAGATCACTACAATTCGGTTACAGTATCTTCAATCAAAAATATCAGGTTGAGCATTTTGTTGGTGGCAATTTTTGAAAAGCCTCAAGACAAACTGTAATAGAGTGGCAGAGATATTGATGATTCTGAGTTTTTGAAAAGAAATAAAAGAGTGGACAACTGGACATATGGACATGGTTGGCAAATGCAATGGGGCTTTCCTCCTCATACTTCCTTCTAGCCATGGTGCATGGTCATCAGTGCACCAACTGCTGCTAATAATACTAGGCCTATGCTAAGAGACACAACTTTGGGATGTCCAATGTGATGAAGGCCACTCTCTCGTTTTACTGATTGAGCATGAGCAAGTAAAAGAAAGCCTTCTCATCTCAACAAACATGCGTAGAATAGGGGCATGCAATCTTCACGGCAGAGTAGTAGTACATGATCAGTAGGTTCTCTGAGTCTTTACAGTACCAGCACTAGGCAGTCCACAAAATATATATGGGGCGAGGGAAGGCTGACTGGCAAATCAGAAGAAAGGAAGCTACAGATAGACTAGTACAGAGACAGTTTAAAGTAAAGTACATAAACTTGAAATATAGAAAATAAATACGTAAATATGATAATGCAGGGAAAACAATAGTTTAGAAACAGATAGATCGAAGAGGATTTGGAAACAAATTTGGAAATGGGTAAAAATAATAATTCAAAATAAGAAGCAGCAAAAGATAGGGAAATAAATATTAATGGCAACAACAGGAGGACTTACTGGGGCCAGGAGAGCCATCGGCCGAAGAACTTTGGGACTGGAAGGCACCTCCAGCTCCCTCAACCTCCTCAGCCCTCTTCTTGCTGCTGGATGCTCATGTAAGACATAAAGAAAAAAACAGATTGGTGGTAAATAAATAATCTCTCCAAAAATATTTTTGGGCAGGAAATGCTATCACAAAAACATTGAACTTTTCTAAATCAGATCGACTAGTAGTATCGCGGACCGCCCTATCCTCTTCCAAATTTCCTAAACCTATGTAGCCCAATTCCAAATTTAGTAAACTACATTTTGGAATTACTAATAAATTGCAATGGATGATGTTTGTTTTTTCTCATCTCATTCACAATCTCTCAACCCCCTTTGACAGGCCAATTCAAATGTACCACCTTTATGGACCCAGAGCTCGGAATCTTGGATTTCCCTTAGGAACAAGGCACTAAACTGGTTAGGGGTAAGATCAGGCTTGACGGAACATTTGTTCAAAGACATAAAGATGGTAAGGCGAATTAAATGGGTGGGTAAGACAAAGAAATCTCTACCAGGAGACTGCGTAGTTCTGTCTTTTAAAACACCTAGACTGGTGGAGACTGTCCTATTTAGAACTAGGCCCTCTCAGGTTCCCCAAACACGATTTCTGCCCTCCCTCTAGGGAACTTTTATCAACCAGGCTCACTCGGGGCTTCTAATTGATCTATGCCCCAAAGTAATCCGCCACTATTGACCAACCCACTTGATAATGTGCCAACTTTTAACAGATTTCAGGAACTAGAAAGCCTAGACGGAATAGATTGACCATCCGTGGAGTACCGGGCGGGAATCAAGGAGAGACGGGAGAGGATAAATGTACTGTTTAACCCAGGAAGGGTGGGTTTGACTCTGGATAAAACCGGTTCAAGTATTTTATCTGTTGCTGACCTCCCACAGCACTCCACCGGATATATTAATGATCTAACATTAATTAATAGTGCAGAGAATTGTCCCCATTCTTCTACTGAAAATCCTGGTTTTCTTTTCTGGAATGTGGCGGGATTCAGAAATAAAATCAATAACCAAGAGTGGGTTGAATTTGTTGAGGGTTTCAATTTTATCTGTCTCCAAGAGAACTGGTTGGAGGAACCCGTTCATACAAATGGGTTTAGAACTTTTCATGTCCCTGCTGTTTCAACCACACATGGTAGATCTAAAGGAGGTTTATGTATTTTTGTTTCGAATAACTTACCATCTGTAAGAACAGTTGAAGTCCTAACTAGCCCTTACTATCAAGTAATTGTCTGTGAAGGTTCTGGCTTGGCCAGGCTAGCTGTGATCAATTTGTATAACAATGCCCCTAGCGATGAAATTATAACTCACTTGTATAAAATGTATGAGCTCATAGAAAAACTGGATAATAGCGATGGGAAGAAACTATTTATTCTGTGGGGAGGTGATTTTAACATCCAATTGTGTAGCTCATCTTCTGAGAAACAATGTGGTATGAACAAACTAGATGGTGTGGGCAAAACACATTTTATTCACAATCGTTATGGGAATAAACTAAATGAACTTATTTATACATTAGATTTACAATTTGCAAACAAAATTTCATTTCCATTTGCTCCATTTAGGTGTACCTTTAATGGGAGAAATAATTATAGTACCATTGATTATGTTTTAGCATCAAATGATCTGGCTCCCCATGTTTTTAACTTAAACAAGCATTATATCCTACTAAGTGACCACTACCCACAATCCTTAGAAATTTCAACAATGTTATTAACCAGAAAGCAAATGGGGCATGGCCCACCTCTTGTTGGAGACCTTGAGTTAGCTACTCATTGAGGCTACTGACTGCGCTGGCATCAGATTACCCCGGAAAGGTTTTTAAGAAAGCTAATCTGCAATACGGGGGAAGCCTTTGAGATTTGTCTAGATGAGACCTCTCAACCAAAGGAGATCATTGATGCTTTTTTAACTATTAGTCAGGTTGTGAAGGAGAATCTTGATTCCACCACAAAAGCTAACAAAGATAGAAATGGTTGGTTTGATCCACAATGCACTAAGGCTAACAAGAGGCTATAGGAGGCACTACACAAGAACCTCAGGTGTAGAGCAGAGGTCCAGAATTGTACACCTGCTTATCATACGGCCCTGAAACAAAGGAAAGCAAGGTTAAGAGACGAGGCATGGGATGCGTTATGCGAAGCGAGCATGAATAATGATAATAACGCATTCTGGAAGATAGTCAATTCTGCACCATTGAGAGAGGATGTTGGACCATGGATTGTGGTCGCAATACCAGAGGATGACTGGATTAAACATTTCTCCGGCATCTATTCTGCACCCATCCCTAAACTCGACATTGCCCATGCATATAATACTAATGACAATCTAGATCCTGGACAATCTTCCTGTGTTAGTCCGTTTAGTCTAGAGGAAGTTACCAACGCAATAGTGGCTAGTGAAGGCGGCAAGGCACCTGGCCCTGACACAATACCTGTGGATTTGTATAAGGCTAATATTCCTCAATGGGGACACATTCTAACCCTTGCTTTAAGGGCTTGTTGTAAATCAGAATTCCTCCCAACATAGGCGGAATCTATAATAGTGCCGATCTATAAAAAGGGGGACCAGCATAACCCTGCCTGTTATAGGACGATTTCATTGCTCGACTCTTTGGTAAAAATAGCGGGCCGAATAATTTTAAACAGACTCCAAGAGTGGGCTGAATCAAAGGGTATTCTGGCTGATATACAATACGGGTTCCGTACTGGGGTAGGGACAATAGAAAAGTGCCTCAATTTGAGCATGTTGTTAGGAAAATACACTAAGATTAAAGGCGGGGATTTATATCTGGGCTTTGTAGATTTGTCCCTCGCCTTTGATTGCGTGAATCATTCGAAGTTATGGGTAATTATGTGTGATATGGGCGTGGAGCCTACGATCATTTCCTTTCTGAGAGATTTGTACTCTGGCATGAAAGCTAGGGTCAGATATGGGAGTAGGGGCGAATGTTCACAGCCATTCAGCATAGAAAGAGGGTTGAGGCAGGGTTGCGTCCTTGAACCCGTCCTCTTTTCGCTTTATATAAATAACGTAGGCACAGCGCTGACCTTGAAGTCTAGAGATCTTGCCCAGGTGGGTCATCGTTCAGTCCCTGCCCTTCTCTATGCTGACGACGCCGTTTTAATGGCACGCACCCCAATGTCGATGCAGTCTGTAATCAATGATTTTGTTGAGTACATGCAGGAGCTTGACTTGCATGTGAACCAAATGAAAAGATTCATTATGAAGTGCAGCAGGAAAACTGGAAACTGTCATGTAATTAAGATCCTGGATACTGCTATAGAATTTACTAACAATTTCTCGTATCTGGGTATTTTATTTGACAAAGAAGGCACATGGAAGCGTGCCATTGAGACCAGGGCACTGCTGTTTAGAAGTGCCTGTATGGCCCTTTGGAAATTTGCCATTAGACTAGGTACTAACCCTCCTCGAGAGATGCTTACAATCTATAAGGCCAAATGCGTTAGTAAAGCACTATATGGGGCAGGGATATGGGGGCATGTAAACTGTACGGCATTGCAGCTCATAGAAAATTAGTTTTTCAGGTACCTGCTAGCTGCACCCAAAAGTGCCTCAACTTTTGTGTGCCATACAGAGCTGGGTGTATTGTACCCCATTGATCTAGTCAAGATTCAACCTATTTTATTGTGGCACAAAGTCTGGTCGTCAGAATACACTGTTCTAAATCGGTCCGTTATTGAGGATTGTTTAAAATCAACCCTCTATACACGAATCCCATGGTTGATATATATACAGCGATTTTGTCAGGAACTGGGGCATCCAGACTACTTTACTAACCCTGAATCCCTAGCTGATATCAATAGGAAAGATTTAAAGGCTGAGTGTATAGCGCACTTAGAGAATGTAAGATTGTCTGCTGAAATAGTAAAGCCCACTGTTTTAAGAAACAAGCTCATTTCAACGAGTTTTGACAAGCAACACTACCTGAGAGTCAAACTGAATCAAAAACACAGATACATTCTAACTCGTTTTAGAATGGATATTTATCATCGTATGGTCACCTTCCCCGAACTGAATGACTAGTCCTCAAATTTATGTAAATGTCCTTGTGAGAGTACTTCGACACAGAGTACAATGCATGTTGTTTTCTTCTGTAAATTTTATAAAAAGTGGAGGAAGTATTATATTTTAAGTTTTTAAAAACATTTATCGTTTACTCAATGTCGACCAGCATACCTTTTCTTACAGACACTGCCACCTGTTGATATTTGCGTAAGAATGGCATCCTTTTTATGGAGTGTCTTATATGCCAGGAAGAACATTATGATAGAGGATATAAATAATCCAACTAGATAGGGGAGAAGTGTTTACATGACCTGTGAAGGTAGTTCTACTTGATCGGTATATGGAAAATACTAATACATTGCTTTTATAATGCAACTTTATTAGCATGACTCAAGGTAAGAGAGTTGAATAGGATTATATGGTGGATTTAGACAAGAGGTTCTTAATCTCCTGAATGTACATCACTGATAGCACGTATAGAATTTTAGTGGGGATGAGGCATAAATATGGTATAGATAAATTTTAGACTGGTATTAAACGAGTTGTTTTAAAATATGCATTTTTGATAAATGAAATGGGACTTTACTGTATTGTATTGTATATTTTACATGTGTACTTTTTATTGATGTGCTTATATGGTCTAAATATATTTTGACCGAATAAAAATGATGAATAAATGACAGGCCAGTTCACTAAATCTGCATTTTTCTTTAAATGCATAAGTGGACGTATGCATATACAACAAATTGGTTGCTTGCTGTTGTACGAGCTACAAAAAATGGCTCTAACAACTGAAGTGAAAGGGCGCGCTGCTAAATTACTAATATAACTACCACTAGTATCTTAGTGACAAGACAAAGGAGTCTCTGCATTACTTCTTCCATAATCAGCCCAAGCGCGCACCAACAAGTACAATTAGATAGCGCCGAGCACCTATCTAGAATAACGTTCACATACTATTTGTAAACTTAACTTACCTGTGTGTGAACAGCATGCTTGCTAGTTGGGAAAAAAATATTAGCAATAGCATAGAGAACACAAGTAATAATAATATTAATAATTACTCATCGAGCCTCGCGCCCTTCACTCCTAGCAGGTCCAGCAGGTCCTGGTCTCGATCCAGTACGTCGGACCAACAGTGCATTAGTTGCTGCTGGGTGCGCCGGACCCGAGAGTGGCGGTATACTGCCCGGAGCCCACTTGCCCAACGCTGCCGGCGCTCCATCAGTCCGTACCCGGACCTAGGCCTGCCGCCTGCTGTCAGGGTGGAAGGGAGGTAGCGCTGGACATAAAAGACCAGCGCTGTCACCTCCACCTCTGAAAACAAAGAACAGGGCTGACCCCTTCCTGGTGCCGCCTTCCGCAAGAAAAGCTGCTGCTGCCCCTGTTTTTTTTACCCCTGCTCTGCCATGGCGCTGGGGGGGAAAGAGAGGAAAAAAAGAAACAAGAAAAAGAACTAAGGAATGTAAAAAAATAAGGAAGTAAAGCGAAAAAATGAAAAAGTACCAAAAAAAAACCACATCCAAAAGTAGAAAAAATGTAAAATACACTCAGAAAGAAAAAAAGGAAAGAAAATAAATAAAAATGAGGGGGAAAAATGTTTTAGAAGGCAAGGATTAAATAGATTGAAAAAGGATCACAAATTAGGCCCCAGCACCATAAACAGAGTGAGAAACAAGATGGCCACGCCCATGCGCACTGCGTGGTGCAGTTCGCGTGAGAATCCCACATGAGAACGCAGTTCGTGTTGATGTACGGCGTAAACGTCACGCGAAGGGGTGGAACAAAGGATCTCCACCCGATCACGGAACTCCGTGTAGCGCGGCAGAGTTCTTTTACAACTTCACTTAGTTCCACGTAGCACGGCTACACAAACTCCGCCTGAGCCTATTTAAGAGTAATGGCAGTCAGGGGCATATTACACCTTGGAGCAGCAGTGTGTGCAATCTACCCGTACGCAGATGTTTGGAGTGAAGTTTATTTCAGTCCGCTGGAGCTCTGCCAGCCAATAAGACAGTCATTGCTACTGGCCTGCGTAACAATAAGCCTGAAAGCCTGGGGCACCCTTATCAAATCAGTAAGTAGCATACTGAGCTGAACAAAGCAGTCTGCAGGAACCATCACATGTAAGTGTACAAAGAAATATAAGAGATGGGGTATCATCACCATCTTAGAAAATGCCAACCTGGCTGCCACTGAGAGGGCTACCATGACCCAGAATCGCACCTGCAAGCGGAGGAAGGTAATGGCCTTATCAAGGTTACCATCCAGTAGATCTGCGCTATTCCTGTATATCTGGAGCCCGAGGTAGCGGAATGTATGTGGAGCAGTGGGTATTATGTGCGGGCCCAGTAGTAGGGTATTTCCAAGAGGACCTTCCCGGAAGGCAAAGCATGAGATTTGGCGTGGTTCACACTTAGGCCAGAAAGTTCCCCAAACAAATGAAGCAAGGAGGCTAAGGGTATAAGGTCCATTGTGAGGTCCCGCACATATATGATCATATCGTCGACATACGCAGATATGACGTGTTGATGGGGCCCTTGCAGGATACACCAATCTGCTGCTGACTGTCTGATGCTTTGTGCTAGGGGTTGTATCGCTAATACAAAAAGGAGATGGGATAGTGGGAAACCCTGTCTAGTGCCTTTGGAGATGGAATAACTTGAGGATATGTGGGGACCCGTCCATGCTCTCATTGTGGGATTAGTGTAAAAGAGTTTGAGCCATTTAAGATAGGTTGGTGGAACGCAAAACTTAGTGAGGGCGGCAAACATGTAGTCCCAGCCTAAGGTGTCAAATGCCTGCTGTAGGTCGAGAAAGAGACAACCCACGGCAGGGAAGATGTGCCTGCCACCTCCATCACTTGGTAGAGATGCCTAATGTTTAATGAGGTACTACGGCGTGGGACAAACCCATTTTGATCTGTATGTATCAGGTCAAGTAACAGGGAAGTAATCTATTTGCTAGCACTTTACTGAGTATCTTGTATTCGGTCGTCAGTAGTGATAGTCGCCTGTATGAGGAGAGGTCTTCTGGGTTACAGCCAGGCTTAAGCAGAGACGTAACTAAAGCTTGGCATGGATAGGAGGGAGGGAGCCGGAGTCCAGTGACGTCTTATACAGCCTACCCGGCTGCGGGAGCAGGCGGGTAGCGCAGGTGGCATAAAATTCTATGGGGAGTCCATCCAGTCCAGGAGTCTTATTGCGGGGGAGTTCATTGAGGGTATTACAGATTTCATCCTGTGTCAAGGGAGCACTAAGTTCTGCCCGGCGAGGACCCGGGATCTGGGGTAATTGCAAATCATTTTAAAAGGTGGCAATGGTGGTGGTGTAAGGGAGGGGATGAGGCCCTTTAAAGTTGGACATAAAAGTCTCTAAAGTCAGAGTTTATGTCTACCTGCGTCATATGTCATGATCCTGTGGGAGTGCACACAGAGATAATGGGGGTGGAGGATAGATGTGGACGGATCAAACGTGCCAGCAGCACTCCTGCTTTGTCGCCCTCAGTGTGTATTTTACTGTAAGTATGTGTGGTGGTCTATGACTCAGGCACTCTAAGAGTTCAGTGTATTGTATGCAACAGTCATGTAGGTCCTTGCACGGGAAACATCACGGGCCACTTCAGGTTCCAACATGCCCAGCTGTGTTTCGGCGTGTGTAATGTCATGCAGGACCGTGCGTCGGATTCTCGACATGACTGCAATGGATGCCTCCCGTATTGTCACTTACCACTCAATTTAGAAAGTGGAGGCAGTGCCAGTGTTTTTGGTAAAATAACTGGCGATGGCAGTACCCAGTGTGTCCTCAGAGACGATATCCACCAGTTGGAGGGGCCGTAAGTGCCACTTGGAGACCGGGGTGGGGATCCGGCCCCAAGATAGTGTAAGCTCCAAGTGAGTGGAATCCGAGAGGGTTTTCCCTAAATATACGGTGTCGGTAATGCTTGCCACCATAGTTGTGGGGCAGAAAATCCTATCAAGTCAGGAGTGGAGTTTGTGCAGTGGGGAATAAAAAGAGTGTTCTCTCAGCCCCATGTAATTGTCACTCCACGTACCCGACAAGGACCACCCGATGCCCAGTCTCTTAATGCCCTAGCTTGTTTAAACAGTTGAGCACTAGGGAGGGGAGAAATCCAAGTGTATGTCCATAACTGCATTAAAGTCCCCACTAACCAGCCAGGGGAGGTGGGACCAGTCTGCTAGGACGGTTGAGAGGGGGGAGAGGAAAACATCTTGTTCCAAATTCGAGGCATAGACGCTGCCCAGCACCACCGGCCAACCATCCAGGTTCCCATTTCTGAACACATAGTGGTCATTGACATCTATCTTGGACGACATCACCTCAAACAGGGTACCCGTCCGCACCTACACTGCAGCACCCCGCGCATAGGCCGGAAAAGTCTTTCTTCCTCCATTTTGTGTGTAATTTCATAGATTCAGCTGAGGAAAGGTGCGACTCCTGTAAGGTGTAGCTGGGAATGGGCGCGACACAGTGGTGCTTATGAGCCGAGCCCAGGCCCATTCCATGTTAGAATTTTAAAAGCACTCATAATTGTTGGCATTTATAGGAAGAGTAAACAACATGTGTGTCGGAATCCCCCCGCCCCCTCACCCCCCCGGCATCCCACCGCCCCCCAAGAATTGTATACCCAATGCATGACATAAATTGAACCCCAAACAAGCAAATTCCAATACTCAGTCCAGGGAGGAACATTCGTTTGATCATTAAAGCAAACATAAAATGATAAAGCATGAACATTTGCGACGGCCATGGAGGAAGGCCAGACGAGCCATAGAGAATGAAAAAAAAACATTTACAAGAGTGCTAGCCATTAAGCATTTCCACGCACTCCCTACTGGATCAGCATAGGGTTCAGAATAGTAGAGAGGGAAGTAGCGCCTAAGGATGAGAATAGAAGAGAGAGAAAGCGTTTCCACGCACTCCCTACTGGAGCGCCAGGGCGATGAGAATAGAAGAGAGAGAAGTCAATCGTACAATTAAATAGTATAATAACATATATAATATGATATGTGTGGGGCCCTCGGCAGATGATGAATACCAAGTACCAAGGCCCAAGGTAGACCTAGAAAGAAGGTCAATTAATGTTGTCCGATGTTTGCTGAGTAACGGTGGGGAAGAGGGCCACACTGGCATTAGAGTCTGATGCTGCACTGCTAGAGGAGCTGGTTGGGGTGCACAGGACTGCTGATGCCTATTTAAAGTCACTGATGCGATGGCTGCGCGGTGTTCCTCCAACACCCGCTGTGGAAAAGAAACCACAGTGGAAGGTGGTGGGTGGCAAGGAGTTTCATACCAGCATCGTCGAGGAAAATGTCAGGGTGAGCCACGCGGGCTCTCGGATGGTGAAGGCCGACAAGCATTGGGGTAGTGGGTTTCCAGCCAGTCCCATTTTGACTCAGGAGTATCGAAAAACAGGGTACGTTGGTCATGCACAACCCTCAGACTTGCCAGGAACAGTAAGGCATATGTCAGGTCTTCCGCACAAAGTTGCTTCTTGGCAGCAATAAAGGAGCAGCGCTTATGCTGGACAGCCAGTGTATAGTCCAGGACAGGAAGAGGGCCACATTGGTACTGTCCATACCTTTGGGGGCATTCTCACAGGCTTTCTGTAGTTAGTGTCATGGTCCCTGTAGTTCAATATCTGAGCAACGATGGGTCGTGGAGGCACTTCCAGTGGGGGTCATCTTGTGGGCACCTTGTGTGTACGTTCCACTATAAGTGCATCCGAGAGACCCTGTGGGTGACCTTGGTTTTCAATTAATCATCAACAAACAGCGTTGCATTAGGGTCCTCCATATCTTCAGGCCTGCTAATGATGCGTACATTATTTCTGCCAGCCCTACCTTCAGTATTGTCAGCCCTGTCATGTAGTAGGTATATTTGGGAACGTAGGTCATCGAGCTCCACAGTGTGCACCTTTTGCTGTGGAGCCAGGGTTGCAAAGTCATCTTCCGCAGCCTTGAATCTATGCGACAACTAGCTTTGTTCGTCGTGGAGCACAGACCCAAGTCAGATGCCAAGGTCCCAATGTGATGTTATATAGCAGCTCTGGAGTCCCATATTTCCTGAAGGATCAAGTCCAGGTAATCCGGAGCTGGTCCCAGTGCCAGGGGTGGGATATAGTCCGCTCCGGTATAGGCAGGCGATCTATCAGACTGCGCACTTCCGGGTTGAGAATTGTCACGGCCCAGCATCTGGTCCATCCTGATACTTTTAATGTGACCCATGGTGTCCCTTTGTTGCGTGGGAGAACAACCATGGAGGGCCCTTGGGAGACCAAATACTCCAAAATGACAAGGAGCTCCCTGCGGTGATATGGTGCTGTCGGCGAGCCAGGCACCTGCTTGTGACTCAAGTGGTTACCGCTCACCAAGCCTCAGCCCACTTCACTAAGAGTTGCAACACCAACCTGGGAGCACAAGAAGAGGAGACAGGCACTATGGGGTCCAGGGTTAAGTCGCGGCCCGCGTGCTGGGAACATTTAATAGAGCCAATCGTTCTCCTAGTGGGAGGGACAAGTACTAGACATTCCGTTGGGCTGGAGAATCCAGCAGCGTGTCAGCCTTAGTGTGTGAATACAAGGGCCCAAAAGGAGGACTATCGGGCAGGTCAAGGCAGCATATATTGTGGCCTCGAACATAGGCCCGACACATCAGTAGCCCTCTATCTAGGGAGGGGCCCTCCGAGTGGACAGTCAAGAGCAGCTTGGGCAAGGCCAACAGGGTCTGCCAGGCAAGAATGTACCAGTGGTCCGGCAGGGGGCAAGGCCGGTAAGTAACAAGAGCATGTGGAATCCGCTCCCCGCCCAGAATCCCAGGCTCCTACTGTACACTGCGGTGGGGGTTGATCAAATAGACAGTGCAGCTGCTCCCATCACACTTTCCCCATGCAAGTAGGAGTGCCCCGGGGCCTGACCTCGCGGCCCTGAAGTAGCGATCAGGGGAGGGGAGGGCAGGATCCGGGCGTGCAGCACCACTTATGCAGGGGGAGGCACTCCACTCACCTCCTGGCCTGAGCTCGGGCCCGGCGCCACGCCGCTTGTCGGCCAGCCGTGTGAAGCTGCAGCGCCTCAGTTCTCTGGTCCAACACGGCCGTCTCGCAGCTCCGCGGCTGAGAGCGCCCCTCCACTTCAGCAGCGTAATGATTCCCGGGCCAAGTCAGCAGCGGCACTCACGGCAGAGGCCCCGCAGTTACGGTGGGGGGCCCTCACTCGTGTCGGAACCTCAGCAATGACAGACTGCAGTTCGGAGGTCCCGCCACGAGTGAGGGCCCCCTGCCATGACTGCGGGGCCACTGCCATGACTGCAAAGGCCCTTTGTGAATCGGTCTCCTAGGGTTCCAAAAGTTGGCATTAGGAGAAGGAGGGTGAGTGACCATGTGACCTAGGACAACTATACATGTATTTTTATAGAAAGGGGGCTTAGTCGGGGGACTGGAAGATTAAAAATAAAATACACTTAGGATCTTGCTGATGCAGCTTACTCTGAGTTTCTGGTAACTGAGTTAATATTTGTTTATATTTTCAATGGTTGGACCACCTACCACAAAATAAGTGGATTGTCTTTCTTCAGCTAAATGCATCTGGTACCAGTCGTTTGCTGGAGAAGCAGCTCTACCTCTAAATGTATTTTATTTATTTTCTTCTACTCTGTATAAACCCATTTCCAACTTTACCTTTATTGGAAGTTGCATTTGAAGAAACAGGTGGTTTGCGTATTTTTCGATTGTTGGCTATATATACAGGGATATCTTAAGGATTTTGGGGGCCCTGGGCCAATCGTATTTTGGAGGCCCTGGGCCAATCGTATTTGGGGTGCCCCTGATCAGAACGGGTTTGAATTTATGATCCAATTTCAGCTATTTCATGCCCTCTTTGGACAGGCAGTGCCGGACTGGGAACCGAAACCGGCCTGGCCAACAGCTCGGCCGGCCCCCGGAGTGGTGCTGGTTAAAAGCACCACTCCCGTCTCACCACTGCCGATTTTGTTACAGGGGGCCGATGCCGGTTTTGTTACAGGGGGCCGATAGTGCAGCTATGCTGCAAAACCGGCCCCCAGTAACAAAACAGGCCCCCACCCTGGCAGCCCACCGGGAAAATGCCCGGTGCCCGCTACGGCCAGTCCGGCTCTGTGGACAGGTCACTGACAGTGCACAGGCAGAAAGGTGCAAATTCTAAATGTGTTTCCGACTAATATTCAGGGATAGTGACGTGTGTTTGTAATATTGTAATACAGCAGCAGCTCACTAAAGTTACAGCAAATAATCTCTGTAACTCCTTCACATTTCTCATATTTGGATCTAAAAGAAACTTTTTTGATGGATGTTGCATGAAACAAATACATTTTTCTGCAAAATGTCTGTAATATATTCTCACAAATCATACACATTTAAAAATAGATTTAAGGAAAACGGTATTTAAAACCATCTGTTTAAGAATTATTCAAGGCCATCGGGGCAACACTCCCTGCAGAACAGGGCTGACTCTATCAGGGGCCCTCTGAAAGACTGGGGCCCTGGGCCAGTGCCCACTTTGCCCATGTCTTAAAACGTCTCTGTATATATAGTACAGAGCTGTTTGGGGGAGCCTAGCACGTTTGTAAACATTCGTTATGGAGGACCTGGCTTTCATTTTTCTTTTACACCATCTTTATTAACTAATAATTTTCCAGTAATCATAGGAGTTTTGAAAACATTTAATATCAGCAGGTTTGGTTTCCAAACATTTTAAATAAATAATAACTTTAAATATGTTTGCCTAAATAAGACTAACAGTAAATATACACAGTGTTCTGCAGCTCTCTCTGATCAGTGACAAACATGCAGTATATTGTAGAATAACTGTTAAATAAATAAAATCCTCATTGGTTCCTGTGAAAATTTGCCAATGATAGAAGTGAAATATCCCAAATAGATCGCCTCATGGACACATGACTAAGACTGGAGACTGTAGACTGAGTGTCACCGTGAAGTACTAATTCTGTAGTCAGTTGTGATACAACGAAATGTATTTAAACACTTCGCCCCCCCATGACATCTGTATAGCTCTGATTAACCAGCTCTCTAGCCGCTTGTGGTGCACTGGAAGATTATAAAGACACCGAACTCTACTGTAGTCCAACAAGGCCTCTTTGACTTGTCTGAGAAAATTGATAAGCCTTCTTTCTCAGAGAGACCTATTGACGTACAAATTTTTCTGATGTTAGCGAGAGTTTACTACTTGTGATCCATGTTATGAAAGTCCTGTGCCACTGTTGGTGGCATAGTGTGTGTGGTTGGTACCTAGACTGTTGACAAAAAACTTGTACTATGCGGATTTATGTCATGGAATGTCTACTGTATGATGAATTTGGTCTGTCCTGACTAATTGAGACAGGAAACACAGTGTTTATCAGGGGTCTCCCATTTCATATAACTCCAACAACAGTAGTGATGATGGATGCCATCTAACTGGGATGGAGAGTCACATCTATACTGGCTGTGAACCTAGGGAAGACAGGATGGGACTTTCAGTTGCGCTTTGTTTTGGGCAGCCTATTAATGCCCCGGTTACTTACTGGTAATCATCATAACTCCGAGCAAAGTCTTCCTCCCCACAGTAAATACTCATGAGCAATAGCTACTCCCCAGAACCCTCCAAGCCAAAATGTACGTTCTAGTCTCTCCCATCCATCCCTAAGATGAGCGACTTCCTCTTCCCTTAGATCTATACAAAGGAAGCCCCACCCTTTCCTCCTCCTGTTTCCTGCCACACTTCAAATCCTTATGAAGCCTAAGACAAGAAAGGGAAGGGAGGGATGAGAAACCTGACTGTGGAGGAAGACTTGGCTTGGCGTAATAAAGATTACCGGTAAGTAGCCAGGGCATTACCTCCTCATCAGTCTTCCTCGCCACAGTAATTAGTCATGAGTGAATACCAAAGCCACAATCGGCTTCATGAGATAAGAAAAGCCCAACATTCCAAAGATGGGCAAGCCAAGACCAAACAGTCAATTTATTGAAATAAACATCATACAGTTCACCATATCATATGTTAAAATTCACATGATGCAAGTCGCTTCTTCAATCAAACTCAACAGGCGTATTACCTCCCAACACAAGCATATAATGATTCCTAAACATGTGGAGTGATGACCATGTGGCCGCATTACAGATGTCTTCCATGGACACCCCTTTAAATGATGCCTGAGATGAAGCCATAAGTTTTGTAGGATGCCTCTGGACCTCACTATCCAGATCCGAACCTTGCACCTCATAAGAAATAAGAATAGCCTGTTTGAGCCATCTCCTCAAGGTAGAATTAGATAGCTTAAGACCACTTCTCACTGTTCCAAAAGTAACAAAAAGATGTCTACTTTCCTGAATTCCTCAGTTCTCTGTAAATAGATCAAGACATCTCTTCTAACATCAAAAGGATGTAAAGCAGCCTCTTCCTCTGACTGAAGGGGTTGGAAAAAATCCTGGCAAAATCACCTCCTGTGATCAATTAGTTAATGGAAGAATCTTTGGCAAAAACTTTGGACTGAATCTCAAAACAATCTTCTCCGGAAATATGTAGAGAAACAGCTCAGATCACCAAATGTTTTAGCTGAAGAAATGGCCACCAAAAACAACACTTTTAAGAGTGAGAATAAGAGTGAGAAATTTCAATTCCACAGATTCTAAAGGCTCAAAAGGTGAAAACTGCAGAGCTTTAAAAACCAAGGGAAGATCCAGAGGATCGGAAGGGCAGAAAAATCTAGGTGACTTAAAAGACTTCATCAGGTGTGACACTAAAGGCTCAAGAATGTCTAAACCACCATCTCTAATAACTTCAGAAACCGGGGATGCAGTTCCCAACCTGACAATATCCTAAGCACCCAAGCCTTGCCTTCTTTGATCTTCTGGAGCACCAGGGAGACTATAGGAATAGGATGGAATGCATAAACCAGCTCCTCTGCCCACCTGAAAGACATCATGTCCAACTTCCACGCTTCCTCACAAGGAATAATTGTGCAAAAATGTGGCAGGAGAGCATTCCTCCTTATGGCAAAGAGGTCCACTGTTGGATACCCAAACCTCTACTGCAATATCTGGAACACTGCCCTCTTCAATAGTAATGCACTAATTGGTGGAAAGATCTGACTTTGATTGCCTGCCACCCAATTTCTGTTCCCCAGGAGATACACTGATTTGATTGATTTGATTTGATTTATGTATTTGTAGACCGCAACGAATGCCGGTGGGCGTCTTGGCGCTAGGACGGTAGTTGCCAGATTTTGACGGGAAACCAGGAAGATCAAGCTCAGTTGTTAAAGAGCCAGGTTTTCAGTGCCTTTCTGAAAGACCAGAGTGATGTGCTGCTCTTTATGGAAGTGGGGACGGGTTCCAAATCTTAACTGTCCCTAACAGGAAGCTTCTGCCACCCCATCGGGCCGTTTTACATTTAGGTGTCTGCAGAAGTTTAGTATGGGCTGATCTTAGGCTTCTGGCCGGCACATACCATTTCAGATGCGCCCTCAGAAAGTGCGGCCCTATACCATGTAAAGCTTTGAAGGCTAGACATTGAGATTTAAACTCAATCCGTTTTTCATCGGGAGCCAATGAAGGGCTCTTAAACCGTGAGAAACTGATTGAAACCTAGGGATGTCTAGTACCAATCTGGCAGCAGCGTTCTGCAGACGTTGCAGTTTTATTAGATGCTGGGATTGAATTCCCAGGTTTAGTGCATTCCCATAGTCCAATCTCGAAAGGGCCAATGCCGTGACCAAGGTTTTAATTGCATCTGGAGGGATAAATGGGCGGATTTTTCTAATCATTTTTAGAATGAACCAGATAGTGGAGGAGAGCTTGTTAATCTGATTACTGAATGTTAATTTGTCATCGAAGATGACTCCAAGGTTTTTAACGTTGGACACTGGGGTAGGACAATCTCCCAGATTTGCGGGCCACCACCTGGGCGACCAGAAGGTTGTATCGGCGCCCAGCAGCAGGACCTCGGTCTTTCTGCCATTCAATTTCAAGCAGTTAGACTGCATCCATTGGTTGACTTGTGACACAAAGCTCTTAAATCGGTCGGCGGTCTCCTCCACATTGCTTGAGACTGACACCACCAGCTGTGTGTCGTCTGCGTAAGAGACGACAGAAAACCCAGACTGCCGTATAATTGAAGCGAGAGGAGCCACATATACATTAAATAACGTAGGGCTCAGAGACGAGCCCTGAGGCACCCCACAAGGCAGTTTGAAGGGTTTGGATGCGAAGGCTCCTAATTCAACGGAGAAGGTTCTGTTGGCAAGATAGGACAGTAACAGTGAGAGAGCAGAATCTTGGAGCCCCAACTCCGCAAGTCTACCGGCTAATATTTCGTGGTTCATTGTGTCAAAGGCCGCCGATAGATCTAATAAAATTAAGGCAGCCTTGCCCCCTGAATCTAGTATTGTCCTAAGTTCTTCTGCTGCCATAACCAAAGCTGTCTCCGTTCCGTGTCCTTCCCGAAACTGCCCTCAAAGGTTTCAAATTGGAGTCTGCCCAAGCAACAATCTCTTGAGCCAATAACCAAAGGGACTGGACTCTGCAGCCCCTTTGATAGTTCAAGTATCCCAATACTACTCTGTTGTTGGTTCGTATTTGCACATGATGTCCTAGAATCTGAGAAGCAAATCCCTGAAGGGCAAGCTGAACTGCTTCCAGTTCCCTGAAATTGGAGGAGCAGGCAGCCTGCAATTGATTCCACTTCCCCTGGACCGAGAAAGAGACTAATGTGGCTCTCCATCCCAGCTTGATGGCATCAATCATCGCTACGGTTGTTGGAGTTATATGAAATGGGAGACACCAGATCAAATTCTGTTCCTTCAACCACCAATTTAAGAACACCCTGACCAGCTCTGAAATGAGAACATGTTGGCTGTATTCCTGTGAACAAGGGAGCTAGTGTGATAGCAAGTGATTGATTAAAGGGTGCATCTGCAGACATGCTCAAGGGAGTACATTGATTTCTGCTGCCATCAAACCCTGAATCCTCAACCACTGTAATGCTGGAGGAGCCGTTTGGTGCAGAAAATGTGCAATCTCTCTTTGAAGCGTCTCCCCCTCCTCTCTGCTGGTAGAAACACCTCTCCCCTCTGTGTCTTGAAATGGCCTCCAATAAAGACAAGTTCTTGTGTGGGGTTGAGACATGATTTTCTTGATGATTAGGAGCAGGACATGGTACTGAAGAATCTTGCATACTTCCTGAACATGCAGAGAAGCCTTAAAAAAGAAGAAGCAGAGCTAAGTCAGTCTTCCAAATAGGGGAAGATTTGAATCCCTTTCTTATGAATGTGCCCCACCAAAGGTGCTGACACCTTAGTAAACACCCGTGGAGATGAAGAAAGCCCAAATGGCAATACCTTGAACTGGTAATGTTGATTGTCCACCCAGAACCTGAGGAATCTCTGGGACATCTGAAGCATTTCCACAAGTGGATTTGCGTCAATAAGATCCAGGGATGCCAGTATGTCCTAGTGGTTCAGGGAAAGTGGATCCCCTGTAACAACACCATTTTGAACCTGATGTGAGGTATGAATTAATTGACCGTTTTGAGGTCTAACACCAGACTGTAACCTTGCGGTCTTTCCTACTCCAGGAATAGAATGGAATACACTCCGTGTTCCCTCTGTTGCGTAGGCACTGGAATGATAGCCTGTTTGGAAAGCAGATATAACATACCTTGTAAAAGCGCCTTCTTTCTTTATGGATTTGCAGGCAGAGGAGTATTGATATGAAGATAATCTTGTATCCTTGATCCACCACCTTCAACACCCATTGATCAGAAACCAATGTTCTCCAAGCTTCCAGGAAGAAAGATATTCAAACTCACACTAGTAAAATCGTCTTGTCGGAGACATAGTCAGGAGTGAGATTGGGAGCCTCCATCTTGTTGCTGAGACCGGGGTTTATCTGAGGATGGGATCGCCCGGCCACATCACCTTCCTTGAAAGTGCCGACTTGATTTCCATATTAAGAAAGAAGGTCTGCAAGCTCTCCTATATCCAAAAGATTTCTCCCTTGGTGGTCTTGTTGGAGCCAGCAGTTTCCGGTCCTCCACTGATTTTTTCACTGTTTCTTCCAAAGGTGCCCCCAAAAGGTTTTGGACCAGAAAAAGGTATTATCATTAACAAAGCTCTTTGAGCTATGTCACCCTTCCAGTTTCTGAGCCAAAGTTGCCTTCTCGCTTGGATAGCAGAACCTGTTGTCGAAGCTGATGCATTTAAAGTATCAAATGAAATATCCAACAGCATTCTTATTTGCTGTTCCATTATCGCTGGTGTTGATGTGATATCTGCTCCATGTTCCATCAGTTCGGCAAAGCTCTGAAAATCCTTCAAGAGACATTGAATGGTAGAGGAGAATACCTCGGAGCGCTGATGGAAAATTTGGGTGCTGTATATGTGTACTTTACTGCTGTTTCCACTCGCTTAACAACCGAATTAGATGGGAAAGCATGTTCTGAAATTATGGTATCCTGTGACACCACCCCTGCAAATAAAAAATCCACTTTTACTGACATGGGAAAGTAATTTGCAAATTTCTGAACTGGGTATCTTTTAGCCAAATATCTGGAAAATGAGGCTTTGTCAGTTTCCCTCCATTCATTCTTAATAACTTTCTTTATGGAGGCATGAAGAGGAAGGCGCTGTGGTTCTTTATTTTGATACTGCGCAAAGAAATTGTCTGATTCCTCCGAGATATCCCCTTCTGGAAAGGCCATATTTGTTTTAATGTGCTAGAGCACCTCTTTCAATTCCTGGCGCTGCACAAATCGGCCCTTAATGTCCTCCTCCTCTCCCTCTGGTCCGTCACTGGTAGAGGGCTCCACCGGACCTTTTTTAGGTGAGGAAGGAGAATAAAAAATTTGCTAGCATTCGCGCCAAGAATTTTCAATTCTATTAAGCACACGGAGGCGAGGATTATTGCTTCTCTTTTTTTACTGTCAAATCACAGCAGCCAATGAAAAAACGTTTCTTAATAAACATAAACTACATTTCCCATGGTGCTCTTTCCACCAATCATGTCCCATCGGACCCTATAAAAGTCACCATCTCCTTCCCATGAGCCTCTTTCTTTGCTCGAGTCCATTAGTCCAAGTGCGAACATTAATTCGAAAATCCACCAATGTATCCTCCAACATGGAAGAACTTCAACCAAGAACTGGGACTTCGTCCAACCTCTTCAACCAGAAGAACGATTATTCTGCTTTCTTTTCTGAACCTGGCATAAATGAAACAGATAAACCCGTAATCTCTGTTGAATAGAGTACAACTACATACGTGTGGGTACTTATTGTAAGAAAACATTGAAATACAACCGGGTGGGATAATCCTCGCCTCCGTGTCCTCAATAGAATTGAAAATTCTTGGCGCGAATGCTAGCAATTTTTTTATTCTATTACAGGACCGGAGGCTTCGGATTATTGCTTGTTTAACGCTTATCAAACACCACAGTAGTTATATCACCCACCGGTTTATAATAAAATTGCTTAAACGTCGACACAGATGACCAATCCGCAGATTTCATAATGTCTTGAATAGTTGAACCCAACATAAAAGTTTGGATGCCATGGCACCACGTACAGAATGCACTCCAAATACCTGGGTATTAATACCAGCTTCTTTCATAACTGACTTTAACCATCTGGCTATTGTAGCTGCAGATACAGGCTTGAACGGTTTCTGCAAAGCAATCAATAATTGTGTTGAACCCTCTGGTCGCAACAACCGTGTACATTCTTCATACGCCTTAAGACATTGCACTACGCACAACTTATCATTGCTGGGGAAAGCATTATAATCAATGCTACGTGACAAAGTTTTTGTCCTGCCAGTAATGTTAAAAGAAACTTTTTCCGGAGTGAATACTCTACCTGTAATGTCTAGAGCTTTCACGTCTGATGAACGTCTGCAGGCAGATAAACACAAAAGCATAGCTAATTTAGCTGATAGCTGCTTCCTGGATAACAAAGCATTACTCAGCCATTTGTCAAAAAGAGTTATGACCAGTGATACATCCCACAAACATGAATATTTTGGTTTTGGAGGATTAGCCACTCTAATTCCCTTAAGTAACTTGCACACCACTGGGTGCATACCTACTGGTTTTCCATCCACCTGTGTATGTCCTGCGGATATGGCTGATCTAAAATTATTTACTGATCGATATGCTAAACCTTCTGAAGCTTTATCGGACAGGAAATGTACAATATGGGATAACTCTGCCCCCACGGGATCCACGTGCCGTTCCTCGCACCAACGTACCCAGCATTTCCAAGCTGAGGAATATCTCTTCCGTGTGGAAGGGCCCAGTCTTGTTTAATGAATTCAGAAGCCTTGTCTAAAATTCCTGGCATTTCCCATTGTTGCCGGAAAGCCTCCATGCCATCAGGGACAACTGCCCCGATGTCACCATCGGATGCAGTTCTCCGTGAGGGCCCTGGAGCATCATCTGGGACCAAAGGAGCATCCTGGGGAAGTCGCAACTCATCTCCAATAATATTGGGAACTAGGGCTGCGACTTCCACAGGGGGGTCACCAAAATCACATCCGCTTGCTATCTGGGTCGTCACTCTGGGGATGAGGATGAAAGGGGGAAAAGCATAATTCAGATTCATTGACCAATTCTAGGAGAAGGCGTCTGTCGCTCTCGCTAATGGGTTCGGCCTCCAGCTGAAGAACGTTTGCAGTTGTCGGTTCAGTCAGGATGCAAAGAGATCTATCTTGCAAGGACCCCACACTGTCTGTAGCCATTGGAACAGTTGAGGTTGGAGTTGCCAGTCACTGTAATCCTTTAGATATCTGGAATTCCAATCCGCGACAATGTTCGACTGTCCCGAAATGTATTCCGCTATCACCGATATCTGTTGATTCAGGCAATAGTGCCAGAAATCTTTCGCTATTTCCACTAGCAGGGACGACCTCGTACCTCCCAACGTGTTGATATATCTCACTGCCGAGATATTGTCCATCCTGAGAAGGATGCAACAAGAGACCTGTTTGGGGGAGAGCGTTCGTATCGCAAATGACCCTGCTAACAACTCCAGACAATTGATGTGGAGGGATAGTTCTTGAAGAGACCATCTTCCTCCTGTGGAGATATCTCCGCAGCGTGCTCCCCAGCCCCAACGGCTGGCGTCTGATTCTATAACGACTTCTGGTTGAAAGCCGAAGATAGCTCTGCCGTTCCACGCCTCTACGTGGCCCAACCACCATTGCATCTCTTCGCTCACTTCCTGTGTCAGAGGGATCAGATCCGTATAAGACAGACCCTTTCGCAGGTGTTGAATTTTTAGTCTCTGAAGGGCCCGGTAGTGAAGAGGGCTCGGGGAAAATAGCTGGTATTGAGGATGCCAGTAATCCCACTATTCTGGCAATTGTCCTGAGAGAGACCATCTGCTTGGTTAATACTGATGTGAGCTCTTTCTTGAGATCCCGTAGTTTTGACCTGGGAAGACTCAGCTGAGCTGTCTGTGAGTCTATGACAAAACCTAGGAAGTCCATCGTCTGAGAGGGACATAAGGCCGATTTGGGTTCATTGATTACAAATTTCAAATTTTGCAGAAGGGGCATTGTCATCTGTAAATGAAGACTGGCTAGGGATTGAGTCTGATACACTATCATGCGAATTCCCTGTTCTCTGAGGTGGGCTATCACCGGCTTCATTTCCTTGGTGAAACACCATGGAGCCGAGGAAAGCCCGAAAGGAAGGACCAAGTATTCCAACCACCGATTCTTTCAATGAAACTGTAGGAAACGCCGATGAGGGGAAATATAGGAATCGTCAGGTAAGCGTCTTTCAGATCCAGCCGGACCATCCAATCTCCCTTTTTAGTAGATCTGCTAATAGATGGATATCCTCCATCTTGAAATGTTTGTAAACCATAAAGTGATTTAATTCTCTCAGATTTAACACCAATCTGTGACCACCACCCTTCTTCTGCACCAGGAAGACATTGCTGCAGAAACCGCGAGCCCCATTGTCGCAATAAGCAATTGCGCGCTTCTGCAGTAATTCTTCTATTTCTGCGTCTATAAAAGCACATTCTTATTGGGAAAAACTAAGCTGCCTCGGATATCTGTCTTGGAACGGGGTTTGGTAGAATTCTAGGTGAAAACCCTGAATAGTCTATATAACCCATGCATCCTGTGACAACACACTCCAATTGTGTATGAAGAACTGGGTGCGACTCCCCAAGGGTAAGTGAGATAGTTCTGTTACTCTTACCTGTAGGGTTTTGGGCCTGAAATCCTGCTCTGTGGCCACCTCTGTAGAATCGACATTTGTTGAACCTTTGTCGTGTAGGGTAAAAGGTTCCGCCTCTGGTAGAGTCCCAGTCGCCTCTACCGCGTCCATAGTCTCCTCTAGGAGGACCTTGGTACTACTGATGGCCTGGAGAGCATCCTCTGCCTCGCCCCGCCCTGTTAAAAAGGCCATCATTTGATTCCTGACTGAGCCTTGTCTAGCGACGTAAAAGTACCTACATACTTTGAAACATCCTTCACAAATCTCTCACCAAAGAAATTGCCCTCTGCAAAGGGACCTGGTTCAGCCGAGGCTAATTCTGTCAGATTCGAGCCCATCCTCATTAACAGCGATTTGCGTCTCTCTGTAGAGATGGCGCAATTTGCATTCCCTAGGAGGCATATTGCTCTCTGTGTCCAGCCCGCCAGAATGTCTGGATCCACAAGCTGATTCCTTTGCCACAAGGGCCATCTCTAGGATCTTGGCCAAGGGTCCTGCCACATCCAGAAGTTTGTCCTGGCAGCCCGCCAGGCGCAGTCAATACCCTTTTTAGGGTCCTTCGCGAACTTCTTGAGGAAGGTCAAGAGACTAGCATCTATATCAGGTGTCTCTACCACCTTGTCCGGGATATCCCGCCGAGGACACTCGGAATGCAACTTGTTGCGCACCTCCTTATCAAAGCCTTTCCTAAGGTTGTCGTGTTAGTAGTCTGCCACGTCAGGGGCCGGAGCCCAATCGGATGACCAAGGATGAACGATGTCTATCGGGTTAAAGGTGAAAGGGGTGTTGGGATTTTGAGGCGTCATATCGGGTACTATAATGACTGCCTTTTTAGACCTCTTCTTAGGGGGGGCCTCCTCGTCAGTGGTGTCTGTGCCAGTAGTGTCGGTATCTACGTACACTTTTTGTTTGCGTTTTACTTTCCCACCTTCAGTGGTAGATGGTGTGGAATAACCATGTTCCTCTGCATTCGCCTGTGGCATGTTAGCTAATGTGCCTGCATGGGGCCATGGCCCCGACTTCAACATACTTTTGCCTGCGGGGCGTCATGGTGGGGGTCAAAGAGGGTTTTGGAACCCGTGGCGTTTTGCAAAGCTTTCCAGCTGCTTGGTAATAGGTTTCAGCACTGCTGCCAAGGCTTGCTGCACAGTGTTAGGGCCCTGTTGACAGACTGCTAAACCAATGCATCCAGAGCGTCAACAATATTATCTTCTAAGACAGTCTCCTGCTGTCCATCATAGTAGGGTTCATCCTCCTCCTCATATCTAACCCACTCTTCCATTGCAATCCCTTATCTCACTCTTGCCAATATGTATGTAGGGATTAAGGCTAGTTAAGTACTGGAGGAGTCAGGGGGAACCAACCCACGTGCACACAGTAGCAGAAACAGAGTACCTAGCTCCTCAGCAAAGCTGTAATCATTTATTATTCCAGACCCAGTCTCAGGGCGTAAGGAGCCAAAATTCAGTATTTCTGGAGCGTTTGCGCACTCCCTGGGCCGACTGCTGTTACAGCCGGTCAGGCGTCTTCCACACGTGTTGCTCGATGTAAAATCCGGGCTGTCTGAGCCTCGGAACGAGCGAGGGGCAGCGTGCGACGGGCGTAGCCCAAATCCGCCCAAATGTAGCCCAATTGGGCTACGACATCGGGTGGTGGTAGGCTCAATATCAGACATCGGGCCCGAAGAGGGCAGGCCTCCGACGGAGAGCGCGAAGGGCGCGCAGCCGATAGGCATGCAAAAAACACCGCTTACCTCGGTGCGGTACTCCCGCTCCCCAACGGGAGCCAAATCTCACAAACTGCCCAATCCAGGCTGAAAGCACTCGCACTAGCAAGCGGGTATTCCTAACACATGCAGCACGTTACAGGGAAAACAGCAAAGGTGTGAAAAATACAGGCAATAGTGCATTGAAATACAGTAGAAAACATGCACATATACTGACAGCTTGTTCCGACAAGCGTGCGCGCTTATGGGGAACAGCTGACTGAACTTATTGCAATCAATACAACCATATATTAAAATCGAAATTGCACTTATCTTTGCCGTGAGCAGCAAAGAAAGAGGCTCATTGGAAGGAGATGGTGACTCTTATAGGGTCTGATGGGACATGATTGGTGGAAAGAGCACCATGGGAAATGTAGTTTATGTTTATTATGAAACGTTTTTTCGTTGGCTGCTGTGATTTGACAGTAAAGAAAGAGAAGCAATAATCCGAAGCCACCAGTCCTGTAATAGAATCTCTTTCTTTCAAGGCAGCAGCAACTGAATCTGCTGAATATCTGCCCTTAAGGGAGAGCAGATGGCTCAGACTACGAAACAACATCGGAGTGCCACTTCCTGCTTTTGTAGGAACCTGCGTTGAACTCCATTGCTTAGCAACTACAAAGAGGCGAATCAGAATGCGCATCTCTCCCTCACTTGCTGAGCAGCTCTGAGCGTGCATGTGTCTCTCTCTCACGCAATGCACGCCGAGCAGCACAGAGCGCACTCTTCCTTCAGAATCATTACTGTGGTGCCAAGATTACCCCCAAACTATTATCCACTACAACATGATCTTTTGTCTAGACATACATGACCCCACTGAAGCAAAGCTTCGATGTCGAGCCGAACCAAGTCAACACCCACTGGCAGGTTAAACTGGCTTCCAGGGTATACGAACTTGCAGGAGCAAAGTTTCACCCCGTGGTCACAATAACCATTACTTACCGGTATGCTTGCTTGAAGGCAGAACTAAAAAATAAACAGGAGGAGGACAGGGTAGAGATTCCTTTGTATCGATCTAAGTGAAGAGGAAGTGGGCCATCTTAGGGAGGGATGGGAGGAACTAGGACGTGAATTTTGGCTTGGAGGGTTCTGGGGAGGAGCTATTGCTCATGAGTAACTACTGTGGTGAGGAAGACTAGTGAGGAGGTAATGCTTCTATTGACATTACTTTAAAGCATTATAACTAATATATAGAAATATAAATGTCTGCAGTTGCTGGAGATGTAAGTTACATGTTTAATTTTTAATTTTTTATTTTACAGAGTTTTATATAGCGCAAACTTGACCCGAAGGTATCGGGTATCAGAGCGCTTTACACGAGCACCAGTTGCGTTACATGGGAACATATTTTTTATTTTTGTTAGGCACGGGCATATTAAGGGGCCGATTCTGATGCGGGTTGGAAAAGCTTCCCGACCGAATCGGTTGGGAAATGGTGTCCGACCCACTCGGATCGGGAAAGTCCGACCGGCGGAGTAGGATGCATCCGGATGCTTCCAGATCCGATTTGGTTGAACTCCCATTGACTTCAATGGGAACATTTGTTCCTAACCGCATCAGAATCAGGCCCTCGGTCGGGAAGCTTTTCCAACCCGCATCAGAATCGGGCCCTATGTGTTTTGCCCAGAATCACAGGATGTTGCGTGTCCTTGCCGAGACTCGAACCCGGTTCCCCAGATTTGAGGTCGACCGCCCTAGCTGTTAGGCCTACTCCTCTCCCTCAATGTCACCCTTTGTATGCCTTTGTTATGTTTGCTTATAAAGCCTCCTTCTGCAGTGGCGGCCGGCACGGACCGGGGGCGAGCGGCAGGGGGGTGGGTAATGGAGTTTAAAAAATAATAAAAAACACTTACCTGACGCTGCGTCTCTCCTCCATATCTCCGTCATGGTCTCTCCTCTGGAGCCGGAACAGAAAGCACCCAGGCTCCCCTGAGCCAATCACAACGCTGCAATGCAGCATTGTGTTTGGTCTGAGCACCGTGGTTTTCCGCTCAGCCAGGAAATGGGAGCCTGGGCATGTTCTCCATGCAGGCTGTAATGCAGCCTGCATGGAGAACATGCAAAGTGCACATGAATGTTTGGCCAGCCCGAGAGGGTCAGCTTAAACATTCATGCGCACTTGGAGTGGGCAAACCACTCCTCCCCTGCTCCTCTGTCATCGGAGCAGCCCGCCCCATCTGCAAACCTGCTGGAGCAGGAAAACATAAAATGATAATAACCCCGAGTTATTATCATTTTATGTTTCCTTTCTTTCACTGCTTCAAAGCAGTGGGGCGACGCCCCTCTGCCTTAGCAGAGGAGCTGCAGCTGTCCTTCTGATTCTCTAGGATTATTTTAGATGCATTATTACTACTATGTGTTGTGTTTCTGTTCTGTAATCAGTATGATTGAGAAACTTGACCAAAGGCTGTTGATCAGGTGGTGTTAGGTGGTGGTTCTCCCAGGTGTGGTTTGCCTGGGACTGTCTACTGCTAATAGCTTCTATTTATAGACAAAATCCAATCGAGGGAAGAAATACTTGATGTCTGCTTACCCCTGCTCTTTCTAGGCTTCATAACACATCTTGAAATAAAGGGGAATAACATGAAAAGAGCAATGAATGGGAAAAAGAGACAGATTCTGGAACCCTACTAACCTTTCTGCATAGTAACTAAGAAGGTAATAAGATCCTAAGTACATTAAAGGTGCGCAGCATTCTGCGACGCCATCCCCAATCTCATTGCCCCGCTAGCAATCAACTTGAACCACAACTTCTTACTTGACGACCTCAATTTCCACATCGATGGCCAGAAAGTTCCCCAAACAAATGAAGCAAGGAGGCTAAGGGTATAAGGTCCATTGTGAGGTCCCGCACATATATGATCATATCGTCGACATACGCAGATATGACGTGTTGATGGGGCCCTTGCAGGATACACCAATCTGCTGCTGACTGTCTGATGCTTTGTGCTAGGGGTTGTATCGCTAATACAAAAAGGAGATGGGATAGTGGGAAACCCTGTCTAGTGCCTTTGGAGATGGAATAACTTGAGGATATGTGGGGACCCGTCCATGCTCTCATTGTGGGATTAGTGTAAAAGAGTTTGAGCCATTTAAGATAGGTTGGTGGAACGCAAAACTTAGTGAGGGCGGCAAACTTGTAGTCCCAGCCTAAGGTGTCAAATGCCTGCTGTAGGTCGAGAAAGAGACAACCCACGGCAGGGAAGATGTGCCTGCCACCTCCATCACTTGGTAGAGATGCCTAATGTTTAATGAGGTACTACGGCGTGGGACAAACCCATTTTGATCTGTATGTATCAGGTCAAGTAACAGGGAAGTAATCTATTTGCTAGCACTTTACTGAGTATCTTGTATTCGGTCGTCAGTAGTGATAGTCGCCTGTATGAGGAGAGGTCTTCTGGGTTACAGCCAGGCTTAAGCAGAGACGTAACTAAAGCTTGGCATGGATAGGAGGGAGGGAGCCGGAGTCCAGTGACGTCTTATACAGCCTACCCGGCTGCGGGAGCAGGCGGGTAGCACAGGTGGCATAAAATTCTATGGGGAGTCCATCCAGTCCAGGAGTCTTATTGCGGGGGAGTTCATTGATGATATTACAGATTTCATCCTGTGTCAAGGGAGCACTAAGTTCTGCCCGGCGAGGACCCGGGATCTGGGGTAATTGCAAATCATTTTAAAAGGTGGCAATGGCGGTGGTGTAAGGGAGGGGATGAGGCCCTTTAAAGTTGGACATAAAAGTCTCTAAAGTCAGAGTTTATGTCTACCTGCGTCATATGTCATGATCCTGTGGGAGTGCACACAGAGATAATGGGGGTGGAGGATAGATGTGGACGGATCAAACGTGCCAGCAGCACTCCTGCTTTGTCGCCCTCAGTGTGTATTTTACTGTAAGTATGTGTGGTGGTCTATGACTCAGGCACTCTAAGAGTTCAGTGTATTGTATGCAACAGTCATGTAGGTCCTTGCACGGGAAACATCACGGGCCACTTCAGGTTCCAACATGCCCAGCTGTGTTTCGGCGTGTGTAATGTCATGCAGGACCGTGCGTCGGATTCTCGACATGACTGCAATGGATGCCTCCCGTATTGTCACTTACCACTCAATTTAGAAAGTGGAGGCAGTGCCAGTGTTTTTGGTAAAATAACTGGCGATGGCAGTACCCAGTGTGTCCTCAGAGACGATATCCACCAGTTGGAGGGGCCGTAAGTGCCACTTGGAGACCGGGGTGGGGATCCGGCCCCAAGATAGTGTAAGCTCCAAGCGAGTGGAATCCGAGAGGGTTTTCCCTAAATATACGGTGTCGGTAATGCTTGCCACCATAGTTGTGGGGCAGAAAATCCTATCAAGTCAGGAGTGGAGTTTGTGCAGTGGGGAATAAAAGAGTGTTCTCTCAGCCCCATGTAATTGTCACTCCACGTACCCGACAAGGACCACCCGATGCCCAGTCTCTTAATGCCCTAGCTTGTTTAAACAGTTGAGCACTAGGGAGGGGAGAAATCCAAGTGTATGTCCATAACTGCATTAAAGTCCCCACTAACCAGCCAGGGGAGGTGGGACCAGTCTGCTAGGACGGTTGAGAGGTGGGAGAGGAAAACATCTTGTTCCAAATTCGAGGCATAGATGCTGCCCAGCACCACCGGCCAACCATCCAGGTTCCCATTTCTGAACACATAGTGGTCATTGACATCTATCTTGGACGACATCACCTCAAACAGGGTACCCGTCCGCACCTACACTGCAGCACCCCGCGCATAGGCCGGAAAAGTCTTTCTTCCTCCATTTTGTGTGTTATTTCATAGATTCAGCTGAGGAAAGGTGCGACTCCTGTAAGGTGTAGCTGGGAATGGGCGCGACACAGTGGTGCTTATGAGCCGAGCCCAGGCCCATTCCATGTTAGAATTTTAAAAGCACTCATAATTGTTGGCATTTATAGGAAGAGTAAACAACATGTGTGTTGGAATCCCCCGCCCCCTCACCCCCCCGGCATCCCACCGCCCCCAAGAATTGTATACCCAATGCATGACATAAATTGAACCCCAAACAAGCAAATTCCAATACTCAGTCCAGGGAGGAACATTCGTTTGATCATTAAAGCAAACATAAAATGATAAAGCATGAACATTTGCGACGGCCATGGAGGAAGGCCAGACGAGCCATAGAGAATGAAAAAAAAAACATTTACAAGAGTGCTAGCCATTAAGCATTTCCACGCACTCCCTACTGGATCTGCATAGGGTTCAGAATAGTAGAGAGGAAAGTAGCGCCTAAGGATGAGAATAGAAAGAGAGAAAGCGTTTCCACGCACTCCCTACTGGAGCGCCAGGGCGAAGAGAATAGAAGAGAGAGAAGTCAATCGTACAATTAAATAGTATAATAACATATATAATATGATATGTGTGGGGCCCTCGGCAGACGATGAATACCAAGTACCAAGGCCCAAGGTAGACCTAGAAAGAAGGTCAATTAATGTTGTCCGATGTTTGCTGAGTAACGGTGGGGAAGAGGGCCACACTGGCATTAGAGTCTGATGCTGCACTGCTAGAGGAGCTGGTTGGGGTGCACAGGACTGCTGATGCCTATTTAAAGTCACTGCTGCGATGGCTGCACGGTGTTCCTCCAACACCCGCCGTGGAAAAGAAACCACAGTGGAAGGTGGTGGGTGGCACGGAGTTTCATACCAGCATCGTCGAGGAAAATGTCAGGGTGAGCCATGCGGGCTCTCGGTTGGTGAAGGCCGACAAGCATTGGGGTAGTGGGTTTCCAGCCAGTCCCATTTTGACTCAGGAGTATCGAAAAACAGAGTACGTTGGTCATGCACAACCCTCAGACTTGCCAGGAACAGTAAGGCATATGTCAGGTCTTCCGCACAAAGTTGCTTCTTGGCAGCAATAAAGGAGCAGCGCTTATGCTGGACAGCCAGTGTATAGTCCAGGACAGGAAGAGGGCCACATTGGTACTGTCCATACCTTTGGGGGCATTCTCACAGGCTTTCTGTAGTTAGTGTCATGGCCCCTGTAGTTCAATATCTGAGCAACGATGGGTCGTGGAGGCACTTCCAGTGGGGGTCATCTTGTGGGCACCTTGTGTGTACGTTCCACTATAAGTGCATCCGAGAGACCCTGTGGGTGACCTTGGTTTTCAATTAATCATCAACAAACAGCGTTGCATTAGGGTCCTCCATATCTTCAGGCCTGCTAATGATGCGTACATTATTTCTGCCAGCCCTACCTTCAGTATTGTCAGCCCTGTCATGTAGTAGGTGTATTTGGGAACGTAGGTCATCGAGCTCCACAGTGTGCACCTTTTGCTGTGGAGCCAGGGTTGCAAAGTCATCTTCCGCAGCCTTGAATCTATGCGACAACTAGCTTTGTTCGTCGTGGAGCACAGACCCAAGTCAGATGCCAAGGTCCCAATGTGATGTTATATAGCAGCTCTGGAGTCCCATATTTCCTGAAGGATCAAGTCCAGGTAATCCGGAGCTGGTCCCAGTGCCAGGGGTGGGATATAGTCCGCTCCGGTATAGGCAGGCGATCCATCAGACTGCGCACTTCCGGGTTGAGAATTGTCACGGCCCAGCATCTGGTCCATCCTGATACTTTTAATGTGACCCATGGTGTCCCTTTGTTGCGTGGGAGAACAACCATGGAGGGCCCTTGGGAGACCAAATACTCCAAAATGACAAGGAGCTCCCTGCGGTGATATGGTGCTGTCGGCGAGCCAGGCACCTGCTTGTGACTCAAGTGGTTACCGCTCACCAAGCCTCAGCCCACTTCACTAAGAGATGCAACACCAACCTGGGAGCACAAGAAGAGGAGACAGGCACTATGGGGTCCAGGGTTAAGTCGCGGCCCGCGTGCTGGGAACATTTAATAGAGCCAATCGTTCTCCTAGTGGGAGGGACAAGTACTAGACATTCCGTTGGGCTGGAGAATCCAGCAGCGTGTCAGCCTTAGTGTGTGAATACAAGGGCTCAAAAGGAGGACTATCGGGCAGGTCAAGGCAGCATATATTGTGGCCTCGTACATAGGCCCGACACATCAGTAGCCCTCTATCTAGGGAGGGGCCCTCCGAGTGGACAGTCAAGAGCAGCTTGGGCAAGGCCAACAGGGTCTGCCAGGCAAGATTGTACCAGTGGTCCGGCAGGGGGCAAGGCCGGTAAGTCACAAAAGCATGTGGAATCCGCTCCCCGCCCAGAATCCCAGGCTCCTACTGTACACTGCGGTGGGGGTTGATCAAATAGACAGTGCAGCTGCTCCCATCACACTTTCCCCATGCAAGTAGGAGTGCCCCGGGGCCTGACCTCGCGGCCCTGAAGTAGCGATCAGGGGAGGGGAGGGCAGGATCCGGGCGTGCAGCACCACTTATGCAGGGGAGGCACTCCACTCACCTCCTGGCCTGAGCTCGGGCCCGGCGCCACGCCGCTTGTCGGCCAGCCGTGTGAAGCTGCAGCGCCTCAGTTCTCTGGTCCAACACGGCCGTCTCGCAGCTCCGCGGCCGAGAGCGCCCCTCCACTTCAGCAGCGTAATGATTCCCGGGCCAAGTCAGCAGCGGCACTCACGGCAGAGGCCCCGCAGTTACGGTGGGGGGCCCTCACTCGTGTCGGAACCTCAGCAATGACAGACTGCAGTTCGGAGGTCCCGCCACGAGTGAGGGCCCCCTGCCATGACTGCGGGGCCACTGCCATGACTGCAAAGGCCCTTTGTGAATCGGTCTCCTAGGGTTCCAAAAGTTGGCATTAGGAGAAGGAGGGTGAGTGACCATGTGACCTAGGACAACTATACATGTATTTTTATAGAAAGGGGGCTTAGTCGGGGGACTGGAAGATTAAAAATAAAATACACTTAGGATCTTGCTGATGCAGCTTACTCTGAGTTTCTGGTAACTGAGTTAATATTTGTTTATATTTTCAATGGTTGGACCACCTACCACAAAATAAGTGGATTGTCTTTCTTCAGCTAAATGCATCTGGTACCAGTCGTTTGCTGGAGAAGCAGCTCTACCTCTAAATGTATTTTATTTATTTTCTTCTACTCTGTATAAACCCATTTCCAACTTTACCTTTATTGGAAGTTGCATTTGAAGAAACAGGTGGTTTGCATATTTTTCGATTGTTGGCTATATATACAGGGATATCTTAAGGATTTTGGGGGCCCTGGGCCAATCGTATTTTGGAGGCCCTGGGCCAATCGTATTTGGGGTGCCCCTGATCAGAACGGGTTTGAATTTATGATCCAATTTCAGCTATTTCATGCCCTCTTTGGACAGGCAGTGCCGGACTGGGAACCGAAACCGGCCCTGGCCAACAGCTCGGCCGGCCCCCGGAGTGGTGCTGGTTGAAAGCACCACTCCCGTCTCACCGCTGCCGATTTTGTTACAGGGGGCCGATGCCGGTTTTGTTACAGGGGGCCGATAGTGCAGCTATGCTGCAAAACCGGCCCCCAGTAACAAAACAGGCCCCCACCCTGGCAGCCCACCGGGAAAATGCCCGGTGCCCGCTACGGCCAGTCCGGCTCTGTGGACAGGTCACTGACAGTGCACAGGCAGAAAGGTGCAAATTCTAAATGTGTTTCCGACTAATATTCAGGGATAGTGACGTGTGTTTGTAATATTGTAACACAGCAGCAGCTCACTAAAGTTACAGCAAATAATCTCTGTAACTCCTTCACATTTCTCATATTTGGATCTAAAAGAAACTTTTTTGATGGATGTTGCATGAAACAAATAAATTTTTCTGCAAAATGTCTGTAATATATTCTCACAAATCATACACATTTAAAAATAGATTTAAGGAAAACGGTATTTAAAACCATCTGTTTAAGAATTATTCAAGGCCATCGGGGCAACACTCCCTGCAGAACAGGGCTGACTCTATCAGGGGGCCCTCTGAAAGACTGGGGCCCTGGGCCAGTGCCCACTTTGCCCATGTCTTAAAACGTCTCTGTATATATAGTACAGAGCTGTTTGGGGGAGCCTAGCACGTTTGTAAACATTCGTTATGGAGGACCTGGCTTTCATTTTTCTTTTACACCATCTTTATTAACTAATAATTTTCCAGTAATCATAGGAGTTTTGAAAACATTTAATATCAGCAGGTTTGGTTTCCAAACATTTTAAATAAATAATAACTTTAAATATGTTTGCCTAAATAAGACTAACAGTAAATATACACAATGTTCTGCAGCTCTCTCTGATCAGTGACAAGCATGCAGTATATTGTAGAATAACTGTTAAATAAATAAAATCCTCATTGGTTCCTGTGAAAATTTGCCAATGATAGAAGTGAAATATCCCAAATAGATCGCCTCATGGACACATGACTAAGACTGGAGACTGTAGACTGAGTGTCACCGTGAAGTACTAATTCTGTAGTCAGTTGTGATACAACGAAATGTATTTAAACACTTCGCCCCCCATGACATCTGTATAGCTCTGATTAACCAGCTCTCTAGCCGCTTGTGGTGCACTGGAAGATTATAAAGACACCGAACTCTACTGTAGTCCAACAAGGCCTCTTTGACTTGTCTGAGAAAATTGATAAGCCTTCTTTCTCAGAGAGACCTATTGACGTACACATTTTTCTGATGTTAGCGAGAGTTTACTACTTGTGATCCATGTTATGAAAGTCCTGTGCCACTGTTGGTGGCATAGTGTGTGTGGTTGGTACCTAGACTGTTGACAAAAAACGTGTACTATGCGGATTTATGTCATGGAATGTCTACTGTATGATGAATTTGGTCTGTCCTGACTAATTGAGACAGGAAACACAGTGTTTATCAGGGGTCTCCCATTTCATATAACTCCAACAACAGTAGTGATGATGGATGCCATCTAACTGGGATGGAGAGTCACATCTATACTGGCTGTGAACCTAGGGAAGACAGGATGGGACTTTCAGTTGCGCTTTGTTTTGGGCAGCCTATTAATGCCCCGGTTACTTACTGGTAATCATCATAACTCCGAGCAAAGTCTTCCTCCCCACAGTAAATACTCATGAGCAATAGCTACTCCCCAGAACCCTCCAAGCCAAAATGTACGTTCTAGTCTCTCCCATCCATCCCTAAGATGAGCGACTTCCTCTTCCCTTAGATCTATACAAAAGGAAGCCCCACCCTTTCCTCCTCCTGTTTCCTGCCACACTTCAAATCCTTATGAAGCCTAAGACAAGAAAGGGAAGGGAGGGATGAGAAACCTGACTGTGGAGGAAGACTTGGCTTGGCGTAATAAAGATTACCGGTAAGTAGCCAGGGCATTACCTCCTCATCAGTCTTCCTCGCCACAGTAATTAGTCATGAGTGAATACCAAAGCCACAATCGGCTTCATGAGATAAGAAAAGCCCAACATTCCAAAGATGGGCAAGCCAAGACCAAACAGTCAATTTATTGAAATAAACATCATACAGTTCACCATATCATATGTTAAAATTCACATGATGCAAGTCGCTTCTTCAATCAAACTCAACAGGCGTATTACCTCCCAACACAAGCATATAATGATTCCTAAACATGTGGAGTGATGACCATGTGGCCGCATTACAGATGTCTTCCATGGACACCCCTTTAAATGATGCCTGAGATGAAGCCATAAGTTTTGTAGGATGCCTCTGGACCTCACTATCCTGATCCGAACCTTGCACCTCATAAGAAATAAGAATAGCCTGTTTGAGCCATCTCCTCAAGGTAGAATTAGATAGCTTAAGACCACTTCTCACTGTTCCAAAAGTAACAAAAAGATGTCTACTTTCCTGAATTCCTCAGTTCTCTGTAAATAGATCAAGACATCTCTTCTAACATCAAAAGGATGTAAAGCAGCCTCTTCCTCTGACTGAAGGGGTTGGAAAAAATCCTGGCAAAATCACCTCCTGTGATCAATTAGTTAGTGGAAGAATCTTTGTCAAAAACTTTGGACTGAATCTCAAAACAATCTTCTCCGGAAATATGCAGAGAAACAGCTCAGATCACCAAATGTTTTAGCTGAAGAAATGGCCACCAAAAACAACACTTTTAAGAGTGAGAATAAGAGTGAGAAATTTCAATTCCACAGATTCTAAAGGCTCAAAAGGTGAAAACTGCAGAGCTTTAAAAACCAAGGGAAGATCCAGAGGATCGGAAGGGCAGAAAAATCTAGGTGACTTAAAAGACTTCATCAGGTGTGACACTAATGGCTCAAGAATGTCTAAACCACCATCTCTAATAACTTCAGAAACCGGGGATGCAGTTCCCAACCTGACAATATCCTAAGCACCCAAGCCTTGCCTTCTTTGATCTTCTGGAGCACCAGGGAGACTATAGGAATAGGATGGAATGCATAAACCAGCTCCTCTGGCCACCTGAAAGACATCATGTCCAACTTTCACGCTTCCTCACAAGGAATAATTGTGCAAAAATGTGGCAGGAGAGCATTCCTCCTTATGGCAAAGAGGTCCACTGTTGGATACCCAAACCTCTACTGCAATATCTGGAACACTGCCCTCTTCAATAGTAATGCACTAATTGGTGGAAAGATCTGACTTTGATTGCCTGCCACCCAATTTCTGTTCCCCAGGAGATACACTGATTTGATTGATTTGATTTGATTTGATTTATGTATTTGTAGACCGCAACGAATGCCGGTGGGCGTCTTGGCGCTAGGACGGTAGTTGCCAGATTTTGACGGGAAACCAGGAAGATCAAGCTCAGTTGTTAAAGAGCCAGGTTTTCAGTGCCTTTCTGAAAGACCAGAGTGATGTGCTGCTCTTTATGGAAGTGGGGAGCTGGTTCCAAATCTTAACTGTCCCTAACAGAAGCTTCTGCCACCCCATCGGGCCGTTTTACATTTAGGTGTCTGCAGAAGTTTAGTATGGGCTGATCTTAGGCTTCTGGCCGGCACATACCATTTCAGATGCGCCCTCAGAAAGTGCGGCCCTATACCATGTAAAGCTTTGAAGGCTAGACATTGAGATTTAAACTCAATCCGTTTTTTCATCGGGAGCCAATGAAGGGCTCTTAAACCGTGAGAAACTGATTGAAACCTAGGGATGTCTAGTACCAATCTGGCAGCAGCGTTCTGCAGATGTTGCAGTTTTATTAGATGCTGGGATTGAATTCCCAGGTTTAGTGCATTCCCATAGTCCAATCTCGAAAGGGCCAATGCCGTGACCAAGGTTTTAATTGCATCTGGAGGGATAAATGGGCGGATTTTTCTAATCATTTTTAGAATGAACCAGATAGTGGAGGAGAGCTTGTTAATCTGATTACTGAATGTTAATTTGTCATCGAAGATGACTCCAAGGTTTTAACGTTGGACACTGGGGTAGGACAATCTCCCAGATTTGCGGGCCACCACCTGGGCGACCAGAAGGTTGTATCGGCGCCCAGCAGCAGGACCTCGGTCTTTCTGCCATTCAATTTCAAGCAGTTAGACTGCATCCATTGGTTGACTTGTGACACAAAGCTCTTAAATCGGTCGGCGGTCTCCTCCACATTGCTTGAGACTGACACCACCAGCTGTGTGTCGTCTGCGTAAGAGACGACAGAAAACCCAGACTGCCGTATAATTGAAGCGAGAGGAGCCACATATACATTAAATAACGTAGGGCTCAGAGACGAGCCCTGAGGCACGCCACAAGGCAGTTTGAAGGGTTTGGATGCGAAGGCTCCTAATTCAACGGAGAAGGTTCTGTTGGCAAGATAGGACAGTAACAGTGAGAGGGCAGAATCTTGGAGCCCCAACTCCGCAAGTCTACCGGCTAATATTTCGTGGTTCACCGTGTCAAAGGCCGCCGATAGATCTAATAAAATTAAGGCAGCCTTGCCCCCTGAATCTAGTATTGTCCTAAGTTCTTCTGCTGCCATAACCAAAGCTGTCTCCGTTCCGTGTCCTTCCCGAAACTGCCCTCAAAGGTTTCAAATTGGAGTCTGCCCAAGCAACAATCTCTTGAGCCAATAACCAAAGGGACTGGACTCTGCAGCCCCTTTGATGGTTCAAGTATCCCAATACTACTCTGTTGTTGGTTCGTATTTGCACATGATGTCCTAGAATCTGAGAAGCAAATCCCTGAAGGGCAAGCTGAACTGCTTCCAGTTCCCTGAAATTGGAGGAGCAGGCAGCCTGCAATTGATTCCACTTCCCCTGGACCGAGAAAGAGACTAATGTGGCTCTCCATCCCAGCTTGATGGCATCAATCATCGCTACGGTTGTTGGAGTTATATGAAATGGGAGACACCAGATCAAATTCTGTTCCTTCAACCACCAATTTAAGAACACCCTGACCAGCTCTGAAATGAGAACATGTTGGCTGTATTCCTGTGAACAAGGGAGCTAGTGTGATAGCAAGTGATTGATTAAAGGGTGCATCTGCAGACATGCTCAAGGGAGTACATTGATTTCTGCTGCCATCAAACCCTGAATCCTCAACCACTGTAATGCTGGAGGAGCCGTTTGGTGCAGAAAATGTGCAATCTCTCTTTGAAGCGTCTCCCCCTCCTCTCTGATGGTAGAAACACCTCTCCCCTCTGTGTCTTGAAATGGCCTCCAATAAAGACAAGTTCTTGTGTGGGGTTGAGACATGATTTTCTTGATGATTAGGAGCAGGACATGGTACTGAAGAATCTTGCATACTTCCTGAACATGCAGAGAAGCCTTAAAAAGAAGAAGCAGAGCTAAGTCAGTCTTCCAAATAGGGGAAGATTTGAATCCCTTTCTTATGAATGTGCCCCACCAAGGGTGCTGACACCTTAGTAAACACCCGTGGAGATGAAGAAAGCCCAAATGGCAATACCTTGAACTGGTAATGTTGATTGTCCACCCAGAACCTGAAGAATCTCTGGGACATCTGAAGCATTTCCACAAGTGGATATGCGTCAATAAGATCCAGGGATGCCAGTATGTCCTAGTGGTTCAGGGAAAGTGGATCCCCTGTAACAACACCATTTTGAACCTGATGTGAGGTATGAATTAATTGACCGTTTTGAGGTCTAACACCAGACTGTAACCTTGCGGTCTTTCCTACTCCAGGAATAGAATGGAATACACTCCGTGTTCCCTCTGTTGCGTAGGCACTGGAATGATAGCCTGTTTGGAAAGCAGATATAACATACCTTGTAAAAGCGCCTTCTTTCTTTCTGGATTTGCAGGCAGAGGAGTATTGATATGAAGATAATCTTGTATCCTTGATCCACCACCTTCAACACCCATTGATCAGAAACCAATGTTCTCCAAGCTTCCAGGAAGAAAGATATTCAAACTCACACTGGTAAAATCGTCTTGTCGGAGACATAGTCAGGAGTGAGATTGGGAGCCTCCATCTTGTTGCTGAGACCGGGGTTTATCTGAGGATGGGATCGCCCGGCCACATCACCTTCCTTGAAAGTGCCGACTTGATTTCCATATTAAGAAAGAAGGTCTGCAAGCTCTCCTATATCCAAAAGATTTCTCCCTTGGTGGTCTTGTTGGAGCCAGCAGTTTCCGGTCCTCCACTGATTTTTTCACTGTTTCTTCCAAAGGTGCCCCCAAAGGTTTTGGACCAGAAAAAGGTATTATCATTAACAAAGCTCTTTGAGCTATGTCACCCTTCCAGTTTCTGAGCCAAAGTTGCCTTCTCGCTTGGATAGCAGAACCTGTTGTCGAAGCTGATGCATTTAAAGTATCAAATGAAATATCCAACAGCATTCTTATTTGCTGTTCCATTATCGCTGGTGTTGATGTGATATCTGCTCCATGTTCCATCAGTTCGGCAAAGCTCTGAAAATCCTTCAAGAGACATTGAATGGTAGAGGAGAATACCTCGGAGCGCTGATGGAAAATTTGGGTGCTGTATATGTGTACTTTACTGCTGTTTCCACTCGCTTAACAACCGAATTAGATGGGAAAGCATGTTCTGAAATTATGGTATCCTGTGACACCACCCCTGCAAATAAAAAATCCACTTTTACTGACATGGGAAAGTAATTTGCAAATTTCTGAACTGGGTATCTTTTAGCCAAATATCTGGAAAATGAGGCTTTGTCAGTTTCCCTCCATTCATTCTTAATAACTTTCTTTATGGAGGCATGAAGAGGAAGGCGCTGTGGTTCTTTATTTTGATACTGCGCAAAGAAATCGTCTGATTCCTCCGAGATATCCCCTTCTGGAAAGGCCATATTTGTTTTAATGTGCTAGAGCACCTCTTTCAATTCCTGGCGCTGCACAAATCGGCCCTTAATGTCCTCCTCCTCTCCCTCTGGTCCGTCACTGGTAGAGGGCTCCACCGGACCTTTTTTAGGTGAGGAAGGAGAATAAAAAATTTGCTAGCATTCGCGCCAAGAATTTTCAATTCTATTAAGCACACGGAGGCGAGGATTATTGCTTCTCTTTTTTTACTGTCAAATCACAGCAGCCAATGAAAAAACGTTTCTTAATAAACATAAACTACATTTCCCATGGTGCTCTTTCCGCCAATCATGTCCCATCGGACCCTATAAGAGTCACCATCTCCTTCCCATGAGCCTCTTTCTTTGCTCGAGTCCATTAGTCCAAGTGCGAACATTAATTCGAAAATCCACCAATGTATCCTCCAACATGGAAGAACTTCAACCAAGAACTGGGACTTCGTCCAACCTCTTCAACCAGAAGAACGATTATTCTGCTTTCTTTTCTGAACCTGGCATAAATGAAACAGATAAACCCGTAATCTCTGATGAATAGAGTACAACTACATACGTGTGGGTACTTATTGTAAGAAAACATTGAAATACAACCGGGTGGGATAATCCTCGCCTCCGTGTCCTCAATAGAATTGAAAATTCTTGGCGCGAATGCTAGCAATTTTTTTATTCTATTACAGGACCGGAGGCTTCGGATTATTGCTTGTTTAACGCTTATCAAACACCACAGTAGTTATATCACCCACCGGTTTATAATAAAATTGCTTAAACGTCGACACAGATGACCAATCCGCAGATTTCATAATTGTGAGAAAGTGCCATCTTTCTTACATGGTATGCCCCCACTTTTTGCTGAATGGCTGATGTACTTTGACTGAGTGTGCCCTGGGCTCCTGCCAACCAGGTACCCAGGGCCTGTGTTCCTTCCCTAAAATTGCATTGATACCTACACCCAATTGACATCCCTGGCCACAGGTCAGCCCCTGGTAAATGGTACCATGGGTACCCAGGGCACTGTGACCAGGGAAGGCCCCTAAGGGCTGCAGCACTTGTTGTGCCACCCTTAGGGACCCTGCACCTTACACACACACACTGCCTTTGCAGGCTGCGTGTCTTGGTGCAGAACAAAAGTGAAGAGTCGACATGGCTCACATCCCTGTGTGCCATGCTTACAAGCCACTGCCCTGGCCTAGGTCAGCCACCCCTCTAGCTGGGTGCACTATGCCAGTGGTGAGGGCATAGAGGCATGAGCCCTGTGCCCCTACAGTGCCCAAGTCCATTCTTGGGCATTGTAAGTGCAGTGCTGCCATTAAGAGTATATGGTGCTGGGAGTCTGTCATTACGAACTCCACAGCACCATAATGGCCCCACTGAAGACTAAGAAGTTTGGTATCAAACTTCTCAGCACATTAAACCCCCACTGATGCCAGTGTGGGATTTAATGTAAACGCACTCAGAGGGCATCTTAGAGATGCCCCCTGAAACCAACCCGACCTCCAGTGTCCGGACTGAGTGGCTGCCCAGGCTGCCACCACCAGACATGTTTCTGGACCCCTGGGTCGAGAGCCTCTGCTCTCAGGGGCCTGAAACAATGCACATCCCGGGACGAGGTGCCAAAGCCTCCTCCCCCAGGATGGGCAGGGGGAGCTTCAAAGGCCTGCCGCCTTTGGAGTTTCCCCAGACCATTTGCTGCTTCCAGCAAACTGGCCCCCACTGGTTCTGCCCCCACTCCTGGCGGGAGAACCGGCGGGAAAACCAGAAGCAGGAAATGGGTTGTGCCCACCTCTGCCAACTCCACCCCTAAGGTGGGGGAGGCGAGGTGAAGCACAAACTCGAGTCCCCGCCATCTTGAGGATGGGGGACCTGGCCAACCAGGGACAGGCTCCTGCCCCCTCCCACTGGAGAGGAACAGAATAGGGGTGTACCCACCCCAGGGAAGGGACCCATTGGTCCCTGCCCTTACCTACCTGTAACCACCCCTAAATTTAGTATTTAGGGGCTCCCTGAACCTTCCTTCCGGAGTTCCCAAATCCGAAAACAAGAAGAGAAGACGAAGCAAGAAGACCAGCCGTGCAGCTGCTAAAAGGAGGCGACAACAACTGACTTGGCCCCAGCCCTACCGGCCTGTCGACCTCTGAACCTGCTCCTGCGGAATCCCGGCCTCAGCAACCTCACAAACCCCGGAGGACCTGACTTCTGTGCTACAGCCTTCGACCCAGGGACTCCCACGAGCAGTGGTACTGCTCAAAGAAAACCTACCAAAGACCCGGCCCTGGCACGGAGCCGCGAAACCTACACACTCTGCACCCGCCGAGTCCAGCCTGTGCCTGAGTGACCAGAGACCTCGAGGACGTCCCCGGCGATTCTGACCTGGAATCCAGTGGCCAAGGACCCTCCTCGACGACCCAGGCGACGCCTGCAGCCTCAGGACAAGGGACCCCTCCAACCGCGACCAGCAGGGGGTAAGATTTCCCGACCTCAAAAGACACCCCTGCACCCGGCGCCCCACGGCCCCTTGTGCCCAACTCCTGGGTGTCTACCTATCCTCCAAGACCCCAACTTACCTCCTGAAGTGTTGGTCGTCCCTGAAGAATCACCGTCCCCGAGCCTGCAGCCTTTCTTCACCTTTCACGACCTCTATTGTTTAACATTGAGCGCCCGACGGCTCAAAGCACCCTGCACCCAGCCGCCCGAGTGCCCCTGGAAGTGCAACCTCTATTCTAACCTACTTCCCTACTTGCCCTGAGCAAGTGACCAGGAGCCCAGCTCCCACAGTCGCGTGGCCTGCTTGCCAGCAGCCACCAACCCGGGGCCCCCGCCTGCCATAGGATAACATTGGGCCTTCTCACTCTGCACCCGGCCGCCCCTGTGCCGCTGAGGGTGTAAAAACTGTACTTACCTGATCCTGGGGGACCCCTGAGTCTTACCCAGAACCTTAACCCTGCCAGTCAAGTACTTACCCGAAATCCGATAACTCACTTTTCTTCCATAGGGTTCCATTGACTGGTTTTCTGCGAAATTTCTTCTAAGTGTGGAGTTCTGAAACTTTCGAATATTCACCAAAAATCAACCGAATCACGAAAACGAAAATACTCACCTAGTATTAGAAGGGGCCTCAGTGCTGGACCCGAGTGCCCAACACTGGCCCTAAAAAGTAATCGCAACGTTACTTACCGCTAACTCACTTTTCTTTCATAGGGATCCATTGACTGGTTTTCTGTGAAATTTCTTCTAAGTGTCGATTTCTGTACTTTACAAATATTCTTTAAAAATCGAACAAACTACAAAAACGTAATTACTTACCTGTTTTAAGTAAATGTCCCAGTGCTGAACCTAGGAGTCCAGCACTGGATTACAAAAGTAACGTAAACATACTTTGCTTGCACACTGTATTTCCTTTCATAGGATAACATTGGTAATTTTACCCAGAAAAGTTTCTAAGTGTCAGCTTTTGAAATATAGTAATATTCTTCAAAAATCACTACAATAACCAAAACGCTTTTTCTTACCTGTTTACAGGAAGTGTCCCAGGACTGAATCCAGGATCCAGTCCTGTGGTTAGAAAAAGTGCTCTGCAAAGTAATCAATTGTAATTAAGCATAATTTTCCATTGAGCTCAATGTTGCATTGAATTTGACCCTGGGTTGCCTCTTGCACCAACTGTGATAACCACTATCAAAAAGTCTACTGCCTATCTGTAAGGTGAATAACCAAAGCATCTCATACTGAGAAAGTATATTTTGATCCTATTGTTGGTTCTAAAATAAAACAAGCATATATTTTTTATATACAAACCATTGGCCTAGAGTTCAGTTCTTGAGTGTGTGGCTTCATTTGCTGACTGAGTGTGTACAACAAATGCTTTACACTGTCCTCTGATACTGCCTTACTGCTCGACCAAGCTACCACTTTGGAGAGTAAGGTTATATCTAACTTTAGCCTCTGTCAACCCTCTGGGGACTGTGGACTCTGTACACCCTGAACCTTACTTGGGTACAGTATATACAGAGCCACTTTCCTACATTGGTGGATCAGCGGTGGGATACAAACTTGCATTTGTTGGACTACTTGGTTACCATCTGATCACACGACAGAACTCTTAAATTGCCTTTAGAATTCTGATTTTTTAATTGGCATTTTTTTTACCAAATTACTAAAAGTCTTGTTAGGGCCTTGCTTAAGTCCCTGTAGCATCTTAGAAAATAAAAAGTCACTATAGCCAAGGTTAGAGGGGTTAGATTTTTTTTTAAAAATGTCTCAAGACAAGAACCCAGCTATTAGTGAAGATAATAATGACATACAGGAACTGGTTGAGGAGCTCGACCTCACCCCTTATCTTCATTTGTCTTTCAAAGAGATAAGGTCCTTATGCAAACTTAAAGATATACCAATGGGCCAGCATCCAACCAAACAAGGGCTCCAGGAGCTCCTGGCTGAGTATGCTAAAGCCCACCCCTCTGAGCATGGTGATGACCCAACAGAGGAGGAAAGGAATGAGGAGGATGGGGATGGTAACCCACCTCCATCACTTCCTAGGGAAGATAGGGTCCCTGCACCCTTAACTCCAAGAATAGACCTCTGGGGACCTAGGGGCCACCTAGGTGGTCCTGGTCCCAGAGAGGACACTGAGGATAGCCTCAGTGAGGAGGACAACTTGTTAGCAAGGTTGGCCAAACGACTGGACCTAGAGACCAGACTCCTGGCTCTAGAGAAGGAAAGACAGGAGATGGGTTTAGCACCCATCAATGGTGGCAGCAATACTAAAAATAAGGATAGGGAGGAAACTTCTGAACCTAAAATCCCCAAAGGGATTGTCCCTAAGTTTGAGGAAGGTGATGACATCACCAAATGGTTCACAGCCTTTGAGAGGGCTTGTGAAATAAGAAGAGTAAAGAAACCTCTGTGGGGGGCACTCCTGTGGGAACTGTTCTCTGGTAACTGCAGAGACAGGCTTCTGACCCTCTCTGGGCCAGATGCAGGGTCCTATGACCTCATGAAGAGTACTCTGATTGAGGGATTTGGGCTCACTACTGAGGAGTATAGAATTAGATTCAGGGGGCTCACAAAACCCAGACCCAGTCCTGGATTGACTTCGTGGACTACTCAGTAAAGACACTGGATGGCTGGTTAGCTGGACATAATGTGCATGATTTTTCTGGACTTTACAATTTGTTTATGAAGGAACACATACTAAGTAATTGCACAAATGAAAAGTTGCATCAGCATTTGGTAGACCTAGGTCTAATTTCTCCCCAAGAATTGGGAAAGAAGGCAGACCACTGGGTCAAGACTAGGGTGACAAGGACAACCACTGGGGGTGACCAAAAGAAGGTGGTCACCAAACCCCCCAGGGGAAAGGTGGTGAGAATCCCCAAGATAAAAAGTCTGAGTCTTCCAAAGGGCCCCAAAAACCTGTTCAGGGGGTGGGTCCCAAACTACTCCCTATGTGCCTCAACCCTATAGGGGGAAGAACTTTGATCCCTTGAAGGCCTGGTGTAATAACTGTAAGAAGTCAGGACACCTCACTGTAGACAAAACTTGCCCCCACAACAAAGCCCCTAAGGCACCCAGTACAGCTACTCCTGGGGCAGCAAGTTTACAGATGGGATCAGAAGTGTACCCTGAGCAAATCTGGGAACACACTGAGGCAAGTCTGGTCTCCCTAGGGGAAGTGGAATTTGCCACTGTAGCTGTGTGGCCACCCAACTTAAAGAAGTATTTGCAATACCCCTGGGTGAATGGAACTAGAGTAGAGGCTCTGAGGGATACAGGTGCCAGTGTCACTATGGTGAGGGACACCCTGGTTTCCCCTGAGCAATACTTGATTGGGAAAACTTACCCAGTCACCAATGCTGACAGTGTCACCACTAGTCATCCCATGGCCATGGTGACATTAGGCTGGGGGGGGGGTTACTGGCCTGAAGCAGGTAGTGGTCTCTCCGAAGTTACCAGCTGCATGTCTGCTAGGAAATGATCTGGAAACCTCAGCCTGGGCAGAGGTGGAGCTAAAGGCCCATGCAGCCATGCTGGGCATCCCTGAATTGGTGTGTGTAAAAACAAGAGCACAGAGCAAAAGGCAGGGTGAAGAAATAGTGTTGGAGCCTGAAATGATGGCCCAGCCTACCAAGAGAAAAGGAAAGAAGACTGGCGGACCAGCTTCTACACAGTCACAAGAGCAGGACCCCTCTCCTCAGGGAGAGAACCTGGAAGCCCCAGAGGGAACTGAGCCCCTAGAGCTTGACCCTTACCAGGTTGAACTCTTGGGCCCAGGGGACCCTCTAGGGAAGAGCTGTGCCAGGGACAGCAAGACTGTCCCACTCTTGAAAGCCTGAGGCAGCAAGCTGTTTCAGAAGCCAAGGGAGATGTCAGTGGTACCCACAGAGTCTATTGGGAAGAGGGATTACTGTACACTGAGGCAAAAGACCCCAACCCTGGAACCACCAGGAGAGTGGTAGTGCCCCAGAAGTACAGGGAGTTCCTCCTAACTTTGGCTCATGACATCCCCCTAGCTGGACATCTGGGCCAAACCAAAACTTGGGAAAGGCTAGTTAGCCACTTTTACTGGCCCCAGATGCACCAAAAGGTGAAGGAGTTTGTCAGCTCCTGTGTTACCTGTCAAGCCAGTGGCAAGACAGGTGGCCATCCAAAGGCCCCCTGATACCACTACCTGTGGTGGGGGTTCCCTTTGAAAGGGTAGGTGTGGACATAGTGGGTCCACTGGAACCTCCCACAGCCTCAGGGAACAAATTCATACTGGTGGTAGTGGATCATGCCACTAGGTATCCTGAGGCTATTCCCCTTAGGACTACTACAGCTCCTGCAGTAGCCAAAGCCCTCATTGGTGTCTTCACCAGGGTAGGGTTTCCTAAGGAGGTGGTTTCAGACAGAGGTTCCAACTTCATGTCTGCTTACCTGACCCACATGTGGAAGGAGTGTGGGGTGCAGTACAAGTTTACTACACCCTACCATCCACAAACCAATGGCCTTGTTGAGAGGTTCAACAAGACATTGAAAGGCATGATCATGGGGCTCCCTGAAAAACTCAAAAGGGGATGGGATGTCCTACTACCATGCCTGCTTTTCGCTTACAGAGAAGTGCCACAGAAGGGGGTAGGTTTCTCACCCTTTGAACTTCTGTTTGGCCATCCTGTGAGGGGACCACTCTGTCTTGTAAAGGAGGGCTGGGAGAGACCTCTCCAAGAACCCAAACAAGATATAGTGGACTATGTGCTTGGCCTAAGGTCCAGAATGGCTGAGTACATGGAAAAGGCATCCAAGAACCTTGAGGCCAGCCAGGAGCTTCAGAAGCACTGGTATGACCAAAAAGCTGCACTGGTTGAATTCCAACCTGGGCAACAGGTATGGGTTTTGGAGCCAGTGGCACCAAGGGCCCTCCAGGACAGATGGAGTGGCCCTTACCCTATCCTAGAGAAAAAGAGTGAGGTCACCTACCTGGTTGACCTGGGCACCAGCAGGACACCCAAAAGGGTTATCCATGTGAACCGCCTAAAACTCTACAATGACAGGGCTGACATCACCATGCTGATGGTGACAGATGAGGAACAGGAAGCTGAGAGTGAACCTCTCCCTGATCTCCTCTCCCACAGCCCAAAAGATGGGTCAGTAGATGGAGTTGTCTTTTCAGACACCCTCACTGCCCAACAGCAGACTGACTGCAAGCAAGTCTTGCAGCAGTATGCTGGGCTCTTTTCCTTGACCCCTGGTCTGACAAACTGGTGTACCCATGATGTGGACACTGGTGACAGTGCACCTGTCAAAAACAAGATCTATCGTCAGTCAGACCAAGTTAAGGAAAGCATCAGAGCTGAAGTCAGCAAGATGCTGGAGCTAGGGGTTATTGAGCCCTCTGAGAGCCCCTGGGCTAGCCCAGTGGTTCTGGTCCCCAAACCTCATCAAAAGGGTGAAAAGAGAGAGATGAGGTTTTGTGTGGACTATAGGGGTCTCAACTCTGTCACCAAGACAGATGCACACCCTATCCCAAGAGCTGATGAACTGATAGACAGATTGGGTGCAGCCAAATACCTGAGTACCTTTGACTTAACTGCAGGGTACTGGCAGATTGGCATGGCCCCAGGAGCCAAACAGAAAACAGCATTCTCCACACCTGATGGGCATTTTCAGTTCACTGTTATGCCCTTTGGTTTAAAGAATGCCCCTGCCACCTTCCAGAGGTTGGTGAATCAAGTCCTTGCTGGGTTGGAGTCCTTTAGTGCAGCTTATCTTGATGATATTGCTGTCTTCAGTTCCACCTGGCAGGATCACCTGGTCCACCTTGGGAAGGTTTTAAAGGCCCTGCAAACTGCAGGCCTAACTATCAAGGCATCCAAATGCCAGATAGGGCAGGGCACTGTGGTGTACTTGGGCCACCTGGTTGGTGGAGGCCAGGTACAACCCTTACAGCCCAAGATCCAGGCTATCCTGGACTGGGTAGCTCCAACAACTCAGACCCAAGTCAGGGCATTCCTTGGCTTGACTGGGTACTACAGGAGGTTTGTGAAGGGATATGGGTCCATTGTGACTCCCCTCACAGAACTCACCTCCAAGAAGATGCCAAAGAAAGTAAACTGGACAGTCTGTTGCCAAAAGGCTTTTGACACTCTGAAAGAAGCAATGTGCTCAGCACCAATTCTAAAAGCACCAGATTATGCCAAGCAGTTCATTGTGCAGACTGATGCCTCTGAGCTAGGGATAGGAGCGGTCCTATCCCAGACCAATGATGAAGGCCAAGACCAACCTGTTGCTTTTATAAGCAGAAGGCTTCTCCCCAGGGAGCAGCGTTGGAGTGCCATTGAGAGGGAGGCCTTTGCTGTGGTCTGGTCCCTGAAGAAGCTGAGGCCCTACCTGTTTGGAACTCACTTCCTAGTTCAAACTGACCACAGACCTCTCAGGTGGCTAATGCAAATGAAAGGAGAAAACCCAAAACTGTTGAGGTGGTCCATCTCCCTACAGGGAATGGACTTTGAAGTGGAACACAGACCTGGCACTGCCCATGCCAATGCAGATGGCCTTTCCAGGTTCTTCCACTTAGACAATGAAGACTCCATAGGGCAAGGTTAGTCTCATCATCTTTCGTTTGGGGGGAGTTGTGTGAGAAAGTGCCATCTTTCTTACATGGTATGCCCCCACTTTTTGCTGAATGGCTGATGTACTTTGACTGAGTGTGCCCTGGGCTCCTGCCAACCAGGTACCCAGGGCCTGTGTTCCTTCCCTAAAATTGCATTGATACCTACACCCAATTGACATCCCTGGCCACAGGTCAGCCCCTGGTAAATGGTACCATGGGTACCCAGGGCACTGTGACCAGGGAAGGCCCCTAAGGGCTGCAGCACTTGTTGTGCCACCCTTAGGGACCCTGCACCTTTACACACACACACTGCCTTTGCAGGCTGCGTGTCTTGGTGCAGAACAAAAGTGAAGAGTCGACATGGCTCACATCCCTGTGTGCCATGCCTACAAGCCACTGCCCTGGCCTAGGTCAGCCACCCCTCTAGCTGGGTGCACTATGCCAGTGGTGAGGGCATAGAGGCATGAGCCCTGTGCCCCTACAGTGCCCAAGTCCATTCTTGGGCATTGTAAGTGCAGTGCTGCCATTAAGAGTATATGGTGCTGGGAGTCTGTCATTACGAACTCCACAGCACCATAATGGCCCCACTGAAGACTAAGAAGTTTGGTATCAAACTTCTCAGCACATTAAACCCCCACTGATGCCAGTGTGGGATTTAATGTAAAACGCACTCCAGAGGGCATCTTAGAGATGCCCCCTGAAACCAACCCGACCTCCAGTGTCCGGACTGAGTGGCTGCCCAGGCTGCCACCACCAGACATGTTTCTGGACCCCTGGGTCGAGAGCCTCTGCTCTCAGGGGCCTGAAACAATGCACATCCCGGGACGAGGTGCCAAAGCCTCCTCCCCCAGGATGGGCAGGGGGAGCTTCAAAGGCCTGCCGCCTTTGGAGTTTCCCCAGACCATTTGCTGCTTCCAGCAAACTGGTCCCCACTGGTTCTACCCCCACTCCTGGCGGGAGAACCGGCGGGAAAACCAGAAGCAGGAAATGGGTTGTGCCCACCTCTGCCAACTCCACCCCTAAGGTGGGGGAGGCGAGGTGAAGCACAAACTCGAGTCCCCGCCATCTTGAGGATGGGGGGACCTGGCCAACCAGGGACAGGCTCCTGCCCCCCTCCCACTGGAGAGGAACAGAATAGGGGTGTACCCACCCCAGGGAAGGGACCCATTGGTCCCTGCCCTTACCTACCTGTAACCACCCCTAAATTTAGTATTTAGGGGCTCCCTGAACCTTCCTTCCGGAGTTCCCAAATCCGAAAACAAGAAGAGAAGACGAAGCAAGAAGACCAGCCGTGCAGCTGCTAAAAAGGAGGCGACAACAACTGACTTGGCCCCAGCCCTACCGGCCTGTCGACCTCTGAACCTGCTCCTGCGGAATCCCGGCCTCAGCAACCTCACAAACCCCGGAGGACCTGACTTCTGTGCTACAGCCTTCGACCCAGGGACTCCCACGAGCAGTGGTACTGCTCAAAAGAAAACCTACCAAAGACCCGGCCCTGGCACGGAGCCGCGAAACCTGCACACTCTGCACCCGCCGAGTCCAGCCTGTGCCTGAGTGACCAGAGACCTCGAGGACGTCCCCCCGGCGATTCTGACCTGGAATCCAGTGGCCAAGGACCCTCCTCGACGACCCAGACGACGCCTGCAGCCTCAGGACAAGGGACCCCTCCAACCGCGACCAGCAGGGGGTAAGATTTCCCGACCTCAAAAGACACCCCTGCACCCGGCGCCCCACGGCCCCTTGTGCCCAACTCCTGGGTGTCTACCTATCCTCCAAGACCCCAACTTACCTCCTGAAGTGTTGGTCGTCCCTGAAGAATCACCGTCCCCGAGCCTGCAGCCTTTCTTCACCTTTCACGACCTCTATTGTTTAACATTGAGCGCCCGACGGCTCAAAAGCACCCTGCACCCAGCCGCCCGAGTGCCCCTGGAAGTGCAACCTCTATCCTAACCTACTTCCCTACTTGCCCTGAGCAAGTGACCAGGAGCCCAGCTCCCACAGTCGCGTGGCCTGCTTGCCAGCAGCCACCAACCCGGGGCCCCCCGCCTGCCATAGGATAACATTGGGCCTTCTCACTCTGCACCCGGCCGCCCCTGTGCCGCTGAGGGTGTAAAAACTGTACTTACCTGATCCTGGGGGACCCCTGAGTCTTACCCAGAACCTTAACCCTGCCAGTCAAGTACTTACCCGAAATCCGATAACTCACTTTTCTTCCATAGGGTTCCATTGACTGGTTTTCTGCGAAATTTCTTCTAAGTGTGGAGTTCTGAAACTTTAGAATATTCACCAAAAATCAACCGAGTCACGAAAACGAAAATACTCACCTAGTATTAGAAGGGGCCTCAGTGCTGGACCCGAGTGCCCAACACTGGCCCTAAAAAGTAATCGCAACGTTACTTACCGCTAACTCACTTTTCTTTCATAGGGATCCATTGACTGGTTTTCTGTGAAATTTCTTCTAAGTGTCGATTTCTGTATTTTACAAATATTCTTTAAAAATCGAACAAACTACAAAAACGTAATTACTTACCTGTTTTAAGTAAATGTCCCAGTGCTGAACCTAGGAGTCCAGCACTGGATTACAAAAGTAACGTAAACATACTTTGCTTGCACACTGTATTTCCTTTCATAGGATAACATTGGTAATTTTACCCAGAAAAGTTTCTAAGTGTCAGCTTTTGAAATATAGTAATATTCTTCAAAAATCACTACAATAACCAAAACGCTTTTTCTTACCTGTTTACAGGAAGTGTCCCAGGACTGAATCCAGGATCCAGTCCTGTGGTTAGAAAAGTGCTCTGCAAAGTAATCAATTGTAATTAAGCATAATTTTCCATTGAGCTCAATGTTGCATTGAATTTGACCCTGTGTTGCCTCTTGCACCAACTGTGATAACCACTATCAAAAAAGTCTACTGCCTATCTGTAAGGTGAATAACCAAAGCATCTCATACTGAGAAAGTATATTTTGATCCTATTGTTGGTTCTAAAATAAAACAAGCATATATTTTTTTATATACAAACCATTGGCCTAGAGTTCAGTTCTTGAGTGTGTGGCTTCATTTGCTGACTGAGTGTGTACAACAAATGCTTTACACTGTCCTCTGATACTGCCTTACTGCTCGACCAAGCTACCACTTTGGAGAGTAAGGTTATATCTAACTTTAGCCTCTGTCAACCCTCTGGGGACTGTGGACTCTGTACACCCTGAACCTTACTTGGGTACAGTATATACAGAGCCACTTTCCTACATTGGTGGATCAGCGGTGGGATACAAACTTGCATTTGTTGGACTACTTGGTTACCATCTGATCACACGACAGAACTCTTAAATTGCCTTTAGAATTCTGATTTTTTTAATTGGCATTTTTTTTTACCAAATTACTAAAAGTCTTGTTAGGGCCTTGCTTAAGTCCCTGTAGCATCTTAGAAAATAAAAAGTCACTATAGCCAAGGTTAGAGGGGTTAGAATTTTTTTTAAAAAAATGTCTCAAGACAAGAACCCAGCTATTAGTGAAGATAATAATGACATACAGGAACTGGTTGAGGAGCTCGACCTCACCCCTTATCTTCATTTGTCTTTCAAAGAGATAAGGTCCTTATGCAAACTTAAAGATATACCAATGGGCCAGCATCCAACCAAACAAGGGCTCCAGGAGCTCCTGGCTGAGTATGCTAAAGCCCACCCCTCTGAGCATGGTGATGACCCAACAGAGGAGGAAAGGAATGAGGAGGATGGGGATGGTAACCCACCTCCATCACTTCCTAGGGAAGATAGGGTCCCTGCACCCTTAACTCCAAGAATAGACCTCTGGGGACCTAGGGGCCACCTAGGTGGTCCTGGTCCCAGAGAGGACACTGAGGATAGCCTCAGTGAGGAGGACAACTTGTTAGCAAGGTTGGCCAAACGACTGGACCTAGAGACCAGACTCCTGGCTCTAGAGAAGGAAAGACAGGAGATGGGTTTAGCACCCATCAATGGTGGCAGCAATACTAAAAATAAGGATAGGGAGGAAACTTCTGAACCTAAAATCCCCAAAGGGATTGTCCCTAAGTTTGAGGAAGGTGATGACATCACCAAATGGTTCACAGCCTTTGAGAGGGCTTGTGAAATAAGAAGAGTAAAGAAACCTCTGTGGGGGGCACTCCTGTGGGAACTGTTCTCTGGTAACTGCAGAGACAGGCTTCTGACCCTCTCTGGGCCAGATGCAGGGTCCTATGACCTCATGAAGAGTACTCTGATTGAGGGATTTGGGCTCACTACTGAGGAGTATAGAATTAGATTCAGGGGGCTCACAAAACCCAGACCCAGTCCTGGATTGACTTCGTGGACTACTCAGTAAAGACACTGGATGGCTGGTTAGCTGGACATAATGTGCATGATTTTTCTGGACTTTACAATTTGTTTATGAAGGAACACATACTAAGTAATTGCACAAATGAAAAGTTGCATCAGCATTTGGTAGACCTAGGTCTAATTTCTCCCCAAGAATTGGGAAAGAAGGCAGACCACTGGGTCAAGACTAGGGTGACAAGGACAACCACTGGGGGTGACCAAAAGAAGGTGGTCACCAAACCCCCCAGGGGAAAGGTGGTGAGAATCCCCAAGATAAAAAGTCTGAGTCTTCCAAAGGGCCCCAAAAACCTGTTCAGGGGGTGGGTCCCAAACTACTCCCTATGTGCCTCAACCCTATAGGGGGAAGAACTTTGATCCCTTGAAGGCCTGGTGTAATAACTGTAAGAAGTCAGGACACCTCACTGTAGACAAAACTTGCCCCCACAACAAAGCCCCTAAGGCACCCAGTACAGCTACTCCTGGGGCAGCAAGTTTACAGATGGGATCAGAAGTGTACCCTGAGCAAATCTGGGAACACACTGAGGCAAGTCTGGTCTCCCTAGGGGAAGTGGAATTTGCCACTGTAGCTGTGTGGCCACCCAACTTAAAGAAGTATTTGCAATACCCCTGGGTGAATGGAACTAGAGTAGAGGCTCTGAGGGATACAGGTGCCAGTGTCACTATGGTGAGGGACACACTGGTTTCCCCTGAGCAATACTTGATTGGGAAAACTTACCCAGTCACCAATGCTGACAGTGTCACCACTAGTCATCCCATGGCCATGGTGACATTAGGCTGGGGGGGTTACTGGCCTGAAGCAGGTAGTGGTCTCTCCGAAGTTACCAGCTGCATGTCTGCTAGGAAATGATCTGGAAACCTCAGCCTGGGCAGAGGTGGAGCTAAAGGCCCATGCAGCCATGCTGGGCATCCCTGAATTGGTGTGTGTAAAAACAAGAGCACAGAGCAAAAGGCAGGGTGAAGAAATAGTGTTGGAGCCTGAAATGATGGCCCAGCCTACCAAGAGAAAAGGAAAGAAGACTGGCGGACCAGCTTCTACACAGTCACAAGAGCAGGACCCCTCTCCTCAGGGAGAGAACCTGGAAGCCCCAGAGGGAACTGAGCCCCTAGAGCTTGACCCTTACCAGGTTGAACTCTTGGGCCCAGGGGGACCCTCTAGGGAAGAGCTGTGCCAGGGACAGCAAGACTGTCCCACTCTTGAAAGCCTGAGGCAGCAAGCTGTTTCAGAAGCCAAGGGAGATGTCAGTGGTACCCACAGAGTCTATTGGGAAGAGGGATTACTGTACACTGAGGCAAAAGACCCCAACCCTGGAACCACCAGGAGAGTGGTAGTGCCCCAGAAGTACAGGGAGTTCCTCCTAACTTTGGCTCATGACATCCCCCTAGCTGGACATCTGGGCCAAACCAAAACTTGGGAAAGGCTAGTTAGCCACTTTTACTGGCCCCAGATGCACCAAAAGGTGAAGGAGTTTGTCAGCTCCTGTGTTACCTGTCAAGCCAGTGGCAAGACAGGTGGCCATCCAAAGGCCCCCCTGATACCACTACCTGTGGTGGGGGTTCCCTTTGAAAGGGTAGGTGTGGACATAGTGGGTCCACTGGAACCTCCCACAGCCTCAGGGAACAAATTCATACTGGTGGTAGTGGATCATGCCACTAGGTATCCTGAGGCTATTCCCCTTAGGACTACTACAGCTCCTGCAGTAGCCAAAGCCCTCATTGGTGTCTTCACCAGGGTAGGGTTTCCTAAGGAGGTGGTTTCAGACAGAGGTTCCAACTTCATGTCTGCTTACCTGACCCACATGTGGAAGGAGTGTGGGGTGCAGTACAAGTTTACTACACCCTACCATCCACAAACCAATGGCCTTGTTGAGAGGTTCAACAAGACATTGAAAGGCATGATCATGGGGCTCCCTGAAAAACTCAAAAGGAGATGGGATGTCCTACTACCATGCCTGCTTTTCGCTTACAGAGAAGTGCCACAGAAGGGGGTAGGTTTCTCACCCTTTGAACTTCTGTTTGGCCATCCTGTGAGGGGACCACTCTGTCTTGTAAAGGAGGGCTGGGAGAGACCTCTCCAAGAACCCAAACAAGATATAGTGGACTATGTGCTTGGCCTAAGGTCCAGAATGGCTGAGTACATGGAAAAGGCATCCAAGAACCTTGAGGCCAGCCAGGAGCTTCAGAAGCACTGGTATGACCAAAAAGCTGCACTGGTTGAATTCCAACCTGGGCAACAGGTATGGGTTTTGGAGCCAGTGGCACCAAGGGCCCTCCAGGACAGATGGAGTGGCCCTTACCCTATCCTAGAGAAAAAGAGTGAGGTCACCTACCTGGTTGACCTGGGCACCAGCAGGACACCCAAAAGGGTTATCCATGTGAACCGCCTAAAACTCTACAATGACAGGGCTGACATCACCATGCTGATGGTGACAGATGAGGAACAGGAAGCTGAGAGTGAACCTCTCCCTGATCTCCTCTCCCACAGCCCAAAAGATGGGTCAGTAGATGGAGTTGTCTTTTCAGACACCCTCACTGCCCAACAGCAGACTGACTGCAAGCAAGTCTTGCAGCAGTATGCTGGGCTCTTTTCCTTGACCCCTGGTCTGACAAACTGGTGTACCCATGATGTGGACACTGGTGACAGTGCACCTGTCAAAAACAAGATCTATCGTCAGTCAGACCAAGTTAAGGAAAGCATCAGAGCTGAAGTCAGCAAGATGCTGGAGCTAGGGGTTATTGAGCCCTCTGAGAGCCCCTGGGCTAGCCCAGTGGTTCTGGTCCCCAAACCTCATCAAAAGGGTGAAAAGAGAGAGATGAGGTTTTGTGTGGACTATAGGGGTCTCAACTCTGTCACCAAGACAGATGCACACCCTATCCCAAGAGCTGATGAACTGATAGACAGATTGGGTGCAGCCAAATACCTGAGTACCTTTGACTTAACTGCAGGGTACTGGCAGATTGGCATGGCCCCAGGAGCCAAACAGAAAACAGCATTCTCCACACCTGATGGGCATTTTCAGTTCACTGTTATGCCCTTTGGTTTAAAGAATGCCCCTGCCACCTTCCAGAGGTTGGTGAATCAAGTCCTTGCTGGGTTGGAGTCCTTTAGTGCAGCTTATCTTGATGATATTGCTGTCTTCAGTTCCACCTGGCAGGATCACCTGGTCCACCTTGGGAAGGTTTTAAAGGCCCTGCAAACTGCAGGCCTAACTATCAAGGCATCCAAATGCCAGATAGGGCAGGGCACTGTGGTGTACTTGGGCCACCTGGTTGGTGGAGGCCAGGTACAACCCTTACAGCCCAAGATCCAGGCTATCCTGGACTGGGTAGCTCCAACAACTCAGACCCAAGTCAGGGCATTCCTTGGCTTGACTGGGTACTACAGGAGGTTTGTGAAGGGATATGGGTCCATTGTGACTCCCCTCACAGAACTCACCTCCAAGAAGATGCCAAAGAAAGTAAACTGGACAGTCTGTTGCCAAAAGGCTTTTGACACTCTGAAAGAAGCAATGTGCTCAGCACCAATTCTAAAAGCACCAGATTATGCCAAGCAGTTCATTGTGCAGACTGATGCCTCTGAGCTAGGGATAGGAGCGGTCCTATCCCAGACCAATGATGAAGGCCAAGACCAACCTGTTGCTTTTATAAGCAGAAGGCTTCTCCCCAGGGAGCAGCGTTGGAGTGCCATTGAGAGGGAGGCCTTTGCTGTGGTCTGGTCCCTGAAGAAGCTGAGGCCCTACCTGTTTGGAACTCACTTCCTAGTTCAAACTGACCACAGACCTCTCAGGTGGCTAATGCAAATGAAAGGAGAAAACCCAAAACTGTTGAGGTGGTCCATCTCCCTACAGGGAATGGACTTTGAAGTGGAACACAGACCTGGCACTGCCCATGCCAATGCAGATGGCCTTTCCAGGTTCTTCCACTTAGACAATGAAGACTCCATAGGGCAAGGTTAGTCTCATCATCTTTCGTTTGGGGGGAGTTGTGTGAGAAAGTGCCATCTTTCTTACATGGTATGCCCCCACTTTTTGCTGAATGGCTGATGTACTTTGACTGAGTGTGCCCTGGGCTCCTGCCAACCAGGTACCCAGGGCCTGTGTTCCTTCCCTAAAATTGCATTGATACCTACACCCAATTGACATCCCTGGCCACAGGTCAGCCCCTGGTAAATGGTACCATGGGTACCCAGGGCACTGTGACCAGGGAAGGCCCCTAAGGGCTGCAGCACTTGTTGTGCCACCCTTAGGGACCCTGCACCTTTACACACACACACTGCCTTTGCAGGCTGCGTGTCTTGGTGCAGAACAAAAGTGAAGAGTCGACATGGCTCACATCCCTGTGTGCCATGCCTACAAGCCACTGCCCTGGCCTAGGTCAGCCACCCCTCTAGCTGGGTGCACTATGCCAGTGGTGAGGGCATAGAGGCATGAGCCCTGTGCCCCTACAGTGCCCAAGTCCATTCTTGGGCATTGTAAGTGCAGTGCTGCCATTAAGAGTATATGGTGCTGGGAGTCTGTCATTACGAACTCCACAGCACCATAATGGCCCCACTGAAGACTAAGAAGTTTGGTATCAAACTTCTCAGCACATTAAACCCCCACTGATGCCAGTGTGGGATTTAATGTAAAACGCACTCCAGAGGGCATCTTAGAGATGCCCCCTGAAACCAACCCGACCTCCAGTGTCCGGACTGAGTGGCTGCCCAGGCTGCCACCACCAGACATGTTTCTGGACCCCTGGGTCGAGAGCCTCTGCTCTCAGGGGCCTGAAACAATGCACATCCCGGGACGAGGTGCCAAAGCCTCCTCCCCCAGGATGGGCAGGGGGAGCTTCAAAGGCCTGCCGCCTTTGGAGTTTCCCCAGACCATTTGCTGCTTCCAGCAAACTGGTCCCCACTGGTTCTACCCCCACTCCTGGCGGGAGAACCGGCGGGAAAACCAGAAGCAGGAAATGGGTTGTGCCCACCTCTGCCAACTCCACCCCTAAGGTGGGGGAGGCGAGGTGAAGCACAAACTCGAGTCCCCGCCATCTTGAGGATGGGGGGACCTGGCCAACCAGGGACAGGCTCCTGCCCCCTCCCACTGGAGAGGAACAGAATAGGGGGTGTACCCACCCCAGGGAAGGGACCCATTGGTCCCTGCCCTTACCTACCTGTAACCACCCCTAAATTTAGTATTTAGGGGCTCCCTGAACCTTCCTTCCGGAGTTCCCAAATCCGAAAACAAGAAGAGAAGACGAAGCAAGAAGACCAGCCGTGCAGCTGCTAAAAAGGAGGCGACAACAACTGACTTGGCCCCAGCCCTACCGGCCTGTCGACCTCTGAACCTGCTCCTGCGGAATCCCGGCCTCAGCAACCTCACAAACCCCGGAGGACCTGACTTCTGTGCTACAGCCTTCGACCCAGGGACTCCCACGAGCAGTGGTACTGCTCAAAAGAAAACCTACCAAAGACCCGGCCCTGGCACGGAGCCGCGAAACCTGCACACTCTGCACCCGCCGAGTCCAGCCTGTGCCTGAGTGACCAGAGACCTCGAGGACGTCCCCCCGGCGATTCTGACCTGGAATCCAGTGGCCAAGGACCCTCCTCGACGACCCAGACGACGCCTGCAGCCTCAGGACAAGGGACCCCTCCAACCGCGACCAGCAGGGGGTAAGATTTCCCGACCTCAAAAGACACCCCTGCACCCGGCGCCCCACGGCCCCCTGTGCCCAACTCCTGGGTGTCTACCTATCCTCCAAGACCCCAACTTACCTCCTGAAGTGTTGGTCGTCCCTGAAGAATCACCGTCCCCGAGCCTGCAGCCTTTCTTCACCTTTCACGACCTCTATTGTTTAACATTGAGCGCCCGACGGCTCAAAAGCACCCTGCACCCAGCCGCCCGAGTGCCCCTGGAAGTGCAACCTCTATCCTAACCTACTTCCCTACTTGCCCTGAGCAAGTGACCAGGAGCCCAGCTCCCACAGTCGCGTGGCCTGCTTGCCAGCAGCCACCAACCCGGGGCCCCCCGCCTGCCATAGGATAACATTGGGCCTTCTCACTCTGCACCCGGCCGCCCCTGTGCCGCTGAGGGTGTAAAAACTGTACTTACCTGATCCTGGGGGACCCCTGAGTCTTACCCAGAACCTTAACCCTGCCAGTCAAGTACTTACCCGAAATCCGATAACTCACTTTTCTTCCATAGGGTTCCATTGACTGGTTTTCTGCGAAATTTCTTCTAAGTGTGGAGTTCTGAAACTTTAGAATATTCACCAAAAATCAACCGAGTCACGAAAACGAAAATACTCACCTAGTATTAGAAGGGGCCTCAGTGCTGGACCCGAGTGCCCAACACTGGCCCTAAAAAGTAATCGCAACGTTACTTACCGCTAACTCACTTTTCTTTCATAGGGATCCATTGACTGGTTTTCTGTGAAATTTCTTCTAAGTGTCGATTTCTGTATTTTACAAATATTCTTTAAAAATCGAACAAACTACAAAAACGTAATTACTTACCTGTTTTAAGTAAATGTCCCAGTGCTGAACCTAGGAGTCCAGCACTGGATTACAAAAGTAACGTAAACATACTTTGCTTGCACACTGTATTTCCTTTCATAGGATAACATTGGTAATTTTACCCAGAAAAGTTTCTAAGTGTCAGCTTTTGAAATATAGTAATATTCTTCAAAAATCACTACAATAACCAAAACGCTTTTTCTTACCTGTTTACAGGAAGTGTCCCAGGACTGAATCCAGGATCCAGTCCTGTGGTTAGAAAAGTGCTCTGCAAAGTAATCAATTGTAATTAAGCATAATTTTCCATTGAGCTCAATGTTGCATTGAATTTGACCCTGTGTTGCCTCTTGCACCAACTGTGATAACCACTATCAAAAAAGTCTACTGCCTATCTGTAAGGTGAATAACCAAAGCATCTCATACTGAGAAAGTATATTTTGATCCTATTGTTGGTTCTAAAATAAAACAAGCATATATTTTTTTATATACAAACCATTGGCCTAGAGTTCAGTTCTTGAGTGTGTGGCTTCATTTGCTGACTGAGTGTGTACAACAAATGCTTTACACTGTCCTCTGATACTGCCTTACTGCTCGACCAAGCTACCACTTTGGAGAGTAAGGTTATATCTAACTTTAGCCTCTGTCAACCCTCTGGGGACTGTGGACTCTGTACACCCTGAACCTTACTTGGGTACAGTATATACAGAGCCACTTTCCTACATTGGTGGATCAGCGGTGGGATACAAACTTGCATTTGTTGGACTACTTGGTTACCATCTGATCACACGACAGAACTCTTAAATTGCCTTTAGAATTCTGATTTTTTTAATTGGCATTTTTTTTTACCAAATTACTAAAAGTCTTGTTAGGGCCTTGCTTAAGTCCCTGTAGCATCTTAGAAAATAAAAAGTCACTATAGCCAAGGTTAGAGGGGTTAGAATTTTTTTAAAAAAATGTCTCAAGACAAGAACCCAGCTATTAGTGAAGATAATAATGACATACAGGAACTGGTTGAGGAGCTCGACCTCACCCCTTATCTTCATTTGTCTTTCAAAGAGATAAGGTCCTTATGCAAACTTAAAGATATACCAATGGGCCAGCATCCAACCAAACAAGGGCTCCAGGAGCTCCTGGCTGAGTATGCTAAAGCCCACCCCTCTGAGCATGGTGATGACCCAACAGAGGAGGAAAGGAATGAGGAGGATGGGGATGGTAACCCACCTCCATCACTTCCTAGGGAAGATAGGGTCCCTGCACCCTTAACTCCAAGAATAGACCTCTGGGGACCTAGGGGCCACCTAGGTGGTCCTGGTCCCAGAGAGGACACTGAGGATAGCCTCAGTGAGGAGGACAACTTGTTAGCAAGGTTGGCCAAACGACTGGACCTAGAGACCAGACTCCTGGCTCTAGAGAAGGAAAGACAGGAGATGGGTTTAGCACCCATCAATGGTGGCAGCAATACTAAAAATAAGGATAGGGAGGAAACTTCTGAACCTAAAATCCCCAAAGGGATTGTCCCTAAGTTTGAGGAAGGTGATGACATCACCAAATGGTTCACAGCCTTTGAGAGGGCTTGTGAAATAAGAAGAGTAAAGAAACCTCTGTGGGGGGCACTCCTGTGGGAACTGTTCTCTGGTAACTGCAGAGACAGGCTTCTGACCCTCTCTGGGCCAGATGCAGGGTCCTATGACCTCATGAAGAGTACTCTGATTGAGGGATTTGGGCTCACTACTGAGGAGTATAGAATTAGATTCAGGGGGGCTCACAAAACCCAGACCCAGTCCTGGATTGACTTCGTGGACTACTCAGTAAAGACACTGGATGGCTGGTTAGCTGGACATAATGTGCATGATTTTTCTGGACTTTACAATTTGTTTATGAAGGAACACATACTAAGTAATTGCACAAATGAAAAGTTGCATCAGCATTTGGTAGACCTAGGTCTAATTTCTCCCCAAGAATTGGGAAAGAAGGCAGACCACTGGGTCAAGACTAGGGTGACAAGGACAACCACTGGGGGTGACCAAAAGAAGGTGGTCACCAAACCCCCCAGGGGAAAGGTGGTGAGAATCCCCAAGATAAAAAGTCTGAGTCTTCCAAAGGGCCCCAAAAACCTGTTCAGGGGGTGGGTCCCAAACTACTCCCTATGTGCCTCAACCCTATAGGGGGAAGAACTTTGATCCCTTGAAGGCCTGGTGTAATAACTGTAAGAAGTCAGGACACCTCACTGTAGACAAAACTTGCCCCCACAACAAAGCCCCTAAGGCACCCAGTACAGCTACTCCTGGGGCAGCAAGTTTACAGATGGGATCAGAAGTGTACCCTGAGCAAATCTGGGAACACACTGAGGCAAGTCTGGTCTCCCTAGGGGAAGTGGAATTTGCCACTGTAGCTGTGTGGCCACCCAACTTAAAGAAGTATTTGCAATACCCCTGGGTGAATGGAACTAGAGTAGAGGCTCTGAGGGATACAGGTGCCAGTGTCACTATGGTGAGGGACACACTGGTTTCCCCTGAGCAATACTTGATTGGGAAAACTTACCCAGTCACCAATGCTGACAGTGTCACCACTAGTCATCCCATGGCCATGGTGACATTAGGCTGGGGGGGTTACTGGCCTGAAGCAGGTAGTGGTCTCTCCGAAGTTACCAGCTGCATGTCTGCTAGGAAATGATCTGGAAACCTCAGCCTGGGCAGAGGTGGAGCTAAAGGCCCATGCAGCCATGCTGGGCATCCCTGAATTGGTGTGTGTAAAAACAAGAGCACAGAGCAAAAGGCAGGGTGAAGAAATAGTGTTGGAGCCTGAAATGATGGCCCAGCCTACCAAGAGAAAAGGAAAGAAGACTGGCGGACCAGCTTCTACACAGTCACAAGAGCAGGACCCCTCTCCTCAGGGAGAGAACCTGGAAGCCCCAGAGGGAACTGAGCCCCTAGAGCTTGACCCTTACCAGGTTGAACTCTTGGGCCCAGGGGGACCCTCTAGGGAAGAGCTGTGCCAGGGACAGCAAGACTGTCCCACTCTTGAAAGCCTGAGGCAGCAAGCTGTTTCAGAAGCCAAGGGAGATGTCAGTGGTACCCACAGAGTCTATTGGGAAGAGGGATTACTGTACACTGAGGCAAAAGACCCCAACCCTGGAACCACCAGGAGAGTGGTAGTGCCCCAGAAGTACAGGGAGTTCCTCCTAACTTTGGCTCATGACATCCCCCTAGCTGGACATCTGGGCCAAACCAAAACTTGGGAAAGGCTAGTTAGCCACTTTTACTGGCCCCAGATGCACCAAAAGGTGAAGGAGTTTGTCAGCTCCTGTGTTACCTGTCAAGCCAGTGGCAAGACAGGTGGCCATCCAAAGGCCCCCCTGATACCACTACCTGTGGTGGGGGTTCCCTTTGAAAGGGTAGGTGTGGACATAGTGGGTCCACTGGAACCTCCCACAGCCTCAGGGAACAAATTCATACTGGTGGTAGTGGATCATGCCACTAGGTATCCTGAGGCTATTCCCCTTAGGACTACTACAGCTCCTGCAGTAGCCAAAGCCCTCATTGGTGTCTTCACCAGGGTAGGGTTTCCTAAGGAGGTGGTTTCAGACAGAGGTTCCAACTTCATGTCTGCTTACCTGACCCACATGTGGAAGGAGTGTGGGGTGCAGTACAAGTTTACTACACCCTACCATCCACAAACCAATGGCCTTGTTGAGAGGTTCAACAAGACATTGAAAGGCATGATCATGGGGCTCCCTGAAAAACTCAAAAGGAGATGGGATGTCCTACTACCATGCCTGCTTTTCGCTTACAGAGAAGTGCCACAGAAGGGGGTAGGTTTCTCACCCTTTGAACTTCTGTTTGGCCATCCTGTGAGGGGACCACTCTGTCTTGTAAAGGAGGGCTGGGAGAGACCTCTCCAAGAACCCAAACAAGATATAGTGGACTATGTGCTTGGCCTAAGGTCCAGAATGGCTGAGTACATGGAAAAGGCATCCAAGAACCTTGAGGCCAGCCAGGAGCTTCAGAAGCACTGGTATGACCAAAAAGCTGCACTGGTTGAATTCCAACCTGGGCAACAGGTATGGGTTTTGGAGCCAGTGGCACCAAGGGCCCTCCAGGACAGATGGAGTGGCCCTTACCCTATCCTAGAGAAAAAGAGTGAGGTCACCTACCTGGTTGACCTGGGCACCAGCAGGACACCCAAAAGGGTTATCCATGTGAACCGCCTAAAACTCTACAATGACAGGGCTGACATCACCATGCTGATGGTGACAGATGAGGAACAGGAAGCTGAGAGTGAACCTCTCCCTGATCTCCTCTCCCACAGCCCAAAAGATGGGTCAGTAGATGGAGTTGTCTTTTCAGACACCCTCACTGCCCAACAGCAGACTGACTGCAAGCAAGTCTTGCAGCAGTATGCTGGGCTCTTTTCCTTGACCCCTGGTCTGACAAACTGGTGTACCCATGATGTGGACACTGGTGACAGTGCACCTGTCAAAAACAAGATCTATCGTCAGTCAGACCAAGTTAAGGAAAGCATCAGAGCTGAAGTCAGCAAGATGCTGGAGCTAGGGGTTATTGAGCCCTCTGAGAGCCCCTGGGCTAGCCCAGTGGTTCTGGTCCCCAAACCTCATCAAAAGGGTGAAAAGAGAGAGATGAGGTTTTGTGTGGACTATAGGGGTCTCAACTCTGTCACCAAGACAGATGCACACCCTATCCCAAGAGCTGATGAACTGATAGACAGATTGGGTGCAGCCAAATACCTGAGTACCTTTGACTTAACTGCAGGGTACTGGCAGATTGGCATGGCCCCAGGAGCCAAACAGAAAACAGCATTCTCCACACCTGATGGGCATTTTCAGTTCACTGTTATGCCCTTTGGTTTAAAGAATGCCCCTGCCACCTTCCAGAGGTTGGTGAATCAAGTCCTTGCTGGGTTGGAGTCCTTTAGTGCAGCTTATCTTGATGATATTGCTGTCTTCAGTTCCACCTGGCAGGATCACCTGGTCCACCTTGGGAAGGTTTTAAAGGCCCTGCAAACTGCAGGCCTAACTATCAAGGCATCCAAATGCCAGATAGGGCAGGGCACTGTGGTGTACTTGGGCCACCTGGTTGGTGGAGGCCAGGTACAACCCTTACAGCCCAAGATCCAGGCTATCCTGGACTGGGTAGCTCCAACAACTCAGACCCAAGTCAGGGCATTCCTTGGCTTGACTGGGTACTACAGGAGGTTTGTGAAGGGATATGGGTCCATTGTGACTCCCCTCACAGAACTCACCTCCAAGAAGATGCCAAAGAAAGTAAACTGGACAGTCTGTTGCCAAAAGGCTTTTGACACTCTGAAAGAAGCAATGTGCTCAGCACCAATTCTAAAAGCACCAGATTATGCCAAGCAGTTCATTGTGCAGACTGATGCCTCTGAGCTAGGGATAGGAGCGGTCCTATCCCAGACCAATGATGAAGGCCAAGACCAACCTGTTGCTTTTATAAGCAGAAGGCTTCTCCCCAGGGAGCAGCGTTGGAGTGCCATTGAGAGGGAGGCCTTTGCTGTGGTCTGGTCCCTGAAGAAGCTGAGGCCCTACCTGTTTGGAACTCACTTCCTAGTTCAAACTGACCACAGACCTCTCAGGTGGCTAATGCAAATGAAAGGAGAAAACCCAAAACTGTTGAGGTGGTCCATCTCCCTACAGGGAATGGACTTTGAAGTGGAACACAGACCTGGCACTGCCCATGCCAATGCAGATGGCCTTTCCAGGTTCTTCCACTTAGACAATGAAGACTCCATAGGGCAAGGTTAGTCTCATCATCTTTCGTTTGGGGGGAGTTGTGTGAGAAAGTGCCATCTTTCTTACATGGTATGCCCCCACTTTTTGCTGAATGGCTGATGTACTTTGACTGAGTGTGCCCTGGGCTCCTGCCAACCAGGTACCCAGGGCCTGTGTTCCTTCCCTAAAATTGCATTGATACCTACACCCAATTGACATCCCTGGCCACAGGTCAGCCCCTGGTAAATGGTACCATGGGTACCCAGGGCACTGTGACCAGGGAAGGCCCCTAAGGGCTGCAGCACTTGTTGTGCCACCCTTAGGGACCCTGCACCTTTACACACACACACTGCCTTTGCAGGCTGCGTGTCTTGGTGCAGAACAAAAGTGAAGAGTCGACATGGCTCACATCCCTGTGTGCCATGCCTACAAGCCACTGCCCTGGCCTAGGTCAGCCACCCCTCTAGCTGGGTGCACTATGCCAGTGGTGAGGGCATAGAGGCATGAGCCCTGTGCCCCTACAGTGCCCAAGTCCATTCTTGGGCATTGTAAGTGCAGTGCTGCCATTAAGAGTATATGGTGCTGGGAGTCTGTCATTACGAACTCCACAGCACCATAATGGCCCCACTGAAGACTAAGAAGTTTGGTATCAAACTTCTCAGCACATTAAACCCCCACTGATGCCAGTGTGGGATTTAATGTAAAACGCACTCCAGAGGGCATCTTAGAGATGCCCCCTGAAACCAACCCGACCTCCAGTGTCCGGACTGAGTGGCTGCCCAGGCTGCCACCACCAGACATGTTTCTGGACCCCTGGGTCGAGAGCCTCTGCTCTCAGGGGCCTGAAACAATGCACATCCCGGGACGAGGTGCCAAAGCCTCCTCCCCCAGGATGGGCAGGGGGAGCTTCAAAGGCCTGCCGCCTTTGGAGTTTCCCCAGACCATTTGCTGCTTCCAGCAAACTGGTCCCCACTGGTTCTACCCCCACTCCTGGCGGGAGAACCGGCGGGAAAACCAGAAGCAGGAAATGGGTTGTGCCCACCTCTGCCAACTCCACCCCTAAGGTGGGGGAGGCGAGGTGAAGCACAAACTCGAGTCCCCGCCATCTTGAGGATGGGGGGACCTGGCCAACCAGGGACAGGCTCCTGCCCCCCTCCCACTGGAGAGGAACAGAATAGGGGTGTACCCACCCCAGGGAAGGGACCCATTGGTCCCTGCCCTTACCTACCTGTAACCACCCCTAAATTTAGTATTTAGGGGCTCCCTGAACCTTCCTTCCGGAGTTCCCAAATCCGAAAACAAGAAGAGAAGACGAAGCAAGAAGACCAGCCGTGCAGCTGCTAAAAAGGAGGCGACAACAACTGACTTGGCCCCAGCCCTACCGGCCTGTCGACCTCTGAACCTGCTCCTGCGGAATCCCGGCCTCAGCAACCTCACAAACCCCGGAGGACCTGACTTCTGTGCTACAGCCTTCGACCCAGGGACTCCCACGAGCAGTGGTACTGCTCAAAAGAAAACCTACCAAAGACCCGGCCCTGGCACGGAGCCGCGAAACCTGCACACTCTGCACCCGCCGAGTCCAGCCTGTGCCTGAGTGACCAGAGACCTCGAGGACGTCCCCCGGCGATTCTGACCTGGAATCCAGTGGCCAAGGACCCTCCTCGACGACCCAGACGACGCCTGCAGCCTCAGGACAAGGGACCCCTCCAACCGCGACCAGCAGGGGGTAAGATTTCCCGACCTCAAAAGACACCCCTGCACCCGGCGCCCCACGGCCCCTTGTGCCCAACTCCTGGGTGTCTACCTATCCTCCAAGACCCCAACTTACCTCCTGAAGTGTTGGTCGTCCCTGAAGAATCACCGTCCCCGAGCCTGCAGCCTTTCTTCACCTTTCACGACCTCTATTGTTTAACATTGAGCGCCCGACGGCTCAAAAGCACCCTGCACCCAGCCGCCCGAGTGCCCCTGGAAGTGCAACCTCTATCCTAACCTACTTCCCTACTTGCCCTGAGCAAGTGACCAGGAGCCCAGCTCCCACAGTCGCGTGGCCTGCTTGCCAGCAGCCACCAACCCGGGGCCCCCCGCCTGCCATAGGATAACATTGGGCCTTCTCACTCTGCACCCGGCCGCCCCTGTGCCGCTGAGGGTGTAAAAACTGTACTTACCTGATCCTGGGGGACCCCTGAGTCTTACCCAGAACCTTAACCCTGCCAGTCAAGTACTTACCCGAAATCCGATAACTCACTTTTCTTCCATAGGGTTCCATTGACTGGTTTTCTGCGAAATTTCTTCTAAGTGTGGAGTTCTGAAACTTTAGAATATTCACCAAAAATCAACCGAGTCACGAAAACGAAAATACTCACCTAGTATTAGAAGGGGCCTCAGTGCTGGACCCGAGTGCCCAACACTGGCCCTAAAAAGTAATCGCAACGTTACTTACCGCTAACTCACTTTTCTTTCATAGGGATCCATTGACTGGTTTTCTGTGAAATTTCTTCTAAGTGTCGATTTCTGTATTTTACAAATATTCTTTAAAAATCGAACAAACTACAAAAACGTAATTACTTACCTGTTTTAAGTAAATGTCCCAGTGCTGAACCTAGGAGTCCAGCACTGGATTACAAAAGTAACGTAAACATACTTTGCTTGCACACTGTATTTCCTTTCATAGGATAACATTGGTAATTTTACCCAGAAAAGTTTCTAAGTGTCAGCTTTTGAAATATAGTAATATTCTTCAAAAATCACTACAATAACCAAAACGCTTTTTCTTACCTGTTTACAGGAAGTGTCCCAGGACTGAATCCAGGATCCAGTCCTGTGGTTAGAAAAGTGCTCTGCAAAGTAATCAATTGTAATTAAGCATAATTTTCCATTGAGCTCAATGTTGCATTGAATTTGACCCTGTGTTGCCTCTTGCACCAACTGTGATAACCACTATCAAAAAAGTCTACTGCCTATCTGTAAGGTGAATAACCAAAGCATCTCATACTGAGAAAGTATATTTTGATCCTATTGTTGGTTCTAAAATAAAACAAGCATATATTTTTTTATATACAAACCATTGGCCTAGAGTTCAGTTCTTGAGTGTGTGGCTTCATTTGCTGACTGAGTGTGTACAACAAATGCTTTACACTGTCCTCTGATACTGCCTTACTGCTCGACCAAGCTACCACTTTGGAGAGTAAGGTTATATCTAACTTTAGCCTCTGTCAACCCTCTGGGGACTGTGGACTCTGTACACCCTGAACCTTACTTGGGTACAGTATATACAGAGCCACTTTCCTACATTGGTGGATCAGCGGTGGGATACAAACTTGCATTTGTTGGACTACTTGGTTACCATCTGATCACACGACAGAACTCTTAAATTGCCTTTAGAATTCTGATTTTTTTAATTGGCATTTTTTTTTACCAAATTACTAAAAGTCTTGTTAGGGCCTTGCTTAAGTCCCTGTAGCATCTTAGAAAATAAAAAGTCACTATAGCCAAGGTTAGAGGGGTTAGAATTTTTTTTTAAAAATGTCTCAAGACAAGAACCCAGCTATTAGTGAAGATAATAATGACATACAGGAACTGGTTGAGGAGCTCGACCTCACCCCTTATCTTCATTTGTCTTTCAAAGAGATAAGGTCCTTATGCAAACTTAAAGATATACCAATGGGCCAGCATCCAACCAAACAAGGGCTCCAGGAGCTCCTGGCTGAGTATGCTAAAGCCCACCCCTCTGAGCATGGTGATGACCCAACAGAGGAGGAAAGGAATGAGGAGGATGGGGATGGTAACCCACCTCCATCACTTCCTAGGGAAGATAGGGTCCCTGCACCCTTAACTCCAAGAATAGACCTCTGGGGACCTAGGGGCCACCTAGGTGGTCCTGGTCCCAGAGAGGACACTGAGGATAGCCTCAGTGAGGAGGACAACTTGTTAGCAAGGTTGGCCAAACGACTGGACCTAGAGACCAGACTCCTGGCTCTAGAGAAGGAAAAGACAGGAGATGGGTTTAGCACCCATCAATGGTGGCAGCAATACTAAAAATAAGGATAGGGAGGAAACTTCTGAACCTAAAATCCCCAAAGGGATTGTCCCTAAGTTTGAGGAAGGTGATGACATCACCAAATGGTTCACAGCCTTTGAGAGGGCTTGTGAAATAAGAAGAGTAAAGAAACCTCTGTGGGGGGCACTCCTGTGGGAACTGTTCTCTGGTAACTGCAGAGACAGGCTTCTGACCCTCTCTGGGCCAGATGCAGGGTCCTATGACCTCATGAAGAGTACTCTGATTGAGGGATTTGGGCTCACTACTGAGGAGTATAGAATTAGATTCAGGGGGCTCACAAAACCCAGACCCAGTCCTGGATTGACTTCGTGGACTACTCAGTAAAGACACTGGATGGCTGGTTAGCTGGACATAATGTGCATGATTTTTCTGGACTTTACAATTTGTTTATGAAGGAACACATACTAAGTAATTGCACAAATGAAAAGTTGCATCAGCATTTGGTAGACCTAGGTCTAATTTCTCCCCAAGAATTGGGAAAGAAGGCAGACCACTGGGTCAAGACTAGGGTGACAAGGACAACCACTGGGGGTGACCAAAAGAAGGTGGTCACCAAACCCCCCAGGGGAAAGGTGGTGAGAATCCCCAAGATAAAAAGTCTGAGTCTTCCAAAGGGCCCCAAAAACCTGTTCAGGGGGTGGGTCCCAAACTACTCCCTATGTGCCTCAACCCTATAGGGGGAAGAACTTTGATCCCTTGAAGGCCTGGTGTAATAACTGTAAGAAGTCAGGACACCTCACTGTAGACAAAACTTGCCCCCACAACAAAGCCCCTAAGGCACCCAGTACAGCTACTCCTGGGGCAGCAAGTTTACAGATGGGATCAGAAGTGTACCCTGAGCAAATCTGGGAACACACTGAGGCAAGTCTGGTCTCCCTAGGGGAAGTGGAATTTGCCACTGTAGCTGTGTGGCCACCCAACTTAAAGAAGTATTTGCAATACCCCTGGGTGAATGGAACTAGAGTAGAGGCTCTGAGGGATACAGGTGCCAGTGTCACTATGGTGAGGGACACACTGGTTTCCCCTGAGCAATACTTGATTGGGAAAACTTACCCAGTCACCAATGCTGACAGTGTCACCACTAGTCATCCCATGGCCATGGTGACATTAGGCTGGGGGGGTTACTGGCCTGAAGCAGGTAGTGGTCTCTCCGAAGTTACCAGCTGCATGTCTGCTAGGAAATGATCTGGAAACCTCAGCCTGGGCAGAGGTGGAGCTAAAGGCCCATGCAGCCATGCTGGGCATCCCTGAATTGGTGTGTGTAAAAACAAGAGCACAGAGCAAAAGGCAGGGTGAAGAAATAGTGTTGGAGCCTGAAATGATGGCCCAGCCTACCAAGAGAAAAGGAAAGAAGACTGGCGGACCAGCTTCTACACAGTCACAAGAGCAGGACCCCTCTCCTCAGGGAGAGAACCTGGAAGCCCCAGAGGGAACTGAGCCCCTAGAGCTTGACCCTTACCAGGTTGAACTCTTGGGCCCAGGGGGACCCTCTAGGGAAGAGCTGTGCCAGGGACAGCAAGACTGTCCCACTCTTGAAAGCCTGAGGCAGCAAGCTGTTTCAGAAGCCAAGGGAGATGTCAGTGGTACCCACAGAGTCTATTGGGAAGAGGGATTACTGTACACTGAGGCAAAAGACCCCAACCCTGGAACCACCAGGAGAGTGGTAGTGCCCCAGAAGTACAGGGAGTTCCTCCTAACTTTGGCTCATGACATCCCCCTAGCTGGACATCTGGGCCAAACCAAAACTTGGGAAAGGCTAGTTAGCCACTTTTACTGGCCCCAGATGCACCAAAAGGTGAAGGAGTTTGTCAGCTCCTGTGTTACCTGTCAAGCCAGTGGCAAGACAGGTGGCCATCCAAAGGCCCCCTGATACCACTACCTGTGGTGGGGGTTCCCTTTGAAAGGGTAGGTGTGGACATAGTGGGTCCACTGGAACCTCCCACAGCCTCAGGGAACAAATTCATACTGGTGGTAGTGGATCATGCCACTAGGTATCCTGAGGCTATTCCCCTTAGGACTACTACAGCTCCTGCAGTAGCCAAAGCCCTCATTGGTGTCTTCACCAGGGTAGGGTTTCCTAAGGAGGTGGTTTCAGACAGAGGTTCCAACTTCATGTCTGCTTACCTGACCCACATGTGGAAGGAGTGTGGGGTGCAGTACAAGTTTACTACACCCTACCATCCACAAACCAATGGCCTTGTTGAGAGGTTCAACAAGACATTGAAAGGCATGATCATGGGGCTCCCTGAAAAACTCAAAAGGAGATGGGATGTCCTACTACCATGCCTGCTTTTCGCTTACAGAGAAGTGCCACAGAAGGGGGTAGGTTTCTCACCCTTTGAACTTCTGTTTGGCCATCCTGTGAGGGGACCACTCTGTCTTGTAAAGGAGGGCTGGGAGAGACCTCTCCAAGAACCCAAACAAGATATAGTGGACTATGTGCTTGGCCTAAGGTCCAGAATGGCTGAGTACATGGAAAAGGCATCCAAGAACCTTGAGGCCAGCCAGGAGCTTCAGAAGCACTGGTATGACCAAAAAGCTGCACTGGTTGAATTCCAACCTGGGCAACAGGTATGGGTTTTGGAGCCAGTGGCACCAAGGGCCCTCCAGGACAGATGGAGTGGCCCTTACCCTATCCTAGAGAAAAGAGTGAGGTCACCTACCTGGTTGACCTGGGCACCAGCAGGACACCCAAAAGGGTTATCCATGTGAACCGCCTAAAACTCTACAATGACAGGGCTGACATCACCATGCTGATGGTGACAGATGAGGAACAGGAAGCTGAGAGTGAACCTCTCCCTGATCTCCTCTCCCACAGCCCAAAAGATGGGTCAGTAGATGGAGTTGTCTTTTCAGACACCCTCACTGCCCAACAGCAGACTGACTGCAAGCAAGTCTTGCAGCAGTATGCTGGGCTCTTTTCCTTGACCCCTGGTCTGACAAACTGGTGTACCCATGATGTGGACACTGGTGACAGTGCACCTGTCAAAAACAAGATCTATCGTCAGTCAGACCAAGTTAAGGAAAGCATCAGAGCTGAAGTCAGCAAGATGCTGGAGCTAGGGGTTATTGAGCCCTCTGAGAGCCCCTGGGCTAGCCCAGTGGTTCTGGTCCCCAAACCTCATCAAAAGGGTGAAAAGAGAGAGATGAGGTTTTGTGTGGACTATAGGGGTCTCAACTCTGTCACCAAGACAGATGCACACCCTATCCCAAGAGCTGATGAACTGATAGACAGATTGGGTGCAGCCAAATACCTGAGTACCTTTGACTTAACTGCAGGGTACTGGCAGATTGGCATGGCCCCAGGAGCCAAACAGAAAACAGCATTCTCCACACCTGATGGGCATTTTCAGTTCACTGTTATGCCCTTTGGTTTAAAGAATGCCCCTGCCACCTTCCAGAGGTTGGTGAATCAAGTCCTTGCTGGGTTGGAGTCCTTTAGTGCAGCTTATCTTGATGATATTGCTGTCTTCAGTTCCACCTGGCAGGATCACCTGGTCCACCTTGGGAAGGTTTTAAAGGCCCTGCAAACTGCAGGCCTAACTATCAAGGCATCCAAATGCCAGATAGGGCAGGGCACTGTGGTGTACTTGGGCCACCTGGTTGGTGGAGGCCAGGTACAACCCTTACAGCCCAAGATCCAGGCTATCCTGGACTGGGTAGCTCCAACAACTCAGACCCAAGTCAGGGCATTCCTTGGCTTGACTGGGTACTACAGGAGGTTTGTGAAGGGATATGGGTCCATTGTGACTCCCCTCACAGAACTCACCTCCAAGAAGATGCCAAAGAAAGTAAACTGGACAGTCTGTTGCCAAAAGGCTTTTGACACTCTGAAAGAAGCAATGTGCTCAGCACCAATTCTAAAAGCACCAGATTATGCCAAGCAGTTCATTGTGCAGACTGATGCCTCTGAGCTAGGGATAGGAGCGGTCCTATCCCAGACCAATGATGAAGGCCAAGACCAACCTGTTGCTTTTATAAGCAGAAGGCTTCTCCCCAGGGAGCAGCGTTGGAGTGCCATTGAGAGGGAGGCCTTTGCTGTGGTCTGGTCCCTGAAGAAGCTGAGGCCCTACCTGTTTGGAACTCACTTCCTAGTTCAAACTGACCACAGACCTCTCAGGTGGCTAATGCAAATGAAAGGAGAAAACCCAAAACTGTTGAGGTGGTCCATCTCCCTACAGGGAATGGACTTTGAAGTGGAACACAGACCTGGCACTGCCCATGCCAATGCAGATGGCCTTTCCAGGTTCTTCCACTTAGACAATGAAGACTCCATAGGGCAAGGTTAGTCTCATCATCTTTCGTTTGGGGGGAGTTGTGTGAGAAAGTGCCATCTTTCTTACATGGTATGCCCCCACTTTTTGCTGAATGGCTGATGTACTTTGACTGAGTGTGCCCTGGGCTCCTGCCAACCAGGTACCCAGGGCCTGTGTTCCTTCCCTAAAATTGCATTGATACCTACACCCAATTGACATCCCTGGCCACAGGTCAGCCCCTGGTAAATGGTACCATGGGTACCCAGGGCACTGTGACCAGGGAAGGCCCCTAAGGGCTGCAGCACTTGTTGTGCCACCCTTAGGGACCCTGCACCTTTACACACACACACTGCCTTTGCAGGCTGCGTGTCTTGGTGCAGAACAAAAGTGAAGAGTCGACATGGCTCACATCCCTGTGTGCCATGCCTACAAGCCACTGCCCTGGCCTAGGTCAGCCACCCCTCTAGCTGGGTGCACTATGCCAGTGGTGAGGGCATAGAGGCATGAGCCCTGTGCCCCTACAGTGCCCAAGTCCATTCTTGGGCATTGTAAGTGCAGTGCTGCCATTAAGAGTATATGGTGCTGGGAGTCTGTCATTACGAACTCCACAGCACCATAATGGCCCCACTGAAGACTAAGAAGTTTGGTATCAAACTTCTCAGCACATTAAACCCCCACTGATGCCAGTGTGGGATTTAATGTAAAACGCACTCCAGAGGGCATCTTAGAGATGCCCCCTGAAACCAACCCGACCTCCAGTGTCCGGACTGAGTGGCTGCCCAGGCTGCCACCACCAGACATGTTTCTGGACCCCTGGGTCGAGAGCCTCTGCTCTCAGGGGCCTGAAACAATGCACATCCCGGGACGAGGTGCCAAAGCCTCCTCCCCCAGGATGGGCAGGGGGAGCTTCAAAGGCCTGCCGCCTTTGGAGTTTCCCCAGACCATTTGCTGCTTCCAGCAAACTGGTCCCCACTGGTTCTACCCCCACTCCTGGCGGGAGAACCGGCGGGAAAACCAGAAGCAGGAAATGGGTTGTGCCCACCTCTGCCAACTCCACCCCTAAGGTGGGGGAGGCGAGGTGAAGCACAAACTCGAGTCCCCGCCATCTTGAGGATGGGGGGACCTGGCCAACCAGGGACAGGCTCCTGCCCCCCTCCCACTGGAGAGGAACAGAATAGGGGTGTACCCACCCCAGGGAAGGGACCCATTGGTCCCTGCCCTTACCTACCTGTAACCACCCCTAAATTTAGTATTTAGGGGCTCCCTGAACCTTCCTTCCGGAGTTCCCAAATCCGAAAACAAGAAGAGAAGACGAAGCAAGAAGACCAGCCGTGCAGCTGCTAAAAAGGAGGCGACAACAACTGACTTGGCCCCAGCCCTACCGGCCTGTCGACCTCTGAACCTGCTCCTGCGGAATCCCGGCCTCAGCAACCTCACAAACCCCGGAGGACCTGACTTCTGTGCTACAGCCTTCGACCCAGGGACTCCCACGAGCAGTGGTACTGCTCAAAAGAAAACCTACCAAAGACCCGGCCCTGGCACGGAGCCGCGAAACCTGCACACTCTGCACCCGCCGAGTCCAGCCTGTGCCTGAGTGACCAGAGACCTCGAGGACGTCCCCCGGCGATTCTGACCTGGAATCCAGTGGCCAAGGACCCTCCTCGACGACCCAGACGACGCCTGCAGCCTCAGGACAAGGGACCCCTCCAACCGCGACCAGCAGGGGGTAAGATTTCCCGACCTCAAAAGACACCCCTGCACCCGGCGCCCCACGGCCCCTTGTGCCCAACTCCTGGGTGTCTACCTATCCTCCAAGACCCCAACTTACCTCCTGAAGTGTTGGTCGTCCCTGAAGAATCACCGTCCCCGAGCCTGCAGCCTTTCTTCACCTTTCACGACCTCTATTGTTTAACATTGAGCGCCCGACGGCTCAAAAGCACCCTGCACCCAGCCGCCCGAGTGCCCCTGGAAGTGCAACCTCTATCCTAACCTACTTCCCTACTTGCCCTGAGCAAGTGACCAGGAGCCCAGCTCCCACAGTCGCGTGGCCTGCTTGCCAGCAGCCACCAACCCGGGGCCCCCCGCCTGCCATAGGATAACATTGGGCCTTCTCACTCTGCACCCGGCCGCCCCTGTGCCGCTGAGGGTGTAAAAACTGTACTTACCTGATCCTGGGGGACCCCTGAGTCTTACCCAGAACCTTAACCCTGCCAGTCAAGTACTTACCCGAAATCCGATAACTCACTTTTCTTCCATAGGGTTCCATTGACTGGTTTTCTGCGAAATTTCTTCTAAGTGTGGAGTTCTGAAACTTTAGAATATTCACCAAAAATCAACCGAGTCACGAAAACGAAAATACTCACCTAGTATTAGAAGGGGCCTCAGTGCTGGACCCGAGTGCCCAACACTGGCCCTAAAAAGTAATCGCAACGTTACTTACCGCTAACTCACTTTTCTTTCATAGGGATCCATTGACTGGTTTTCTGTGAAATTTCTTCTAAGTGTCGATTTCTGTATTTTACAAATATTCTTTAAAAATCGAACAAACTACAAAAACGTAATTACTTACCTGTTTTAAGTAAATGTCCCAGTGCTGAACCTAGGAGTCCAGCACTGGATTACAAAAGTAACGTAAACATACTTTGCTTGCACACTGTATTTCCTTTCATAGGATAACATTGGTAATTTTACCCAGAAAAGTTTCTAAGTGTCAGCTTTTGAAATATAGTAATATTCTTCAAAAATCACTACAATAACCAAAACGCTTTTTCTTACCTGTTTACAGGAAGTGTCCCAGGACTGAATCCAGGATCCAGTCCTGTGGTTAGAAAAGTGCTCTGCAAAGTAATCAATTGTAATTAAGCATAATTTTCCATTGAGCTCAATGTTGCATTGAATTTGACCCTGTGTTGCCTCTTGCACCAACTGTGATAACCACTATCAAAAAAGTCTACTGCCTATCTGTAAGGTGAATAACCAAAGCATCTCATACTGAGAAAGTATATTTTGATCCTATTGTTGGTTCTAAAATAAAACAAGCATATATTTTTTTATATACAAACCATTGGCCTAGAGTTCAGTTCTTGAGTGTGTGGCTTCATTTGCTGACTGAGTGTGTACAACAAATGCTTTACACTGTCCTCTGATACTGCCTTACTGCTCGACCAAGCTACCACTTTGGAGAGTAAGGTTATATCTAACTTTAGCCTCTGTCAACCCTCTGGGGACTGTGGACTCTGTACACCCTGAACCTTACTTGGGTACAGTATATACAGAGCCACTTTCCTACAATAATGTCTTGAATAGTTGAACCCAACATAAAAGTTTGGATGCCATGGCACCACGTACAGAATGCACTCCAAATACCTGGGTATTAATACCAGCTTCTTTCATAACTGACTTTAACCATCTGGCTATTGTAGCTGCAGATACAGGCTTGAACGGTTTCTGCAAAGCAATCAATAATTGTGTTGAACCCTCTGGTCGCAACAACCGTGTACATTCTTCATACGCCTTAAGACATTGCACTACGCACAACTTATCATTGCTGGGGAAAGCATTATAATCAATGCTACGTGACAAAGTTTTTGTCCTGCCAGTAATGTTAAAAGAAACTTTTCCGGAGTGAATACTCTACCTGTAATGTCTAGAAGCTTTCACGTCTGATGAACGTCTGCAGGCAGATAAACACAAAAGCATAGCTAATTTAGCTGATAGCTGCTTCCTGGATAACAAAGCATTACTCAGCCATTTGTCAAAAAGAGTTATGACCAGTGATACATCCCACAAACATGAATATTTTGGTTTTGGAGGATTAGCCACTCTAATTCCCTTAAGTAACTTGCACACCACTGGGTGCATACCTACTGGTTTTCCATCCACCTGTGTATGTCCTGCGGATATGGCTGATCTAAAATTATTTACTGATCGATATGCTAAACCTTCTGAAGCTTTATCGGACAGGAAATGTACAATATGGGATAACTCTGCCCCCACGGGATCCACGTGCCGTTCCTCGCACCAACGTACCCAGCATTTCCAAGCTGAGGAATATCTCTTCCGTGTGGAAGGGCCCAGTCTTGTTTAATGAATTCAGAAGCCTTGTCTAAAATTCCTGGCATTTCCCATTGTTGCCGGAAAGCCTCCATGGCATCAGGGACAACTGCCCCGATGTCACCATCGGATGCAGTTCTCCGTGAGGGCCCTGGAGCATCATCTGGGACCAAAGGAGCATCCTGGGGAAGTCGCAACTCATCTCCAATAATATTGGGAACTAGGGCTGCGACTTCCACAGGGGGGTCACCAAAATCACCTCCGCTTGCTATCTGGGTCGTCACTCTGGGGATGAGGATGAAAGGGGAAAAGCATAATTCAGATTCATTGACCAATTCTGGGAGAAGGCGTCTGTCGCTCTCGCTAATGGGTTCGGCCTCCAGCTGAAGAACGTTTGCAGTTGTCGGTTCAGTCAGGATGCAAAGAGATCTATCTTGCAAGGACCCCACACTGTCTGTAGCCATTGGAACAGTTGAGGTTGGAGTTGCCAGTCGCTGTAATCCTTTAGATATCTGGAATTCCAATCCGCGACAATGTTCGACTGTCCCGAAATGTATTCCGCTATCACCGATATCTGTTGATTCAGGCAATAGTGCCAGAAATCTTTCGCTATTTCCACTAGCAGGGACGACCTCGTACCTCCCAACGTGTTGATATATCTCACTGCCGAGATATTGTCCATCCTGAGAAGGATGCAACAAGAGACCTGTTTGGGGGAGAGCGTTCGTATCGCAAATGACCCTGCTAACAACTCCAGACAATTGATGTGGAGGGATAGTTCTTGAAGAGACCATCTTCCTCCTGTGGAGATATCTCCGCAGCGTGCTCCCCGGCGTCTGATTCTATAACGACTTCTGGTTGAAAGCCGAAGATAGCTCTGCCGTTCCACGCCTCTACGTGGCCCAACCACCATTGCATCTCTTCGCTCACTTCCTGTGTCAGAGGGATCAGATCCGTATAAGACAGACCCTTTCGCAGGTGTTGAATTTTTAGTCTCTGAAGGGCCCGGTAGTGAAGAGGGCTCGGGGAAAATAGCTGGTATTGAGGATGCCAGTAATCCCACTATTCTGGCAATTGTCCTGAGAGAGACCATCTGCTTGGTTAATACTGATGTGAGCTCTTTCTTGAGATCCCGTAGTTTTGACCTGGGAAGACTCAGCTGAGCTGTCTGTGAGTCTATGACAAAACCTAGGAAGTCCATCGTCTGAGAGGGACATAAGGCCGATTTGGGTTCATTGATTACAAATCCCAAATTTTGCAGAAGGGGCATTGTCATCTGTAAATGAAGACTGGCTAGGGATTGAGTCTGAGCCATGATAAGTATATCGTCTAGATACACTATCATGCGAATTCCCTGTTCTCTGAGGTGGGCTATCACCGGCTTCATTTCCTTGGTGAAACACCATGGAGCCGAGGAAAGCCCGAAAGGAAGGACCAAGTATTCCAACCACCGATTCTTTCAATGAAACTGTAGGAAACGCCGATGAGGGGGAAATATAGGAATCGTCAGGTAAGCGTCTTTCAGATCCAGCCGGACCATCCAATCTCCCTTTTTTAGTAGATCTGCTAATAGATGGATATCCTCCATCTTGAAATGTTTGTAAACCATAAAGTGATTTAATTCTCTCAGATTTAACACCAATCTGTGACCACCACCCTTCTTCTGCACCAGGAAGACATTGCTGCAGAAACCGCGAGCCCCATTGTCGCAATAAGCAATTGCGCGCTTCTGCAGCAATTCTTCTATTTCTGCGTCTATAAAAGCACATTCTTATTGGGAAAAACTAAGCTGCCTCGGATATCTGTCTTGGAACGGGGTTTGGTAGAATTCTAGGTGAAAACCCTGAATAGTCTATATAACCCATGCATCCTGTGACAACACACTCCAATTGTGTATGAAGAACTGGGTGCGACTCCCCAAGGGTAAGTGAGATAGTTCTGTTACTCTTACCTGTAGAGTTTTGGGCCTGAAATCCTGCTCTGTGGCCACCTCTGTTGAATCGACGTTTGTTGAACCTTTGTCGTGTAGGGTAAAAGGTTCCGCCTCTGGTAGAGTCCCAGTCGCCTCTACCGCGTCCATAGTCTCCTCTAGGAGGACCTTGGTACTACTGATGGCCTGGAGAGCATCCTCTGCCTCGCCCCGCCCTGTTAAAAGGCCATCATTTGATTCCTGACTGAGCCTTGTCTAGCGACGTAAAAGTACCTACATACTTTGAAACATCCTTCACAAATCTCTCACCAAAGAAATTGCCCTCTGCAAAGGGACCTGGTTCAGCCGAGGCTAATTCTGTCAGATTCGAGCCCATCCTCATTAACAGCGATTTGCGTCTCTCTGTAGAGATGGCGCAATTTGCATTCCCTAGGAGGCATATTGCTCTCTGTGTCCAGCCCGCCAGAATGTCTGGATCCACAGGCTGATTCCTTTGCCACAAGGGCCATCTCTAGGATCTTGGCCAAGGGTCCTGCCACATCCAGAAGTTTGTCCTGGCAGCCCGCCAGGCGCGGTCAATACCCTTTTTGGGGTCCTTCGCGAACTTCTTGAGGAAGGTCAAGAGACTAGCATCAATATCAGGTGTCTCTACCACCTTGTCCGGGATATCCCGCCGAGGACACTCGGAATGCAACTTGTTGCGCACCTCCTTATCAAAGCCTTTCCTAAGGTTGTCGTGTTAGTAGTCTGCCACGTCAGGGGCCGGAGCCCAATCGGATGACCAAGGATGAACGATGTCTATCGGGTTAAAGGTGAAAGGGGTGTTGGGATTTTGAGCGTCATATCGGGTACTATAATGACTGCCTTTTTAGACCTCTTCTTAGGGGGCCTCCTCGTCAGTGGTGTCTGTGCCAGTAGTGTCGGTATCTACGTACACTTTTTGTTTGCGTTTTACTTTCCCACCTTCAGTGGTAGATGGTGTGGAATAACCATGTTCCTCTGCATTCGCCTGTGGCATGTTAGCTAATGTGCCTGCATGGGGCCATGGCCCCGACTTCAACATACTTTTGCCTGCGGGGGCGTCATGGTGGGGGTCAAAGAGGGTTTTGGAACCCGTGGCGTTTTGCAAAGCTTTCCAGCTGCTTGGTAATAGGTTTCAGCACTGCTGCCAAGGCTTGCTGCACAGTGTTAGGGCCCTGTTGACAGACTGCTAAACCAATGCATCCAGAGCGTCAACAATATTATCTTCTAAGACAGTCTCCTGCTGTCCATCATAGTAGGGTTCATCCTCCTCCTCATATCTAACCCACTCTTCCATTGCAATCCCTTATCTCACTCTTGCCAATATGTATGTAGGGATTAAGGCTAGTTAAGTACTGGAGGAGTCAGGGGGAACCAACCCACGTGCACACAGTAGCAGAAACAGAGTACCTAGCTCCTCAGCAAAGCTGTAATCATTTATTATTCCAGACCCAGTCTCAGGGCGTAAGGAGCCAAAATTCAGTATTTCTGGAGCGTTTGCGCACTCCCTGGGCCGACTGCTGTTACAGCCGGTCAGGCGTCTTCCACACGCTCGATGTAAAATCCGGGCTGTCTGAGCCTCGGAACGAGCGAGGGGCAGCGTGCGACGGGCGTAGCCCAAATCCACCCAAATGTAGCCCAATTGGGTACGACATCGGGTGGTGGTAGGCTCAATATCAGACATCGGGCCCGAAGAGGGCAGGCCTCCGACGGAGAGCGCGAAGGGCGCGCAGCCGATAGGCATGCAAAAAACACCGCTTACCTCGGTGCGGTACTCCCGCTCCCCAACGGGAGCCAAATCTCACAAACTGCCCAATCCAGGCTGAAAGCACTCGCACTAGCAAGCGGGTATTCCTAACACATGCAGCACGTTACAGGGAAAACAGCAAAGGTGTGAGAAATACAGAGCAATAGTGCATTGAAATACAGTAGAAAACATGCACATATACTGACAGCTTGTTCCGACAAGCGTGCGCGCTTATGGGGAACAGCTGACTGAACTTATTGCAATCAATACAACCATATATTAAAATCGAAATTGCACTTATCTTTGCCGTGAGCAGCAAAGAAAGAGGCTCATTGGAAGGAGATGGTGACTCTTATAGGGTCTGATGGGACATGATTGGTGGAAAGAGCACCATGGGAAATGTAGTTTATGTTTATTATGCTGCTGTGATTTGACAGTAAAGAAAGAGAAGCAATAATCCGAAGCCACCAGTCCTGTAATAGAATCTCTTTCTTTCAAGGCAGCAGCAACTGAATCTGCTGAATATCTGCCCTTAAGGGAGAGCAGATGGCTCAGACTACGAAACAACATCGGAGTGCCACTTCCTGCTTTTGTAGGAACCTGCGTTGAACTCCATTGCTTAGCAACTACAAAGGCGAATCAGAATGCGCGTCTCTCCCTCACTTGCTGAGCAGCTCTGAGCGTGCATGTGTCTCTCTCTCACGCATTGCACGCCGAGCAGCACAGAGCGCACTCTTCCTTCAGAATCATTACTGTGGTGCCAAGATTACCCCCAAACTATTATCCACTACAACATGATCTTTTGTCTAGACATACATGACCCCACTGAAGCAAAGCTTCGATGTCGAGCCGAACCAAGTCAACACCCACTGGCAGGTTAAACTGGCTTCCAGGGTATACGAACTTGCAGGAGCAAAGTTTCACCCCGTGGTCACAATAACCATTACTTACCGGTATGCTTGCTTGAAGGCAGAACTAAAAAAAAACAGGAGGAGGACAGGGTAGAGATTCCTTTGTATCGATCTAAGTGAAGAGGAAGTGGGCCATCTTAGGGAGGGATGGGAGGAACTAGGACGTGAATTTTGGCTTGGAGGGTTCTGGGGAGGAGCTATTGCTCATGAGTAACTACTGTGGTGAGGAAGACTAGTGAGGAGGTAATGCTTCTATTGACATTACTTTAAAGCATTATAACTAATATATAGAAATATAAATGTCTGCAGTTGCTGGAGATGTAAGTTACATGTTTAATTTTTAATTTTTTATTTTACAGAGTTTTATATAGCGCAAACTTGACCCGAAGGTATCGGGTATCAGAGCGCTTTACACGAGCACCAGTTGCGTTACATGGGAACATATTTTTTATTTTTGTTAGGCACGGGCATATTAAGGGGCCGATTCTGATGCGGGTTGGAAAAGCTTCCCGACCGAATCGGTTGGGAAATGGTGTCCGACCCACTCGGATCGGGAAAGTCCGACCGGCGGAGTAGGATGCATCCGGATGCTTCCAGATCCGATTTGGTTGAACTCCCATTGACTTCAATGGGAACATTTGTTCCTAACCGCATCAGAATTGGGCCCTCGGTCGGGAAGACACGTTCCCGATCCGATTTGGAAGGAGCAAATGCCGTTAGGAGGCCTTCCTAACCGCATCAGAATCAGGCCCTCGGTCGGGAAGCTTTTCCAACCCCCATCAGAATCGGGCCCTATGTGTTTTGCCCAGAATCACAGGATGTTGCGTGTCCTTGCCGAGACTCGAACCCGGTTCCCCAGATTTGAGGTCGACCGCCCTAGCTGTTAGGCCTACTCCTCTCCCTCAATGTCACCCTTTGTATGCCTTTGTTATGTTTGCTTATAAAGCCTCCTTCTGCAGTGGCGGCCGGCACGGACCGGGGGCGAGCGGCAGGGGGGTGGGTAATGGAGTTTAAAAAATAATAAAAAACACTTACCTGACGCTGCGTCTCTCCTCCATATCTCCGTCACGGTCTCTCCTCTGGAGCCGGAACAGAAAGCACCCAGGCTCCCCTGAGCCAATCACAACGCTGCAATGCAGCATTGTGTTTGGTCTGAGCACCGTGGTTTTCCGCTCAGCCAGGAAATGGGAGCCTGGGCATGTTCTCCATGCAGGCTGTAATGCAGCCTGCATGGAGAACATGCAAAGTGCACATGAATGTTTGCCAGCCCGAGAGGGCCAGCTTAAACATTCATGCGCACTTGGAGTGGGCAAACCACTCCTCCCCCTGCTCCTCTGTCATCGGAGCAGCCCCGCCCCATCTGCAAACCTGCTGGAGCAGGAAAACATAAAATGATAATAACCCCGAGTTATTATCATTTTATGTTTCCTTTCTTTCACTGCTTCAAAGCAGTGGGGCGACGCCCCTCTGCCTTAGCAGAGGAGCTGCAGCTGTCCTTCTGATTCTCTAGGATTATTTTAGATGCATTATTACTACTATGTGTTGTGTTTCTGTTCTGTAATCAGTATGATTGAGAAACTTGACCAAAGGCTGTTGATCAGGTGGTGTTAGGTGGTGGTTCTCCCAGGTGTGGTTTGCCTGGGACTGTCTACTGCTAATAGCTTCTATTTATAGACAAAATCCAATCGAGGGGAAGAAATACTTGATGTCTGCTTACCCCTGCTCTTTCTAGGCTTCATAACACATCTTGAAATAAAGGGGAATAACATGAAAAGAGCAATGAATGGGAAAAAGAGACAGATTCTGGAACCCTACTAACCTTTCTGCATAGTAACTAAGAAGGTAATAAGATCCTAAGTACATTAAAGGTGCGCAGCATTCTGCGACGCCATCCCCAATCTCATTGCCCCGCTAGCAATCAACTTGAACCACAACTTCTTACTTGACGACCTCAATTTCCACATCGATGACCCCTACGACACCAACTCCATTACCCTCCTGAACAACATCGGCCTCATCCAACTGGTCACCGAACCCACGAATAAAGCCAGACACACACTCGTCCCCATCTTCACCTCCAGCGAGAGAATCAAATTCAGCCACATCACAGAACTCACCTGAACTGACCACAGCATCATACACTGCACTGTCACCGTCACCCAGCACACCATCACCAGGCAGCAGATCTCCTCCCAACACAGCTGGAGCAAAGTCACACAAAAAATCAGTGGTCACAGACCCTCACCACCTCCCAAACCGAGGCTTCATTAGACCTCAACCAGGCCGCCCGAATCTTTGCTGCCTGGATCACCGACTGCGCCGACAGAGTCACCCCGCTTAAATCTACAAAAACCAACAAGAGCCTCAAACATGCCAGCTGGTACACCCGAGAACTGAGGACCACCAAGCGCAACTGCCACTAACTGGAGAAACGATGATGCGCCACCAAGAACCCCGCCGACAGAGCCGCTCACAAAACAGCCCTCAGCAACTACCACTGACACATCAAATAAGCCAAGAAAGCAGCCATCACCACATGCATCGACTCCACCGTCAACCACACAAATGAACTCTTCAACATAGTCAAAGAATTCTCCAACCCGACAGACATAGAGAACACCATCACCAACATCTACAACAATTTAAACATCCAACCCACCACCATCAATCCCGACGAGCTCAACCAACCAGCAAACACCAGCCAAACCATCACCACCCGGTCACCGCTCAACACCCTGACCACCTCAGCCATCATGTCTTCCATCCACTCAGGGGCGCCCACCGACCCCTGCCCCCACCCCCTCTACAACCTTGCGACAAACTCAATCAGCACGCAACTCACCAGCATCCTCAACACCTCCATCTCCACAGCAACTTCCCAGACAGATTGAAACACACATACGCCTCCTAAAGAAATTCTCCGCTGACCCCAATGGTCTCAAAAATTATCGTCCAATCTCCCTGCTCCCCTACCAAGCCAAAGTTCTCGAGAAAGCCATCAACCAGCAGCTCACCAAATTCCTAGAACAAAACCACGTATGGGATGTCTCCCAATCAGGATTTTGTGCCAACCACAGCAGTGAGGCCGCACTGATCGCCGCCACAGACGACATCAGAACACTCCTCGACCGTGGAGAAATGGTGGCCCTTATCCTCCTCGACCTCTCCGCAGTGTTCAATACAATCTCCCACAACATAGGCATATGCCAAGAAGCCCTCAAGTGGATCGCCTCCTTCCTCACAGGATGCACACAGAGCATCCGACTGCCTCCCTTCATCTATGCACCAAAAGACATCATATGCGGTATTCCGCAAGGATCCTTCCTCAGTCCCACCCTGTTCAACATCTACATGACCTCACTTGCAGACGTCATCAGATCCCACTGACTCAACATAACCTCCTACGCAGACGACACTCAACTGATCCTCTCACTCACCAAGGACCCCACCAGTGCCAAAATCAACTTCTGCAACGCCATGACCAACATAGCCAAATGGATGAGAGACAACTGCCTCCAACTCAGTTCCTACAAAACTGAAGTACTGATCTTCGGGAAGAAAACACTTCCGCACGGGACCACAGCTGGTGGCCTGCAGAACTCAGACTTGGGCACCCACCCAGATCGACCGACCACACATGCAACCTCTGCATCATCCTCGACAGCCAACTGACCATGAATCGACAAGTTAACTCAGTCACCTCCTCCTGCTTCCACACACTTCGAATGCACTGCAGAATCTTCAGATGGATCCCAATCAACACCAGAAAGACTGTGACAAAGGCCCTTGTTACCAGCTGCCTCAACTACGGCAATGCTCTCTATGCCAGCATCTCCATCCAGCTATATAGAATGCCGTAGCCAGACTCATCCTGGACCTCCCCAAACAAACCCACATCGCCCCACCTGAGAGACCTCCACTGGCTCCCCATCCAGAAAAGATGCCAGTTCAAGATTCTCACGCAAGCCTACAAAGCCCTCCACGACTTAGGACCTGCCTACCTCAACATCGACTGAACTTCCACCAACCCACTAAACACCTACACTCCTCTTCACTTGCCCTCGCACACACTCTTGCATCCGCCACACACGTAGTGGCGGCTGCTACTTCTCCTACATCGCAGCCAAGACCTGGAACAACCTCTCCCTCCAGCCCCCTCGCTGGCAGACTTCAGAAAGAGACTCAAGACCTGGCTCTTCGACAGAGACACAGCACCCAGATGCCCCTAGGGGTGACAGAGTTGCGGTTTACAAATGTGGATTGATTGATTGATTTATAAAATGCTACCACGGGTTTAGGTTATTGCTTTGGATGCATATGTAAACAGTTTGAAGAATCAATATTCTAATTTAGCAGAAGAGTTTGGCAAATGTACCAAGGAGTGTGCAAGGAATGAACAATTGCATTGTCATAAATTAAGATTAATGGAGATTCTCACAGAGAAGGCAGACAGTCATCAAAAAAAGTCGTTGAAAAGATAGTTTAGCGCTAGATGAGTCAGAGGTTGAGTGAGGCACACCAGAAGTAGGTGTTACACACAGTGTTCCGTTGAAATCCAGACCTCCTGGAGCAACACCCAGGACAATGATTATCAAAATATGTACATTAAAGGATAAGGAACATATCCTGCAGCGCGCAAGGACATGAAAGTGTTTAAACTACATGAGTCTGGCATACAAATATTCTCAGGTGCAACCAGCAACGAACACAGAACACAGCTTTGTTTCAGGAAAGCAAACACATAAATGCGAAGAAAGTAAGATATTCAGCATTCCATATTAACTCCTGGACACCTTATGGTCATTAAGGATGATAAGCCATATATCTTTGACTATCCCACTCATGCTATGAAATTTGCCGACGGGATAATTTAGGGATTAGGCTGCTATACAAATAGGGGGTTGGCCAAAGGAGTGTGGATCTCCATCATGAACAACGAGGCTAAAGAAGGAAACGAGGATAAACCGAAGTAAGAGAAAAGAATCAGCCACAGGGATTGAGTTTCTCCATGGAGAGAAGGGAAAGTTGTGGCCGGTGTAAATGTGGTTGAAATAAGTGTACCAAATGTTTTGAATGCGAGGGGACTCTACTTCATGAATTTTGTGGTTCTTTGAACTGATTGTGCCGTTTAGACTTTTCTCGATGAATGCCAGAGGGTTAGGTGACCCATGGAAGAAGCAACAAATTTTACAAGGCATAATAAAGCAGATATTGTGTTTATACAAAAGTGAGTCACATAGGCTAATACAGATCTTGGTTGATTAAAGAACAATCTTTATAGTAAATACTTTGTTACAAAATGCTGTTCACTATCTGTACAGCTTATTGCTCACCGTTAGCACTCTCAGTGTAGGTAGGCACAGGGCCCAATTTAAGAAAAAATAAGCGGTCTTAATGTTTTTCTTAGGAAACCACCTCAAGTACTGCTGATTATCAAGGATTCTACCTCATGCCTCTTCCTGACAGCGCCATATACTTTGTCTCTTTATCTTACTCATGCTGGGTCGTTTCACCCCTTCCTTTTCCCTTTGTTACTGTTGTATCTTGTGTGTGATTTCACTGATTTTACTGTACATATTAAGGTTGCTTATATGTTATGTTATGTTACTTGGGTATTTGTTTAAGCGCACGTACACCAGCAGGTTTCTTGGCACTGAAGGATCGAGCAGAGACTAAGCAGACAAGGGAGCCACTAGTTGTAAGCCAAGGTAAACAGCCATGTTTTGAGCTGTTTTCTGAACCGCATGTAATCCACCTCAAGCCTCAATGAGGTGGGTAGAGAGTTCCAGAACCTCGGACCCAGAAAGGAGAACCGATTCCCACCAATGCGTTTACGTTTAAATCTGGGAACCACCAAAAGATTCAGGTGCATTGATCTCAAGTTCCGCAGGGGGGAGTACTTACTGATTCGTGAGGATAAAAAATTGGGCCCTATTCCCTGAATAGCTCTAAAGAGGATGCAGCCAGTTTTAAACATAGCACTGGAAGCCAGTGGAGATCTTTTAGCAGTGGGCTAATATGACATCGTCTATCCTGAAGATGGATAATTCTGGCTGCTTGATTTTGGATCATCTGTAGATGATGTTTCTGCTTTTGCGGGAGGTCAAGATAGAGCGCATTACCGTAATCAATTTTAGACAAGATAAGCGCAATCACTATTTGAGTGCAGGCCCCTTTGCTGAAAAAACGTCTAATCTTGCGCAACTTACGGAGTTGGGCAAAGCAAGAAGAAATAACTGACCCAATCTGGGCACTCATGGAGAGACCTGAGTCAATGTGAAATCCCAGATTCTTTATCACAGGTTTAGGGAGTGGGATCGCCCCTAGCTCCAAAGGCCAATGAGAGGATGTCCAGTAGATGAGTTTATTGCTGGGTATGATTATCTCAGTCTTGTCAGAGTTAAGTTTTAATTGGTTATTATCCATCCAGTTTTTTATGTACAGCATGGAATTCTTAACAACATTTTTGGATTCATCTGAGTTCTCCAGGGAGAAAATTAGCTGCATGTCATCAGCGTAGTTAAAAATCTTTACCCCCATCTGCCGAAGGCTAGAGATCAAAGGCTGTATGTATATATTAAAAAGGATCGGTGAAAGAGAGGAGCCCTGCGGGACACCACAACTCATTTCTACAGTGTTAAATTTAAAAGGGGAGAGCCACACAGACTGTCTGCGATCCTCTAAAAAGGATCTGAACCAATCCAAGGCTGGTCCTCCTAGACCTGCTGCGGCTATACGTTTCAACAGAATTTCGTGGTTCACGGTGTCAAATGCCGCAGATAGGTCAAGGAGGACCAGAGACTGAGTGCAGTCAATGTCCGCATGTCTTTTGAGATCATCCATGACGGACAAAATCACAGATTCAGTGGAATGCCCGGGGCGAAAGCCCGCCTGGTGGGTATCCAGAAACATGGTTGCTTCTAAGAAAGTGCTGAGACAAGTAGCCACATGGGCCTCCAGAAATTTAGCAGGAAATGGGAGTAGCGATATTGGCCTATAGTTTTCCAACTATATGGTATGTTTCTCTTTAATGAGACCATAGTTATAATATTCTAGAATATGTGGTCACCTAGCAACTGTGTGATTGTAGTGCATTTCTTGTTGGAGCTGTTGGTGGAGTTGGTCCTGCTGGCTCTACTCTCCATGTAGCCAATAAACAACCAGCCTCAAACTATTCCTGCGTACCTGGTTACTACAAAATGTTGGGAAACATTTTGTAGTAAGTGGATCAAGTCCGAATCAGATGTTGCTCAGCTAATGTCTATTGCTAGTGAAAATATGACTGGTACATAAACTAAACAAAAGCAATGGTTCGACTTCAGAAAGGGTGTCAAAGTGGCCCCTCTTGAGGTGGGGGACATGATTAAGATTAAATCTGCTGTTCATACTGTTGGACTTGGCCCTGCTTGCAGGGTCATCCCGGAACTTTTTGCCTTTTGCCTAGTCTTTTTCCTGCTATGGTAGTGGTGGTTTATGTACTCTGAGCACTTTGGCACAGGAGTTTGGTGTAAAGTGCCTGTGCTCTCTGCCCTCCATAGGCTAGCATTGAGAACTTCCCCCCCTATGGATAACTCTTAAAGGAACCAAAATAAATATGTTATGCTTGGTGTGTTTGAACTGGAAATAATAAATGCTGCGCAATGGTGTACGCAGGTTTATTTTCACTGTGTAGAAATGTCACTTTTAAACCGTCACCCTGTCTGGGTGTTTGTGCCTGCCTGAGGTGGGTTGGCGGTATAGTGCTCGAAGTGACCAAAGCTGGCTCCGCCCCCTGGGGTGTGTCCATCTCACCCACCCCCAGCTTTTGGAGGGAAGCCTGGCAGACAGGGTGCCCTACACCTCCCCCAAAACCAGTTGGGACCGGTTTCCCCAGAGAGCCTTCTAGAAGGTTCTGGCCTTTTCTGGTAGGTGGGGTGAGGGGTGTATATATAGAGGAGTTGAGACTCCATGTGCAGTGTGTACGTGGACTTTGATCTGGAGGGGACACTCTGCCAGGAGGTACCGCCGCAAGGGCCTGCGTGCTGGCCCCTGAGCCCATCTGTACCCCTCTGCTGTCCACAGGGCCAGTGAGAGCCCCTTTGCTGGAGGGAAGACTGCTATGCCAGGAGGAGCGCCACATTATGGGGGTTGACGGTTCATAAGAACTGCTGTCCTGTTTTGATGTGGGCCCACTGTCTGCTGATCTTACCCAGCATTGCCTGCCTGCTCTCCTGCCCTAGCGCCTCGGGAGCGCTATAATTTGCTGGCCTGCACTCCAAGGAGGTGAGGAGCGTGGGCGCTACGTGATTGTGTGGGACCTTGCCTGTACTGCATAGCGCTGGGGAGGAACTGTAGCGCTATGCCTCTGTAATTACCACTGCCGCCTGGGGCTCTTGGGGCACTGCAAGGCGCTGTGAGGAAGAAGCGCTGTGTGCCCGTGAAGACACCGCTGCGGCCCGGGGGCACCGAAAACAGGAAGAGCGTGGAGCCGGCAGCGCTGAGGCTGCGACGTGCTCAGGGGGAAGCCCCGGTGTCGGGACCCCCCCTCCCACGCTGCCTGCAATCAGCGGGAGCCTACCCCGCATGGTGTGTCTCTGTAGCGGGAGCCCACCCCGCTGCGGTGCGACCCCCGAAGGGACCCCCGGCGTGGGGATCCCCCCTATGTGCAGGAGAAAAGCGGATGCCTACCCCGCGGTTTTGCGTGCTTGAAGGCGGGAGCCCACCCCGCAGAGATCACGGCCGAAATCACCGCCGCGGCCCAGGGAGTAGCTGAGGCCGCCGCTCTGCCTGCGGCGACCCGGAAGGAGATGGGACCTCGCCCGAGGGGCCGGAAGTGAGGAGGAGGGGGCTCCCGGAGTAACGAGGGAGCCCCGTGTCTGCCAAGGAGCCAGGCGGGAGCCTACCCCGCGCTGGCCAATGCCCCAACGTCGACGGAGACTTCGCTCCGTAAAGGGAGGGGCTCTCCGTGAGCTGAGGAGAGCCCCGAGTGCCGCCGGAGTCGTCTGGAGCCCCGCCAGCTCCATGTCGAAGTCCCGGGCCCCAGGCGAGGGACCCAGGTGAAGAGCGGAGTTGCTGCCTGCACCGCAGGAAGAAAGAGAGCCCTGCAGACACGGAAGAAGCTGGAGCAGTGCGTGCTCCATTCCGGCCGCCCCCATCGCCTGCCAGCAGGAAGGGGCCTATCGGGGTACATTGCCGGTGCCCGGAGATTGTCAGAAGAAGTCCAGCGAGCCCGATGAGTGGGGCTCAGTCTTCCAGTAGTTGGGGGTTGTGTCGGGGCACATTGCCGGTGCCCGCCCCCGGTACCAGCGCTCATTTTGTTTTCAGCTGCCCCACCGGACAGTGGGCAGTTGCACCGGTTGGGCATTGGAGACTTGGGGTCCCAGAGTGGGGGCTCCAGAGACACCGTAGGTGCCAGTGACCCTTGGTGACACCCAGCGGCCCCGCAGTAGCGGGCCGCTGCAACGGTGGGACAAGCTTTTCCTTTAGAGTCCCAGGGTAGGGGCTCCCCAGGCGCAGTGGCGCCAAGGACTAATCTGCCACATTGGGCCTGTTATTTTGACTGCCAGGAGGTGCCCCTGCCCCATGGTGCGGACATTGTTTTAGGGGGCGCCCGGCTAAGGTTGATGCCAATAGGGTGCTGATGTCGTGCATAGTATGTTTTTCACTTCATGCTCAGGTGCCTATTGAAATGCCTCATGTTTTATGCCCCATGCTCAGGGTCTATACCTAAGGAGATGACCATGATGTATGCATAATGTGATTCACGCCCCATCACTGTGGTATAATGCATTCTCGATGTCTAATTAGGATGCTGCAGGGTTAGGCCACTGCTAATGAGGCGTATGCCTAATGCTTCCCCCCTAATGCGTACATTGCTGGTGTTATGCATAAGGTTTTTTCTGTTTATGCTGATATGATACATTAGGGGTTCCTATGCCTAAGGTTATGCCCAAGATCGTGCTATGGTGATCCAGGCTTATGTCTGACATAATGTATTTGACGCCTACATGCTCATGGGATTATGCCCGATGCTAATGTGACGAGGCCTTATGTTTATGCCCAAGGTGACCTATGCCTATTTTTACGCATAGTGTGATGATATGCCTAGTGTTGCATTTTATGCCAATGCTAATACGATTATGCATTTCTATGCCTAACCTGATGTTTTCATTCCAGGCCTACGGCAAAAGGGATTCATGCCTGATTCTAAAGTTATGATGTTTTATGTTCCTGCCTGATTACGCTTTCAGGACCTATGCTAATGAGGTTTATGCCTATTGGGTTCCTGCGAAAGAGGTGCCACATGCTAATGTGCTTATGCCTGTTCTGATTTAGGCCAATGTGATTTATACAAATGTTCTTATGCATATTGAGATGCCTCATGCAAGTTTGCCTAATGTCATGTTATGATGGGCTATGCTTAGGCCTAATGCCCCTGACGGTGCCAAGTGCATAATGTAGCCAGGAGGCACTGGCTGTTACACCTATATTCCTACTGACTTTCATTTATCCTTTGCAACCTGTGCTTGTGATGATTCTGGCAGCGGCCCGATTGGCCCTGCCTGGTAAATAGTCCCCCTGTGAATTGTTACCCGGTGCCGGCTGGCACGGTAGATATGTACTTGTGTTTGCATTCTGATGTGTTTTTATAATACACAAGTTATTTCCATGCAACCTGGTGTGGAGTCTCTTTTGTGGTGTGCCTAGTGTGTCGCCTGTGAGTGTGTGCTGCGCAGATGCTTTACACAATCCTTCGGAGTTCAGCCTACCCGCTCCGCACCACGCTACCCCGTTTCTTACACATACTAAGAAGGGTGACAGCAAGTTTGGTGACCCAGTCTGAGTTCTCAAGATTGTTGGTAATGCTGTGAAAGTTGTGGGAGGTCATTGGTGGAACCTCAACAGGGTTGTAAAGGTTCTTCCAGGTGGATTCCAAATAACCAGCTTCCAACTATTCCTGTGTACCTGGTTACTACAAAATGTTGAAATCAGTGAAATCACACACAAGATACAACAGTTACCTTTTTAATAATTCTCTTCCTCCTTCGTTGTCCCTTTTCTGTCTTTTTCCTTCTGTCTCTTCATCTTACTCTTGCGGGTTGGTTTCATCCCTGCTATTTCCCTTTGGTACTGTTCTCTCTCTCTCTTCCTCTTTTTTGACCTATTTCTTTCTTTCATGCTCTGGGTCAAAGTGTGTTTGTTGCTAAAAGATAAGTAAGTCCAAACCCCCCAAAATCTAAGTCAAAAATTACTTTTATTTAATTGGAATATCATATACCTACGATATTTTCCTAGATCTTCCTAGCCTGTTCTAGATATTGGCAGGCATCGGGTAGCCAGACCACACACTGTTGTGGCTCTTAGCTTGGCTTGCACCTAACTTTGTCCTCAGAGACCCTTTTGTTACCTAAGAGGTCAGCGCAGCCTCGGTACTGTTTGTGTGAATTAAGCGCGCCTATGCATGAATTTCGTGGGAGTTCATTAAGCTTTCACTCCACTTAAACATGCCTTGCTTGGTGTGTGGGGGAGGGGCGCTATAGCTGTTGCTGGGGTCTTCTTGTATATGACTTGTTTGTGAGAGACACTTGCATTGCTGCTTCCCAGACTTTACTTTTTCATGTATGAGGTGAATGCTTGCACTGTTTCTTCTCTTGCTTCACCTGTTGTGTCTGTATTAGTAAAGCTTGAGAAAAACATTTCAGTATAGAACTCCCAACATCATTAGCTTTTTCAAAGCTTGTTTTTATAGGGTGATTTCTAAATGCAGCTGAACATCATGGCCAGTAGATGGCAGGATTGCCATGTGATGTATTGCTCGGCTGTGTTTATGATGGTGTGCAGTATTTCAAAATAACGGTATACAATTTTAACTACAAGTGCAGTGGTTCTTAAAATTTTGACGCCCGTGGACCTCCACTTAATCATCACTAGTACCCGAGGACCCCACTAAATTATTATTGTAATCCAAAGACCACCCGCTGAGTCATAACTGGACGCCAGGGACCCTTGCCTAAGCCATTTACATGGTTTGCACCACAAAACAATACATCGAAATACAGCCACACAAGCATTCACCAAGCACACACATGATTACATGTTTTCTGTTATCCACATACAAAACTAAAACAATCAAAATGTAAAATTTATTGGGACGGTGGGAGCTTTACTAAATTCAATAGAGGCCACTCATGGTCCATATTATATTATGTTTCATGCGCTTGCACTGCTCCCACGAATCAATCTGAAGATGCCAATTTACTTTTTAGGCCAACATTTCAAATTCGCTCACATTCACAGAACGTTTTAAAACTTCCAATTTTAAATTTTGCTTCTTTATTTATATGCACTTTATTATTCTGTTAATATTATTTAATTTTCTAAGCAGTAGGCGTCGTGGACCACTAGACCACAGGTTGAGAACCACTGGGCTAATGTTTTCCAGTTAAATTGACTTTAGGAAATGGGACATAAACATCTTCTCTTTCATTGCATGACAAATTACGTTACAGTTTGTTTTCAATATTTTTCGTGATTGCAATATGTGTTCTAGTGACAAATTGAGTATTTTGGAACCAAAAAAACTGGCTTGTGAGCCAAGTTTTAGCAGTGGAGCAACAAATGCAGGAGATTTTAGTCAACTAACTTCTTTACCATGCATATAAAATTATAACTGTGTCTAATGAAGTATCATTGTGTGCTGTAAAACCGAGCATATTGTCTAATGCTGTCCCAATTACATGTTCCCACCTGTAGTGGCTATTTACCCAGGCGCCAGCCAAATAGTAAATAATCTCTGCTGTTTAGCCAGGCACAGGCTAAATAGCACAGATGCTGTATAATTTGACTGGCGGTCACGTAAATAGTGTTAAGGAGGTCTTTATTTAGACAACCATGAAATAAAAAGGAACTCCAGGTAATGGTAGGGGTGTGGTTATCTTGCAATGGAGATGCAGCATGAGCGAAGCATTTGAAAGTAAGTGCATATACAAATGCACAATAATTTGTACAAAGGTAAGTGCATGAATTAAACTGTTTTCAAATGAAAAAACTGAAAAATCAATTTTAAATACAAACATTTATGTTATTTTTTATATCACCTCCTAATTCATCTTCCTGTCCCAGTTCTAACACAGTAAGCAGTTCCCCTGCTCCACAGAAAGTTATTACCTAGCAAAGTCTAAAAGTTCCCCCAAGACGGCCACTGTATTTCAGAATGCTGAAAAGGAGGAACTAGTTTTAACCACTTCCTTTTCTTTTCTTTCTGCAACACAAAGCTGTTACCATGCAAGTCTGAAGATAAGGGATTTTTTTTTACTGTTTCGCCTTTATTTTAACTCATTTTTTTTCCCTGCAGAGATTAGCTATAGTAGTCTCTTGGCGGGGTGCTTAGCACTTGCGATTCCCTTACTGTTGTTCTTTCTTGGTTTACAGAACACGAAGCCTTTAGGCCCGCTGGTTTCGCGACACTGCCTGATTCCAATATGGCGGCTCCTGTAAGATCTCGGGAGTTGCATTACTTTGTTTCCTTAGAAACAAGTTGCAATCAGGGAGTGCGGTGTACTGATTCAGGATTATTTTACTATGGATGAGATACCAGGTACTTTGTCTGAGGTTACTTGACTTGCTGTTCTCCAGCACAGTGGCGGCTGGCATGGATCGGGGTAGGTGAGGGGGAGGGTGGAGGGTGGGGGATGGGAAGAAGGGGGTAAAAACACGTATCTCCTTGCCGCGTCTCTCCTCCGTCGTCTCTCCGCGTCTCTCTCCCACCCAGAACAGGAAGCACCCAGGCTCCCCTAAGCCAATCACAACGATGCAATGCAGCTTTGTGATTGGTCTGAGCGCCGTGGCTCGGTGCTCAGGCAGGGACTGGGAGCCTGGGCATGTTCTCCACCCAGGCTGTAATGCAGCCTGGGTGGAGAGCATGCAAAGGGCGCATGCCTGTTTGGCCGGCCCAATACAGCCCACCAAACATTCATGTGCACTTACAGAGTGCTCACCACTCCTTCCCCTGTTCCTCTGTCAGCAGAGTAGCCCCGCCCCATCCTGCAAAGCTGCCGCAGCAGGAAAAAATTAAATGATAATAACATTGAGTTATTATCATTTTATTTTTCATTTATTTACACTGCTAAAAAGCAGTGGGGTGACGCTCCTCCGTCTTAGCGGAGGACCCGCCACTGCTCCAGCAGATGATTAATACAGCAGTGGAGCCTGCTTTTCAGGCTAAAGAGAAAGTCATTCCTCCTCCACCCAAGGTTCCCTGGCCTCAGCAACAGTGGATGTACAGCATGAGGACTCTCAATCAATCAAGCAGGGATTTATAGAGCGCGCTACTCACCCGTGAGGGTCTCAAGGCGCTGGGGGGGAATGGGGGAGGGGGGGTTAGCAGCTCCGGATCAGTCGAAGAGCCAGGTCTTGAGGCTCTTCCTGAAGGTGTGCAGAGTAGGGGAGCGTCTGATGTTGACTGGGAGCTCGTTTCAAGCCTTTGCTGCAACGTAGGAGAAGGCTCTTCCGCCTGCTCTGGTTCTGCGGATACGTGGGGTCTCTGCCAGGGCGAGGTCGGCGGAGCGGAGGTTCATTTTGGGTACGTGGAAGGATACTCGTTGAGTTATTTGGATCCGATGTTGTGGAGTGATTTGAAGGCATGGGTGAGTAGCTTGAAGGTTACTCTCTTCTCGACGGGGAGCCAGTGGAGGTCTCGTAGGTGCTGAGTCGGTTCCCTGATTAAATATCGATGTAAAAAATATAGTTTACAAAAATATCGTAGTAAAAATTATCGAATACAAAAATATCGACTCCCTATACTTAAACAGGTAAGTACAATAATATTGCTACAAAAATATCGAAGTAAAAAATATAGATGTAAAAATATCGACTTAAAAAGATATATAACTTAAATAAAATATGTTAAATAATATTAATATTTTTAACAAAATAAATTACATTTAATATATATTTTAACTAAATATAACAAATAAACTTAATTAAATAAAATATAAACACACAAAAATGCGTACAAATACATATATTTACTTAAAAACATTTTATTTATCTTTACTTGATTTATAAACTTTTTAAATTATATAAAAATAAAATATATACATATATGAATAATTTAAAATAAAATAAAACATTCTATAATTAATTAACACAAACTAGTAAAAGAAATATTAAATATACATTTTGCAACACATTAAATACAACAGTAGGGAAAATGTTGGATAGCAGAGGGGTAAAATTTACTATTCCCACTCCAGTGAGTGCAAAAGCAGGGAAAGTGCTGGAGAGCGGAGGGGTAAAAATTACTATTCCCATTCCAGTGAGTGCAAAAGCAGGGAAAGTGTTGGATAGCGGAGGGGTAAAAATTACTATTCCCACTCCAGTGAGTGCAAAAGCAGGGAAAGTGTTGGATAGCGGAGGGGTAAAATTTACTTTTCCCGCTCCAGTGAGTGCAAAAGCAGGGAAAGTGTTGGATAGCGGAGGGGTAAAAATGACTATTCCCACTCCAGTGAGTGCAAAAGCAGGGAAAGTGCTGGATAGCGGAGGGGTAAAAATTACTATTCCCACTCCAGTGAGTGCAACAGCAGGGAAAGTGCTGGATAGCGGAGGGGTAAAAATTACTATTCCCACTCCAGTGAGTGCAGCAGTAGGGAAAGTGTTGGATAGCGGAGGGGTAAAAATTACTATTCCCACTCCAGTGAGTGCAGCAGGAGGGAAAGTGTTGGATAGCGGAGGGGTAAAAATTACTATTCCCACTCCAGTGAGTGCAAAAGCAGGGAAAGTGCTGGATAGCGGAGGGGTAAAAATTACTATTCCCACTCCAGTGAGTGCAACAGTAGGGAAAGTGCTGGATACCACACCAATAAAAAAATAAACATCAACATTTTTATTGCATTTTATTTCCATTATTAACATAATTAATATTGAAATTTAAATATATTATTTAAAAAAAAAAAATAAACACTCATTAATTACACATTGTTTAACACTATAATATCCACAACACACATCTAAAATTAATTACACAATTATTTAATAATTACTAATTAATTAATTCAAATTAATTAACAAATTAATTAATACAAATTAATTAACAAATTAATTAATGCATATTAATTAACAAATAATTAATAAATCATCATTAAAAAATAAATTACTTCCCACCATTTACACCTATAAAAACCACAACACACACCTAAAATTAATTAAACAATTAACATAATTAAATATTTATTAATTAATTAATTAAAAATAATTAACAACTAATTATCAAACAATTATTAATACATTAATTTACACATTTATAACTCTATAACATCACAATTATACAATTATGAATAAATATAAATTATTAAATAAATTTCATATAATTAAATTACTTCCCACCCTATTCCCCTATAAACCCACAACCCGCTACGGAACTAAAAACGCAAACTTCAATAAAAAAAAAAATATTAACTACTATAAATAATAAATAAAATCTATATAATTAAATTACTTTCCACCCTATTCCCCTATAAACCCACAACCCGCTACGGAACTAAAACGCAAAGCTCAAGTTAAAAAAAAATATTAAGTGCTAAAATTTTAACACAGATAATAAAAATACAAACAATTCTCATACAAAATACTAAAATACATAACATTAATAATGAATCGATATTTTTAACAACTATATTTTTGTAAACGATATTTAACACTTCGATATTTTTGCAATCGATATTAATTACCTAACAATCGATATTCTTTACCACGAGATTTTTTACATCGATATTTCTTACCCACGATATTTTTCCCTCGATATTTCTGTAGGTCGATATTTATACATCGATATTCTTGCTCTGTACCGCTGAGTCATGTGCTCGTGTCGTGGGGTTCCGAGGGCGAGCCTGGCTGCGGTGCTCTGGATGGTTTGGAGCTTGTGTAGCAGGGTTCTGTTGATTCCGGCGTAGAGGGCGTTGCCGTAGTCCAGTCTGCTGGCTATGAGTGCGTGGGTGACGGTCTTTCTGCTTTCGGGGGGATCCACTTGAAGGTCTTGCGGAGTATGCGGAGGGCGTTGAAGCAGGTGGAGGCGACGGCGTTGATCTGGCGGGTCATAGAGAGGGAGGAGTCCAGGATGATGCCGAGGTTTCGGGCGTGGTCCGTTGGAGTGGGAGGGGTTCTGAGGGCAGATGGCCACCAGGTGTTGTCCCAGGCGGTGGGGGAGGGTCCAAGGATGAGGACTTCTGTCTTCTCTGAGTTGAGCTTCAGGCAGCTGTCGTTCATCCAGGCTGCGACGTCCTTCATTCCTTCCTGGAAGCAGAGTCTGGTGTCTTCGCGATTTTTCGTGAGGGAGAGGATGAGCTGGGTGTCGTCGGCGTAGGATACTATGCTGAGCCCATGCTGTCTGACGAGGACTCTGATGAGGAGCACAGGAGGAGTCGTTTTGCTCTGGGAGTAGAGCTCTCAGAACTGTTTTGCCATGTAAGGGATAATGTGGGATTTCCTAGTACAGTGGCTGAGGGTGATGAAGAGGATTTTTTCAGCCATATCAGCGCCATGACCCCGCGTCTCTCCTGGTACATAGTGCAGTACCAGAGTACTGTCCTATGAGTGGAAGGACATCAACAAGACATTTTTTCAAAGAGGCCTGTCCGAGCGTTAACCTCTGGAGGTTTTTTTTAAGAGTTCCCACTTTTTGTTAAGGTGGATAACCTTATGGCTGGGCTGTCCTTCCAAGGTACAGTGGTTTCTGAGGTTGCCCTTCCTTCGGACATGGGGGATAAGGAAGTTGAAGGGTCGATCAAAAACGGCTTATGCAGCTGCCAATTGTTCGGACTTACATGTTCCAGCCTCTCCTTAAGGACTTTCAGTCATTGGCATAGTTTATGAGTTAAGGGGCAGTTGCATTAGCTCTCTTGTCCAGGATGGAGCTCCAAGTCCGTTTTCTGATGATTTGTCTTTCAACAATTTGTGTGCCCCTGCAGCAGCTTCAGATGCCTCTATTGTGGCTCAGCCCCATATTTGAATGCACACCTGGAAAGCGGATGCTGTTCACAAATCTATACTAATGAAGTTTTCCTTTGAAGTTTCCAAGATTTTCAATCATTTTTTGGAGGAAATGATGAAGAAGTCTGTTGAAAACAGAAAATAGATTACTCCAGTTCACCTGCCTTCAAACGACAGAGGGTTTGGCCATCGCAGGGCATTTGTTCCTAACTCATCTAGAGACAGTAGCTCTTTTGAGGCAGGGGTCAAGGCGGGGGGACCCCCCTGCAATTGACAGATTCCAAAAGCAGCCTCTGTCCACTTCAAATCCTTCTACTCCTGAGGTATCCATCCCTTCCTGTGGGAGGCCATCTCCATTTATGCAGTCAAAAGTGGCTCTCGGTGACGGATGCTTGGGTCACTCAGACAGTCTCAGAGGGATATCTCATCGAGTTTTCCACTCTTCTAGAACCACATTTCCACCAAACTCCTCTGCCAAGGGACCTATTAATTTGCAATGCTCTGCTTTTGGGATTCAGCTACTTCTGGAGGAGTTGGCAGTTTCCATAGTCCCTCTATGGGAAAGAGGTCTCAGTTTTTATTCGATTCTTTTTTGGTTCAGAAGGCGTCTGGGGTCTTTTGTCCTGTTTCAGACCTCACCGGGGTGAACCGTCACCTGGGGTGGATCCTCCTTTGGGGCACAAGGCATTGGCCTACTGCTGTGAGCCACCTCTTACTACAATTTAAAGTTAAACTGCATTTAAGTAACTGCCCCAGTTCGAGCCCGCTGCTCACAGGTCAGCCTGGTGTTATGCTGGGTTTATAATTGTATTTTTATGGCCTAATTTTGATTAATTTAATTTGGTTCTAACCAATTTTATTTGCCTTTAATGTAATTCATTTAGTTTAGTTTGCCTTGCTTATTTTGGGTTGTACCCTTAGTTTGTGTTGCCCCGTCCATTCCTGACTTTTTCTTCCCGCTCCCGCCGCTGTTCCCACTCCCCGTCCTCCCATCTCCCTGACAGCCCCCTCCCACCTCCCAGGACAACTTATGGAATACGCTGCATGGCTGCCCGCTGCGAGCATGCCGATGGCATGCTGAAGGCGCACTAAAGGCAAGCCCATCTGCACCTGGACCTCGCCCAGAACCAGGACAACTGGACCTCCCTCCACCTGCCAATACACCGCCAAGGAGTTCTTGGAACTGGACCAAAGACACCGAAGCAACAACTGCTATACTTGCTCCCCACGATCAACCAAAGGACCTTTCACCTGCCGCCACTGCGGCTTCTCCTGCGAACAGTCTGTGATGAATCCCACGCCACTTTCGCTCAGAAGACCACAAACTACTGGAACCGCTCCAATGCATCCTGATCAATGTCCGCTCCCTCTGCAAACACGCCACGGAAATCTGAGACACCATCACCACCCTCTCCCCTGATGTGGCTTTCATCACTGAAACATGGCTCAACCCCTTCTCAAACCCCGACATCGCCACCGCCACTCCAGATGGCTCCAAAATGATACTCCGCGACTGCACCAACAAACACGACGGGGGCATCGCGATCATCTTCAAGGAAACCATCCGTTGCACCGCCACCAACGACGACCTAACACCTTTCATGGAACACCTCAACTTCTGACTACAGCGGGGGCCTCTCCTTCTTCTACATCACTGCCAAGTCCTGGAACGACCTGCCCATGGCACCCTCGGTGCTCGGATACCCCTATGGGTGATAGTGCTGCACTATACAAATACTGATTGATTGATTGTTTGATTGATTGATTGATTCACCCAATCCCCTTCCTTAAACTTGGGCTGGACAACACAGTTGTGCCAATCGTATCTTTACTTGAATTTGTTTTGATGTTTTTTAAATTCTTTCCACTATGCACTCACTACTCACTACTCACAGTGATGGGAATTTCTCTTTTTAACCAATGCATTGTCGTTTTAGTTCTTGGCTTCCTCCCTTTAAGAGAAACAAATTGTAAAATTCCCGTAACACTGTTCGGAGCAATGCAGTATGCTCATAGAGTTTCCTGTAGAGCTTTTGCAATAGGGACATGCCTCACTTCTGCTCTTTGCATACAGTCCTTTATAGTTCGATTTATTCCCTTCACCATACCATTTGCTCTTGGGCAGTAAACTGCTGTTTTTAGATTTCTTATCGACATTTCATTAAGGAAATCTTGCATTTGGAGAGAAGTAAACTGTACTCCATTATCTGTAATAAGGGTCTCAGGTACGCCTTCTTCAAAGAAGGTGTTTGTTAAAAAACTGATTAGTACATCTGTAATGATGTTGTGAACACACTTAGGGGCCGAATCCGATTCGGGCCGGAAAACCACCCGACCGACTCGGAATGGGAATATAGTCCGACCGACACGTACCGGCGTTGCCCGACCTGGGAAGTACGATGAAATGCATGTGAATCACGACCGACTCGTACGGAACTCAAGGTGAACGACCGACCCGGACGGAAACAAGCTATCCGGCCGGGAAACCACGCGAATCGAACCGACCAACACGCACCAGGAATCAACCCGAACGAAACGTACCCGCGAACTCCGACCCGCGCAGTACGATGCAATGGGTGCAAAATCAGACCGATTCGCACGGAGCCCAAGCCGTACGACCGACACGCATACAAAAGCCAGCCGAACAAACACAATACTCCGCGACCGACGCGTACGCCGCATATGAAACTGAGCTGAAACACAGCGGGAACGACTCGGAGAGGCGCGCACGAGACAACTGCAACGTCCTACTCGGTCAGAAGAACGACTCCTACATGCACAATAATCACAAATGAAAAAATACAAAAATAGAGGGCCAAACAAGCAATGACAAAGCCAATAAATACAGGGGGTGAAAAAAATGGAACAAGGACACACCCCCAACTCCACCTACATAAAGGCCACAAATCCCTACCATGATCCTTTGCAAATTCCACTGACCTGCCAGCACAGAACACCATCAGACAGCAAACACAGACACACACATCCAGCTCATCCAACACAAAAGCCACACACCATTAGCACCTCAACAAATAGCACCCTCACACACACCCAGCAAAACCTACACTCACACACCCTCACTTGCACACACACACACATCAATCACCACCACCACCCATCACCATGCCCCTAAAGAAGAATCCAAAGTTCCTAGATAGTGAATTGGAAGTCATGGTAGACGAGATCCTGAGGGTAGAGCAACAGTTGTTTGGCACATTGGTCCAACAGACCCCCATGGCGCAGAAAACCAAGATGTGGGCGAGGATCGTCGACAGGGTGAACGCACAATCACCATGTTTGCGCACAAAGGAAGACATCCAGAACAGGTGGTATGATGTGCGCAGGAGGGTCAGGGACCTACTGAAGAAGGATTACCTCCTGAGCCAGCACACCGGCAGTGGCCCTCCTGCCAAACCAGTATACCTCAGGCCCTGGGAGGAGAAGGTGTGGGCCATCCAACCACCAGTGAGCGTATATGGACTAACAAACATCCCAGAGCCTGGTGAGTACACAACTAATATACACAATATTGTGTGCCAATACACACACATCACTGTCAAGGGGATAGTTAAACCATGCACCCCTAGCAAATCAACAGCAACCAAAAGATAATCATCCCAAGAAGTGTATGTTAGTCAGATAAACACAATACATGACATGTCATAGTGATATGTAACTGTGTCATGACATGTACAAACCCAATACCAAATAGAGCTAGGCAGTGGCACAAATCTAACCAACAAACACTGTCAGATATTTAGCCACCACTAGAACACCACCTCACAGGGAAGCTCACAGAAAGGAAGGAATCCTGTGTATGCTGGTGAAGTCAGTGTAGCCAAGAGCATGATGGGACTCGTAGTAACAGATAATGGGCAGCCTCACATTTGGACCATCAACACCACTCTGAACCATGCTCACAACACAGGGAGTGGAAAAGGACTGACAATATGGCTGACACTGGGTACTGCTGTGGGGAGCACAAGGCCCTGCTGGGAACTGGGCACCAACAAACAACAGGACCACACTGTCAGCCATCTTGCCATTGCTGTCACACTCACACACAGTGAAGTCCACTCAAAAGGAAGGAAGTATGGGCATGCTGGGAAGGGGGTGTAGGCAATAGCATGATGGGAGTTGTAGTCACAGATAATGCTCACCCACACAATTGGCCCATCAACACCACTCTGAACCATGCTCACATCACAGGGAGTGGATAAGGACTGACAAGATGGCTGACACTGGGTACTGCTGTGGGGAGCACAAGGCCCTGCTGGGAACTGTGCACCAACAAACAACAGGACCACACTGTCAGCCATCTTGCCATTGCTGTCACACTCACACACAGTGAAGTCCACTCAAAAGGAAGGAAGTATGGGCATGCTGGGAAGGGGGTGTAGGCAATAGCATGATGGGAGTTGTAGTCACAGATATTGCTCACCCACACAATTGGCCCATCAACACCACTCTGAACCATGCTCACATCACAGGGAGTGGATAAGGACTGACAAGATGGCTGACACTGGGTACTGCTGTGGGGAGCACAAGGCCCAGCTGGGAACTGTGCACCAACAAACAGCAGAACACCACTGCCTGACATCCTGAAAGCCAACTTGCACTCCCTGCAATGCAAGCATGTTGCATGGTGGGATATCTGGCTGGGTGGGAAGGAGGACTGACAGCACTGACCATAGTTACAAGCAGCTCTCCTCACACACCCCCTCAACACAAACTCCACATAACCCACCTGGGAGAATGCAATGCCTCACACACCAAATGAAGATCCCACAAAGAACCACCACCCTGGGTAATGCTGTGTGGAGCACAGGGACACTCTTGGGACTTGTAGCCAAACAAACGCAAGGACAACACTGTCAGCCTTCCTGTCAGCACAGGCACACTACCCCACAGGGAAGCAGAGTCAAAAGGAAGGAAGTACGGGCATGCTGGGAAGGGGGTGTAGGCAATAGCATGATGGGAGTTGTAGTCACAGATATTGCTCACCCTCACAATTGGCCCATCAACACCACTCTGAACCATGCTCACATCACAGGGAGTGGATAAGGACTGACAAGATGGCTGACACTGGGTACTGCTGTGGGGAGCACAAGGCCCTGCTGGGAACTGTGCACCAACAAACAGCACAACACCACTGCCTGACATCCTGAAAGCCAACTTGCACTCCCTGCAATGCAAGCACGTTGCATGGTGGGATATCTGGCTGGGTGGGAAGGAGGACTGACAGCACTGACCATAGTTACAAGCAGCTCTCCTCACAAACCCCCTCAACACAAACTCCACATAACCCACCTGGGAGAATGCAATGCCTCACACACCAAATGAAGATCCCACAAAGAACCACCACCCTGGGTAATGCTGTGTGAAGCACAGGGACACTCTTGGGACTTGTAGCCAAACAAACGTAAGGACAACACTGTCAGCCTTCCTGTCAGCACAGGCACACTACCCCACAGGGAAGCAGAGTCAAAAGGAAGGAAGTACGGGCATGCTGGGAAGGGGGGTGTAGGCAATAGCATGATGGGAGTTGGAGTCACTTATATTGCTCACCCTCACAATTGGCCCATCAACACCACTCTGAACCATGCTCACATCACAGGGAGTGGATAAGGACTGACAAGATGGCTGACACTGGGTACTGCTGTGGGGTGCACAAGGCCCTGCTGGGAACTGTGCAACAACGAACAGCAAGACACCACTGAATGACATCCTGAGAGTCAACCTGAACCCACTGCAAGGGTGGCATGCTTCATGGTGGGATAACTGGGCTAGGTGGAGAAGGATAGCCGGATGTCCATACAACCAATGCTGGCCATGCACACACCTCAACATTCACATTGAAATGCCCCAGGTATGCAGGACAATGTGCTACACCAATATCAACCTCTTACTGTGACAACTTAGGACAATGCAATGTACATGCCCGCATCCAGAGGTACAGTCACAACTGTCAGGTGTGTGAACCATTGATGCCTGTAGAAACATAACATACAATGTGTGTCTCTTCCAAATACAGGTGATGATGATGGGGACACAGCAGCAGGCGAGGAGGAATCCCTGTCCCAGGCTCCGGGGGACACAGCTCACTGGTGTGAAACAGCCTCTGCCCTCCTCGGATGGCGAAGACCTACCTGGCACCTCCGGTGTGAGTCATCATGCAGCACCAGCAGGACCAACATCTGCACCCCCCCTCCAACAACTGCCAACACACAGACCACCCCCGCCGACACGGACAGACCAAGGACCACCGATGACAACAGCACAGGGCCCCAGGCCCACCGTGGAGCAACGGACAACAACACCACTAACAACCCCCAAGGGGGCCTCGGGTCACCTGTGCGTGCCACCGCAGGTCCTGCACGTGTCGCCAGGGGTGGTGGGAGGGGTGGTAGACATAGGTCGCTGCTTGCAGAGGGGTCTGGACTGCATGATGACCCACAACTGGCACGCATCGCTGATGCGTACCAGAATAGCACCGGAGAGGTCAGACAGGTAGTGGGGATCCTCAAGGACATACAACAGCAGCAGGCTGCCCATCATGCCCGCTTGGACTCCCACATGTCCCGTGTGGAGACACACATGTCTCGCATGGAGTCCAAGTGGGACACATTGCAAGAACTCACAGCGGTGCATAGGGACATATTGACATGCCTCCGCCAGATTAGCACCAACATGGCCACACCTCCCTGTGTGCCCACAACATCTGGTGCTGCAACAACTGACACCGCCACAGGGAGGGAGGAGGACTCTGGCGGAGAATCCCCTGCACCACAGCAGCCTGCACGTGAGGGTCCCCCCCCAAAGAAGAGGGGTCGTCCGAGGAAGGAAAACTGAGAGGTTGATGGCCACGTACATCCCCCAGGAAGCCAACACCTGTTCCGGAAATTCTCCTTTGTGTGCAAACTTTTCACCCTGTCGAATGCAACACAACTCTCCCACATGACATGGGGAGTTCAAGTTGGACTAATGTATCATATGACTGTGGACTTCACTCAGGACATTTCTGCTACCAAGACTTCCAACTCATCTGGGAACTTTGGATCACAATCCCAATGTACAGCACCCACCATCCTGTGCACTATACACACACACATTTCTGTAAATAAAATCACTAGTACACCATACTTGCCTCTGTTGTTATTCAAATGTGGATACTGTTATGGTGATGATGATCTGCTAAATTACACTGTGTATGCTAACTGCTACAGCAAGTACAACACCGTCATGTGAGTCATGGTGACGTGACACATATGAGGGAGACACACCACTAGGGCTACACAACACAGAGACACCAGGGCCATCGGACTCATCGCCTACAGTGATGTTGCCAGGAAATACTGTGGAATGCACAGACACCACACCTATTCAGAGTCTGTGTCAACTAGCCCACAGGTGCAGTAAGCAAATGTCAGTCAGATGTGTGACCACAGACAACGCACATCCCAAAGTGAAGCACAGGTTTATTACACATTTGCAACATGTTGTTTCCACTACAAATGCAAGGTTTACCCACGTGGCAGTGGCCACACAGTCAACAAGTGCAGAAGATATGAAGTCCAGGGGTGTGTGGCACATCACCTGTAGGGAAACTACTGCTGCCACCCTGAAAGCTGAATCATGGTGTCGGGGGATCCAAGTTGACCAAAGTACTCAGTAAGCACCCTGTGAAGGACAGACATGACACACAGTTAAAACCACTGAAGAACAGGACAGAACTGCAATACTCATGCCCAATACATGTCACAAGACAACTACACAAAACCAAGTTAGCATGTCAAAACTGTTGGGGAGTACAGACTACCTGTAAGGACACATTGCTGCACGCATCCAGTCAAGTAGCACATGGCCACACTCAAACAGCACCAGAGCACCACCCACACATATCATGCAAACTCACATCATTCACATTACATCTCCCTGGATACTCACATTCAGCTGAAGAAGTTGGTGATGAGCTGTGTGCGGACATCACCATCATCATCATCATCATCACTGGCATCGTGGTCCAGGCCAGGATCCTCCACAGGTGGCGGACGTTGGTCATCGTCATCCAGGATGAGAGGCAACTCCTTCCGCACTGCCAGGTTGTGTAGCATGCAGCAGACGATGACAATCTTGCACACCTTTGCTGGGGCATATGGGAGGGCCCCTCCTGTCTTGTCCAGGCAGCGGAAGCGGCTCTTCAGGAGACCAAATGTCCGCTCAATCACTCTCCTGGTCCGACCATGTGCCTCATTGTAGCGCATCTGGGCTGGTGTCACAGGGTTCCTGAGGGGTGTCAGCAACCACGGCATGTTGGGGTATCCGGAGTCACCTACGGACAGACAAGTGCACATTAGCTGATTTGGAAAAGTGGGCGGTATACTACAGAGCAGAACACACACAATGGTACAAAGTCAGTACACACCGACAAGCCAGGCACGCTGGTTCTGCATCTGTGCCATCATCCTCGGGATGCGACTACTCCTCATCACGTAGGCATCGTGTGCTGAACCAGGGAAACGGGCACACACATGTGTGATGCTCATATCTGCAAGACATACCACCAGAGCATTGATCGAATGGTAATGTTTCCGGTTCCGGTATGCCTGCTCATGTGCCTGTGGTGGTACCAAAGCCACATGTGTCCCATCAATGGAGCCAATGACATGTGGCATCCTCCCCAGGGCATAGAAGTCACTCTTGACGTCAGTGAGTTGTTGACGTGTAGGGAAATAGATGTACTGGTTCAGGCATCTCAACATTGCCTCCAAAACATCGCGTAGCACACGGCTGAACATAGTCTGTGACATCCCACCGGCAGTCGCCACAGTGTGTTGAAAGGTACCGGTGGCAAAGAAGTGTAGGGCTGCCATTACCTTCACCTTGGGGGTCAGCGCCGTAGGGTACGGCCGGCCAGGTTGCAAATGTGGTGCCAAGCGCACTGCCAAATCCTCAATCAGCTGCCTGGTGAAGCGGTACCGTCGGATGCTGTCACGTTCCACCATCGTTGCCAGGTCAGGGAATGGTCTATGGACAGCTGGAGCCCTGCAGTGCATAGGTTGAAGAAAGAAAGATTGTCAGTCACCCCACATATGTGCCATTCACCATACTCAATTTCACATGATACATCATTACGAGACACAAGTACTTGATGTGTGTGCCGTTCTGTTCGGACATAACTCGCACCTACATGGCCATCATCTAACTTCTCAGTACAACATGTGTGGACAACAGGTTCCAGGTTGTGCTATGGGAAACCATTAGGCTGTGTCACAGTACCCATTTACTGCTGTCACGTTCCACACACACACCACAGTGACATGTCTGGACAGATGCGCCACAGGCATCACAGCTCATTGACAGGTAGATTCCCAGTGACCCTGTCTTGCCACATGGCCACTGGCATGACATGGCGTATCATGTACACGTCAGAAAAACAAACATGACTCCCACAGGTAGTGGCCCCTGTCGCCTCCGCAGGACAGACATGGACGCCAGTGACGCACAACATCAAAGTCCATGCACAAACAACGTTGATGTGGAGACTGTCTCCCATCGTGCACATGGAATCAGAGACATCGGAAACACAACATGCACACAGACTGTGGAGGGACATCACTATTGTGGCAATGGCTCACCCAGTGACGTACATGCCTTCCCCCATGGGACCCTGGGGGTATGTGACATGTCACACACATACACAACCTGGAAATGTGACCATGCCACATGCTCCGAAATGAACTGTTGCACATCACAGTGGTCATGTGCACAACACACAAAGGACCCTGTCCCCATGAACACATGCACAGCCTGGGTGTGGCTGCCCACAAGTGCCACCACAGAAACCACATGTTAACCCCCATACACAGAAAAGGTAATGCAGCCTTACATGCCTTAGGAAACAGTGTGGACTGGGTGTGGTGTTGTAGGTGTGCCCCTGGGTCTCTGGCAGGTATATGTGGCTGGCATACGTTCACCAGTGACAAGCATGGTGACATATGCGACTGACCTGTACAGGTACGCGTTGTACAGCAATGGACCGTTCGGTGTGCCCGGCCGGCCCATTGCATCTGTTGTGAGCGGGTACGCGTTGTATCCCGAAATACGCGTTGTACAGCAATGGACCGATCGGTGTGCCCGGCCGGCCCATTGCATTAGTTGTGAGCGGGTACGCGTTGTACAGCAATGGACCGATCGGTGTGCCCGGCCGGACCATTGCATCTGTTGTGAGCGGGTACGCGTTGTACAGCAATGGACCGATCGGTGTGCCCGGCCGGACCATTGCATCTGTTGTGAGCGGGTATGCGTTGTATCCCGAAATACGTGTTGTACAGCAATGGACCGATCGGTGTGCCCGGCCGGACCATTGCATCTGTTGTGAGCGGGTACGCGTTGTACAGCAATGGACCGATCGGTGTGCCCGCACGGCCCATTGCATCTGTTGGGAGCGGGTACGCGTTGTATCCCGAAATACGCGTTGTACAGCAATGGATCGAACGGTGCGCACGCGTTGGCTGGGGCCTGGCATGGCAACGGACGCGTATTCGAAGCTTCAACGAGTCTGATGCAGTGAATTCAGTTGGCCAGCCACAACAATGTTGCAAAATCATGGGTGTCATGAACTTGGATTTTTGAAGGATGCTGTGGGCGTGTATTAGTGCTGCTATTCCATGGATTGGTCAGATTCAGAAGATGCAAACGACTTGGACCTATCACTTTGGACACATGGGACAGTATCTGCCTCTGCAGCACACATATAATGCTGGCTGTTCCCCTGAGAGCTCACTTGCCTGCACTACATGCTCCAGGACGACATCTGCCACCAACACTGCTGCTGTCTCTGCATCCTCTGGCTACTGCAATGGCACGTACTGTGGAGAGAGCCCCAGCCTTCAGCCTTGAGGAGAACCAGGCCCTGCTGGACAGCCTCCTTCCACAGTACAGCAAGCTGTATGGGACACCAGGGGAGCAGGTGAGTGTGCTGTCCACTGCCTTACTAATTTTGCATGTTGTCTGACTAGCAGGACTTACAGTGTGCACACCACTGGCTAGCATGCTCACTGAGTAGTTCTGACCCCCAAAGTGTGTAGTTACATGCACTGAACAGGTACAGTGCAGTAACAGTGCATTCCAACAAGGTTTACTTCCCATGCAATGATACCATGTAGTAACTGCTGGCAAACTGTTCATAGCCATCGTTGCACTGCCTGTGTACATCATGTGCCCCAGTGATTGAGACATGTATATCCAACTGTGTGATGCACGTATATGTTGCATGTGTAGTAATGGCATTTTCACTTTGTCATCCTCACAGGTTGATGCCCACCAGAAGCAGGAAATCTGGCTGACCATCGCCCGGGCAGTAAGATCCGTGGGGGACTACAAGCGCCGGATCCGCAACTGCCAGAAGAGGTGGCAGGACCTTCGAGGCTGGACCCGGAGGATCGCAAGGGTCCAGCTGAAGCTGTCGCCTCCTCGCAGGAGGGGCGGACACCGGACCCTGACCCCCCACATGCTCAGGATCCTGGCGGTGGTCTTCCCTGACCTGGATGGGCAGCTGAAGGCCAGACAGCAGCAAGGAGGGGGTGAGTCCATGACAGCACTGTGCACTTTGTCTGACATGCTATGTGCCCTCCTCTGGCCTGGTTAAACTTCCACAGTACATCAGTCTTGTGGTCCAGGACCCATGTCCCTCTATTGTGACATGCCCACTCCTCATCTGATACGCATATGTGTGGCCCTTACAGTCAGGAAATTGTGTCACTTGGGGACTGTGTCATTGCATTTTGCTTTGCTCAAGGTGGGGGACAGCATTTGTTCCGGTGACTATGTTGTGGGATTCATGGGTGGGTCAATTGCTCACACAATGCCCAAGTCCTGACATGTAATCTGGGTGTAACTTTGATATGTGGTCCACTTGCTGATCTGATTCACCACATGTCCCTGGGGTATTTGGCACCCCCCATGCTGCGGGTGGGAACAATGTTTGGGCCTCAGGAGTATGTATATCAAGTGTGTCACACATGCTTAGACACCTGCCTACTGTCCAGGACTCATCCCTCTTACAGGTGGAGCTGGACAGTCATGCCTACTCCAGGGCATACAATAGACTCTGTACTCCCACTCCCGTGGATCATCTGACATGTTGTGATCAGTGACATGTTCCCTCAGGTGTCTGCCTCTGTGTCATTGTGCTGTGGCTTCGTTGTCAGGACTACTGGGATGTTTGTCGGTTAGGGTTCAGCATGCCATCTGAGATGTGACCATGAGAGACGATACTTCTGTGACTTATAGATGTTTGATCACTTGACTGTGCACACAGGTGTATGCGACTGTGACTTTCAGGCAGCTGTTATTCATTCACAGCACACTGTGAGGTGCTCAGGTTCTGGGAGTTGTGTTTCATGTCCCCCATATGTCCAATTGGCATGACGTGGACAAATACTAGTTCAGATGATGTGGTGTGTGGGGGATGGACATGTGCACTTGTCAGTTACATAACTTGCATTCCCCATGTCCTAGGATTGTGACACAGTGCAGACTGTTGTTGGCAGGCTGCCATGGCCATGTGACTGGAGACAGTGATGTATGACTTTGCACGCATGCCTGTGTCATGGCATTAAACTTCCTAAGAGTGATCCTGCAGGGGAGTGACATGTGCAACATGCACCCCATTGTGGCATGGACTATCCGGACATGGGTGCATCATGGTGTCTGGTGCTGGTATGCATCACATGCATTTCTATTTAGACTCTGGCCATCCCTTTCTCCGGACACCTGCACTGACTCAGTGGCAAGAGATGTGATGTGTGCATGTTCACATACTTCACCGTGTTCCCTGCAATGTCCAACAACTGTGTAGGTGGTGCATGTGTCCACACTGGGGTCTTACCATCAGACAGGCACCAGACAGATGGGTGCAAGGGCAGGAGGGGTGTGAGTCCCATGGTTGACCATCAGACTGACAATTGGCTTCTCCAAATCTGTGTGAGGAGTTTTGGCAATGTTCAACTAAGGATGCCAGGGCTGGCTCTGTAAGTGCTGTACTTACTGTGGTGTGTGCGGTCAGTGCAGGTGACTGATGTTTGTCTGTTTCCCTAATTGTTTGCAGATACATCCACGGCCACAGGAGGGGACAGCTCCACGGACCAGGAGGAGCAGCGGAGCCAGACTGGGTCAGCATCCGACGAGTGGTCAGAGGGACCCAGTGGCACGGAGGGCGAGGGGAGCCACACCGAGGAGTCCTCAGCACCATCCACCTCAGCTGAGGACCACAGCAGCTCGGAGGATGACTCCCTTGTGGAGGCGGGTGTCAGCAGCCACCACACCCCCGCTAGTCTGTCTGGCCCCGCCACCACCACCACCAGCACCACCCTCCCATTGGCTCCAATTCCAGAGGTCCGTGGAGGCTCCCGTGTCGGGAGCGTGTCTTCTTCGTGCCAGGCACCGCACCCCCTGCCCCTGTGTCCCCTGCTGCCCTGAGTGAGGAGTCTGTGTACCTACTTCGGCAGCTCCATGTAGGGCAGACAGCAATGCTGAGTGTCCTCCATGCACACACCACTCTGTTGACACAGCTGGTGTCGTTCATGGAGGGCATCTCGACAGGTATGTCTGCCCTACAGAGGAGTAATAAGTCCATAGACTCCTCTCTGACGGCAGCAGTGTCCCTCCTCCAACAGTCCCTCCCACCTCCTACCTCTGCCCCATCCACACTTCCTGGCACCCTACCTATCCAAAGCACATGCACACCTGCACAATCACCCAAGCACACAGACACGAGCAGCACAGACACACCCAAAAGAAAGGCAAGACGTGCACACAAGCATCCTCAGGGGACAGATACCACACACACAGGGGATGGGGAACAGACACACACACAGGCATCCACAGTCACTCCGCAGTCCTCCAAATCCTCTCCCTCCAAGACCCCTTCCCTTGCCTCACCTGCAACCCCACCTACACAGCAGGTCTTCCTGTGTGACCTCGGCCTCTTCCCCTCCGATCCTGCAGATCCGGCATACCGGGGGAAGAGGAAGTCCACCCACACAGAGGGGAGTGCCCCTCGCCCCCGGACACCCTCCCCCAGGCGCAGGCAGACTGAGGACCCCATTCGGAAGTCCCCCGGACCAGGAAGGGCAAGACCCCACCACCACCACCACGCAGCTCCACCACCCAGTCTCTCTCCTCCATCCCCCAGGCCACCACTCCACAGGTTCCACCGCCACACCCTGCCCCAGGTTCCCCCACACACCGATACCGCATCCCCAAACTGCTTAGGCCCTCCCCCCTGCCACTTGCTCTTCCACCCCCAACCCAGACGCTCAGCCTGTTTGTGCCACTGGTGTGGAGACCGGGTCCCCCCTCTGTCCTGCCCACCTCATCTGCCCCCCCATCCACTCCCTTGGAGGCTTGCACTGCAGTGGAGTCCACAACCACCCCGTCTGACTCGGGCACTGCAGTGGGGACCCAGTCCACTCCATCAGACCAGCCCACTGCAGTGGTTGCAGCACCAACACCATCTGACTTGTGCCCTACAGTGGTGCCGGCCCACCCTGAGTCAGACACCTCCACTGCAGTTGCTGGTGACACTCCTGCACCCACCACCCCTTCACTGCCTCACTCTGGCATCCCCTGATCCTGTCCCTGCGGTGCCTGGCCTGCCCCTTGTATGCCCCTCCAAGGGGGATGTCCCCTGTCCCTACCAGTGCAGGCAAGCAATGGGTGACAAGTTGTCACATATCACCCTGTTGGGACTGTGTATTTGGACTGGCCATTGGCCTTAGTTTAATTTGGACTTCTGATTCTTTATTGACATTTGCTGAATAAAGCCTATTCATGTTTACTTGTGGTTTTTCTTTTGATGTACATGATGTAGATGAGTATCATCATGCATTTGCAGTTGTAATAGTGTTCAGATCAGGGAAATGAAGTGTTGCAGTGATGGACTCCATGTGGTCCATGGGATATGTGTCCTGTTGTAGTCTGGATCTATGGCATCCTCTGCTGCAGTCTGAGGGTGTGATGTTCAGCATATGACACAGGGATGTACGTTTTGCATTTGTAAATTAACATCTTTGTCTTACAGTGATGCACATCTGGTGGGCTTACCACTGTTCAATGTTTCTATTTCCCTGACTGTGTGCCCATCTCCACTGGACATGCAGTTTAGCACACCAATGTTGAAGGACTCATCAGTGTATACAGTGCACCTTGCTTGACACGTGTTTTGGGTGTATGCAGATGACTGACGTGACACTCCCGTACCCAGGCTGATGTGAGCAGAGCCTTCAGTGTGTTGTAGTTGTTGACTCACTGACCGAGTGTTCTGCCGACATGTTTGAGTCGTGCACAGACAAGGTTTGGCACAGCGGACCTTCCACAACAGTGGAGTGCCCTCATGGCAGTGTGTAATCCCGTGACATTGCCTGGGCCCGTGTTTTGTGTTGTGTAAGCATGTCTGTGCGTGTACCCTTCCCTTTTCCTACACAGGCTGTGTCCCTACGGATGTTCCTGTTTCTGATGCTTGCTGAGTTGTTCTGTGTTCATCCAGCATCTTGGACCTGGTTACTCCGGGATGTGGGTGCATGGCAAACTAAGGTTCATCAGGTTGTCATCCCAGGTTGTCTTTGTTGTCAGGGCTGGGGATGTGGGCAAACGCAGATGGGACACATTCAGGATTCCCCTTGGCACTTGTTGGTTACACATGTCATGTAATTTACAGTCTGTGGTAGCTTTCAGTGATTGTGACACGTTGTGTGTGTGACTGCTGCCACTCCTCAGGGTCAGAGCTGCAATGTTGGAAGTTGTGTACGTGTGTTCTTTGTGTGTCACCTTGTCTTCTTCATTAGTGTGTGACTATGGCCAGCATCCCATTGATTGTGGTGGATTTCACGTCATGCCCATGTACCGCGTAGTGTGCAGTGTGTCAGACATTCACGAGTCTTGTTGACTGGCCATGTGTGATGGGTTTCTGCACCTTAGTTCCCACCACCACCCCTGGGATTGTCATGGGTGCATGTGCAATGTCACCAGTCCATGTGAGCTTCACTGCTGCACATTGGTGGAGATCAAGGTGTGTGGTGTTGAGTGTGTGCAAATGTGAGTTGTTGCACGGCTAGACCCCTACCTCCATATTGGCCATGGCTGGCAGGCCGTGCTGTTTGATTTGTGCTTGTGTAGGTGTGATGGTAGTTTGTTGCTCAGGACACATGGCTGTGGTTCACAGTGTGAATGACATCTACCTTTGTCATCACAGTGGGATTATCATGCAGGCTAGTGTCACCACAATGTGGGGTCCCTGGGGGTAGTGCTGTGGTGGGTCTGTCTCTTGCTGTGTTAGTTGCTGTTCCTACTAGCTTGTGTGACATGTGTAATTTGGGCTCCCTCTCATCTAACAATGCCTCTTTGCCCACATAGGGGAATCCGATCCATGAGTTACTTTTGTATGGCACTGTATACACATCTGTGTAATTGGAATTCAGGCCTCCTCATGTGTTGTGTGGTTGCCTGGGGACACTGGCACACACCCCCATCACCTGTTGTGTTTGATATGCAGTGTGAGTCTGCCTGTTTGTGTTTGTGCATTTGCACCACTGCATTGGCATATCTTGAGTGTGCCATTGGCTGTATGTTGTTTGGTGGCTTTCCCCTGCTGTCCCTGGGACTCCTAGGTCATCAGTCAGCACAATAATCATGGTTTGTATGTCCCATTGCTGCCATGGTATGGTATTTGTTCACCTGACATCTACAGTCTCCACAGGATATCTACATTTGTGTGTCCATTGGTGCAGATATGTGGGTCTGCATTATGATGGTCACTTCTGTCATTGTGTTATTTGTGAATGTTGACAATGTGAGCCCCCATGGGTGATGTTTGTATGCACATGGCCAAAGGTATGTTTTATTTGCACTGCACTGTTTGCCTCACCCAATCTATGTTGCTATGGGACACAAGCACTACTATGCCACTGATGTGTTTGTTGTTGTGTGACCAGGAATCATCCATGCAGTTTGGCTTTGGCAGCTTTTACCCTGACTACACTTCCCTTTTGGTCACTGTGGTGATGGTGCTTTGGGCCCCATTGCCACACTGTTCAAAATGTGCATCAGCTATGGACCCCACACCTACCTTTTGGTCACTGTGTTGATGGGGCTTTGGGCCCCATTGCCACACTGTTCAAAAGGTGCATCAGCTATGGACCCCACACCTACCTTTTGGTCACTGTGGTGATGGGGCTTTGGGCCCCATTGCCACACTGTTCAAAAGGTGCATCAGCTATGGACCCCACACTTCCCTTTTGGTCACTGTGGTGATGGGGCTTTGGGCCCCATTGCCACACTGTTCAAAAGGTGCATCAGCTATGGACCCCACACCTACCTTTTGGTCACTGTGGTGATGGGGCTTTGGGCCCCATTGCCACACTGTTCAAAAGGTGCATCAGCTATGGACCCCACACTTCCCTTTTGGTCACTGTGGTGATGGGGCTCTGGGCCCCATTGCCACACTGTTCAAAAGGTGCACCAGCTATGGACCCCACACTTCCCTTTTGGTCGCTGTGGTGATGGGGCTTTGGGCCCCATTGCCACACTGTTCAAAAGGTGCATCAGCTATGGACCCCACACTTCCCTTTTGGTCGCTGTGGTGATGGGGCTTTGGGCCCCATTGCCACACTGTTCAAAATGTGCATCAGCTATGGACCCCACACTTACCTTTTGGTCGCTGTGGTGATGGGGTGTTCAACCCCATTGCCACAGTGGCCATGGTCGGCTTGCATTGTGGAGGCCACACACATTTATGTGTGACACATGTGCTAGGGGGTCACATTGTATGTTCAATGTCATGTTCAGTGTTGTAGGCATTTGTCACAGACTACACACGCTTGTCATGGTGTTGGGGGGGATGTAATTTTCAGACATTCCTTATGTGGGAGTATGCTGGTTGTGTCATGCATTACCCGTCCTATGAGTAGGGGTGGAGGTAGTGGCAGGCATCCAGCCCCCCCTGAGTAGGGGTGGTGGTAGTGGTAGGCATCCATCCCCCTAAGGGTGGGGATGGTAGTAGTGACAGGCATCCAGCCCCCCCTGAGTGGGGTGGTGGTAGTGGCAGGCATCCATCCCCCTAAGGGTGGGGATGGTAGTAGTGATGGGCATCCAGCCCCCTATGAGTGGGGATGGTAGTAGTGATGGGTGATGGGCATCCAGCCCCCTCTGAGTGGGGATGGTAGTAGTGATGGGCATCCAGCCCCCTATGAGTAGGGGTGGTGGTAGTGGTAGGCATCCAGGCCCCCCTGAGTAAGGGTGGTGGTAGTGGCAGGCATCCAGCCCCCCCTGAGTAGGGGTGGTAGTAGTGACAGGCATCCAGCCCCCCCTGAGTGGGGTGGTGGTAGTGGCAGGCATCCATCCCCCTAAGGGTGGGGATGGTAGTAGTGACAGGCATCCAGCCCCCCCTGAGTGGGGTGGTGGTAGTGGCAGGCATCCAGCCCCCCCTGAGTAGGGGTGGTGGAAGTGGCAGGCATCCAGCCCCCCCTGAGTAGGGGTGGTGGTAGTGGTAGGCATCCAGCCCCCTGAGGGTGGGGATGGTAGTAGTGACAGGCATCCAGGCCCCCCTGAGTATGGGTGGTGGTAGTGGTAGGCATCCAGCCCCCACTGAGTAGGGGTGGTGGTAGTGGTGGGCATCCATCCCCCTAAGGGTGGGGATGGTAGTAGTGACAGGCATCCAGCCCCCTATGAGTGGGGATGGTAGTAGTGATGGGCATCCAGCCCCCTATGAGTGGGGATGGTAGTAGTGATGGGCATCCAGCCCCCTATGAGTGGGGATGGTAGTAGTGATGGGCATCCAGCCCCTATGAGTAGGGGTGGTGGTAGTGGTAGGCATCCAGGCCCCCTGAGTAGGGGTGGTGGTAGTGGCAGGCATCCAGCCCCCCTGAGTAGGGGTGGTGGTAGTGGTAGGCATCCAGGCCCCCCTGAGTAGGGGTGGTGGTAGTGGTAGGCATCCATCCCCCTAAGGGTGGGGATGGTAGTAGTGACAGGCATCCAGCCCCCCCTGAGTGGGGTGGTGGTAGTGGCAGGCATCCATCCCCCTAAGGGTGGGGATGGTAGTAGTGATGGGCATCCAGCCCCCTATGAGTGGGGATGGTAGTAGTGATGGGCATCCAGCCCCCTATGAGTGGGGATGGTAGTAGTGTTGGGCATCCAGCCCCCTATGAGTAGGGGTGGTGGTAGTGGTAGGCATCCAGGCCCCCTGAGTAGGGGTGGTGGTAGTGGCAGGCATCCAGCCCCCCTGAGTAGGGGTGGTGGTAGTGGTAGGCATCCAGTCCCCCTGAGTAGGGGTGGTGGTAGTGGTAGGCATCCAGGCCCCCTGAGTAGGGGTGGTGGTAGTGGCAGGCATCCAGCCCCCCTGAGTAGGGGTGGTGGTAGTGGTAGGCATCCAGGCCCCCTGAGTAGGGGTGGCGGTAGTGGTAGGCATCCATCCCCCTAAGGGTGGGGATGGTAGTAGTGACAGGCATCCAGCCCCCCCTGAGTGGGGTGGTGGTAGTGGCAGGCATCCATCCCCCTAAGGGTGGGGATGGTAGTAGTGACAGGCATCCAGCCCCCCCCTGAGTGGGGTGGTGGTAGTGGCAGGCATCCAGCCCCCCCTGAGTAGGGGTGGTGGTAGGGTGGTGTTGGTGGTAGGCATCCATCCCCCTATGGGTGTGTATGGCATTGGTGATGGCCATCCCACCCTTATGGTTCTGCTGTTGCTAGTGTACGTCATTTGTGCATCCCTATGTGTGTGTGACATATTTCGGGTACGTGTCGTTTGTTTGTATTGTTGGTGTTTGACTTACCGTCTGCGCCGTACGCGTCCGTGCCGGTCCCGGTAATAGATGTAGAGTATAGGTAGGACCTGCGCAATGGGATTCATGCTTGGATCATCTCGTTCGGGTTTCTCGTGTCTTCGAGTCGTACTCGTAGCAGGCTTGTTCGTCTCGTAGCCGTGGATCGTCTTGTGGCGCGAAACGGAGCTTATGTACGGCTCGCCCGGATGCTCAAACGTCCCGGACGTAGCGACGGGTTCGGGCGCGTACGGAGTGCGCATCGTACTCGTCCGGCCGGAAGGTGCTGTGTATTTGCTTCCGTACGACTCGATTCGGCGTTTACGGATCCGGCTCGGGCGGGGAACAGGAGCTGGATTGGGTAAGTACGGCTCGCTCGGAAGCTGGGTTGTTATACGCATCGTACTTGTTCGTCCGGACGAGTGTTCGAATCGGTCGGGAAACACGCAATCGGCTGGGTTTTTTTCCGGACGAATACTGTTAAGTGCGCTTCCGGCCGAGATCGGAATCGACCCCTTAGTCACTACCCAACATGTGTGATAGTCGACTACGACCAGCACAAAACGTTCTCTTAAAGATTTGTAATTGAGTGGTCCAGGAATATCTAGTGCTAACTGGACCCATGATTTAGTTGGAACTTCTACAGGGGACAGAGGGGATTTTCGCATACTAAGAGTTTTGTCTCAATTGGCACAATCGATGCAATTCCTAACCACATTTTCAATCATGGTGTCTATATTGGGCCACCAGTAGTCAGATCGTATCTTATTCTTTGTGAGGCTTCTGCCAAGATGACCTTCATGGGCAAGATCTATAATTCTTTGCATCAACTCCTATGGAAGAACAATCTTATCCCCTCTGCATATATATTTCCCAGAATTAATGTCCAAATTCACACAAATGTAAAATGCACCACCGACATCAAGAATGATTGTCCATCCACTGTTGATTTTATATAAACAGTTTCTTTATTCTTCAAATTCAATAAAATGACAGCCAAACAGCCGACGCGTTTCGTCCAACTGGTGTGGACTTCATCAGAGCTGTGAAATACATGAAACATATAGAGAATAATACAACAATAATAACCACAGATGGACATTGGCACATGACAACACACAAGTATTAACACTTAGAAGGGCAGAATAGATTTGCCTATGAAAAGATTCCTACATAGAAAACACTACATTTAAAAAGCCAACATGACAGAGTCACATTAACAATTTACCATTGAAAATTGTGAAACAAAATTAGTGAAAAGAACATATAAAACTCACAAAGATAGTGTTCACGGTATAATACCATGGGAGGGAGAGTAATCGAGTAGGGGACACAGCAGATAGAACAGATTTATAAACGAGTTGAAGAACCAATAAATATAAAAGATAGAAAAAGTAGAACACCAAGTCCCGTGTAAAGAAGTCTTAGTCAAACCAAAAAAAAAAAAAATCCATCCAAAATCTGGAAAACGATGTCGCCCAAGAATAGTAAGATTACTAGGACAACATACCTTCGCAAGTCAGTCTGATCATCTGTAGTAGTAGATCTCAGTAACAGCCGGTGGTGGGAGTGCTGCCGGGCGGTGACGCGGGGTGGGGGAGGGGCAGGGTGTGGGGTAGTAAACTACGGATTTCGGCCGCACTGAGGTAAGTAAACAAAAAAATAAATAAAACGAATTTCGTTGAGCGCGCTGCATCGCCAAATGCGATGCAGCGCTCCCTAACCTCCGGCTCGGGCGCGTCCCACGTGGCCACGCTGTACGTCGTTTAATTGACTACTGCGGCCCAGCGGCCCACATCATCATTGAAGAGGACGCTAACATGGACGGTCCTGTCCTCGTATCGATACAGTGAGCAGGGGCACCACTCCAACAGGTTGTGTTATGTTTTGGGAGTTGCGGGGGTTTTCCTTTCATGATGGCTATACTTGTTAGGAAGTTCCTATGCCCCGGCCAGTTTTATGTGGGAATAAATAATCGCATGTGGGACTTGTGTGTGCCTCATGTTGTTGCACACAGTACTAGAGGGATTTACTGCTATGGGCATTTTGTTATCAAACTACCGCAACGATTTTTTGTTACATCCTTGACATCTAACAAATTTACCCACACTAATATAGCCATATATGATGTACGCAGGCCACTGAACCTCTCACTGGGAGTCTTCCTTGTAATGACTCCCCTCTTTAAGATACGCTGCCTGGTAATTGGCCCTTATATGGGCGGGCGGATATGGGAGCTTCGTTTCCCACTATGTTTTCCGCCTTTCCCATGATTTACAGCTAGGGCACGAGACATTTATTTTGTCCGTTTGCCCACCTCTCCGTAAATAATCAACACTTCCCCTTTTTAAACTCTTTTAAATGTTTGGTAGCGTTTGCTTAACACTTGTTAGCATTCTCGAGAGTGTGGTTTTACACCTCCACACTGTTAAAACAGACGAAGTACACTCGGTAGCAGGGGGTTTATTTCTCCTCATTGCTTGCTACCTTTCTTTACAGGCACAGGAGCCTTTGCACTTTCAACTGTCCCTGGATCCAGGAGGGAACAGTTTCCATATATGACCATTACAGGCCCTTACTATCTTCTAACCTTTTTAAAGATCTACTACTATAGATGATCAGACTGACTTGCGAAGGTATGTTGTCCTAGTAAGCTTACTATTCTTGGGCGACACCGTTTTCCAGATTTTGAATTGATTTTTTTTTTTTTTGGTTTAACTAAGACTTCTTTACATGGGACTTGGTGTTCTACTTTTTCTATCTTTTTTATTTATTGGTTCTTCAACTCGTTTATAAATCTGTTCTATCTGTTGTGTCCCCTACTTGATTACTCTCCCTCCCATGGTATTATACCGTGAACACTATCTTTGTGAATTTTATATGTTCTTTTCACTAATTTTGTTTCACAATTTTCAATGGTAAATTGTTAATGTGACTCTGTCATGTTGACTTTTTAAATGTAGTGTTTTCTATGTAGGAATCTTTTCATAGGCAAATCTATTCTGCCCTTCTAAGTGTTAATACTTGTGTGTTGTCATGTGCCAATGTCCATCTGTGATTATTTTTGTTGTATTATACACTATGGGGCATATTCACAAGGAGCTATCGCCGAATTAACGGCACTTTATCGCAGCCAAAGTCGTGATAAATTTACCTCCCCATTCACAAGCCGGTGTTAACAGCCGACAGCACCAGTTTACCCGCGATAGCAGCCGCAAAAAACATCGCCACAGAGGACCCCCGCAAAAATCGCTAATGAGATGAAGAGTAGGCGTTCCTGTGCCAAAAGCCGAGACAACATCACACCTCAACATTCACAATGACCAGCCACATCGGCGATAAGAACACAAAACAGGCGATAAGGTGCATTAGCACCAGGAAATTTACACCTGCTCTGAACTGGTGTAAAGTCGGACGGCAGCCAGCACCACAAAAGGGAGCACAGCCCAGGGCCACATCAAAAGGGCAACAGATGCCATGGAGCCACTCATCATGCGGCCCGGACACCCAAGAGGGCCACAACACCCACCGCCACCACCCCAGGACCCCAACCCACACCCGGAACACCCCCCGGACCACCACAGACGCAGCGCAGACAAAGACAGCGGACCCCCAGGAAACGTACCAGCCGGACAGACCCAACATCTGACAATGTCACCGTCCACTACAGGCTGAAAGGGACAACCATCCTATGCATCCTGACCATCATCGCCTAACAAGCCTACGGCACCAACACAGCGAACAACCAACATCCCACCCCACACAAAGATGCTGGCTTGGCCGCACCTGTTGGCCCCTGGTACCCCCCAAACAACACCCGCCAGAGTCGGAGGAGTCACACAGCCAGCCACATCCAAGCCCCCCACACCTGTCCTGGACATCACCATCACCCTGGTACCCCAGTCCCCATACGTCCAACACAATGCGAAGGATCCGCTGGAGACCAAGCAAGGACCATACGCCATAGCAGGATGCACGCACGTGTTGGGGGCAATCCACAGCACACATGTACTACCTGTGCCCCCCGGTGACACAGCACACAATCACCTCAACAGGAAGCACACGTCTCACATCAATGTGCAGGCAACAACAGAACACCGTGGAACCTCCAACAATGTCGCCTTCAAATACACAGCCAGTGTGCAGGACACCTTCATCCTCCGACAGTCCATCATCAACCAGCGTTCCCAGGATGGCAACAAGGGAAATGCACACCCCCTTGGCAAGTTCGAAATGAACACCCCACACACCTCAACTCCACAACCATGCAACTCACAACTCTGGCAATGCACACGTCACAAAATCACAACCAACATGCACAACAACATGACCACCCACCAGACACGACAGAACAACTTACAATGGTAACTTGGGCAAGCCCTGAACATGAGCCATCAACGGCATGGCACCTCAGCCACATAATAGCCGAATGTGGGGAGAGGTGGCAACCAGGCATGTGTGAAGGAGGCAGTAGAACCATGATCGGGAAAGCACGCAATGCCCAGAGTGGCGGAGATGTGCTGGACAGACCGCAGTATGCAGAACACACCCATATCCATGGCGACATACACCTCTGGCGTATGGAGTGCAGTGGACAGTGGACGCAACCATGTCACCCCAGCCAGTGGGGGACCTCGCGGAAATGTTGCCTGTGACGCCACCCCCTAAGCGTCACCGCAGTGGGATGGCCCGGCGTAGGCCACGCCAGCATAGGGGTGTGAATAAAAAGCACGTAGGCCTGGGCGTGGTCCTCTCCTGGAAAGCCCCACGTCTCTGCCAGGGCGGCGCCTCCCACCCCGCCATGAGGCCGACGCCGTCCTCGTGAGCGGAGTTGCCTGCGATGCTGTGCGCCTGCCGGACGCCGGCACGCTGGACCACGAACCCGTCAGGCCCGCCCCTGCGCAGCCAGGCCACACTGATCACCTGCCGACACCGGCGTGTGTCAAGGAGGGCCCACCACTTGCCGGCGCAAGCTCCAAGCCCGAGTCCCGCGACCTTGGCAGCCACCTCAGACCATCACGGCCTCCACGACACAGGCCCGCTTTAGTCCTTTCTCGTTGACGTACTCTACCTCCGCCTTCGGCCTACTCTTCGGACCAGTAGGTCCCATATGTGAAACTGTGTCCTGAGTCATGAATGGCAGTGATCCCAAATCCGGGCCAGCGGCCACAGCACCAGACCCCCCCCGATAAATGAGGCATAGTTCCATATGGGCATCTTGCGACACGTGGTGCCACTAACCGTGTTCAACGTCAGCCGGCTACATGTGGTGCCACTAACCCTGTTCAATGCCAGCCGGCTACACGTGGTGCCACTAACCCTGTTCAACGCCAGCCGGCTACACGTGGTGCCACTGAACCTGAACAATGCAGGCCGGTGGGGCCATCCAACCTATGCCGGCGACACTAGGTGAATGGGCCGTGCTGACTGCTGCCTCAGGCCTACACCACGGTCAGGTAGGTCACACATTTGGAACTGAGTCTTGATTACACCATGGCAGTGAACATCATTTAAGGCAGAGAACAATTCACTATACTCCCTTCGATGTGGTGCCAACAAGTCTGTGCATGGCATCACAACCACACATGTCTGTGGGCCTACGCGGACCACTGCCCTCGGCCTACGCTGCGCATGAGTGGGATCACAGATTTGGAACTGAACATCGGTAATTCAAAAGGCAGAATACATATCATCGCACGCATGGAGAGGCGTAAGAGGATGACACGTTGCAGTCCGGAGGGAACAGGATCATCGTTACGGAGGTGATCGAACACTACCGACAACTGCCCTTGTGTCACTAACTCTGTGCCTTGCGAGCCAACGACACGTGGCTGTGGGCCACTGCTGACCGCTGCCTCCGGCCTACACTGCGGTCCAGTGGGTCACAGTCTTGATTTGGCAATGGTGGAGTTCATATCAGTGTACCGGCATCATTGCAGACTGCATCCCCTCACAGCACCTGTGCCACTAAGTCTGTTCCCCGACATTCATGGACACTCACTGGTCGTACATTGGTGGCGTTTGAGTCTATGGACTAGGGGCTAGTTTTCATCCTCATGTAGCTGATACCGAATTGTTGGTGAGGACGAGGGTTGCGCTTTCCACTCCTCCATTTGCTGCTTCCAGATAATATCAGACCTTCTGCATCATGCCCTGGAGGACACCTTCCACTGTCCCCCGCAACCCTCCGCAACATACACCTCGGACATTGATGGGGACCCGCTCAGGTCGCATGGCCCATCTGACTGCACCGCAAGTCACCGTCCCGTGGCTGGGTGCCTGTGCCGGCCGCAGTGCATCCGGGGCCACTAACTCTGTGCTTTTCAGGTCTGGGACCCCTTCTTCTGAGACATTGGATGGCCTCTGAAGCGATGATCTTGGGGTCATCAACGCCATGTGTCTGTGGCCCTGCGCTGTCCACAGCCTCCGGCCTCAACTGTGGGCCACCAGGGCCCACACATAGCATCGAGTCCTGACCGGCCCAGACGTCGAATCACCGCAGGAGGCACACGCCACCACCGCAAGCACCACCTCCAACCGCCATCTGCCAGAGTCGAAACTGTGGTCCTGACAGACCTACGGAGTTGCTCAGACCTGTCGTGGATGCCATCATCAGCCTGATACCCTGCTCAGCACTCCAGGTGCCAGTGACTCAGTGCACCGCAAGCCATTGTCCGTTACTGATTGAGTTGTGTGCTGTGGAGAGGTTGCGCAGCAATGTCACCTCAAACAGTGTGGGAGCCCTGGTACGTTGATGGGGGAGATGATGCATGTCTGACACACACCACTGCACCTGCATCAGGAGTATATATCGAAGGGACACACTCCGAGACTTTTTCTTCACATAAGTGCGCTCATCTCTAGTGCCCCAACCCCAGTGCACTGCAACTCACGGACACTTCTGTTTGTATTTTGGCTGTCCTCTGGACTTTCTCCGGCTCACTCCATGTTGCTCAGCTGTTGACTCTGTTATGCATGTGTTTTCTGTTTCGTTGCACTGGTGTCCAATGTTCAAGTTGTTGCCAGCACCAAGCATTCCGTGCGGACTGGCTTACACTCACCCCACACACATCCAGCACAGGCGTCACTGTACATGTGGCCCTGCCAATAACGGGGCCGGGCGCACGTGCCCGTGGCCAGTTCAACATGATATATGCGTGTGTCCCTGTGGTCTTGTTGTATGCATGAGGGCCCTGGGCCCTAGGACATTACATTGTGCTGTGTACATCGGATGCAGACATGTCACCGCAGGCAGCGGGTTGTAGCTTGGCCATGTAGCTTTGTCGTCACCCACTCAATTTGTAAGGGGAGTGGCCGGGGCCGTCGTACGCAGAGCCAACATGGATGTGTGACTGCTATTTGCGCGCCCCTGGGCGTGGTTCTGTACTGTGAATGTGCATCTGCATGTGTCTCTATGGCAGTGTGGGTCTCCTTTGTGGGGTGTGGGTGGTCCCTGAAGGGTGATAGACATCTACGTGTGTTCTAGTTCGCATTCCAGGTGTTCGGCCCCCACCCAGGCCTGTTGGGCCACCTCCTTTTGGCGTTCTGACACCTGGCATTGGGGTGCCATGTGTGGGTGGGTGAAGTGTCGTGAGCCAGCTGTGCTTGCGTGTGCTTCTTGCTGTGCTGTCTGTTGCAGGCTCTGTGTTCTCCTCTGAGTAGCTCGGCTGCCCGGGTCCTGGTGGTGGGTTGCGTGGGATATCCATGGGCTGTTGTAGGGCGTTGGTGTCGACGGTGTGGTGGTCCTCTCCGGCATCGCAGATGTGTTGTCTTCTGTGCTCTGCTGGAGGTGTTGTGTGCCCCTCTGCAATGTGCAGGGGAGATGCATGTTGACGTGTTGCAATGTATGTTGGCGCATTGTTCTGGTTTACATGCAGACTGTCTGGCAATGTACATTGTGACTGCTTGGGAGGTGCTGGTTTCTTCTGCGGGACAGTGTACATTTGGACTACATGACGGATGGGAGGTCGTACGCGTACATTTCCATTTCACACTTTCCAGCTCTGTCAGGTGTAGTAGGCATGTTTCTGGGCATGTGCGGAGCCAGTTGTGTCCTCTGTTCTGCAGTGTCGGCTATGCGCATTGTACCACATTATCGTTGATGTGGGTGTGCTGTTCTTGCTATGTGTGTGTGCTGCAGTGTGCCAAGGGGATCTGGGACATGATCCTGGATAATTGTGGGTGTGCAGTGTGCTACACCTCGTTGTGCATGTGTGCCATTGTGCCCATCTCCCCCCGTCCCCCCAGTCCCCGTTCGTTACACTCCCAGTTGATGTTGTGTCAGGTCCTCTCGAGCTGTGTCCGTACTCCCTACTCCTTGCACCGTCTACACACTGATGACTGTGGCCTGGGTTTCCTCCAGATCCTCCTGTGGCGCAGGACTGCCACCTCCTGTCGCCGTTGCTGCCTTCCTGTTGGCAGCGGGTTTGTACCTGGTTTAGGTTGTCACGCCCTGCCGGCGCCTCTTGGCCTCCTGGATTGGCCTCCTCGGCACTCCGACTGCATTCCAGGTGGTCTGCTTGTGGGTCAGTTGCTGGTAGTGTTCTGTCACCTCCGTGATGCTGGTCTTATTTTCCTGCGGTCTGCACCCCGTCTTCCTCTCCCTTTTCTCCTTGGCCTTCCCCGACCCAGTTGTTCCTTGCTGGTGGTCTGTGGGGGTTGTGGGGTTCGCGTTGACCTCTGCGCTGGGTCAGGGTGCATCCATGTTGCTACATGCTTTGGCTTGTTTCTGGTGTGTTGTTTCTGTGGGTTTTATGGTGCATGTTCCCGCCAGACATGTGGGATTTGCAGGCCTGTGGCTGGTTTTCGCTACTTTTTGTACCGCGATTGGCCTCATCGCATGATTTTTCGTGTTCGTGTTTTGCATTTTTGCGGCGTGGCATTGATTTTCACGCTGACATTTGACGCGTTATCTACGGTGTCTATCGCATGCTACCGCCTTGTTGTGAATTCCACGCTGATATGGGGTTATTTTCCCGCGATAGGCTGCGATGTTGAAAGTTGCGTTACGCTACTTTTGCAGTAGTTATCACACGTTCTTGTGAATATACCCCCATATGTTTCATGTATTTCACAGCCCTGATGAAGTCCACACCAGTTGGACGAACCGCGTCAGCTGTTTGGCTGTCATTTTATTGAATTCGAAGAATAAAGAAACTGTTTATATAAAATCAACAGTGGATGGACATAATCATTCTTGATGTCGGTGGTGCATTCCACATTTGTGTGAGTTTGAACATTAGTCTTGGAGACTGCTCCTTGGAAACAGCGGGAGCGGTGGATATGCACACCGTTTGAGCAAAAAAGGCTCATAATTTGGGACTCTTGTGGGTGATTGTTGTGTGGGGAGGTGCGTCACAAGTATACAGAGGTATACTTGTCTTGGCTTGCTGTTTCAAGTTTGGGAGTATATTTCCCAGAATTGTTTAGTTCTAATCTCATCTCCCAATATTTAGTTAGGAAGTTAGGTAATTCACTTTTACTTTCAGGCCACTCTTCGTTTATATGTGGGAGAAGAGTTTTGAATTCTTCATCTTCAGCCCTGCTTTGTTCCCATTTATTGGGATTAAAGCTGGGTAATGTTATTTCCGGGACAAAAGCCTCTGAAATTTCTTCCAAATCTCCACTGATACTTTTCAGAGGATTACGGGAGGGTAATCGGCAGCATTGTTTAGTGACCCAGGTAAGTACTGCATTTTTAAATTGTGCCCTTCAAGGCCCAGTACCCAGCGATAAATTATTGGTGTACTTCTCTCCGACCCTTTCATGGCAAACACATAAATTAAGGGTTTATGATCAGTTCTGGTGGTAAATGGAATTCCCCACATGACGAACTTAAAGTGCTTAACTTCTCAATGTCAGGCTAAAGCTTCATTCTCTACCACAGAATACCTAAGCTTAGCTCCCCTTAGAGCTCTAGACACAAAAGCAACTATGTGTTCAGTTCCATCTATTTTTATGTAAGCATAGCTCCCAATCCTTTGTTGCTAGCGTCAGTGGTAAGTTGTGTGGGTTTGTTTGGGTCAACTCTTCCTCGGGGCGGAGCATTAATAATGGCCAACCTGATGCTCTGGAAACCATCTTGATATTTACTTTCCCAATTAAGTTGAATTATTTTCTTTAGTATGCTACATAGTGGGCCTACTAAGGTCGCAACATTTTGAACAAATTTTGAGTAGAACTCAGCAAACCCTAGGAATGACTTAAGTTCTCCCTTGCTGGTGCTAACAGGTGTCTTCTTTATTGACTCCACTAGATCCCATTTATATTTAATTCCCTCTTGGGATATGGTATGACCAAGATGCTCAACAGATTTTACTCCAATACAACATTTTACTTTTTATATAGTTAATGCAGCATCTCTCAGTCTTTATAACATCTCGCCAAGGGTGGTATTATCTTCAGTCGCACTAGTACCAAAAATCAAAACGTCGTCTTGGATGCATATCGTATTGGAAACACCCTGAAGTAGATGTTGCATGATTCTTTGGAAGGAAGCTGCAGCTGATGCAAGTCCAAATGGCATGCTTATACATTGGAAAGCCCCATATGGCGTGATAAATGATGTAAGGTGTCTTGATGGGGCATCCAGTTCCACCTGATGATATGCTGCGGATAAGTCTAAGACACTAAAATAAGAAGCCTCTTTGATGAGTATTAGTATTGATGAATGCGGGGCAAGAGGTGTCTGTCAACCCACATACTAGAATTTAAATCCCTGAGATCAACACAAAGTCTAATTTGTCCCTTTGTCGATTTACAGGCTATGACAATGTGGGCCAGACACTGAACATTCAATGGGCTCAATTACATTTAATCCAAGTAGTTTGTTTATTTCTTCTTTGAGTGGTGCATGTAATAGGTGAAGAATAGGTCTGACCTTCTGCACTGTAGGTTTACCTTTGGATGTGAGTTGAATGTGGTATTGATAATTCTTCAACAATCCCAACTTTTCAGAGAATGCATTAGGAAAGTCTTTGCATATTTCCTCTCCACACATGGAGGGATTTACTAACAAGACCGGATCTAGGTTGTTTGGATCAAGCTTGATTCCCAGATCTTTTTTGATGTTTCCACTTAAGTAGGTTTGACCTCTTACTTGTAATGTACACCTTATGTAAGTACTTCTGTCTTTAAAGCAAAATAAAATATGCATTTTCATTATTCCTTCCAGAGGAATTAAGTTCCCATCATAACACCGAGGTTTAAAGTCTGGTTGTTTTAGAAAATCATAACTATTAGGGAACATTTTCTCAAATTCATTCCTACCTAGTACAGTATATAGGGAGCATGAGTCAAGAAAGACAGTCTCAGGTTGGTTATCCAATGTGATTTCAACAGAGTGGAAGTTTTACATCCTTGTCGTCTCCTTTCACTTGAAAGACATACTTCCTTTCTTCCAGAATGTTGGACTCTATCATATGTACTTGTTTATTTTGTAGGTGTCTACATGCTCTGACAAAATGTCCTTTTTTCCACATTTCCTACACATGGAGTTTTATGCTTGGCAGTGTATATTATTTGCAGGTGCCCTATGTTTCCACAATAATAGAATTTCATTTTTTTACTTACTACAAGTTGTTTGGTAGACTCTACTGTATGGAGTATTTTCATGTTTTTTGATGGTATTTACTTCTGCAGTAGGTAACTGTCTGTCTGTGTTAGTCTCCATTTCTTTCATTCGGCCGTGTGCTCGATTTCTACCACTATGTCAATCGATTGATTAATATCAAGATTTTGTGCTAGTAATTTCTCTTGTTCCCTTGGGTTATTGGTACATCTTACTTGTTGGTCACGGATCAAGGAGTCTGTCAAAATGCCAAAATCGCAAGTATTAGATAATCCTCTAAGGGCAGCAATGTATGTAGTAACTTTTTCTGCCTCACCTTGTACTGTGGTGAAAAATGTATGTCATATCATGACTACGTTTATCTGTTTTCCAACATGTTCCTGAAGTTTGTTAAAGGTAATTTGATACACATCTAGTTGTCGATCTGATTCATCACCTTCTTCTTCACCCTGTGAGTGAGATAGATTTTCTTATATTTTACGTCCTTCAATACTCAGGTTGTGTAGTAAAATATGTTATTTGTGTAAGGGCGTGAATTTTTTTCCTCCTATAGCAATTAAATAAGACTCAAACAATGTTGTCCATTGTTTCCAAGGGAGAGTTGGGTTCGCCTTCTTCAGTGAGAAAGGTGTGGTTTGGGACATGCTAGCTGATGCCATGTATCTATATGTAAATGTTCTTAAAATGTAAAATACAGCAGTTTTTAACTCTGAGAAGGTACAGGTAGGTAGAGAATAATAAATATATAGTATGCTCTTGAATGTGCTATGTATTATCCTTAATTGTTTCTTGTTGCTGAGAAACTCTCCAGGGACTTGATAGAGTCAGTTAGTCCTCTTGCTTTGTAGTCTGCTGACCCTGTGTTAGAATTGTTTTGGCAGGCAGGGGAGGAGACTGGTCTCTGACTTCCCAGGATACACTTGCGAGGAGGAGAGAAAACTTACTCTTGCAGGCTGGTTTCATGCAGTTCCCGGCAACAGTTGGAGCCACGCCGCATCAGAAGTGCACCGGTCTGAGCACATGAATTCAGCAGCGTGCACTGCCTAGTGTGCTAGGTGAAGAATCACGCTGGCGAAGTACAATGACAAGCAGAACTAAGACGCACAAAGCATAGAGGCTCGCCGGGAACAGTCAATAAGGCAGAAAGTGTGCTGAGGCAGTCGAGTAGGCAGGGCTCAGTTGCCGGAGAAACATTCATTTTCAGCTTGTGAGGAAGGTACAGAAAGCAGAAAAAGGTGGCCGTAAGATCAATAGGTATGACTGGTAATTCCCTGTACTCAGCACACAAATAGGGAGTGTGATTCCAGCCAGAGAAGGCAGGCAGTTAGGGGTGGCCAGGAAAACAACATAGTAATCTTGCTGAAGAATTTGAATGGTACACTAACCTAAGAGGAGAGTCCAGATGATATCTTTTCTTGGATCGTGTAGCGTGTTGCAGCGCGCGCAATGTAATTCGTTTTATTTATTTATTTATGTACTTCACTCAAGTCGGCCGTATGCCGGAGTTTACTACCCCCCCACCCTGCCCCTCCCCTGCCACACCGCCCCGCAGCACTCCCTCCAGGAGCCGCGATTGCCACTGCCTCAATAGACACCGTCAAGGAGCTTAAATTACTTCTCTTCTAAAGACATCTTCTGATCTGTATCTAAGATATATTAACTGTACCCCTCTTCAAGCTCTTCCTTTTTCCTCCTTGTTCCTTTCTCTTCTCCTGCATTCTTCATCTGCCATCTACTTCCCCTGTACCTCACCTACTCAGACTCCTTTCCCATTCCTGAATTGATTATTCTAGTGCTATTCTCATTCTCAGGTTGTAGGGGGTCTTATTTGTATCACATTGTTTGTATGTTATTTTTGTAACTTGTTCTGTGCTTCTCTTTACCCTGCCTTTGCTTATTGCTTAATGTAATCTTTAATTTGACATTGTAAAGCATTCTAACACCTTCGGGCCATGTTTGCACTACATAAAACTGCATAAATAAACTGAATAACCAATATGGGTTAATATAATCTGCAGATATGCAGTTATCTCCATACACTTTGAGTCGCCAGACTGTGTCCGATAGCCATTGATGTCTGGGTCTCAGTAATATTCAGTTTGCACCCAGAAAAGGTGTCAAACTCCATGGCTGCATGATCACCAGCTTGTAGTGAATAAGCAGCACACACAGTGAATGTTGCCACAACGTCTGCAAATATTGCAGTTTTAATCATGGATTTGAAGGTTACTATCAGCACTAATTGCTGAAGACTATAATAGTCACAACATACAGCTCCATAAAAAGAGCATAAGTTGCAGGGGAGAGAAGGTGTGTACATCTGCTGAATGGAAGTATGCAGGTTTGATGCCAGGTATAGCTGGTCTCTTCGGGGCCTTATATGGAGCCTTTACCCAATTTATAAGCGATGGGTTGATCCTGTTGGGAGGTCACAGACATCAGTTCATCCATGAATTCTTAGCATCTTATAATATAATACCATAAGGTCAATGGCTTGTCTCTGCCCTAACAAGTAAGGCAGTTGCAGAATTTTGTGTGGGCAGTGGTTTCCTGACAAAGAAGGACCCATGCCTTAAGGGTCATACCATTGAATCCACTAACCCAGTGAGTCTATTGGCTGTCATCCAGATATAATTTTACTTCCATAGTTCCTAGCATTTCTGTCTTGTGCCACAACCCACCCCCCACCAAGTTCTCCACCACTATCTGCAAGCATACCACCACAGCCTCCTTGCAGCATGCCCTTTCGTTCCTCATCCCAACCCTCATTAGAGGGATTCCCAAGCTCTTGCTGCACTCATGCTGCTCACTGCCTCCCAAGTGTCTTCGAGGAGTACCTACACCAAATGAAGTGCCAATCATTAGCCCATCAACTCTGTTTGAAAGCAAAGCCAAGTCTGTCCTTGGCTGTAAAAGGCAAAGTGCACATGACAGTAAGGTAGATTAATAATTGTCTGAGCAGTTCTTGTTCACCCTCTACCATTCTAGACTGAGGTTACTGCAGGTATAAATTAACCACCTGGGTTAGGGCTGAAAGAGAGTTGTTACCTTTTTAAACCACTTTAAACTAGACTGATTCTTGAAATTGTCCACGGCTCTCATTGCTCCAAAAAGGGGGTTTATTAAATGTTTCATCTGATAACCTCACTCCATTGTAGAGCTGACCAGACTGGACTGGACAAAGAAGCAGTTATTCCTGTTCTAAATTCCTTGATCAAGCCGGTCAGCTTTATATCAAAATGATTCCACAATAAAGGTGAGCAGTTTATTCACAATTGGTCTAGGTCGAGCTGCCTCTTTGCTTCAAGTATATCTGCCAGTCGAAACAATTGCTAGGCCCAATAGTTCTTTAGTTGGGTGTTTGGTAGTTTATCGGTAGATGTTAACATGGATGTGCCCAATGAATTTCAATCAAAAAGTCCCATTCCTCCAAATGGAAGAATGCTTGTTGCGAGAGATTTCTAACCAACGTCTTTATGTCTGATCCCTTGAATCCCTCTTGAATAAGATAAATGCTGACATTTTTCCATCTGTCCAATTTAAATCATGTCTTGTCCATCAGCCCAGATATCTCTCTTAACACCTTCTTATGTTTTACTAGGGTCTATTCTACCCTCCGAACCAGTTCTCTGCCTCATCTATTCTCCTCAGAGCTGATGTCAGTTTTTGAGTGATACTCATACAGGACTCTCTGAGTTCAAAATTATCCTGGGTATTGGTCTGGTGCAAAACTAGCAGATTACAGATGTCCTCCAACATTGTACGTACGTGTGCAAAGTGTAATACACAATTTATAACCATTGATGAATGTGGGGAGGGATCATAATTCACATCAAACCTTGAATGATTCATGATGCTCCTGCCTCAACAATAGTAATAAACTGACAATTATACTCTGCGCATCTACACATATGGTTTATGCCATAGCATTTTTCTTGTGTATTTGTCCTAACAAAAGATAGTTAACCAAAACCAATATTCAAGAAATTCAATTTGTGCAATAATTTAGATTTATATTGCAGAGGCCTTTATTTCCCTCTGACAATTTATAGTCACATGAACTCTGTGGAGAAGTAAACAGTGTTTTGCTAATGTCATTTTTGCAGTACTGTGCTTTGCTATGACTATGCTTTGACTTTTGCACTATAACAATAAATGTGTGTCTATTAGTGCAGTTGTTCCAAATAACGTGTTAATGGACCACATTTATTTTCACTGCCATGACATCTGTCTATCGATCTATCTATCTATCTATCTATCTATCTATCTATCTATCTATCTATCTATCTATCTAATGACATTTCTATGTTTCTTATGTCTAATACCAAAGTTCTGCTATATTTATATAGAATGTCTTTAATTGAAACTGGGTCGGCTGCAGTTATTGTGCGTTCTTAAAATAAAGTGTTTCACCATCTACATTGTGTTGGTTCTTTATAATTACTAAGGCCCTCATTTAGAGATTGGTGGGCTTACTCTCTTCCCCCAGGGCAGCAGGTAGATGTATTCTATTGCCCTGGCAGAGTATGGCTTTTTATGTTTAAACTTCTCCATCAGGTATGTGAAGGTCTCTGGGGGTACCTAATGAAAATGAATTAAGCAAGTTGCTATTTGCGATCTCTAGTGATTGGTTGCAAATGAAGGGATGGAAGCCGGCAAGGGACAACTGACCTCTGTCCATAGATTTGCTTTCACAAACAGTAAACATTTTTTTTTAAAGCAGCCTGTGTACAATCAAGGAGCACATGCTGCTTTTATCAAAAGGTTGACTGTTTGGGCAGGCATCAGTGGGAGAAGGCACTTGTCTAATGACTCACTGCCTGCTCCCCACAAGGCTGCTGACACACTTCCCAGGGAAAGTGATACCCTGGGGACAGCTTTCTATTTAGAAATCATGTTAGACCTGGCATCTTTGGAGTGGTTTTCCTCCTAACATCTTGCCTTCAGATATTTTGTTTTTGCTGACTTCATTTTTGCTATTCTTAGGACTCTGCACACTTTACCACTACTAGCCAGTGCTAAAGTGATTGTTCTCTCTGCTTAAAACATGTTAGATTGGCTTATACCCAATTGGTATATTTAATTTACTTGTAAGTCCCTAGTACAAATTGCACTACCTGTGCCCAGGGCCTGTAAATTAAATTAAATGCTAGTAGTGGGCCTGAAGCATTGATTGTGCCACCCACTTTAGTAGCACTTTAAACATGTCTCAGGCCTACTATGTGCAGTTTTAAAACTAAACTTTTTGTCAGACCTGAACCTTCCTATTTAATACATATACTAATCCCTAAGGTGGGCCCCGGACAGCCCAGAGGGCAGGGTGCAGTGTATTTAAAATGTTGGACATGTACGTTTAAGTTTCACATGCCCTGGTAGTGAAAAACTCCTAAAGTCGTTTTTCACCACTGCAATGCCTTCCTCTCCCATAGGATAACATTGGAGTGTAATTTCCAAATGGGATCAGGTGACCAGTTCATGTTCAGTGTCTCTGGAATTATAATGAAAAATCCTAACTTATAGTGAAGTGGAATTTTAAATTACAATTTTGAAAATGCCACTTTTAGAAAGTTGGCATTTTCTTGCCTTAGCCATTTGGTGCCTGCAACCTGTCTCTGGGTTGCATGACTGGGTGTGGGTGACAGTTAGGCTTTGTGTATTTCTCCTAGACAGCCACACACAATGGGGAGCTTAGGTGTGGCTGGATGGGCCATCACTGGCAGGATGGGAGGGAGCAGCCCCACTTACACTTGAATAGGATGTGTCCTGTCTCCACACAAAGGACTGCACAACCCCTGTAGTTAGCCTGGAGCCAGGGCTAGGAAGGCAGGGTAGCTTTGCACTTCAAAGGCATGCCTCTAAAAGCTTCTCCCCACTTCAAAGGCACAACTGGGTATAAATACTGAACCTCAGACACCACCACATCAGTACACTTCTGGACCTGTGGATACTCTCTAGGATGAAGAAACTGCTGTGCTGTTGAAAGGACTGTCACTCTGCTGGACTGCTGCTCTGAAGGACTCCTGCCCTGCTGTGCTGACCTGCTGCTTGCTGCCCTCTTGCATGGGTGAGAAGGATTGTACCTGCATCTCTTGAACCCAGAACCCAGAGTGACTACAAGGGCTAGTTGGCTGGCCTCCTGATTTGACACCTCAGGGACGCAACAGGCTTCCAACAACCTTGCACCTGTACTTGGACTCTACCATCTGTGAGTCTACCCTGCCAAGTGGTGCCACCCCAGTCTTGGACCCTTAGAAGTGGGCGCAAGGTGCTCTGCCAGCCTCTGTGGATCCAGCGGAACCGACGCATTTCCTCTGCTGCACGGCGCAAACCCGAGCAGATCTGACGCACTGTTATTGCTGCATGAGTTGGACCCGTCGCAATGACCTGCATCGTGTCCGCAGCCTCATTGGAACTGCCACTACGTAACGCATCCTCGGCGCAGGCCCTCACATCCCTCATCGACAGCAGCCTTAACGAATACGCATTGCATCCTTGCAGCTCCTCGGAACCGACGCATCGCCCTGACTGCGTGCCGCATCCTCGATCCTGGACTTCGCATCGCAAGCCCTGTCGACAGGATCTTCGATGACGAGGGCTCTTGCATCGTGGCCTCATTTCATCTCAGAATCGACGCATCGCTTTGGCCCGCTGGCACATCTCTGACACAGATCTTCTCAATGCTCCGCGAACCAGGATTTAAGGTACTTTGCTCAGCGGGCCCCTGTAGCTGGCCCACGCTCCATCGCGGTAGGCCTGAACTTGTGACTTGGTCCTAGTCCGGCACAACCAGATATCCACAGTTGGCGTTTTGTGCTTTTTGGCACTATTTTCACTAAAATCTTTAAAATTGGAAATCTCCGGCTCTACTGATTGGATTTTTTTCGTTTTGGTCTTGTATTATTTATTAAAAATAACTCTATTTTTCTAACTTGGTGTGGGATCCTTTTGTGTGGTGTTTTGACTTTATTACTGTTTGAAGTGTTGCACAAATACTTTACATATTGCCTCTAAGGTAAGCCTGACTACTCTGTGCCAAGCTACAAGAGGGTTGAGCACAGGTTAATTTAGGGTTGGCTTGTGCCTCAAACTTACAAGGATTGTGGTTGCTGCTTGACCAGGGCTCAAACTCCAGTCAACCAACAACCCAAGTTCTCACAAATCAGTTACCACTCCAACATAGAAATTGATAATTGATCAATGTTTTCCAACAGTAAATGTGGTCACAATTGATGCAACATTGTTCGAGTCACAAATAGGAGGGCGATATCCCTTTCATACCCCTCTTATTTGCATATCTGAAATGGTCACAAAAACCATGTTAAAAGACCAAAAGACTTTCCTGACTTATAGAAGGGCTTTTGTACATTGTGAAAAGCCCTTTTGCGGTCTCAAGTCCTATGATTTTACTAATAGGTTTTGCAGCTGCAAAATCACTTTGTACATCTGACCCTAAATGTTTCCACCATTACGTCTTTCTACCAACCTTATCAAGATGCATTGACAAAAAAATGTTTGATAAGAATGGAAATCCATTATAAATGTCTAACAAACTACCTTAAGGCTATTGCTATACTTTTGGGATTGCAGGTAGAAATTGGTGCACTCCTCTTCACAGCCAATGACAAATCCATGACAAATCCATACCATGTATTAGTTACATTGCTAAACCTGTTCATGCCACTGGTCCCCTTTATTGAAAGTGCCTTGATCCATATGATCTCCGACATGCAGAACTCACTGACACCATCTTGTGGAGAAGGTCCAAAGTGTGATAGAGGCACGTTAAATGTATGGTAAACCTTTCACTCCACATTTGCCATTTTTTGTGATTTAATTACTCTGAGATTACTGCATTAAAATATGTGGTAAAATACAAGAATTAGTTTCTCTGCATTTTAACTTAGACATTTAGCACCAGCTGCTTGCTGGTGCTAAATTCCATCTTTAAATGTAGGAAAGCATACATAAACCCTGTTTCCAAAATGTTATTGCCTTTTTAAAGCAACATTTGCTGTAATATCAGAAATGATGGCTGTGTTTACACAATTACTATTTCTGGTATTAAATAAAAAATATATATTCATGCAGTTTGAAAGAAAAATATTAGAGAATTCTCAGTGCCTGATGCAAACAATCTAATAGAATCAGAAATGTAAAAACATTACTTTATAACTCTAATTGAAAACCTAGTGGAAGTTATCTGCTCTTTTAACATAAATCACTCACACCTAAACCTTCTGCCAGACCACCATAGCTATGCATCTGGAACCATGCCCACTTTATCTGAAACTGAAATAAATCAAAGTGCTGAGTCATGGTCTATCCTTTGTGTCATGGAAAAGAGCCCATTTTGAAGCTAAATTGGGAATCGTCATGCAAATTACCATAAAATACTTCTTTCAGATTTACGATTTTGATCCTTTTCCTAAAACCACAGGCATTCAAATCCATTTTTTCTTTCAACACCCAAGAAACAACATCAGCAAAGTATTCTTACCCTTGAAAATGTAATACATAAATGTTTTAGCAAACCAAAATTAGAATGAATTTGAAAACATTATATATACTGCAATAAAAAGAAAACCGAAATTCAAGTTTTGCACAATGTTGTCGGTCACAATATTGAAGTCAACAATATTGACATCGTAGTGTGGACTACCACTTTATTGTCAAAGTAGGTTCATAAAGGAAATATAGATATGCTGTTCTTGATTTCACCTTGATGATATAGTGGTAGTCTATATTCTGGATTCGATATTTTTTGAAGATTGGTATTAGGACCTGCAAAACAGCCATGAAGAACAGAGGTGCAAAGGATGCACCTGCACATAATGGAGGCTCTATACTTATTCAGGACACAAATATTTTATGATACTTCAACTGTCTGGCAACTCAGTAGCCCTGATCATTATTGGTAGCTTTGGTGACACTTGCCAGCAGACTGGTAAAATGAAAGGTAACTGGAGCTCTATGCACCCTTCATTCATGCTTGTGCAATTCGCTGTTCTGAGCCAGTAACAAAGCTAACGGACTGAACACAATTCAGGTAATCAACTTCATCACTGACATAGTGGTGACTGTAAGATGGGGTGAAACTTCATGCCCTAAACACCCTGTCGTTAAATAATTCTTGGTATTTTAAGGGAACTGGAGGGCATGGATATAATCTCGACTGAAATCATTCAAAGGCCGCTATACTGGTGGCCCAAAAGGCTGGTGGTAGTTTCTAGGTAGAAGTTAAATCTTCTAAAACATTACAAAGGCGAACGCCCAAGAGGTTGTTAGGGAACGTCTAATTGAACTCATGCTAAAGTTGAATATTGCCCAGATGATGTCTTCATCACTATGATGCATGGACATTTCCTTGAAGGCCTGAACAAATATGGGTTTCATGTATGCTCCCCAAACACTGAACAGCCTTGTGAGCAGTGGAAATACATGAGCAACGCATGGTACGGCTTACAAGGGCATTCTATACACCCTGTATAAGACAAGGCGGAATTCGCCTGTTACCTGCCCTGTTCAAAGGGTTGACATCCTCGTGGAAGTAACATTCATGCAAGTCTTTTTTGAGTTGTTTATTTCCCTACCACGTCTTAAAATAAGCCTTTCTTAAACATACCTTGGCAAAATTAATAGGTCTGTTTATTCGTACGTGGAAGTGTTTGGCAATATCTGGGCCACTTTTTGCCATGAAATAATATACTGTGATGAAGCAACTTTTTAGGCAACTACACTAAGGAAGTTGGTATTAGGGCCAAGTTGAACAGACTGCATTGGCAGAGTTAAGCCATACTCTAAAATAAAAGTTTAAAAAAAGGTTTAAGACAATTAATTTTGTGTTGTAAGTGGTAAACTTGAATGGACTAAACAGTAAAATATTGCACAGTGAATACTTTAATCAATGGGCATTTTCAGTGCAGCTTCAAAGAGCTTATGTTAAGGCCATCTTTGTGAGCAAAGAGATACAAATCTAGACAACAGAGTAAAACAAGTGAACTTACAAGGGTGATTAGTGTTTAGCCTTATGCTGCCATAAAGACAAGCAGTAGGGGTTTTGTCATGGTTTTTCGAAAACTTTATTGTTCAAGACCCTATCGCGCCCTCATCAATCTAAAAAAAACAAAAATTTGCTAAAGGCAAAAATGTTTTTGGTCTAAAAAAAGCAGACATTACTATTTTTACTCCCTAGCACTGGAGGGAACTATTTTGTTTGTGGATGTGCTCCTTATGAAAGGGCAGCATGTGATAAGTCATAGTGAAGTCCGCCAATGACTGAAATTGGCCCTTAATGCATGCTGGAGTGGGTGAAAGAAAATGTGAATGACACAACAACAGACTGATGGATGAAATCGGGCTGAAATCCCTATAAGTATGTATGGTATACACATAATTTTAGTAAAATCATAAGGACTTGGCTGCCACAGACATATAAAAGCCAATTGGTCTGGCACTGGCTGCTAGCCTCTTGCCTTTGAGAACGAAGGCAGGAAAGAAAGAACAAAGGCAAGAACGAAAGAAAGCAATAAGGCAAGAAAAAAAGTAAGAAGGCAAGAAAAAAGCACAATGGCAAGAAAGAAAGAAAGAAGACAAGAAGGAAGGCAAGAAGGAAGGCAAGAAGGAAGGAAGGCAAGAAAGAAAGAAAGAACGAAGGCAGGAAAGAAAGAATGAAAGCAGGAAAGACAGAGAAGAAAAAAGGACAGAAAGAAAGAAAAAAGAAAGTAAGAAAGAAAGACAGGGTTGCAAAGATAGATTGAGCACTCTGATTAGCTAATATTCAGAGTTCATGTGATTTGAAGTCAAGAAAGAAAGAAGGCCAGAAAGAAGGCCAGAAAGAAAGAAGGAAAAAGAAGGAAAAATAGAAGGAAAGAAAGAAGGGAAAAAGAAGGAAAGACAAAATTAAGAGAAAATGAAGGGAAAAGGGAAGAAAAAAAGGAAAGAAAGAAAGAGAAGGATAGAAAGAAAGAAGATAGGAAAGAAAGAAAGAATGCAGGAAAGAAAGGTGGCAGGAAAGAAAAAGAAAAAGGAAAGAATGAAAGAGAGAAGATAAGAGGAAGAAGTCAATAAAGAAGAAAAGAAGGAAGGCAGGTAGGACAGAAAGAAACAAAGAAAGAAAGACAGGGTTGCAAAGATAGATAGAGCACACTGACTAGCTTATATTCAGAGTTAATGTGAGCAGATGTCAAATAGCAGCAGTCAGATAATCAAGGCCACTCCAAAGGAATTTACAACAGCATTAGCAGCAGATGACGTGATAAAGCTGGAATGTGCGCTGTGTGTCCTGCTATCACATTAGGCTCTAAATACAAAGACAACATTGAAGTAATTCCAAACTAAAAACATAAACACCAGCACTGAAGGGAACTACCTTGTGTGCTGATGTGCTCCTTGTGGAAGGGTTAAATTCAGTCACTCAAAGTGACTTTAACCAGATGCTTAACTAGTCTGACCCATTGCCCCATGCTGTAGTGGGTGAAAGAGAAATGTGAATGACACAACAACACACCAATGGTTGAAGAGAGGTGCCTGAAAGCTCCGTTTAGTAAGTATGCTATACATATAATTTTAGTAAAATGAAAAAGTCTTGGCTAACGCCAGGCCTAAAAAGCCATAAACCAGCAATTAAAATGTTAGCATGTCAAGTATACATCACAGAACACACACTGACTCTGAATAACAAGTCATGTTGCTTCTGCAGTCTAACAAAATAAGTAATTGTGAACATAAGATCCCTCATACTACTAAAGCTGTCTTTGACGACACCTAAAGTTATAGCAACATCAAGTCTTTTTTGTGGTTGGCGGCCCACTCAAGACATTGATGGGTGGGAGAAGTAAGGACAGTGTGCACACACTCAGATAAGAAAAGAGAGTAGGAGCCGTGCTTTCCTCCGGCGGTGCCTGTGTTCTGTTGACACAGGGTCCTCTCAGACCCTTCCTGCTTAGCACAAACAGGCCTTTCCTGGTTCCTCCGCATCCCCAGACTAAATTTACCTTTTTCACTTCCTTTTCTGTTAGAAATTATTTAAGCAAAATAAAACTGCCTTCCACTTATCCAACTTTTGTTTTGCCGTGTAGAAACATTTCCTGATGTTGGAAAAACAGTATGATTTAGATCTGTTTTTTTTATTATTTTGTTCTCATTTATTTGACTCTTCCTGTCTTTGAATTGCAATACCGAAATTGGGCATTTATCCAGAACGAGAGCAATTGTCCGTGTCATAAAACCCACCTGCATTTATTTTGGTTAGAACAATCAGTAATTCTAAGTGCCAGCATTTTGGCAGTCATTCAGCATGTGAAAATAGGCCCAAAATACGATTATTTAAAATCACCCTGTTGTATTATAGGCTAACGGAACTGGCAAATCAACGATGGAATACCAGCATCGAAAAAACAAGGAAGAAGGTAGTAACCACTACACAGCCTTTTCCAATCGCCGTGGGATGCTAAATAGGATGTGTACCGACACATCTGTATAACAATACCCTCTCCTGCATGCAAACACGCTGATAGAGCAACACAATAATCATCTTTTACCAAAGACACATGCAAACTCACCATGACACCTTAGATGCAAGCCCTGTTAGGGAGTTGGCCATTGTCGCTCACCAGGGGTGTCCCAGGGACTCATCTCTTACCAGCCTCATTGGAATATATGCTTGGCTGTGTTTCCTCAGATCTGTTTATTTTCACAGGGAGATTTTGAAAGCTGAAAGCAGCTGAAATCTGTGAGTGAAAATGAGGAGTCACTAGGGAATTGGACTTGGATTGCCGATTCCCCTGGCAATTGCTCATTTCTAAATCGACCCCTCCAAGGTCCCACTTGTAATGGTCCGGTTTTTCCCTACACCTGGCTTTACCCTAGTAACTCCGGAGATAGGGAAAACCCGGGTCACTCGTAATGAGGACTCAAATGTGAAGTCAGAGTTATATCATTTAAAAACAGTCTTTTTTTTGTATTTAATATGGAATATATGGTAGATTACATCAATAACACAGAAACAAGAAAGTTATAGCACTTTCTGATTGGTAAAATGCAACCACAATCACAATTATAGCAACTGTGTGGAGTGACGATTATGTGCCAATGTCATCCAGTGGGACAAAGGTTTAGGCATCTCTGGCCACTCTAGACAAATATTGAGTGTCTGGTGTATTGCTTTGAGCTATTTACAGTTAGTAGTCAACAGGGCAGGTATGTTATAAAAAAAATGCTTCAGTGTTTCAAGTTTACAATGATACCTCTGTTCGCTGCCCTAGTTTCCTTAGTGACAAATCAGTGGATTTCCATTCACGTGGTTAAGACTCTACAAGCGTTCGACCTGTACTTTTACCAGGGAGGGGGGCAGGGGCTATACAAGCACACATACACACTCACTCATACTTATACATTCACACGTGCACACACACACACACTCATTCACAACACTCGCTTCCAAATATTCATGCACGAACGCACGCACCTAACATTAAAAATAAAATCAGACTAGACTTATCTGTGCAGCTCTGCCTCAGAAGTCCTTGGAGGGCTGAGACTGCTGCCTTCCCTCATTGGCTGTCCTTAGTGCAGCCAATGAGAGGAGGCAGCAGTCCCTCACTCATCACAGAGTGGGATGGGTCAGTGAGACGGCTTACCCCACCCCACTCTGTGACAAGGTGTCAGTGATTGACACTCGGCCCTGGGCACTTCAGGGCTTAGAACTGAAGCCCCCAGATCTGAAGCAATCAGTGAAGCTCCCCCTCGTCATGAGGGGGAGGGCCTCGAGGTGCTTTGCCAGCCTGAAGCTGTCACATCCACAGAATCTGCGACTTCTTCAGCCCGGCAAAGTTCAGCTCAGGCAGCCAGGAGCCTGCACATTTAGCCATGACTAGCTCCTGGCTGCCTAACCTGAAAATGAAGTCTGTCTGTCAGACAGACCTTTGCTCAGCCTGACAGACATTCTTTGTAGTGGCCAAAAGGTGAGGGGGCGTGGCCCCTCAGCCCATTAGTATGGGCCACGGCTCATAAAGTTACCCAAAAAACTCACAACATAAAAAGAACAGGGGTCCCAAAAGGATATTAGTAATTCTTACAGCATGTCAAGGGCTAATGCCTAAAGCTATCAATCAATTAATCAATCAAATGGATTTATATATCGTGCCTAATCACTCAAGAGGGTATCGAGGCACTTGAGGTTCATGATGGTTCAGGTGAACAGCCAGGTCTGGAGAGCTCTCTGGAATTCCAGTAGAGAGTTGGAGGTCCGTAGCTGCAGAGCGAGTGTGTTCCAGGTTTTTGCCTCGTGATAGGAGGAGCATCCTCCGCTGTCGCTTAGGTAGATGCAGGGGGTGTGAGTGAGTGAGAGGGAGGTGGAGCATAGTTATCTGGTAGGGTGGTGGAAATTCAGGCGATGGTTGATGTAGGCTGGTCCTTTTTTGTGCAGTGCTTTGTAGGCATGGATCATCAACTTGAATTGGATATGATTGTACATGTCCAGTTAACGGGGCTACATGGAATATGGGTGTCATGGCTCTAGAGCACTTACTGCAAGCAGCCCTGTTGTGACCAATTTAAGTTGCTACTAGCCTCTCAATCATCAATGTCTTTCAAGCGGGACTGCTTCAGCCCTGCCCAGTATCCTTGGGACCCAACACCGATCTTTCAAAGATATAAAACTTTAGAAACTGATGAGCAAGTTTGGTTGTAGTGTGGATTTGTGGTTGGTGAGGGAGTCATGTGACCTGAGGCATCCACAAGCTCACCATTTGGGAATTGGGGTAGAGTTAGGACCCAACCAATACTAATACCTGTGATATATCTTAGAACAGTAACTGATAAGGAAATGTGCTCGGAGACCCATTGTGGGTAATGTAATGCATGCCATAAAAATACATGCAACCCGCCACAGCTTAAAGGACAATACCATAAGGCTGAAGGTAAGTAAAACCTTACTGGCTCACCTCCATGTAGGCTTTAGGTCGCTTGATTTTGCTCCATACAGAGCAGAGTAGTTACCTCTCTACTTAGCCACAGCAGCTCATTATCCTATGTTCCTAAGTACTGTAATGGCCTTGAAGGGATTCAATACAAATTTCATGGCCTTTCTTCAGCTTTAAGAGAGGATGGAGAATGCGCTGACTCCAGTTGGTCAATGCATTGCTCCCATATTCTTGTGGCAAAATCATTCAAGTTGATGTTCCTGGCCAGACATGAACCACGAGGTATATTTTGCCAGATCAACCAGACACCACAGGAGTTCTTTTATTTCCAGCAGCCTCTTTACCTAATCTGCAGCCAGATTATTGCCCCCCTCAATGGGAAGCTGTGAGACATTCAGTGCTACCCACTCCTCTTGTGCTATGTCCTCTGCCGGCAAAGTACAATGGTGTCAGACTTGTAGTGTGCATCAGAGTGCTCTTAGCTACCGTGCAATCTGCTAAATTGTAGTTGACCTATCTTTAGGGCTACCGTTTTCCCTCTCCGAGCACCTAGTTGGAATTTGTGCTTGCGGTCTCTTCCATGTCCTTCTGTCTACCTGGGTAACTGAGCATTATGGCCCCTAGGTTCAGCCAGATAGAAATATCCTTGGTATTTGTGGCCTGCCCATCTCTAGTCTCTCCCTCAGGATGAACGGTGGCCTGTGATTAATTAACCTCAGCTACTGGTATTATATTATTTTCTTACTGTGCCACTACACACAGTAACCAACATATGGAAACTGGCTTTGATCATGCTCCAGTAGTAACAGTCCAGCCGAAAGGGCTATGCCAAGTCTCCACAGTGGTGATCCGACGCAGTAAGGTGGGCTTACCCTTTAAGCATCCGAAGTAGTAAGGCTGGCTTTGGTTTTATTATTTCCCCGCATGGCCCCTTGCTTATAACTATTATGTTCAAACTTTTATCCTGATTAGGGGTGTACCACACATCTTATCCAGAAGCACAACTTACTTCACAGGACCCCTTGACTTTCCGGTCCGCCGCGGGTTTGTCCTGTTTGCGTGGAGAAAGCCAACGGTAAGCATCTCACTTCTGCTCTCTGCTTGCTGCCATCATAGAGGTTAGCGGTCTAGCCTACCGCGCCTCAGGGGATAAAAACCGATGAAGGCCCGGGCACGCAGTGATGATCCGACGCAGTAAGGTGGGCTTTGCTTCTATTTTCTTCGTAGACCTGGGCATGCAGGGGCCGTGCCGCTGGCGTGCCAATGGCAAGTAAACACAAATGGAGCTGTCCCTAGTTGAAAATCCTACAGGATTTTTAAAGATGCATATCTAGTGGGGGCATCTCACAAAAAGTGAAGGACTGGGCTCACACACCACCTGGTGTCATGCTTCAACATAGGCCGTCCTCGCCCTCTAAAAACTTCGTTTGATGGAGGGCGGGCATACACCTGGAAACAGGGATGCACTTCTAAACTAAGTGGTGGCCCGTGAGTTAGTGAAAAGTGATCTAAAAACCATTACAGTTGTCAAAAACTAATTTAATTCAAGAGGCAACAGCATGGTATTAAAAAAGTGAGCGGTGATTTGGGAACTAATTATCCCCTCACCGTGCAGGATGTGGTCAACATGTTTCTGCTCTAAGGTCCCCAAAGGGTACATAGCATTCGTCAGGACCAAAGTGTTTTATATAAGGGCTCTGTCTTTGTACACACGTTGTATAAAAGATCAACCACTATAAGAGTGGGGGTTTATGTGAGTATCAATTTCCCCGCCAGTCTAGTACTCGCAAGAGGTACCTGTAGGAAAATAGAAAAGGGAAACAAATGCATACCAAATATGAAAGTTTCCTGTTGTAATGTTATATAACATACATCACCACATTTAAAAGCGCGTGTGGTGGTTTCTAAGTGAAACACGTGTCATTCATGTGTGTCTAACACTTAAACAGGAGAGAAAACATGATTCTCACCGCTTCCCTAGGTCACTATCCTACTTGCGCCATGGAAGGTCGAGGGTGGAAGAGCCTACTGTGAAATTCTGAAAAGAGAGACATAGAATCACGGACCAGTGGTGATAAATCAGGTCCATGGTAGGGAGTAAAAAGCATACACATAGATGCTTATTTAAAAAAAGGTGCATCCTTGTGGGAGAAAAATGCATCAAAGCACTTCAATATGCTCCTCCATCCATCCAAAACACACACACATACTCTTACTGTCATTTTCAGCGCCTCCAGCTGTGTCTCCTACGGTATGTCCGCTTCGCCTCCCCGCCGGTGGATAATGGTGGGAAAGGGCGGTCTTTTATACTGTCATTGTAAGTATAATTGTTTGTTAATTGTGAAGTAAATGGGTAGCACCTGGATAAGATCCGGTGTCTGACTCCGATTATGCTTGGTTGCCTGGTTAAGGGCGTTGCCTCCAAAGCCACAGTCACCCTATTGGTTGAGCGTCTGCGGTCCAACAGGTGGAGGGAGCGAGAGAGCACGAGTGCGTCTGCAGCCCTCCTCCCCGGTTCCGTATGAACGCGTAACAGCGATGTCGCGCATGCGTCCTGAGCCTATGGTATTAGGGCGCATGCGTTTAGCGGCACTGTTTACTCCCGCTTGCGCTTGCGCAGTCATATACGCTGGCAATGGCTCTATCATCAAGCAGTCTCCTATTCTTGAGCATACCGGTGATTGATGATTAACCCGGTCCTTCTAAGGGTGAAAATATCAGGATTTATAAAAAAAAGGATTTTATACTCATTAAAAACAAGACCGTCTCTAAGGCGGTACTCACGTTCAGGATAAATACACGATCATAGTGTCCCACAAGCTGTTGGTGGGTTCTGCTTCCTGGGTTTTTATAAGCGGGGTATTAATCAATGTATGACACATATGTTTGGCGTAAATATTGGGTATGCCCAGGGTGAAAACTATTCTGGGGGTGCAGTGTGTGGTCGGTATTAATAGAATTATATTCATGGATTAATGTAAGAACCCCATGTCCTAGCTGTATGTGTGAACACGAGTGTCCGATGTAACAGGGTCACCGTGCCATTTGTAACCATGGAATTTCATCGTTAAGGCCTACGTCCCATGTACGCAGCCTGTACACCCAACGTTGTTCCCTGACATGCAGATTATTACTGATGTCTGTTTTTTGTTTCCTCATAACCTCCAGTACCACCCAACGTAGATCTGATTCAGTGTGGTTAAGATCTAAGAAGTGTTTTGTCAACCTGGTATTGGATTTTTTACAACGGATTGTACTGCGGTGTTCGTTAATCCGCATTTTTACTTTCCTCGTTGTCATCCCAATGTACTTCAGGTTGCACGGGCAGTTCAAGAGGTAGATCACATTCTCAGTGTTACAGTTACTGAAATTCTTCAATCTCCATGGATTGTTTGTGCCGATATCCACTTCCTTCGTGGTGGTGGTCAAAGGGCAGCACACGCAGTTACCGCATGGGTGATGGCCTGTAGGTTTTGGTTGGTTCCAAAGGGTGTTCTGACCACTGGTATCCTCATGTATGACTTTTGAGTGTACCAGGTCGTCCCTGAGGTTCCTACTTCTCTTGAAGGCAAAAAGGGGAGGTTCCCACTGTCGCTGTCCACTGTTCAGGATTGCCCATTTCTTCTTTATTACGTTTTGGACTTTGTTTGATGCTGGGGTGTAGTCAATTTCTTCAACCTCTTTGAGAACTGCCTGTTCAAATGCCAGCACGTTACATGAGATGTTTTGGGTTGTGTAGTCACTTAGGTTTTCAACAAGGTCCGCAGCCTTTTTTATCCCAGGGCCGAGGAAGGGGAAGAGGCAGACAAAAATCAAGAAGAACCCCCCAGAGTACAATGGGAGGACGAACCGGCAACCAGCGGAGGAGCAGTCACGCGGAGCAGGGGGAGGGGCAGAGCCCCGGCGGCGAACAAGGAATAACAAATATTGTGAACCTAAGTGACTACAGAATCAGTAAAGATGAAGAAGCCGTACTTGCAAAGGGCCTGGGTTTTGTCCCAACACCGAACAAAGACCCTTTTTTCCTTAACACCGAATTGGCGCAGTTTTTTAGGAAAATCAAGCTGAGGGATTACTTTGGTGAATCACAAGGAAATGATAATGAAAAGTCCAATACAGGCCTACGGAAAAAGTCCAGGTTCACTCCACCAACCCAAAACATCTCATGTAACGTGCTGGCATTTGAACAGGCAGTTCTCAAAGAGGTTGAAGAAATTGACTTTAACAACACCAAGGGGTTCCAGAACTTGACTAAGGGAGAGAGAATAGCGCTCCAGCAACTCAAAAACAATCGCGAGTTGGTAATAAAACCAGCGGACAAAGGCGGGGCTATAGTTCTAATGAGCTATACTATGTACAGAGAGGAATGTTTACACCTTCTTTCGGACACAACAAGCTATGAGATACATCGGAGTGACCCCACGATTCGGATTATGAATAAAATTAAAAGCCTGGTCAGTGAGGGTATGACCTGCGACTGGTTCACGAAACATGAGGCAGATTTCCTCATTAATACTGAACCAAGAACACCTAGGTTCTATACTCTGCCCAAAATCCACAAAAACAGGATGCCACCCCCAGGAAAGCCCATAGTGTCTGGCATCGGCTCAGCACTAGAACCTTTGTTGCAATTTTACGACTGGTTCTTGAGACCCATCGTGCAGAAGTCTCCGTCGTACCTGAAGGACACGAAGGACGTCTTATGCCACCTAAGGGATTTGGAAGTCAACATTGAAGAGGACTTATTCATAACCATGGATATCGAAGCACTTTACACGAGCATTCCCCAAAGACGCACCCTGGATGTGGTAGAACAAATCCTCCTGAACCAAGAGTGGATCTACATAACACCTACACACTTTATTATGGAATGTGTGGAGCTGGCCCTTACAGAAAACTTTTTCGAGTTCGAGGACACCCTATACCATCAGATCAAGGGCACGTCTATGGGCAGCACCTTCGCGCCCAGTATGGCGTGCCTGTATGTCCACCAATTCGAGGAAGATTACATCTTCAATGCTAACAACCCATTCACCCACCAGATGAAAACGTGGAAGCGATACATAGATGATATTTTCATCGTATGGCACGGTACACCAGAGGATGCCACGACCTTTGTGGAGTGGGTTAATAGTAGAGACAATCATCTCAACTTCACCCATACTATCGAGAAGAATCACGCTATATTCCTCGATTTGGATATCAGCCTCACGACTGAGGGCATCTCTATGAAAGTTCATATAAAACCAACAGACAGAAACCGCTTATTACTGTACGAGAGCTACCATCCGAGAGCACTACGTCAAAATCTGCCAGTAGGACAATTCCTCAGGATACGGAGAAATTGTTCTGAGTTAGAAACATTCCAAGAGCAGGCAGAACAGTTGGAGATCAAACTTCTGGCGAGACATTACCCAAAACAGATCAACAGGAAAGCCAAAAAACGGGCAAGGAATAACAATCGGGAAGCATTGCTGGACACTACGCCGAAAGGAAAGTCTGAGCGCATGGTGTGCGTGACTACGTACACCCTAGCATCAAACAAAGTCCAAAACATAATAAAGAAGAAATGGGCAATCCTGAACAGTGGACAACGACAGTGGGAACCTCCCCTTTTTGCCTTCAAGAGAAGTAGGAACGACCTGGTACACTCAAAAGTCATACATGAGGGTACCAGTGGTCAGAACACCCTTTGGAGCCAACCAAAACCTACAGGCCATCACCCATGCGGTAACTGCGTGTGCTGCCCTTTGACCACCACCACGAAGGAAGTGGATATCGGCACAAACAATCCATGGAGATTGAAGAATTTCAGTAACTGTAACACTGAGAATGTGATCTACCTCTTGAACTGCCCGTGCAACCTGAAGTACATTGGGATGACAACGAGGAAAGTAAAAATGCGGATTAACACACACCGCATTACAATCCGTTGTAAAAAATCCAATACCAGGTTGACAAAACACTTCTTAGATCTTAACCACACTGAATCAGATCTACGTTGGGTGGTACTGGAGGTTATGAGGAAACAAAAAACAGACATCAGTAATAATCTGCATGTCAGGGAACAACGTTGGGTGTACAGGCTGCGTACATGGGACGTAGGCCTTAACAATGAAATTCCATGGTTACAAATGACACGGTGACCCTGTTACATCGGACACTCGTGTTCACACATACAGCTAGGACATGGGGTTCTTACATTAATCCATGAATCTAATTCTATTAATACCAACCACACACTGCACCCCCAGAATAGTTTTCACCCTGGGCATACCCAATATTTACGCCAAACATATGTGTCATACATTGATTAATACCCCGCTTATAAAAACGCAGGAAGCAGAACCCACCAACAGCTTGTGGGACACTATGATCGTGTATTTATCCTGAACGTGAGTACCGCCTTAGAGACGGTCTTGTTTTTAATGAGTATAAAATCCTTTTTTTATAAATCCTGATATTTTCACCCTTAGAAGGACCGGGTTAATCATCAATGACCGGTATGCTCAAGAATAGGAGACTACTTGATGATAGAGCCATTGCCAGCGTATATGACTGCGCAAGCGCAAGCGGGAGTAAACAGTGCCGCTAAACGCATGCGCCCTAATACCATAGGCTCAGGACGCATTCGCGACATCGCTGTTACGCGTTCATACAGAACCGGGGAGGAGGGCTGCAGACGCACTCGTGCTCTCTCGCTCCCTCCACCTGTTGGACCGCAGACGCTCAACCAATAGGGTGACTGTGGCTTTGGAGGCAACGCCCTTAACCAGGCAACCAAGCATAATCGGAGTCAGACACCGGATCTTATCCAGGTGCTACCCATTTACTTCTCAATTAACAAACAATTATACTTACAATGACAGTATAAAAGACCGCCCTTTCCCACCATTATCCACCGGCGGGGAGGCGAAGCGGACATACCGTAGGAGACACAGCTGGAGGCGCTGAAAATGACAGTAAGAGTATGTGTGTGTGTTTTGGATGGATGGAGGAGCATATTGAAGTGCTTTGGTGCATTTTTCTCCCACAAGGATGCACCTTTTTTTAAATAAGCATCTATGTGTATGCTTTTTACTCCCTACCATGGACCTGATTTATCACCACTGGTCCGTGATTCTATGTCTCTCTTTTCAGAATGTCACAGTAGGCTCTTCCACCCTCGACCTTCCATGGCGCAAGTAGGATAGTGACCTAGGGTAAGCGGTGAGAATCATGTTTTCTCTCCTGTTTAAGTGTTAAACACGCATGAATGACACGTGTTTCACTTAGAAACCACCACGCGCGCTTTTAAATGTGGTGATGTATGTTATATAACATTACAACAGGAAACTTTCATATTTGGTATACATTTGTTTCCCTTTTCTATTTTCCTACAGGTACCTCTTGCGAGTACTAGACTGGCGGGGAAATTGATACTCACATAAACCCCCACTCTTATAGTGGTTGATCTTTTATACAACGTTTGTACAAAGACAGAGCCCTTATATAAAACACTTTGGTCCTGACGAATGCTATGTACCCTTTGGGGACCTTAGAGCAGAAACATGTTGACCACATCCTGCATGGTGAGGGGTTAATTAGTTCCCAAATCACCGCTCACTTTTTTAATACCATGCTGTTGCCTCTTGAATTAAATTAGTTTTTGACAACTGTAATGGTTTTTAGATCACTTTTCATTAAATCACGGGCCACCACTTAGTTTAGAAGTGCATCCCTGTTTCCAGGTGTATGCCCGCCGTCGATCAAACAAAGTTTTTAGAGGGCGAGGACGGCCTATGATGAAGCATGACACCAGGTGGTGAGTGAGGCCAGTCCTTCACTTTTTGTGAGATGCCCCCACTAGATATGCATCTTTAAAAATCCTGTAGGATTTTCAACTAGGGACAGCTCCATTTGTGTTTATATGTCGTATTGGAGGCTGGCTAGTCCCTAGGCCCTGTGCCTCTAGTTCCCATCCCCAGTTAATAACTAGGGCTAGTGTGTCTGTGCCAATCGCAAGCCCATCTGTGCCTGTCTGTGCCTCGACGACGCCAGGCCCCCTGCCCCATCAGTAAAGTATGCTAGAGAAACTCTTCTGGCACTACGTAATGCTGACAAGCCCAATCTCTGCCATACCCATAATTGGAGCACCAACTTAGACTGTTATAAATGTCAAGCGTGTAACTTTGTTTTTAACAAAGAATCCCACGTCCAACAAGGTCAAGTTCTTTTTCCGACAATCCCTGCAGGGACAATTGAAAGGCAAAATCTGGGGAGAGGGATTTCCTGTGTAGTACTTAACATGAGCTCCCTTATCAAAAACAAATATGAATTTGCTGATTTCATGACCCAAAATAAACCAGACATCATATTTCTTGCAGAGACCTGAGCAGACAGCTCCTGAGACCTCAAAATTGCCATTCCAATGGGCTACAATATCGAAAGACTGGTCCGAGTAGACAAAAAGGGTGGGGGAATTGCGATTGTTTATAGCAATTTGATCAAAGCAAACTTTCAGCCCATCCCTTCTCTGGAATGTGAAGCACTTCATTTCAGTTTGAAACCAAACAACACATACACTTTTCAGGGATTACTGATTAACCGACCACCAGGCCACAGGGGCAACTTTATCCGCAAGATTCAGGACTTCATGGAATCATGTGTAAATTATTCTAGCTTCATGATTTTGGGCGATTTTAACTTTCAACTAAAGCTCACAAACAACTCTGACACGGATCATTTGGTGGATAATCTTAAGAGCTTTGACCTTCAGCAGTTAATAGAGGAACCCACTCATCAGGCAAACCACACTTTGGATGGAGTATTTACAAATAATCAGGAACTAAGGGGCCGATTAGGATGGCGGTCGGAAAATCATTCCGACCGCCATGGTAGCGGAAATTCACCGTCCGCTGGTACCGCGTAACAACCGGCAGTCCGATTAGGATCAACCGCCAGAAAAACCCGACCGCGGCGGAACAATGCCACGAAAGACCGCCCGTAGCGGGTGGAGCAGGTGAAAATCCGTCCGCGGCAGTCGGATTCGCGGCGGAAACACCCATAAATGCCGCTAGGCCAGCGGATTGACCGCACGTTAAATTAGGATACCATTGAGGTGACAGCGGAACGATCCGCTGTTTCCGACCGCCGCGATTGCAAACAGTGATGAATGGGAGAGCCGGCGGAAGGACTGTTGCATAGCCACCGCCGCGGCCGCTCCGGAACAAATATGGCGGTCGAAAAAAAAAAAACACCACAGGGCCACCAAGTGCACACATCAAACTAGCTCAGCCCCCCCAAACACCCAACACACACAAATGATACACCCCCATGGCAACTAAACAAATACAAATCCCAAGACAACCTACACAACCCACCTGACAGCAATACCACATATTGACACACCCACATAGCTGAGTATAAAACCAGCCCCTTCCCTGACCAGAATCCTTTGCAATACTCCACCCCTGAAGGAAATAACCCCACAGCACAAAGGAGAGGCAAACCACCACACATCCCACCAGCACAACAACACCCACCCACACCCCACTTACATCACCCCCACCACCCTCACACCCGCACCTCAAACCATTTGCACATTACACACCATGGCACAAAAGAAAATGCCCAAATTCACTGACAGTGAGTTGTCAGTCATGACAGATGAGATAATCAGAGTAGAACCTCAATTGTTTGGTAACCTGGTCCAACAGACACCATAAGCCACCAGAGCACAAAAGTGGAGAAGGATAGTCAACAAGGTCAATGCAGTAGGGACCATCCCGTGCACCAAGAAGGAGATCATGAAGCGGTGGCATGACCTCAAGAGGCTGGTGAAACAGAAGAACTGCAAGAACCGTCAGCTGGCCCAGATGACTGGCGGTGGCCCTCCCATTTCACCAAGAACATTCATTGCATGGGAGGAGAAGGTGCTTGCCATACTGCATCCAGAGAGTCTCACAGAAGTACCCAGGGGAGTGGAGGCTGGTAAGTACAAACAAATGTCTACCATTACACTGCTATGTACTGTCTTGCACAACAACAAAGCTACACCTCCTAGGCCCAAATCCATTCATGTGCACCACACACTACCCAACACATGTCTCACAGATGGAACATTCACTCCCTCTGAATCACCCCAAAGGTAGCCAGCAACATTCCCAGGGTTGCATGTGTACAGGCAGCCAGCACTACAACACCCACCAGGCCCCCTTGTCCCACCCCTGAGCAGGAAGTAGCACTGCACCCCACCCAGAAGCATGTGGCAGCCATTGTATTGTTCACCTTCACCTAAAAGGTAGGTAGCCATCTTCACAGGGAGGGGGTCTGGGAGTGGGAGGCGTGCACAACAACTCCCACCATGCCCCCTTGTCCCACCCCTGAGCAGGAAGTAGCACCCCACCCCACCCAGAAGCATGTGGCAGCCATTGTATTGTTCACCTTCACCTAACAGGTAGGTAGCCATCTTCACAGGGAGGGGGGTTTGGGGGTGGGAGGCCTGCACAACAACTCCCACCATGCCCCCTTGTCCCACCCCTGAGCAGGAAGTAGCACTCCACCCCACCCAGAAGCATTAGGCAGCCATTGTATTGTTCACCTTCACCTAACAGGTAGGTAGCCATCTACACAGGGAGGCTGTTCTGGGGGTGGGAGGCCTGCACTACAACTCCCACCATGCCCCCTTGTCCCACCCCTGAGCAGGAAGTAGCACCCCACCCCACCCCACCCAGAAGCATGTGGCAGCCATTGTATTGTTCACATTCACCTAACAGGTAGGTAGCCATCTTCACAGGGAGGGGGGTTTGGGGGTGGGAGGCCTGCACAACAACTCCCACCATGCCCCCTTGTCCCACCCCTGAGCAGGAAGCAGCACCCCATCCCACCCAGAAGCATGTGGCAGCCATTGTATTGTTCACCTTCACCTAACCGGTAGGTAGCCATCTTCACAGGGAGGGGGGTCTGGGGCTGGGAGGCCTGCACTACAACTCCCACCATGCCCCCTTGTCCCACCCCTGAGCAGGAAGTAGCACCCCACCCCACCCAGAAGCATGTGGCAGCCATTGTATTGTTCACCTTCACCTAACAGGTAGGTAGCCATCTTCACAGGGAGGGGGGTTTGGGGGTGGGAGGCCTGCACTACAACTCCCACCATGCCCCCTTGTCCCATCCCTGAGCAGGAAGTAGCACCCCACCCCACCCAGAAGCATGTGGCAGCCATTGTATTGTTCACCTTCACCTAACAGGTAGGTAGCCATCGTCACAGGGAGGGGGGTCTGGGGGTGGGAGGCCTGCACTACAACTCCCACCATGCCCCCTTGTCCCACTCCTGAGCAGGAAGTAGCACTCCACCCCAACCAGAAGCATGTGGCAGCCATTGTATTGTTCACCTTCACCTAACAGGTAGGTAGCCATCTTCACAGGGAGGGGGATTTGGGGGTGGGAAACCTGTACAACAACTCCCACCATGCCCCCTTGTCCCACCCCTGAGCAGGAAGTAGCACCCCACCCCACCCAGAAGCATGTGGCAGCCATTGTATTGTTCACCTTCACCTAACAGGTAGGTAGCCATCTTCACAGGGAGGGGGGTTTGGGGGTGGGAGGCCTGCACAACAACTCCCACCATCCCTCCTTGTCCCATCCCTGAGCAGGAAGTAACACTCCACCCCACCCAGAAGCATGTGGCAGACATTGTATTGTTCACCTTCACCTAACAGGTGGGTAGCCATCTACACAGGGAGGCTGTTCTGGGGGTGGGAGGCCTGTACTACAACTCCCACCATGCCCCCTTGTCCCACCCCTGAGCAGGAAGCAGCACCCCACCCCACCCCGAAGCATGTGGCAACAATTCCCCCAAATGTGTCACAGAACAGGTAGGTAGACAGTGCATGCACCCTGACACTCCCCTCAAAAAGCATGGAGCCATATGACCACACCAGCCCTCACATGTCATCCAACTTGGGATACATCAAATAGCCACTTCCAGTGTACAGACAGAAAAGCGTATGTAACTGTCACAGAAACCAAAGTGTGACTCTCAAAATCACATTTAGAAGAAATCCAGGGCACAACCATGCACAGCACTGAATGCTATCTTGAAGTGCCGTGGGGGCAGAGCATCAAGGCCCATATGAATACAAAACAAGCATGGTCAGTAGTAACAAGAAAGCAAAGCACATGATATGACAAAGGTATGCATGAGACTACAATGGCTAGTCCATGCCCAGTCGTAATGCCTTCCATGCAGAGTGAACAACAAAGATGTTGCACATAAAGTAATTGTGCTGCTAGTCGTTATCTGATGACATGTCCACGTAATCACACAATCTGCACATTGTGCATGGTACCTATTGACATGTCACACCATGGACAAGTAAGGTATGTACCTCCACATCATGCCCAGATGCTCAAAACTGTGCAGACATACAATGTAATATCAATGTAAACTGTGTGGTGCATAACATGTAACAACAAAACATCTAACACCAAGCTTGAGGTGTGCACTGCAATGACCATTTCCCCTCTGTTCCACAGGTGACCAAGAACTGACAGCTGCAGATGACCACACCAACCTGCAGAGCCAGTCTCTCCCCCCCCCCCGGAACATGGACTCTCCGAAGCAGACTCCCTAGATTTCTCAGATGCGGAGCCCGAAGCTGGCCCATCAGGCATGCCAGGGCGCAACAGGTCCCAGGAACCCACTGTCCCCACCGCCAACACCTCAGCAACAACACCTACGCTGACCCCTGCTGTAACGACCTGTGCGGCCTCCACCACCACCACCACCACCAGTGCTACCTGCAACACTGTCCCTGCCTCAGCGGATGACCACCCCACAATCTGAGGAGGGCAGGGAGAGCACGCGTGTGCGTAGAGTGGTGACGCCACAGGTCCGGGACAGCAGGGCAGGTGGGAGGGCTACTAGGGGACAAGACCAACCGGACACTGGGACCGAAGCCCTGGCCAACATCACCAGAGTCCTTGGGGCATATAAACAAGCCCAGGGACCCACAGGCCAGGCTCTAGAGGAATCCCGTGGGCTCCGCCTGCTGCTGAGGTCCATTGACACACGAATGGGCCAAATCGTGGACCTCTGGGGCCAGCTAGTGGGTGTCCTGAGAGACAGGCCTGCGGCCCAAACAACAGCTCTACCTACCTCCAGTGGCCCGCAGGATGACAGTTCCCCCACCTCCCCTGCGGGCACAGAGAGGGGTGAGTCCTCAGACACCGCTGAGCCCGCAGAAGAGGCCCCCCCTGCCAAACACTCCAGGGGCTGTCCAAAGAAATCCCAGGGAGGATCACGTGGCAAAGCACCAGCCAAATGCCAGTCAAGGAGCCAGCCATGATGGCAACCCTCTTCACCTTGCCATTGACTTTGTTGACTGTGCTCATCCACACAACCAGGTTAATGGAATGCGTCTGTTGGACTGTGTCACCACAACAATGTGGTGACTACTCTATTGTCTCATCTACCATTACTGACAACTCATTGATTCCCTTTTCACCTGTTTGCAAATATTCACTTCCCTGTCACATATACCCATTGTTAATAAACACTCCTTACACACCTATGTTCACGTGTCAGCTCCATGTTTATTACAGGATGTACAATGTTGACTGGGATTACAATGCACCAGGAGCACGGATTGTTTGGAGGCATTGAGAGGCAGAAGGGACCTAGGAAAACACAAAAGAACAATATTCACTTGTCAGGTGATGGCATCACAGCCACTACACAACACGTGTCATCAAGGTACTCAAATATGCACACATCACAATGAGCAACAGTACCGACATAAACATCCTGTAGCTGGGCACAACTACCCTGTCCCAGAAACCTCAGCACCCAGCACAGAGACAACAACAGGCAGCAGTCACAAATCCCCCCTAGGCCTTTCCAACAACAACACAATCAGCAGACAATGGCACCGTTGTATGTTTCCACTCACCTTCAAGGGCAGTAGCGGTTGATGAGCTGTTGACGCAGGTCAACACCTTCCTCCTCTCCCCTATCCTCGTCACTGGACATGGGTGGGTTTCCAGGCGGTGGCCTCGGCTGCTCATCAGCGTCCAGGAGCAGAGAGATCTCCTTGCGCAAGGCCAGGTTGTGGAGCATGCAGCATGCAACTACGATCTGACACACCTTCTGTGGAGATTACATCAGTGCACCTCCGGTCTTGTCCAGGCAGCGAAATCGTGACTTCAGGAGACCAAAAGTACGCTCCACCACACGACGGGTCCTCCCATGGGCATCATTGTAGCGCACTTCACCCGGGGTCTTGGGATTCCGCAGTGGGCTCAGCAACCAAGGCCGGTTGGGATATGCAGAGTCACCTAGGTGTGAGACACACAGAACAAACGTGTAACATTACTGTGGCAGAGGACAGCATGTCACACATACAGCACGCTACTTCACCCTGCGTACTCACCCACAATCCATGCACGCTCCGGGAGCAGGTTTGCAATCAGCTGGGGCACAATGCTGTTACGCATGATGTACGAGTCATGAGCAGAGCCGGGAAATTTGGCACAGACATGTGAGATTATCATATCCGCCTGGCACACCACTTGCACATTGATGGAATGGAAATGTTTCCTATTCCTGTAGATATGCTCACGTGCCTGTGGTGGAACCAGGCCAACATGTGTGCAGTCAATGGCACCAACAACATTCGGGATGTGGCCAAGGGCATAGAAATCAGCCTTCACATCTGCCAATTCATGCCTCCTGGGGAAATGGATGTATCTGTCCTTGTAGGTCATCATAGCGGACAGGACATCACGTAGCACCATGCTGAACATGGGTTGCGACATCCCACCTGCGCTGGACACCGTGTACTGAAATGATCCAGTAGCCAAAAAATGCAGGGCCGCCTTCACCTTAGACGCTGGTGTGAAAGCAGTCGGATATGTTCTGCGAGGCCGCAGGTGGGGCTCCAACAGAGCACACAGGTCTTGTAGGGTGGGTCGATCCAGACGGAATTTCCGGATGACGTCCTCATCCTCCATGTCCGCCAGCACTGGGAAGGGACGATGCACATTTGGTCGCCTCCTAGGTGAGATGAAAGGGGACACATGTCAATGCAATCCACCATGAGATGTGTGCAACACCTTATGTTTTGACTGACACAGCGCAAACTATGACTGGCATCACACTTCAGCTTACTGCACAACTTACATGTGGAAACACCTTCAGCTACACTAGTCGTACACCTGTCCAGTTTTCACACAGTGAATACCTCCCATACAGATTGAGACCATGTGAATGGCCAAAGGGACATGTCCACATCTTGCGTAACCAACCCTAAGAGTAGTTCATACAGCATATGTGTGAAACAGCAACTCTGTCGGCTCCTACCTAGCTACTGTACCTGCCACACCTTCTTGCGTAAGTCGAACAGGGCACACATCAACAACACAATGAGCACAGTCTGTGCATTAAGATCAAGTATATACATGAGCAAAGCAAACTACACAGTGAAGTATGCACATTGTGTAGTCAGACCTTCATCACTGCGTGTTGCATAGCCAGATCACACATTGACTTGTGTACACATTGGAGAGTCCATCACACCACTGATCTGTGTACATGCACAACAATATCATAAGTGACATGTGAGGGAGTACATGCCAATGTTTGCAATCATGTGCACTGACATGGCATGTGTAGTCAGCAGTGGGCTAAATGTTAGACTGGCACAGTTTGCACTATCTACTGTCATGAATTAGGTGTCTACTGTACACTGATGAGAACTAGCCATTGCCATTGACACAGCATGATGTGTTCATAGGTGCTGTTAACATGTTCCGCCACCCAAATCACGGTCATGGGCACCAGTGTATGGCAGCCATATCGCGGTAGCGACCACCTGACCCCTGCGGTGTGTCACCACCAATGCCCATGCCCTTACAGCCAATAGGAAGCACAATCGCGGTAGTGACATACAGATTTGGAAATGGCGGTTGGCATGCTCCGCCACCCAAATCACGGTCATGGGCACCAATGTATGGCAGTCATATTGCAGTAGCGACCGCCTGGCTCCTGCGGTGTGTCACCGCCAATGCTCATGCCCTTACAGCCAATGGGAAGCGCAATCGCGGTAGTGACATACAGATTTGGAAATGGCGGTTGGCATGCTCCGACACCCAAATCACGGTCATGGGCACCAATGTATGGCATCCATATCCGGTAGCGACCGCCTGGCCCCTGCGGTGTGTCACCGCCAATGCCCATGCCCTTACAGCCAATGGGAAGCGCAATCGCGGTAGTGACATACAGATTTGGAAATGGCGGTTGGCATGCTCCGACACCCAAATCACGGTCATGGGCACCAATGTATGGCAGCCATATCGCGGTAGCAACCGCCTGGCCCCTGCGGTGTGTCACCGCCAATGCCCATGCCCTTACAGCCAATGGGACCCGCATCTGCGGTAGTGACATACAGATTTGAAAATGGCGGTTGGCATGCTCCGACACCCAAATCACGGTCATGGGCATCAATGTATGGCAGCCATATTGCGGTAGCGACCGCCTGGCCCCTGTGGTGTGTCACCGCCAATGCTCATGCCCTTACAGCCAATGGGACCCGCATCCGCAGTAGTGACATACAGATTTGGAAATGGCGGTTGGCATGCTCCGCCACCCAAATCACGGTCATGGGCACCAATATATGGCAGCCATATTGCGGTAGTGGCCGCCTGGCCCCTGCGGTGTGTCACCGCCAATGCCCATGCCCTTACAGCCAATGGGAAGCGCAATCGCTGTAGCCAAATACAATTTTGAAAATCGCGGTAGGTGTGCTCCGCTACCGCGGGGCCAGTCATTGGATGCAATTGAAAGATGCACGATCGCGGTAGCGACCGCCTGGCCCCTGCGGTGTGTCACCGCCAATGCCCATGCCCTTACAGCCAATGGGAAGTGCAATCGCGGTAGCCAAATACAATTTTGAAAATCACGGTAGGTGTGCTCCGCTACCGCGGGGCCGGTCATTGGATGCAATTGAAAGATGCACGATCGCGGTAGCGACCGCCTGGCCCCTGCGGTGTGTCACCGCCAATACCCATGCCCTTACAGCCAATGAGAAGCGCAATCGCGGTAGCCAAATACAATTTTGAAAATCGCGGTAGGTGTGCTCCGCTACCGCGGGGCCGGTCATTGGATGCAATTGAAAGATGCACGATCGCGGTAGCGACCGCCTGGCCCCTGCGGTGTGTCACCGCCAATGCCCATGCCCTTACAGCCAATGGGAAGTGCAATCGCGGTAGCCAAATACAATTTTGAAAATCGCGGTAGGTGTGCTCCGCTACCGCGGGGCCGGTCATTGGATGCAATTGAAAGATGCACGATCGCGGTAGCGACCGCCTGGCCCCTGCGGTGTGTCACCGCCAATGCCCATGCCCTTACAGCCAATGGGAAGCGCAATCGCGGTAGCCAAATACAATTTTGAAAATCGCGGTAGGCGTGCTCCGCTACCGCGGGGCCGGTCATTGGATGCATTTGAAAAAAGCTGAGCTGGAACACCAATTGCAGCAGATTAGAAACACAGAAACTACCCCAGGGGGCTATATATGTGTGGGAGAGAGCCTCACATTTCCACTGCTTCCAGACACTGTTGCCTGACACTCTTCACCACCAACTGCTGCTGCTCCTGTCTCCTGGACCCAGACACTGCTGCCTGACACTCTTCACCACCAACTGCTGCAGCTCCTGTCTCCTGGACCCAGACACTGCTGCCTGACACTCCTCACCACCAACTGCTGCTGCTCCTGTCTCCTGGACCCAGTGATGGCGAGGACTGAAAACATCAGGGCCCGTCCCTTCACCACAGAGGAGCTGGAGGTCCTGGTGGGCGAGGTGCTCACACAGTATGGGAGGATATATGGTGCTCCAGATGTCCTGGTAAGTGTTTCAGAGTGGAAGTGAGAGTGCAGGGAGTGCACACATGAAGTAGATCTGCTGCAGTATGTGCCTGAGAGTGTGGGTTTGTGTGATACACTGCCGAGCATGCTGATTCTGGAAAATTAGGTTTGTAGCCTATTTCACACATTCCCCGGGCTGCATTTCAGGATGGGAGGGACATGCAGTCTTCTTGCAGCCATACAGTGACACTGCAAGTATAGAAAGTGGGAGTCAGGACAGACTCTGCCTGTGCTAATGGATCTGTGAGTCCATTAGGTTTTTCATAGCCTCATTTGTGAAAGGAGAAAGACTTCACGTCCAGAGGGTACTGATGGAAGTGTGTCTGACTCTATATTGCCACCATGGATATGTAAGCATTATGCACAAGAGTGAAATGCCTGAGGGTGACACTCTTGGCAAATCATACACATATGACACCTCAGATTTCTATACTTTGCAAATATCATCCTCCCATTGCTTTCATCATGTGTTCAGACTCGCATGTGTAGGCACTGTTTGCCCTCTCATATTGTACCTGCATGTGATTGTTCTCATGGCCCACGTTAAATCTCAGTGTGAGCCCTCTGGCCTGCACAGTCACTGCCCAATTTGACAAGGACCCATCACTGAATGGACAGAGTGAGACATATGGGTTGCTTGCTACCCTATCCATCAAAGAGTTATCTCAGGCCTGTGTATTGTACAAGACAGACCTTGTGAGAAGGGTGTGAGACTGTAAGATCATGTCCCTAAATGTGACCTCCATGACACAGTGAGCCATTCACAGGGCAAGGACATTGAGAGGTGTGCAGTGTTGGACACAGTGAGTCTGCCCCTACACATCCTTTCCAATGTGATGTATGTCTTGCTCACTCACAAACTGCATCGCAGATGTGGGCCTCCTTCACATTGCTTTCTGTGCTGCCATTCAGCATGTGTATGAGATGAGCAGGTACTGTGTCCATCCTCATACCTGCATGCATTTTGTTATGATTATCCCATGCTCATGTACTACGTGTCATGCTGTATTTTCTCTGCTAAACATATCTGTGTAGCTGTGCTGAGTTTGTGCATTCTCCTGTACTGAGAGATAGTGATACATAACCCAGTGTCACTGAAATTTCCTCCTCTTGTCTCCCATGCCTTCAGCTCAAATTCCACCAGCGTAAGGCCGTATGGAGGGCCATTGCATGCAAGGTGCGGGCTCTGGGTGTCTCCAACCGACGACACACACACTGTCACAAGAGGTGGGATGACATCTGCCGGCTGAGCAAAAACGTGGCAGAGATGACGCTGGGGCTGCTCCCTCGGACTGGCAGGTTGGCGCGCAGGAGCGACTAATGGCCCGCATCTTGGCAGTGACACAGCCAGAGCTGGATGCACGTTTGAAGGACCATCAGCAGCAAGCTGGGGGTGAGTATTCTGGGAAGGGTGACTTTGGTTGTGAGTGACTGCATGTATTCCAAGCCTGAGCCAGTGCTAAGCTCTGTGATGTTGCTATTGTGATGCAATGGCTTGTGAGTGGCCTCTCTGTTGTGTGCAGATGTCATGCTTTTTCACTGCATGTACTTTCTCATGTCATTGATGTAATGGCCCTTGATGTTCATTTCGGAGTTGTGGGCTTATGGCATCGGCTGCATTGGTGGAGTCAGGGACATCCCATGGCAGTGACCGGCAGGGTGCCTCATCTGAGTGTGCTTTCATCAATGTGTGCAGTGCCTGACCTCAAAATTGTGTGAACTACACATCTGACACCAATGTGCAAGTGTAGTTGTGCCCCAAAGCACGACATGGTGGATGGCATGAGCTCATGGCCATTGCAAATTCATATTTTGGAGTCTGTATCTGTGTTGTCCCCTTATGGTGACTCCATATGTGACTGTGACAACATGTTGTGATGTACATCTTTTTCACCCACAGGGACTTAGGTATGCTCAGAGGGATCTGTATGTCTGGTTACATGGGGGCACGGGCAAGCTGTTTGGCTGTGTGGACATCACATGGGTCAATTCTGCCAAGTTTGCATGTTTCCATGCGGTTTTTGATATTTGTACTTAGGGGTCGCACAATGTGACTGCACAGGGTGGTGTGCAACATGGGGGTATCACCATCTTGTTTTGTGCGTTGCTTGCATGTGATGTGTGTGTGTATGGCACTAAACTGTATCTACGTCTCTGTCTCTTGCAGCATCTACCGAGGGCACTGAAGGACAGGGGACGGACACCAGTGGTGAGGCATCAGGCACAACTGCTTCACATGAGCACACTGACACTGATGTGACCAGCGCCTCGGAGGGGGACAGGAGTGTGCTTGAGGAATCACAGCCAGAGACACCAACCTCAACTTCATCTGACGGCAGCGGTGACTCCTCAATGTTGGCGGGCACAGGGAGTGGGAAATCTGCCTCCTCTTCCACCACACATCGTCCAGTGCCCACCCTCCCAGCGACTTCCACTAGTGCTGCCCGTGTTCGCACCAGTAAGAAGGGAAGAGTGTCCTTCCCCCCAGGCACCGCTGCCCCTGCCTCCCCTGCTGCCCTCAGTGTTGAGTCTGTTGAACTTTTGCGCCAGCTGTGTGTGGGTCAGACGACTCTCCTGAATGCCTTCCTAGACCATGACAAGAAGTTGGCACAGGTAGTTGCCTTCATGGAGGGCATTCATTTAGACGTGGGTGGGCTCCACAGGCCTGTCCAGTCTTTGTACTCCTCAGTGACGGCAGCCATTCAGCTGTCACAGGCTCAGAGTCCAGCTCCAGTCCCTTCGGCCACCCCCCTGCCAGTGGCTACATCTGACGAGAGTGACCAGACACCACAGCCCTCAGGCTCAAGGTACACCACACGCAGCACACAACAGCATCACCCCAAGCGGGCCAGAGAGCATACACCATCCCCCAAACCAACCAAAGTCACCCCGGTGCGCAAAGGCAAAAGCCCTTCAGGTGACACTCAGGGGCATCAAGCCAAGAAGCAGGCCTCAGGCTCACATGCCTCAGGCTCACATGCCTCAAGATCATCCCCATCCAAGGACCCTTCTGTCCAAAAAGCGTCTCCCAAAGACAAGCAGACAGTTGCCGTGCCTGCTGTGAAGTTGGTGCCTGCTAAGAGTCCACAGAAAAAGGCCTCTAAGGCAGATTCACCCACAACCTCAACTCCCACCCATACCCCTGTGAAGCTGGGAAAGGGGGGCACTGTAGGGGAGTCACCTGGTCAACAGGGGATGGAGGGGAAAAGGCAAGGCCAGGCCAAGCGTACCGCCGGATCCAGCAGATCCCCAGAGGGAGGGCCGCCGCCTGCACCTGATGCACCTGATGCACCTTTGGTGGAGAGTGTGCCTGTTTGGCCGCCCCACCTCCCACTCCTACCAAGACCAAGATTACCTATCGAATCCCCAAGAAGTGGAAAGGCACCCCTCCACATTCTCCCTCACACACTGTGTCTCACGGCAGCATGTCTCCGCCTCCACGTGCCACCACACCACCCGGTCCAAGCAGCCCTCCGGCGCACAAAGCCACTGATGCCTCTACCTCAGCTGGTCATCTCTCTCCCAGGTCCAGTACTCCAACTGGGCACGATAATCAGCCACCTCCCAGTTTGACTGACAGCCACGTCTGAGGCTGAGTCCCCCTACCACACCTGTCCCTCCCACAGCGGTGCCTGGATTGCCCATTGTTGTCCCCCTAGCTGTGTTGCTGACCATGGCAGTGTACGGTCTCACCCATTCCCTGTGCAGGTTCTCATGCACACATGTGTCAACTCTGAACTGTGGACTGGCCACTGGCCCTGCTGTGTTTCACTTTGTTTGCCCATTCCCTGTGCAGGTTCTCATGCACACATGTGCCTACTTGGAGCTATGGAATGGCCACTGGCCTTGCTGTGTTTCACTTTGTTTGCTCATTCCCTGTGCAGGTTCTCATGCACACATGTGCCTACTCTGAACTGTGGACTGGCCACTGGCCTTGCTGTGTTTAACTTTGTTTGCCCATTCCCTGTGCAGGTTCTCATGCACACATGTGCCTACTTGGAGCAATGGACTGGCCACTGGCCTTGCTGTGTTTCACTTTGTTTGCCCATTCCCTGTGCAGGTTCTCATGCACACATGTGCCTACTTGGAGCTATGGACTGGCCACTGGCCTTGCTGTGTTTCACTTTGTTTGCCCATTCCCTGTGCAGGTTCTCATGCACACATGTGCCTACTTGGAGCTATGGACTGGCCACTGGCCTTGCTGTGTTTCACTTTGTTTGCCCATTCCCTGTGCAGGTTCTCATGCACACATGTGCCTACTTTGAACTGTGGACTGGCCACTGCCCTTCCTCTTGTCTACTTTTGATGCCTATCTGGGTAATATGTAATAAAGACAGTTACTCCTGTTGTCTGCTTTGTCAGTGTCCTTGCTATATGAATATGTATGGGTATGGTTTTATGTGACACATGATCTGTATGCCACTTTAACATTGCCAATCAATCAATCAATCAATCAATCATGTCACTTATAAAGCGCACTACATACCCGCGAGGGTCTCAAGGCGCTGGGGGAAGAGGGGGGTGGTGCTGCTACTGATCGAAGAGCCAGGTCTTGAGGAGTCTTCTGAAGGCCAGTAGGTCTTGGGTCTGTCGGAGGTTGGTGGGGAGGGTGTTCCAGGTCTTGGCGGCGAGGTGGGAGAAGGATCTGCCGCCGGCGGTCGTTTTCCGGATGCGGGGGACTGTGGCGAGGGCGAGGCTGGTCGAGCGGAGCTGGCGGGTGGGGGTGTAGAAGCTGAGTCGTCTGTTGAGGTAGGCTGGTCCGGTGTTGTGGAGTGCTTTGTGTGCGTGGATGAGGAGCTTGAAGGTTATCCTCTTGTTGACAGGGAGCCAGTGCAGGTCTCTCAGGTGGGGTGTGATGTGGCTGCGTCGGGGGATGTCGAGGATAAGACGTGCAGAGGCGTTCTGGATGCGTTGCAGCCGTCTCAGGAGCTTAGCCGTCGTTCCTGCATAGAGGGCGTTTCCGTAGTCCAGCCTGCTGGTGACGAGGGCCTGGGTGACTGTTTTTCTTGTTTCGGTGGGGATCCACTTGAAGATCCTGCGGAGCATTCGGAGGATGTTGAAGCAGGATGAGGAAACGGCGTTGACCTGCTTAGTCATGGAGAGGGTGGGGTCGAGGATGACCCCTAGGTTGCGTACGTGGTCGGTGGGTGGCGGGGCTGTTCCCAGTGATGTTGGCCACCAGGAGTCGTCCCAGGCTGAAGGGTTGGAACCAAGGATGAGGACCTCTGTCTTGTCCGAGTTCAGCTTCAGGCGGCTGCTCCTCATCCATTCGGCGACGGCCTTCATTCCTTCGTGGAGGTGGGCTTTGGCGGTGTGAGGGTCTTTGGTGAGGGAGAGGATCAGCTGGGTGTCGTCGGCGTAGGAGATGATGTTGAGGTTGTGCTGTCGGGCGACGTGGGCGACGGGTGCCATGTAGATGTTGAACAGCGTTGGGCTGAGGGAGGAGCCTTGGGGTACGCTGCAGATGATCTTGGTGGCCTTGGATCGGAAGGGGGCGAGGCGGACGCTTTGTGTTCTGCCGGAAAGGAAGGATGTGGTCCAGTCCAGGGCCTTCTCTTGGATCCCGGCGTCGTGAAGGCGTGTTCGTAGTGTGTGGTGGCAGACCGTGTCGAAGGCGGCTGATAGGTCCAGGAGGATGATGGCTGCTGTTTCTCCGTTGTCTAGCAGGGTCCTGATGTCATCGGTGGCGGCGATGAGGGCGGTTTCGGTGCTGTGGTTGCTGCGGAAGCCGGACTGGGAAGGGTCCAGGATGTTGTTCTCCTCGAGGTAGCGGGTCAGTTGTTTGTTGACGATTTTCTCGGTGACCTTCGCGGGGAACGGGAGCAGAGAGATGGGTCGGAAGTTCTTGAGGTCCTTGGGGTCTGCCTTGGGTTTCTTGAGTAAGGCGGTGATCTCGGCGTGCTTCCAGCTTTCCGGGAAGGTTGCTGTCTCGAAGGAGATGTTGATTATTTTCCGGAGATGGGGCGCGATGGCTGTACTGGCTTTGTTGAAGATGTGGTGAGGGCACGGGTCTAGCGGTGAACCGGAGTGGATGGTGTTCATGATCTCGCTGGTGTCCTCGTCGTTGATGTTGGTCCAGGAGAGCAGGCGGTTGGTGGTTGTGGGGGCAGTGGTCTCGGTGGTTGCCGGGCGGTCGTGGTGTTGAAGCTGTCGTGGATGTCGGCGATTTTGCGGTGGAAGGAGGTGGCCAGTGAGTCGCACAGGTCTTGCGACGGCTGGATGTCGTTGGTGTTGGAGCTGGGGTTGGAGAGTTCCTTCACGATGTTGAAGAGCTCTTTGCTGTTGTGTGCGTTGTTGTCTAGGCGGTCTTTGAGTGAGGCCCTTTTGGCGGATCTGATGAGGTGATGGTGACTGCGGGTGGCGCTCTTGTGGGCGGCGTAGCTGTCCGCTGTCCGTTCGTGGAGCCAGATCTTCTCCAGTTTTCGGCATGTTCGTTTGGAGGCCTGGAGGTCTTCGGTGAACCAGGTGGCTTTCTTGCTGGTGTGGCTGTTGGGCGGATTCTTGAGCGGGGCGAGGGTGTTGGCGCAGTCGTCGATCCACTGTCTGAGGTTGCGGGCGGCGGTGTCGGGGTCGGAGGGTTCGGCGGGTGGGCTCAGGGCGAGGGTTGTGGTTAGCTGGTCTTCCGTGACTCTGCTCCAGCAGCGGCGAGGCATTTGTTCGGTGCGGTGGTGCATGGTGGGCTTCCTGTAGGTGAAGTGGATGCAGTGGTGGTCAGTCCAGTGGGGTTCGGAGGTGTGGTTGAAGGAGACGTGTGGGCTTGCGGAAAAGATGGAGTCTAGCGTGTGGCCGGCGGCGTGGGTGGGTGTAGTCACGAGCTGTCTGAGTCCGAGGGTGGCGAGGTTGTTGATCAGGGTGGTGGAGTTGGTGTCCTTGTTGTTCTCGAGGTGGAAGTTCAGGTCCCCGAGGAGGATGTAGTCCGTGGAGGCGATGGCGTGTGTGCTGACGAAGTCAGCGATGGAATCGCTGAACTGTGGTCGAGGGTCCGGGGGTCTGTAGATGAGGGTTCCTCTGAGGGTGGTGTTGGGATCAGTGTGGATCTGGAAGTGCATGTGTTCGGCGGTGCTGAGGGTGTCGTCGGTGTTGGTTGAGACTCTGAGGGTATTCCTGTGGACGATGGCGATGCCTCCTCCCGAATCCGTTGGTGCGGTCCCTGCGGGTGATCTTGTATCCGTCCGGGATGGCAATGGCGATGTCGGGGGCTGAAGCGGGATTCAGCCAGGTCTCCGTCAGGAATGCGACGTCTGGGGAGGTTGAGTCGAGAAGGTCCCAGAGTTCGATGGCGTGTTTGCGGGCGGAGCGGGTGTTGAGGAGGATGCATCTGAGGTAGTTGGGTTCTTTCCTGGGCGGTGGTTTGGCGGGGCGGGTGCTGGCGAAGCTGCAGTTCCGGCAGGTGAAGGGCCCTTGGGTGCGCTTCCGCAATGGCTTGTTTGACTTTTTCTGAGTTTACCAGAGGTGACAGGCACTTCAGTTCTTCTTGAGTCTGAGGCTTGGGGGTGCAATGATGGTTCTTTGTGATGACCTACTGTTATCCGAATCATTCTATGGTCAGGTTTGCTAAATTGTACACATGACATGTTAGGATGCACTACCAGCACAGAGGGGAATTCTATCCACAGTATTGCAGGCAGGCCGGCCAGGGTCCATCATGTGTGTGTGATCATCATCATCAAAGTCTTTATTTCGGTCTTACAGTACCATAAAAGACACAAACACAAACACATGAATTATAGTTAATGACGTTCAGAATAAAAGGTACTATAAAATGCTCCATATACAGACTCTTGAGAATAAAAAGAACAAATTCATAATACAAATGTACAAACACAGAAAAAGGATCAGAGCTAGGCAAGTCTTGTTATTAAATAATTCTACCTATCGGGACGCAATCTAAAGTGCTAGTGCATTAATAAATATTGTTTGCATCTCAATTACTGGTATGTACGGCCCGATTAGACAGCATCAGCCATTTTGAAGCCCATGCCCCAAATGACCAATAAAAGGTATAAAAAACTTTAAAATATTAACATAAAAACCAATTATTTACAAAGTAGGTAATAGAATTTAGGGACACACCCATCTGGACTAATCATTATAATTTCAGTTTATTTTGTCCATGTCAGTCGGGGAAATAGTTAGAGCCCTCCTTCTGATAGCCCAAGACTGGCCTAAATATTTTGCAGTTGCACAAGCATAAAGTGGTCTCGCATCTGACTTTAAAATACGTAAGGCATCTTTGTGGCTGTGTGTCCTGAATTGTCTACATACCGGATCTAGCCAATTCCTTCTAGGTCTGGCATAGGCAACACAAGCAAAAAATACATGGCCTATTGTTTCATGGGGGCATAAACAGGAGGGACAGCCCTTAGGCTGTGATTTATTTATCAGCCAGGAGTTAGTGGAGGCATTAATGGGTAGACTGCCATGTCTGAACTGAATGTACAATTTCCTGTCTGCCGGCACCTTAATAATATCTAGATAGCATTCTAGCCGGCTGATGGATTTTATATCAGTAAAAACATCAGTTAAACTGCCATGACGGATTTTCAAGAAATTCTTCTGTTCTACCCATGCCCAATACAGAGATTTTATTTGGTCCCTAGAATATGAGGGCGAGAGACCAGCAGGCTCCTTAGGCACACCTATGCCAGCTCGGATGGAATCTAAATGTTTAATCCACCCAATTTTTTGGTTTTTATCCAAGCAGAAACTTCGGTAAAGTCAGCGGCATAGGGAGCCAGGTCGGGGGTAGTGACCAGTCTATGCCAAAAGAGCAGTGGGCGTAAGCTCACCTGGTCATTAATGGACTTGATACCCAGGTTAAGATTCAAGGGGAGAAGAGGAGTGCTTTGGGGGAGTGATACCAAGCTCCTAAGGAACTTGTTTTCCACCATTGAGAGAATGTTTACATTTACTGAACCACACAGCTCTGCCCCATAGAGTACACTACTCACTACCTTGCAACTGTACAGTTTGAGAGCAGGGGCTACAGGCTTAGTATATGAAAGGCAGTGCTCCCGCCGCAGAGCCCCAGTTAGCTGGGAACATTTCAGGGACGGTGATCTTTCTTGATGTGTGAACAGCAGTGTTGGTATATGGTCATCTTGTGATGGGCTGTCTTCCTAGTCACATGGGTACATTTGTGTATGTGTGCAGTTTAGTGGTCATGAAGTGTGAAGGGGTGACTTGGTCAGTAGTGTTGATGTGTGTGTCCCCCTGCAATGCCAACTGCACACATGTATGACCCAGGAGCTGAGTGCCTGTTTGTTTGATTTGTCAGCCCTGTGCTTGTGATTGTGTGCACATGTGGGAGTTGTAGGTTGTGCACTGTACAGTGTGTTGGTGTGTCCTTGCACTCCTGGGGGACACCTACTTGTTGTTGCTTCCAGTTGTGAGTATGCAGAGTGTGTGACAGCCAAGTCTGTGTTGTGTTTTGTTGATCAGCCATGTGTCTTGTTACTGTTTGTGCTCACTGTGCAGACCAGCTCAGCCACACTGACGTTGGTGAGTTTTCTCATGCATTGCTGTCACTTGAGGCATTTTTGGCTCCAGTATGGTATGTGGAGTCATACCATCCCCTAGCTTTGCTACTGAAGCCTACCCATTGTGAGTGACTCCTCCATGTATTTGTGTATAGTACACTCCTGACCTGTCCACTACTGACGTACACAACACTTCACTATCATGTCACCTGTCCCCTTGGGTTGCCAGTGTGTGAGCATCCTCACCACTTCATTAGTTACACTGTGCTTTGTGGTGCTGATCTGTGCACAGGACCAATGTGCCACTCAGGAGAGTTTCACATATGGTTATGTGTGATTTTCTTGTACTGGTTTGCAGTCATTGTTGATCATGTGCAGTGCAACTGTTTGTGCTGCACAGTCCTCTGTTCATGTTGTTTGCACCTGGGTGTCCTTGAGTTGTGCATCTGTGATTGTTGGGTTAGCTGTATGTGTGTTTGGTGAGGTACTGCTACCCTTCCAGAGTGTGATGTTGTCTGTGTGCTGTGCTGATTTGTGTTGTGGGAGTACATGGTGTGACACTGAGATGTGTGTGCTACTGATTTGGTTGGTGTGCACACACTGCTTGGCCTGCATGGAGTGCTTTCAGTGTATGTTGCCTTGTACTTGCCTGGTGTGCATCCCCTGATGTCCAGCTGAGTTTGCAATGTGATGTATTGGCATGTACATCTGTTGTGTTTTTGTTGTGGATGTGTGCAGTGTTTGGGCTGTGTTGGCACTTTCTGCTGACAGATGCTCTGTGTGTGATGTTCTATTTGCATTACATTGTGTGTGAGTTGTTTGTGCATTGTGATACATTCAGATGTGTGTTGCAGGTGTAGTGTAGATTACCTGTGTGTGTGTCACATGCAGCAAGTTATGTTCTGGTTGCTGGCCTTGTTTTGAGTGCACACTAGTGCTATGTCCTCCTATCTTTGGCCTGTCACTTGTCAGGATTGTGCATGTGCATGTGCATGCATGTGGTACACTATGACACCATGTTGACTTGATGGGTGGTGTGTCTGTCTGTGTTAGCTTATTGTCCCATTGATCCCAGTTTGTGTTCCTGATTGTTTTGAGATGATGCACTTCTTGTTTGTGTTGGGGTATGGTGTCTGTGCATTGCTCCTAGGTGACAATGTTGTGTACTCCTGTTCTGTCCTGTTCTGTCTAGGGACACATTGCCTTTCCACTGTTTGGCTGCACATGTCTGGGCTTGTTGGACTTCTGTGGATGTTGTTGGTGAGCTTTGTGTTTGACTGTTGTTTTTGTGTCTGCATTGGTTCAGGCATCCCTGAGTGTGAGCGTGATGTTTGTAGGTGCAGCACAGGGTGTGTGGTTGGTTGTCAGTGAACTCACAGGGCCTTATTTGCACCATTATGTGTGTTTCTCACAGGTGTAGAGTGTTGCAGGTGTGAGGTGAGGGGCATGTGTGGTAGTCCTACTTGTGTTTGACAGTCATGGAGTGTGACAATGAGCCATGTGTGTTGTGCTGATGACATACACATGTCAAGTAAGTTGACACAGATGTGTGGCTGGTCACTGTATGACTTCAGACGCTTCCTATCATTCCTGTGCCTATGCATGGCTTGCCTTGCTGTCTCCCTGAGTTGTTGCACAGAGGTCACTGTGATTTAATTTCACTCACTGTGCCAGCCATGTCTGATTTGATGGCCTAAGGGTGGTGTGCTATGTTCCTTCTCTTGCATGTAATGTACACATGCTTTGTGGCTTGCTCCATGACTTTCCAATACTGTCCACCTCACTTTTGCCTAGCCCATTTATTGTCCTCCATTGCTGCTGACATCTGTTATGTGTATGTGGCTGTGTGTCAGTGTGGGGTGTGTCTGGGTGACTTGACAGGCAGAGTGTACAGTTGAGTGGTTGTTCATATGCAGTGTGAGTGTTCATTTTGTGATTGGACTCACTTTGCTTGACATGAGCGGGGGTAGGTGTCAGGTGAGGAATGCCCTGCCCCTGAGCTTCTGTGCAGGGTGTTCCTCTTCTCCCCCACCTTCTGAGACAGGCTCCCTGGTTGTTTGGTGTGTGTGGTGCAGGGTCAGGGTACACCTGGCTGGTTAATTGTGCAGGGGGAGCACAGGAGGAGCACACAGCATATCCCCTAATGGTTGTGGGGGGCGTAGTGTGTGATGGGTGAGGGTGGGGCCCTATGATCTTTGTGGACTGCCCATGCCTGGCGCTGGCCCTGCCTACTACATTGTGCGCATTTTTTCCCGCGTCTGCACCGCTGCGGTGACGTGACCGGGACATTGCTGTGATTTCGCGGTTGATGGATGGCCCGGATGCAGAGGGGTGATTTCGTGACAGGTAGAACATGTGTGGGTACACTTGGGGGTGTGTTCCTGTCCCCACCAGAGTGTCTGATGTGGACAGGAACCGTATGTCAGCCCAGTAGTTGTGTGTTGTGGTTGTGTGCGGAGTTGTGTGATTGCGTACCTGCGGCGTTGTCCGCGACGGGCCATTATTTGCTGGTAGTGGAGCAGGTACAGCACGGGAAAGGCATGTAGAGCTGGATCCATTGCGGTCGGGACCGGGATGAGGGGTCCGTGAGTCTGGTTTCGCGCTCCGCTGGCGTGCTTCCGCCGTCTCTGGTTGGGTGGTTTTCCCGCAGCGGTGTGACGGGCTGTTTGGGGCATCGTGATTTGTACGGCGGACGGGACGTCATTCCGCACGGCAGTGGGTCTCTATTGGCTCACTCCGCCGTGGTGGCTGGCGCATTTTTATGGCGGTTCATGTCGCACCGCCGCGGACGGGAAATGGGCTATGTTTGCCCATCGTAATATGGCGGGCGTGAGGCCCGCTGCTGGCGTGTGGAAAATTACATTTTTCACCACCGCCAGCACCGCGGAGGTGCCTCCGCCCGCCATCGTGATGAGCCCCTAAGCGTGGACAAGGTCCTGCCTATAGTGTGGTCGGACCACAAGGCCATTTTTCTTTCACTTGAGGTCCCCCCCAATAAAGGCCCTTGTACCAATGCACTTAGAACCCTCAAGTTTGGGCCCTGGAAAAAGCTTGATGTTGACGAACTGAAGGATATTCTTTCCAACTCGAACCCAGTCTCAGATAACAATGTGAGCCACGCATCAATAAACTATACTCACTGGTTAGAATTAGCAGTCCTCAGACTGGTACCAGAAAAACTAATAAAGTGTCATAGGAAAAATCCATCAGCCCCATGGTACTCACAAGAACTGAAAGTCTCCCAACTGAAATGTAGGCTCCAAGAGCACAGGAGGAGAAATTAATATTGTCCGGAAGAAAAGATTAAGGGGCCGATTCCGATCTCGGCCGGTAGGGCACCGAATCGGATTCGGCTTTACCGGATCCGATTCGGACGCCCTGTTTCCGACCGATTCGAACACCCGTCCGCGCGAGCAAGTACGATGCGAGCGCACGCGAAATCCCCGACCGACTCGTTCCCGGCTCCGAACCGCTCCGACCGACTCGTACGGACTCGACTCGCACCACGCAATGGAGACGTTCCCTGACCAGGCAAGTACGATGCGTGCCTCGAACAGTCTGACCGACTCCCACCATCCGGCTCGAAAGAGCAGTCGGAGCCGGACTTCGGGGGTCCTGTACGCGTAGCCGCGCGAGTCGCACACAGGGGGGACCCATGGGTCCCCCCTACACATGCATGTACGGCGCGAGTCGCACCGATGCGTACCCGCTGTAGGGGGCGCCCTTGTTCGCGACGCACCCATTGAGTCAATGGGAGCCCGTGTACGCGTCGTACGACTGGCTCCCATTGACTTCAATGGGAGTCCGACCGAATCGAGTCCGATAGCATGCGTCCGCATCGTACTCGTTCGGTCGGACTGCTAGAGTCCGGTTCGGTCGGATATCTCTCTGAATCCGACTCGGTCAGAGGGATTTCCGGCCTGAATCGGAATCGGCCCCTAGGTATAAAAAATTAATTGGAACTAATTAAAGCAGCTAAGTCTAAATACTTCACTTAAAAGATAAGCTTATCCAAAAATACAGCCAGGGAGCTATTCAAAACGGTTATGTCTTTTTCAAACTCGAGCAACAGCAGTACTTTTAACCCTGACCAGTCCTTCTGCAATAAGCTGGCAGATTTTTTCCAGACCAAAGTATAATCTATCTTTCAAGATTTCAATCTTACCCAGAACACCTTGGGTATAGGAGGGGCTCCAACCCTTGCAGAGGAACTGGATTCACAACAATTCCATAGGGGCCCAGACACCCAAAAATTTGACAAGTTTGCCCTTTTCACTATGGAAAAAGTAATTAGCCTTAGTAATTCCATCAAATCTGGGGCTCCCTCAGACCCCCCCAGGTCTTTAATCTGATCTCCAGCTCAGTTGTTGGACCACTTATGGAATTACTAAATGAGATACTGACCACAGGGCAGTTGCCGGCCATTTGGCAGAGCAAACCACTGTACCGAATAGGCTCTGGTAGCAGCCTCTGAGCAACTGAAAATGGTGATCGACAAGGGCGACAAAGCCGCATTGATTTTATTAGATCTATCTGCCGCTTTTGACACAGTTCACCATTCACTCCACATAAACCGTCTCTATTTGCTGGGTTTTAGGAACTCCGCACTGACTCTGCTGAGCTCGTTCCTAAGTGATAGGCAATAGCTCGTGGAGATGGGAGATTCCAGTTCCTCTTCCTTCTCCCGCCCTTGTGGGGTTCCTCAGGGGTCCTCCCTCACCGCCATGCTTTTTAATATCTGTGTTACCCCCTTGATTAATCTCATTCGCAGTCATGGCCTTGCAGTATTATCCTACTCCGATGACACACAAATTGTGGTGTCCATATCATCAGATGTTAAAGAGGAGGCAAAACATTTCTGTAGCTGCATGCCTCAAATTGCAAACTGGATACAAAGAAATTGTCTGAAGTTAAATTCTGAAAAAACCGAAGTCCTGCTTTTTGGAAATGAGACCACCTTCTGGAACTCATCATGGTGGCCTTCGGATTTAGGCTGCCTACCCTTGCTGGCTCAAAAAGCAAGAAACCTGGGTGTCAACTTTGACACCAAATTATGCTTCTCAGAACAAATAAATCAGACCTCCACCTCGGGCTTTTTTGTGCTCAGGGTGCAAAAGATTTTTCCGTTCATTTCCCTGGAACTGCAAAAGACTGTGATGATGGCACTTATCTTCTCAAAGATGGACTACTGTAATGCTCTGTATTTGGGCACTCATAAGCATCTGGTGAAAAAATTTCAATCGCTACAGAATGCAGCTGCAAGAATGCTCTCAAAAACTCCCAAGTTTTCATCCATATCCCAATCATTGCATGGTTTGCACTGGCTCCCAGTCAGTAAGAGGATCATTTTTAAGGCACTATGCCTGGTCCATATAGCCCTTCATCGGACCGGTCCAGTATACTTTCAGAAACTGCTCTCTTGGTACACTCCCAGTAGGCATCTTAGATCCAGCTCAGCTCGAATGGTAACTATTCCCAGATTAAGCAAAGCAAGACGGGGTGGAAGGACATTTTCCTTCTGCGCAGGTTAACTCTGGAATTCACTGCCACTAACTCTACGTTCCCAACCCATCCTACTGCAGTTTAGGAAGCAGTTGAAGACCAGGCTCTTTACTGAATCTTTCAGTCAAGTTTAGTGCCCCTCTCCAGTTTTGCTTTTTTTCTGTCGTCTAATCGCTAGCCCTACGACACCCCCGGGTAATTGTGCGCTATATATAACAATTTTACATTACATACATTTACATTTATGTAGATTTTTAGAGTGCACTATCTCTGTTCAACCATTGCATTACTTCTGGTATGATATACAGTAATGTTTTAATCTGCCTAACACCTTAGTTGTTTAGAAAATCCTTCATATAAGCAGAAACTAATTGAATCCTGTGCTCTGTCACAATTTCCTCTAAACAACCTCCCTTTCTAAAAACCTCTTTAAGATGGATCACTGACAGAATATCGACAGCAAAAATGTCGAGGTACAAAAATATCGGGACAAAAATATCGTTGTCCAGAATATCGAAGTGCTATCTACATCATGGTAAGTACAAAAATATCGAAAAAAAATATTGTTGTCAAAAATATTGTAAAAAATATCGTTTTTTTTAAATGCTTAAAAAATAATGTAAAATAAAGTAAGTAATACATATAATTAAAAAAACATAGTTAGAATTATTAGAAAATGTTTAAAATAATAAATAATAAATATAATGTTAGAAAATAATTAAACATACATATATATAAAATATAATATATAAATGTACTTAATATTTATAAATAAATATTATAATAAATTATAAAATGTTAGAAACATACTAAAAATTATAAATACAAATATATATACATATACCAGTAAAATAAAAATAAAATATATATATAATAATTAAAAAAATTAAAATATTATAATCTTTTACAATTACATTTGACACTACATTAACAGCAACAGTAGGGAAAATGTTGGATAGCGGAGGGGAATAATTTACTATTCCCACTCCAGGGAGTGCAACAGTAAGAAAAGTGTTGGATAGCGAAGGGAATAATTTACTATTCCCACTCCAGCAAGTACAACAGTAGGGAAAGTGTTGGATAGCGTAGGGGAATAATTTACTATTCCCACTTCAGGGAGTGCAACATTAAGGAAAGTGTTGGATAGCGTAGGGGTAAATATTACTATTCCCACTCCAGAGATAGCAACAGTAGGGAAAGTGTTGGATAGCATAGGGGTTAAAATTACTATTCCAACTCCAGAGAGTGCAACAGTAGGGAAAGTGTTGGATAGCGGAGTGGATAAAATTACTATTTCCACTCCAGCGAGTGCAACAGTAGAGAAAGTGTTGGATAGCAGAGGGGAATAATTTACTATTCCCACTCCAGCAAGTACAATAGTAGGGAAAGTGTTGGATAGCGGAGGGGAATAATTTACTATTCCCACTCCAGCAGGTAGAACTGTAGGGAAAGTGTTGGATAGCGGAGTGGAATAATTTACTATTCCCACTCCAAAGAGTGCAACAGTAGGGAAAGTGTTGGATAGCGTAGGGGTAACAATTAATATTCCCACTTCAGCGAGTGTAACAGTAGGGAAAGTTTTGGATAGAGGAGGGGAAAAATTTACTATTCCCACTCCAGATAGTGCAACAGTAGGGAAAGTGTTGGATAGCAGAGGGTATAAAATTTACTATTCCCACTCCAGAGAGTGCAACAGTAGGGAAGGTGTTGGATAGCATAGGGGTAAAAATTACTATTCCCACTTCAGCGAGTGCAACAGTAGGGAAAGTGTTGGATAGCGGAGTGGATAAAATTACTATTCCCACTCCAGCGAGTGCAACAGTAGGGAAAGTGTTGGATAGCGGAGGGGGATAATTTACTATTCCCACTCCAGGGAGTGCAACAGTAAGAAAAGTGTTGGATAGCGGAGGGGAATAATTTACTATTCCCACTCCAGCAAGTACAACAGTAGGGAAAGTGTTGGATAGCTTAGGGGAATAATTTACTATTCCCACTTCAGGGAGTGCAACATTAAGGAAAGTGTTGGATAGCGTAGGGGTAAATATTACTATTCCCACTCCAGAGATAGCAACAGTAGGGAAAGTGTTGGATAGCATAGGGGTAAAAATTACTTTTCCCACTCCAGAGAGTGCAACAGTAAGGAAAGTGTTGGATAGCGGAGTGGATGAAATTACTATGTCCACTCCAGCGAGTGCAACAGTAGGGAAAGTGTTGGATAGCAGAGGGGAATAATTTACTATTCCCACTCCAGCAAGTACAACAGTAGGGAAAGTGTTGGATAGCGGAGGGGAATTATTTACTATTCCCACTCCAGCAGGTAGAACTGTAGGGAAAGTGTTGGTTAGCGGAGTGGAATAATTTACTATTCCCAGTCCAAAGAGTGCAACAGTAGGGAAAGTGTTGGATAGCGGAGGGGTAACAATTACTATTCCCACTCCAGCGAGTGCAACAGTAGGGAAAGTTTTGGATAGAGGAGGGGAAAAATTTACTATTCCCACTCCAGATAGTGCAACAGTAGGGAAAGTGTTGGATAGCAGAGGGTATAAAATTTACTATTCCCACTCCAGAGAGTGCAACAGTAGGGAAGGTGTTGGATAGCATAGGGGTAAAAATGACTATTCCCACTTCAGCGAGTGCAACAGTAGGGAAAGTGTTGGATAGCGGAGTGGATAAAATTACTATTCCCACTCCAGCGAGTGCAACAGTAGGGAAAGTGTTGGATAGCGGAGGGGGATAATTTACTATTCCCACTCCAGGGAGTGCAACAGTAAGAAAAGTGTTGGACAGCGGAGGGGAATAATTTACTATTCCCACTCCAGCAAGTACAACAGTAGGGAAAGTGTTGGATAGCTTAGGGGAATAATTTACTATTCCCACTTCAGGGAGTGCAACATTAAGGAAAGTGTTGGATAGCGTAGGGGTAAATATTACTATTCCCACTCCAGAGATAGCAACAGTAGGGAAAGTGTTGGATAGCATAGGGGTAAAATTACTTTTCCCACTCCAGAGAGTGCAACAGTAAGGAAAGTGTTGGATAGCGGAGTGGATGAAATTACTATGTCCACTCCAGCGAGTGCAACAGTAGGGAAAGTGTTGGATAGCAGAGGGGAATAATTTACTATTCCCACTCCAGCAAGTACAACAGTAGGGAAAGTGTTGGATAGCGGAGGGGAATTATTTACTATTCCCACTCCAGCAGGTAGAACTGTAGGGAAAGTGTTGGTTAGCGGAGTGGAATAATTTACTATTCCCACTCCAAAGAGTGCAACACTAGGGAAAGTGTTGGATAGCGGAGGGGTAACAATTACTATTCCCACTCCAGCGAGTGCAACAGTAGGGAAAGTTTTGGATAGCGGAGGGGAACATTTTTACTATTCCCACTCCAGATAGTGCAACAGTAGGGAAAGTGTTGGATAGCATAGGGTATAAAACTTACTATTCCCACTCCAGATAGTGCAACAGTAGGGAAAGTGTTGGATAGCAGAGGGTATAAAACTTACTATTCCCACTCCAGAGAGTGCAACAGTAGGGAAAGTGTTGGATAGCGGAGAAGAATAATTTATTATTCCCACTCCAGAGAGTGCTACAGTAGGGAAAGTGTTGGATAGCGGAGTGGTTAAACGTACTATTCCCACTCTAGCGAGTGCAACAGTAGGGAAAGTGTTGAATAGCAGAGGGGAATAATTTACTATTCCCACTCCAGCAAGTACAACAGTAGGGAAAGTGTTGGATAGCGGAGGGGAATAATTTACTATTCCCACTCCAGCAGGTAGAACTGTAGGGAAAGTGTTGGATAGCGGAGTGGAATAATTTACTATTCCCACTCCAAAGAGTGCAACACTAGGGAAAGTGTTGGATAGCGGAGGGGTAACAATTACTATTCCCACTCAAGCGAGTGCAACAGTAGGGAAAGTTCTGGATATCGAAGGGGAATAATTTACTATTCCCACTCCAGTGAGTGCAACAGTAGTAAAAGTGTTGGATAGCGGAGGGGATAAAATGACTATTCCCACTCCAGCAAGTGCAACAGTAGGGAAAGTGTTGGATAGCGTAGGGGTAAAAATTACTATTCCCACTACAGCAATAGCAACAGTAGGGAAAGTGCTGGATAGCGGAGAGGAATAATTTACTATTCCACTCCAGCAAATGCAACAGTAGGGAAAGTGTTGGATTGCATAGGTGAATAGTTTACTATTCCCACTCAAGCAAGATAATTAAAATTAATTATCAAACAATTAATTAATTTAAAAAATTTAACACCCACCATATTCCCCTATAAATGACACCACCAATATTGTAAAACTTAACACTATTAACATAATTAATTAATAATTAAAATTAACAAGCAATTTAAAAGCAATCAATAATAAATTAATTCACACTATTAACACTATAAAACAACATAAAATAAATATTATAATAAAAAATTTAATAAAATATATTATAATTAAATTACTTCCCAGCCTACTCCCTATCAACACACAACCCACTCTTAAAAAATAACACAAATAACATTATTAATAATTAATTAATAATTATTAATAATCAATTAATAAATAATTAAAAATAAATTATTTATCACAATTAACAGTATAACATTTTATATACATAAATATCAAATAATTAAAAATATAAATTAATTAATAATTATTAAATTACTTCCCACCCTACTCCCCAATAAACCCACAACCCGCTCCTAAAAAAATAACGCAATTAAGATATTTACCAATTAATTACTAATAATTAACAACCAATTAATAACTAATTACTAATAAATTAATTACCACAATTAACAATATAAAATATTAAATACATAGATATTAATTAATTTAAAATATTAATAAATTAATTATAATTAAATTACTTCCCACCCTATTCCCCTATAAACCCACAACCCGCTCCTAAAAAAATTACACAATTAAGGGGCCCATTACGATACCCGGCGTAAATAAATCCGCCAGGCATGGAAGCGGCAAAAATCCGCCCGCACACACCGCCTGAACACCGACCACGCCATTATGATTACACAAACCGAAAACCGCCATCGGCGGAAAAATCACACAAAATACCGCCCGCCATCGTCCGAGTCTGAGTCAAACCGCCCGCCACGGACGGAAACACGCACGACAACACAAAACCGCCCGCCCACACGGCCGACACACCGCACGTGAAATTACGATCGCACCGCCATGAGCGCGGAAAAACCACAAATATACCGCCCGCCAGCGCAAACAACGCCGATGAGAATCGACACGGCAGAAGCCATGGCGCCAACGTACCTGCACAGAAACCATCCGCACACAAAACCAATAGCACACAACATGGCCAACAAGTCCACACAGCAAGGCACGCACAAATACACAAGCACAGTACACATCCCGAAAACACCCCCCGGACAAACAAAAATACAAAGGCCAGAACCCCAGACACAACACACCTGAAAACAACAGACCATGAGGACACACCCACATAGGTGAGTACAAAAGCAGCACTCCCACAGACTACAACCCCTTGCTACATTGCAAACCAGAGAGGAGAGGAGAGGACACAGTGACACAGCAAGGACAGCAGCACACCACAGAAACGCACACATCACTACCACCACCACCACCACCACCACCACCAAACACCACCACCACCACCACCACCACCACCACCACCACACCCCGGCACCACAAACCCCTGCACATTACACAACACACACCGCACCAGCACCACAAACACCATGGCACCACAAAGGATGCCCAAGTTCACGCCCATGGAGCTGACGGTCATGGTCGACGAGATCATCAAGGTGTACCCACAAATCTATGGGAACATGGTCCAGCACACACCACTAGCCACCAGAAACAGAATGTGGAACCGGATCGTAGACCAGGTCAATGCAGTCGGGACCCTGCCCAGAAACAGAGTCGAGATTAACAAACGTTGGAATGACGTAAAGAGCCTGGTCAAGAAGAAGGAGGGCAAAAACAGAGAGCTGGCTGCCGTCACTGGCGGAGGGAATCCCGCGCTCTTTAAGACCTTCAAAGCGTGGGAGGAGAAGGTGCGAGTCGTAATCCATCCGGAGATCCTCGCCGGATTAGCAGGGGGAGTGGAGGCTGGTAAGTACAAACTAATGTATACCAGCACACCGCTATGTACTCACATGCGCAACTACCATGCCACAGCTCCCAGGGACAAACACCCCCATGTCCAGCACACAATACACAACACATCACACACACATGCAACAGACACTACCACACACAGCCCAAACCGAACAACTGTAAGATGCGTGGGGACATGTGTACACTAAGCCAGCCACGTAACCACCAACAGGTCCCCAAATATGCCAGAAGCGCCACAACGAGCACCCACCACACCCATGTGTCCGCCACAGCTGCACTAACCGACAAGTAACAGGTAAGTGGCAGGAACACAAAGTGCAGTGGGTGGGACGGTGGACAGCCCAAGTACAACACACACCAGGCCCCAGTCCCACAGCACAGCAAGGAGGAGCATCCCCCACACCCCACAGCCACGTGTCAGCCACCGCAGTGCACAACGACAGCCGAAAGGCAGACATCACGGTCCACAGCAATCGGTGTCAGTGGGTGTACAGCCACCCCCACGACCCACAACACCCCCCACCCCCACAGACCTGCAACATGGAGCACCCCCGCTTAGAGCCATGTGGCAGCCAGTACAGTGCACGCACGAACAACTTGCAGGTGGGAAACTGGACAGGGCTGGATTACTGGAGGCATGAGGACCATAACACCACCAACACATGGGACATGTCACGTAGCAGACGAACACGCAGCACCGCCCACCGTCACGAACAAGTGAACAATGTGCACACGGACATGAACAACAGACTCACACCCCACATGACCCATCACAGACATAGCAACACCCAAGGAGCCACGTCTGCATGCACAAGCCACACTGAATATAGTCCCACACGGCAGCCACTGTGCAACTCATCACACACAACCGAAACACCATTGAAGTCCTGTCCATGTAGCCCCCACTGCCTGTCAACCCCACACCCCACAACTACGCCTATGTAAGACAAACAACACTAGACGCAACAGAGCGGAACAACATAAATGCACACGAACACCACTGAACCCATCAAACTCACAGACACACCATGCACATACAACATACCATCCATCCCATCCGTCAGCCCCAGTCTCATGAAAGGCATGTCATCCGCACAGCTGCCACACATACAGCAGTCACGCTAAGACACATGCCCATGACCAACCATGTGCCAGAAGTCAATTAAGCGCACGACACACTGTGAGCAACAACACACAACATGGGCCACACCCCCCGAGCACTGCAGTGATGCACATGGCACAGGGCAGCACGCACACCAAGGAGATGGGACAACTGCAATACGTTGGCTGGCACACAACTATCACTCACTCATAACGATGCGTCCAATGCCATGTCCAGTAATCACAACAGACAGCAAATATGCAGGGCATGTCAGGCATGCACACACCTCAGACCATGCACTGTCATGCTGCCACAACACATGTCACGTTCGGCACCCATGGCTCACAGCATGTACCCCAAAAGCATATCCCCTCCCAAATGCGAATCTGGGGCATGGCCCCCATGTTGCCATATGCGTTCCTAAGCGTTCCATTTGAACCCCAAAAGCATATCCCTCCCAAATGCGAATCTGGGGCATGGCCCCCATGTTGCCATATGCGTTCCTAAGCGTTCCATTTGAACCCCAAAAGCATATCCCCTCCCAAATGCGAATCTGGGGCATGGCCCCCATGTTGCCATATGCGTTCCTAAGCGTTCCATTTGAACCCCAAAAGCATATCCCCTCCCAAATGCGAATCTGGGGCATGGCCCCCATGTTGCCATATGCGTTCCTAAGCGTTCCATATGAACTCCAAAAGCAAAGTACAAACCAGACCCAGGATGGGCCAGGAGCCCGCATACACCAGAGTCACAATGAGTAGGGGCACAGCAACACACCCATCGGCATGGCCAATCCGTCCCATGCCACATGTGCACAGCACACAGTCCCATTGCCTAGCACACACAACTACAGATGCCACAGCCACACACTCGCCTCCGGGAAACCCATGTACGAGATTGCACGAACTGCCAATGTCAGACGACTAATACATACTTCGCCAGGTGCAACACAATAACAAATCTCATTCTCTCCACAGGTGACGAACTGCCGGATGCTGGGGATGGAGACAGCAGCCAGCACAGCCAGCCCACAAGCCCCCAACGAGGACACACGGATCTGGAGGATCTGTCCTCCTCTTCGGACACGGACCACCAAGCTGGCCCATCTGGCGTGGCAGGGCCCAGCCGCTCCCCAGGACCCCTCCTACCCACCAACCCATCATCCAGGGATGCTGAACAGTCCCAGTCCCCTGCTGCCACTGTCGTTGCGGCCACACCCACGGTCATTGCGGCCACTACCACTGCCGCAACCGCCACCATCGCCGCACCGACCACCACCGCCTCCACCACCACCACGTCTTCGCTGGCACCAGCCCGAGCGCAGGTGGTGGCCCGGCCGACTGGATCCACCCTGGGAGCCACAGCGAGGACCGTGGTGTGCAATGTGGCTAGTGGGCAGGCCGGTGGCAGCAGGACTGGTAGGAGGAGCAGGGTCAGGGAAACGCCAGCCTCCCTGGGAGCCATGCCCTGCCTCAAATGGCCAGAGTCCTTGGGGCCTATGAAGAGGCCCAAGGACAATGGGCCAGGTCTGCTACTGACACGCGGGAGGTGCTGGGGGTGCTGAGGTCCATGGACGCCCATATGGGCCAATTCGTGTCCCGTATGGACCAACTCGTGGACCTCATGGGCCAGCTGGTGGTGGCGGTGGGGTCACAGGCAAGGCCAGCAACACCACCTCCGCCACCACCTGCTAGGGCGCAGGGTCGGGCAGCAGTGTCCACTTCCCCTGCGTCCACAGCCAGTGAGCACACCTCACCCACCACCAGCAGGTCGCCACCACACACCCCCTCCCAAACGTGGAAGGGGCCGTCCGAAGAGGAAACAGATCTCCCGGGAGGACTTCGCACGCTCCAGTCGCAAGTGAGGCAGCCAGCCAGCCTTCCGCCAGCCTTCCTTGACCAGCCACTGCATTGACTTGCTCTACGATCCCACTCCACACAGCCAGCTGGATGGCATGTGTGTGTTGGACTATGGACATAGAACCAGTGGGTACACCCTGATCATCACGCAGCCATGACCGACAGCTCATTGTCACTGCACGCACCACTTTTGTCATCACCTTACACACAATCACATGTCACAGTTTGTAATAAATGCACCTTTTTCACTAACTGCTGTTTGTGCCCTGTGTTTTATTTGTACGGAATACAACGGCCACCTTGGGCGGAAAGGCACCTGATGCGTGGCATGGCAATGGAATCCGGAGGGCCTGTAGGGACCTAGGGGTGGGAGACAGAACAGGAGCACATTCAATGAGTGTGTCACACACCCATCACACAGTACATGTCAACAACTACAAGCAATGTACACACATCGCACAGAGCAATAGGGCACAATGCCACAGTCACCAACAGTGGCATACTACCCTGGCCATGGAGCGTTGACACACTGCACGCAGTGAACATACGGCCACCCTGACACAGCACACACACACCTGCACAGATACAGACACATCATCCGTCGTACATGGACACTCACCGTCAAGTGAAGTAGCGGGCGATGAGCTGCTGGCGCACATTCCCAGCTTCCTCCTCTCCGCTGTCCACCTCACTCGAGCTGTCCTGGTCTGCGGGCTGGGGCCCTGGTTGATCTCCGTCATCCACAATGAGGGGGATCTGCTTCCGAATGGCCAGATTGTGCAGCATGCAGCACGCCACCACTATCTGGCACACCTTCTGTGGGGAGTACGCCAGTGCACTCCCGGTGCGGTCCAGGCACCTGAACCTGGACTTGAGGAGGCCAAAGGTACGCTCGACCACACGTCTGGTCCTCCCATGTGCCTCATTGTATCGATCGTCTGCTGGGGTGCGAGGATTCCTCAATGGACTGAGCAGCCATGCCCCATTCGGATACGCAGAGTCACCTGGGTGTGAGGGACACAGAGAACCGTTGCTATTCCAACTGGACAGGGGACAGCATCGCACAACCAGCACGCTACACCACTCCACATACTCACCGACAATACAGCCACGATCCTGTTGCAGATTGGCCATCAGTCGTGGCAAGATGCTGTTGCGCATTATGTGTGCATCATGTGCCGAGCCTGGAAACTTGGCACACACGTGGGTGATCACCATGTCCGCAAGGCACACCACTTGCACATTCAGGGAGTGCGTGTGCTTCCTGTTGCGGTACAGGTGCTCAGTGGCCTGTGGTGGAACAAGGCCAACATGTGTGCAGTCAATGGCTCCCACGACGTGTGGGATTCTGCCAAGGGCATAGAATGCACCCTTCACTGCTGCCAATTCACGAGCCCTGGGGAATCTGATGTACCTGTTTCGGCACAGCATCATGGCTGCCAGTACATCCCTCAGCACCTTGCTGAACATGGGCTGGGACATCCCTCCTCCACTGCCCACTGTGTGCTGGAATGACCCAGTGGCGAAGAAATGCATGGCGGCCATCACCTTAGCCGTGGGGGTGACAGCAGTCGGATACACCCTGCGGGGACGGAGATGGGGCTCTAACATGGCACACAGTCGATGCAGAGTTGGCCTGTCCAGCCGAAACTTCCTGATTACCTCTGTATCGTCCATGTCCGCCAGCAATTGGTATGGGCGGTCAATGTTCGGTCTCCGCCTGGGTTAAATGGCAGAGGACACATGTCAAAGCAACACGGCACATAGCAATTTCGCATACACATCACTGACATGACTGAGCAAGCACATGAGCCACAGCCCAGCTGTCAAGCTGGGACGGCACGGCCACAATACACTTACACAGGTCTCCCAACAATGGCAATGGCAAGTGAGACATACCACTGCCATGTGCATGCACATGGGGATCTAGGCCCCAATGACTTGCGGGGCGTGCTGATGGGGACTGACTGCATATTCGTCAAGCGGCAACGCCACGGCAACATGAGTGTCTGCTGAGCATGGAACTGCTTCCGAGGCTGGATGAGTATGGCACACGACGACGACGATGTGGGCACGGGCTGAGCGGCCAATACAAGTGGGACCTGTGGCACGAGGGGATATGAGACAGTAGTAGGTGTCAGCACTGCACCCTATGTACAGCACTGTACGGATCACAGCTCCCGAAACATTGACTGGTGTCCACATTGACAGCCCCATGCCAAGACGGCTGTGTGCTTGCAGTCACACGTCACAGGTGAGAGGTTACATTGCACGTGCCAGGTGGCAGACGTACATAGTGGGAGCTGGCATGTGTGTGCATGTGTCTCCTGTTCAGGATCCACCAGATGGGCGCTGACTCTGTACTGACCATTGGACACAGCATGTTCCGTGGAAGGCTTGTGTGTGTGGGATGGTGGCACTGGATGTGCCTCCGTTGGGTGGGGGCCATGCACAGGGCGGGTACGTCGATGATTGCGCATTGTTGGTCACGGTGGGTGCACCAACTAAGATGTGTTGCCCTGTGTTCAATTCCTATGTCCGCATGATGATGGACTGTGGATGTGAGCAGACTACACATTGGTCGATGTGCTGTCTATATGCATGTGCCTTCACACCAGGCACAGCTGCCCCTGCACATGTGACCCCTGCTGGACTCGCTGCTGGGTCTGTGGAGCTGATGCACCTTCTGCGCGTGGGGCGGACAGCTCTCCTCACTTCCCTCATTGCGCATGTCATGTCTTTGCCGCAGGTGACATGGATCATGGAGGGCCCACATGTACGCGTGGGTAGGCTACACATGATTGTTCACTGGTCGCCACCCCCAGTCAGTGTTTCGAATGGGAAGGTTGTCGTGCTGGTGGTATGTTCGATGTGGCGGATGGGCGGGCCTAGGTGCGGGCTTACATTCCGGACATGGGGGTAGTTGGATTGGCGACTAGTTGCAGTACACACGGGACACGTCTCTTCCTTTCCACATCTGGGTCATCCCTTGTACTAACTGACAGTGATACAGTCATCTTCGCCCCAGCCCTCATGTCCTCCCCTCGCCCCCCAATATGCATGCTCACCTGCGAGGCTAGCGCTTGCACAGGCAGCCCCAAGCTCGCACCAGAGAGGGCAAGGAGTGTATGTGTGGGTCCAGTTGCACGAGTGGGCTGTCTCAGGGTATGATGTGTGGCGGGACGCCGTCCACCTGCGTGGTGCCCCAAATGGAGACCCGGCCTGCATGGACTATGCATCACAGTCTTCGCCTTCCGGATCCGCCACCTGCGACACCCAGTGGCTGTGGCTGCCCTTGCGGCCAGGCCGCGTCCGTCTGTGGCTGTTGGCCCACACATTCACTCTTTGGCCTCTCTGGGGAGGGCTCGGGGTGGTGGCGCACGCGCTTGCACTTAGTCGCAATGGCATGTGTCGTGGTTGGTATGATGGGCAATGGATGGGATGGTGCGAGCCACCTCCCGTGACGTCAGTGCTGCTCGTGCTGTGGTGCGTCCCCCTACACTTCCATCTGACTTGTGCCATGCTAGACGTTGAGGTTCTATTGCCTGCGTGATATGACCAGGAGGAGCGCGAGGAGACCTCACACACACCATGCTCCACTGCCATCCCGTGCCCTGTATCGCCTGTGCGGATTGACTATGTTGGGGTTACACCTGGTCGACTGGGGCTGTGTGTGCCTTGTCAAGGGGCATGGCGGGCGCACAACAGGATCCAGCTTGTCCACAGAGGGTGGGCTGAGGTGCGCCTGGTACCGCTTTGTACGTGTGCCCGGCTGCTGTGCACACACGTGTTCACTCCCCCCGACAGGTGTCCTCTCACAATGCCCAGGGAAGCGGTGGTGTACTGTTCATGACCCCTCCCAACACGGCGTGCTCCAACTTGGCATGTGCGCATCTACCCGTCGCACCCACCCACCTGAGCACTGCGTCCATACGACTTCACACGACACATGTGTGTCTTCCACAGTAGTGCTACTCATTTGCGTTGACATCCAATACCAGTGGACTACATGGTCATGTCACGACTGCCGTGTACTTCACATACTCTCATCCTCTCTCATTCGTACTTGTGAAATGAGTCAGCGGAGACAGTTTTGGTTTCAAACATTATATTGAGTCTTCTGTCCTCTGTGATGCAGTATAGTGGACACTACTGGCAGCGGGATACATGTTGAGGATATACTGAGCATGATTACAAATGGGATAGGGTGTAGGGTTACATGTGATTAGCTGTTGCATGTGGGATGTGGGCTCCAGAGTTACATCTGCTTGGCCAAGGCTGTGCTAATGTACATTTACGTATAGCTGCGGAGCTGCGGACTTTGACACAGACGGTATACATGTAGCCTACCAGACCGCTCGGCATCATGGGCACAGTCCATCTCAGTTCCATGTGACAGGTTTGCTGCGGTTGTTCCTCATGCACGCGTGCATGTGAGATGACATCAGGGCATGTGCTTGCGTGCATGCAGCGGCGTGCCACTTGTTGTTGCACTGTGGTGGTTACTGGACATGTCACAGTCACTGGGGTCGTGTTGTTGTTGTATGCACTTGTCGTCCATGCAAAGGTCCTGGTATGGGATTCCCGGGGCGGGGGTGGGAGGGGTGCAGCACCCACAGACTCCAGGCGACCTATTCATGTCCACTGAGTGGTGTGTGTGTCCATGTGCGCTGGATCAATGTCGTGTCCTGGTTGTTCGTGCAGTTCCGTCCATGTGGGTGCGATACACAGAGCCCATGCCACTGCCTCCCACGATGCATGCGGTGTTCCTGGATGTGATGGGGAACAGTGTGCATGTCCCGGTCATATCCGATGTCATGGCGATGTCGTTGATGGTGTGGTTACAGTTGCCGGTCGTTTGGTATGGCTGTTGTGGTGGTGACTGGCCAGTCCGTGCGGAAGCTGAGCATGGGTGCGGGGTTGGACTTCATAGGTCACTCGGGGAACCTGCGTTGTGGTCCGACGTATTTACAGGTTGTCAGGTATGCGATGCCGTCCAGCAGGGCTTCCATGTCATTGGTGGTGTACATGTTTGCCAGCCAATGAAGCGGATGGTGGCTGTCAAGGTGTTGTTCGTAGGTTGTCCCTTGGAGGACCATGATGGGGCATGCTGGGTGACATTCGATGTAGCTGTTCTCGATGATCCGTCGTGTGGAGGCACAGTGGTTCCATTTCAGTGCGGGTGCGATGTTGGCCACATACGCCATGCCCCCATAGGCAGAGCAGGCCCTGTCGTGTGCGTCCAGAGGGAGGAGTAGTGGTAGCAGGTCCGCCTTCAGACATGCCGGGTTGGAGAGGCATATCTCGACGGGATGCTGGTAGGGACACCTCCGACAGTAGAAGACGGGCATGACGCAGCTGAACAATGTGATGCGGTAAGTCAGTCGGTAACTTACGTTCAGCAGGGACAGGAGATCGCATCCCAATGTATGTATCGTGTTGGTTTTGTACAGCTTGAGCTGTTCGGCGTAGTTGGGTAGGTGTGTTGCGGTTGCCATTTCGCAGCGGTTCGTTGAGGTGGCGTGCTCCGGCTGTGTGTGCAGTCTGCAATGTGCACGCTCCGGGGTTGCTGTGAGCTCTGTGTAGTCGTAGGGAGACAGGACTTGTGTTCTGTTGGCTTGTTTGGAGGACACGGGCCCTCTTCCCACATGCTTCTCAGACAGTTCAAGGTCAGTGCTGTGTGACTCCTTCCAATTAACTTGCATGTGGCCGACATGGGGGAGTGTTTTCTTCTTTCTTCCCCGTCCGTTGTGTGCTTCTGTGATATGCGCTATCTGCCCTGTGGTCGGTCTCCTCGGCATGCCTGTGTTGGTCTATTCTTGGACAATGGCTGTATTCACCGGCTTCTGTCGTAGGGCTGTGGTTTCGGAGTTGGAATGGAAGGTCATTCAGTGCTGTCTGCTCTCCCTTGTGTGGGCGGCAGCCTGCCTTTCCGCTCTGCGTTGGGCCTTGTGTGTGGATGTTATTCTTGGGCCACCTGTTGTCGGTCCCCGGGCTCTTTGGTGTTCCGTTTCATGTGTCTTGTTCATATGTGCAGGGTGGTATGGGTTTTTCAGTGTGGTACTGGCGTTCCTCTTCCCGAAGGAGCCCTGCTTCTCCTAGTTGGTGTTGCCGCCGCTGTGTGCTACGCCATGTTTGTTACACTGGGGTGTGTCCTGCAGTTGCGTGTCTTCACTGACATGTGTGCGTCGGTTGTGTGGCGTTGGGTGTTGTCCGTGAATTGGGCGTTGGGGACATGTCTGTGGCCGGCCTGTCACGTGTCATGTGCGTTCGGGGTGGGGCTGATGTGTGTGCTGCTTGGTTGTGTCCCTGTGTCTGTGTGCGACGCATGCATGGCGCTGCGGTTGGCCTCTGCGTTGTGCGCATGTGTGGCGGCGTCATCGGCGCTTTGGGGCCGTGACGGGGTGGTTGGTTCCTAGTCCCAGGTGGTGTGTACACATGTGTTCCGCGATGTTAGGATTTGGCCTGTGTGTCATATGTGGATGCAATGGTGGATGTGTAGTGTGCACGCGCTGGTGGGGGTTGTCCGCTTTTCCGCCCTTGCACTGTGTGCGCTGTTTGCGTGCACTTGTTGTGTGTGTGCCTACCTGCGTCTCCGCGGTACGTTGCGTCCTTGGTGGTGCATCAGCAGAAGCATGGGAAGGGCCTGCAGTGCTGGATTCATGCCCGGGTGCCGCTTCTTCGTTGTCCGTGCTCTGCGTCCGTGTTTCCGCCTCTCTTTCACGTGCGGTGTCTCTTTGCCGTGGGAGCCGTTTGTTTGCGGCATCGTAATTTATGCGCCGGGCGGGACGTGTTTCGTCGGACGGTGTGTGTCAGTTGTGCTGCGCCGCTACGTGTGCGGGCGCACTTTGATGGCGGACGGTGTTGCTGGCTTGCCGGCGGTGTTTGGCCTGCTTTTCGCATCGTAATTGGGCGGGCGTGTGGACTGCTGCGTGCCGGCGGTAACTGGTGGTTTTTGCATCCGCCAGCACGGCGGTTGTGCTTCCGCCCGCCATCGTAATGTGCCCCTATGATATTTACCAAATAATTATTAATAATTAACAGCCAATTAATAACTAATTAATTACCACAAATAACAATATAAAATACATACATATTAATTAATCAAATGTATTTATTAATTAATTATAATTAAATTACTTCCCACCCTATGCCCCTATAAACCCACAACCCGCTACGTAAGAAAAACGCAAACATTAATTAAAATTAATTAATAACTTATAAAAATTATTATTAAATATATTATAATTAAATTACTTCCCTCCTTATTCCCCTATAAACCCACAACCCGCTACGGGACTAAAACGCAAAATTTACTTAAAAAAAAAATGATTAACTTCTAAAAATTTAACACATATATTAAAAAACAAATGTAATACACAAAAAAATAGAACACATACATATAAAATACACACTAAAATACATAACACTAAATAAAACAACGATATTTTTAACAACAATATTTTTGCTAACGATATTAATTACTTCGATATTTTTAAAAACGATAATACTTACCTTCAACTCGATATTCTTGACAACGATATTCTGACTGTCGATATTTTTGTAGTCCGAGATTTAGGACTCGATATTACTGCTACTCGATATTTCCAACTCGATATTATGTCTGTTCACCGAAGAAAAAGTGTGGTAAAAGAGCTATTTTTTATTCCTCTTTATTACCGCACTTTTACCTCTTACCTCCCATTTATGCTTGGTTGAAGCTCTCAACAGATGTTGGGAGAAGCTATTAAGATTTCGCCTGGGTCGAGGTGGCAGCGTTTGAAATGGTTGTTTCAAACAAGGCCGGCCTTCCATAGTTTCCACCACGAGACCGGCTGCAATGGGTATGGGAAAGTTCCTTAAGTAATTCCTGTCCCCCAAAATGCAAAAAACAATGGTGGCTTACCAGATCAAAGCCTGTGAATGCACTGATCACGCTGCCGCACTTCCACTGTGCCCTTCTCTGCAGAAAATAACGAAGCAACAGGAAGCAAGGAGGGGATGCTTCTCTCCCTTCTTTCGAGAATCAAAGATAAAAATAAAGAAAGAAATAACAGAGAGCACTGCTGACGCATTCGCTATTGCAGGGATCTGTGCTGGTCGTGGATAACATGAGCCGACACTGCATGTCTGTGCAGCCAACAAATACACCAGAAAACCTCTTCTTCAGTTGAAGATGCGTTTTTCAAAATATTTGGCGCACAACCATTCAGCGCTCATGCGGAAGTGCTAATTCTGCATGAGCGGTCAATGAGCGAAAAAAAGCTGCAATATGCAGTCAAGTATAGATAAGGCCATCAGTGGCACTGATGGTGAGCAGTCACAGGCTTTCAGGGAGGTAGTGTGAGGTTGCTCGACCTCAGCACTTAACAAACACTCTTCTGTATATGAATTGATAGTCCAACTCAGTGCCTTTCTTTCAAGAAGAAAGAACTGGAACTTAATACTACACAATAGGATACGCACAAGATGGAGTTTAGTATCCTGGCACTTAGAGTGGGTAAGCGTTTCCTCCCGCTACTGACCCTGGTTCTCCCCCATTAATGTTGTGGTTGTTCCCACCGGGGGTCGTGTACTTAGCGTGATTAGGCTCAGGAGCATATTCAGGGCACGAGTTGAGGGTACACGTGGGTGGAGGGCGTCCACCCACTTTTTTTACAGGATGAACGCCGTCCCCCCTGCCAAGAATTTGGGCCCCACTGAATAATGTGCTGAACTCGTTCCGGTGTAATTTCCAAACACCGGGACACTTTCAGCAGCGCCTGCACGTTGTGGTCTGTTTTTGATCCACAACAACGTGCAGTGGAGGGGGCTTTCTTAGGGCATCATTACGATGCCGCCCGCCACCGCAACGGGACCGCCCGCAAGAGGTGCGGCGGTCCCGCCATGTCAATTAGGATGCCACCGCCACGGTGGCATCCCGCATCATTTACATTGAGGCGGGCGGTGCTGTGAGCAGCACCCGCCGCAATGTGAAAAAAGCATGTTGCGCATTGACATGCACAACGTGACAGGCACTGCACGGTGCCTGCCACCCTGTGCATGCCAATGTAGGGGGGTACCATAGGTACCCCCCAAGTGCACCCCCACCCCACCACCCCCCCGGGGGCCCGCAACCGGCCCCCATTACCAAAGACCGTATGCCTTTCCATGGCGGCAACACCGCCATGGAAAGGCACATCTCCGCCTGCATCACAATATGGATGGCGGTGTCTTGCAGACACCGCCACCATATTGTGCACGTTTTCCGCCCGGTCGACGAATCGACCGGCGGAAAAGCGGCGGACAGTCTTCCCATCCGCCGCAGACCCCCTAGCCTCCTAATATGGCGGGGGTCACTGAGGCATGGATGGCGGGCGGATCGCCCCCGCCGGCGGGGGCGATCCGCCTGCCATCCTAATAGGCCCCTTAGTTCAGACTCCTGCTGGGCCCATAACAAAGGCCGAACCTCAGGGGTCATCAGGCCTCCTTTTGTTGGAGTCTCCTGGCTGGGAGCAGTCAGGAGCCTCACACCTAGATGCAAATGCAGCAGAGGGGAAACAAAGGCTCACACCTTGTTAGCACGTCACACATACTTAAGAAAGGCAGCTTTTCACTTTGTTCAGTCCCTGTTTAGGAGATATGCATGCACTGTAAGAATGTCAGATGTGTTGGTCTTTCCCAGTATTTACACAAAGCAAATTGCATTTATATAGAGCTTACTTCCCCTGAGGAGGCGTTGAAATAAATTAAGTATCACTATTTTTTCTTGTATAGCCCTACTCATCCCAATGCAGCATGTCAGAGCGCTTTACATCAACACATGCATATTACATCTACAATAAATTATATAAGTTTGTAAATGAATGTACAGGATGTGTTACATAAAACTGGGGATTGCAAGGTGTAGAAGTCACATATCATCTTCCATAGCTCACTGTGCTATTATCCTCGGAATGCGCTTAAACGTACACATGATCGAACTGCTAAACATATATGTGAGGGCTTTAAATCTGATGTCACTTCTTGTGATGCCACTTCCTGTAACGTCGTGGCTTATGATGCCACTTTCTATGATGTCAATTCCTGTGATGTCATGTGTGATGTCGTGCGCCGTGATGTCGTGCGCCATGATGTCGCGCACCGTGATGTCACTTGCATACTGCCTAATTAGGTTAGTCCCCCCAATTTTTTTAGGACTTGTGCCCTGAGCATATTACCCATGTATTCTAGTGCAAGTGCACAGTCTTAAATGGTTCTGTGTTGGGTCTCACCTACGAGTCTCTCACAGTCCATGTTGCTGGCTGACGCTTGCCTGGCTCCTTGCGGGCTCCCACACTCACCTTGCTGCTCATGGACAGACCCTCCTACTACAGGCTCCTTCCCTGTCTCAACAGGCAGGTTGGCTTCTAGGCACTTCAGTAACAATAATCAGTTTTAGCAGCAAGGAGTGGACATAGGTGATGTTCCCTCACCTCTGGGAAGCTGGCTGTCAGGCAGGCACCAGCTCTTGTTGGACACAGGTCTCTATCAATCAATCAATCAATCAATCACAGAATTTGTAAAGCGCACTACTTACCCGCGAGGGTCTCAAGGCGCTGGGGGAGCAAAAAGGGGGGGTGGGGGTGCTGCTACTGGTCGAACAACCAGGTCTTGAGTAGCCTCCTGAAGGTCAGCAGGTCTTGGGTCTGTCGTAGGCTTAGTGGAAGGGTGTTCCAGGTCTTGGCGGCGAGGTGGGAGAAGGATCTGCCGCCGGTGGTGGTTCTTCGAATGCGAGGGACGGTGGCGAGGGAGAGGTCGGCGGAGCGGAGTTGGCGGTTGGGGACGTAGAAGAGGAGTCGTCTGTTGAGGTAGGCTGGGCCAGTCTTGTGGAGTGCCTTGTGTGCGTGGATGAGGAGTTTGAAGGAGATTCTCCTGTCGACGGGGAGCCAGTGCAGGTTCCTCAGGTGGGGGGTGATGTGGCTGTGGCGTGGTACATCGAGGATCAGGCGTGCGGAGGCGTTTTGTATGCGTTGCAGTCGCTTGATGAGCTTGGCCGGGGCTCCCGCGTAGAGGGCGTTCCCATAGTCGAGTCTGCTGCTGACGAGGGCCTGGGTGACTGTTCTTCTCGTGTCTGTCGGGATCCACCTGTAGATCTTGCGAAGCATGCGGAGGGTGTTGAAGCAGGAGGATGAGACTGCGTTGACTTGCTTGGCCATGGAGAGCGTTGAGTCGAGGATGACTCCCAGGTTGCGTGCGTGGTCGGTGGGTGTCGGGGCTGCTCCCAGCGTCGTTGGCCACCAGGAGTCGTCCCAGGCTGAGGGGTTGGAGCCGAGGATGAGGACCTCTGTCTTCTCCGTGTTCAGTTTTAGTCGGCTGATCTTCATCCAATCGGCGACGGCCTTCATCCCTTCATGGAGGTTGGATTTGGCGGCGAGGGGGTCCTTGGTGAGGGAGAGGATCAGTTGAGTGTCGTCGGCGTAGGAGATTATGTTGAGGTCGTGCTGTCTGGCGATGCATGCGAGCGGGGCCATGTAGATGTTGAACAGTGTTGGGCTGAGGGACGATCCCTGGGGTACGCCTCAGATGATCTCGGAGGCTTCGGATCGGAATGGTGGGAGGCGGACTCTCTGGGTTCTGCCGGCGAGGAAGGAGGTGGCCCATTCCAGGGCTTTGTCTCGGATCCCTGCGTCGTGGAGGCGTGCGCGTAGAGTGCGGTGGCAGACAGTGTCGAAGGCGGCGGAGAGGTCCAGCAGGATGAGGGCTGCGGTCTCACCGTTGTCCAGCAGGATCCTGATGTCGTCGGTGGCGGCGATGAGGGCAGTCTCAGTGCTGTGGTTGCTGCGGAACCCCGATTGGGATGGGTCCAGGATGCTGTTTTCTTCGAGGTATCGGGTTAGCTGCTTGTTGACGATCTTCTCGATGACCTTGGCTGGGAACGGAAGCAGGGAGATGGGCCGGAAGTTCTTGAGGTCTCTTGGGTCCGCCTTGGGTTTTTTGAGTAGGGCGTTGATCTCTGCGTGTTTCCAGCTCTCTGGGAAGGTTGCGGTCTCGAAGGAGAGATTGATGATGTTGCACAGGTGGGGTGCGATGGAGCTGCTGGCTTTGTTGAAGATGTGGTGCGGGAAAGGGTCTGACGGGGAGCCGGAGTGTATTGTGCTCATGGTCTTGATGGTGTCCTCGAGTGCTCTGTGGAGCATTCCTCTCCTTGGTCATACAGAACTTAAAACTGAAAGAGCAAGTGGGTCAGTGAGTTCCCCTTTTATACAGTCAAAGCAGAAAGGAAATGTCTGCACTTTCAGAACTAGTTTGGATTGGTTCTAATTTCAAGTGTCCTAGCCATGTAGCTTTCCAGACACAGAATGTGTGTAGAGTGATACTTCTCACAGCAGGTTTGGCTCCAGCTTCAAGTACCCACCACAGATGCACAAAGAGGTATGGCTGTCTCCACCTGGCTGTCATCAGTCAGACAGAAGAACAATCAGGGAAAAGAATAATGGCTGCCCTCACCCAGAGAGTTCCTTTCAATTTGAAGAACAGAAACTGGAGCCCCATCCTTCACACCACCATCTACCGAATGGCAGTTCTACATGAAGATTAATCACAGCTCCTGTCAGCAAAAGGCTTAATTGAATTTGAAAAGGAGCCTTTTGCCCTACTTTGCCACTCCAGTGTCTGGGTCTCCTTTCTCCAACTGCAGGCATGTCAGCAATACACTTCCACTTTGTGAGAAAACCAACTCTATGTCCTCTACAAGGCCAGGTATTGTTATACAAAATGGATCCTGGAAGCTTCTATTACTCTGGTTCACTCATTCACACCATGGATGCGCCTTGAATGCAACACACAAAAATACAGGCAACGTACACTTGGGATGTTAGCGCTAGGATCCAGGTTAGCGCATAGTAGGGGAGCCTTACATAAGTGGGCCAGTAGGCCTCCACTCCCATAATATAGGTAAAAATATCTGACCATAGCTATGATTCACAAAATGTGGTACGCGGTCACCACTAGTCCATGTGCTAAACCCATGAAAGGTACAGTAGCCCATTGTTAATACAATGAGGGCTTGCTTGGTGCACCCCTCGAGGTCACAGGACAAGCCCAAGATCTCACTCATGATGTCAACAGACAGGCCTAGACCTCTGAACAAACAGTATATTAGTGTGGGATTACGGCCAAAATAAAAAAAACAAGATACCAGATACATGCAGTTGGACACAGAGGACAGGAAAACACAACTGCACACCATGCACAAGACATTCCTATCCCAACAACTATATAATAAGAACATTTATGCAAAAGGACAAATAGAAGAAAAGGGATTACTAGGTATTTTTCATATAATATGCACAGGACCATTGCGTCTTAAGGTGAGGTAAGACTGTATACATCATGAGTGTTCAGATCAATTATAATGAGGGCCAGACAGTAAACTGCACAATAGTTCACCTTTTAAGGAGCATCTGACATTTGTGATCAAGGACAATTGAAAGTGACAAATTGGCACTTTTCCTTGAGTGCTCAAAATCACTTCATAGGTGGTCTTGGTGAAAGGCTGTTCTCCTTGAACCAAGATAGGGGCCTTCTAGCTTTTAGTTTTGTAACTATATAACTATATTGTGACGGTTTTGAGGAATAGACACAGTTGCCACTCCCCTTGTGCTTGCATCTTAGCATCTGTAAATGACATCAGTATTCACTGCTTTCTGTTGCCAGTGGGCGCAGCAGATTATGATTGTGATTTTGCGTTGACATTTTACAGTTTTATACAAAAGATTCATAATCCTTGAATAACTCCGCACCCAACATTTAAACACTGCCAGTTGTCTTGTGGCATCATGGTATTTTTTGGTTACGAATTTGCAATTCGACTTGCAAACTGAGTTTTGCTTATTTTTTATATTTATTCACAATTATTTGTTTGCATTTTACATTTTCGTGCTCACTATAGGAATCACTGAATCCTTTTCCTGGTCCTGTATCGAAAGCAATGACATCTAAAAAAAATATTTCTATCTTTTTTTATTTTATTTGAAAAGTTTTATATAGCGCGAACATGACCCTTGAGGGTATCAGAGCACTGTACAAAGGAGCAGTAGCGATAAGGAGGTAAAGTCATAAATACAACAACATAAAGGAACTTAACAAGCACAAATCCTAAAGAAGAGCAACCCACCTTGTGGTACATGTAAAGTAACAAAAGAGCAACCAATCATATGGTGCATGTAGAGTCACAAAAATTGCAATGCTGAATGAGATATCAAAGATGTCAACAAGAAATAAAAGTTATGGTGGCTTATGGACTATTGCTGTGGGTGGTTATTCAGGAGTAACCATTCAACTTGTTTTTTGAATGAGGAGGTCGAGGAGTTAGATCTAATCTTGGGAGGAAGAACGTTCCTTATTCTTGGTGCAATACAAGAGAAAGCACAATTGTAGGTTCTTTTCGAATTTGGGAGGTTTCAGCAGGAGCGTGTTAGAGCTTCTTAGGGTCCGATTCAAACTAGATAGTTCGAGTTTTTTAGCAAGGTAAACGGGGGTGTTATAATGAATAGCTTTGTGCGTCAGGCAGGCTATCTTGAACCGAATCCTTGCTTTGATAGACAGTCAATTGAGTTGGCTTAGGTCTGGGGTGATGTGATCATGTTTTCTAGATCTAGTGATGAGTCTGGCAGGAGAGTTCGGAGTGGCTCTTAGAGGTGCCAATCTAGCTTTGCGTAACCCTGCCAGGGTCACAATTCCATAGTCTAAGCGGGAGAGAACTAGGGATTGGACTGCTAACTGTAAGTTCACAGAAGGCAAGAATGGCTTGATTTCCCTTAATGTGTTGAGATGATGAGTGGCTCCCCTTGTTGTTGCACTGATGTGGTCTTGCATATTCAGGTATTTGTCCAGAGTTATACTTAAAGATCTCGCAGAGTCAACAACATGTGGAGCGCAGTTGAGAGCTGTAAGTTGTTTGAGCCAGACTTGAATGGGTAAAGAATGATAATGGGGGGCAATCTGGAGGAATTCTGTCTTGAGTGTATTTAGCAAAAGGTGATTGTGAATTAACCATTGTTGAGTTTTCAGCAGCGCACAGTTAAGAGTTTTGATGTCCTCCGAAGAAGAAATGTTCAAGTACAATTGAGTGTCATCGGCATACATGTGGTATTGAATGTTAGAGCGGTTCAGAATTTCGGAGAGTGGTTCCATGAACAGGTTGAAAAGTGTGGGAGAGAGTGTGGAACCTTGAGGCACTCCAACTGAGACCAGTGTACTGGTTGCGAAGGAGTGGTTAACTTTAATTCTTTGTGTTCTATTTTTTAAGAATGAGGCAAACCAATTTAAGACAGGGCCTGATAGCCCCATCCTTTTTTGAAGAAGATCAGTCAGGTTTTCATGTTTGACCGTGTCAAACACCAAGGACAGATCAAGAAGCATAAGTAGGCAGGGTATATTCTGGTCAAGAGATCTCAAGGCATCATCAACAGTGTGGGTTAGAGCCGTTTCAGTACTATGTCCCGCTCTGAAACCAGCCTGGTATTGGTCAAAGAAGCTGAAACTTCTCGATGTTGTTGCAGATCTGTGTGTGTGTACGCACTTCTCAGGCAGTTTGGTGAAAGTCATGATATTAGTAATTGGACGAAAGTTGTTAGGGTCCGCTAAGTCTGCATTTGGCTTTTTTGGGATGGGGGTGACTTGTCCTATCTTGAGGCAATCAGGAATCCTACCTTGCATGAGAGATTCATGGATAATCATGGTCCAGAGTGGGAGAATTTCTTTGAAGAACTTGGCAGGTAGCGGATCATTGAAATGATTGGAGGGTTTTAATGAAGTCATAGATTTGAGCAGCTCGGCAATGTCTGGTAGTAAAAAGGAGTTCCACAATGCACTGTTTATTGGAGTATAATCTATGGAGTAGGAAGTAGGGGCACTCGCTGAGGTTAGCCAAGATGATGGTGTGGGCTGGGTCTGATACTGCGCAGTTGGTGATGCGAGTTGCAGTTCAAGTTCATTTTTTCAATGAAGTGTGCCGAGAAATCCTCCCCACTAGGGAGTGAGATCTTGGGTCCATAGTGTTGGTTGGTTGAGTGGTTAGCTTGTTGTTTGATGATTTCAAATCATTTTTTGGGTCTGTTTTTGGCATTGTCAAGCTGTGCCCTAAGGTGATCAGTTTTCGCACTACGGATATGTTTGTTAGACGAGCTTCTAGTCATCCTCAACTGTTTGAGGTTTGTTATGGAACGAGAGTTTCTCCATGATCTCTCTGTAAGCCTTAATTTGCGTCGTTCCTCGTTTAGGGAGCAATTGACCAGGGTTTGGACTGTTTGATCGGCATCCTTCTGAGTTGCTTCTGTGCAATTGTGTCTAATATATTTGACATGGCGTGGATGTAAGGATCAGTAAGGTCATCCAGATTAGTCATATTAGGGGGTGGAGGAATATAGACTATAAGTAATGGAGGTTAGATCATTTACATTGATGTCTCTCAGATTTCGAGACCACTGTTTGGTCTTGTGAGGTTGACCTTGTCTGACAAGTACCTTTTCCAAGATGTGAAAAGAGATAAGGTAATGATCTGACCAGTTACAAGGAGATATGTTATCACGCTGTATGATGTTATCTTTAGCTATGATTAAATCAAGGGTGGAGCCCTTGTTGTGGGTAGGTCCATTGCAGGCCTTGGTGAAGTTTAGATCTGAGAGGAAAGCCTTGAAGGAGCACATTAAGGGATCAGTTGTGTCATTCCAGTGTAAGTTGAAATCCCCAAGGAAGATATGGTTGGGATGTTGGTCAGAGTTTGCGGCTACAGACTCCATTATTTCTTCGATGAAGAGAAAATTGCCTCCTGGGGGATGATAGATCGTGTGGAGCAAACAAACTATCTTGCCATTGTTCCAGATTTCAATGCCGAGGTGTTCACAGGAGGACATTGTAGAAGTTTGTACCTGTCTCAAGGTGAGAATGGAGCGATAGATGCAAGCAATGCCGCCCCCAACTTTAACAGGTCTATCAAGTCTTATGATGTCATATTCGGGAGGGACTAGGATGTCCAAAATTGGAGAGGTGTCATTAAGACAGGATTCAGTTAAGATCAGGAGGTCAAGTTCTTGTGTGAGGATGAGGTCAGAAATATCTGTTGCATGTTTAACTGCTGACCTGCAGTTGAGAAGCATCGATTTGACGTACAAATTAGTTGCTACTGCTTCTAGGTGTGAAGTGGCGACAAGTAATAAGTTATCCTTGTTCACAGTTCTCAAGTTAACACTGGATTCTCTAAATGGGTTGGAGGGAATAGTTTGGATGTTGAATGGTGAGGGTGATGAGGCACTGCGAGAGCCGTTGTAAGATAGAAGTAGGGAGAGTGTCATCAATAGACAGATGGTGAGTAGACCCTATGGGGCCTGGAGTGGTGATTAAGAAAGAGCTGTGTTTTCCAAACGTGGACTTAGCGGGTTTTCAGAAGACAAAGTTAGGGCCAACTTAGGGCCTGATTTAGATCTTGGCGGATGGGTTACTCCCTCACAACGGTGATGGATATCTAGTCGCCAACATATAAATCCCATAGGATATAATGATTTTTATATTTCCCCAGACGGGATATCCGCCACTGTTGTGACAGAATAACCAGTCCGCCAAGATCTAAATCAGGCCCTAAGTTGGTTGAGGGACAAGGTACCAAGGCAAGGTGACTTTTGTTGCTCTTTAACAGGGCCTGTGCTGGCTGAAAGAATCTCCTTATACTTCGATTCAAAATAAGCAATTAACTGTTTACGGGAAAAGGCTTTTAGAGGAGGTCGATGAAGGAATGTCCCATGGAACTATACGGTTGGAGATTCTGCTGTTCCAGGCTCACCTATTCAACAGAATAGGTATTTTAAGTGACACAATATGTTACTTGAGAATATAAAGCAATTGTGAACACAATAGAATTTATTACTTCTGTTTGGGGAATGCAGAGCTTCTAAAAGGGGCAATGTTTATTGCAATTATATTTCAAAGGCTTTGCGCAGAGCGGAAAAATACCGGATGTTCTGGCCGAAGTTTACTGCTTTGGGGGACAATCGTGTGATATAATCAATTAGCCTGTTGTAAAACAATATTCTATTTGCCCAGAGAAATGATGGCAAAGAGCCAGGCAGAGCAGTCCAAAGTGCCTCGACCTGCTTAGGGTGAGTCACTGACAGTGATTGGTTTGATTCCGATATGCAAGCACCAGGTGACTATTAACCTCTTTGCTCGGCCTCGCATCCCAGGCTGACAACAGAATTCCTATTGCTAAGCTAACACACGCTCACTGGGCAGTAGAGGCTCCTCCCCTATGGTGGAAGAGCGTAGTCCCCGCTGCAAGCAGCAGCAACTACAAAACTTGACAAATAAAACGATAATAAAGCATGCTTATTATCGTTTTATTTTTCTCCATAGCATTGAGTCTAGGGGGTGGGGCCATAGGGGTGACAGGCACGAGGGAGAGTGGTAGGTACACTGTTGTCAGTTTGCATATGGGTTTGGCCAGCCGTCTCAGGACGGCCAAACCGACATGCGCACTGAAGCTGTCTCTAACCCGAGCTGCGTTGCCGGGTTGGAGACAGCAGGCACAGGCTCCCAGTCTCTCTGTGAGAGCAAATCCAATCCGCTCAGGCCCATCATGACGCTGCTCTCATGCATGAGATCAGCGTTAGAATTGGCCGCAGGGCAGTCTGGGAGCCTGTGCCAGCAGTGGAGCCAGAAGAGCGGTGATGAGGCGATGCGGCGGGCATTCAAGTATGTTTTTTTTGTTTTGCCCCCCCACCTTCCGCCACTTTCTCCCAATACCAGCCGCGACTGTCACTGGGACTGATTGAGTGTAATACCACTGAACAAATGTCCATTCTGATTAATTCCAACTTACCCTGATATAATTTTATTGAATGTATGCAGCAATTATGTCAATGCAGTGCTAAAAAACGAAGTAAAAAGTACAATTAATAAGAAATGTATAGTGGCAATACTGAGGTGACCATGTGGTTCAACAGGTCCACGATGGAGAAGATAGTCAAGGAGTAAGAAGTGGAAGGACGAAAGAGTGCAAGAGGAACCAATAGGAATTGCAATATCGTTTTAGAGCTTTAGAGGGAGGAAGGTGAAAGAATGAAAATGGGATTTAGGCACATGTGGCGGAGTAGTGGATGCAAAAATAGATTTCTAGAAAATGAGTAAGTTTGAACAAGAGGGCTGAGACGAGTTGGCACAAGACCATGGACAGGTTTGGAAACTATATAGAGATACTAAAACATAAGAAATGGACAGAGCATTTGTCCATAATGAAAACGCATAATGAAAAGCCACAGGTTTAGGCAACAGATGAAATGTGTGGAGAGATAGAGAAAGATCGAAAATTACAGGTTATGAAATGGAGGAAGACAGGTGTGGTGAATGAGCTGGTAGCTCATTCTTGTAAGAACTCTGGGACATTTTGAGTGGTACTATAGAGTAGAAAAAGGAGAAAATGGAATACAAAATCTGTGAATCACAAGGGCAGAAATTACAAGAAAGATGGAAAGAAGTGACATGACAAGCCAAGAGGAACAGCATATAAAGAATATAGTTGGGAACAGAAAACAGATCCTCAGGAACACCAAAGGGCAGAGGGAGGGTCAAGACTGATTTGCATATAGCTGTGTCTGAACTGGGGTGGCAAAGCGAGCTAAAGAACGATGATGGATTCAACCCAGATCTGTGACTGGGGGTGAGTGTCTGAAAAGTTTCAGCGCTCCGTCCATCATCTCCTTGTGTTTGCTTTGTTTGCCCTAAGATGGCAGGGTATGCCCAGACGTGGGTCCCTTGCTCACTTTGCCACTGGATTCAAACTAGCCGGGCTGATGAGGGCTGTTAGCCCGAAACCGGTCCCAGGATGCTGGTTTCTGGTCGAGGGAAGACATGGCTTGGCAGTTCGGGCTGGACTGTTCCCATGAGGCACAGGGTCAAGACTGATTTGCATATAGCTGTGTCTGAACTGGGGTGGCAAAGTGGGCTAAAGAACGATGATGGGTTCAACCCAGATCTGTGACTGGGGGAGAGTGTCTGAAAAGTTTCAGCGCTCCGTTCATCATCTCCTTGTGTTTGCTTTGTTCGCCCTAAGTTGGCAGGGTATGCCCAGACGTGGGTCCCTTGCTCACTTTGCCACTGGATTCAAGCTAGCCTGGCTGATGAGGGCTGTTAGCCTGAAACCGGTCCCAGGATGCTTGTTTCTGGTCCAGGGAAGACATGGCTTGGCAGTTCGGGCTGGACTGTTCCCATGAGGCACAGGGTCAAGACTGATTTGCATATAGCTGTGTCTGAACTGGGGTGGCAAAGTGAGCTAAAGAACGATGATGGATTCAACCCAGATCTGTGACTGGGGGCGAGTGTCTGAAAAGTTTCAGCACTCCGTCCATCATCTCCTTGTGTTTACAGGGAAATAAAGAAGGACAGACTAGAGAACCAAGTAGGGGCTGTGAGAGATGTAGAAATATCACCAAGAGAGGGCAATCCCCACAATACCAAGCAAGGAGAGAGCAAACATGAGACCTGAGCCAGTAACTACATCAGAGGCAACCTAAAGACAAAGTTGAATGAGAAGTGCAAGGTGTCAAAAGAGGTAGCAGACAGGAAAGGTTTCACTAGAGATAATTATAACAGACAGAATTACAGTTCCGATAACAAACAGGAACACTGCTTCGGCAGAGTTCAGGAGACAGAAATAATACTGAAGCAAGGAGGACGAGAGAGAAAAGTTGAAATCAAGGTAATGGGAGAGCTGATTGTAGCATATTCAATCAAGGAAATTTGAAAGGAAAGAAACATAGCTGCACGTGAAGAATCAACCTACATGCAACTTACCCCATCAAGAAGCTTTTGTCCATCAGCCCCATGGACCGATTCACAGAGGTTTTAATCTGGCTCACCAAGGTAGTGTAACAATTATGATATTTAGCCAAATAAAGCATTGACTTTTTCAGGGCTCTAGTAGTTGTTGACAGTTCACATAGTGACATACTGGGCCACTCTCCTGACTATGCATCAAGTGCAGTATCACATTTTGGTTTTGCAAGTTTGATGCTGATGGTGTGTCTTGCTGATCTTATGTAAGTTGTTTCATCATGCACAGTACTTCTTTCGGTCCACTTCTAACTCTCGCCTCGCCAGACCTACCAACTTATAAATATGTTTCACCGTGTGATGAGCTGGCAGGTCCTTGGCCACATGCCGAGAGCTACCTAAGCAGCACTCTGTGCTCTAATTCCCCCATACCCTCCACAAAGAAAAAACGAAGGGTCGATGTCCTGGGATGTTTTATGTTCCTTACTGGACATCGGCAGCCTACAGTCTCCAAAGACAAGCTGGAAAGCCACTTTGTTCGGTAGTTTTCAGCTCATCTTCCCTGCCGTGTGATTTGAGCTCCTCACAGGGTGACCGTGTGAAGGGAGCCAAAATTGGGTGACACACAGGCACTGTGTGTTAGCAGGTCTGCCCCCTTGCGACTTATAGGACTGACATTGCGAATAGTAAAAATATGTGCACTATTTCAACAAGTACAGACACAGAGAAATAATGTGAATTCAAGCTTTATTGCAGCAGACATTTATTGTTGAGCAAAGGTAAAGATCGGTGAATAAATGGCTTTCGACTTGCTCAATATAACCAAGTGTGCTGGCTGAGGGGAGCAAAACGGACTTTCAAGCCTTCTGCATCCTAATCCAGAACTTCGACACCTGAAGCAGGCAGGTGGTCGAGAGAAGAGTCTCTCTTGTTCATTCACTAAACATATGGAATTACATGCATCTTTTATATTTATTCTATACTACAAACAAAATAATTTACATTTATTGCAATATAAAGCTGCACACAATATTGATTTTTCTGGGTTGCATAAAAACAGAGGACGGAAACTTCAGTAGGGCGTAGCATGGTCATGAAATGTTAAAAAAGATAAGCTGGCCTTTGTTTTCACTATCTTTATACAGATTATTCGTTTCTAACACAGAATTAAGCCATTATTAAATATGAGTACTTTAAAGTATTTTTACAGTAATTCCATGTGTTTTTCTGAAAACTACACTTTACGTGCCACCTATAGAATCCAGTGGTCTTCTGCATATTCCGCTCCATCTCTGGGACCTGTAACTTAACATGCGTCACGTATGTGGACACAATCTGCAAACACCTAAGACCTCACTATGAGTATCTGCTAAAAGGTGCTGTGGTACTGGGGGTATTGGTTATTACTCAGTGATACCCTGTTGACCCTTATGCCGAGGGGAATAACATGCAGAAGCTGCACGTGTGAACTCATCATACCATTGCATTTATTGGAAAGTCCTCCAGGCCTGACCTAGGAGATTTATCCCTAGAAATCATTTGGTATTACTGCACCCTGGATACTGGTTGTGGTAATACTTCAGCACTTATGATTCTCTTTGGGGCCAGTAACTACTGCTACTGGCCCCGTCAGAAATTAAAAGCCACTCTAAGGGCCTAACTAGTGGGAAAGCAAAAGAGACTGATGTTGCCCAAATCTGTGCCAATTAGTACAAGCTAAGGAATTGCATAAACCGGTCTGGTCATTTTCTAATGAGCAGGATAGGATCATAGCTTTGCACATACATGTATAGGGCAAATACACACAAATACACACAAAGCCACTGGACTAACTCACCAGCTGCGCACGCTCTGTTTACAGGAATGTTTTAGTAAATAGTTATGCCTCCAGCCACTCCTCAAAACATAAAGCTAAGGACTGAGTCAACGACACAGTTTGTGCTAGATTCAGTGGCTTGTACACAGTTTGTTAGGCCCTGCATTGTGATCTGAATTTCCTCTGGTGAACAGGCTGTGGTGCGTTAGGGAATATGAAATGTTTGCTAAACAGCTCTGTGCTGACACTAGCCCCGCCCACTTCCTTGATGGGGGAGGCTTCTCAAAGCCAGTGTGCCATTCCAACTAGAGTATGATACACCCTTTGCTTCTAGTGTGTAGAATCTAAGCACAGCTTCGGCCTTAGGTACAGCTAGCTGTATAGTAAGGCTGATTAGGCGTGAAGGTCCACTGCAAGGGGGCACTGGCTGGCTTATGACGCAAAGACCGTACAGCAAAATATCCTCTGATGGCATCAACTGGATAGAGCTCTGCCATTTACCTCTCACAGACTTATACTAGTTAGTTATTCTTCCATGCAGGTATCTCTTTCTCTCGCCCAATTTCTATGTGACCTTTGTATGGAACAAGACAATGAAAAGACAATGAAAGCAAATACTACTAGGAGGTCACACTTTTAACTTAAGTCTATTCAAAAGTGTCGGCTGGTACGGTCCACACAGGAAGGGGCTGCAGGATACTAAGTTACTCTAATTTGGGCACTATCTTTTGCAATGCCCTCCTTTTCCCTGGTAGGAATTAACACTGGACTGATTGCCAAACTGCATAACTCTCCTCTTTGCATGGTAACGACTTGAGGTCCTTGAGAACATAGGCTGTTGTGATCGTAGGTAAATAGTCACTTTTGATAAGAACTCTTGTGTCCTCCCTTGGTGCACCCCTACACATCGCAGGAGGTGTCCAAAGACCTCCCCATGTTACAGTTCCGTGTCCGCCACAATGTGCTGTTTGTTGGAATGCCCGTTGGTGGCCACTGGTGTTACTGCTTGGCCTGTTCCATTTTCTTGGTTTCCAGCTTTCAGATTCGGCTTGTCCGGCTGATCGCGTGTGGCCACTGATATCAAGGTATTGTCGGGGCTATCGTTTCCAGCATAGTCTTCATCCTAATAGGAATATAAATGGCAATGCAGTTAAAGAGTGTTGCAAAGCTAGTTTAATAGATACTAGGGGTTCCTGCAGTCTTGCAGAAGGCAATACTTGCCCCAACAGTCAGAAATGATTCAAATAATAATATGATGGAAGTGACCACGGATCAATTACTTTTAGTGAAAGAGGCTTCCATGCCGTTATTAGATAACTACAGGGGAAGTGTAGCCCTTGACTTCCTCGACAATAGTATTGCAAAGAAAAAACCTCTTATGCGAGTAAGTTTTTGTTATGCGTTTAGTGCATTTATTATACCAAATCCCAAGCCACTACTCACTTTCAACTTGAATATCATTTGGGCTCCTGCCATCCAAACTTGCCCTACTTGCTGTTAATCCTGATGGGAGCCCTAATAGATCGAAAGTTCCAGTATTCTCTGTGGGACACCTGATCACAGTCCCCTGCTTGCTAAATCTTCTTTGAAGTTGTTCCATGAAATAGTATTTGGTACTTCTTCGATTGTGGGACTCTTTCCCCTAATCCTTTGGTATCTCCTGTATATATTTTTTCCTTCCTGATGATGACCCTGTTCTAAATAACTATGTTTAGGAGTAAAAACCTTGACAATAACATATGTGGACTGTGTCTTTAAAATTTGATTGTGGATTTTGATACTCGTATCATGGGTGTTGGCACTTTTTATTCACTATACATCACTTTTCACTGCACCATCACTTATTAGGAGCACCGTATGTTCAAAGAAGTATAAATAGTGTATTATACTGTCAAAATCAATTTTTGCATTATGAAATGGGAATTTGGTAAAATAAATGCACTAAACGCATTACAAAAACTTACTCGCATGAGAGGTTTTTTCTTTGTAATACTATTGCTGTGGAAGTCAAGGGCTCCACTTCCCCCGTAGGGACCACTTTGTTGATAGCACATTGTCCAGCCCAGGTCCGTGGGTTGTCCCTTTTTCCTAGAAAATTATTAGATTAAAAAAAAGCAGGCTAGCCTTCTTTTCAGGCTAGAACAGGGGTCCAAACACTAAAATACATCCAATTTCGAGATGCAAATACAGTGCAAATAAGAGGGAAAAAATAAAACCTGAGAAAAGCTTCTATAGGTAAGGCGAAATAATATTTGGAAAGACATTTGTAACCTGTTGCACATCAATATTTAGAACTATGCACAAAAGTTCTTTAGCAAGGGGACTTGGATACAGAAAGGAGCTGCTGTGGGGTTATGCATACTGTATGCGAAGAGACAATTATGTTTTGAATAAGTGAGAGTAGATTTAATGACAAGGAAAATAATTATGAGAGGTACTAACCATATCCGGAATTAAGGTAAATGGATTTTAGGGAGAGAGTGGTGGTCAATATTTGTGAATGAGATTGAGTTTCAGTAGCAGCAGCATCCCTGTCCTGTTTGAACAATTGCAAGAAATGAAGGTTACCAGAAAACCAGAAGGCCTTCATGGAGTTGAGAAGGGAGCTAACCCTCAAGCAATCACTGCTACAGTGACTGGCCGGTGTACAAACTTCAAGGTAATACAACTGACTGCAAGGCAAAAACCTCGCCTTTTAGATCAAGGCTAAGTACAACCAGGATCAGCCTCCTTTCTGAGAACTGCAGATAATGTATGTGGCAGAATCCAAAATTGGAGAAATTGTGTTTAACCCTTTGTTCTCATAGTCACCTTTAGGTCCCAAAAGATCCCTCTCATCTTTGAAATCTCCCAGGGTTCAATACAAGTTCCTGTAATCTTTAACACCCCTACTCACAATAACAGCAAGCAGATTGACCAATATGCTAATAATACACAACTCTACTTTAAAGTCTCCTCTGCTTCAGGCATCCAAATGTTTCAAACACTGCCTGCACATCACCCAGACCCGAATGTTCCACGCCTACCAGAAGCTCAACCCACCCAAGACAGAATTTGTGTTGTTTGCTAAGAATAACAAACAAGAAACAGTACAAGCATTACTCAGTGACATTATTCTTGATGGGTTCAAACTCCAACTTTCAATGCATACCAATTCACTTGGATTCACATTGGACACCAACCTGACTCTCAAGGAACATATTGCAAAAAACAAAGACGGACCAGTAACAGCTCTCTCTTCTAAAAAAAAGTGAAACTGTTTCTTGTAGAAAGTGACTTCATGGTAGCTGTTCAAGCCTTCGTGCTCTTGTATCTGGATTGTGCTAAAGCACTGCTCCATGACCCCAGACTCCGCACAGGCACCCTGTAAGGGCATCTTACACACCGCATGTCTCATCCAAAAGATTTGATCACATCATCCCCATCCTGATGGAACTCCATTGGCTCTCCTTACTGGCCCGCATAGATATTCAAAACCTGCTGCATCACTTGCAAAGCCATCATGACCAACATTCCTGTTTTTCTTGTGGACTAGTTCATCATCTCTGGTGGTTCTCAGCGCACCCTTCACCCTACACCATCAGACTGCAGATGAATAAGTGTAAAGAAATAAAAAACAGGGCGGCAGGGCTTTTCTATCTATGCACCCAGGATCCGGAACTATACCCCTGTATCGATCTGGACTGCCCCACGCTTCTTCAATTTAGGCTTACAAGCTTCCTGTATTATATGAACTTTCAAAGAAACAAATGTTTTATTTTTTTGTCAATTAAACATGTTTGTACAAATACAGAACCAGAGGTGTCTACTCTCTGTCACATGCAAAAGAAACAATTGATGGACGGAATGCTGGACAATGCAAACATTCACCCCCAGTCACAAGGATCTGGGTTAAATCCATCATTCTTTTGCTCACCACACCACCCCAGTTTGGACCCAGCCATATGCAAATCAGTCTTGACCCTGTTCCTTGTGGGAACAGTCCAGCCCGAACTGCCAAGCCAGGTCCTCCCTGGACCGGAAACAAGCATACTGGGACCGGTTTCAGGGCATCACCCTTCTTCAGCCAGGCTAGCTTGAATCCAGTGGTGTAGTGAGCACGGGACCCACGTCTGGGCATACCCTTCCCACTTAGGGCGAAAAATGCAAAAGAAACAATTGATGGACGGAATGCTGGACAATGCAAACATTCACCCCCAGTCACAAGGATCTGGGTTAAATCAATCATTCTTTTGCTCACCACACCACCCCAGTTTGGACCCAGCCATATGCAAATCAGTCTTGACCCTGTTCCTTGTGGGAACAGTCCAGCCCGAACTGGACCGTTCTTTTTGCATTTGTCACCCCGAGTGGGACGGGTATGCCCAGACGTGGGTCCCGTGCTCTCCATGCCACTGGAGTCAAGCTATCCTGGCTGATGAGGGCTGAAAGCCCGAAACCGGTCCTAGGATGCTTGTTTCCAGTCCAGGGAGGACCTGGCCTGGCAGTTCGGGCTGGACTGTTCCCATTGGGCGCAGGGTCAAGACTGATTTGCATATGGCTGGGTCCAAACTGGAATGGCATGGTGAGCAAAAACGATGGATTTAGGCCCAGATCTCTGTACTGGGGTGAATGTATGACATTGTTCTGCATTCTGTCCATCAATTGTTCTTTTTGCATTACTCTCTGTCACACACACACTCATCAACTCATTGTGCAATATCAAAATTGAAAACATACACAAGACATTGGTAAAAAGTAAAGATCTCCCGCTTTCTTCAAAGTTGTCATGCAATAAGTGTCATTGTAGAGGGATTTATGACACTGTCAAAATAACTGCAAGTCTGTATGACGATGTCACAGTGATCAAAGTCATAATTTTGTACTAATCTGCCGCTTTTGTGTGTGAATATCTATATATGTACATAATATGTCATCATATACATAAGGAACTCCTTTTGTGCTAGCTTTTCCAAGTCTTTCATTTCATAAACAACATTTGTGCAAGTAGGGCATGTAAACAGCATCCGTGTATGCCTTTATTTACATGCATTGGCTCTGAAAGCCAAACCTATTGGTTTGCCAGTGCTTGTTCAAATTATCGGCAGGACAGAAATTATCTGCTTATTACAAACTATAAACATTGAACAGTGTTGAAGAGTTAAACTTCATCAACAAGAAAAATTTACAGGATTAATGTTTTGATATGTAGTTTAGGTGTCACCTTTTTGTGATATTGAGCAATACATAGGGCAAGATGCATTTCTAATCAGTACTGTGACTTTCTGACCTGCCCTTGGTTTTTTGTTGTTGTTGTATTAGTTTTCAGATTTTAGTTTTTCGAAAACGTTTGCCCTCAGTGAGCTACTTTACGTCTGCGTAGATAAGAATAGGTCTGCTGTACCAATTTCATTTAGATCCCACAGTTACAGAGTGCAAGGTGAGTGATGTCCATGACACTGATTTCTTAACACAGACTTGGTTTCCTGGCATGTTCATCTCTGCTAGAGATTTTTCTACTCGGGTGTGTGCCCGTTGTATGAATTTCACTGAAGGAATGACTTAACTAAAATCATCTTTATAAATGTCTATGAGGCATCTTACAAAGACGTGAATAATGCAGAATCATTGATACTTGCTTCCAACACCCCTTCCAGCCCTCTAGAATCCCCTCCATCTTAAACTTCCCTTCCCTCAATAACAGAAGATAGAGTAGTTGGAAAACATTGTAAGTACATCAGGGATGCCTCCTTATTTGTTTTGCCAGCTGTATGAACTAACCAGCCTTCGACTCCCAGGACTCCAGCTCTGCCTGTTGGACAGGAAGTAGGCGCACAGGATGAGGGCTGCCACCACCAGGCCGGTGGTGATGAGGGCAATCAGTGTGGTCTGCGGCTTGCTTTGGGGGATGGAGGTGGTCTTCTGCTCCACACGAAGCTAGAATTGAATTGCAAGAAAAGCACACATTGATGAAACGGAATTACACATAGGCGCAGGACAACAACCAATTATATACATATTGTAAGGAAGCTCTTGTTGCTGATCAGCTCTGCATCACATTTTCGTGGCATCACTTTTAATATGAAGTAACTGCGACAATAAAATGTGTAAGTGGAGCGTTTATTGTACACAATGAAACTGAAGTACTTAAGTATTAGGTGGGAAAAAGAACAAAGATCAAACTGTGTTATTAGGAAAAACTATTTTGATGAATTTATATTTAGTGGAAAGAAATATTGAAGTTTCCATTCTGTTACTAGTAAAAATGCATGAACATAAAATGGAACTGAACACATTGAAACTGAATTGACTAATTAATTTCCAAAGTGAGTGTTTAACATTTACATGGCACCGCTCGCCCACGTCGCCCGTCGGCACGACCTCAACATCATCTCCTACGCCGATGACACCCAGCTGATCCTCTCCCTCACCAAGGACCCCCACACCACCAAAACCAACCTTCACGAAGGAATGAAGGCCGTCGCTGAATGGATGAGGAACAGCCGACTGAAGCTGAACTCGGACAAGACGGAGGTCCTCATCCTCGGATCCACCCCTTCGGCCTGGGACGACTCCTGGTGGCTGACCGCACTGGGAACCGCCCCAACACCCACCGACCACGCACGCAACCTAGGGGTCATCCTCGACCCCACCCTCTCCATGACTAAACAGGTCAACACCGTCTCCTCCGCCTGCTTCAACACCCTCCGCATGCTCCGCAGGATCTACAAGTGGATCCCCACTGAAACGAGAAGAACGGTCACCCAGGCCCTCGTCAGCAGCAGGTTGGACTACGGAAACGCCCTCTATGCAGGAGCCTCGGCCAAACTCCTGAGATGGCTCCAACGCATCCAGAACACCTCTGCACGCCTGATCCTCGACATCCCTCGCCGCAGCCACATCACACCCCACCTGAGAGACCTGCACTGGCTCCCGGTCAAGAAGAGGATAACCTTCAAACTCCTCACCCTCGCACACAAGGCACTCCACAACACCGGACCAACGTACCTCAACAGACGACTCAGCTTCTACACCCCCACCCGCCAGCTCTGCTCCGCCGACCTCGCCCTCGCCACTGTCCCCCGCTTCCGAAGAGCGACCTCCGGTGGCAGATCTTTCTCCCACCTCGCCGCCAAGACCTGGAACACCCTCCCCATCCACCTACGGCAGACCCAAGACCTGCTGACCTTCAGAAAACTCCTCAAGACCTGGCTTTTCGAGCAGTAGCAGCATTCCCCACCCCAGCGCCTTGAGACCCTCACGGGTGAGTAGTGCGCTTTACAAATGATATGATTGATTGATTGATTGAGTGCTTAATTCAGGCAAGAATATCTTTGTTTTTATCCTGGCAGGGGCCTGTGCTGTGCTGTCCCCATCTATCAGTCTCCATATGCTATTCCCAGATAATGGTGAATTGAAGTCCCCCAGACCAGGGCCGGGCTGGGAACCAGAAACCAGATCTACAACTATATGTTCAAACCATTGGTTTTATGCACACTGCTGAAGTGGAGCTTATGAAATACTACGGTACTTCCCAGTCTGCCACTGTAATGATGACACACCGGTGCTTATGACAGTCTGCCACGTGGTGGCGCTGCATGTCTAATTTAGAGATGAGCACATAACCATTGTTTATTAATTCAGTGTACATTAAAAATGATGAATATCTGCCACCCAAGCCATTCTTATAGCTTTAGGGTCGTGGAATAGTCTGAGTGTCACACGTAGGAGTGTGCTGGTCAGTGCTTTAAATGGAAAAAAATAAGTGCTGGTACTCTCCAAAAGGAGCGATGGACTGGGGGGTGGAGTGTGGGGCGGGACTGGGGGCGGAGCCAGAGGCGGGGCTAGGTTTTCAACCTTTCCAAACTTTATATGCAAGAAATCCAAGTGCATTGTGAAAAAATCGGAAGTATCTGTCCAATGGTTATTGCCCTAATAATCATTTATAAAGCATTTACTAATAATGGTATGTTCAAAATTGTCTCTGTATTTTGCCATCAAAACTTTGCATGCTGGAATTTTTAGAAACCCTTACTTATGAGAAAGGGGAACTACGAGTCCCAGCATGCAAAAGCATTACCAACAAAAATCTAGAACTGTCTGAAAGTGTAAGGCATTCAATGGAGCTGCCTGTCTCATTTGGATTATGTATGGTTTCCCATACGAAACAAGGGGTTTAAATGCACCAAACCAAACAAAATTCTGTTGCCTTTAAGGTGTTTTTTTGTTTGAGGGTAATCATACAAGTGGCAGCAAGGGCCACCGAGAAGGTCAGAATGGCGCAGTCTTCAGATTGGCGCTGTTGTTGGAAAGGCCACCACCCCAAATGTTCTGTATCAGGGGCATCCCCGCCTCAAACCCCTGGCAGTGGCATCATAGCTATCCTGGCAGGCCATGTCAATACACCTGGGCATCAGCCACAAGAATTGACTTGCCCTGTTGTATGAGTGCACACTGTCGGCTGAAAGCCTCACAGCCCTTGGGGCATTTAGGGAAGTGTGAAAGGCACCAGACGAGAACACAGACGAGCCACATTTGCAAAAACATTCACCCCCACCCTCGCGTTCTGCTGAGGTAAGTCTGCCAAAATGGAGAGCACTGGGGCTCATTCAGTTCTTGGCCTCTCTGCTGAGATTGCTACAATGGTGCCGGTCACCAAAGAGGCCACTCAACTGTATACAACTGGACGCAAAACCACCAATGTTTAGGTAACTTTTGTCTGCCCTGATAAAAATTCAGCCTTTTAGCATTTATACAGGTTACTAAAGAGGGTCAAAAAGTTTGAAGGGGAACTCCTCGCACCTTTGCTGACCTTTATTACCGGACACATGAAACACGGCCATCTCAAAGCACCATTTACGTTCAGTTTGAGGAAACAAGTCATCTGCCTAAGATTACAGTTTGATAAGTGGTCGAGCAGATAAGTGCCTCCTGCCCTCTTCTCTTATGCACACCGAGCGCCCAGCATTTAGAAATTGAAGGACGTCTATTGTCTCATGAGTTTAATGGGGTTGGGGAGGGTGTGGGGGGTCTGCTCAATTGCCTTTTAAACCCAAGGGTCTACTGTATGGGCTTGACACAGGAACTCTGCGCTCTTGATAAAGCACCCTGGCTCGCCCCTTCGTTCTGCCTCTGCCCCGGCACCTCCTAATTTAATGTACTGTAGATCTATTTGAAAAGGCAACAACAGTAGCACTTGCGACCGGTCGTCTTGTCGTTTAAATGCACCAAACCAAACAAAATTGTGTTGCCTTTAAGGCGTTTTTTTGTTTGAGGGCAATCATACAAGTGGCAGCAAGGGCGGGGATTTACATGCAAGTAAAAATGCCTAATTTAAATTGTTGATGAACTAACATTTTCAGTCATTTAAAACAATGGCATGCTAAAAAGCTGTACTGCTTAGAGAATGCGCCCCACATCCTCGTCCATTAGTTTTATGATGGACTCTAAACTCCCACTGTGCAGGATCAAAGGGTAAACCAAACACCCTGCCGCCCCACACTGCTAGAAGAGTTGCAGAGAAGCACAACAAGATTGCTGTGTCCAGGTGACAAGAGCTGCTGTTCTGGCGCTCCTGTGCGAGCTCAGCTCAGGATTGCAGAATCGGAGCAGGTCATGTGAAAAGTGCTGCCGAGGCAGGAGAAAATACGAGCAGCACCACCTGTGTCTAGGCAAGGTCCCCATGAGTACCGGTACTCCCCTTGTCCTAGAAGAAGTTCCGGTACTCAAGGGGCGAAAATTAAAAAGTGCCGGTACTCCGTACCGGCCCATTTAAAGCACTGGTGCTGGTTAGTAGTTAGTTGTGTTGGTACTGCCAGTGGCAGCGCTGGGAGGGGCAATGCGTGGTGCAAGCTGCATTAGCCCCGTGACTAGATCCCTGCCAGTTATTTTGTAACAAATTGAGCACTGGAATATGCAGTTGTTGCTGATTGTGGCAGGAGATAGCTTGCTGTGCCAATGTCCTGCTCAGGATGCCACAGCTGCCGCTCACGTGGCTGGCACTGCTGCAGGTTATTTACTATGCAAGTAAACAAGTAACCAACCTGTGTAGTGTGATAGGCAACACTACCAGGGCAGATTCTGCACTATGCGTCATGAAAGTAAAACAACTCCGCTATGCCATAAACCACCTTGTGTAGGTATAAAAAGCACCAGCGTCATTCTATAATCCAATCGGCACCATTTTTAAAGTTTCATGTGCAAGCCAGAACACCTATTATCTCTTGTAAAGCACTACTCTCAAGTAAGAAGAATCCATACTGTCCTGGTATGTAAAGCTTCACAGCCGTTCCAGAATCTACATAGCTCTGGTACATAAAGCATTTCCGTAGTGCAAAGAGACATTGCCCCAGATTGCACAGCACCTCGGTCATGCCCGAATTTAAATCGCCCTAATGTGTAAAGCCTCATTTTTTGCATCCACCATTGCTAGCATTTATCAACCTCATCTTCCAGATCTCCTCGCCACTCCCCATCCTCCTAATCACGGGAGTGTGAGCTACAACGGATGTTGAGCTGCAGTGCATGCCCATGAGTCTGCAGGTACAGCCAATCATTGCCAGGTGCTCTGTATGCCACCGCAGACCTCGGACAACCCATGGTTCTATTTGTGCTACTGAGGGAGGCCAAGAGAGGCACTAGCTCTGATCGCCCATGAATGAGACCTCCTATGAACATGTATTTTACCACTTGCTTTTTGTTCTGGTCAGGAATCCAGGGGTTAGTGCTCTCCGGGGATCTCACCAGCATCGCAGGGACGCTGTCACATTCCTTAAACTCCCCGATGCAAGCTTGCAATGGGCTGACGTAGGAGAATGTGGCAGACGACCTAGTGGCAGCTCTGGAGGTGAGGGAGGGTCGAGTCACAGGGTAATACAGATCAGAACTTCTCGGAAAAGGTGGAAAGAGCTAGAACATTTGGAAAGAGCCAGAACATTTTGGAAAAGCAGAAACATTCAGGAAGGAGCAAGAAGGTTCTGGGTCAGTAAGAGTTGGGAGGATTTAAGCACCAGTCACCGCATTACAATTTGCCTGGCAACAGGCGGTTGATGGGTTCTTTCTTCCGGTTGGAAAGTATTCAGCTTTTGAGTTTCCTGCACTTGTTTTGTTTTGCTTTTCAATTCCATCTGGTGGTTAAGGCACCTCAGGTTAACCCTTCCTTTGAAAGGAGCTTATCTTAGCTTCATCCTGTTTCGGAACTTTTGTTCCAACTTCAAACACTACAAGTCATCCTGGCTTCTGACATTTCTACAATTGGAGGAGGCGCTTCATACTCGGTTCCCAGACTGTATCGTGGTCATCTGGGGGCTAGCCAAGGACTCTTCACTTCCATATCCTGGTAATCCATCCTATTGATAATCTAAAAACATTGTACCTTGTTGTACAAAAGAATACTTTGTTTAATGCTACCTTGTTTTACAGGGCTATGAGGATTACATATCAGTCCATTACAAACTGAGGGTCCTTGCTGTATGCCTTCCACCAGCCCATGCTCCCGAGGTCAGAGGGCCAAGACGCTTATGCGGTTTTTTCTTTTCTCTGTTTCCCTTCTCCTTTTTTCCCTTTTCGAGTCACTACAGATTCCAGTGTTCAATTCAGAGTTGACTGAAAGGGGAAGGAGTGGGGTTAGCATTGGAGTCCCTGGCCTGAATTCCAGTGAAATCCTGACAGATGTTGCCCTAAAAACAACTAACATTTATTGAATACACCACGGCAGCCCATTTGCTCTTAAAAGCAGGCACGTAGCTTGTAGCCCTCACTGACAAGAGTTGCAGTGTCCGAATGGCCAATCAGGCACTGGATGAATCAATAAATGAATAGCTTTTTTAAAGCCGTCGCTGACCCAATTCAGGAAGGAAAGATCTGAAGACCTGGCTCTTCGACTGAACCTCAGCGCACAGTAGGAGCTGCTGCGCCCCCTAACTGCCCCCCCACCCAGTGCCTTGAGACCCACACGGGTGAGTAGTCGAGCTTAACAAATACTGTACTGTACTGTTTTGTGAATTTATTTTTTATTACACCCCCCCTTGGCCCCTCGCTCTGTTTTGAACCTGTTGCCCCTGCTTGCCGCTCTGGATTGTTAATTGTTTTTCACTTTCCCTTGGCTACTGTTCTGTGGTGGTTTTCCCCTCGCTCTGCCCGCTTTCCCGCTGCTGCTGCCCTCACCCCCTTCTCAGCCCCGCTCCCGCCTCCCGACTTCTGCACCCGCCCCCTCCCCTATATATGGCGACCGCTGCGCGGTCACACCGCTGGCGCGCCAAAGGCACGCCTAAGGCAAGCCCGTCTGTGCCCATCCGGGCCTGGACCGCGCCTAGGGCCAGACCCCCTGGTCCACCCGTACGACACATCACCCGACGCTGCTACGACGCCAACACCCTCCACGCACTCAACGCCGGCCGTCCCTTCACCTGCTTCCAGGCCACCCCGAAGTTCACCCATGGACCCTTCACCTGCCGCAACTGCAGCTACACCAGCCAGCGCACACCTGCACACCCCGCCCACCGCACTAAAGCAGGCCACAACTTCCTCAGATGCATATTACTCAACGTCCGCTCAGTCCACAAGCATGCCGTCGAACTCTGGGACCTCCTCGACTCCTCCTCCCCGGACGTCGCCTTCCTGACGGAGACCTGGACGAACGCCTCCTCGGCGCCCGACATAGCCATAGCCATCCCGGACGGCTACAAGATCACCCGCAGGGACCAAAACAACAAGCAAGGAGGAGGAATCGACATCATCCACAGGAAAACAATCAGAATATCGACCAACACCGAAGACTTCCTCAGCACGGCCGAACATCTACACTTCCAGATCCACGTCAATCATAACACCACCCTCAGAGGAACCCTTGTCTACAGACCCCGACCACAGTTCAGTGACTCCATCGCCGACGTAATCAGCTCGCACGCCCTCGCCTCCACAGACTACATCCTCCTCGGAGACCTGAACTTCCACCTCGAGAACGCCAACGACTGCAACTCCACAACCCTGATCGACAACCTCGGTCTCAAACAGCTCGTCACGACAGCCACCCACTCCGCCGGACACACGCTCAACCCCATCTTCTCCGCCAGCAACCACGTCACCTTCAGCCACACCACCGAACTCCACTGGACCGACCACCACTGCATCCACTTCTCCTTTGAGAAACACACCACGCACATCCAACCGCAACGAATACCACACCGCAGCTGGAACAAAGTCACCGAAGACCAACTCCTCACCACCCTCGCCCGAGACCCTCCATCCGAGCCCTTGGACACCAACGCAGCGGCCCTCAATTTCAGACAATGCATCAGCGACTGTGCCAACACCCTCGCCCCGATCAGGAAACCCTCTAACAGACGCACCGACATGAGAGCCATCTGGTTCACCGCCGACCTCCAGACCTCCAAGCAAACCTGCCGAAGACTCGAGAAACAGTGGCGCCAAGACCAGACACCAGACAACCACGCAGCCCTCAAGAACGCCAGACGCAAGCACCACCAACTCATCCGATCCGCCAAAAGAACCTCCTTCAAGGAACGCATCGACAACAACGCACACAACAGCAAAGAGCTCTTCAACATCGCGAAAGAACTCGCCACCCCCACCTCTAGCTCCAATGACATCCCGCCGTCGCAAGAACTCTGCGACTCCCTGGCCACCTTCTTTCACCGCAAGATCGCAGACATCCACGACAGCTTCGATATCCAGACACCAACGCCAGACGCCAACACCCCTGACCCAACACCCACCAAACACACCGACCTCCTGCCCTCCTGGAACAACATCAACGACTAAGACACCATCAAAATCATGAACTCCATCCACTCCAGCTCACCGTCCGACCCTTGCCCCCACCACATCTTCAACAAAGCAAGCTCCATCATCGCACCCCAACTGCGAAAGATCATCAACAGATCCTTCGAGACTGCCACCTTCCCGGAGAGCTGGTAACACGCCGAGATCAACGCCCTACTCAAGAAACCCACGGCAGACCCTAAGGACCTCAAGAACTTTCGCCCCATCTCCCTGCTCCCGTTCCCGGCGAAAGTCATTGAGAAGACCGCCAACAGACAACTGACCCACTTCCTGGAAGAAAACAACATCCTGGACTCCTCCCAATCCGGTTTCCGCAGCAACCACAGCACCGAAACCGCCCTCATCGCCGCCACCTACTACATCAGGACCCTCCTGGACAACGGCGAAACAACGGCCCTCATCCTCCTGGACCTCTCGGCTGCCTTCGACACCGTCTGCCACCACACCCTGCGCACACGCCTCCACGACGCAGGGATCCGTGACAGAACCCTGGACTGGATCACCTCCTTCCTCACCGGCAGAACCCAGAGAGTCCGCCTCCCCCCTTTCCATTCAGAAGCCACCACGATCACCTGCGGCGTACCCCAAGGATCATCCCTCAGCCCAACCCTTTTCAACATCTACATGGCACCGCTCGCCAACATCGTCCGAGCGCACAACCTCAACATCATCTCATACGCCGACGACACCCAGCTGATCCTCTCACTCACCAAGGACCCAGCCACCGCCATATCCAACCTCCACGAGGGAATGAATGCCGTCGCAGAGTGGATGAAGTCCAGCCGTCTGCAACTGAACTCTGACAAGACGGAGGTCCTCATCGTCGGCTCCACCCCCTCCGCATGGGACGACTCCTGGTGGCCGGCCATGCTGGGAGCCGCCCCGACACCCGCCAACCACGCACGCAACCTGGGATTCATCTTGGACTCAACGCTCTCTATGACCCAGCAAGTCAACGCCGTCTCCTCCTCCTGCTTCAACACCCTCCGCATGCTTCGCAAGATCAACAGATGGATCCCCACTGAAACCAGGAGGACGGTCACCCAGGCCCTGGTCAGCAGCAGGCTGGACTACGGCAACGCCCTCTACGCGGGAACCACAGCCAAACTCCAGAAAAGACTCCAACGCAGACAAAACGCCTCCGCACGCCTCATCCTCGGAATCCCTCGCCACAGCCACATCACTGCCCACCTGAGAGACCTGCACTGGCTACCGGTCAGCAAGAGGATCACCTTCAAGCTCCTCACCCACGCTCACAAAGTACTCCACAAAGCCGGACCAGCATACCTCAACGAACGACTCACCTTCTACACCCCGAACCGCCAGCTTCGCTCCGCTGACCTCGCCCTCGCCACAGTCCCTTGCATCCGCCGCACGACCACCGGCGGCAGATCTTTTTCCCACCTCGCCGCCAAGACATGGAACACCCTCCCAATCCACCTACGACAGACCCAGGACCTGCTGACCTTCAGGAGACTTCTCAAGACCTGGCTGTTCGATCAGTAGCTGCTTCTTCCACCCCCACCCCCCCTTTAGCGCCTTGAGACACTCACGGGTGAGTAGCGCGCTCTATAAATGGTCTGATTGATTGCAAGGAAGGGGTGTCCTGCCGCTGTGCTAAATCAGATATGTATGACACATGCACTACAACTGTTTCAATAGCCAAATTTATAGATTTTCTGAAAGTAGAGAAATCGGGAGACAGCCTCAGTCCAACCGGCCTGGAGTTCCACTTGGGTGCATGGTAAAAGAAAGAGCGCCTGCCAGTACTGAAGGGTCTAAATTTAGGGACCTGAAGTAGGTCAGTACCGTACGAATGCAGAATATGAGCAGAGTAGAGGTGGCTCTTCCTCCATTTATTGTGAATGCTGGGCAGAGAGCCTCATAAGTGCATCTCTGCAGGGTAGGGAGCCAATGAAGAGAAGGCAGCAGAGGCTTCACCGAGATTGTTGAGGAGAGATTGAGGATGGCCCATGCAGTAGCATCCTGGACCACCTGGAGCCCGTCCATTACAAAAGAGAGCAGGCCCAGGCACAGAGCATTGGCGTAGTCTAGCGAGATGAAATAAGGGCTTGAACCCTAGTTTTCCATGCTGAGGTGGGCAGGCAAGGCCCGTTCTTACGTACTGCATGAAGCATTACACAACACTGGCAACTGATGTGAGATGAGATGCGAATGAGTGATTGGATGCGACCGGAGAACTGAGTAAGGAAAGGTTACTCACCCTAGACCAGTTGTTGTTGGTCATCTGCAAGCTTTATATTTGCAACGCCACTTTCTACCCTTGCTGAACTATTGGTTCGATCTATCAATAACCAGTGACTATATTATTGCAACTGAGGGGCGAATGTAAGGGACACGTGTCGGGGGAAGAGGGTGTCCATGCAGATGAGCCATGCTGCTTGCACTTTTGGAAATACCTGATCCTAATGTATTTTTAAGATCTAATGTATTGCTCTTGTCATGAGCACAATGTAACAACATTCGCAGTATTCGGCGAAACATCAGATTTTAGCCAGGTTTAATACGGTTAGATGACCTACCTTTACGTGCTCGACCAGTACTTTACCTTTGCAAGAATACTATATTCTGTGACTTTTTATTGGCATTAACATGAGTGAAATGAAAACAATTTCTCCACAAAGAAGTAGCAGGTAAATGGTTAAAAATCTGTTTCACCCCTTTCTTTGGGGCTTTTCATTGGTATGACCTCTACTGTAACCTTCAGTGCGTCACTCCTTCCAGACCGCGCGCCTTTCCCGGCGCTGGGATGTCCCGGGGGACCCCGAATGTGTCTCCGAGAGCGCTCTCGAGTTCTCAGGGAGAGGAGGAAGTTTTCATTCAGATAAGGTAGTTTGATAGGACGGAGCGCCGCAGCTGGTTAAACAAGCAGTGGACCCGTCCTTTGCACGCACAGTTTCATACCGAGGTGTGCCTTGCAACCGAGGGAGGAGGAGTCTGGGCTCGCGGGTAAATCCCCGAGTTTGAATTAAAAGATCACCATCAACACGCGCCTCCTTACTAGCTGGTTGGAGTGGTATCTCAGGAGGAAGGCTGCCCCGCCCGATTCTGGGTATTACCGTGTGGGACCGCACCCCGCGTAACCAAAAACCTTCCAGCAGACATTTTTCCCTGGATAAAAGCAGGTGGGAATATTTATACACAATAGTCCCTGTGATAATGAACTGCATGTGTTAAAGAGGTCCAACGTGCTATGCACAATTCTGGAGTCAAAAACATTTGATGCGCTGTGACTGAGGAGGCGAAGTGTGGAGGCAAAACCTGATAGACAGAGTAAATATGGTCCCAATTATGGCCCCGGTGTCTGGCATCTCAGAATGAGGCCTCAGAGGTTTTTTTTTTAAGGTAAACACACTTCTTGCTCTGACCCAAAAAACTGTGACAATTATAGGATGAATTTGGGCCATGATTCCCACACGGGGTCACTCATGTCAGTGCCTAATTTGTAAAACAATGCATGTATGGCCCTGAGATCTTTTTAGGTCAATCCTACCCGGTAGCTGCTAGCTGTCTGCAGGCCAAAGCCTCTTGTGGAACATACCAAAACCTTACAGTGGGCTAGAAGCCCACGCATCGCTTACTGTTGGTTGGCTCCATTGTCACTCTCATTTTCTTGCTACTTATTCAATGGCTTGCCTTCCTCTTCTTATGTTTGTCCCTCCTATGGATCATAGTCTCTTTACCATCATCATTTTGACTGGATGACTTGTATTCTTTCACTGCTCACATTTACAGAACGACTTTTTCGTTTTCTTTCAACACTCCAGGAGAGTGCAGGTGTTTTCTAGCTCTCTACCTTGTGTGCTGCTTCCCCCAAACGCTTGTCCACGTGTTCTCCATGTTGCGCCCTCATCTCTCCCCCAACCTCTTCTTTACTTTCCCCGCTCCTCCCTGCCTTGTTAAATTATTTTTGTCCTCCCGTAGGCCCAGCCAAAAGCACCATTGTTGCTGTCTTGCACCTGCCCACTCTACTTTGCTTCTCCCCGCCTGCTCCACCACCCATTCCTCCATTGGTACTTGAACCCCTTAAGGTTGTTAACTTAAAAAAAAATTATGTTTACGGGGGGGGGGGGGCAGCAGCTGACATTACGCTAAGCAATGTAAAAAGTAATTTTCCGTTACTAAAATTATTATTTTTTATATTTCCCGATCCAAATGGTGTCCACCACCATGGATCGGTAAATAAATAAAACAAAAAGGCACCTGTTTAATTTCCTTGGTGTGCGTCGCGTCTAGGGAGGGAGGTGGACACCAGCACTGCACATTTTTTTCACTTTTCTGTTTTTCTGCCTATGCTGCACAACATCAGCTAAAAACCACTGGCAAAGTTAATAGATGCAAAAGGCGAGACCAATTTGCTTTGCCCATGCTTGTCTTAGGAGACCACCACTGCCAAATAACGGGCTGTCAAATAACGAGGCTTACTAGTCTTGATTCCACCTCATATCTCTTTCTTCCACCTCTGGCTCAACTGGAACTTTTCAGTGAAATGCACTGGATTCTAGGAATTTTCTAGAGCACTAAAGGAGCAAACTGGTAATTTTTGCAGGTTTGAAGTTCTCCAGGTCACCTCTGAGTGGCTATCCAGTCCATGCTTTTGCTCCGGAATAAGCAGTGATGAGTTTATTATGGGATAAACAGGACTACAAGTCCCAAATGCAAAGGAAAAACCTGGAATGGATGAGCTACTAACACATGAACATTTAGAGTTCTGTTTTTGCACTAAAAATGAATGTCTGGTTTTCCAAAAGAGAACTACATAAGAATGATGGAATGTCCATATAAGGTATATCATCAGTGGCGGCTGGTAGGGGACAGTGGCGGGGGGGAAGGTGGGGGTAAAGAAATAAATTACAAAAAATAAAACTTACCTGCTGGTCACCGTCACCTCTCCTCGCAGGAAAAGTAAGCACCCAGGTTTCCAGACGCCCCCAGCCAATCACGACGCTGCTGATTGCAGCGTCATGATTGGTCTTAGTGCTGTGGTTCGCATTCAGACAGAGGCTAGGGGCCTGGGCATGTTCTCCACCCAGGCTGTAATGCAGACTGGGTGGAGAACATGCTAAGTGCGCATGAGGTGTAGCAGTAGCCACTCCTCCTCCCTGTGATGCAGGGAGCCCAGTTCCGCCCCGCCCTAACCTGGCGGCAACTGGAATACAAAAAATAAATTGATAATAACTTCCGTTATTATCATTTTATTTTTTCCATTGCACTGCTTTAAAGCAGTGGGACGACGCTCCTCCGCCTTAGTGGAGGAGCCGCCGCTGTATATCATTGGAATGATTGTACACATACCTAAAAATATCTGAATTCAAACTTTTCTTTCTGTTCGCATTCCACGGGTTGGGCTAATTGCCATTGCATTATTTGGTTCAATTCAAATTCATATATTTGCATGCAAACACACATATAATAAACACAAACATGGCTTTGAAAGCACCCTTTAGGAATATCATTCCCACCTCATCCCTGTGTTTTGCAAAGGTAGGTGGAGTTGACAATGTTGCTGCCACACACATTCTCCAACAAAACTCCTTGAGCTTGTGCCCAAGATGCTGCTACCCCTTTAGTGGATCCTGACTGAACTCCTTCCAGTAACAGCACTTGGGAAACTAAACAGACTCCTGAAATGGCTGCCACTCTCCATTTTACTCAATGCAGCAACTAAAGGTTTTTAGTTTAAGAAATGAAACGAATAACACATCACATATTCTGAATTAAGTAGTTCTTCGTAAAGATAGAGAAAATGCTCTATGCAAATCTAAGGAATGAAAAGCCACCTCCTTTGGAGATTTTGTGTTAGGAAAGACAGTGGGTAAACAATATCCTGTTCTGGGTGAAATTTAGAAACCACTTTTCGAAAGAAAATACATGAGCTGGACAAAAAAATCTAACATAGGGTTTGTGAAATCAATGCCCAGCTCCCAATCCTCAGGGTAGATATAATTACCACAAGGAGTAGTACTTTGTAAGTACAGTATATAAAGAATGATTATGACAATGATCTCAGTGGTTTAAAGGGAGCCTTCTCAAGGACAGTCAGTACCAACTATATATCCTAAGAAAGGACAGACATTAATATTCTGCCTCGTAGAATGATATGCTGCGATAAGGGCTTCCAAATTTAGTTCCCACCATAGACAAATCTCCATGACAATCTTCTTCAAAGAGGGAAAATGAGTCCCCTCCCATTTGTTGACATGGGACCTTGCCACTGGCTTATTGGTACAGGCTAACACCATCTTTCCTTCTAGGAGGTCAGCAAAGTTTAGCAAAGGCCTGCCAGTTCTTTCCAATTAGACAACTGACATTCTCTTCTAGAGGCCAAATCTTCTGTATCACCTGATGTAACTCCGACACACCATCCCACAAGACTGGTATCAGTTGTTAGAAACCATGGGGAAGGAGGAGCTAAAGGGACTTCCTTTAACAGGTGTTTTAAAACTAACTAACCCAGTTCTTGTTTGATGCTGATCAAAACTAGAATAAGACATTAGTAATTGCCTGTCACTGCGATCCAAAAGTCCATCAAGTTGTACAGCAATTGACTTGAATATAGTCTGGCCAACGTTATCACTGCTGTTGTTGGTGTCATATGGGCCTGAAGACCAAGCTACTGACTTGCAGACATCTGTGATGAGTCCATTATCTCTGTCATGAGAGAATTTATATCTAGAGCTCTCTCTACTGGTAATAGTACTTGGCCAAGGTTGATTCTGAAATGGGGCCAGTGAACAGTAGATCTTGTACTGGGATCAGCGAGGACTTGTTCTGATTCAACAGGAGACCATGCTGACAGACCAATTTCATGTCCTCTTCCACCGCTGGAAAAGTGGAAGCAGATTTCAACCAGTCATCTAAGTGAGTAAACCATTTAACTCCATGCTCCTGTAAGTATGCTACCAACTACAGTCAAACCATCAGAAAGATTCTAGGAGCAGATGCCAGGCCGAAGAATAGATCTGCAAAGTGGCAGTGGCAGAATATTATTGCAAACCTAAGGAAATGTCTGTGAGGAGTGTCTTTGAGATCCAGAGCGGTCAGAAAATCTGCCAGATGAATGAGCGTTAAAAAAATGTCACAACCAGCTTTCTGAGTGGTTTGGCTAAGATGATTTCACAAATGTAATCCTGGTCTGTATTCTCATGAGGGTCTTTCAACTAGGAATATAACTGAATAGCAACCTTGCACTCTTCCCCTGAAGAGACAGGTTCCACAGCCCGCTTGGTTGGCAAAGTCTGTGTGCCTGCTGAAAAATCAGTTTGTTTCTCTGACTGTATGGGACAAAGAGATTGGAGATAAACATCTTAGCTGGAATCTCCACAAACTCAACAGAATAAAATGTTGTGTTTTATTTTGAATAATTTGGATCACCCAACTGTCTGTGAATGATGCCTGCCACTAATCAACCAGGTGTCTCAGATGGCATCTCCTGATGCTCACCATAGTCATGACATTATTGGAGGCTGTGGAGTGATGGATGGAGTTGACTGTTGTAGCCAGGAATTCTCTGAGAAGAAGGTCCCTGACTACAGGCCCTCCTATGACTGGGACATCGAACTTGAGTAGGAACATGCCTCGATCATTTGAGTTCCACAAAATAACAACCTCTTTCCAGAGTTGGGCGAAATGGGAGGACCACTTTACATCCTTTGTTGTATTTTTCTCTATATCATCTAAGTGTTCTCCAAATAAATGACTGCCAATAAACGAAAAATGCACCAACTAACTTTTCTGTGCATTATGCATCTTCCATGGATGTAGCCAAATTTTAAGACAAGCTGCTACCAAATGTTATCAAATGAAAGATTTGATGACAAGCACACTTCTTGTTCCAAATTTCCTAGCAGCTGAAGACCATTGCTGCCTTGCTGGAATGTGTCACATAAAGCCTGAAAGTTCTTTATTGAAGACTGTGTAGCATAAGCACTGTAAATAGATGTGTAAGTTCAAATTCACTGCTGCATAAGCTCTCTTCACATCACCATCTACTTTTCTATCTACCTGGTCAGTAGGTTGAGTATCTTTAGGATCAAGTGATGACTTGTGCATCATATTGGCCAGCAATGCATCACCTCTGGATACTGGAGGAAATTCATTCTCAAAATTCTCTAAAGGATAACTCTTTGCCAGTATGCATGGGAATGCAAAATTGTCAATTTCTGTCCTGTCCTTTTACATAGTTTCGTATATCAAAATTTAAAGGCAATCATTAGGTTCCGGTGCCTGGTATTGTCCAAACAAATCCTCCTCTTGAGAAGGGGCAGGAACTTAGCTCCAGTGTTCTTGAACACATCATCCATCTGAGCAAACCTGGATATATTTGCCTTTATGCAAAATTCCCACCATATCCTGGTCAACTTAAACATCAACCAGATGATCATACAGCAATGCCTGCACCTCTGTTTTATCAATCGTTGCCTGAAATTCTTTTGCTGTCAGTACAATCTACTTCCCCTTCTATTTCTGGATCCTCCTGTGCCAGGGATGCCTGCCACCATATTGCTTAACACTTGAGAGGCTCATGAAGCCACACAAGTGTTCGTTTTTTGTAGGCAGATTGAACCGCCATGGCAGAGTCAGGTCACAACGTGCCTGACTCTGCCATTACGTTTCTCTTCTTCTCGTTTGGTGCTTGAGAGATCGGCTATACCCAGAGCTTATTGCTTGCTGAAGCAGAGCTGACTCCAATACAACACCAGAGGCAAAATCAGCAGACATACTCCATACCTGCTACAGGACAGCTCTGAGCCATTGTCTCACATATGGCTGTACAGCTAAACCGGTAAATTCCCCAGTTATGTTATGAAAACTGACTTAACTTCAGCTGCCATACATGGAGGCCACAACCATCCAGCCTCGAAGATAGGCATATAAAGGAAGTGGGGGAGAATCATTTAAGCAGAATAAGGAAAAGGTAGAGGTAATACAAAAAATGAAATTATTTATCAGCCAGATTGTGAGTAGTTTTTTACGGAATAGAAAGAGAGGCAGCAATCACGAAGACCTGTTTAGTGGAGCAGGCGCGCTCAAGAATGTGACAAGTATGTTGGACAATGAGGTAATGTTTGCTTTGATATTCACAGTACTTTTATTTTTTTACCAAATTTTCGTTTTCCAATAACCTGCTAGACCCAGCTGTGATGCAATATAATTAGGCAGGGCCACTGGAATTATGTGATTCTGTGGCTGCTGCTTTTTTTCCGCATAATTATGGATTTGCTTCAGTGGCAGACCCTTCACAAAGGTTAACTGATCATGTTTCAGTTTCTTATTTCTGTATTTGGTTCTTAAACTGGTACGGAGGAAATCTTTGTGGAGGGCAGGTGATTCTCCATGTTGAGCCAAGGTGACGCACGACCAGTAATTTGTAACCATACCAGGAGAAGCTCATTGGGCCGATGTGGGAGAAGTCAACCCTTCCCAGTGGCGTCATGAACCCCACGCTTTAGCAGCTTAAGTGGGGATAACCACTAAAAGTTGATTCGTTTTACATTGGCATTTGTAGGGCTGCAGACAAATGCTCATAAAACTCTAAGAACAAGGCTAAGAGGTGGGGTCAGATTCAGTGGCAGCTCCTCCGCAATGGTGGAGGAGCGTCGCCCAACTTCCTGGCGCAGAGCCAGCAAACAAAAAATGAAACGATGCTCTAGCATCGTTTTATTTTATTTTTCGTTTGCCGGCTATGAGCCAGCTTGGGCATGGAGGAGCGGGGCATGGGAGGTGGGAGGAGGAGTGCCTGTGCACTCCTTAAGTACGTATATGTGTTTGGCCGGCACCCGTCTCAGGCCGACCAAAACACACACGCACGCTTAGGTTTCTCCAGCCCGGCTGCATTCAGCAGCCAGACTGGAGAAACCCCACAGACTCCATGAACTGAGCGGAGCGTCTTTCCTGCCCACTCAGGCCAATCCTCGCGCTGCTCTGCAGCACGCGGATTACATGGGAGTCTGTCCCAGGGGCTGCTGGGACCAGGAAAAGACCAGCAGGAGCGACGCGGTATGCAGCCAGCGGCGTCAGGTAAGTTTATTTATTTATTATTTTTAACATTACCCCTGCATGCGCTCTATTCCCCCCTCGCGCTCCACCCCGCACTCCCCCCACACACCCCACCACCTTTTGTTAATGCCGGATGCCACTGGGTGAGGTGCAACCATGAGAACCAAGTTCAGTAAAGAAGAGAAAAGGATATGAATCAAACAAGAAACAACAGACAGAAAAAGTAGCAAATAGCGGGCATCGGAAAAGGGAAGTTAGAAAAAATGAGATAAAAGAAACAATTGTGGGTGTTATAAACCGAGTAGGTTGGGGGAGAGAAATAGGAAAAGGTGGAAAGGAGGAAATATGAAAGGAAAAGTGAAAGGAAGGAAGGGTAAGTGCAAATAAAAAAGAAAAGGTGGGTGCAAGGATGGGTGGCTGAAAGGATAAATGGACTGGTCAAATGATCAGTTAGTGAAAGGGTGTAAGGTAGAGAAAAAGTTTGATGGAAGGATGGATAGGTGAATGGAAGGATGGATAGATGAGGGAGAGGATGAATGGCTAGAAGAATGAAAGGATGGACAGATCTATGTGGGTGGGCAGACAGAATATCGAATAAAAAATATCGAGTTGCACAAATATCGAGTAAAAAATATTGTGGTTCAGAAATATCGACAGCAAGAATATCGTGGTCAAGAATATCGACTTAAGGTAAGTAATATCGACTTTGAAAATATCAAAGTGTTTAATATCGTTTGCAAAAATATATTTGTTAAAAATATCGTTTTTTAAATTAATGTTATGTATTTTAGCATATATTTTATATGTATGTGATGTATGTTTTTTTGTATAAGAACTGTTTGTATTTTTAATATATGTGTTACATTTTTAGTAGTTATTATTTTTTTTTAATTTGAATTTAGCATTTTTAGTTCCATAGCGGGTTGTGGGTTTATAGGGGAATAAGGTGGGAAGTAATTTAATTATATTAAATTAATTGATTCATTTGTATTTATTAATATTTGTTTAATTGAGATTTTATAGTTTTAAATGTGTAAAGTAATTTATTAGTAATTAATAATTGGTTGTTAATGAATTTTAATTAATTAATTTGTAATTAATTATGGTAATTGTGTAATTAATTTTAGGTGTGTGTTGTGGTGTTTATAGGTGTAAAGGGAGGGAAGTAATTTATTTTTAATCTATGAATTAATAATTGGTTATTTAATTTTAATTAATTGATTGGTAATTAATTATGGTAATTGTGTAATTAATTTTAGGTGTGTGTTGTGGTGTTTATCGGTGTAAAGGGTGGGAAGTAATTTATGAATTAATAATTGGTTGGTAATTAATTTTAATTAATTAATTGTTAATTCATTATGGTAATTGTGTAATTAATTTTAGGTGTGTTGTGGTGGGAGTAAACGGTGGGAAGTAATTTGTGTTTCATTAATTAATATATAGTTGTTAATTATTTGATATTTATTTGGGGTAATTGTTTATTTTTGTGTGTTGTTATTACTTTTAAATGGGTAAAGGGTGGGTATTAAATACATTTCAATTACTTTATTATTAGTTGTTAATAGTAATATTTTTTAATTTAAATATAAGTTTTAATTGTGTTTTATTATTTTATAGTTTAATTTAGGTGTGTATTGTGGATAGTGTTTGTGTGTAGTCAATTAATTTTTATTAGTTTTTTTATTAATAATATTTTTTTAATTGGTTATTAATTATGTTAATTATGGAAGTAAATGTAATTTAAAATGCTGAAGTGTTTTGTTTTTGGTGTGGTGTTATAGGGTAGGAAATAAAATAAATACATTTATGTATTGATTCATTTTTTTGTTTGAGTGTGAATAGTAATTTTTGTCTCTCCGCTATCCAACACTTTCCCTAATGTTGCACTCGCTGAAGTGGGAATAGTAATTTTTACCTCTCCGCTATCCAGCACTTTCCCTACTGTTGCACTCACAGGAGTGGGAATAGTAATTTTATACCCCTTCGCTATCCAACACTTTCCCTACTGTTGCACTCACTGGAGTTGGAATAGCAATTTTTACCCCTCCGCTATCCAACACTTTCCCTACTGTTGCACGCACTGGAGTGGGAATCAGGGCCGGACTGGCTACCGGGCGTTTTGGAGTGCTGCCAAGCTGGGGGCTGATTTCACTGCGGTGGTGGCTGATTTCGTTGATGGGGATCTGCGTGTGCTTCTAAATAAACAAAGCAAAACAAATGGTTTTAAGCACACACAGGTCCCCATCAACGAAATCAGCTCCCAGCTTGGCAGCACACCAAAACGCCCGGTAGCCAGTCCGGCCCTGGTGGGAATAGTAATTTTTACCCCTCCGCTATCAAGAACTTTCCCTACTGTTGCACTTACTGGAGTGTGAATAGTTAATTTTACCCCTCCGCTATCCAACACTTATCCTACTGTTGCATTCAATAGAGTGGGAATAGTAATTTTTACCCCTCCGCTATCCAACACTTTCCCTACTGTTGCTCTCTTTGGAGTAGGAATAGTAATTTTTACCCCTCCGCTATCCAACACTTTTCTTACTGTTGCACTCACTGGAGTTGGAATAGTAATTTTTACCCCTCCGCTATCCAACACTTTCCCTACTGTTGCACTCACTGGAATGGGAATAGTAATTTTTACCCCTCCGCTATCAAGCACTTTCCCTACTGTTGCACTCACTGGAGTGGGAATAGTTATTTTTACCCTTTTGCTATCCAACATTTTCCCTACTGTTGCATTGATTGTATTTTGAAATTCAAGTTTAAATATTTTTTAATAGTTTAATGTTTTAATTTATTAAAGATTTTTGTTTTTTTATATTTTAAATCATTAATATATATATATTTTTTATATTATTTTAAACTTTTAACATAAATTAAAAATAATAGTTTATTAATTGTTTTAAAGTAAATATAAATGTATAAATTATTATGTTTGTGTGTTTATATTTTTTATTAAGTTTATTTGTTATATTTTATTAAAATGTATATAAAATTTATTTTATTTTGTTAAAATTATATTTAATATATAATTTTATTTTATATTTATATAAAAGTCGATATTTTATACTTCTATATTTTTTACATCAATATTTTGTAGTCGATATTTTTTTGAACTTACCTGTTTGAGTATAGGAGTCAATATTTTTATTGTCTATTTTTTACTCTATATTTTTAACATCGATATTTTTTACATCGATGTTATGTCAGGGAACCATCTATGTGTGAAGGGAATAGTCAATGGACGGATGGATAAAAAAATGGATTGATGTAAGGGTGAAAGGAGTGATGAATGTGTGAAAGGATTGATGAATGTGTGAACAGATGGATGGATAGAATTTTAATGGATTGTTAGAATAAAAGGATGGATGGATGAAAATGTGAAAGGATGATGAATGGGTGATAGGATGGTACGAGGAATGAATGGATGAGTGGATGTAAGGTGAAGCGAACTATTCTAGGGCGGGTCGGGCTTGATTGCTTCGCTCACTCAGTATCAGAGCTTTGGGTCAAATTGGGTGGTATTTTGATTTACTGCCTACTCCCTTGACCCTGCCTCACTCTTGGTTCAGGCAATAATAGCACTAGAAAGAGGACTTCCACATTTGCCTGTCTTGATCAGGGCTTCAAACAGTATTGCTGGCACTATATGCCAATCCCTGGATTGGCGACAGGACTGGCAATAATAATCAAATGAATGCACTTAGGGGAGGGGAGAAGCTGCTGGTTGAAAGGGACATTGGTGACAGAGAGTCTTGCTGGGCAGTGTCCATCATGCACCATTACAGCAAATAAAAATTACATTGTTCCTGGTATGAAACACAGGCACACATACCATCAGGTCCCCCCACGACAGGCCCTTGAGCAGTGGGTCCGATCATTGGCCTTTTCCAATAAAATACATCACCCCTCTTCCAGTGAAAATCAGGTTTACATGCTCCACCTTTGCTGAATCGTGTTATGTGATGAGCAATACTTCCAGTCCCCTCATCTTCTTTCTCCCCTTTATCTACCTACTCGCCACAATCCCTTTTTCAACTTCATCTGCCAACCGAGTCCACGAGGGTACCGGTGGGTCTCTTTCATGTGACAGAAGAAAAGGGGAAATAACATAAGGAGGTGAACCAGCTGGCAGGTGTGATGGACTCTTTGAAAGAATAAGTGAGGACTGGCTGCGATTGTTGTCATGGAGGAGTCAGAGCGGCGCCTGCGTCACTGCCGCTCGCTCTCTGAGGCTCTTCCTCTGCATGGAACAACAAGAACCGTGCTCCTGTGAGAATGGACCGCAGAAAAGGCATCTGTGCTTTATTCTTGAAAAATAGCCCCGGCAGTGGTTGGCGAATTTCTGTCTCTGCTTAACAGTGACACTGCTTCGGAACAGGACAATCAGCCATAGCTGAAACAAGACAATCGCTTGCTTACTCGTGCCTCTGATAAGAAGGCTCACAGCGCCCTCAAGAGATCATATGTAGCGAAGCACTTGACATTAGGAGAAAGCAAGTTGGTGCCTTACGTGAGTTTTTTTTTTTTTTGCGTATTTATATAGCGCAAACTCGACCCGAAGGTATTGGAGCGCTTTACATGAGCACCGTATTTACATTACACATTCAGGCACGGGGAGATTAAGTGATTTGCCCAGAATCACAGGATGTGGACGCGACCCCGAGGCTCGAACCCTGGTTTCTGGCACCAAAGTCGGCAGTCTAGTCGACGGACCACATCCTCTCCCCAAATAGTTAAGTTATGTTATACATTTTATAGAGCGCGCCAATATCCATGAAGTGTGTCCTGGTGCTGAGAGAACATATTAAGGACCAAACAGAAGTGGTAGGCCTTACACAGCCAGGTCTTCAATGCAGTGGTCGAAGTGGGGGGAAAAAAGTAGGGGAACTTTGGGCGGAGAATCAGAGGGCGGGAATAACCCGAGGATTGGGTCAGTGGGCGGAATCAGAGGTGTGGCCAGAAAGAGCTAATTATTTTAATTTTCAGTATTTGTTTGGCATTTCACTACCCAGTTACAACTTAGTACGTTATTTAATTCAACCAATGGATACACGTTTATTTAAGGTTTAATATGAGTTATTGACATTAAAATACATTCACAAATTGATTCATTTCCAATCACAGAATGTCCCAAATATGCTTAAAAGTGGAAGCACACGACATTTGTCTCGGAGCCATGGACTCTGTCATCAACACTTCTCGCTTTTTCCACAAGAGCAGTTCAAACATGAATGGCAAAATATCCTAGTTTGCAAATGTTTTCTATATAATTATGGTTCTGCAAAATTTGCCTCAGAATGCATCATCTGCTGCATAATTTGATGATTTAACCAATAAATTGTTTGTAGCTCAAATGGATCGAAAGTTACTAAAAAATGTGTTTCTGTGAAGTGGACAACCCTTTTGCAAAGGTTGACTGGTCACCTTTCTCACTGCTGCATTTGTATGTTATACTGGTACTAATGAGGCAAAATCTTTGCACAGACTGTTAGCATGTGTAAAAATGTCAAAATAATAAAGGGCCTGATTACGATGGCGGTCAGATATCGTTGTGGTAGTGGGACCGGCAGCCTACGAGGCGGCCTACCCACCTACTGCATTACGATGCGACCGCCACCGCGGCAGTCGCATGCCCTATCTCTTGTATTGCGGCGGGGATGCGGTTAACAGACCCCGCCGCAATACAAAACTAATGACACTTGCATATCCCTGTGCTACATGGCAGGCACCATACGGTGCCTACCACATGGTGCAGGGACATGCAGTGCCCTTGCCCCAGGCCCAGGGGATAAGGGGGGCCCGCTACAGACCCCCAAATCTGTTTCCGCCTGCCGTTTCGTGGCTGGATGACCGCCACGAAACGACAGGCGAAAAGGGATATCATTATCCCGACGGCGGTGCCTGACAGGCACTGCTGCAATGCTGGGCAATGCGGCTGCTCCGACAAGAGGTCAGAAAATGACTGCCTGTCGGAACCGTGGCAGTCGGTCTTTCCGACCGCCACGTTTCCACCCGCCAATGTAATCTGGCGGGCGGAAAACCTCAGTGCGATGTGGCGGGCCCTCCGCCATCATAAAGAGACCCAAAGCATCAGAAAATATACTGCATTATGCTGCAGCCTTTATTTTGCTGCATAATTTAGTCAACACTGCGGCATAATTTTCTCCTCCGTTGCTGCATAATTCCAGTGACCCAAAAGCAGGCAGCACATGTTAAAAGTGCTTGTGCTTGAAGCAGGGAGACCGTGAAGTTTGTGAACTTAGTTTGGTGTGTGCAAGTCCTGCATTGCGACCACTGGTGAGTTACAACTACTACTGCTGAAACAAAGCCAATGGAGGTACCAATGGCCTCAAGGGCAGGGCCAGCTTTAGTGCTGGAGCCCTGTGCGACAATGTTGATTGGGGCCCCCCAATGACTCCCTCTGCCACGGATTCCCTCACTAGCAACCTTTAACAGTGCCCCTCAAGTCTCCAGAACCACACTCTCGCTCAGATGCATTTAATTTGATCTGCAGCGCCACTAAAACCAGTGTAGGGTGTCAGAGCACGTTACATCACACACATTACACAGAGACAATCAATCATACGTGTGTAAATCACTGAATAGGAAATGTTACATAAGACAAAGGACAACAAGGTGTAGGAGTCACATGACAACCATACTAGTAGGCATTATAGTTTAATAGTGATTGGTCTGGAGAAACACAAACTCTGAATTTAGAACATAATATCATGGTTGGGGGTCCTCTTCAATAACGAGAATTGATTTATATCCAAATTAACCCTTTTTCCAACATTAGGATAATGAATGGGTGGGGAAAAAACCATAACGTTCCAATCTATACCTTGCAGTTTGCATGCAACTCTTAGATGATAGTTAATAGCTCACTGTTCTATGTTAGGATTTTGACTTATAAACTGCAAGTAACAAAAGGATCTCACTGACAAAAGCAGTAACCCAATGACCTATTTACATTCTGTGCACTTTGTGATCTGCATGGTACATGTTCTTTGCAGCAGGCACATTAAACCCCTGTGCTACCTTTCCATGAGTCAAAACTTCCACTTGACAAAAATCCATCTCTCTCTTGGAAGAACATTAATCACCGGAGTTATCATAACATTTTTGCTGTTACCGAAAATAGCTGGAGGCCAGGAAGGAGGCAGCAAGTGCTTTTAAAACAATGGTATACTTGCAAACATGACATCCCCACCCAAAGTAAGTGCCCGGTGCGATCACACCAGTCGCCCGCCCTAGAGCCGCCCTGCTCAAGGGTCCTGTGACCTCAGTGACAGTCACTGTCGCTCTAGGGAGTGCTGCTTCATAGGCCTGCCCGCTAGACTGTAGGTGAACTTCAATCAATCAATCATATCATTTGTAAAGCGCACTACTCACCCGTGAGGGTCTCAAGGCGCTGGGGTGGGGAATGCTGCTACTGCTCGAAAAGCCAGGTCTTGAGGAGTTTTCTGAAGGTCAGCAGGTCTTGGGTCTGCCGTAGGTGGATGGGGAGGGTGTTCCAGGTCTTGGCGGCGAGGTGGGAGAACGATCTGCCACCGGAGGTCGCTCTTCGGAAGCGGGGGACAGTGGCGAGGGCGAGGTCGGCGGAGCGGAGCTGGCGGGTGGGGGTGTAGAAGCTGAGTCGTCTGTTGAGGTACGTTGGTCCGGTGTTGTGGAGTGCCTTGTGTGCGTGGGTGAGGAGTTTGAAGGTTACCCTCTTGTTGACCGGGAGCCAGTGCAGGTCTCTCAGGTGGGGTGTGATGTGGCTGCAGCGAGGGATGTCGAGGATCAGGCGTGCAGAGGTGTTCTGGATGCGTTGGAGCCGTCTCAGGAGTTTGGCCGAGGCTCCTGCGTAGAGGGCGTTTCCGTAGTCCAACCTGCTGCTGACGAGGGCCTGGGTGACCGTTCTTCTCGTTTCAGTGGGGATCCACTTGTAGATCCTGCGGAGCATGCGGAGGGCGTTGAAGCAGGCGGAGGAGACGGCATTGACCTGTTTAGTCATGGAGAGGGTGGAGTCGAGGATGACCCCTAGGTTGCGTGCGTGGTCGGTGGGTGTTGGGGCGGTTCCCAGTGCGGTCGGCCACCAGGAGTCGTCCCAGGCCGAAGGGGTGGATCCGAGGATGAGGACCTCCGTCTTGTCCGAGTTCAGCTTCAGTCGGCTGTTCCTCATCCATTCAGCGACGGCCTTCATTCCTTCGTGAAGGTTGGTTTTGGCGGTGTGGGGTCCTTGGTGAGGGAGAGGATCAGCTGGGTGTCATCGGCGTAGGAGATGATGTTGAGGTCGTGCCGACGGGCGACGTGGGCGAGCGGTGCCATGTAGATGTTAAACAGAGTTGGGCTGAGGGAAGAGCCCTGGGGTACGCCGCAGATGATCTCGGTGGCTTCGGAGTGGAAGGGGGGAAGGCAGACGCTCTGTGTTCTGCCGGAGAGGAAGGAGGTGGTCCAGTCCAGGGCCTTCTCTTGGATCCCGGCGTTGTGGAGGCGTGTTCGTAGTGTGTGGTGGCAGACCGTGTCGAAGGCGGCTGACAGGTCCAGGAGGATGAGGGCCGCCGTTTCTCCATTGTCCAGCAGGGACTTGATGTCATCTGTGGCGGCGATGAGGGCAGTCTCGGTGCTGTGGTTGCTGCGGAACCCGGACTGGAAAGGGTCTAGGATGTTGTTCTCCTCGAGGTAGCGGGTCAGTTGTTTGTTGACAGTCTTCTCGATGACCTTTGCCGGGAACGGGAGCAGGGAGATGGGCCGGAAGTTCTTGAGGTCCTTGGGGTCCGCCTTGGGTTTCTTGAGTAAGAAAAATTTAAGGACATGACTACATTGCTTATATCCTTAGAAAACATAAGCAGTATGGTTTAAAAAGACCACATCCCTGAACACAGAGCCGATGTACACAATTTGCTTTCCAATCCACCCATCAAGCATATATTGCACAGTACCTCTAGGAATGGTGCGCTTCCCCACCCAGGGAAAACAATGTTGTTCAAAGAAAGACGAGAAAACAAAAGTAGTGCTTCACTGGCAAACTCTGTAAAGTGGCGCTAATGTGTTTGGGTGTGAATAAAATCAATCTGGCCATGCGGCGATCACTCTATCTTTTTCACTTTTTTAACCTTTTATTTCTCTCCGTCCCAATGCTGCACTTTGCAATAGAAAAATGTCTGGAAAAGACGACATTTCCAGCAAAAGTCTTTTTCTTTTTTGGATCCATTTCACAGAGAACAAATAAATGAAAGGAGAGGAAAGAAGGAGTAATCAACCGTGTCTTGAAGTCACGGTTTTCAGTAAGTGAGGAGGAGAAAGACAGAAAGAGAGGGAGGAAGAGTAAGCAGGGGGGGCAGCTGTCAGCGGCGAGCACAAGAAGTGGACACTCTCCTTGTCTTCTCTGGGCAAGAAGGAAAAGACAGAGTACTTTTCCTTCTCCGCCCACCGCCCATCCCTGAACGGCCAGGAACGCCGAGCCTTATCCGTAGGCTTAGGCTATTTCTGCTGTCCTGGGACGTGTGTTTAGAACTAGAAAAAGTAGGGGAAAGGAATCTATTAAATTAAAGAAGTAGCGGCACGCCGTGCCCTGCCGATCCCGCCCACTTCGACCACTGCTTCAATGCCTTCCTGAAGTGCAGCAGAACAAATATGTGTTTTGCGCAAAGCGTGAGTGAGAAGGAGATGGTTTCAAAGTTTGGCTGCTTTGTCTTTGGTCAGAAACGTGCATTCTCGTTGTGATGAGACTGTCAGGATCTTTTGGAGATGAGCGAATTACAAGGCAGTTTTGTGTCAGATGCTGCTTTTGATGTTCTGTGTCCCAGGGCATCCGAGGCAGTATCTTTGTTCTCTGTTAGACCACATCTTCATTGGCCCTGAAACTATTGATGTGGCGGTGCTGCAGCACCCCCTAGATAACCATGCTGATTTTAGGACAATGAATTTCGTGTGCGATTAAAGATAGAAGAGTCAAATGTCAGTCTATGTGTTCTGACAAATTACTGCTTATTCTTTTAAGATGGAGATCGGTGTTTACTTTTCTTTCTCCGACTACAAATTGAGAGGCTTTTATAAACTGAACTATGTGACAATATTGCTGGGGTACAAGAGAGGTTGCAAGGATAGACTTTAGGACGTCTTTTTTTAACACACAACATTTAAGTATCTGTAAATAAATTGAACAAATATTTGAAAATATGTTAGAAAAGTACAAATTAAACTTTTTTTGTAATTCTGAAGTGTGATGGAAACAAAGATTTTAATACGATAAAAAAAACGGGACACTTTACTTGGTGATGCATAAATGATAAATATTTGCAGAACCCCAATTTCCACACATTATCTATTTTGCGCTACATATTTTTATCAGTACAACTGCATGTGTGTGTAAATGTAGTGCCCATTTCATTGGAAAATGTGTGGTCTGTAAATTACAGTGCGCTACCACACCATGTTTTAGTAATATATTTGCAACAGTGTGCTTCAAAATGCACCAGTTACTTACTACACCAGAGGTTCCCAATCTGTGCACCATGGCTCCCTGGTGCGCCGTCAAAACTGGCTAGGGGAGTCGCGCACCAAGCACTCTACATGTAATGTTGAAGGGCTTATTGGCTTCAGTTAAACTAATTGGACTTAAACGCATGATGTTGATGAGTTGTAAGTGACATGCCTAAAGCTGGAAACGTAATGCTTAAATGATGGCATGTCGAGGGAGATGACCTCTATATTTCACTAAATCCCCACATTCCAACACTCCCAAAGTAAGTGAAAACGCCTGATTTATATTGTTCGACTCGTTGATAGTTTAGTTTTTTTCCAAATACATTTTACACTGATGCGGGTTATTAGGAAAGTAAAGTTGTCCTGTCTCTCAAACACACTGTGCTATTAAGTATTGATGTGTACTTGAACCATAGGTACTTCCAGTACACATTTCTTCCAGTGCACACACATTTCCAGACAGGCCTGCTCTTTCCATGAGCACAGGGAAGTAAAAACACAGCATACGGAATAATGCCAACATTTGGAAGCAAGAAATAGGGACATTTAAAAAAAAAAATCAGAGGAATTTATTTGACTTGCATTGAATTGGAGGCAATTTTAGGGAGGAGACAGCTAAAATAAAGCTGTATTTGGTTTAAAACTCATAAGTCACCCTGCTGAGACAGGTGTGTTTGCATGTATGACATGGGTAGAAATGGAAGTGCATGCAAATATTCTTCAAGTGCAGAAACACTTTGGCAATGGGGCCTACATGCATAGGGGTGCTATCTAATACTGTAAGTGAGATAAAAAACAGTTTGAGAGTTCTCTAAAAAAAAGGCATGGGCAAAGAAGTGTAACAAGGAATATTTTATTAGAGACGCCTCCTTAGTAATACGAAACACTTTGCGTATATGATTATAATACCTTCAGCTTCATCTCAATTGTTTTCAGGTCGGGCTTACATCACATAGTGGGGTGCCACAGCCAGCGGCCAATAGGTCAAGGGAACCGTGGATCAAAAAAGTTTGGGAACCAGTGTACTACACCCTTATCACTGTTTAGCTGAATGGACGTGGCTCACTTGCTACACTTGTTCTATGTGTGAGACATGCATTTTTCACAGTCCCTATAACTGCAGTGATGTAGCATTGACAGCAGCACCCCCAATCTGAAAATTATCCCAACACCACTGCACATCTTTGACTCTGATTCTGGAAGACAGACGTTGGCTGGAAAGATCAGCTACTTCACCAGCCAGTTGCAGGATCACAATGTTTTAGTTTTTCGTTGGGACAGGCTATTTAATAAGCATTGAACAACGAAAGATTCACACCATTCGTATGAAAAGTAGGTCATATTTTTCTAGCTGTTCATCAAGGTCTGCAACCTTTCAGACTTGGGGATGAAAGTCCTTTCAGAGAAGAGGAAGAGTGGGTATGGAAGTCTTCAAAAACAAACCGCACTCTTCTGCTTTCTCAGTGCGAAGTCTTATCCATCCCAGGCACTTTCTTCAGATGTCTCAGGCAGTGAGAAGAAGGAAGCAAAATTTAGGATGAAAAGCAGTGACATCAGATCAGTGGGTCCTAGACGTGGTACGGCTAGGTTAATCCATTGTCTTCACAATGCAGCGAACGCTCACAGGAACACTTTCAACAAAGATTGCTACGGAAGGGTTGAAGTACCAGGAGCTACTGAATCAAGTAGCAAATTCATCACAAAAGAGAGAGAGAGAGATCATCCATTTTCAAGGAGAAAATGGGAAGGGGGAGAGGGTTTATTCCAATGAGTTTCCTATTCATATATCCTCTGGTTCCTACAGATCTGTGATGAACTTGAAGTAGTCAACGTCTTCATGAAACGCTGATCTTTCAGAATGATAATGCTATGGGACATCCTTTCGGTGGTTTCGTCATGAGACTTTCTAACCAAACAGTAACGTCTTGCAACTCACCTATAGTAATTGAAGCTTTCCATGGGTTTCCCGCATTTTTATTTCCATACCAAGGCTATTTGGCCTCGTACCTGATTCAGAAAATGTCATACTGGCCATTGCATCTATTGTGGGATTCTTGCACATCGAGAAGGTCATGATTGTTCCCTTCTCCGACAATTGTCTGTTTCTAGTGGGGTTCCAGCCACAACCACCCATGACACCTAAACCGTATGTGCTGTTCCCCAGGAGCCCTAGTGGCTCATTAACTGCCAGATGTTGCATCTCTTCCCAGTTTGTCTTACAGTTCATTGGTGCCGCATTCAACAGTGTTCAAAAATAGGTGCTTGTGCTGTAGAAAATAAGTAGAAAGCTGCGTCACCTTCTGATACTCTTCTTGTAGATGTCCCAGTCCACAGATCAAACTTGCTGTAGGTTCAGCACATACCGTGAACATCTCACAGTTGCTATGCCTACACATATTTATCCCACCACCGTCTGTGATTAACCTTGTGTTCTGTTAGGCCTATCTCTGTGCAATACAGTAAGGGGGCTCATAGCACAGGAAGTACTTAAAATGTCAGCTTCTGACTAAGGTATTATTTGGGATTTTGGCTCTGAAGCAGAACAAGTGTTAAGATTAATTCTCCATCTGATAACCATATGTATTATGTACAAAGATTTTTGTCTCTCTCCTCCCCTTCACTGCAAAAGTAGCTGAGAAGACGGTCAACGCACAGCTAACAAGGTTCATAGAAGACAACTCCATCCTCAACCCCTCTCAATGCTGATTCCGCAGCAACCACAGCACCGAGACCGCCCTACTCGCCGCCACAGACGACATCCCCACCCTCCTCGACCAAGGCCACACCGCAGCCCTGATCCTACTTGACCTGTCAGCAGCATTCGACACCGTCTCCCATGGCACACTCGCCGCCAGACTACACGACGCCGACATACAAGGAACCGCCCTTGACTGGATCCGTTCGTTCCTTACTGGCAGAAGCCAAAGAATCAGACTGCCACCCTTCCTCTCCGAACCCACGGAAATCAACTGCGGAGTACCCCAGGGATCATCGCTCAGCCCAACCCTCTTCAACATCTACATGGCCCCCATCGCCGCCATCGTCAGACAGCACGGCCTCAGCATAGTATCCTACGCCGACGACACCCAGCTCAACCTCTCCCTCACCAAGGACCCCACCACCACCAGACTCAACTTCCAAAAGGAATGCAGGACGTCGCATTCCGGATGAGCAACAGCTGCCTGAAGCTTAACTCGGAGAAGACAGAAGTCCTCATCCTCGGAACCACCCAGTCAGCATGGAACAACACCTGGTGGCCCACCGCCCTTGGCAGCCCTTCGACCCCCACGGACCATGCCAGAAACCTCGGCATCGTACTCTACTCCCTCTCCATGAACCGACAAGTCAACGCCGTCGCTTCCAGCTGCTTCAACACCATCCGCATACTCCGTAAGACCTCCAAAAGGATCCCCCCTGAGTCAAGGAATACAGTCACCCACACACTCATAACCAGCAGACTGGGCTACGTAAACGCCCTCTACGCAGGCATTAACAAGTCTCTACTTGGCAAGCTCCAGATGATACAGAACACCGCAGCCAGACTCGTCCTCGTCATCCCTCGACACGAACACATCAGCCAACACCTACAGAAACTCCACTGGCTCCCCGTCGAGAAGAGAGTCACTTTCAAGATACTCACCCATGCCTAAAAATGTCTCCACAACACCGGACCCCAATACCTCAATGAGAGAATTGCCTTCCACGTACCCAAAAGAAACCTCCGATCCACCAACCTCGCCCTCGCTGAAACCCCGCGCATCCGCAGAGCCAGAACAGGGGGAAGAGCCTTCTCCTACATGGCGGCCAAGGCCTGGAATGAGCTCCCGATCAACATCAGACGCACCCCCTCCATGAACACCTTCAGGAAGGCACTCGGAACTGCTGACTCCCCCCTCCCCCCAGCGCCTTGAGACCCTCACGGGTGAGTAGTGCGCTTACAATTCCCTGATTGATTGATTGATGCATTTCCCAGGTTTATGAAATGTTGTAAATCTGGGAATGCGGCAGAATCCATGGGTGTTGCGTGGGAACCCCCACAACAACACCCATGGCAAGTGCAAAGTGAAGCATGGAAAGGGGCTGTATTTACAAGGCCATGAAAAGCCATGCAGGGTGGCTTTGCATGGCCTTGTAAATATGGGCCAGTACACTGCGCTGCCATTGCGTCAAAAAAAGTGACGCACCGGAGAGGCAAGGGGCTTGTAAGTAAGCCCTAAATATTTCTGGAATTCGAACTGCAAAGTATAGTGTTTATAGCAGAAACCTACCCCTAAAGCATTAGAGTTCTTTAAAAGAAGAACAAAGTGTGTTACATATTTTGTTTTAGGCACAGGAATATTAAAGGATTTGTCCAAAAGCACAGGATGTTGAACCAAGGGTGAGAATCAAGCCGAGTTTCCATTGTTTCAAAGTTGGCAGCTGTGGCAACTAGCCCACATCTCCTCCTAGATACCTCTAGTGTACTGCGACATGCTTTTGCAATTGCAAGGCCTGTGATTTTGTGAATCAGTTTTTGTGACGACAACAAAAGAAGCACTTTGTATATCGGAACCCATCTAAATAATAACGTAAGAGCATATGGTTGGCCTAAAAATACAAACATACTTACAAAGCTGAACTATGTAAGGCATAAAAGGAAGTACGGCCTATATTACAAGAAAAGGAAAAGGAGTTGTGAAGCCAAATAATAAAGAACATTGACAAAATCAGAGAGTATCTCAAGGTTGGAGAACACACCTTAAATGAAATGAATGAACATACCAAATAACAAAAAAAATGTTTTTAAATTAAATGTTTGCTTATTTTTGATATCTATGGTCCTGATTAGGATGGCTGTCATCCCTTCGGAAACGGGACTGCCAGACTAGCTGTCGGCGGTCCCGCAACCGGAATCATGATGCGACCGCCTTCAAGGCGGTCACAATGTGTATCCTTTGTATTGCAGCATTTGCTGCAGGCCGCAGCACATGCCACAGTACAAAAATACACTCTGTACCTATCCCTGCACCTTGTGGCAGGCACCATGCGTGCCTGCCACATGGTGCAGGGATATGTAGGGGGGCACCATAGGTGCCCCCCAGGTCCCATGTCGGAGGGCCAGGGAGGAAGGGTGGCCCGCTACGGGCGCCTAATGTCCCTTTCCACCTGCCATTTCATGGCGGGTAAACCGCCATGAAAAGTCCAGCGGGAAGGGACACCGTAATCCGTAGGGCAGTGCCTGGCACCATTGTAGGGATGGCGGACCCTCTGACGGTCCGATGGGCTCTTTGAGCCCGTCGGATCCGTGGCGGTGGGTCTCTCCGACCACCAAGCATCTGCCCGCTATCATATTGCGGAGGGTGGTAATGCTGGGTGCGATTGCGGTGGGACCACTACTGACTGGCTTACGGCGGCAGCCCCACCACCATAGTGATGAGGCCCTATATTTTTATTTTCCATTATCACAGAGAAACATTTGAACATGTCCTGGTTCTCATGCTGCACTTCCTTTCAATTGTAACAAGACTCTTGAGTTCCTTCCCTGTAAATGTGCACCCTCGATAAACTCTTGAGTGGATGGATCAAAGAGCAGACTAATCTGGTTGTCAGAGTAAGGAAGTAAGACCAACTACTGGGCTTGTGGTAGAATAATATTGCATTGTTAGACTTGTCTGCCTTAGAGTGACTTTCCCCAAACATTTTGCCTTCACCGTACTATTCGTTTGAGGACTCTTTGCACTTTACCAATGCAAACCGGTGCTAAAGTGCTTGTGCTTACTCCCAAAAACATGGCATAATTGGCTTACACCTAATTGGCATATGAAATCTACTTATAAGTTCCAAGTAAAGTGGGATATCATATACCCAGGGCCTGTAAATTAAATGTTACTAGACGGCCTGTAGCACATATTGTACCCTACACTTAATTAGCCCCTTAAAACATGTCCCAGGTCCTCCAATGCAGCCTGAATGATGTTTTGAAACTGTCATCGACTTGGCAATATAACCCCCTTAGCAAACACAAGATGATGGACAGAGTGCTGAAACTATTCAACCACTCACCCCCAGTCAAGAGATCTGGATTTAATCCACTGTTCTTTTGCACACTATGCCACCCTAGTTTGGACTCAGCCATATGCAAATCAGCCTTGACTCTGCTCCTCATGGGAACAGTCCAGGCCGAACTGCCAGGCCAGGTCCTCCCTGGACCAGACACAAGCCTCCTGGTACCGGTTTCAGGGTATTATCCCTCATCAGCCCGGCTAGCTTGAATCCAGTGGCACAACAAGCAAGGGACCCAAGTCTGGGCCCACCCATGGCCACTTAGGGCGAACATAGCAAACACAACAAGATGATGGATGGCGTGCTGAAATTTTTCAACCCTCAGTCAAAAGATCTGGGTTTAATACATCGTTCTTTTTCTCACTATGCCTCCCCAGTTTGGACCCAGCGATATGCAAAACAGTCTTGATCCTGCGTCTCATGGGAACAGTCCGGACCGAATTGCTAGGCCAGGTCCCCCTAGACCGGAAGCAAGCATCATCGGACCAGTTTTTGGGTATCACCCCTCATCAGCCACGCAAGCTTGAATCCAGTAACACAGAGAGCAAGGGACCCACGTCTGGGCATACCCTTGGCCACTTAGGGTGAACATAGCAAACACAACAAGATGATGGGCAGAGTGCTGAAACTTTTCAACCACTCACCCCCAGTCAAGAGATCTGGGTTTGATCCATCGTTCTTTTGCATCCTCGGACCAGTTCTGGGGTATCACCCCTCATCAGCCAGGCTAGCTTGAATCCAGTGCCATAGTGAGCACAGGACAAACGTCTGGGCATACCCGTCCCACTTAGGGTGACAAATGTAAAAGAACAGATGATGGACGGAATGCTGAACAAATCAAATATTCACCCAAAGACACAGATCTGGGTTAAATCATCATTTTTTTTACTCACCACGCCACCCCAGTTTGGACACAGCCATATGCAATTCAGTCTTGACTCTGCTCCTCATGGGAACAGTCCAACCCGAACTGGCAGGCTACGTCCTCCCTAGACCAGAAGCAAGCATCCTGGAATACTCCCAAAACTGCTACCAGGATGCTTGTTTTCCAGTCCAGGGAGGGCCTGGCTTTGGGCTGTACTGTTGAGTCCAGGATGTAGCCAAGATTTTGTGCGTGGTCTGTGGGTGTGGGGGAGATTCTGAGCACTGCGGGCCACCAAGAGTCGTCCCAAGTGGAGGGTGAGGAGCCCAGGATGAGGACTTTGATCTTGTCTGAGTTAAACTTGAAGCAGCTGTCCTTCATCCAGGTGGCAACTGCCTTCATCCCATCATGGAAGTTGCTCTTGGCGACTGTGGGTTCGTCTGTGAAGCAGAGAATTAGCTGGGTGTTGTCGGTGTAGGAGACGATGTTGAGTCCGTGGCTTCTCATGTAGATGTTGAAGAGGTTGGGGCTCACGGAGGATCCCTGAGGCACTCCGCAGCTGATCTCTGCGGGTTCTGATTTGAACGGTGGAAGTCTGACTCTCTGCGTTTGGCCGGTGAGGAAGGAGTGGATCCATTCTAGGGCTTTGTAGCGGATGCCGGCGTCGTGGAGTCTTGCGCAGAGGGTGTGGTGAGAGACGTGTCGAAGGTGGCCGAGAGGTCCAGGAGGATGGGGGCTGCAGTCTCGCCTCGGTCGAGGCGGGTGCGGATGTTGTCTGTAGCTGCGAGGAGAACGGTCTCAGTGCTGTGGTTGCTCTGGAAGCCAGATTGGGAGAGGTCCATGGTATTGTTTATTTCGACAAACTTGGGCGTTGATGGCTTTCTCAATGACTTTGGCTGGGATGGGGAGCAGAGAGATGGGTCTGTAGTTCTTAAGGTTCGTCGGGTCGGCAGAAGGATTCTTCAGCAGGGGTTTGATCGCTGCGTGCTTCCAGTCTTCAGGGAAAGTTGTGGACTCGATGGAGCAGTTGATGGTGCAGCAGAGTTCGGGTGCGATGGAAGTGCCGGCTCTGTTGAAAAAGTGGTGAGGGCAGGGATCCGAGGGGGCTACAGAGTGGATGCTCTTCATGATCCTGAAGGTGTGGTCAGAAGTGAGGGTAGTTCAGTTGGTCCAGGTCTGCTGGGGGCTGGAGCCATTGGATGCAGTGGTTGTGGGTGGGGTGGGTGAGTCTTGGGTTGCGAAGCGGTTGTAGATCTCCTTGATCTTGCAGTGGAAGCAGGTGGTGAGGTTGTTGCAGAGGTCTTGGGATGGGGGGATGTCTGCTTTCTCTGTGCTAGGTTTGGCGAATTCTTTGACTACGGCAAAGAGTTCTTTGCTGTTGTGTGCACTGGCATTGATGCATTCCTCGATGGCTGCTTTCTTTGTTGTTCTGATGGGATCCCTTTATTAAGGCAATCTTCCAATACCCTAAAGTGATATCAAAGGTGCTCAAATACTTGGAAGCCCCACGTTTATCTATGAGCTTATCAGCTCTTGAGATGGGGTGAGCATCAGTTTTGGCTACTGTATTGAGGCCCTTGTAGTCTACACAAAATCTCAGCTCAGGCATCCCATCTTTTGGATTGAGTTTGGGTACCAATACTACTGCGCTGGACCAAGAACCTCAGGGGGGCTTAACCCCCTCCCACCAACTCCAGCATGTTAACCTCAGCTTTGATGCTGCCCTTTACCTGGTTAGACAACGATTAAACTGTCACCTATGTCCACACCATGGACACACCAATGGGTATGACTTGGTGTTGCAGACGACTGTTTTAACAGCAAACAACTTAACAAGCTGTGACAGTCCCTCTGCTGTTGTTCTGCAAGTGTGGAGGAGAGCACTACTCCTTCCCCTGAGCCTTACTTGCCCTTATGTGACAGGAGGTGTGGGAGAGGCTTTCTATCCTCCATCTGTAACCCTGAGCATTGTCATGTCAGTCCTGTCATGGTGGTGTTTTAACCTACTGAGATGGATCTCTCTATGGGGTTTCCTGTGGATAATAATGTCTACCAAGTAGTTTTAAAAAAAAAATTTTTTTTTATTAAGTACTTTAACTTTTTCAAAACGACCAAGAGACTGTGATTCCTTCCGTATAACAATTGCAATTACATATGAAAATCGTACAGCATATCTCACATTACTACAGTTCAGCAGGCAGTTTATATCAGATGACATCGTGTTTTTGGTCTACACCCCCTACCGCCCCCATCTCTACATCACATTTCTACGTCTACCTGCAATTAGATCCTGGAGTAGCTTATCAAGTTCTTTCCCCTCTGTGTCAGTACGCAGCCGTTGGAACATGCTAAAAAGGCCAAGCCAGACCCCGTGATTCTATTAGTTAGGGCTGTTCGCCCTCACCGCTTGATCAACAGCGTCGGCTGGCACAGTATCGCTGTTCCTGGTTGCCATATATGTTTTGTACAGTGCCCAGAAGTTCTTAGGTCTGCTACGTGGTGGGAGGAGCTCACTAAAGTTCTCGGTTTGTGTGCTGCAATACATCATGTCTCTCGACCACTGATCTATCGTAGGAATCGGGCCGCGCGACCAACATATCGCTACCCTGCGCCTAGCAAGTAGCAAGCCCATGTCTACTAACCTTCGGGCTCCTTTTGGTATCAACTTAGAATAACCCAGCAGGGCCAGCGCAGGCTCTGGGGAAAGCGTCAATTTCGTTACTTGTCCCAATTCTTTAAAAACTAGGTCCCAAAAACTGGATATCCCCGGGCAGAGCCAGGCTAAGTGGAAAAAATCAGCCTGATGAGCACTACAGCGTTCACAATCTGCCGCATCCCTCAGTCCGTACCTACATAGTCTCTCTGGGGTGTAGTAAACCCTGTTTAGATACTTAAAGTGAATCAATCTGTGTCTGCCATTTAAAGATATGCGCTTCGTGCTGTCGCAGCAGTATTTCCACATACTATCATCGATGTCCCTGCCCAGGTCCCTCTGCCAAGCCAGGCGGGCTTTAGTGTAATGGTTTTCCCTGTGGCTCATGGTCAGCTTGTATATTTTAGACACTATCCGAGTCGGCGAGTCAGTTTTTATTACATAGGATAGGGGAGCCAGATCCGGTGGTTCCAACAAGTCGCTGCCCAGGATATTCAACAATTCCTGTCATGTTCTGTGGAACTGAAATCTAGTGAGAAGAGTTACTTCCGAAGCTGCGGTCTCCATCTCTTCCCAGTTCTTTGCTGTGTTCCCCTCAAACAAGTCCCCTAACGTCTGCACTCCAATGGAGTTAAGAGCACGGGTAACTCCCTTGTCTCTGCACGGGGGTAGCCATTGACACCACTCCAGTGGTGCGAGCGGGGAGTACAATATGGTGCCTGCCTGTAACTTTAGAAGATGTTGCCAGGCATGCTTGGTAGCATTTACAGAGTCAAGAATCCCTGTTCTACGGTCCGCAGCCGTAAACAACAGAGCTGGCAACGGGAGAGGGGACGCCAATACCTTCTCTATGCGTAGATGGGGCGTGTCTGGGGGACTGTGCATCCAGTGGTAAGCATGTGCGCTTTGTGCTGCCCTATAATGTAGGTCAAGGTCTGGCGCGCCCAGACCCCCCATGTGGTATGGCAATGTAAGTACGTTCCACCTGACCCGCGCCTGCTTGCCAGCCAAAGCCAACTTAATCATCAACGCTGTGAGCAGGCGAAAAAAGGAGCTAGGGAGAACCAGAGGTACATTTGTGAAGAGAAACAAAAAACGGGGCAATATTACCATTTTCATAATTGACACTCTACCAAGCAGCGACAGTGGCAACCGGATTCATCTATTTATCTCATTTTCTAATCTACTAATCGCCACCCCGTAGTTTTCCCCGAACACCACCTCAGAGTCCGTATGGATCTTGATTCCTAAGTACCGCACCGGTTCCGTCGACCACCTCAGTGGGTAGTCGGGCTCGAATGGGATCGTAGCCGGTGTAAGGGGGAATATAATAGACTTTGGCCAGTTAACTCGGAGCCCAGAACCTGCTCCGAATCTCACTACCTCCCGCAATACAGGTGACAGGTTACGGTCAGGATCACGTACATAAAGTAGCGTGTCATCCGCGTAGGTTGAAACAATCAGCTCATAGCTCGGGAATCTGTGTATCTGTGGTATTCGCGCAGCGCCCAAGCTAGAGGCTCTGCCACCAACGCATACAGTATCGGTGACAGGGGGCAACCCTGCCGTGTGCCACTAGAGACATGTATAATATCCGTTACCAGGTTGCCAATTTTAACCCTGGCCGTGGGCGAAATATATAGGACCCCTATCAACTGTAGGAAGACACTCCCCAGCCCCAGCCCCATACGCGTCAAGACCTGCCGCATAAATGGCCATTCGACAGAGTTGAAGGCTTTTTCCATATCTAGGAAAACGGCCACCGCCCGCACTTTGGGCCGAGTGTGTTGTATCGCTCCAAACACCGTTCTCAGATTGTAAGTTAGGTTTCTGCTTGGCACGAAGCCCGCTTGCTCTGGGGTGGTGGAGTGAGCTAAAGAATGATGATGGATTAAACCCAGATCAGTTGACTGGGGGTGAGTGTTTGATTGGCTCAAACGTTCCGTCCATCATCCCCTTTTGTATCGCTTTGTTCGCCCTAAGTTGGCGGGGGTATGCCCAGACGTGGGTCCCTTGCTCACTTTGCCACTGGATTCAAGCAAGCCTGGCTGATGACGGCTGGAATGCCAGAAACCGGTCCTAGGATGCTTGTTTCCGGTCCAGGGAAGACATGGCTTGGCAGTTCGGGCTGGACTGTTCCCATGAGGCACAGGGTCAGACTGATTTGCATATGGCCATGTCTGAACTGGGGTGGTGGAGTGAGCTAAAGAATGATGATGGATTAAACCCAGATCAGTTGACTGGGGGTGAGTGTTTGATTGGCTCAAACGTTCCGTCCATCATCCCCTTTTGTATCGCTTTGTTCGCCCTAAGTTGGCGGGGGTATGCCCAGACGTGGGTCCCTTGCTCACTTTGCCACTGGATTCAAGCAAGCCTGGCTGATGACGGCTGGAATGCCAGAAACCGGTCCTAGGATGCTTGTTTCCGGTCCAGGGAAGACATGGCTTGGCAGTTCGGGCTGGACTGTTCCCATGAGGCACAGGGTCAGACTGATTTGCATATGGCCATGTCTGAACTGGGGTGGTGGAGTGAGCTAAAGAATGATGATGGATTAAACCCAGATCAGTTGACTGGGGGTGAGTGTTTGATTGGCTCAAACGTTCCGTCCATCATCCCCTTTTGTATCGCTTTGCTCTGGTGCGACCAGCAACGGAACTAGTGGGACTAGTCGGTTCGCCAGAATTTTCACGAAAATCTTCGTGTCCACATTAATCAACGAAAGTGGGCAATAGGACGCGCAATATAGCGACTATGATCGCCTATCTCATCGAGGGAGGCATAGCACCTGTCTCGCACATTTCGTCGAAGAGGGTGGCCAAATGCGGCACTAGTAAATCCTTGAACGCTTTGTAAAAAGTAACTGTGAGTCCATCTACTCCTGGCGCACTACCCGATTTCATACCCGCCAGCGCCATAGTTATTTCCTCTACTTCCAGAGATCGCATAAGGTATTCGCGATGCATGTCCGTAAGCCACTGTAGCATTATATGCGTTATATAATCTAAAATTTCTGCCTCAGAGCCACCACTACGTGAGGAGTATAGCACGGAATAATACTGTCGGAACCTATCAGCTATGGCCGTTTCATCAGTCAGTGTGTCTCCCTCAACTGTTTTGATCTCAGCTACTATCGTTTTTTCTCTCTGCTTTTTTAGAAGTTGGGCCAAGACTGCGCCCGGTCGTTCTCCCTCCCCATACGTGCGGGCCGCGGCGTATTTACCCAGGTGCTTTATTTCGGCGTCAGCCGTTTCATGATATTCTCCTAACTGTGTTTGGAACTCTTGCGCAAAATTGTCATCCGCCCCTGCCAAGAGCCGTTCTTCTAGATTAGCAAGCGAACGTTCCAAGTCTGCAAGTCGTTTACGCAGTGCTCTGAGAACCCCAGAGTGTTTAGTCATTGTGATACCACGAATATATAGTTTAAATGCCTCCCAGACCACGTGAAAGCTGTCCACCGACCCTATGTTGCAGGCAAAGAACGTTTCAATCGCTTCCGCCAGCTCTGCCTTAAAGGCAGTATCTAGCAGAGAGTAGGGTGGGAATCTCCATGTAAAGGGGGGGATAGTTTTCTGTGGGGTGTCTAGCACTAGTAGTATCGGGGAATGGTCCGAAAGCGTACGAGGGAGTACTTTACAAGCTCGAGTCCGTTCTTGTAGCGGCCTGGCAGCTAGCCAGTAATCTATACGGGTATGCAAGTCATGATGCGCCAAGTAGTGTGTGTACCCTCCCTTTTCCGGGTATCTCTGACGCCACACGTCACATAAGTCTAACTGTGCCATTGTATCCGCTACTGTGCGCGCTGCCGCCGTAATGCGCCTCTCCGGTCCTCCAGATCTGTCCTTCCATGGATTCATTACTAAATTGAAGTCGCCTCCCCAAAGCTGTTGCCCTTCCCCGTGTCATCGAACCTTTTCTAACACTGCTGTGTAAAACTTGGGATTGTCGAAGTTCGGGCCATATATGTTGACTATAAGTAATTCCATACCTTTCCCCCTACATCTAGAGATCGCATAGCGCCCTTCCTGGTCTGTGTCTAGTGGTCCGAGTGTAAGACTAGACTTGGGGTTTACCCAAGTGAGCACGCCTCGCGCATGTGAAGTAAAACCCGCCGCGTGTGAGTTTCCCTGCAGACCCCTGCTGCGTAACATAGGGCTGTTGAGGGGGAGGTGTGTCTCCTGCAGTAATGCTACATCAATTTCGTGTCTAGACAAGTAGACTAGTACTTTCCTGAGCTTCCTATGATCATTGAGACCTCGCACATTCCAAGTGAGGGCTCTGAGCGTACTACGTGCTACTATATTACTGGACCCGCTGGGCTTGGTCATGGGGGTGTGTAGTGTCTGCATAGTGATCGCTGCCGCATATGCAAATAGACTGTGTGTTGTCCATTAAAAAGAATGCATACAGTTTGAAAATCGCTATACATCTGCAGTCTCAATACCCTCCCTCCCCCCACCCATGCCAGGCATGCCCCAACTTTGCCATGGCGGAATACCTCGAAACTTTCCCCATTTGCCGTCTGAATATTCATCAACCCAAAACAAAAACACTTAACAAGAGTGAATACAGCTCCCAAGGTGTGTGGCACATGCGTGGGCGGATGTTGCCTGTCCAGTAGGTTAGCAGGACCTAACCGGACTGTTTTCCCCCCTCCGCTCACCATCTATCAAATTTAGTTCATCTGCAATATAATACCCCCGCACCTCCTCGTTTCAATACCTTCCCTGGCAAAAAAAACATATCTCAACCTGCACTAAGGGCGGACTTCTCTGTGTGTGACACTTTAGTACAATTATCTATGCAATAATCTCTGGTTATCCTTATCGTATTCAAATCAGCCACCACTATTGGCTCCCCCAAGCACATTATTCCAGCCCTCCCGAGCACCCCTGCAAGTGGCCCTCTTATCTGTAAAACATGCAGTTCAATGATCAGTCCTGGTCGTCCCGTCCACCTCCAGCTGTACCATCCGAGGAGTCCCGCTCAGGGCTACGGCGCTTTTCCTTGGACCACTCCTATAGGGCTTTCTGCAGCACTTTAGGATCTGTAAAAATGTGTGACTTGCCCTGAGGGTTGACACGGAGTCTCGCCGGGTACAGCATGGCGTAGTCCAAGTTTTGATCCCGTAGCTGGCGCTTAAGTGGTGCAAACTGTCTGCGCGCCTCCTGCACTCGGATCGTGAAGTCCGGATATAAGGAGATAGTGGAGCTCTCGTACTGCAGAGACTGTTTCTCCCGAGCCACCCACAACACCGAATCCCCATCCCGATAGTTCAACAGCTTTGCTATGATCAGCCTTGGGGGGGGGGGGCGGCACCAGGGGCGGGGCGTGGGCCCAGTGAGCGGTGCGCCCTCTCGACCACGAATATGGGAGAGAACGTCTCACTTCCTAACAGAGATACCAACAGTTTCTCGACGAATGTTTCCATGTTACCGGTCTGGGCCGACTCTGGAAGGCCCCTGATTCTTAAGTTGTTTCGTCTGGACCTCGCTTCGAGGTCCTCGGTCTGTCTTGCAGGACTTGTAGTACCTTTCCCATTTGTTTATGTTCTGTGTCCATTTCCGTCAGGGCTTCTTCCACCTCTGTGACCCTGCGTTCAGCCATATTTAGCCTCTCTGCTTGTTTGTCCATTCGTTCGGACATTCTGTCCATACGGTATGAGAGGGAGTCTAGTTTAGTTCCAAAAATAGATAGGCTGTTCTGCAAGCTTTTCTCCATAGCAAGCATGCTACGAATATCGCCGTCAGCCTCCTCTTGTGCCTGTTCCTGTGCATTATCTCCTTCTTCCAAGGTGTTCTCCCTAACTTTAGATTTCCGTTGGTCGAAGGTGAGTTTAGGCTGCGTCTTGTCCACTCTACCCATTGTGACTGGTCCGTTGCGACCACAAGGGATCTGCGTCTGCCGATTAGCTAGCCGGGCACACACCGACAGTCGGCGTACTCTAAGGTCTTTCCTCCGCGTCTGCCTCCCCCCACAGGCAAATGGACTGTCCGGAAAGTGCCAGGAGTATAGTTGCAACACGGATGGGCTCTGCAGGTGAGCGACCGCCACCGGCGACCACAACTACTACGTTGACAAGGAGACGCCGCTTCCCTGCCCCCACAGGCAAGTGGACTGTCCGGAAAGTGCCAGGAGTATAATTGCAACACGGATGGGCACCGCAGGTGAGCGACCGCCGCTGGCGATCACAACTACTACGTTGACAAGGAGACGCAGCTTCCCTGTACAGTTTCCAATGATGCCAAAGCGGGCCAAGCATCAAGACTATTCAACAAGGCGTGTACCTGCAGGGTCCCGAAGCCAGCTCCACTCTGCGCAAAACAGGCAGACCTCACTCTTCAGGGCGCTCCGTGGGCCCGCATAGGCGGCCTCAGTCTCTCACTACTCCCTGCAATGTTGCGCTAATGTCTCTGGTAATCACCAGCAATCACCCCTCAGGTCACCAAACAAATCGGGTTGCCAGTCTGCACCGACCAGCCACATGCGCCAGTGGGTGTGAGGGTATATGCGGCTCACCACAGCAGACCAGAGCCGACCCCGCCGTAAAACAACCACACCTCCAGGCAGCGGTTATCTCTACACAGCTCTGCGGGTAATCACAGTTACCTCTGTCCTCCCGGGCTTCAAGATGGCCGTTAGTGTCAGCTTAGCGCCTCCCCAGGTCGTAGTCATACCTCCGTGCAAGCTGTAGTCAGGGCGTCCGTGCAGTCCTCATGGCACCACCGCGGGTCTCTCCAGGTCTCTGAGGCGGACTGCGTTAGGCGCAGCACTCGCACTTGGCATCAGGCCCGAGTCTCCCCGGGACACGGCGATCGGCGCCACACAGCAGCGGCCATGCCCGTCGTCTCTTCGGGCCTGCGCCTGCCTGCTCCTCTCAGCGGACCGCAGCACACCGCAGATCTCCTGCTCTCCCAGCGGTAGTGTGGCCCGCGGCCGCCTCCTGCACCGCTGGTGTGCGCTAGGTCTTTCCCCGCCGGGGGAGCCCAGGAATAATGCAGCCACTGTCCTCCGGTCCGCCACCCGCCCACTACGTCAGCCCGGGGATCACGGCCCAGGGCAGAGGCTCCACAGTCAGAGCCGGCTGCGAAGCTCGCTAGTGTCTATTGAGGGCCAAAAACTGCACACAACGCTCTCGATGCCCTCCGGAGCAGGCGGCGGCTCAAATCAGGACGAATGGTCGGCACAGGTGCCGGATCTATGAAGGATTGTGAGATGGCGTAACGGAGCTTTCAGATTAAGCAGCCATCTTCGGTTAGAGCAAGCTCTGCCCCCGTCTACCAAGTAGTTGAACTCCCCCTTCTGTTCCAGTATCTGGTAGGGCCCGTCCACTTGTTCTGGGGGCCTTGGGAGCCAGAGTGAAGTGGTGGTAGTGTGCAGACAGCTTGAATCCGAGAGCGCCGAGAGTGACAGAAGGGCCAGAGTGAAGCTGGCAAGGTGCGCACATAGTGTGAGTCAAAGAGAGCGTTGGGTTAGAATTCAGGAGTGAAATGCAGTAATTGATGCAGAAACACACATTTCCACTGGTATTCTTCATTCTGTATTGGGCTAATCTGGAACACAGTCAATTCTGCATTTCTTTGGTAATCTCGGGTATGAAATTACTGCATGCAGACTAGCACCAGCATTTTAATGGGGACCCTAGTCTAACACTCACCCGACCCTTCCTCAACTACAAAGAAAACAATGAGATGTAAATAAACACACTATCTGAAACAAAATGATGTGTGTTGTATGCTGTGGTTTGTACTGTTACTAGACGTTTGCTTTGTTTTCTTTCACCGAAAGGCATTCCTTATGCTAACAGTATTTAAACTGTTATATGTAAATCATCTATGCGGATTACAGTCTAATGTTCCACGTGACTGTCCTATTATACAGCATTTCTGATGCAAATATTATCTCCATCGTGCTAAAAATAAGCAAATAAATTTTAAAATATGCTCCAAATGGAACTTTTTTATATCGGGGGGAAAAATGGAGCAAACTGATGTGCTACAGTTCTTTCTAGCTGTGTTAACAAAAAGTGGTAAGTGTACTTGTTCCCATTTTAAGTTTTAAAAGAAGAGTTTACGGTAGAGGTGAAATCAGTTTTGTTTTTATAACACAAGTAGCTAAAGAGCATAGCATTTGGCTTTTCTGTCTTTAAAATGTATTAAACTCTCTCCATACTCGTAAAATAATTGATGAGGAATAAATAAACGTGTCATACGGTTCTAGGAATGGTTCCGGAATCCATTTATTCCCAAGTGCAATTATGTTTTTGGAACATCGATGCGCAATATTTGTTTGCTCCGTTCCCAATGTATTTATTTTCATAGTTATACAGCGCAATCGAGAACCTGAAGGTAGCTTGGCACTAAAGTCTAAAGTGGACACACAGTCAACAGCAAATGCTAAAATCCATCAATAATTAGGAGGACGGATATAACCATATTTTCAGTGGTTTCCTGAATCTCAGTAGGTTCTGTTCTGAACACATAGAAATCAGTTCCACAGTTTGACAGCCGCGACAGAGAAACATCTGCCTCTCAAGGTGAGTCGCCCAAACTTGGGAACAGTCACAATCACACAAGCAACAAAGTAGTGCAAAATGGAGCTGACCTGGTTCTTGCACCTGTGTAAAGTTTCAGTAAAATGGTCGCAAGTGACCTATATTTCATGCTTGTAAAAGAAGTAGATCTTGTAAACCAGGCCCTGTGGTCGACCTACATGCAGAGGTGTTCAAAGCCACTAGCCCACTGAAAACCATAAAACTAGGTGTTTGTCTCTCACACCTCATCATCCACCACACTGCTACGCGCTGCGTCCCATAACACGATAACCACACCTCGGTGTCGGTGGTCATCTGGCACGCCATGGAAACACTTCCCACATATGATCACAAAAGGAAGACAACACCCTTCTAACCATGCACCCTATGTAGCACAGCTTGCTAAACATGTAGGGCAGCCTGCACCACGTCTCAGCACTGGACCCTACTCTGCAGAATCCCATTCACCAAGTAAGGTAGATTCTCGAGGAAATGGCAGTCTTGCTTCTACTGGAACCCTCCCAAAACAAGAAGCCTTGTTTGGTCTAGGTCTGATGCAGCCACTAGGAGAAAAACTTCCTGTTTTCAAAATGTCTTCTTGCAGTTCATTGTGCCCAGTGGTTCTCATCAAAGACCGCATAGGAAAACACACTGAACTAACTTGAAATAAGACATGAGCCCACCACTGCAAGAATTCAGAACAGTGCCAGGGCGGGTTTTCCCTTTTCCTTCCTTGACATTCTTTTTACACATCCAAACAGGATGTCACAGCCCTGGCTGCGACTCGTTTATACATGCCACTGGCCTGGGGGGGCGTGGAGCCATGTTCACCTCAGAGTTCTACTACAATAGATGCTGAAGGGCGTGGGGTCAGAGCAGCATTTTCTTGCCGTGTCTATTTCAGGCAGAGCGGTGTTGGAAGATACCATGTTTATTTTGCGAGTAAATCCGTTGCTTGTGGAGGGTGCTACAATGAGGTTGATGAAAATTGAACCGATCTATCAATTGATCAGCGCAGAATTTTCTAACAGAGGACACCGGGAGAAATAACGTATGACACAAGGAATTACAAAGCGGGGTCCTACACACTGCAACTCCAGAATATAAATGCTACTTTTGGGCTCCTGGTGAGAGCTTCATATCTTCACTGACTCCCCGGTTTTGAGGAAACATGGTGCCCTGGGAACTGGAGGAAATAAAATGGGCAGATCAGAGCACCGGCAGGTCACGATCTGTCAGCTGTGATGAACACATGAGGCCAACCATCCGCTTTGTCTGTGCAGCACCTGGTTATACCTCTGGTCAGGCATGATGAAGCGGGAGAGTTTGCAAATGGGGTTATCGGTGCTGGTACTCCAGCTCCTCAACAGCTGTATAACTGGGTGCTGATCCTTCTAGTCATGAGGAGAGTTGATTGTATTGGACCTCTTGAAAAAAGCAGCAACCATCTTGGGTGGACAGGCGGACTTTGAAGAAGGTGAATAAAAATAAAGGGCTCTCTGAATCAGAGTCTTTCACACCTCACAGTGCAATGCATTGGTACCGAGAAAAGGATCCATTTGGAGAGGAAGCCAGAGAGGAAGAAATAGTAACATTTTCATTTGGGGAGAGGCAATTGACCCAACTGATCCAGAAGAAAGAAGCCTTTTATGGTAGGCACATCATGAAATTTCCTGAATCGAGCCCTGAAACGTTATCAAGCAAAAAGGTTCTTCTGGCTTTCAAAAAAAGATTTAGAGACATTGGTCATTAAATGATTGATTAATTTCCCTGTCAGGATGAATTTCGATTAACAGGGACAAAAAGGTATTTAGATGGGAAAAAGGGGCCCAAACCTTTATAGACTATTTGAGAAGAGTAACTAAGGGTGGGCAAAATTCACACATTTTGTTTTTGTGTAATTATGTGAAATTCCAGGAAATTTACTTGACATTACGTTTAATTATGTGAAATGCAAATCTGTCACTTAGCACTATATTTTAGCATGAAATGTGTCCTTTGTCCATTTTGGATACGCTGATCCATTTTGCGCTAAAAATAGCACCAGAAACACAAGTACCACGAGCAACAGCTGCTAGAATTCTGGTCGTTCTCTTTATTTCCGCATTCCTGTGCTATAATTTTACTGTGAAATTTGCATAATTACGTAATGTGGTGTAATTTAAGGAATTTCATGTAACAAGCGTAAGGCAAAAATCCGAAAACTACACAAATTTCACTTGCATGAGTTAAATTTTGCCCGGGCCCATGGGATCATCACCTGAAAATTGGGTGTGCCTTTATTGCCAGTTTGATGTTGCCTGTTTTGTTGTGGAATACTTTATGGGAGTTGATCTCCATGTTGGTAAGTTATGGATTTTAACCTGGAATTTTATCAGATTCCACTTAGGTTTTTAGTCCATGATTTGATTTTTCATATACTCTCTCTTTATTTGTGGTGTTTTGCAATGTTTTTTTATTAACTAAGTAATAAAGAATTTAATGAATTCAGAGTTATGGATGGAAACCATTTGTGAATAAGGGAACACTGTATGAGACTGGGTAGATCTTGATCCTATCAACATAACATTCATGTGGTTGCTTACCTTTCTTGTCCACTCTTCCCTCTTTTCTGTTCTTGTTAAACTACTGAGTTTAGTGTTTTTTGTGATTTCGTTATCAGGGATATACCTAAAGTTATAAGTTGGTAGCTGTTATCTTTTTTCCCCGAACTATACTTCTGTGTTTGGCATTCTTAATTTAAAAAAACATTTGGAAAAAAGGTCTACGGTCGCCTCACATGGAAAAATAAAAGAAATAAGGTTGTCAAACTTGAGGCTACACAAGAGGCTGCAGTTTCCATTAAGATTATTAACTTTTCGCCGAAGAAGGGAATTTGGTTGGATGGCCGACAGATAGGGCATGCGTCAGGGCGAAAGTATTAGCAACACCCTACCTGGAGTGACAGTTTTGAAAATGTTTCTGCCTTTATACTATGGTTCTTTTTTGGAAATCTTGCTTTTTTGAACTTTGAAATTACTTTTTGTATTTAATCCTTTATCAGGTGCATACATATTTGGGCTCCCATTCCGGCTATTAAATGTGTCAGTGCCCAATATCCATCACCACCATTAAAATGGATGTACTGCAGCTTTACACAGCTGTAGCTTTGTGCGCATTTCCAAAGTGGGAAACTACATTGAAATTGTTTGTGGAAACCCTCACAGTTACTAATTTATGAGCGTTCATGAGCTTTTAGAGGGCCCCCTCTGAGAACACCGCCATGCAGGTGTATTTTCCATATGCAGAAGTGCAGTTTACGAGAGTAGAATTCCATTCTTGCAAGACACTGTCTTGTGTGCACCCTAAAAGGTCATGCAAGGCACTACGGTCTACTCACAGATTCGACCAATACAGCATATTAATTTTGAAAATCCGACTTCTATTTCACCAGGTGAAGGAGTGATTTTCCCAGGAATATGCAATTTTGGTGGGATGGTAAAGCTGAGGCAAAGTAAAAGTCTGATCTCTTTCTCCTGCACTAAGGACGCCATCAGGCAACATTTCCTCCAACATTTTATGCGGCAATGTATGCATGTACGAAGGACAGGGTCACAGTGACTCCCTGATTTCTAGCTATGTGATCCTTTGCCTCTTCTATGGCGCAGAAAGTCCAAATTAGAACCTCATTCTAGTTACAAAAGTGTGTATTCAAGTTTCAAGATTCATTCAGGTTTCTTTCTTCACATATGCAAAAACAACAATTGATGGACAGAATGCAGAACAATGTCATACATTCACCCCAGTACAAAGATCTGGGCCTAAATCCATCGTTTTTTTGCACACCATGCCATTCCAGTTTGGACCCAGCCATATGCAAATCAGTCTTGACCCTGCACCCAATGGGAACAGTCCAGCCCGAACTGCCAGGCCAGGTCCTCCCTGGACTGGAAACAAGCGTCCTAGGACCGGTTTCGGGCTTTCAGACCTCATCAGCCAGGATAGCTTGACTCCAGTGGCATGGAGAGCACGGGACCCACATCTGGGCATACCTGTCCCACTCGGGGTGACAAATGCAAAAACAACAATTGATCGGCAGAATGCAGAACAATGTCATACAGCCCCTCCGTCCATCATCTCCTTGTGTTTGCTTTGTTCGCCCTAAGTTGGCAGGGTATGTCCCTTGCTCACTTTGCCACTGGATTCAAGTTAGCCTGGCTGATGAGGGCTGTTAGCCCGAAACCGGTCCCAGGATGCTTGATACCGGTCCAGGGAAGACATGGCTTGGCAGTTCGGTCTGGACTGTTCCCATGAGGCACAGGGTCAAGACTTATTTGCATATAGCTATGTCTGAACTGGGGTGGCAAAGTGAGCTAAAGAATGATGATGGATTCAACCCATATCTGTGACTGGGGATGAGTGTTTGAAAAGTTTCAGCACTCCGTCCATCATCTCCTTGTGTTTGCTTCTTTCTTCACATATGCCTCACGGACAAAATCAAGAACCTGCTTCCATAATAACACTACATTTCTTCAAAATTATTTAAAAAAATGTACAGCAAAGGACTGCCTGTGCAGTAAGGAGGGCCTTAGTTGCAGCAACTGTCCTTACACACATTAAAGAAGCACTAGCAAAGCCAATAGCTCTGGCCTCGGCAAGCATGCCATTTTTATCAAGCAAATGCGAAGAAAGTTGGCAAAATAAGAGTGGCCCAGCTGTCCATAGGCACCAGCCCTTGCACTGTTTGCTTTTATTCTGGCGGTTATGCCTATGTGATCAAGAACAAAAGCTGTCATTCACAGTGGATGTAGTGAGCTGATCTACTGCCCCATGTGTAGGCTGTGGCGGGCGGACCAATGGATGAAGAGGGCTCTCCGAAAGGCCCTGTATGCATGCACATCTTTTTGTTGTGATTTTTGGGGAAAACATGAGCCTGGTGAGGCAGCAAACGCTGTTACTAAGCAACACTTAAACAACTGCCTCGTCAGGGGTGATATGCGATATATAAATGCAATTTAAATTGTGTGTCCGTTTTAGCATAGGGTCATCTGGGGTTACCAACAAGTCAAAATGTATTTTATAAGAACAGGATTTGCCACTCTAACAAACTGCGGGCTTGGCAGGTCTTTCTTTTTCAGTACACCGAGAATGAAGAGAATGTGAAACATAACACTGAGTGACACTGTTGAGCTGAGGTTAATTGAGGCCCTTGAATGCAAGCCGAGTGCCGTGACCCTCAACAGTGACCAATCCTGCCCCCTTGACCTTGCACTTCGGAGTTGGGCATTTCACACCGGGTTGCAATCATGGAAACTCCTTAGCGTGGCTATGTCAAAATGGATGAACACATAGGTGGCTCTGGAGACTTAATAGCCTCACCGTTATTCAGGCTGAGATGGACATTTTCTGCAACACCTCATGCTTATGTGCAGCAATGTTCTCCGCGCCATGTTCGAAGAACATCTTTGACCCTCGCTCATGATGAAGCACGTTTTTCATTAATAAAATGTGTGCCAAACATGAATATTTTTGCATTAAAATAAACACTGTACTTGACAGAACTGTGGGCCTCATTACAATGACGGTGGAACCGCCACCGCCAGGCCATCTGTGGCAGTCACACGGCCATCGGCCGCATTATGAAGGCGAGCGGATAGAGGGCGGGCAGAGAGACCGACCACCACGCATCCGACGGGTTCAAGGAGCCTGTCGGTGCGTCGGAGGGACTGCAATCCCTACAAGAGTGGCGGAGCCTGCTCAGTCACTACCGTAGGGATTACAATGTCTCTTTCCACCAGCTATTTTATGGCAGTGAACCCGCCATAAAAAGGCAAGCAGAAAGTGACATGGGGGCCAGTAGCAGGCCTCCTTCCCCCCGGCCCTCCGATATGGGATATGGGGGGCACCAATGGTGCCCCCTACATATCCCTGCACCATGTGGCAGGCACAGCATGCCACATAGAGCAGGGATATGTGCAATGCGTTTATTTTGGACTGTGGCGTGTGCTGCAGCCAGCAGCACACGCAACAATACAAAATATACAGATCGCGACCGGCTTGAAGGCGGTCGCATCCTAATCCCCAAGGCGGGAACGCCGACAGCTAGTCGGGCAGTCCTATTTCTGACAGGATGGCAGTCGGATGCTTGTCCGACCGCCATCATAATCAGGCCCTGTATCCTGCTGTGTTTGGCTAAACTAGGCCTCAACTAGGTCATACTTCCATCTTGGATTCGAACGCAGTCATAATATTTTCATTTATCATTCTGTCATTGCACATAATCAAAATGTGCACCGATGTATTGACATGCTATTCTCGAAGAACTATGGAGGAAGCCTTTCGCTATCTTCAGGGCTCATCCTGCCAGCATCATTGTTTATAAGGCTTGCATTGTTTGTGTAACTAGATTTGTACTGCAACCTCAGATGACATTAGGTTAGAAAAGGGTACATTAATATTCAGTTAGGGACTAGTGATAAAATGGTGATATTAAATGACGTTGTATAATTCTGTATTGTGATTTGTCTGTTCATTGCTATATTTGCTCAATGCTGACTGTGCGATTTCTGTTGACTTCTTTTGTAGATCTGCCTATAAAAATGAGGCCTTTTGGAAGTGCGTCAGTCTTCTGAATCCTTGACTTTGGAGACTGAACCCATGGCAGTTTGCCTCATGCTTTGGACTTCGAATATTTATTTTTTACTTCATTTTATTCTATTGCTGAATTTGCCTAATTACCGCCAAACCCGTGGTGGAGGTCCGGTGGTCGGACCACCATAGGACCGTTGCAACTGCCGGGGATCCGGACAGCGCTCTGAGGCCTCAATATGCTTGGCGGTGCTGCTGCGGCACCACCAAGCATATTACGAGTTTCCTCAGCACCAGCTTCCTCAGCACCAGCGATCTCATGGCGGTGCTCACGCCATGAAAATGCTGGCAGTGAGGAACCTAAGGAGGGCCTACAGGGCCCCCTGTTGCCTCTGGGCTTGGGGATACATGCAGGGGGGCACATGGTGTGCCCCCCCGTGGGCATACACCCCCTTTCCTGCATGGCATAGACTTCACAGTCCATGCCGTGCAGGAATTGGCTTTGGCGCTCCCACTGTGGTGTCTTTCTAATAGGCACTGCCGTAGAACTGCCAAAGGACCGCCTGCCAGACAATGAGGAAACTGGTAATCTGGCGGGCGGCCAGCGATTGAGTTTGGTGGTGGGGGAGCGGGGCGCTGGTGTGGCGGACTGCTCCCACTCCGCCAAACTTGTAATCAGGCCCTAAGTCTTATGCCAATTCCCTATGAAATCTGAAAGACTATTATTTTTGCCTTCTGTAATGCTCTTGAATTATTCTTAATAAAACTTCATGGTTTACATTTTTGCATACTTGACACCAGAATGTATTTTTATGAAATGCTGCTTGATTCGTTTCGAGGTGCCATTTAGCAACACATTGCCTCATTTAGTCTTGAGGTTCAATACCATCCCCGATCCTGCGTAGGCGCTTTATCTCTATTTTGTCAGATTAACTGAGATAGTGCCAACACTCCCCTCACCCAACACCTCGCACATAGGCCAACCTGCATGCAACACAAAGTCACTCAGACACCAGCAACCAAAGGAAGTCAGAGCGCGAAAAGACCTTGTCATTATAGGGTACAATACTACTGTCTTCAACTTAGGCAGCAATGATAGTAGAAGGCCTCAAAGCTGCATCATGTTACATACAGGCCCGGTACGTCCAAGAGACGTTGTACGACTGGCAACGCTGCCAGCTACTGGCAGCAAAGAGCTCCGTACTGTACCTAGGAGCTGCAATTAATGCCCCAAAATTAATTTTTGCCCATGCAGATGATAATCCGTGCACCGTTCCTGGCTACATATTGCATCGATAAGAAGCAGTGTGGGAGAAAACGGGGCAGATGATCCCACATTCTTTTCTCTGCCATTTCCAGAGTACTGTAACTCCCTTTATTGTTATGATTTAGAAGCGAAGTGTAAGACAGACTGGTGCACTGTTTTTCTGTGCCCTCTGGCACTGTGATTGATACCTGCTAGTACTGTGCTTATTGTTGTTGAGGTTCGGCGGCTCTTGAAAGAACAGGTGGCAACAAACAAGAACTAGCTTTTATTAATAAGCCAAATATGCTCCCAAACACTCCACAGCGTCCTCTCAACACGCTCGCCTTCTGCCTCTGCCTCAGGATGGAACAACTAAAAACGAAGAAAGAGGTGGCTAAATACCTCTGCATGCACATACACAAATTCAAGTAACTCCAGCCCGTGTCATCTCACACTTTCACAGTCAGAAACAGACCACACATGCTGCTCACACATTCTGATGATTCAGGTGAGCAGAGAATGTTTCGCTTCTTGTTAAGATGTAGAAATGAGGATCCAGCAGAAATATTTCTATGAGGGGCCACTGGGGGGGGGGGTTCAACGTTTGCTGGTGGTGGTTTTGGGTTAGGTTAAGGGGTACCAAGGCACACTACTTCATTGTCTTGACTAGTACAACTTGAACTCGATACATGATAATGCCATTACAAATTAAATTAATATAATACATGACATTCTGTAATCTCTATAATAAACCTGTCTCTAATTTCTTTATTGCAGGCAACTTGTGACTCACCTAATTGCCTGTAATAAATGACGTCACAATGCCCCTTGCCAGACCCAGTAGCCAGAGCATCATTAAAGTTGTATTTTCAAAAATGAAAATGAAGCTGACTTTTACTTCATATGCTCTGGTTTTCTAGATTAACAGGGATCGGTAGTAAGGAGGTATTTATGGCAACATGTTGGTTTTTCATGCTTTAGGTAATTATGGAAAAACAGAATATCTCTGAATGTTTATACACATTCTGAGCTACAGCTTTTTTTAAAATTTGATTTGTATTAAAGTGATTCTATTATTTTGCAACAGAAATCAAACTGCTTTTTGATGTGCACTTTGATAGTGATGGCTAGGGAATCGGCGCACACTCTATACTGGTACAGTCAAACGCAAGTAAATTCAATGTCCATGTGTTACAATCGGTGCTCAGGAGGAGGAAGAGCCATCAAATCTTCCTCAACTGGAAAAGAAACTTCTCCTCAATAGTTCAAAATTACTCCAAGCACTCAAAATCAAGAATGAGTATAGTAATATGTAGAAGTGTCCAATGTCTTTTATTTTGACATCCAGGTTATCTTTCAGTAATTGTTATCCGTCATACATATCACTCCTTGTCATCAATAAAGCTTCTTGCCAACACGTGTTTCGTCCGTTTACATACAACAAGACTTCTTCAGGGCAAATCAGTGATCTCTGCCGTTCTTATCAATATGAGGAATTATACTCTCTTTACGGCACGTCAGAATATCAAAGTTTCACCAGTCCGAACATAAAGAGTATTGAAGGGCTTAATCTGCCATTCCGCGAATCGGTGGGTAGAGTACTCCCCGTAGTATGAAAGCTCCGTGGCTTTTTGATGTGTTTAATTTTGCACTACAGAGCCAATTTTATTTTTCACGTTTACAAACATTCTATCTCTTTCACAAGAAAGCAGAACAAACCAAGAATTTACACGTTTTGTGGGAAGGGCGATACTGTGGCCATGTATTATAAGGAATACAGTACCCCCTGCTGTACTTTATAAGGATGTTGCCACCTCTGAGCTCCAATCCACAAAACCTTTTAAAGAAAAGTCAGAAGCTCACATCTGCAACTGGTGTACAGATTTGATTTTTGAGATATCGCAAACAATTCCTGGATTAGTCCAGGGAAGATGGGGTGTTGCAGTTTTCCAGGGTTACTCACATACATAAATGTTTACTTATACAGTTTCACGTATACATTCCTGCATGTGGAAATGTAATGTATAAGAGCATTTTCCCATGGAGAAACACTTTACTATTACACCAACATATAAACATATTTATTCATGTCCTTCGATCAAACATCCACCCATCTTCAAGAAGGCAAACTACCTGGAAAAGTTTAGCAAATATGCTTTTAAGGGATTTTCAAATAGTGCAACTTCCACCATTTCCAAAGAGATGTTGTTGTTGTGTTGGGTCTTAATATCTTATTGGCATGATGGCACCATAGGAATATCCACATGCCAGATTAAATTGCATAGCCCTCAGCCTCAATCTTAATCTGTGTGTCCATTTCACTGAACTGATTGTGCTCGCTCATCCGTGCTGGTCTAGTGTTTTTTCTTGCATCTTTTGTTTGGGTAGCATTAAAGGTCATGTGTTCCCACTCTCACTTTTTACGTGCTCCCTGTGAACCTGAATATATAACTCTGATTGCAGTCTATGACCAATGAAACCTCCATGAGGGAGTTGATCTTGTGTATTAAGGGCCAGTGCAAGGGGAGCATGATTAGTCAATGCATTGATGCAGAAAACGCGAGTGATAGCTGTCGCGCTGGAAAGTTATGGGCTGTTCTGGCGCAGATGCAATTCAGGGAGCGATACATTTGAATGATAATTGCTTTGTATTATGCACAGACTGCATCCTATTGCTTTTTTGTGTCACTATTGGACACAAAAAAGCTTACTTTCTAGCCAATTCTTTAATATTTTATTGAGCCTTTAGCAGATTTGATCTGATCAGCAAAACAATTGAGGTCATATCTTTTTTTAGCGACGAGGGTGATACATGTTAAACTATATGCAGATATTATTCTGTATTTGGATGACAAAGCGTTGCTGGAAGTCACTCTTCTTTTTAAACAGAAGATATGGCTTCTTTCTGGGTATAGATTTAATAAGATTATAATTGAGTTCAAGGCTTGGAACACTACCTGTATAACCTAGGTTAAAATACTGAGGTATTGTAGTCTAAGGGATATGTAGGTTATTAAGAAAAGGCCAAACCTTTTCCTTATGTTGGGGAAACGGTGTCCATCAAGATGGTTATTTTACATAAGTTTAACTTTCTAGTAAGATCCCTCTATTTGTCATCGAAATTATTTTAAAACTTCAGTGGATGATTTCATTATTTCTTTTATTAAATTAGCCTTGATTCTGCAGTTGTATGACAGAATATCTATAGCAAAAATTTCATAGGACACAAATATTGTGTCAAAAATATTGACTTCCTATACTTATAATGTAAAATGTCTAAATATTGTCTCAAAAATATCATTGTACACAATATCATTAAAATAAACATTAAAATATTGTTTTTACATAAATATGGACTTAAAAGTAATACATTTAAAATATAAAGTAAATAACGTATAACATAACTTAAAATAAATAGTATACAAAGTTATACATATAAATTATATATATAAAAATATTTAATTACAAACATTAAATGATACATATATACAAAAACTTTAAAGAAAAAAAATAAAATAAATACACATCAATTAAATATTAAAGTTACCAAAAATGTATTCCAAATTAAACCGGTAATATATATATATTCCATTAAGGAAGGCACACCGGAGGCCTATAAAAAAGGAGCACGCAGAATACTGTGTTCAAGGAACATTGCTGTGAAATCATGGATGCCTTTGAAAAAGAAGCAAAAAAGCTTTGAAACGCGTCAGGCAGGAGGATTGAAAAAGGTCGGAATGCAATTACACTTTCATCTGCAAATAAAGGGTGTGAATCCTACCTGCTGCGGAGTGCGTTCTTAATGCAGGGAAAACTTTTGGAAACAAAGATACACGGCTCTTTCCGGCCGTGGAGGACTGCACCGCCCATGAAACTAACGAGGGGCTGCAGGAGGGGAATTTTCCTTTCCGAGGCAGACACAGCAGCGCAATGGATTGGGAAGGTGTAATTCCATTCCGAGGCCCACTGGAGGGTTTAATTTGTCCTTAAAAGTGCGTGAATTACACAGAACCTACTGGAAGGTATAATTAATTGCCAAATATGACCACAAGTACCAGCGTGCAACAGCAAACAAAATCCATTAAGGAAGGCACACCGGAGGCCTATAAATAAAGGAGCACGCAGAATACTGTGTTCAAGGAACATTGCTGTGAAATCATGGATGCCTTTGAAAAAGAAGCAGAAAAGCTTTGAAACGCGTCAGGCAGGAGGATTGAAAAAGGTCGGAATGCAATTACACTTTCATCTGCAAATAAAGGGTGTGAATCCTACCTGCTGCGGAGTGCGTTCTTAATGCAGGGAAAACTTTTGGAAACATATATATATATAAATATATATATATATAACCAACAGCCAGTGCCAGTAGGTAGTTATAGTTAGGACCATGTTTCCATAGGAAAAACATTTTTTGACTTGCCTATATCTCTGGCACCAGTTGACGAATCTTCATGAAATTTTCCCCAAAAAAGCGTGCTGGTGAATCTTGTTGGGCATGGAAAGTTTCGGGGTGATTCGTCAAGCGGGGGCCGAGAAAAGGGGGGTGGGGGGTCAAAAAACGTGTGTGTCCCATGTTAATTCCCAAAGGGACTTTAGACACGGCTACAGCCTGAACTGCTGAACGGAATTACACCAAATTTAGCAGAAAGCTGGGTGTTGGTCCAGAAAGCCCATTTTTTTATGAATTGGCATGAATCCATTCAGTAGTTTTGGAAATATTAACGAAAATCCCAATTTGTATATATAGGAACGCGAATGATCCGCAACCCCTCCCGATCTTGTGCTGAGATCTGATTGGCTGCCAATACTTCAAACCAGAAAGCGTTGGCAGCCATCTAGGGACTCAGCTTGAGCCGAGTCCTAGAAAAATCATTTAAAAAAAAAGAAAAGGGTGCAGGGTAGGAATACCCTGACCTCCTAGGACTCTTAATCTTAATTATAATGTCCCTGTAACCCTTGGTTTTTTCAGTGAATATACATATATATGAAGGAGACTTGCACATAACTTTTAATAAATAAAAGAATATCTGGCACCAGCAAATGAAGTTGTCCGTACCTGTTTTTGTGCGTCCAGTGCACAAGGGAGCGTAATTTGATATATATATATATATATATAAAACTTTTAAATTCATTTCTAGATTTTTTAACGTAAAGTAATATTTTATTACCATATGTAAAGCCGACCCTCAGCAGCGCAGGACCTAAAGGCTGTGCACATCAGGGGGTCGGCTGCAGGCCTGGCCTGTGACCAGGCCCAGCAGCCAACCCCCCCCTCCCCTGGGCAGCCAACTCCCCGTTGGTCAGCAGCAGGGTGTGACGGGAGCCGGCAATTATTTTTTTAGAAAAAATATTGGGGCAAGTTGCACAGACCTTACCTCCAGCCTCTACGGGCCCCAGGGACCCCATTCCTCGGAACTACCCAAACCAATATTGACCCCGTGCTCTAAGGTAACTATAACTCGCGCATGCATGTTAATTACCCCACATATTACTTTTTTTATTTGCAGTTTTATATAGCGCGAACTCGACCCGAAGATATCAGAGCGCTTTACATGAACACCAGTTGCATTACAGACGGGCACATTCATTTCTAGGCATTTGGAGATTAAGTGATTTGCCTAGAATCACCGGATGTTTGAGCCTCTTGTCAGACTCAAACATGGTTCCCCAGCTTCAAAGTCGGCCACTCTAGCCATTAAGTCACATCCTCTCCCTCATTCTACATCACTCATGACCTCTTCTATGACATTATTAATAATAACAGTGCAACAATTGCTGTAAAACTATTGATGAGAAAACTGTGCATGGCGGGGGCGTGAATTATAGTTACCTTACGGCACGAGTTATAGTATATTGAAATAACTCTAACTGCTGAATTATTATGGTTTTGTGTGTGTAAATGTTTTTTAGTGAATTTCTAAGGTTTTATGTTCTAACTATAACGTCCCTGTAAAAAAAAAAATGTCAGTGAATAAGTCTTCCTAAATGTTGCTTTATTTGTTCTTGTACATGCAACATTCTTTTGTACAACAAAGCCTTTCTTACACCCCCTTGTGCATGAATGGTGGGAACTCGAACTTCGGACTATATCCGAGGAGAGCAACAAAGTAAATAAGCTTTTTGTCGACTAACCTGTGAAGATTGAATGGACAGTCGTTTCTCATAATGTAAGTGGGAAAATATGCTGAAGTATCAACTTGTACCTGAAAGATGGAAGGATAATCACATGATGATCAGACCATTGTGGACCGACCATTGATGTCATAATGACAAATTTGAACTTTAAAAACTGCATTACTCAGGAGGAGGTGAAGCTTATGTACAAGCTCTGGCTACCCTCATTTCACTTTCCTTGCCTCCAGCCTGCCTTCCGGACTTACTTTTATGCCCCTTGCCTTTTGACCTTGCTGTTGAATTTGCCAGTTGGACGATTTTATAGCAGTTTAGTGGAAGCCAGACTTGAACTTTCCTGATTTACGCTCCATTCTCATGGACTTTTCCCCAAGTGGACTTTAACTTGATTCCCATGCTAACACAACCTTTGTGAACCACCCACATGCCTTTGTTGGTGGTAGAAATTATTGATTCTAACCACCCTCTTTATGGATTCTTTTATTTAGGGATTGATTTACTTGACTAGAGGTGTGGTTTTATATTTCGAACATTCAGATTTATGGCCAAGCTTCTTAAAATGTTACTTATATGCATTGATTTTGGATCTCTAATACAATAACCAAATTACCTAAATTTGTTTGAGTCTTAGGATGTCTAATGTTCTTTTCACAGAAACTGTGCTGATTTAAATGTATAATAGAGATAGTCATAGATTATTTTTAGGACATCAGGTTCTTTTGCTCTTGTTCTGTGTAGCCACAGCAGAGCTTTTGGTTTATATGATTCTTGTCAGACTAAACTTCTTTAGGAGGTTCGGTCTACCAATTGCAATACTTTATTTTTACAGCATGATTTTCAGAGTGATATACTTGAACCTGATCACTAATTTGTGAGTTGGCTACCAATTAATGGTCCTCATTGGGTAGTTGACAATTGGACATCTTGATTTCTCACCACTCACTATGACAGATCGGAGGACCTATCCGTTGTGGGCCAAGTAGGAGTGTTAAGGTTTAAGTCTGAAAGTTTATTGCTTTTGCTGCAACAATCATAACGTAGCACACTCTTGCAAACGTGCCTTAGAAGTGGGCTGCAGTACAGGGCCTCTCCAGGTTAGGGGGATATTGCCTCAGTTGAAACTGTGTAATCAAATTGAAATTAAATAACCAGGCCAATAAATGAAAGATTTATAAGTACCTACCAGTTGCTGCTCTTTTACTGAGCTCAATTAGAGAAATGCTTACTCTCAAAAAGGCTTTGTTTGGCTATTAGAAGAATACACTTGCATTCATAAATATAATGTGTGATTATATGCAGCACTTGTTCCTAACCATGAAAGCATCAGGTACATCTGATTTCATATAAAATATGACTCACACTCAAATTGGCACATACAGGCTGAATGATATGTCACAGGTGGGATCTGTTGGTACCAATAGTACTGCCCTCAACAGGGTGTAAGAACTGAATTCAAACATGAATAGTGTTTTGAGAAAATTTGTGACTGGCCCTTTATTTCACATGAGAATGAAGTTCAGTATAGATGGCGATCTCTCTATATCATAAGGTTATCTGAGGTCCATTGATAGTTAAGAGACCAGATCCATTTTACACTGGAAATGTAGGGATGTTTGAAATGTATTAGATTTGCCAAGCAGTTATATTGGGCTCAGGCTTTAAGTATAACCTTAAGTGGTTCATCAAGGGATATCGAGGGCGTGTGAGAAAATGCCCTTTTGCATTGTCACTCCCCCACTTTTTGCTAGATTTTATTGCTGGTGTATGGACTATCACTGATTGGTATATTTAACTTAGCTATAAGTCCCAAGTATGTGATACTCTGTGTATCCAGGATCTGTAAGTTAAATGTCACGGGCGGAAAGCAGCACCTTCTGTGCCACCACTAAAGTGACAATGCAAAGCATATCTTCAGACCTGCTCTTTCGGGCTGACTGCAGAATTACAGCTGCAAATTCAACTTGGTTAAATAAATATTAGATTTGAGCTGCTTTTTGTAAACAATGTTTATGTTTGAAGAGGAATTGTTCTCACTTTAATTTGTGCTCATTGTTACGTATAATCATTTTTGATATTGTGATAAATGCCATTCTAGTCAATGTTATACCAGAACATCTATCATATATTCCCATCTTAGATAGAGTGTACAAGTTGCTACATGTTGGTATATGTTGTTTCCTGTTATCTCTCTAATGGACCTTCTTTGATTATTGGGGTCATTGGATGTGATTGTATTAGACTCATAATATGGTTGTTACCAGAGGTTTATAATTTAGCCATGTGTGTATTTATTCATAACCGTTTTATGTAATGCGAATCATTTGACTGTTATTTTTTCATGTTTCTTTCTTTCTATGCTCTCAGCACTTGTTCACAATTTTCACGTTCATTCAGCATCACGCGCGTATTTTTTCGTGTTGGTTTCCACGCATGTTCATTGGGGTTTAGCATACCAGTTGTGTTTCCGGTCTTTGAACAGGTTTTATATTACTGTTTCCACCATTTTTGGCGGTACTTCTCCATATGTACTTATTATCGGGTTTATTTTGGAGTATTTACTGGTGTTTCTGTCCGTTTTCAGGGTTTCTATGTGGCTCAGAGGTATTTTTCAGAGTACAGTCTCAGGTTTCAGGTTAATTCATTTCAGAGCGCACCTTTCTAAGATGGCGGTTCTGTTCGTATAGTTTTCCTTTCTTAGTTTCTTATGTTTGCAGTCAGGTGATGTCCGTAATTTTCGTGGGCTTCCGCGGTAGTTAAATACGGGGCTAGTGTTCACTAGCAATTATGGTGCAGCTACGATCTTCGATATGAGGCGTTGTCTTCTCTCGTTTTGGTGAGTGATATAGATTCTAAGCTTCTTGGTTTTAGGTTCCTGGACGCTCATTGAGGCCCTTTTCAAGTCTGTTGTATTTACTATTTTTCTGCATTTTGTTGCAGATGGTTACGTTGGTTTACTCGCATTTCCAGGTATTTTTTCTAGATGTCACGGGCTTGAGGCTTATTTTTTTACACTTTTTCATTATCCACGTTTCTCATGCATCCCTTACCCCTGTTATTTTCAGGTTGTTGACCTGTAGCGCATCTCTATCAGCTTATCAGTTCTCCCGTGTTATCTTACTATATGCCAACACTCAGTCACTTGACCGGTAGGTTCGTTTACGGCATCCGCCAGATTTTTTTATTTGCACTTATTTCTTTTCTTCGCACCTTCTTTTTGTGCGTGATTCGCAACATGTAGCACTAGGTGGCAGCTTTTGGCGAGTCGTCATTTTTCTTGTTGGGGGCAATAACCAGGATGACTTAACAGTAACATCAATTGGTGATGGCAACTCTTCCTCCCCTTATCTTTTTCTCCTTATCTTCTTCTCCATTTTCTATTCTGACCACCACGATATGTACTTAATTAGGCAATAGGGTGTCTCACCTTGGTAGCCATGTGGTAACTTTCTTGGCAAGTTTTTTTTTTAAATTGAGAGTCATGCAGTTAATATTTACTTGTACACATATTCTTTTGTATTACAGTGGCCCCCGAAGAAGGGACATTGTCCCGAAATGCATCGGGCTATTTTCGACTGTTTGCGCATAATTAACATTGTATAAATTGTGAAACGCATTTAGGTTGAATAACCTTGAATCAGTTCAAAAGTTATACCTGATCATGTATTGCTAACATTTCTTGATGCTTTACATGATATAATTATTATTTGACATTTTCAATAAGAAAAATTAATGAACACAATCAACTTGAAGCTTGTTCGTGGTTTTGTTCAAACATTTTGTTTTAAAGTATTAGGTATACAGTTTGATGATCTAGTTAACATTTATTTAAGCTTGTTGAACATATATTGTAGTGCACGCAGTTTGTCATGTAAAGTGTTACTTGACTTCTTTCTTTAAATAAAGCTTTTGCCATGTCTAAGCCATTTTATAGTCACCCCACAGGCAGGCCCTTAATGCCCACAGGGAAGGATGCATGGTATTTATTAAGTAGGACATGTGTGCTTAAGTCTTTCTTGTCCTGGCACTAAAAATCTCCAAAGTTGCTTTTCACTGTGGTAAGGCTGGTTCTTCCATTGAAAAGCACTGGGATGTATTACAACATCTTATAATGCATAAATTCAAATTGGGAATAGTTAGAACCATGATTCAAGGAATCAATAAATAGAAATTAAAAATCAAATCGAATGGTCAAGTTGGATTTTACATTTTAATTATGAAAATGCCACTTTCTGATAGTTGGCATTTTTCTAACTAAAATGTCTAGTAGCTCTTCGAGAGTTAATCCCCAATTTTCACCTGGTAGCCTGCTGGCCTCCTGCAAGGAGATGAGAATGGCTCCCAGGAAAGGGATCAAAATGGGCTTGGCTGGGATGAGGTGTCGGCCCCTCTGACAGGATGGCCTGGGAGATGCACAAGCTTCAAAGGGACATCCCATGTCACAGGCAGATGCATCTTACACCTAGGCCTGCCCCTGCCATTGTGCGAGTAGCCAGAGTGGCATCAATCTCAATAGGGGGAAAACTTGTTTCAGAACTGGTTTGCAGGGGGAGCTACTCATTACCCTAGACTCATTACCCTAGACATACCTCAGGGGTGTGCTTTGCTCTGCCCAAGGTAAGAAAGGTTGTACCATGTGGGATTTCGGCAGAACAATGCACAATGGGATTGTTTAGGGTCAACCTACCAGGAAGTGTTATCAATGTGCGTTGGGGAGCCCCTGGGAACTTTTTCTCTATTGGTCATGAAGTTTCCCTACCAACAAGCTAGTGCCAGGCATAAAAGTGGCACCCTTTAATGCCTTCTTCAGAACACCGCTGGACCTCTGGAAGACAGAAGAAGGATTGTGCATGCTGTTGAACAAGTGGAGAGAAACCCCAAGGGCTGATCATGCTCCCCCATTGTACCCAGGGTAGAAGAGTGGTCTCCAACGGCTAGTTAACTAGCCTCCTGTTCAGATCCTGGAAGACAAAAGCTGCAAGAAGTCCACATTTCTTCTGCACCCAGCTGACCAGCTCCAACTGGATTTGGTCTGGACCCCGCTGGGGGCTTCTGGGATATTGAGTCTTAACCCCCAAGTACTGCCCAAAAGGTCCTGGACCCTTTCCTAACCCCCCACCCCCCAAAATTACAAGACTGGACACTTAAAAACTTTTTCTGAACTGTTTGCAAAAAGAATCAGAGGCTACCTCTGGATCACCACCGAGCTGCAGCCGCCAATGTCAAACTGCCGTCAGACTCAATTTGCTGGCTTGCCCAGCTGAAAGGATCCTGACTTCCAGAAAGTCCAAGCGTAGAAGATTTCACCGGGACCATTGCCAAGCAGCACCCCCGCGACGCCTTCCTGGGCCGCAACTTCTGACTTTTCCTCCCTTCGACGTCGAGAGCCTCGATATACCCACCGGAACCTAGGCTTCCACAGAGGTCCTGCACTTCAGCCAGCTGCCATAGAAAAGTCCCTCTTTTGATCCACCTGACACCATGACCTTTCTCTAGAAAAAGGCTAGGTCAGAAGGCAAAATTTCCACCAGGACGAACTTGGTCCCTGTATCCGACCAGCTCTCCATAGCAGTCAGGCTTAACATCTGACTTTGACGTGGTCTAGTGCGACTACATACCTACAGTTGGTGCTTTGTGATTTTTGGTGCAAGAAACATAAAAACTTTTGAAAAATCATATCTCTGGTTCACCACATCTGGTGTTTGTTGTTTTGGTGTCTATTTGCTCATTAAAAAATTCTCTATTTTTATAAATTGGAGTGGGATACATATTGTGTTGTGTTTTCTACTTTTTAACTATTTTGGTACTCATAAATGCTTTACACATTTCTCCTCATTTAAACCTGTCTGCTCTGTGCTACTGCTGCCAAGGGTTGAGATCAGGTTTAAATTACTGAGTCTTAACTGGACCAAGTAAAGAATAGTATCACTATTACTTGAAGAGGACTACCATCCACTTCAACCAATAATTCACTTTGTCAGCGAGAGCAAATGAACTCCAGAGATAAATATCCAAAAGGCACCAGGAGTTGCTAAAAAGCATGGGCTTAGATCCTTCATCAGAAATGTTTTTAGGCAGTTGCCCAGGGTCGCCACCTTCCAAGGGGCCCTGCTTATGTGATCTCTCTCACACTCTATGCCCCCATATATTATTTTCTGCTATTGATTCAGGCTTAAATAGTAGAAATATAGGCAATAAAATTCAAAGTTACTCCGAACATGGGGTCCCAAAATATATCTGGCCCATTGCCCCACAAAATCCTAAAATGCCATTGGCCTCCAGTACAATGGCAGGGCATTTCATTTGTTCTGTATTCTCACCTCCCACTACAAAAATGCCTCGTGCAGCAGTGGGCTTCACAGTCACAAGCCTTACTGCCCACATAGATTGTGAGTTGGGAGGACAAATTGACATTTGGATCACTCATGACATCTCAACCACCTTGCCACAATCCTCACAAGATGCTACTAAGTAATTACCATGAAGACTGCAATTCACTTGTCATCTATAAAAGTCGAAACAAAATTAAGGAGAATACTTCAAAAGAATTTATTTTATTTCTACTTTGTTTATGCTCTCCAACCCTCACATGAGCATAAGTGGGTCCAGTCACTAATGTACAGCCTTTTATGTCTGTCTATAACAGACTCGTGTTTCATTAAGCCCCTGACCAGCCAAGTAAGTCACAAGGGTAACATGGAAACTTTTTGTCTGTCTGCTTTATCAAACTTGCTTTATTTATTATTGAGAGGTATCCTGCTATAGCTGGCATGGGTTCATACTGACAGGATGCTGCTAGTGGCAGAATACTTGAACAGTACGCCTGTCAGACCCATGCACCTACGGGCGAGGGTAGGTACTGAACCGAAACACTCGAAGGATTGGGTCCTATTTAGCAGCACAACTTCTCCTTTTCCTTTGTTTCTATGTCTTTTTTAACACACCTTGTGGGTACCTGCTGGTGTGGAAGTGATAAGTAGGACGGGTGAAGACAGTGACCATGGTGTGCCAGCAAGGAGTAGCCATGCGAGGGGTATGGACTTTGGTAATGGAGGACAGGGGAGAGGGAGCGGGGCAAAGGCAGAAAGCTTACCACGCCAGGCAGGTGGGAGATGCAGTCTCAGCACAACAGATCACACAGAGCAGGCAGGAGGAGCAGTGACAGACCAACAGACCATGGAGGTCAGGGGAGAGGTGGGAAAGGACAGCAAGCCAACTATACAGGCAGGCGAAAGAGGCTGTGCTAGCATAACAAACTATGGAGGGCAAGAGGGAGGGGCAGTGGCAGCATAACGAATATGGCGGGCAGGTGGGATGGGGTACGGGTGCAGTAGGCAATGGAGGGCAGGATTGAGGTAGTACGGGCCAAAAACTGACTATGTAGGGCAGACGGCATGGGTAGTGGCAGTACAACAGATTCCTCTGGGACCCCCTCCCACAAGGGCCAGGGGGGCAAGATATCCCTACTCTGCCCCTATATGTTTTGTTAAATTGTTTATCGACACAGTGTCTTAAAATTACTGCCAAACATCTTTGCTGATATGAAGCAGTCATTCACATTTTATCTTTTGATCTGCCGGTTCAGCAGTGCTCCCGCGTCTCTAGATATCAATACATTTTTAACCTTAATTTCTTCAAAAATACTTAACAGATTTACACCAAATCACAAAACACATGCTTTGGGTAAATATCAACCTCTCTGCAAAATTTGGTGTAATTCTGTTCAGCTGTTTTGCCCGCAGCTGTGTCTAAAATTCCTATAGGAAATTGCATGGGGAAACCACATGCTGGGACACCCTGTCCACCTTTTCTCGGCTCCCGCGTAATGGATTACCTTAAAACTTTCCATGAAGGAGCTGATGTGGATGAACCTTTTCTTTGGAAACTTTTGTGAAGATACCTCAAGCAGCGCCAAAGGTATTAGTAAACAAAAAAACAATTTCCTATGGAAACCTGGTCCTAACTATAAATACACAGCACACACTGTATAGCTCAAAAGCAGGGTATGTTTTGGCAAGTACTTTATTCAGGTGTTTTGAGTTCTGAATAGTTTCACTGGCGGCGCCATTCCAAGGTCATTCTATAATTCTTTCGGAAATACAGTTTTACTTCTTGATGTTGCCTCTTGTTTTAAGTACTATGGCCAGGAAAGCAGATGTGCTAGTAATAGCATGTTTACTGTCTGGAGGCTTTATTTTCACAGTTCCTCCCTCACGGATGGGCACTTGGAATGTTTCAATTTTTTGGCATTGCTTGTTCTGAAAACGCTTATTTTCTGTGACTGATATACTGTGAGGTCATGAAAAAGATAGTGTCACTATCACTTGAAGAGGACTACCAACCACGTATTCATTTTCTCACAGAAATAAATGAACTAAAAGAAATACTTGTGAAGGAGAACTTTTTATTTCTTTTTGCTGGTGCCACATGGGACAATTTAATTACATGTCTCCAAGGTGAGGTCTCACGTAGTAAGTATACTGTGTTTGAAAGTAAGTGGGCGGCCTTAGAAAGAAAGTAATGAAGATTTTCTGTACGTAACTTGACAAAAAAAAAAAACATGTTTTTTTTTTTAATCCCTGTAATTGTGTGTTTAGGCGATTAACAATCTGTCAATGCAGGTACAATGCAGGTAAAAGAGGGGAAGTTACAAAAAATGCAAAGAGTGTACTTAAACAGGAAAATATTTCACACTAAAAAGATTATTGAATTCTCACAAAAGACTTGACAATTGACAGATCTAGGTGGTAGTGGTGGATGGGAGTGTGTGTGTGTATATGGAAGTTGCAACTTTCATAAAACATAAAATTAATATGGATAAACCAGATAATGGGAGAATAAAGCAGCTTGGATAAAAACATTTAAAAAAAATAAGTACCATTAAACGAGGTGCCCTGATTATTATGATAAAGACTCATAAATCTTACCTCTACATTCTCAGGTGGGACAGTATTTCTTGGCGAATGTGGTACCGTGATAGCAGCAGGTTGCGTGACTGCAGGTGGAGTAGTCTGCTCGGTGGTGTCCGTATGTTCAGATGATGTCTCAGTCATGGCAATAAAGTGCAGGGCATTATCGGTTGCATTCTTTTCAAAATCTGTAGTGTTTGTTGTAGCTCCTTCATCTGTAACAGGTGAGGTTGTGTCTCTTTCTGGGGTCAGTGTGTGAGGAGCACTCATCTCCTTTGTTGGGAGTTCTAAATACAGAAGACATAATAACATTTGGTAAAGGCTTCGCACAACTTCCAGAAAAGTCTCCCTTGTTCTGTGAATCAGACACAAATCATTTCATTCACCTGAGTAAGCAAGGAGCACGTCGAGGAGCTCATGCTATGATGGAGGACTTCAGATTCCCACCCCTAGAACGGTCTCCTTTTATGGCCAATAATACCCAAGCCCTTGGAAGCGATTCAGTGCAGAGCATCCACTATAAAGACAAGTGTGGGGATAAAACTCGTTTCGATTTTTAGGTCGAGCCTGTGACAGCCTTGCAAGACACTACTGTTTATACTAAAGGGCTTGGAGCCCGCCAACTGCTAACCATTTGTTGACTTCTGTGTCACTTTGTTCCTTTCTGTGGAGCTGGAACCAAGCATACCTGTCCGCTGCTTGTGTTGTGCTTACCCCCACCCATCGCTTTTTTTTTTTTACCATGATCTGCTGGGCAACATGGCTTAAAACAAAAGCACTATGACATGATCAACGCTGGCTTGCACCCTCCCAGCCCCTCCTAACTCCTGCTCGAGCCTCTAGAACCCAATATAGCCCGCGCCAGTATGCGTGAATGGACATATCCTACATGGAGGCCCGCTACTAATGACCCACTCACAGACCCCCTTCCCAGATAACACGAAAACAACTTTCACTGTCGGCTAGTGAAAGTTTAAAATAAAAATAAAAAGCCTTGCTCTGTTTTATTCAGTGAGCACTGCAAGCTATTGCGTCAGGAACCCGATAAACATCAGAGCGCTTCATGACCTTGTCAAGGGTATGAGGCTAAATAGAAGTAATGGAGTCAGACCACTCAGAACAGTGTTTTAATGCTAGCAAGAGCATGACAGTCGAACTATAGATAACCATAAGATTGCTCTCCTTGCAGTACAACAGACTTCCAAACAAACACTCTCCAAGGAGTTTTGGTCTACCTTTCTGATAATAGCGTACGTGGATATTGTGTGGGTGAATGGATGGTTGTGGACGACAGCGTACTTTCAGTTTGTCTAGTGTTAACTATTGATGTCCCGTCACAGGGGCATAACTTTTATACTCCTATCATTTTCTTTGCAGATTATGGTTTTCATGTATGGGTGGAGTTGTGGAGGAGGTGTGGTTTACTGGCTAAGTTGCTGTTATTACATGCAGGAATGAATCTCTAAACCCCCTGGCACCCAGAACTTAACCCATGAATATCAAACACAGGGTGTTGGCATCTTCTTACAGCCAACAATACTAATTCTTGTAGGAATTCTAGAGGCAGGGGTTGCATGTGGTGTTTCTAGAAGTACATTGTGTAAATTGTAGATTGGGACCCACTACAGACAGGTAGGAACAAAAAGCAGCATTTGAAAATGTAATGCCAGCCCCATGTCGCAAACGAAAAACATAGCAAGTGTCTGCCTCTGCATCGCTGTAGGCGGGTTGGAGAGTGATTCCTCCCTAAATCAAATTTTGAAAAAAATGGCACCCAGCACTGCATGTGTTTTCTGGGTAAGCCAACATACCTAGGAACATTAATCTACTGCAACAGTAAATCCCCCATTACATATCAATGGGGTAACCCAACAATAACCCGAAGGACCTGAGTAAAATGTGATATGCAACAACAATGGTCCAAGCAGAGAGACCAATAGGAAGGACAAGATTAAACCAATTAATTTATCCTGAATTGAATATTGTCCAGACCAGCCTCCTCAACCTAGATGTACGGGGTAAGGGATTACTTTCAACAATAAGGAAGAGAAAATTAAATGATATCAATACTTATCACACACAAGGAAGTCAACGCATTATATATATATAAATATATATTATCTACTGGCGGTCGCCAGTAGATAGTTATAGTTAGGACCTATTTTCCATAGGAAATCCGCAACATTCTATTTGAAATAACTCTGCGTCGGTTGACGAATCTTCGCGAAATTTTCAAACTTTATGGCCCGCTCCGGTCCGGTCCTACCCTGAAAGTTTCGGGGTGATTCGTCAAGCGGGGGCCGAGAAAAAAGGGGGGTCCCAAAACATATTTTCCCCATTCATTTTCCCATAGGAAACTTTAGCCACGGCTACAGCCCGAACTGCTGAACGGAATTACACAAAATTTGGCAAAGAGGTAGTTCTTGGTTCAGAAAGAACCCTTTTGTTAAATGGTGTAAATCCGTTCAGGAGTTGCGGAGAAATTAAAAATAAGAGTCAAAAAATCAATTTCCCATAGGAAACTTTATGCAAGGCTACAGCCCGAACTGCTGAACGGAATTACACCAAATTTGGCAAAGAGGTAGTTCTTGGTTCAGAAAGAACCCTTTTGTTAAATGGTGTAAATCCGTTCAGTAGTTGCTGAGAAAATCAAAAGTAAAAACACATATATTCTGGGCGGAGCCTAACCACACATGTCATCGTGAGATCTGATTGGCTGTCAGCACTTCATCCTGGAATTGCTGGCAGCCATCTTGGGACCAATATAAATGATAGTACCCCATTGAAATGCATTGTAGTGAATCGAAGATTTTGAGGGTTACCAAAGGAGAACTATAAAGGGTGATAACAGACTTTAGTTACATTAGAATTCATTTGTTGATGGTACCATACTAATTTCAGGAATTGTGGTGTGTTCTAAGGTGATTTTACCCTGTGAAAAACCTTCTGCTGGGATATCATGAATCATGTTTGAGAGAAAACTATTTTCACATGCTTGTCCCATACAGTTTTGGAAGGTGCTCCAGAAGCTAAAATGAGAGCATATTTTCTGTAAATTCACATTATCTTTCTCAGTCATGTGAGAATGAAGTCTGACATTCTCAGTAAAACATGTACATCCAACAATGGCAGAGACTGTCAGTTGATTCCTTTGTGTTCTACTGCAGCTTCCCAGAGTGTTCTAAAGAACAACTAGAGTGCTAACAGCCTTACTTATGACAAAAGTATGGCACACCTGAAGCCATCTTGATTGGAATAAACTGGTAACACTTAAAACATTTAATTTAAAAAGGAACAAAATGATGGGGTTCATTTTGTCATAGAAATTATGGTTAGTGCTGTAGAAAGAAAAATTAGGACATGTTTCAAGTGTGATCTCAAATATCTTCCTGTTATATTTCAACAGGAGCAGCCTGTCAGTTGATGCCTTTGTGTTCTACTGCAGCTTCCCAGATTGTTCTAAAGAACAACTAGAGTGCTAACAGCCTTACTTATGACAAAAGTATGGCACACCTGAAGCCATCTTGATTGGAATAAACTGGTAACACTTAAAACATTTAATTTAAAAAGGAACAAAATGAGGGGGTTCATTTTGCCATAGAAATGATGGTTAGTGCTGCAAAAAGAAAATTTAGGGCATGTTTTAAGTGAGATCTCAAATCCTCTTCTATTTCATTAGAAAATTCTGACATGCAGACTGAAACAATAACTTTCAATACCAGCAGTAGACTTCCAGTTAACTCCTTGGTGAGCAGTAGCTTTACTACAGTGATGTAATTAACAACTAGAGTGCTAACATTCTGAATTTATGGCAAATGTGTGACACATCTGAATGCCTTCTTGATGGAATCAAAGTAAAAAACTGAAAGCATTTCCTACTGAGGAGACTGTAGTAAATGAGGAAATTAGGAAACTTCATAACAAATAAGTCTCCCAAGATGGCCACCAGAGAAAAAAGAGCCCAAATGTAGCACAAATATCACCCAGAGGTAGCCCACGTATAGCCCAATGACAGAAGTGTGCAAAACACTTTTTATTTTTTGTTTTTTTGCAGTTTTATATAGTGCAGACTGGTCAGGTATTGGAGTGCTTTACATGAGCATTGGTTACATCACACAAGGACAAATTCATGTTGGTTGACCCCTACACTACCCAAACACCACTGCACTACCCTAAACTCTAAAACACTACCCCCAGCACGACCCCCTTCACTACCCAAACACAACTGCACTACCCTAAACTCAAAAACACTACCCCCAGCACGACCCCCTACACTACCCAAACACCACTGCACTACCCTAAACCCTAAATCTACCCCCTACACTACACAAATACCACTGCACTACCCTAAACCCTAAAACACTATAACCCAGCACGACCCCTACAGTACACAAACACCACTGCACTACCCTAAACCCTAAAACACTACCCCTACACTACACAAACACCATTGCACTACCCTAAACCCTAAAACACTACCCCCAGCATGACCCCCTACACTACACAAACACCACTGCACTACCCTAAACCCTAAAACACTACCCCAGCACGACCCCTACACTACCCAAACACCACTGCACTACCCTAAACCCTAAAACACTACCCCCAGCACGACTCCCTACACTACACAAACACCACTGGACTACCCTAAACCCTAAAACACTACCCCCAGCACGACTCCCTACACTACCTAAACACCACTGCACTACACTAAACCCTAAATCTACCCCCAGCATGACCTCCCACACTACACAAACACCACTGCACTACCCTACACCCTAAAACACTACCCCAGCACGACCCTACACTACCCAAACACCACTGCACTACCCTAAACCTAAAACACTAACCCCAGCATGACCCCCTACACTACCCAAACACCACTGCACTACCCTATACCCTAAAACACGACCCCGTACACTACACAAACACAACTGCACTACCCTAAACCCTAAAACACTACCCACAGCATGACCCCCTACACTACACAAACACCACTGCACTAACCTAAACTCTAAAACACTACCCCCTACACTACACAAACACCACTGCCCTACCCTAAACCCTAAAACACAACCCCCAGCATGACCCCCTACACTACACAAACACCACTGCACTACCCTAAACCCCCTACACTATACAAACACCACTGCATTACTCTAAACCCTAAAACACTACCCCCAGCATGACCCCCTCACAACACAAACACCACTGCACTACCCTAAACCCTAAATCGACCCCCAGCACGACCCCCTACACTACCCAAACACCACTGCCATACCCTAAACCCTAAAACACTACCCCCAGCATGAACCCCTACACTACCCAAACACCACTGCACTACCCTAAACCTTAAAACACTACCCCCAGCACTACCCCCTACACTACACAAACACCACTGCACTACCCTAAACCCTAAAACACTACCCCAGCACTACCCCCTACACTACCCAAACACCACTGCACTAACATAAACCCTAAAACACTACCCCCAGCATGACCCCCTACACTACACAAACACCACTGCACTACCCTAAACCCTAAAACACTACCACCAGCATGACCCCCTACACTACTCAAACACCACTGCACTACCCTAAACCCTAAAACACTAACCCAGCACGACCCCCTACACTACCCATACACCACTGCACTACCCTAAAGCCTAAAACACTACCCCCAGCATGACCCCCTACACTACTGCACTACCCAAAACCCTAAAACACTACCCCCAGCACGACCCCTACACTACCCAAACACCACTGCACTACCCTACACCCTAAAACACTACCCCCAGCACGACCCCCTACACCACCCAAACACCACTGCACTACCCTAAACCCTAGAAAAGAAACCCCCACCCCATGCCCAATCCCCTTACCTCTCACTCCTCGTGGTTCCTCTCTCCTCGTGGTTCCTGCTTCACGTCGTCTCTGAGGGGTGGTGCACGTCGTTGTGAGGAAATGGAACAGCCTCTGTTTCCTTACAACGACATGGATCGTCTACATGTTTTTTAGAACGCATGGTCATTTACCATACATACCTTTACAACAAAATTCGTTGTAAAGGCATGCGTGGTAAATGACCATGCGTTCTAAAAATGCGTAGTAATGACTTTGTGATGTACAACGCATGCGTGGTAATGCATGCGTTGTAATGGTATCGCAAAGTAAAAAAGTCGTTGTAACGGCTGTTTACCGATCAAAGCTGGCCCCTGTTCTTCAGTGAGACGTTTATTTGATTAATTAGGAGGAAGGAATGTGTTTTTTACCGAAAAGTGCATTCCCGGCTGTTGTATTGTGAAAGTGTCCGCGTGGCCTGGTTTCACTTCCGGTGAGAGAGTGGAAGAGTCTGTTTGGATCTAAAGGAGTTCTGTTGTTGGACGGGGCCGGCGCGACATGTCATCAGAAAACATAGCTAATGGAAAGCGTCCTCCCTGAAGTGTGGAGCAGTGCCATGAGAGGTCAACGAGTGTGCGTCCCACCGCAGTATGACCGTACCGCGTGACCCATGTGCCACCTCCAGGGTACGGGAGGCAGAAGCGGCATCGCAGGTCCTCTTGAAGACCGTTGTAGCACTAATTCTACATTTTGGTACTAGGGCATTTTAACTTCGTTGTTCCTGCCAGATACAAAGAGAAGATCCTGTGTTATTCAGTGCCCTCGTTACCTTTTTTGTGGGTTGTGGTGCTTGTCACTTCGCTGCCCCGCCGGTGCACACGACTGGGCACCCCACCTCGTGTGCCATCTGCAGGGCCTCTGCCCTCGGATCACTGGTTTCGGTTTCTGGAGTGGCAACATAAACAGTTGCTCCCAAAGGACTAGCCTGAACACTTAGGTGAATATCCCCTGCACCAGCATTCCACGGAAATTCTTTCCTAGCTCTCCCACGTCAACGAGGACGTCATAATAGCACGGCTCCGCTCACGACACCGTATGACGTCATCGGAGCCATAAGAGAACCTCGTCGGCGTCCTGACGTCAGTTCCACCCATTTTTCCGTGCCACCGAGGCAAACAGGGGACCGAGACATTTTCACATGTATACATAGTATAATAAATATATATATATTCACTGAAAAAACCATAGGTTTCAGGCACGTTATAGTTAGAAATTAGCATTTAAAAAACCTTAGAAATTCACTGAAAAAACCATAGGTTTCAGGCACGTTATAGTTAGAAATTAGCATTTAAAAAACCTTAGAAATTCACTGAAAAAACCATAGGTTTCAGGGGCGTTATAGTTAATTGGACATTTCACTCGTACAAAACCATAGAAATTCCCCGTTATAGTTAGTTCAGCTAACTATAACTCGCGCATCCACAATGCACTGCTGATGACGTCACATATTACATCACTCATGACATGGTCAGTGACATCACTCATGACATCACTGATGACATCTCAAATGACATCACTGATGACATCACTGATGACATCATCCAGTGAATGTGTGTTTTTCTGAAAATTAAATATGTTTTATATATGTATATCTCAAGGTCGATGGAAGAATAAATGGGTATATAAGTGTCTAAATGGATGATTTTGTTTTGTAAAATTGATTGTATAACTGACTAAGTGTATCTTAGTGAATACATGGGTTAGTGAGTAATGTTTAAATATGAAAATATCTGTATCAGTCTCTCACTTTGTGTATAAGTGGCTGCATGGGTTGGTGAGTAGCTACATGAGTGTCTATATGGGTTATTAGTTGGTTTTTGAGTATCAGTATGAGTGTCTGAGTGTCTGTATGGTTCGGTGGGGGGTATTACTTAGTGCATAGATGCATGAATGAGTGACTCACTGTTTGTATGTGTTGAAGACAGCATGTGTGCAGGACTGTATAGGTGGATGAGTATGTGTATGGGTGTGTTAGTGAGTGAATGACTGTCTCAATAGTGTCTTTATGAGTAACTACATATGTTTTAAACTAGTATATGTGAGTATTGGTGTATATAAGTGAGTATATGTGAGAGTGAGAGATTGGAAGAGTTCCTGTACAAATAAGTAGGTGTTTCTATAAGTGATTGTTTAAGAGAGTAAGTATGTGTAAGTTTCTGTAGAAGTAAGTGTGGTAGTGTGTGTATAACTGTATATGCAAGTAAATGGATGTTTGATACTTTGTTTGCATGTGTGACTATGTGTGTGAGTAACTCTATGGATGAGTGGCGGTGTGTAACAGGATGTATAGGTGTATGAGTACATATGATGAGTGAGTACATGTATGAGTGACTGTATAGGGACTGTTGGTGAATGAGTGGATGTGTGTGTAGATCTTGGAATTACTGAATAGGTGTGTTGTAACTGGTATTGGTATGTCCATTGTTTTGAAAATGTTAGTTTGTATTTTTGAGTGTGTGTATCAAAGGTTATATTAGGGTGAGAGGAGGTCTGCCACTCTATCACAAGGATGATGTCATCAGTGATGTCATTTGAGATGTCATCAGTGATGTCATGAGTGATGTCACTGACCATGTCATGAGTGATGTAATATGTGACGTCATCAGCAGTGCATTGCGGGCGCGCGAGTTATAGTTAGCTGAACTAACTATAACGGGGGAATTTCTATGGTTTTGTACGAGTGAAATGTCCAACTAACTATAACGCCCCTGAAACCTATGGTTTTTTCAGTGAATATATATATATATATATATATATATATATATATATATATATATATACACGCAACTTGACAGTATAATTCACATTATTTACATACGGTCCATCCAGATAGGGAGAGAAGAGAAAGAAGGTGCTCAAAGAGAGTGCTCCCGTGTGAAATTTCCATTAGAGAACGAAAAGAGGAAAAGGACCTCTTACATATAATATAGCCATTCCAGGGAAGCCGGTCTGTTACATTTACTGTATATCATAAATGCGATCTCATTAAACAGGGATAATTGTCTTAATCATAATTGTCCCTTTTATGGATGGGGAATCCAATTCAGGCTTTGTGAAATGCCAACGTTTTGACCCGGTAAAAAGGGAGAGGGGCCTATTAACGCCTCAACAGCGGGTCTTCATCAGGAGTTGGTAAAAGGTGGGAAAGGGGAGCAACATGGAAAACGTAGTCCTCCGGTGAGGAGCTTTGCAAAACGTAATCACAAGACAAGGGCCAACCGGCTCCTCACCTCAGAGGGTTCATTAAAACCCCTGCGTGTGGATTGGCCTTGGAGAGGGACTTAGTTATATAACTAAATGAATACGCCGTGGCTTTACATCTCGACAAGCCGTGTTCACAATTCTCTGAGTGATGAACTAAACCAGACGGAGAGCCTGAGGTGTTTAGCAGATTCTGACGCTTCCACATATCACAAATACACATAAAGCCATGGAGTATTCGTTTAACTGGAAAAACTGCTGTACGTATTTTTACTACATTTGCCAGAAAACTAGATCTTGGTACAGAAAGTGTGTTGTTTGTGTTTTGATGTAAATCCGTTCAGTATTTTTTGAGCTATTAATGCTCAAAACCTTTGTAAATTTCATGCTGAGGAGGATCCACGTACCTGAAAGATCTCATACTGAGATTTGATTGGCTGACCCACATCAACAAAGACGTAAGGGGCAGTGTAGGGATACCCAGATCCCTAGGTCTGGTGGTGGAATCACGCCTGGGGCCAAAAATGTTTTAAAAAAAAAATATTGCTGTAAATTCAGCGAATCTGCCCTACTGTTAACCCCACCCCACCATCCCCAGCAAGGACCAGGACAGACAGTGGCACAAAACATTACTTTTGGGAAGGAGGCCCCCCCTACCCGACCTCCATCCCCAGATGCTGAACTGCACTTGAAATGCAGGGGGGCTGCGCGGCCACCCTTCAAGACTTTGTAAAGGCTCCAGGGATCCCCTCCCCCGGGGTCGGCTCAATTACTGTGTCCCAGGGACCCCATCCCTGGGACACCACAGATTCCCTGCTCGCAATACAGCGGGCAGGGAAACATATGTCTGCTCCCTCCTGGTGGGAGAATCTTTAAAGCTCCTGCTGGGTGGGAGCAGACATTACTGCAGTCAACAAAGGCATATCTGGTCTCACGTGGCAGGAGACTTTTGTTTCCCGGCCTGCGCTCTTGCTGGCAGGAAAACATACACACATTGCTCCCACCGGGTGGAAGCATTGCCGACTCCTGCAGCACCCAGGAAGGATGCATGTGGGGAGCCGCTGGGGCCCTAGGATGCCCCCCAAAGCCCCCAATGTATTGTTCAGTGGGTGTCCCGGGTGGGGACCCACCCAGGGTGGGGACCCACCCAGAAGGAACCCAGGCCCTGGGGGATGGGGTCTCCAGGTCAATTAAGGCTCGGCGAGGGGGGCCCACACCCCCTCCCCTTATTAATGGAATCTGCCCCTGGGGAATGGGATCCCCGTGGTATATTCAAGCTCAGGGATGGGGGCCCATGTACCCCACTTCACTTATTTTATATTACGGCCCCAGAGAATGGAGTCTCCTGGGCCTCCCACAGACTCTAGGAGGGGGGCCATGGACCCTCCCCTTAAAAGATATGTTTTGGGCCCGGAGGATAGAGTCCATGGGGCCACTATTGGCTCATGGAGGAGGGCCATGTGCTCCCCCCCAACTCTTAATTAAAAAAAAGGCCTCAGGGGCCTAGGAACTTGGGGTCCTAGGGGCCCGAAGTGGCTTGGGGAGCGGGCCATGCATGGGGTGGGGGGGGTTGACTTTATGTATGGTAATATAACATTACATTACGTAAAAAATAATCCCTAGAAGTTCACTGAAAAAACAAAGATTAAAGGGACGTCATAGTTAGGTGAAAATTGCAGTTAAAACATACCCTTTTAAATGAACAAAACCGCTGAAATTCATCAGTTATAGTTATCTCAAGTAGCTATAACTCATGCCCTAACGTAACTTTAACTTGCTCCCTTGCCATGCACTGCTAATTACCCAACATATTACATCACTCACGACATGTTCTATGGCATCATTGATAATATCACTGCAACACTTGATGACAGAATTGCGGATGGCAAGGGCGGGATTTATAGTTACCTTAGGGCACGAGTTATAGGGCCACATGTATAAAACTATTATGCATTCGTAAATGGTGTGAATCGATAATTTAGGCCGCTTGCGAATGCAAAATAGCCTTTCAAGATGTATGAAAAGCTTTGTAGTCGCAATTTTAGGTAATCTCCAAAATTGCAATTACCTAAAATTGCGACTACAAATAGGCATTGCGATTCCCTTAGCACATATACCAAGCATTTTCCGAATGCAAACAGTGCATTTAGGAAAATGCTATTACCATCGACTCCAAGTCAATGATAACCATGTGCAGATTTTGAGGGTGCTTATAGGGGCACCCTTGGCTTTGCATTACATAATCTGCGATTACCAATTAGTTAATCACAAATTAGCTAATGCAAAACCATTCACACCTATGGGCCCATAGGAACGATTGGAGTAGTATTACCTAATAGCGATTACCTAGTTACCGAATCAATATTTGGTAATATTAAGGAATTGCTAAATCTTTGGAGATTCCTTACATACATAGCATTTTGTAATTACCAAATAGCGATTCAGTAAAAATCGCTGTATGGTAATCACAAAATGCTATTTTGATACATGTGGCCCATAGTTACTTAAGATAACTATTACTAGTGAATTTCAATGGTTTTGTTCATTTAAAACTGCATGTTTTAACTTACTCTTTCACCTACCTATAACGTCCCTTTAACCTTTGTTTATTTTCAGTGAAAACATATACACACACACATATATATAATTTGACTTAAGCAAAGTCTGTCTATGCAGAGTAGAAAGGTTAACAAACAATTTAGGCAGAGGGAGGGATTGATGGGAAAGTGTTCTTCTTATATTGGCTATCATAATGAGCTGATTTTTTTTTAATGTTATTGACTAATAAAGTGCTCCTAGAAGAAATTTGATTTCGACTTATTGAATCCTTGGATTACTAAAATGAAGTCTGAACTGTGCTGGTATGTTGTTCTGCATCTTTGATGCATAATTTGACCTGGTTTATATTCTGGTCTTTTTGCACTCTAGAATTCAAATCTAGCAATGCACTTCCTGCACGCAAGATGGGGAGTTGTTGCTTGTTATAGCTCTGTAGGCGATGCAGCAGATGGTGAAGACGATGCTGCCTGCAGGGGAAAATCACTGCTGTTCTATCAGGCTGGGAGTAAAGCAATTGTACATCTTTAGCCTTCCGATGCAGAATACTCATAAATGGAGTAAGGAAAGAATTGGGGATGCTGGTGAGTAATGTATTACCATTATCCAGCCTGGAAGGTACCATGCCTGGATGGGATGGTGCTTCTCAAGTCCAATTCAAGGTGGTATGTTTTCATTCTAGATACAGGACATTGAGTACGTTAGCGTGAAATAGTTAATACACCAGTTGAAATCCGGTTCACAGTTTAGTACGAGTATCAAGACATGTGACAGATCACCTGAGGGGAAGTATGTGTGTTTAAAAAGGGAGAAGTAAAAACTGCAAAAGACTGACAAGACATGACCCCGAACTAAGCTTTTAAAAGCTAGAAAAGCACATGCCATGGTAAGCACATTGTGGAAGCTGTTGGGAAGCTAGTGAAATAACAACATTAGATATCGATAAGCGTGGGGGCACGAGCGTATTCTAAAGATAAAATGAAGGCTTTGGAGTTGAACACAGGGTTACGAGCTGTAAGTAACTTTGTACAAATTCACCTGACATACGCAGAGCGCAGGGAGCAATGGGGTGACCAGATTATGATTTAGGTTCCAATTAAGGATGCAATTTCATTGAAATGTGTAATTAATTACTGTTTAAGTAATTTGGATTTATAATGAGTTATTTTGAGTTCATGTATTGTATTACGAGCGTTACTGGACTGACGGTTGTTTTAAATTATTTTTTCTAGATACCCCTGATGAAGGGTTGTCCCGAAATGCATTGGGTATTTTTTTAATAAATCGTGGCGTGTGGAACATCCGAAACTCCTGTGTATTTTGTAAAAATTCGTGAATGGTGAAGAAAATGAGGAAAATGGATTGAATAAATTAAGGGTGAAAAAGAAGAATAAAAAGGAAGTGAAACGTGGATTAACTAAGGAGTGAAATATACATTTGATTCATTGGATTCGTTAGGCAGTGCAGCTTGGAAGGGAGCCATGTGGCTCCTTCATGTTTGGCTTTATGTTTTCATTCTACACAGATTTGATAATTGGCTGACTAAATACATTTTCTTAGTGAGAGTTGGTGTTTGAATTCATTCTGATTCATATTGGAAAGCCAGTTCTAACAATGGATTTCGGTACTGTTGATGTTGAAGATGAATTCTGTATTTGTTGTGCTTACTTTGACGTAGGCATAGACACTCAATCATGGATGAGAATGACCTTTGTGTTGCTTGGAGTTCTTGTTTGTGGAGGCCTTTAATATACTAGAATATAGGCACGTTTAGGTAATCAATTCTAGAAGGCCTCAGGGGGATCTTGACTTAGATCATTTCCTTGTAAGGGCTGATGATCTTTGGGTAGGGGACCAATGCTTGATATATTGTATGTAACTGGTAGCTGTGGGGACTCTGAAATGCTCCGCTGGAGGACCATCTTATTTCATGTTTTTATCTATTTGAGGACAGCCAGTGGACTACTGTGTCTTCGCAATCCATGAAAGATGGTAGGATATTCATCAGAGCTTTATTGTTTTCACTACTCAAGCCTGCAATTGAGAAAGTAGTATTAGGAGGCAAAGGTTTGTCGCTCTCTGCTGCTCATGTGCAGAGCATTGTCCACAATCTGTATCAGTGCTGCCGCATGAAGTACAACCAGATTGGTGCTATAGGAAGGATGATATATTAATTTGGTGCGCTAGTTGGACAGCAGCTGCTTTCTGAATTATTTCTGAGCTTAAACTCGCAGAAATGCGAGACCTATTGCATTGCAAATGCTTGTTTCATTTCCGCGTTCTCCATTAGTCAACGTTCTCTTCCTCCCTTCTCTGCCTTTCCCTCTTGCACTTCGTCAAAACACCCGAAGATGAGAGCCGGAGCCCACTACCTGCAAAAACCTGCACTTGTGTTTAGGCATTTTCCTGCACCTAGCTTTGCCCCTTCTCAGTTAACGCACGTCGCTGGCATTTTCCTTTATTGAAAAGAGCTCACACTAGCGGACAAAGCACAGCAAACCTTTCCGTTTTAAAATGAAAAACAAAAATCCCCAGTGACCTAGTTGTGTGGCCCCGCCTCTTTCGTGAAAAGGCAGAAGCCATAGGAGGGTTGTGGTAGGGATATGCCAACGCCCCTTCTGTCACCATTCTCTCTTCTCGAAACCTAAACACCACTTCGTTTTCGCTTCCCTTTTTGTTCAGCCGAAATAGATAAACGCCGCTCACTTGCGCTCCAACTGCCGCTCCGAACCAATTCAAACCAGACCGTGCCGGACTGCACAAACTGAGGTCTTAACAAGATGCACAGCGGCACCGCACTTCCTGTATTTTGCTCCACCCCCCGTGGGCGTGGTTAGAAACACTCGTAGAATGTAAGTGTTGTGGTGGTGGAGAGAGAAGCAGTGCTCGCGGTAAGTAGCTGAAGTTTTCAGACAGCTAATGTGTGACATTTCCATATTTTCCATGTGTTTATGTGTCACATTTAAATGCCGTATTCAGGATACTTTAGCACAGAAGTTATGCGCATGTAATAGATACATTTTTCAGAAAACATGTTGGGCGACACTTTTAGCCATTACTTATGGTTTTTAGACGACAGCAAAGTTGAACTCTGGGATTTGTAGTTTTGTTCTTAGAAACAAAAAAAACCAAGCTGAAAAGTGGGACACATGACAGCAACCGGGCTACATTTTTCCTTACTTTTAGTCCAGACAGTGTGAGGGGAACGGTAACAAGTTAAATAGGTGGAACTTGCTGGATGCTTGTGAAGTCAGAAGACCAAAGGTATAATGTTTTTAACCCTGCATTTTGCTGATTTACTAGTGCTGCGTATAGTGTTGGCATTTATAAATGGGTTATTGTTAGTCACTGTAAAATTAAGTGTACAAGAATATTTCCACTCTGATGGTAGTTTGCGCAGACATATGCATATATATATAAAATACTTACAGCAGTGCGACATGATCGGTGTAAAATAACTACCAAACTGGATGATGCGGCATAACATAATAAGAACAAGGGGTCAGACGTACAAAAAAAAATTGTTTTTGCTCGGCGTGCAAAAACAAAATGAAACAAGCATTTGAAGGCACGAGCGGGAAGGAGGGGGGGCGACGCGAGTGGTGCGCGCGCGCGCGTCACAGCGAGCGATCTGTTTCCAATTATCGCGCCCGCGTCTGGGCACGATAATTGGAAACAGATGTCTGCCCTGCGCGTAACCGCAGGGAAAAGGCCATGACGCACGAGCGTCTGGTCAGCTTTCGAAACCCCCTAACTTAAAGTCTCGCAGAGCAGCGCTTGCGCGCTACTCGAGGCTCGACCTAAAAAGGGAGACCATGAGAAAATTTCATAGAGTGTAGATTATTATCTGCACGTAGTTGTATCAGCACTACAGTACAGTTTACAAAGATAACCATGACACACAATTGTGCACTGAACGTGCAAGTGATGGTGAACGGCGCAGTGACACAAGAGTGCTGTGGGCTTGACTGACGACCTGGGCGTTTCTCTCACCAGACATCGATTGTCCAGCAGCTGTACTTTTTGAAATTTTCTCGTGGTCTGACCAGTAGCTAGGTGCAAGTTAAGGATGACCATGATGGAGCGTGAGTGAGATATGGAAACTAGGTTCTGCCCAGTCAGAAGTTTTACCTTTGGACTTAGTTTTGGAGATGGAAGTCAAAAATCCTCAGTGGGGCAAGGCAGCAGGCTGTAGCCAGAGAATGCTCCACATCATGGGATAGCCGATGGATGAGGTTTTAGAAAAGCAGTTGCCTTTTCTCAGGAAAGGTCTGAGTGGGTAAAATTTGAATTTCATGGCCAGAGAAGGTCCCTCACCGGCCGAATACTTTCCACACCTTCACCCGGTGAAGATTTCTACCTTTGGACTTAGGGCCTGATTTAGATTTCAGTGGACGGTTTACTCTGTCCCAAAGGTGACGGATATTGCGTCCGCCGAAATATAAATCCCATATTATCCTATGGGATTTATATTTCGGCAGATGGGATATACGTCACTGTTGTGACAGAGTAACCCATCCGCCGAAATCCAAATCAGGCCCTTAGTTGCTGTTTTGGAGCTCAGATTCTTCCAGTGGGCAACGGCTATAGGCTGTAGCTGGAGAGGGCTCCATGAGGCTGGATACCATCTCTGCGAGGTCCTGCTGAATCAGAAATGCTTCTGCGGAAGAGCTCTGAGCATGAGTAACCTGAATCTTTGGCCCAGAGGCAATGCACCTTCGTTTGATCTACTTGACAGGTTGGGTGCAGTCCTACGGGGGTCTTGGAAGCCAAAAAGTTTCAAAGCCTCAGGTTTCAGGATTTGATAGGAGGAGTACACTTTGGTACCAGGCAAGGGTCCAGGACCTTGGGAACAGCACTTGGAGATCAAGACACACTCCAGCAGGGTACAGGGCAGGTCCAATTGGAACTGGGCAGCTGCAGAAAAGGCCTCTTGTAGCGTGGTGTTTCCCTGTAGCTTGAGCAGGAGGTTAGCTGTATGACCCTTGGAGTCAAATTATTTGTCCTGGGTACAAGAGGGAGAGCAGGTCCAGTCTTCAGGGCTCTTCTCAGGCAACAGATAGCAAGGTCCAGTCCTCTTCTTTTCTTTCACAGGTCCACAAGTATTCTGATGAGCATACTGTGGGTCCCACATTTATGCCTAGCACTAGCCTGTGGGTGGGGGAAACTCCTGGCCACTCCCTAACCAATGGGCATAAATTCCCAAGGGTGACCCTACCCTCTTTTGCAGCACTTTCTGTGTGCACTAGCGCAAACAATCACACTGTGCCCCTCTTTACCTAAAGTGAAGATGGGAGAACCATTCTTCCCCTGTACAGTGCTGTTGTGCCCACCCTAGTGGTGTGGCCAGGTGAAATGAGCAACCCCTGGGACAACTCCTCTCCCACTGGAATTGGTGCTTGTCCCACCCCAGAGATGTAGCCAGGGAAATGAGCAACCTCTCCGCCAGCTCCTCTCACACTGCGATTAGCGCCTGGCTGACCACACACACATATATATTTACATATTTATATGTGTGTCTGTCTGTGGAGGTCAGCCAGGCGCTAATCGCAGTGTGAGAGGAGCTGCCGGAGAGGATCTATATTTATATCCAAGAAAGAATTGACTCAACAGATGGACTCACCAAAGAGCAAAAATATATTTCCACTACAACGTTTCAGCTTCCACCTTCCTCAAGTAGTACAAGATGGTTTGCTCACTGGCTGCACAGATGACACCGCTGGATTTTCAATAAGCATCACGAGTGAAGATTTCATTTAGAATGTGGAATCAATGCAGTTCTGAGATCTCTTGAGATATGCAGTAATCAGGTGGTATTGTCAGTGATGTTCAGTCCATCTGGATGCAGTGAGTTTAAACGGTACATCCAGAAGTTCTCTGGAGTCCAGTAGTTCTTCCTTTAAGACATGCTCCACAGAGAAAATCTTCAAATCTGATAGTAAATGATCCACAAGGTTAAAATGATTGGCTACAGGCTGGTCAATTATTGCTGAATTGTCGTTCCTGAATCGTGTACGGTGGTCATTCACTGTTTAGCCTATATATTGTTTTTTTACAGCTTTGTCATTGGCACTGAATCACATAAATAATGCATGTTGAGCGACATGTAGGATGCCGTCTTATTCCATAGGTTCTTCTTGTAACAGAACTAGTTCCTGATGAAGTTTGTAAAAGGTATTCACACATGATGCAACTTTTAGAGTCACAGCAATGAACACCTGCATTTATTACAGCTTGTTTGAGTTCAGCTCTCACAATAGGAGATCGTAAATTGGCGGGCTCTGCGGTAAGCAATGACTGGCGGTGTTGAAAAAACATTTTGCAATTTTTTCACAAGTGGACAGTAAGGGAAATGTTTTTTGCATTATATTTCAGCAATTGGGAGCTGATGGATGACAGGAAACCACAAATGGAATTCTGTCATTTTTGTTTCTGCTGTTGGTATTCCAAATAAGTGCTTCCATGGGTAACTGCAAAGTCTTGCCAATGTGTTGCTGTACAATATGCAGAAGATAAACCTCACATGTTAAATAATGTAGCATGCTCATGTAGATGGGCTTTACAGGTGTCCTCTTTGCTGCAGATGCGTCTCATTCCGAGTGCGTGGCTGTACGTGATACTGAGTTTAGTATGGTGTGGGTGACATGAAGTCCAGTTTAGATACAAATGAGCATCTGTAGGCTTGTGGTACAGATCAGATATAATTTTTTGTTCATGAATCGTGAGTAGCACATCCAGAAAAGGGAGATGATGCTTCTGTTTAGTATTGCTGCAAGTGACTTTGATGGTAGGATGAATATTGATGATATAAGTTGTAAATTGTTCCAATGGTCTACTTCCTGCATTCCATATTATAAACACGTCAATGTATTGAAGCCATACCAGTGGTTTGATCATAGAAGTAGCATGTATATAGTCCTCTAGCTTGCCCATGAATATATTTGCATAGGATGGAAATATCTATTTTGTCACAATGTGGTCAAATGTTGAAAATCTATATTCACTGAAAAAAACTAAGGTTAAAGTGGCGTTATAGTTAGGTGAATATGTCAGTGACAACATTAACGGTTTGAAATTTAAAAAAACACAGGTATTCACCAGTTATAGTTAGCAGAGCTAACTTTACTTGTACCCCAGCCATTCACTGCTTATAACCTCACATATTATATTACCCATGACACGTTCTATAACATAATTGATGACATCACTGATGACATCTCAAATTACATCATTGATGAAACCACTGATGACATCATCCAATGAGTGTCTTAGTTTGTTTTATAGTTTACATAGTGGCGGGTAACTACCATATTACTTCTCTAACTTTGTATGACCTCTGTCCAGCTAATGGGTGTAAGTGTTTACAAAAGCCATGTGGTGGTAATGCATTATAGGTGTGTAGAGGTACTGAACACATATTATAAATCTTTGTATTGAAGAGTAACTCTGTGTGTGGGTGACAGTTGACAACTTGTGTCCGCTATATTCCAGACAAGTTTTTTTTCTGTAAAAAAAGTTTGCAACAGGGAAAAGATTCTACGTACTACATATTGTAACCAGCCTTGAGTTTATAGACAGAATCATCTTGGCATGACAATTTCTACTTAACATAGAAGACTGTATGCACCAGGTACTAACCTAGGTACATGTGCTTGTTTAGCTTCGGTAGATGGGCCATCTGTAAAGTATTCACCACAGTATGAAGAATGCAGGTAGCATCTTCAGACCTTGGGTATTTGTACTGAATAATGTCTCTTTAGACAAGTTTCGCATAGAGTGAACACTGTTCTTAGTAGATACTTTTTAATACTCTGTGATGTATTTCTCTGAAGTGTGGTACATACTAAACTCTCTCCATAGAGTAAACACGGTTTACTGTACCCACTTTTCTACCCATATCCACTTAATTTCTTACTGTAGTTCGGTGACTGTGTACGGTTTGATACTCGTAAAGGCTATTCGTAGTAGGGCATTAGTTATGTAACAGAAGTTGAGTATCTGGAGGAAATTGGTTTTCTTTGCACAGCTGTATACAGATTGAACACCTTGTGCAGTAGGAGTAACCCATCTATCTGTGGTTGATTGTTAATATGAACATGGTTACCCGTGAAGTGTATGGTATAAGCTCAGTGTTGCACAAGCTTGTCTCATCTAAGGTGGGTGTATGTGTGATGGCATTAATGATGGTTCATATTATTCAGAGCTATTTTGTACTTATTTCCAGACCTCTTATGCCATACTAATTTATAGAGTAATGTGTACAAAAGAAGCCGGCTCCCGCACCATGCGGGGAGCTGGCAGGGGCCACGGGGCCCTGGGGCTCCCTCCACAGCCCCAAACATGGTGTTTGGTGGGTGCCCCAGGTGGGCACTGGGGCACCCACCTATAAATACTGGAGGGCCCGAGGGATGGGTCCCTGGGGCCAAAATATACTTGGGGAAGGGGGCCAGGCAGCCCCCCTCCCCTTTTAAAATAAATAAAAAACAGATGGCCACGGGGATGGGGTCCCCAGGCCCTGAGAAGGCATGGGGAGGGGGGGCTATAGCCCCTCTCCCCTTTTAAAAAAACATATGGCCCTGGGGGATGGGGTCCCCAGGAATAATAACGCTTGGGGATGGGAGCAGCACACCCCCTCCCCATAGATTTTGGCCCTGGGGGAATTTGTCTCTGGGACCCAAGAAGGCTTAAGGAGAGGAGCAGCATGGCCTCTTCCCCTTTTTATTGTATTTTGCCCCAGGGGATGGTGTCTCCCGGGCCTATTAAAGCTCGGGGAGAGGTCTGCATGTCCCCTCCCCTTAGATTTTGGCCTGGAAGATGGATGGAGTCTCTGGAGCTAAAGAAGAATCGGAGAGGGGGCCCAAATGGCCATGCTCTCCTTTTTTATTGTATTTGGCCCCAGGGAATGGGGTCCCCCGGAGCCTAAGAAGACTCAGGTAAGGGGCTGCATGTCCCCCTCTCCTTAGATTTTGGCCCCGGGGATGGGGGTCCATGGAGCCCAGTAGATTCTCCCCTCTACATTCCCCCTCACTTAGCCTACTTAAGCTTCTGGGACCCCATCACCCGGGGCCTTAATGTAAAAAAGGGGAGAGGGGACAGGTGACCCAACACAAAGCCTTAAAAAGGCCCTGGGGACCACATCAAATAGGACCGTAACTTAAATTAAAAGAGAGGGTGGCCGCGTGGTCCCAGTCCCTAAACCTTTAATGGCCCCGACGACCCCATCGCCCAGGGCTGGCTCACTTACTCTGTCCCTGGGAGCCCACCCACGGGACACAGTAGTTTCCCTGCCCACTCTAGCACGGGCAGGGAGACGTGTGTTTGCTCCCATCTGGCAGGAACATTTTTAAATCTCTCGCCAAAAGGGAAAAAACACCAAGTCTGCTCCAAGCCGGCGGGAGATTTAACAAGCATTTACAATGCAATAGGTCTCGCAATGACATTGTTTTGAGCTATTGGCATTGTAAATGTTATTGTTTTTTTTTTCCCCTTCGTGAAGCATTAACCCCTTTACCGCGGCCGAAATTTCGCCGCGGTGCGGCGGCTTTGAAGAGTGGGCGGGGCCGCGTCGGCCAACGGACGTGCGCAGCACTACGGAGGTAGTGCTCGCGACGGCCGTTGGCCGACAGAAGCAGCGAAAGGGTTAATCAAATTGTGGAATGCAAAATGGCTCTCACTTTGTTGTAACTGCAAAATCTATTGCATTGCATTTGTACTTTAATTATCAGTAATTGAATCACTTAGGTCCAGAACACATTTTAGTGCTCTTTCTTCTTATAATTACTGTTTAAAGTGTGTACATAGAAGGGGAAAGACTTGAGTCTTTTGGCTATTTTGCCCACTTTTGCACTGGCCGGGACTTTAAAATACCAGTCATGCCGAAAAATATTAAACATTCATATTTCACTCACAGGATTGTATTGGCTCACACAACATATGCCAACGTTTGGAAAGAGGGAGATTTAACAAAAAATATCGGGGAAAGTTATTTCCCCATTGACTTATATTGAAGTGGAGGCAGTGTTAGGTGGGCACAGCAGAAATAAAGCAGTTTTCCGGAGTCTCACACTTGAATTACGCGTGATGGCATATACCTCACAAATGTACCTTTTAAGCAATAAATGGCTTTATTTTACTGTTCTCCTGTGTAAAACTTAATTATAAGTAAAAGGAGAACATGTTAAAGATCTCCCTGTTATATGTCGCCAAATGTTGACAGAACGACCCTCATCAACTCTCCACATACTTGCTGTGTTTGCCATTGTCCCTCACCTGGGGGGGGGGGGTCGGAAATAATCTGCTTACCTATGCAATAACTCTTCCTTTCCTCAGCCGCAGTTCCTGAGCAGGAATGTGAAACGGCGACGGTCCCCACTCCTTGGCTGCAGTATGATACACCAGCCCCCGACGCATCTTTCCCATCTGGTGCAGGCTGCGTATTCATTACAGACCACGTCGGGTCTGTGGACAAACTCTCTGTAAGGGGAGATCCTTGTCTCCGACCTCCCGTGCTTTGTTTCTGGACAGGAAAGGTTTTGGAGGCTATCATGATAAACTGCGGCGGCAGCAGCTCATCCCCACAACCCATGTTTTTCTTAGAGCGTTGTATTGTTTTATTGTTCTTATCAAATGCCTTACGCAGTGGGCCGAACACAACTGACTGCTCCAAAGTTTGATTGTGAATGAAATGGGAAAATAGCTGTACTCACCTGTGCTGTATTTGTGTAGCGTTTGTTTTTCATTGGTGAGGATTGTACAACATGTCTGCCTGCTAATGTTACCTGTGCACCCTCACCAGGAGTAATAAAAGCTTGTTGTGCTGAGTGCATCTGCATTTAAGGGTTCTTTCATGTTGTATTTTCCATTAGTGAATGTTAAGAATGAAGGGTCCTCACCAGAACTCAAGTGGGTCTACCCCATCCCCCACCCCACATCCCCTTGATTTAAAGCACAGTAACGCGGACTGGTGACTGGGGCAGTTATTAACTTCTGTAAAGTGAGTGTGACATGGACTCTGCCAGGCAGGAGTAAGTCTCTTCTCACAAGAGCTGGGCTGGGACAACGATAAGGACTCTTCACTGCGCAATGCAGTGATAAACATTTCAATGTATGTTTATTAGTACAGTTTTCACAAATAACCCCGTCCTGGTCCACACGTGTTTTCATGAAGATAATATGTAACACGCATAGACATAAAATGTATATTTTATTTTACACAGGAGCCCGTGCAATCCTTCAGCGTCCCTGGCGAGGTCATGACCCCACGGGGACCTGACACTAGTCCGACATAAACAAGTGCTGAGGGGCAGTTCAAGACACAGGAACCCACTGTTAGGCAGCATGAAGCAGCCCCCCACTGCCCCCCCCCCGCCCCCCCGGAAACTAAATACAGAGGCAGTGCCCAGACACCTCACAAATACAGAGACAGCACTGGCGCACGTGGCATAGACGCCCCCACACCCCACAAACACAGAGACAGTACAGGTGGACATGGCATCGCCCCCCACAACCTCTTGAAAAACAAATACAGAGACCGCACTGGCGCACGTGGCATAAACACACTCGGGCATACAGACGGACACACACACTGGCACACAGACATACGCACTCTGACAGACACACAGTGGCCACAGTTGCGCGCAAACACGAACATATATAAACAACCATACAGGAAGACACATGCACAAAATCAAACGCACACACAGATGCGACACAGGCAGACACAATCAAGGCGAGCATACTGATAGAGACACACTCGGATGGGCACAGAGACACAATGAAGGAGGACACATTGATAGAGACACACACACAGACACACACAAAGACACAATGAAGGCGGACACACTGATGGAGACAGACAGGCATACATAATGAAGGCAGACACACTGATGGAGACACACACACAGACACACACAAAGACACACAGGCATAAACAATGAAGGCGGACACACTGATAGAGGCAAACACAGAGGGACACACAGGCAAACACAATGAAGGCGGACACACTGATAGAGAGACACACAGACACACAGGCAGACACACACACACACAGACACACAGGCATACACAATGAAGGCGGACACACTGATAGAGACACACATGGATGGGCACACAGACAGACACAATGAAGGCAGACACACTAATAGAGACACACACACACAGACACACAGGCAGGCACACACAAAGACACACAGGCATACATAATGAAGACGGACACACTGATAGAGACACACACGGATGGGCACACAGACAGACACAATGAAGGCGGACACACTGATAGAGGCAAACACAGAGGGACACACAGGCAAACACAATGAAGGCAGACACACTGATAGAGACAGACAGGCATACACAATGAAGGCGGACACACTGATAGAGACACACACACAAAGACACACAGGCAGACACACTGATAGAGACGCACACGGATGGCACACAGACAGACACAATCAAGACTGATTTGCATATGGCTGGGTGCAAACTGGAATGGCATGGGGAGCAAAAAAATGGTGGGTTTTGGCCCAGATCTCTGTACTGGGGTGAATGTATGACATTGTTCAGCATTCTGTCCATCATTTGTTCTTTTTGCATTGGACACTGATGAGACACACATAGAGATGGACACACAGGCAGACACAACGAAGGCCGACACACTTATAGAGGGACACACACAGAGAAGGGCACACAGACATACAATGAGAGGCAGACACACACACACACACATACACATAAGGCAGATGGGTACTCAGAGATGCGCACTGTAGGAAACTGGGAGTCCAGTGGGGTAAATCCTTCCACTGCCGTGCACAGGTAGCTCCTAGAAGGCAAAGACTGCCTCACTGAGACAGCCCCGTCTACCCCTTAATGGCGCAGGACGTAGAGGGAAGACAACTTCAGAGAATGTGTGTTAAGGCTCACAAAACCAGCACAACACGTACATCCGGAAACAGCTCAGTAAAGCTCCCAGACCAATTTAGTCAAATCAAAACCATGGCAGAGACATAGATACAGACGCACAGACAGACAGGCACACACACACAATAACAGACACACAAATACAAACACACACTCACACAAAGATGCATACAATGACAGAGAAACATCTGGATGGACACACATCACACAACGATAGACGGGTACAGAGACACACACAATGACACACGGATAAAGACGTGCACAAGGGCACACAGACATCCGCACCATGACAAAGTGACACACAGACACAGGCTCGTAAACACACACACTGCCATTCGTCTATATCGTGGGTAAAACGACATTTCTAGCCTGACTGAGGGATGTGCGCAAGGCCTGTCCGCTCCAGGAATGTTGTGGTGTGTAGAGGTGTGCGGTGGGTATGGCAGGGGGTATCTAATAACCCCTCCCCCCCCCCCCCCCACCAACCCCCAAGCCTATCCAGCCACAACGTGTAATATCCTCGCGGGCTGGTGAAGTGCCCTCGCAGCGCCGGCCTTAGAGGAGGGTTTTTGGAAGCGGGTACAAAGGCAGGGTGGGATGGGATGGGAAGGCAGAAAGTGAAGGAGAAGCAGAACGGGGCGGAGGGAAGCGAGCTTTGGTCCGCTGTGTGTGTAAAAGTGAAGGCTCTTTATTGTGAGTAAAAAGTCTTCCGGTGGAGGGCTGTGCGTAGGGAAAAAGTAAGGGAGCGCTGCTGGGAGGGGAGCAGAGGGGGGTGCAGGCAGGTGGGACAGTGAGTAGAGAACAGTCTCGGAACTGGACGGCAGCAGAAGGGGAGGGGGTAGCAGAAATAAAGAGCAGGCTGTATTGCAGGTAGAAGGGGAAGACTCGGGCTGCAGTCCGGGAGGGGCAGAAGAAACAGAGAGAACGCCTGAGGGGCCAGGATATAGGGGCAGAGCCGGGCTCCTGACGCTCCATAGCTTGTCAGTGAGGTACAGCTGGAGTCGAAGTATTTCAGGGCCTCATGGCTGACCATAGAGCTCGAATGGGAAGTAAAGCAGGGCCTCTCAGCTGGGGATAAACCTGGAATGGAAGTGTGCACAGCCTCTCAGCTGATCGGGAAGCAATGCAGAGTCTTTCCGCAGGAGGACGACCTGGAAAGGGAAGTGGTGCAGAGCCTCTCAGAGAGGGGACAGAGGGCGGTGGTCTGCAACTCCGTGGAAAGCTCGGGGTCCTAAATACCCCCAGAGACTGAGAGGCGGAGGTCGTTAAGTTTCAGACACATCAAAAACAATAAGTTTGCCGGAGGAAAGGGAGAGAGTCCCTGTGCCACGGGCTGCTCATCTGTTAGGAGGCACAGATTCAAAGGAGGTTGGAGGAGAGAGAGGGGGTTACTTACAGTTTTAGCGGCAGGATACAGCCACACGAGGCGGAGAACTACTACTGAAAAGAGAAAGTGCAACTCTTCTCACGGAGATGGTGTTTATTTTGTCCGCTGAACGTCCCGTTTCGGCGTAAAGAGGCTGTGCTGTGAAAGGGGTGCTGCGTTGAAGGTCTGTTGAGGTTTTCCTTCGCCGTAGTATTTAATTGCACTTCGTTTCGTGGTGCAGATGTCCATTGGTGCAGCTCAGAAGAGGAGCTCTCCGATATTACTCGGCTGGTCTGTAAACAAGCGCGGTTGCTCGATGCCAAGACAGCCGCTTGTTTATATTTGCATCGCGCTTTCACTTTAAGTGAAGGCGATGCAAAATAAGCACGTGGCGGCGCCCTGTCTCCTTTTGCCACGGCCCATCCGGACTGGGTCGTTAGCTTCACGGCTGTCGTGAAGGAATTTGTTATCTCAAGGGGGCATCACACTTACACGCCCCCTTGAGATAAGAAATTGCTTCACAGCCGAAAAGCAGGCGACCCAGTCCGGATGGGCCGGACGAAAAGGCGAAAGGGCGGTAACAGAGAAGCCTCATTTTCAATGGCAGGCCACCGTTTAGCATAAATGGTGACGTCTGCCAATGAAAATGAGGGGCGGGGCTTCAAGTCCCCTTCTCAAACATCCCCGATAACAAAAGCCCTCGCAGAGCGAGCAGCGCGCATGCGCTGCAACGCAGGTCTGTGAGACCTAAAAATGCTACCACTGGCTGGGAGCATACTTGTGTTCTGTTTCCCTGCCCGTGAAACAGAACACGTATTGCTCCCAACCGGAGAGAGCAGCATAAATAGCTGCTCCCTCTGGACGGGAGCAGTGCCGGCTCCTGCACCCGCACGTCCCCCAACGTGGTGTTTGGTAGGTGCCCTGAGTGGGCACCCACCTATTCTTAATGGAGGCCCCGGGGGATAGGGTAGTTGGGGACATAACCGGCTTGAGGAGGGGGGGGGGCACACGGCCATCTCTACGGCACTCTACGCCAATGCACTCTAAACCAATCTACTCTGCATCACTCCAATCTATGCCACTCCATTCTACACCACCATATGCCACTGTACTTTACTCTACTCTGCACCACTCTACTCTACGCCACTGCACTCTATGCCACTCTACTCTATGTAACTGCACTATACCCTGCACAACTCCACTCTACCCTGCACCATTCCACGCCTCTTCACTCTCCTCTGAAACAATCCACTTTGCGTCACTCCACTCTACGCCACTCTACTGCACTCTTCACTGCACCACTGTACTCTACTCTGCACCACTCTACTTTAGGCCACTGAACTCTACGCCTCTCTACCCTAAAGCACTGTACTCTACATCACTCTACTGAAAACCAATGCACTGGACACCACTGCACTCTACGCCAAACTACTCTGCACCACTGCACTCTACACCACTATACTCTACTCTCCAACACTGTTCTCTACGCCACTCTCCTCTACACCACTGCACTCTAGGCCACTCTAGTCTACTCTGCACCACTCTAATCTATGCCATTGCATTCTACAACATTACGCCACTCTACGCTACTCCACACTACTCCACTCCATGCCACTTGGGTGCAGGTCCTGGCCACAGGCCAGTCCATAACCCAAACCACACTCCCCGCATGGCAGAACGCCATGTGCTGCCGGGGGTAGAGTGCCCACGGGGGTTGGACGCAGGCCAGGCCCTGTATCCAACCCCACACCGCATGGGACTGGGCGCCTAAAGGCCATAGGCTGTGTGCAGCGGGGGATTGGGCACTCAATCCCATGCCACGCACAGCGATGGACATCTTACTTCAGGTGAAAAAAACAGAAATTCACTGAAAAAAACAAAGGTTAAAGTGAAATTATAGTTAGGAGTTAGAATATTTTACTTTATTTTTTTTTAAAAACCTTAATTCACTGATAAAAACAAAGGTTAAAGGGACTATATAGTTAGGTCATACTGTTTTAAACAAAACCACTGAAAGGCACCAGTTTTTGTTGTAACTGACATTTTCACCTAACTAGAACGTCACTTTTTTCAGTGAATTTCTAGTTTTTTTTTCAACTTAATAATTTTTTTCCCAAACCATACTATACCAACCCCGCGCAATGCAATGGCAATGGCCCTCACCCAACCCCCTATAGGCTGTGAAATCTTCGCCGGGCACAGCCATTAGTCTTGCACATTGTGGGTTTGGTCACAGAGCCTGGCAGACTGGCCTGCAGAGAGAGGACTTGCGCCCAACCTCCTGTGGTAGCCAACCTCACAATCGCAACATGCCTTGCTGCAACTTTTTCTTTAGTTTGCAGCCAGCCAATCAGAACACGTGGTTTGTACTTGCAGAACCATGGATCTCCACAGTGGATCCGTGCTGGTTTAGCTGCCTGAAATGAACATACAATTTGAACCTTAATTTCTCAAAAAATACAGAACAGATGTACACCAAATCATGACAAAACATGCTTTTTGGGTATAGATCTAGCTTTCTGCCAAGTTTGGTGTAATTCTGTTCAGCCATTTTTACTGAATTGGTGTCAATTTTCCTATGGAAAATTGCATAAGGAAAACTCATTTTGGGACCCCCTTTTTTCTCTGCCTCCGCCCCCCCTCCCCTCCCCCTCTTGACGGATCACCCCAAACCTTTCCAGGAAGGAGCGGAGGTGAGTGAGACTTTTTTTTTGGAAAGGTTCATGAAGATTAGTCAAACGTGTACAAAAATCACATCTTCGCCGAAAAGGCTTCCTTCTTCCGATCACAGCTCTCTCGGGCAAAAAACAGACCCAGAGAACTGTTCAACATTATTAGAAATCAAACCTCCCCTGCCCCACCCAGCATGACAGCCACCACAAGCAAATGCGAAGAAATAGCTAACTTTTTTCTGAAAAAATTGCCAAAATTGACCAATCTTTCACCCTAACCCAAACCCCCCCAACCCCCTCGGTGCCCCTGACACCTCTTCAACTCACTCCCCTCTGCTCACACCCCCTCTGTCCTCCCCACCCTTACCTTCTTTAACCCCGTCTGAACTTCCCCCCGACAACACTCAACTCAAAAACAACGCCTCCTGGATGAATTTCCACCTTGTCTCCGAACTTGAAGTCTGTAACATCCTGTCCAAACTAAAACCATCCTCCCACACTAAAGACCCTCTCCCATCTTCCCTCGTCCAAGAACTTAAGCACGTCATTGTCCCGTACTGGACCAATATCATCAACTCCTCCCTTTCCTCGGGGTGCGTACCGGTCTCCCTCCAACTCGGACAAATCACACCTATCCCAAAAAACCCTAAGGCCGACACAAATAACCCGAACAACCTCCGCCCCATCTCAAACCTCCCCTTTCTCTCTAAAGCCCTTGAAAAATGTGCCCTTCAGCAACTGGATAAACACATTGACACCTACAACTTACTTGACCCCCTACAATCCGGCTTCCGTAAGGGCTGCAGCACTGAAACTGCATTGCTAAACATAGTTGATGACATCCACCTTGCCCTGGACAATGACGAGACCTGCCTACTCATTCTCCTTGACCTCTCAGCGGCATTTGATACAGTTAACCATTCAACCTTACTCTCTACACTTAAATCTCGATTTGGTCTTAATGGCACCGTCCTCAATTGGTTCAAATCCTATTTCCAACACAGAACCCAACAAGTAAAAATCCACAACTGCCTATCCAGCCCCACTCCAGTCTCCCTTGGTGTTCCCCAAGGATCCATCCTCTCTCCTGCCCTTTTCAACCTTTTCATGGAACCCCTTACTCTCATTCTCAAACAAGCAGGCATTAACTATCACCTATATGCTGATGACACCCAACTCTACTATAAAATTAAATCCCACTCTGATATTCTGCACCTTAACACCGCCCTTACTAACATCCAAAACTGGTTCCATTCCAATCATCTCAAACTTAACCCTAACAAAACTGAAATCATTTTCTTCTCTCCTAAAAACAACCCTCTCCCCATCCATACATGGATCACTGACCTTACTGCCCTTAACTGTACACTCTCCCTCTCCGAATCAGTTAAATCCCTCGGCATCACCCTCAACAGTAAGTTTACACTCAACTCCCATGTAAAAAACTCGGCCAAAGGCGCACTTTGTACGCTCCAACTTCTCAAAAAAATCAAACCCTTCATTCCACCGGAAGATTTCAAATCAGTGGTACAATCCCTAGTCCTCTCGAAAATCGACTATGTAAATGCCCTTCTCACCGGCTCTCCCAAAACTCACTTGGCCCCCCTCAAATCTGTTCTAAACCTAGCGGCTAGGATTATAACTGGTGGCAAACGCTCTGACCACATCTTGCCGGCCCTAAAGACCCTTAAATGGCTCCCTATTGAAGGCAGATCCTCCTTTAAATTAGCCTGCATTACCCACAAAGCCCTCCACCAAAATACCCCGCTCTACCTTTCAAACAAACTAAAAAAAGCGGGCAGTGCCCGTTCGATGAGAAGCACTAACTCTCTCCTCCTCGTCCCCCCTTTGCTAAAAAGAAAGCCGCAAAATCCCGCTCCTTCTCTGGTAAGGCCCCCAGCATCTGGAATACCCTCCCAAAAGACCTACGACTGAATCCTTCATACGTCAGTTTAAAAAAGACCTCAAATTGCACCTGCTCAACAAATATTGGGGTCCATAATCATCTTATGCCCATACTTGCTGTTCAGTCTCTTCCTTCTTAAATCCCCAACCTTCCCCCTTTCTCCCACCTCTCCTGCACCCCACCAACGCCAAATAGCCCCCCACCTTACCCATCCACACCTCTTGCGTCCCCTCGGTTCACCCCTCTCCTTAAATTTAGCCACCCCTCCCTCCTCCCTCGTCCAACCCTTCCGTTTCATTCAAAATATGAATCTAGTTCCTTTTTACTACTTAATAATTTGTAACTATGTTATCCATATACTGCCTAGTAAATAGCTCCATCCTTTCACTTTGCATCGACAATAACGAGATTAGTTCCTTTTACTGATTAATAATTTGTAATTTTTTATTTTATTTTTATTTCTAGGTTGCTTAGTAAATAGCTTTATTCTTTCACTTTGTATCGTAATCAAGATATGTTTTTTACTTCGTTGCTTAGGCCTATCATATCTCTATGCTTCTTTTCGTTTGCCATTTGTTTTTGTAAACCATGTGCTATCGTCTTCCCAATGTAAAGCGCTCTGATACCTAAGGGTTAAGCTAGCGCTATATAAAACCTCTTAAATAAAAAAAAAATATATATAAATCTTGCCAGAGAAATAGATCACCTCCCCACACAAAAGGCCTTTGTCTCTGCTCTGGGAGCAAGTTCGCACCTAATCAAAGAGCTATTCATCTGCTGGGTGGCAGTTGTAGCTCATGCAAATAAGCTTTTAGAGCCTTTAGGTGGGAAAGAGGTAACTTTCTAAAAGTACTTCTTCCAAAATATTTATTACAAATCCAACTTCACCAATAAATTGGGCTTGTAATAAATATTTCAAAATGTCCAAAAATGAACTCTGTAGCTGCTTCCTACCTGGAGAAAGCAATATTAAATTGAATACTTTATCCCATTTCTTCCCTATGCAACAGCCAACCCTACTACATCGAAAATAGCTTAAAGGCCCTTTTCACTGTAAGGATATATTTAATATTATATGTTTACATGTCCTACTTTTAAATACCATGCACCCTGTCTTGGAGGCAGTAAAACCAACTTAGGGGTGGCTTATTAATATTTATAAGGAAGGGTTAGGCCTGTCAAAAGGGGTCATTTGACAGGTTGAATTTGCAGTTTAAACCTGCACAGCCAGGCCTGCAGTCCTGTGTACACTGTAATTAGAGTGTTGGATGCTGCAGTTCACTGATGACATTTAAATTACAGGCCATAGGTACATTTTTATACTGTATACTAGGGACTTATCGGTAAGGTGAATATCAGGTTCATGCCAATTTCATCATGTTGAAAGGTGGACAACAGGCACTTTACCACTGGTTAGCAAGGGTAAAGCACACAGAGTTCTACAGCCAACAAGGGCCAGCAGGGGCAAAAAATCTAAAGTGATCCAACACAGAAGATGGTCAGTTCCAACACATTCCCTCCCAGTCAATTGGCTGAGGGTTCCTTCCATAAATAGAAGTAACAAATAAACTGGTCCAATTACTTAGGGCAGCATAGATTTTCTGTCATGGTCCTTTCATGGCTGTTGTGGTCCTTCTATGGGTGTCAGAGTGCATGCAACTGTTCCTTTCTGGTGTGTTTGGTATACTGTCTGCGCCATGTTATATACACTCAGTACCCTATCGTTATATTGATGTGTTTGGTTATCGTGTCATTACATTGTTTCATAGTCTTTCCTTGTCCTTTTTTAGTTTTAGTTATTCGGAAACACGTGACAGATGCTCGTTGAGAGTGCCGTCAGGAGTATTGCCCCTATAAATACGACCACACCCTCAGCCTCATGCGGATTATTGCAGCTTCATCGGTGCGTGTGAAGACTTCGAGTCAGTGTCCCGTTTTACCTGCGAACGAAGAAGAGAAAGAAACCTGCGGTAGGTCCTCCTGCTTCGTTCTGCCTCCTGCAAGTTTCCACAGCCACTGCTGAACATGATGCTCCGTTCTGGACAATGCTGTCAGTCAGGTAAGCATTGGAGCGCTCTCGCACACAACGTATCTCTACTATTTTGCCATCTTTGTTTCCTGAGATTGAATAAACAAAAAGCTGTACGCCCTAGAAAGCATATGCGCGGCAGGAAAAAATGCAAATTATAACCTGCATGGGAAGCAGAGGATCGGCGAGCACATGAGTGATAATGTGAACAAATTCTAGAGATAACTGAGAAAAGATTAAAAAACCTTTGTATTTGAATGGAATAACTTTATGCAAAGACTTCTTGGAGACACATAAAACACGTTTGCATAATTTTGCAATACCTTTATTCAAAGGCTTCTGGAGACACATAAAGCATGTCTGTATAATTTTGTAAAAGAACTGGAAAGAGCATAACAGGCACTATACTTCTTGTAGTAAAGGAACCATAAAGAGCTTAAACAATTACCATATTCTTGTGAAGGAACAAGGCTTTGGTTAATGCATCTTCATTCCAGAACCCTAAACCAAAGATACCCTAGAGAGAACTATTTTGGTGCTATATCTGAACCAAAGCAAAATATTGACTCTGAGTAAGAGAACTGATAAAATCATTAACAGAAACTCTAAGACAATACTGTGAAGTATCCAACAGTAGTGAGAGTTCTTCATCATTCCTTTCCAGGTCTCCCTCCCCGCAGTACCCTCCCTAAACCCCTACCCCTCATCTGGCCACTCTGATCCTCTGTTGATTTTATTTCAGAATCGGAGCTGCCGGATGGTGGGCCTCTTGATGGTTCTGCTCTTGAGGAACAATCCTGACAAGAATAATCTGCCCACGAATTTAAGTTCCTCCCGAGCAGTATCTGAAAGATGGCTACCCTAGATGATTTATGTAAATGTTTGGGAACATGCAAAAAGAGTTATCTACAGCCAGGCAGGAATCCGCAGCAGCCAGACAAGAAACTGCTGCTTTAGCTAGCCAAGTAGCCCAGCTTCAAATCCAACAACATAACGTACATCAAATGCCTCCAACCTCAACCGCAGTAACACCTACTGCATCCGTTACCGTACCACAGGCAGTCCCCTTAGCACCTTCAGAACGTTTCGCTGGAGATCCAGCCAAATTCCAGACTTTTATAACTTAAATTCAGCTACATTTCATGGTTAAGCCAACTTAATTTCCTGACTATCAGTCAAGAATAACATTCCGGATATCCTATTGAAGCAGGGATGATGCTATGTGGACAGTACTTTAGCTAATACTGATGACCCGTTGTTGTATAATTGGTGAAATTTTAAGGCTGAATTTGAAAAAGTGTTTGACCGGAGAACTATTACTGGGTCAGCAGATCGGGAACTCTTAGAGCTCAGACAAGGCAACAATAACTTAGCTCACTATTTGGCTCAATTCAACCTTCTTATTGCTGAGACCAATTGGCATGAAGATAAAAGAGCTGCCTTGTATTATCAGGGCCTACGACAAGAGGTTAAGGATCTCATAGCTCCCACAGACCCTCAACCAAAGACCTGTGAAGAACTAATTGCATTAACATTACGCTTAGAACATGGTTTAGCTGAGCACAAGGGAAAAAGGAAAAAAATCAGACTATCGTGTTTTTGTCAAATTGAAAGAAAAGTCCAACTCCGTAAATCATGACATGGTTGAACCCATGGAAATAGGTGGAGTTAGAAAGCCTTTAACCACAGAAGAAAAGGAACCACAACACAAGAATGGCTCATGCTTATGCTGCGGAAAGAAAGGCCATTTCATCAAGGACTGTTTGGTTCATCCAAAAGGCTTAGTGAATGCAGCGTCCTCAACGACTCACAAGACCCAGGAAAACTGATAAGCTCGGGGAAAAGGCAGGAGATTTCCTTGAGTATTACTGTAGAGCCCCCTGACCAATCCATCGCTAACACGCTCCAATTCTCGGTGCCCTGCCTTTCACTCCATGTACATTTCTCTGTGGGAAATATCAATGAACAAATTGTTATGGTAGATTCCGGGGCAACTGGAAACTTTATGGACTCTGTGTTTTGTTCCAAACTCAGGATTCCAAAACTTCAGAAAGAAAGAGCTGAACCTGTTAGAGCAGTAGACGGTACCCTGATAACATCAGGATTGATAACACACACTACAGTAACGGTGATTATGACTTGTCAAGACCAAGTAAACAAACACACTGAAGCTATTCAATTTGATATCATAGATGCCCCACAGTTTGGAGTCACATTAGGAATGCCCTGGTTAACCGAACATAACCCTACAATAGATTGGGCAAAAAGTAGTATTACCTTCAATTCCGTTTGGTGTAAACAGGAATGTCTCACTGGACTCCACTTCCATGAGGAAAGTCCATCTTGTTTCATAGCGTCTATCGCAGGAGTCTAATCGTTTGAGTCACATTGGATAGCCACAGCAGCAGAAAAAGATGTTGAATTGCCAAAAGTTTAGGATTCTTATTGTGACTTATTCAGTGAGAGTAGTGCTGATATTTTACCACCACATCCCCGTATGATTGTGAGATTGATCTGTTACCAGGGGCCAAAATACCATGCAGCAGAATATACACCCTGACCGAAAAAGAGAACAATGACCTCAGAGAATATTTAGATAAATATCTTAAAAACTGTTTCATTCGTCTGTCATAGTCACCAGCAGCTTCGCCCCTCTTTTTTGTATCAAAAAACAATGGTGAGTTGTGGGCATGTATCGATTATAGAGCATTAAATATCACAATTAAGAATCAATATCCTCTGCCACTCATACCAGTGCTCCTTGATCAAGTCCGGTCAGACATCATTTACACAAAACTTGATCTCAGAGGTGCTTACCATCTCGTACGCATCCGTGCTGGCGATGAATGGAAAACAGCGTTCAGAACCAGCTATGGTCTCTTTGAATATTGTGTTATGCCGTGTGGCTTATGTAATGCTCCAGCAGCATTTCAATATTTTGTTAATCATGTGTTTCATGAATATTTGGACAGATTTGTAATCGTCTATATAAACGATATATTAATATACTCCACATCGGTCTACGAACATGAAGAACATGTGAAAACAATATTGTCCGCCTTACGACAACATGGCCTATACTGTAAACTCACCAAATGTGAGTTTCACACTACCAAAGTGGAATTTTTTGGGTTCATTCTTTCTCCTCAAGGGATAACCATGGCAGATCGCAAAATACAAGCTATCCAGGATTGGCCTGAATCATCCTCGGTAAAAGGCATCCAGCGGTTTTTGGGATTTACCAATTTTTATCGGCGGTTCATTAACCAGTTCTCCACCAAAGCAACCCTGTTAACTCGCCTGTTGAGAAAAGGAGTGGTATTTCAATGGACCCCAGAAGCTAATCAAGCTTTCCAGACATTAAAAAAAGCCTTTGTTACTGCTCCAGTATTACAATATCCGGACACAGACCAACCTTTTATAGTGGAGGCAGATGCCTCCGATATAGCTAGTGGAGCCATATTGTCTCAAAGGAATCCTAAAACACACCAAATACATCCTATAGCTTATTTTTCATGAAAATTCCTAGCAGCAGAATGTAATTATACAATAGCAGAGATAGAGTTACTTGCTATACACTTAGCCTTTAAAGAGTGGCGTCACTATTTATTAGATGCCAAATTCCCAATTACAGTTTACACCCATCACAGAAACCTACAGTTCCTAAGATGCGCTCGAGCTTCGACTCCTCGCCAATTATGATGGACATTGTTTTTTGCTGAATTTAATTTCATCATCACATTCCGACCTGGAAGTGCAAATCAAAAAGTAAACACATTGTCTTGCTATGACAAAAACCAAAGAGCAGCAGAGAAAACAGACCTACTTCCTATAATTCCCAAAACTCAAATCATTGGTGTAACAGTGTCAGACAGATTCCTAGACGAAATCAAACAACATATGCCTTTATAGAAACTAGTAGCATAGCAGCAAAACGATAAACAAAGAGTCATTCAAGCAGCATTGCCGTTTCAAAAAGAATTGTTGTATATACCAACCAAGAAGTTAAGAGAGCAATTATTAAAAATGGTGCCATGATCAACCTTTGGCAGGTCATCCGGGTTGTGCCAAAACTTTGAAATGAAATTTGTGAAATGAAATTTGTACTTGTAAAGCGCACTTATACCCCCAAAGGGGTGTCCTGGCGCTGTACGCATACCGCTGTGGAACCCTTCCTGGCTTTTCCCTGTGAAATGTCCACTCCTGGGCACCCCCAGGGTGAAGCCAGGCATCCCAGCGCTGTTGGGGCCGTTGTGGAGATTAAGCAAGCTATTGCCCAGAGTTGCAGAGTGGGACCCATGATTAGAATAGGCACCGAGGCGAGAATTATCAGGTCTGAGGAAATTGAGCCCAAGACCCGCCGAGGCGGGAATTGAACCCTGGTCCCGGGCCAGATCTCTGCATCAGGGTCTGCCGCTCTAACCATTGAGCCACACTTCTCCACTGAGACTTAGTAAACCCAAATTTTTGGTGGCCCAGCTGGAGACGAGACACCATTGCTTATGTTAAAGAGTGGGAGACCTGCATCAGGGTAAAAAATGACCATTCCCCAAAAAGGAGGGTATCTTATGCCTTTACCAACTCTTGAAAACCTATAGGAAGATAGCCCTATGGACTTTGTTACTAACTTACCAAAAAGACACGAAATTGGTTGTGGTTGACCGATTAACCAAGAAGGCTCACTTTGTAGCTTGTACTGGGATGCCCACAGCTTCTGAATTCGTACAATTGCTCCTTCACAATGAGGTACGTTTACATGGTTTACTAAAATCAATCACTTCCGATCGAGGTCCTCAGTGTACCGCTCGGTTGTGGAAATCATGGTGCCATGCTCTTCACATACAAAGGAATTCATCAACCAGTTTTCATCCAGAGTCCGATGGACAAACAGAATGAGTAAATCAAGGTTTAAAACAGTATCTCTGATGTTATCTAAACAATACACAAGATTCATGGTTGGACTTGTTATGGGGAGCAGAGTTTACATATAACAATTTAAAACATGCCTTTACCAATATGTCGCCGTTTTTTGCAAATCATGGATGTCATCCTCATTTTTTGCCTTTGTTGGCTCCTTCTCTTAATACCCAAGTACCACAAATTGATGAAAAAATACAGCGTATGCAGGACTTAAGATGACAATTACGTATCAATGTCATGAAAGCCAAAACTTTGTACAAGAAGTTTGCAGATCGAAAAAGAGTACTGGGTCCGAATTATCAGCCTGGAGATAAAGTCTGGTTGTCTACAAAAAATCTGACATTCAAACATAAAAATGAATTCCATCCTCATTTTATTGGACCTTTTGAAATTCGACAACAAATAAACCCAGTAGCTTTTGAATTAAAGTTACCAAGAAATATGACAATACACCCAGTTTTCCACACATCCTTGTTAAAGCCTGCCAAATCAAATGTTCGCTCAAAACCTCCACCTGTGATTGTTGGAGATCACAAAGAATATGAGGTACATAAAATATTCGATTGTAAAAGCATACGAGGCAAAATATGGTATTTAGTTTCCTTGAAAGGCTACAGCTCCGAAGAAGATTCTTGGGAACCACGTGAAGCTATCCACGCTCCAAGATTGCTTTGCCAATTTTACAAACTGTATTCTAACGCACCCGGGTGATCCCCTGTGTCATGTTTTTGGAGGGGAGGACTGTCATGGTCCTTCCATGGCTGTTGTGGTCCTTCTATAGGTGTCCGAGTGCATGCAACGTTTCCTTTCTGGTGTGTTCGGTATATTCTCTGCGCCATGTTATATACACTCTGTACCCTATTCTTATATTGATGTAAGTGTTCGGTCATCATGTCATTACCTTGTTCCATAGTCTTTCCTTGTCCTTTTTTAGTTTTAGTTAGTCCCAAACACATGACAGACGCGCGTTCAGATCGCCGTCAGGAGTATTGCCCCTATAAATACGACCACGCCCTCAGTCGCATGCGGATTATTGCAGCTTCATCGGTGTGTGTGAAGAATTCGAGTCGGTGTTCTGTTTTCCCCTCGAATGAAGAAGAGAAAGAAACCTGAGGTAGGTCTTCCTGCTTCGTTCTGCCTCCTGCAAGTTTCTGCAGACCGCTCCTGAACATGCGTCTCCGTTCTTGATATCGCTGTCAGTCAGGTAAGCGTTGGAGCGCTCTCGCGCACAACGTCTCTCTACTATTTTGGCATCTTTGTTTCCTGAGAATGAGTAAAGAAAAAGCTGTAGGCCCTAGAAAGTGTAGGCGCAGCAGGAAAAAATGCTAATTATATCCTGCATGGGACGCAGAGGATCGGCAAGCACATGAGTGACAATGTGAACATATTCAAGTGATAATAACTGAGAAAAGATCAAAAACCCTTTGTGTTTGAATGGAATAACTTTATGCAAAGACTTCTTGGAGACACATAAAACATGTTTGTATAATTTTGCAATACCTTTATTCGAAGACTTCTGGAGACACATACAGCACGTTTGTATAATTTTGTAAAGGAACTGCAAAAAAGCATAACAGGTACTATACTTCTTTTTGTACAGGAACTATAAAGAGCTTAAACAATTACCATATTCTTGTGAAGGAACAAGGCTTTGGTCAATGCATCTTCGTTTCGGAACCCTAAACCAAAAATACCCTAGAGAGAACTATTTTGGTGCTATATCTGAACCAAAGCAAAATATTGACTCTGAGTAGGAGAACTGATAAAATCATTAACAGAAACTCTAAGACAATACTGTGAAGTATCCAACAGTAGTGAGTATTATTCATCATTCCTTTCCGGGTCTCCCTCTCCACAGTACCCTCCCTGAACCCCTTCCCCTCATCTGGCCACTCTGCTCCTCTGTTGACCTTTTTTCAGAGTCGGAGCTGCTGGAAGGTGGGCCTCTTGAGGGTACTCCTCCTGGGAAACAATCCTGACATTTTCAGTATTCTGTTTTAATAATTAGCGTAATCTAGAGTTTGGAATAATCATATTTAAGTGAAACTGTTCTTAAAAGGAATGGCCATCACTTTGACACACCATATATCATCATATTTCCAATCTGAATCTATGGTAAGCTTGTACAGTAAGTGAGAAAATTAATTTTCCTGGTCATGTTTAGTGACAAGAAAAAACTTGTTCACAACTCGTAGCAGACACATGTTAGGGAACTTTTCTGAGGCTCGAAATTGGTTAGTACATTACAAAGGGAGATACACCATAGTTTTAGGACTGCAAAAGGTGTTCACCTCAAATCATTGTATGCTCCAGGTACAAAGTGCAAGTGATCACTAACTGCTCATGAGTAGAAATCCCTTCTTAGCAGAATGAGTCGCCACATAAATTAATGTCATTGAGTGGAAGAGGTGTGGCGCAGCGGCCAGGGTGACTGACTCTGGAACACGGGGGCTCACGGTTCGATCCCCGGTGCCAGCGGCAGATCAGCCCAGCACCATGTGACTCTGGACAATAGCTCGCTTAATCTTCCCGACGGCCCCCAGTGCCTTGACACCTTCGGGTAATTGTTAGCGCTTTACAAATACTAGACATTTACATGATTAAAGTGAACGAGGTTAACATCAGCTTTTTATGGAAATAATTTAGTGTCACAGACACACAAAAGACACAGTATATGAAGGACTATCTATATTAGTTGGAAGTTCCAGTAACGTCAGCAGCAAGGTATAAATCTAGACCTTGCATTAAGGAAATGGTGTTCTGCCTTTGGGTTGCTTTTTTCAGTACCAGTGACATCTGTCTTGTTTTCATTGTGGAGGAGAAGACAATTTGTGTAACGGATATGATGACTATGTTGAAGAAGGTTGTGAGTGTTTCTCTTGAGAAGAATTTGACACCATGGATGGGAGTGTGTTATACTCATATGTGAGACGTCTGATGTGGATGTCAGCAAGTATTATATGTGTGAATATTTTGAAGGTTATACCTTTTTGATATTTTAGGTGGTGTACAGAAGAACTGGAATCTTAAGTGTGGTGCTGTTGATGCAGTGCGTAATATTGTCTATTTGTCCAGCGTAGAATGGATTCATTGTGCTTCACTTGTCAGATGCAATGCTTGATCACTTTCCTCAATCATGCAACTGAGTAATGAGTATGTGAAAGACTTAATTGCTCCAATGCCAACCACAGTTCTTACAGTCCAAGGTTACGGCACAAAATGTTGTGCTGGATGACACATCCATTAATTGACAACATCACTGGCTTGTAAATAGTTACGCTCAATATGTATATTAATTAGGCATAAACCACAGGCAAAGAGCCATGACATGCAGATCATCTTCCAAAAGCCTGATATGCTCTCCTGCTGTCTATATATTCACTTTTGGACAAAATTGTGTAACATCTCCCTAATACATTACTTTGAATTAAATGCTTCACTGTGCATCATTTTACCAGACATGCCATTCAAGATCAGAAGTCATAAACCAATCTATTGCATAGCACTACGAGCCTTCTGTTTTGATTTGAGACTCTATCAACTAACAACATACACATTATTTTTTTGTGCAGGTAACACAGATTTTTAACTATTACTGGTCCCGATGAAAGCTATATGTATAAAATAGTTCAGCTGAAAAAACATGAACCATTAGAAGAATGATTAACTACTACAATTTAATGAGCGGATGCCCTTTAATGATCGCCCTTCTTTGAGATTCGTAATTATTCACAAAGCGTAGTTTGTGAAAATATTTCTGACTCACAAAGCACACAGAGTACATTGAGAATCACACTTTTGAGGTCGCAAGGCCTCTGGTTTTGTGAATTGAAGGATTTGCGACCGCAAGAGAGTTTACTACATCAGGTCCATTATGCCACAAAGAAAAACATCTGTTCCTATGTACTTGCATAGACTGGGCATATTTGCGCTTGCTCTCTCAATCTCTACTCATTCTTTCTGACAAAGTTTAATACAGTTGTCTTTGTTCGTACTGCACTCTTGAGAAACCTGATGGTTATATGCTTTTTCTTTCAAATACTGCTGCTTTTGTTTTACTCCCAAGTCTTTTGTAAACAAGCAGACACCTTGATTTTCAACTGATTGTCATGAATAGATACTCAGATTGGCCAATGTTTACAGGGTAGCCCAGTTTGTATGAAGATGTTGGAGGAGGAATCTGTTAGAGCCATGTATACAGATTGACTTGTTATATGTGGCTTTGTTTATGTTGTTGACGTTTTCTGTTTGAAGAGTAATGAGCTTTCAGTGTTACTACGTCAGTTCATAGTCTGGTTTACCACCATTTCCTGTCTTGCTTAGATACTGCTTGTTTGGTGATGAGGTCTTGTTTGAGAGTGTCATTAGGAAACTTCTTGAAAGAGCCTTACTGTTGCTTGGCGTGTTTCCGATGACCGTGGAAGGTTTTAGTGTATAGTGGATGAAGGTTGGAAAGGGTCTCGGTTTGACTTATCTGATGGCGTTCATAAATGCCATGCAAGAGACATCATTGTGGTGAAGACAAGATTTAAAATGTTGGTGCATTTGTTCAGTGACGTGATCATGTTCATGTTCACTCTGTTGAAATAAAAGAGTGCTTCTTTCCATTTCTTGATGTTAGAATTTCCCATAAAGTTGGAGGCCTCAAAATTATTTAGTGGAATTGATTGATGGATGAAGTGGTGATGAGATCAGAATTTACTTGATGAAGATTTCAGTGGAATTAGGCGGGTCAGTGGATCAGGTTACTGCCTGAAAAGTAAATGGGTAAGTGGCAGATAAGAGCTCTATGAGTTTACGCTAGTTGGTTCCTGTAATGCATGACCAGAAAGCTGTGTGGATGGTTGTGTGGCCTTCCCGGAGCTGGTGTGCATTGGTTGATGTGTTGCATGTTGTAGCATCTGGGACTGTAAACACTTTGCTCTGTTAAAAAGCCTTTTGATCAGCAAAAGGAAATGTAAAGATATAGTGAAGAGGGATCTTATGCTCCCCGAACCTAAAATGCACCCACAGAAACCTCTCTCTTCTGCCTATCATTCACTTGCTTCCAGAAACTGCACAACAGGCAAGCGCTTATCTCGTGTATTGCCTAAAAACACTCACAGTCCTAATACAAAATGAAGATGTAGTTCATTTCAGTTTTTGTGTTAAGAACATATACAATAAAATTAAGCATTGAATAGTGTGGTACTAGTCAACGCAGAACTATAAATATATACATAACAAAACACAGTGTTTTTATGGGCCCAGGATCTTGAAGGAAGAGTGTAACCTTCCACTGACTGCTACAAATTACTTGCAGACTGGAAGGTACACACAAACAAGCATCTGTGTTACCTGTTCCACTTGGGCTCAATGAAGCAGCTGAAGTTGCTTTTGTTGGGTTATCAGTTGCGGGAATGGTTATGCTCGTTGTTTCTTTCATGGTGATTTCAGCAGGGCTGGTGACATTGGATGTGGGATGTGCTATCATACTGTCTCCTGGATCAGCTGTAGTGCTGTCTTGGATTGTGCCTTGGAAAAACAAGAGATTTGATACATGTCAAAGGCTTCATCAGTAAGATTTTATGAGATAGAAAACACAGTTCAGAATGTTTACCTTCTTTATCACTCTCAATTAGGGAAGGATCCCCGATCGGATCACATAATTCTAAAACTTAAGTTCAAGTACACCTACCTACTTAAGCAGGCTACTGTGTAGTTAAATTATATTAATGGATTACTTGTGGCCTGAATGATCCTGTAATAATGTACACCAGAGACAGACCCTTTAGAAAAGTAAATACGAATATTTTAATGTGTTTGAAGTACTTGAGTGACTGGATAGCTCGTGGTTCCTTTTCAACATTTTTATGATGAAAACCTGATTCAAATTAATAATTCAAAGCATAAATAAATAAATCAACGCTGTTACAAAAATAACTATCGCGACCTAGTGTTGAATGTGAAATAGGAACGCGTTTTGGTTTGCAAGAAGGATCACTTTCTGGAATTGAAAAAAGTGTCATACTTAACCTCAGTGGAGTTATCTTAGAGACAAGAGGAAGGTCTGCTGCTTTTTTAAATACCTAGAAAAATGATTTAAATGCGTACATTTTACATGTAGTTCTCATTTACGAATCAACCAGAGCTGTATCCATGTGCGGGATGCCATTCCGGCTGATCATGTCTGGTGCATTGTTCCTACACCTGGATTTATGAGTTTACTAGCAGGAATATCCGGCCAGCAAAATCACTTAAGGCTTTGCTAAGGGTTTTGGCCACAAATGCAGTATTCCCCGGCCTGGCCCCCTTGCCAAGTGGAGCATAGATTGCTTCCCAGGGACAGACACAGCCTGCAAAAGGCAGGTGGTAAATGGGAGCGCTAAACTCCATGGAACTGGGAATTCTGGGTGCATTTCCTGCCTAGTACAACTGAGTCCGCACAGTTGTTCCCCAATCTGTAGGCTTTAACTTTTAATTAGAGGATACAGGCATCGTTTTACTGCACAATACTGTTAACGTGTGCACCCTGTTAGTAACATGCAACTCATAATCAGGGCTTTCACGTTATAGTGTGGCACTAATGAATTCCAACGAAATGTCTCACGTTGATAGATAAATGCACAGGGGCCTTTTTCACAAAGGTAAATTTGGACATAAAAATATGTTTATGGCTTGATTTACCTTACTTACATCTACCTGCCAGTAACTAAAAAAGGCATTCCTGGAAAGTGTAAAACCCATTTATGTGGGCAAAGATCTCTGCCACGAGTGTGGAGTTCTACACACCCGTAAATCCTACTAAAGTGGTGAGAAGTGGACATTCATTGGAGTGGTCCACCTTGGAAGATTGTGAAGGTCTTCATTCACAACGTCCTCTTCTTCCCCTTTCCTCCCTGGAAAGGGTAGGAGATTTAGGGGCCGATTCCGATCTCGGCCGGTTGGGCTCCGAATCGGATTCGGCTTTACCGGATCCGATTCGGAGCCCTATTTCCCGACCGAATCGTACGTGCGTCCGGGCGAGCGAGTACGATGCGTGCGCTTGCGAAATCTCCGACCGACTTGTACGCAGGACCCGACCGCTCCGACCGACTCGCACGGGGACGACTCGCACCGCGCAATGGAGACGTTCCCCGGCCGGGTAAGTACGATGCGCACCTCGACCGCTCCGACCGACTCGCGCAGTCCGGCTCCAAGGAGCTGTCAGAGCCGCACTTTGGGGGTCCGTGTCGGACCCCCCATGGAAGCGTGAGGCACGCGAGTCGCACACAGGGGGGCCATGGGTCCCCCTACACGTGCATGTACGGTGCGACCCGCATCGACGCGAACACGATGTGAGGGCGCCCTTGTTCGCGTCATGCCCATTGAGTCAATGGGAGCCCGTGTACGGCGTCGTACGACTGGCTCCCATTGACTTCAATGGGAGTCCGACCGAATCGAGTCCGATAGCATACGTGCGCATCGTGCTCGTTCGGTCGGACTGCTAGGGTCCGGTCGGTCGGAAATCTCTCCGAGTCCGGCTCGGTCGGAGAGATTTCCGGCCCGAACCGGAATCGGCCCCTTAGTCTGTCCAATGGCTCAAAACAATTCCATTCGAGGGTGGAAAGGGGACCGGATCACCCCCAGATTTGCTCGGAATGTTGGGGAAAAGATTTCAAAGGGAAAAATATTTTCCCCCTGGGGAGAAAAAAACCCACAAAAAGATGTGCATTTTCATGGGGGATTCCATTCCCGCTGTGTAGAGTTCTCTGCGATGCAGAACGCTGCACACACGGAATAAGACACCACTGGAAATGTTACATGACCTTCCCAGGAATATGCATTGAAACTTGCAGCTAGCACAGCTCTTCATACACATTCCTGGGAATGTTTGTTCTTTCCAAAAAGTGATAAGTATGCACGCGCATGTAGGTGTAGTTTTATGCCTTTCTTTGTGAATGAGGCCCATAGTTTCCTTAGCTCCCATGAGTATAGTGTATTATGAATATCTATGTTCATAAGTGCTATGCAAAAAACAAATCTATTGTGCATGGGGAAAACGTAAACCCTTAAAAGGGTGGATTTTCAATTGCACTGCTGATTCGCGTTGCACAGACTTCCTTCACAGCTGGAAAATGTTATCTTCATGCTCTGCAAAAGTGATTAAACCGTAATCTCCGACATAAGGGATAGAGAACCTCATAACCAGCAAGGAGTAACCCACTGACATGTTTCCGTGATCTCTCACTTATTGTGTTCCAAAAGAAACTTTATGCGCCCTGATGACCTCATCTCTGAATCCTCTGCATCTGTTCTCCGGGGCCTGCCTTGGCAGTGGTTGGAAAAGGATCGAAAGTGAATTTCTGAACGAAAATATATTTGACCCAAGTAATGGAACGGGGATAAAGTAGTCTTGGACTAAATTCTTTAGCGTGCACCCCAACACTAATCAGTCTAATACCACTTCTAAATGTACAGTGGAATGAAAGGTGAGGAAGTCGTAGTACATGAAACTGTTCCACTCTTTACTTTTGCAATCCATGTTTGAAGTCTGCCTAGGGACAGCTCTAGCTGACTGTGCTAGACAGCCCTGGAATGCATACTCCTATACTTCACAGTGTGGGCGTCATGTCTACTCATGACTGGAGATCTTCTTGGTTTATTTTGCCTGATTCGATGGCTTTTCGCCATGTTTTTGTGTGCTCCAGCCTCAGGGGGAAGTTAGGCTTCGCTCTAGTTTTTGATTGGCTGAGTCTCCTTTCACTGCTGATGTTAGGGATTTTTTTTCAACCATCATTTGTAGTTTAGCGCTCCATGGGAGTGCATGTCCTGCTCCTCTGCCGCTCTGCAGCTAAATTTAACAAACTTTGGAAAAACCAATAGCAGCAAACAAGGACTGGCAAAGTGAGACCAATTGGCTTTGCCATTGCTTACTTATAGACTTTCTTAGTTAAATTCAGCACAGCAGTAACACGGTTTCGTTATATATGAACATGCATTCAGTGTCGACATGCTGTGGTAATTAATAAAAGAAAACTGCACTGATGCACAGTATCTTAGAAATATTTCAACAGATTAGACCCCAGTGACCCCATGTATAACACCCCGGTGCATATCTGTTTGTACACAGTTTCTGTAACTTTAAAACTCTTCTCTATAACATATTGCATGTGTGCTCCACTGTACATCACTCAGCCATTGTGAGAACAGTAAAACATCTTCTCAGCATACTATTGGAAAAGTAACCTTCCAGTACAAAACCTATGCTAAACATCACACACACAATTATTTGCATTATTGTGCAAAGGTGTTTGTGTGTGTGGCCCTAGCCAGCCTGTTGTTTTTTTTGTTGCAGATGTACATAGCATGAACTTGAACCAAGGGCTTTGGAACACTAGATCACATAACACTTTTTTATGCACAGGGAGATTTAGGAATTTGCCCAGAATCACAAGATGTTGAGCAAAGGCTGAGACTCAGACCTGGTTTCCATGATCCAAGGTTGGCAGTTCTGAACGTTAGGCTAAATCTTCTTCTCCAAACATCACCTGTTTGTGCACCAGCGCTAAAGAAGAGGGGAGCAGCACCATATTGTTCTAAATATGGCTACGCAATGCTCATACCTCTAGTGAAACGCAGCGCTGCAACTTTGGCTGCTGCGTTGTGTTATTTGTTTAGTAAATCAGCCCCCATTGGCAATGAAGAACAATCCATTGGAAACAGATGAACACTACAAAGGGTTACTAGACTTCTTCACTTTAAAAGTTGAAAGGGTCTGTAGCACAAGCCTCGTCTCAAATAAATATTTCCTAAATATTCCTTTCCAAATACCCCCATCGTACTTCACCTTTTAGTCCTTCGAACTGATGGGTTAGCTTTAGAAACTAGCTTTAAATATAAAAGCTTTAGGGTTAATGATGGAGTCCTAGTCAGTTCATAACTACCCATGTCCTATTCATTGTATATAGCATTTCTTTCTCTTACTACTCGCACCTGGCCACTCTAACACATGAAATGATTGCCTTATTCGTAAAAAGCTTTTTCTGACCAATAACCGCCTTATTTCAGAATGTCCTTTTCCAGGCAAAATAATTGAGAAGGACAACCTACAGAAAAAAGATGAGACCCACAACACATGCAAAGACATGCTTATTGCCAGGGACAAAGGCCAACTGATAACCCTGATTCGACTCTACCTATCTGCTGCCTATGATCCAGTGCCTCACCAGATACTTCATAAACACCTTTGAGAGTAGGTAAGGGTGTCCAGACAAACTATGGACTAGATCACAGCATACAAATTGGAACAAAACCTTCACGTCATGAACGGCTCAGCGTATTCTGGTGTTATGTTCTTCTTTGAAGAGTTTCGCCAGGATCCCTGTATTGCATCAACTCATCAATGTGCACCTAGTTCTGCAGATGCAGGCAGAGGACTGAGAGTTTCCACTGAAATAAACAAATTAACCCAGTTCTGTGTCTCTTTATTCAGTACCTGGGTAGTCTAATTTGAATTTTGTGCAAAATATTGAGCCTGGATAATTCTTCATGTAGAGAAATTCTTTCCCCTGAAGCACCCACGTAAATATGGGGATGTTTGGGGAACTATCCCTCCCTAATTGCACATTTACCTCATCAACTAAGTCTGCATGAAATTAGTGAGAGAAAAGCCATTGAGAATTTTTTGAATATGTATAGCAGGGCATGAGTCACAAAAACAACATGTCTGCTCGTTGTGGAACTCACGCACATTTATGTCTAGAAAAATGTTGCTCTCATAGTTTTACAGATGTTAGTCTACTCCATTTGCCTACGGTTGGTGAATTGTTTACTGGCCGACGATTCTAGAGGTTACAGCTCGACGGAGTAGTGGTATTGTTTGTACTCAGTGCTTTAAAAATAGATTTTCCGCAGAGAAAATACATTTCCATGTGGAGAAAACCTTCCTCTACACCCCATTGTATTGGGGGTGATCTGTACCATTTTTAGGTCGAGCCTCGAGTAGCGCGCAAACGCTGCTCTGGCAAGACTTTATGTTAGGGGGTTTGAAAAGCTGACCAGACGCTCGTGCGTCATGGCCTTTTCCCTGCGGTTACGCGCAGGGCAGACATCTGTTTCCAATTATCGTGCCCAGACGCGGGCGCGATAATTGGAAACAGATCGCTCGCTGTGGCGCGCGCCCACCACTCGCGTCGCCCCCCCTCCTCCCCGCTCGTGCCTTCAAATGCTTGTTTTGCTTGTTTTTTTGGTACATTCTTAAAGGGGGAAAAGCAATTAAACAAAGGACGAACCAACAAACAAGCAATTGCCGTACCGGACAGATCAGTGTGCTAAACATCAGAATACAGCCACTCTCTATTTCCAATGCACGACAAAATAGCGGATCACGTTTCTGTTCTGCAGACAGCAGGAAAACTCAGGGAGAGGATTTCGCTAGAATGAACAGTACTAGCGAAATGCAGGGGAGCTGTCGCCGTGGGCACACAGCAAAACTTTAGATCCAAGCGTTATAGAAAAAGACGCGCTTTTATTGTGTTTCCGCTCTTTCTATCTGTGCTGCTGTTGTCCCCTTCCTGTCAAGTCACATGTTCAGACACCAGGATGCCAGTGTTTCACTTGGTACGGTTTAACAGCCTGTCGGTAGGCATGTTGGGTGGGCAGATTGTGGATGTGACATTTGTGTACCTATAACTATTTCAGACACGTGTTCATCCTCTGCTGTATTTTGTTTACTACTATTTATTCCGTGTATAGTTGTGTATCTTTGCTTGCTTGATTGCTATTTATCACTGACATTTTCTGAATTTCTCATTTCCGGTCAACTTTTACATTTCCCTTTCACTTTCTCCTTCTTCATTCGTTCTCCGCTATGCTTATTGTCTCTGTTTGCTAAAGTAGTCTCTTTAAGGGTCTTTCATTCTTTCTTTCTTTCGTTCTTCCTCACATCTCATCGCCTGTTTACAATTCACATTTTCTATTTATCCTTCTCTAACTTTCTTTCTCCATTCACCGTTTCTTCCTTCCTTCATTCCATGATCCCAATTTCCTTATTACCTTTCCAGATTTTGTTCTCCATTTCCCTTAATTCTGTTCCTTTGTCTATTATTTTCTTTAGTTCATTTGTTCTTTCTTTTTCCTGTTTTTCTTCCTTCTTTCTTCCCCTCTTAATCACGCCTCTCTGGTTGTTTGCAATTCTCTTTTTCTATTTATTCTAACTTCTTTCTTTCTTTCCTTCTTTCTCGCCTCTCTGGTTGTTTGCAAACCTCTTTTTCTATTTATTCAAACCACTTTCTTTCTTTCTTTCTTTCTTGAGCATAAACAGCTGCAAAGTTTCACTCGATCCTCTGTTTACCTGGTTGTCAAGAAGTAGCTTCCATCAAAGCCATTCCAGATGGACATTATTGTTAAGTGCTTGGACAGAAGGTCGTGCAAAGCTTTGCTTCACGTATTCAGACAGTCCCCAATGCCCTTTTGTTCTTTAAGGGTCTTTCCAACCATCCTCTTCCTCAGGTCTCAGGTAGAGAAGGAGGATAACTCAGCCAATTGCTAAATGTCAATTGGGTTGCGCTGCTGTGTAATATCACCTGTGTTTCGGAATTTATTTTTGTGATGAAGACTTGTCTCATGCCTATTGCAAAAAAACACTGCTGTACGGCTAGGACAGTAATCACTCTGGATACCTTTATTCAAGTCACTGTGATCTTTAGAAAATTGGGACTAAAAGCCTGCCAACTTTCAGATCAATTTCACTGTGTGAGAGGAGGTCGGGGCTTTAAAGGGTGTGGTCTGTGTAGTGAGAGGGGTTGTAAGCCCATTACTTTTACGATGCACGAAGGAACTGGATTATGGGGTGAGGGTAGGGCTAGGCTTTAAGTGGGCCAGGTCCTGCCGGTGCTCAGCACCGGCAGTTCTAAAAAGCAGGTGCTGAGATGGCTCCCTATCGGGCACTGCATGTTTGCCCTCACTATCAGAGTGGAAAAATAATTCAACTCTGCAGCAGTACCACTGCTCAAAGCCTTTGATGTAACTTCAAAGAGACTCGGTTTAGTTTTTTCACAGTCTCAACATTTCCGAACTGAAGCATTTTCAATATTCTATACAATAAAGCCATAGTTGTTGCTTATTTATCTTATGCAACTAACAACCATTAACAAAGCCAACAGTCCTGACTTCTTGTAGGTGTAATGTTACTTGTTGTATCACATATCTGGATGCAATGACAGCAACAGCAAAATGCAAACACAAGGAGATGATGGACGGAGCGCTGAAACTTTTCAGACACTCACCCCCAGTCACAGATCTGGTTGAATCCATCATCGTTCTTTAGCTCACTTTGCCACCCCAGTTCAGACACAGCAATATGCAAATCAGTCTTGACCCTGTGCCTCATGGGAACAGTCCAGCCCGAACTGCCAAGCCATGTCTTCCCTGGACCGTAAACAAGCATCCTGGGACCGGTTTCGGGCTAAAAGCCCTCATCAGCCAGGCTAGCTTGAATCCAGTGGCAAAGTGAGCAAGGGACCCACGTCTGGGCATACCCTGCCAACTTAGGGCGAACAAAGCAAACACAAGGAGATGATGGACGGAGCGCTGAAACTTTTCGGACACTCACCCCCAGTCACAGATCTGAGTTGAATCCATCATCGTTCTTTAGCTCACTTTGCCACCCCAGTTCAGACACAGCTATATGCAAATCAGTCTTGACCCTGTGCCTCATGGGAACAGTCCAGCCCCAACTGCCAAGCTATGTCTTCCCTGGACCGGAAACAAGCATCCTGGGACCGGTTTCGGGCTAACAGCCCTCATCAGCTAGGCTAGCTTGAATCCAGTGGCAAAGTGAGCAAGGGACCTACGTCTGGGCATACCCTGCCAACTTAGGGCGAACAAAGCAAACACAAGGAGATGATGGACGAAGCGCTGAAACTTTTCAGACACTCACCCCCAGTCACAGATCTGGGTTGAATCCATCATCGTTCTTTAGCTCACTTTGCCACCCCAGTTCAGACACAGCTATGTGCAAATCAGTCTTGACCCTGTGCCGCATGGGAACAGTCCAGCCCGAACTGCCAAGCCATGTCTTCCCTGGACCGGAAACAAGCATCCTGGGACCGGTTTCAGGCTAACAGCCCTCATCAGCCAGGCTAGCTTGAATCCAGTGGCAAAGTGAGCAAGGGACCCACGTCTGGGCATACCTGGAACGGTCCCAGGATGCTCGTTTCCGGTCCAGGAAAGACATGGCTTGGCAGTTCGGGCTGGACTGTTCCCATGAGGCACATGGTCAAGTCTGATTTGCACATAGCTGTGTCTGAACTGGGGTGGCAAAGTGAGCTAAGAACGATGATGGATTCAACCAGATCTGTGACTGGGGGTGAGTGTCTGAAAAGTTTCAGCGCTCCGTCCATCATCTCCTTGTGCTTGCTTTGCAGCAACAGCAAAGATTTTTACTGTAAGTGTTTTTAAGCCAAGCCCTTAATTACATTGGCCATGCCCCTTTGGGAGACCCCCAGTTTTTCATCCCACTTAAAGCCCTGGGGTAGGGCTGTGTGCCAAGAACGGACCCACACCCCTACCCCCTCCTCCCCCCACACACACAAAACAAAAGCTTCTATGGCAGCTGCTAATGTCCTTGGAAGTTGGCAAAAAAAAACAACCTCCTGAACCTCTACAGTGCCACAACTCCCAACCTGAGCTGGCAACCCACAGGTCTGGACCTAGAATGTGCTGCAGTCGAAGGGAACTCGTGCCCCACTGTCAGGATACTTCATGTTCTCCTGCAACCATTCATCTTTTTTAATGTCCTAATCCCTGATGCTTCAGTATGATCCAACACCCCCACCTCTACAAACCGGAAGGTGGTTTCTCAAGTTTCACAAAATAGTATAGTCTCCACTCATCTCTGGGGCCACACTCTCACATTTTAATCCCTCCCAGCATGCTCAAACCTACCCACACACCAATTTACATTTCACTGTGTCCAAGATGGTAATTTGAGATAGGTGTTTGTCTTTGGTAGGTGGAAAGCGGTTCAGTGCAAATTAATTAACTTTGCCAGTGGAGAATCCAAGTCCATTGGTAGGTCAACAAACATGGTTTTGCAAGATTAGTCTTATTCATAACTATTGTGTTGATTAAAGCATTGGATGTGTGTAAGGGGATGCAGGGTTATTCTGTGTATTTTTAACATCTGAATCCTTATGGCAAATGATGTGGCTATGAATAACCCCAAATCATGTTATGGAGTTAAAGAGCATGCAGTAGTTTCTGGAGGAAGAGGAGCAGTCAAAGTTGTGGGCAGGAGGAAGCAGAAAATAGATAGTGTCAGTTTTACAGAGTTCAGCATTGGCGAACCGACCATGGACAGATGCTTGCATGACAGTCCGAGATTCAAGACTACAGTTGAGACAACAGTAAAACATTCGGTTATCGTCCATGTAAAGGTGATAAAAAAAGGTAATTGAGGAGACATGTCTTTTTATTTTGTCCAGGTCCTGAGAGCACTTTGCAGTGGAATCAGAGCATGGTATGCATTTTTTTGGCACCAGAAGATTAATTGATTTGCCCATAATTGCAAGATGGTGATCAAAGTTCGGGGTTCAAACTGGTTCCCCATGTTCCAAAGTCAGCAGTTCCAGCTACCAGGCCACATCTCCTCCCAGGAAGTTGGTAAAAAAATTGAGAACAAGCATTGGCATAGCCAATAGGTCTCGCCTTTGGGACCTTATAAGTGTTTAGCCATGCAACAGTTGATGTTGTTGCACCAAGGATATTGTGCTGCATAACTAAATACTTATAAGGTCCCAAAAGCGAGACCTATTGGCTATGCCAATGCTTGTTCACCAAGCAAACACAAGTCACATTTTTTTGATGTGCACAAACAATTGATTCCAGGGAGGAAACCTACGTGTAAATGTAATAATGGTCACACGTTGTGGGAGTTGCCAGTAAGGTTTGCAGAATGCTCACACCCCATCAGTCCCTTTTCTGCTGGTTTTCCTCCTATTTCCCTCTTTTCCTAGAGCTATAAAAATGGAATAGTCTACCAGGGGTGCAAGACTGTCCACTTGAAAAAAATGCATGCTTGCTCACAAATTTTTATTTTGTAATGTAGGTTTTCCATTTTAGAACAGATGCACTTTTATGTCCATAGCTGCAAAATGTTTCTTAATTAAGGCAATTAAGGACAAAGTTCCAGTTTTGTGGGTGTTCCCAACATTCCCAGGGGACACCCCATGACGTATCCATGGGATCTCCAATTCGCCCTTCTCTTAACTAAATATACAGCTGCAGATAAACCAGCAAATTGGGTCGTTTTTCTGCATTGGTAAGTTCTATCTCCACCTGATAATAAATAGCAGATGCTGATTCTATAAATTAGACTCTACAGTTGGCACTTTTTAATCAGTTATGATTCTCTATGGTGGGCAAAAGGTTTAATCAAGCACAGGATCTATATAAGGTTGGGAAAGTGCATTTCTTACAAGGGAGATCTGTGTCAAGGGCAAGTCACCTTTGTGTTAAATTTTGCAAGAAAATATAACCCCATATTAAATTATTTATGTTTCGTCATCCGAAGCTTCCATTCACACATAAACCCCCATCATAAAGCACACAAAGCGGGCAAAAGAGCAGCAATATCAGTATCGCAATAAATGCAAGAATGACTTGTTGACCACAAAACCTACCAAATGCAAGAGAGGAAGGAAAGTGCTCACAAGGAGTTGCATTCTTCCTTCTGGAGGGGCCATCAGCTATGCTCTATCCATTAAAGAAGTAGTTTTCCTTAAGTTGAATTTGCTTTTTCTTTGTCATTTATATCCTCTTGACCAATAACCAAAAGGCTTCATCCACAATCACACTTAAGCTTTACAGGCTCTAATTGAAACCGGAAAGTTACTTGTGTTTGATGGCTGCAGTAGTGAAGATTATGATGAGAAGGAGAACACACATTTTCAGGTAAATTATAGATGAAGTGTTGGGAGGAAGTGCAATTAGGCCCAGCCTAGCTATGTCTTAGCCATACAGTTTAAGAAATATATAACTGGAGTTTGTTTGTCTTCAAAGTGGCAATCAACCGGGAGTGCCTCGATTATCCTTTGTAAAAGCTTCTAGACAGCTACAGCAAACTTTGCAAGGGTATGTGTGACTGTATCTGTAAGGCATTCTCTGCGCCTACTCTTGTATCTTAGATCAGATTAGGTGAACCAAAGCAGCCACACAAAATGTGGGCAATTACAGAAGAAGAAATCCCTGAGCTACCAATCCCCAAATACTCACTTAGGATCCTTGAGGTAATTGATAAGAAAAGGAGACAAGAGAGGACAATGATATCTGATTGCAGTGTGCAAAGGCCACACTTTATGATGATAAGAAAATATTTTGAAAGAAAATTAGGGGAAGAGAAAAAGCCCAAAATAATAAAGCATAGCATTGATATATACAGACCATCTAGTATATCAACATGCCTTGCTAAGACAAAACTCAGTGTCATATTTTAGAGAAAAGATACAAGGAAGAGAAGGAATACAAATAAAGAATACAAACACCATACACCCTTCAGAATAGCACTGCTAGATATAAAATTACATTACATAGGTTAAGTCAAGGTTAAGTACAAGGATCCAAATGAGCCATAGAACTCATTAGTGTTGAGCCATACATTTTCATATCCTGCATTCAAATTGTTTCACAGTACTGATACCCTCATATTTTGAAACCATAATTAAATCGCACATCCAGTCTACTACACAAGGCTTGACAATGAACTTCCAGACATTCAAAGTTGGTTTTGCAGCAGAAACAAATGAGACTTGTGAATCAAAAGATAGTGCCATTTAGAAAGCGAAGTAGTATCGGCCTGGCCTTTGGGGAACACAGAATGAACGTGGGTAATGGGAAACATGAAAACACGACAACCTGGTACTTGGGCCCAAGCATAATAGTGTTCAGAACGCAGAAGGATTTGAATACCCTAAGTGAGCTGGGAAAAGCACAAATTTGGAATCTAAACAAAAGACTAAGCCATTCTACTAATGTGCCAGCTCTAGGCTCAGCTAAAAAAACAACCACACAAGGGTTAATAGCAACTTACACTGCCCCTCCATCAACACATCTGTCCACCAACATATAGGAACTCAGTAACTAGCTCAAGCTGTATGGGATCTGGTTCGACCCCAAGAGAAAGGCCAGACCTTTTTTTGCTGATTCAGGTTAGGTGAAGGCCCAAATGACTTCACTCCTTGGAGACAGCCCAGTTATATTTGCACCCCACACAGGTTTAGACTATAGGTTGCAAGACCCACCTTCCCATGAACCTCATCCAAAGGGCAAATTCTATACTCATCCCACACAAAGCATACTAATTGGGCCAGGGCATCTCGAGTGGCAAACCCTATGGTGCCCTGCCTTGTTAGCAAACTCAAAAAACCACTAATAGATCAAGTACTTAGTGCCCTATACAAATAATTTATTATATTGCATTACGCTACTTTACGTTACTATATGTAGAAGAGACATCGAAGAGGACCTTTCATTTGAGAACCTAGTACGCAAATCAGTTCAATATAAACTTTCTGTCCAAAAGTTCTGGAACCTATTACAGTTCCAATGTAGATGCATTAGGGAACCATCTACATTACTGCAAGCTCTGCATATTTTCCAATCAGCTTTCCATTCTTACAGGAATCCAGTAGATTCTGTAGAAGTTGGTTTGTAGCATGTATAGCAAGTTCAAGTGAAAGGTAGCTTTGGAAACCATCCTTAAAGCACCCTGCCATACTCGTGTAACATTAAATCCAGGCCTAAGCTCAAAAGCCTGTGATATTCCTAGAGTCAGACCCATATTCTTACTTATTATTAAATCTGTTGTTTGAGGCAAGGGAGGTGTTGGGAGGAAAGATATGTAGGAGATATTGAAGAGAAGGGAGAAGTGTTGAATAAGTAGAAGAAGGGGGAATGGACTCTACATCTAAACCATTTCCAGACCTTTATGAGACATGCTAAGTTTACAGGAGACGCCTCTGTGACCTCCGTTACCTATTCTGTGTGCCTTTGCGGAGTTATGCTATGGTTTGATTCAGTCAATCGAGTTGTGTCCACTGACAGGCAACTGTTTTAATAAATAATTTTTTGTTTTATTTTTTCTGTTAACTGTCAGCTTGTTTAGGGGCTGATTTAGAGTTTGGCGGATGGGTTACTCCATCACAAACGTGAGGGATTTCCCATCCGCCTTATTACAAGTGCATTATATCCTATGGCACTTGTAATACGACGGACAGGATATCCTTCACATTTGTGACAGAGTAACTGTCTGGCAAACTCTGAATCAGGCTCCATGTCTTTAAAATCAACTGAATAATGCTTGATCAGCAAGATTAATATTATTATCATATTTGAAGTACACTGGACAATACATGTTAAAAACGTGCATTGCCTTACAAAATTGAATGAATTATTCTCAGTATGAGCTAAAGTTGTACTGAGTACAAAAGAGTAGTGCACTGAGAAGAAAGTGAAGCCTGGTCGAACAGTATAATGGAATGGACACTGCTAACAATGGATCAACGTGGCCTGCGAATCCACCACTATGAGGGTGATACGAACAACAACAGGGGTATCGATTCACCAAATGAAAGTGACACCATATACCCATTGACTCTAATTTGTTCCAGGAAGGCATGTCAGATGCCCCTAACATCACAACAACTGACACTGCTGAAGTTCCATAATAATGGCATGATTAGTATAACATAATAGCAACAAGGGGTTTGGCCCTAGGCGGCTGGAAGGGCCGTATTAAACTAAGAGCAAGAAGTGTCCTAGCCGTCACCTTTCAAATGCTGCTACATTAATTTAACAGACTATGAACCAACAATTCAATTGATATTGGCTTGAGGCATTTATTTGCTGCTCATTTCTATGTACTTTACTCCAAATTTGAATCATGGGTCAGAGAAGTTACATACGTTTCAGTCTAGAACAAATTACACTTATTTATGCCACAGATCAAATAAAAACATACAAACTTTATGGTGAAGTAGTGTGATGTAAAAAACAATACATGAACAAGTGATACAAAACAACAAATTATGCAAACATTATGTCACCAGTCTTAATTCACAAACAAAGCAGCTACTTGGATAAAACTATACAGAGCACAAACAATGTGTGGAAATCAGCATTCCCTAGTGTATTGATTTGTTTTGCTCATATTAAAATATTTGTTTCCACGACACTACAGAGTTACAAAGAAGTGCTTCATTTGTGTGTTCCTAATTCTGATATATTCTAAAATATTTGTACAGTTCATTTTCTGCTATTAAAATTATATTGTGTGCTAGAAATAACATAACATCCTACAGCCTTTTCCACGCCCAGAACCCAGCAAGATTGGCACACAAATCCTCTCACTTTGCAGTCAGAGAAAGAAAAGTAAAACCAACCTCCCTCAGAAGACAGAGCCTAACATTTAACCTGTCTTTGAATGCACAGCAAATGTAGCAAGATAAAAACAAAATTTAAAGGCCTGTTTACTGTTCATTCTCTGAATTTCAGAATGGTTATTTGGGGGGCAGGGGGTGCTTCAGCACTTCCAACCCCCTACTTCCAGTACCTACAGCATGGGTGTGAAATTGAGGAAAAGGATTGTTTAAGTTATGCTATTAGTAAAGAGCACTAACCAAAAGAAACGAATTCTGAGACAGAACGTGCTTCCTCACAGGAATGTGAGATTAATGATCAAAATGGCAACAATAAGTATAAACAGTCAAACAGAAAGATAGGAGGCAGGTAACCTATTCCAAGAAATACAGCACGTTTACTGCTTCCTGAACTAGCTTTCAAGGGAGACAACTGAAAACACATGTATTCTCATGGAGTGCCTCACAAAAAAGAGAAAAAGAGTTCCCAGAAAGCGAGCAGTCATGGATGCATGCAAGGAGACCGACAGAGAGGTGGTAAAAAGGCTATGCTCCACAAGAGACACAAAGACATGCTGGACAGTCTAAAACAAATAAAGCCAGAAAATAGAAAGCAAATAAATGTGAGTTACAAAACACAAATACATTCCTAGGGAAGCTTTCAACATGTCCCCATATTTCTTTGCAACCGGTAGGCTTTGACCTAAAAGCTTTAACCCCTTCGCTGCTAGGCCTTTTCCCTGTGCTAAGCCTTGTTTTGGCTATTTGGGGTAGTTTGCACTTAGGCCCCTGTAACTTTTTGACCACATAAGGTATCCACGCCAAATTAGCGTCCTTTTCTTCCAACATCATGGGGATTCTAAAGGTACCCAGAGTTTGTGGATTCCCCTGGAGGGGACCCAGAAATTAGCCAAAATACAGCAAATATTTTTTTTAATAATGGGAAAAAAGTGCTGCAAATGAAAGCGTCTGGTTTTTTCCCTGCAAATGGTATCAACAAAGGGATTGTGGGGCTGAAATCACCATTTTCCCAGCTTTCAGGGACTGACAGACTTTTGTCAGAAAACACACATTTTTTACACAGTTTTGGCATTTTACTGGAACATAGCCTATTTGTGCTATTTTTTGTGCTTTCAACCTTCTTCCAGTTAATGGTAGAACTGGGTATGAAAGCAATAATGGATTCAGGAAAGCTATACATTTTAGAAAAGTAGACAAAAATCTGAAATCAGCAAGGGGTCATTTGTGTAGATCCTTCAAGGTTTATTTATAGAAACTAACAGTTGAAAATAGGAAAAATTGAAAATGAGTTGAAAAAAACAGCCATTTGTGCCAACGTTTTCACCTGTAACTTCTTCTAATTGTGACAGATGTTTGAAAGCAATATACCGTTACATCCGCTGGACCTTTCTGGTTGTGGGGATATATAGGACTTGTAGGTTCACCAAGAACCCGACAAACCCAGAGCCAATAACTGAGCAGCGTCTTGCAATGGTTTTTTTTATTATGTACCGGGTATAGAGCAATTAATTTAGGAAAATATATACAGTGAAAAATCGGGATGAAAGACACCTATGTATTTCCGAAATTGGAACAAAATATAGAGTTTAGAAACAGTAGCTATTTGCACATTTCCGAAATTGTGAGTACCCATACTAGCATGAGAATTATAGGACATTTTTCAAAGTGACTTCTTTTTACACATTGTCTTTCATTTGGAAGGCAGAAATGCATCGAAAGTCAATAGGTAATAACAGTTGCTCTACAATTCTGTGTTACCCTAAGTCTCCCGATAAAAATGGTACCTCACTTGTGTGGGTAGGCCTAGTGCCCGCGACAGGAAACGGCTCAAAACGCAACGTGGACACACTTCATTTTTACAGTGAAAACTGACCCTTTTTTTGCAAAGTGCCTAGCTGTAGGTTTTGAACCCTAGCAATGCCGGCACCTAGGGAAACCTAGCAAACCTATACATTTTTGAAAACTAGACACTCAGGGGAAACCAGGATGGGGTGACTTGTCTGGCTCTCACCAGGTTCTGTTACCCAGAATCCCTTGCAAACCTCAAACTTTGTCAAAAAAACACATTTTCCTCACATTTCTGTGGTGGAAAGTTCTGGAATCTGCGTGGATCCACAAAATTCTACCCACCCCGCATTCCCCAAAGTCTTCCGAGAAAAATGGTACCTCACTTGTGTGGGTAGGCCTAGTGCCCGTGACAGGAAACGGCCCAAAACGCAACGTGGACACACCACATTTTCACAGTGAAAACGGACCCTTTTTTTGCAAAGTGCCTAGCTGTAGATTTTGAACCCTAGCTCTGCCGGCACCTAGGAAAACCTAGCAAACCTATAAATTTTTGAAAACTAGACACCCAGTGGATTCCAGAATGGGGTGACTTGTCTGGCTCTCACCAGGTTCTGTAACCCAGACTCCCTTGCAAACCTCAAACACAAAATTCTGGGTAGGAAAACGTTGGGGGGCTCACGCAAGCCATACCTTGCTGGACTCCCCCGGGTGTCTAGTTTTCAGAAATGTGTGGGTTTGGTAGGTTTCCCAAGATGGCCACCGAGCCCGGGGCCAAAAACCCAGGAGACCCCCTTGCAAAACCAGGTTGTTTTCTGATATGTAATTTTGATGTCTCCGCAATATGTTTTGGGCCGTTGCCTGTCGCGGGTACTTGACCCACGCACGCGACTGAAGTACCATTTTTATCAGGAGACCTGGGGAACGCTGGATGGTAGGAAATTTGTGGATCCACGCACATTCCATCACAGAAATGTGAGGAAAATGTTTTTTTTTTTTTTTACAAAGTTTGAGGTTTGCAAGGGAATCTGGGTAACAGAACCTGGTGAGAGACAGACAAGTCACACCATCCTGGATTCCCCTGTGTGTCTAGTTTTTCAAAAATGTACAGGTTAGCTAGGTTTCCCTAAGTACCGGCTGCGCTAGGGCCCAAAATCCACAGGTAGGCACATTTGCAGAAAAACTGTGGCTATTTGTTTGGGGGGTGGGGACATTGGTATGCCCATTCTGGGCAGCCCCCACGCATAAAAAAGCCAGCGTAATCGCTGGCGCCTATTGGGCTTTCTGACGCCCCCTGGGGGGCAGATCAGGGGCTACTGCCCCCATCTATCTCCTGGGGGGGCAGAAAGACTGTGGCATTTTTGAGGGTGGTGGGGGCATTGGCATGCCAATTCTGGTCAGCCCATACCCCTGAATTAAAAAAAAATATTCCCTGATGCCTATTGGGCTTTCTGCCCCCCCCCCCCGGAGGCAGATAAGGGGCTTTTGCCCCTATCTGCCTCCCGGGGAAGGGGCAGAAAGACTGTGGCAATTTTTTTTGGGGTGGGGGCATTGGCATGCCCATTCTGGGCAGCCCCAACCCCTACGTATATATAAAAAAAATCAGTTGCCTTGTGGGCTTTCTGCCCCCTGGGGGGCATATCAGGGGCTACTGCCCCCATCTGCCTCCTGGAGGGGGGGGCAGAAAGACTGGCATTTTTTTGGGGGGGGCATTGGCATGCCCATTCTGGGCAGCCCCCGCCTTAAACTTTGGAAGAAAACAAATCCCTGGTGCCTTGTGGGCTTTCTGCCCCCCCGGGGGGCAGATAAGTCGCTATTGCCCCATCTGCCTCCCATGGGGGGGCAGAAAGACTGTAGCATTTTTTTGGGTGGGGGCATTGGCATGCCCATTCTGGCCAACCCCCACCCCTATGTATATATAAAATAAAAAAATCCCTGGGGCCTAGTGGGCTTTCTGCCCCCCCGGGAGGCAAATCGGGGGCTATTACCCCCATTTGCCTCCTGGGGGGGGGGCAGAAAGTCTTATGCCGTCTTTGGGGGGATAGGGTGGGGGAATTGGCATGCCCATTCTGGGCAGCCCCCACCCCTGGCATATAAAAAAAAATCCTTGGCGCCTAGGGTGGGGGGGCAGAAAGGCTGTCTGGCAAACTTTTATGGGGGGAGCAAAGGCCCTTGCCCAAGGGCCGATCCCCAAGCAGGGATCCACTAGGGAAGGGTACCATTGGAAAGGGGAGATTCTCCCCTTTCCTAAGATACCCCTCCCATGTTTTTCGGTGCTCAGGGGGCTGAGATAGCCCCACAAGCACCGAAACTGTGAAACTGAAACTAAGTTTCAGTTTTGTTTTCTTTGTAATGACGACAGCGCGCCATGCGCACGATCGTCATTCCAATGAAAACCCTAACCATGCTTTGGGAGGTTGGGGAAGCTCTTCCCCACCTCCCAAAGCAAAAAAAAAAATGGGAAATCCCTCTGCTGTTTACAGCAGAGGGATTTTTTTAAAGTGTGCTCATTTTTTTATTTTTATTTTTTAATATATTTTTATTGTTTTAATACAAACAACACATATAGATTCAATATACAAATAAGTATGCAATCGGGTTAGCATGCAATGAGGCGTGGCATGAGCAAGGACAATTACTAACATCAGGCAAATGCTCATACCGCTATAAATCACAGTCCCAGGAAACTGCTATCCATATGTCCTCGTCGCCCAACCTGTTGGTTCAAGTGCAATTATCTCTCTTGTCAGAATGTCAAAAAGAAAATATATATGCCCTCTTGTCATGAACCTGGCATTGCTGAAATGTAGACTCCCGCCCCTCCTTTGTATCCCACCCCCCACCCTATTGGCGTAACAACTATATACATTTATTTGTAATTACATGATTCAGCTGCATTGGCATTAATCAAAAGTACAACATCAAGCGTTGACACAGTTCTCGTCTGTCAGAGGTAGCCCCCAAGCAAGACACCAGAGTGCCCATCTCCCCAAGATAGGGCAAACCCTCAAGGCAACGCATCTAAAGCTGGCGCGTCTGAATCCAGGTCAGAGTTCGTGTCCGGAATTTTTAATAATACCACCAATGCCTCCCAGGCCCTCGCCATCTCTAGTGCCTTTTCGCTGTTGGCGCGGGTCGCCAGCTGCAGTCTCGTAGTCCCTTCGCATTCCGCCCACTTAAGAAATTCGGCTTCCCATCTCCGATAGCTAGGACCCTTCCTGGCCTTCCAGTGAGTTGTGATTTCCCTCTTTGCTAGCAAAAGCCCTAAATCTATGAATTTGCTCGTTACCTTGTTCTTAGAGGTGTGAGGAAACCAGTGTAACAAACAGAGGCCTATGGTGGGTTCTATGTCTCTAGTCATCCTGCAGAAGTGTTACCACCTCCTCCCAATACGTTCCCAGCTGAGGGCACCCCCACATAATGTGGGAGAAGTCTGCTCCCACTGTACTGCAGCGCGGGCACATTGCCGAATTCCCTTTAAAATGCTGGTTAATTTTTGCTGGTGTAAGATAAGCCCTGTGGAGTATATACAAATGTACCAGTTGGAAGCGTGCGTTCCTCGTGCTTTTCCATGCTCGTTCCATTAAACCCGCCCATGCTTTCTCAGGGATTTCCACACCTAAGTCTTCCTCCCATTTTTGTCGAAGTGAACACAGAGGGGTGAGTCTCTCGTGCGTCATTCGACGGTACAAGCACGTAACCGCCTTAATGGTGCCCGCTGCCATAACTACGTATTGACAAGCCATTGAGGTTGGAGGTTCTCTCAGCCCCTCCTTCCAATGTGCTTGAATGGCCGTCATGAGCGCCATATGCATCAAGTAGTCCCCCCGGGCCAGTTCAAATCTGTCTTGTAATACCTCATAAGGAAGTACAACTCCATCCTCATATAAATCCCCCACGGTGGTCAGGCCCCTCGCCGCCCAGTCATTCAACGCCCCCCAATTGCCCCCATGTGGTAGGGCAGCGCACATTACTAGCGGGATCTCGGGGGCATATGGCCGCGCAATGTGTGCTCGGCGTTGGCTTCTGTTCCAGCAGAGTTTAAAAGTCACCATTGCTCGAGTGAGAGAGGAGGTCGGGAGCGGCAATTGCAATATCAATCTTGACAGCGTCTGTCTAGGAACCTGATTCCCATCAATATCAGGTGGGTCGCGAAATGTCCATGCAATCGTCTGAGTAAGCCACTGCAACTGCGCCGCTAAATAGTACGTTTCATAGTCTGGGACTGCCAAGCCGCCCTCCGATCTCGGTCTCAGCAGTGTGTTAAGTGCCACCCGAGGCCCAGAGGAACCCAACCATCATTGATCGAAGCTGCTTAAAAACAGAGGCCGGGATCCAAATAGGCAGCGTTCTAAAATAATACAACTGCCGGGGGAGTGCAATCATCTTAAGAAGGGCCACCCGCCCAGCTACCCAGAGAGGAAGTGTGCCCCAAAATTCGATACAGCCCTTGAGTCCTCTAATGGCCCTGCCCACGTTACCCTCCAATAAGTCGGGTTGGGTATAATAAATACGGGTACCGAGGTACGTCAGGCATTGACGCTCCCATTGTATTCCCTGCGTTGTCAGTGGACCTTCAGTCGTAGGTGCTGTAGGAAACAAACAAGTCTTTGCCCAGTTTACTTTAAGACCAGCAATGGCGCCAAGGTCAGCCAACAGAGTCTTAGCAACCCGAAGAGCGTCCTCCGTGTCCGCCAAAAACATAAGATCGTCAGCATAAAGTGCGATGTGGTGGACGTGTGCGCGCACTTGAAGTCCCTGATAATGTAAACCCGTCCTGGCCCGGGCTGCCAGCGGCTCCATGGCCAGGGCGAATAGCAGTGGGGATAGGGGGCAACCCTGTCTCGTTCCCCGGCCCACAACACAGGCATCTGAAATTATCCCACCCGTTTTAACCCGCGGTGTAGACTGGCGATATAAGAGAGCTGTCCAGTCCACAAAATCATCCCCCAGGCCAAACCGCCGCATAACTTGGAACAAATATGACCATTCCAAGCTGTCAAAAGCCTTTTCAATATCTATTGCCAACACAGCAGCGGAGGGCTTGGGATACGTATCAGTATCCAAAATATTAAGAAGGCGCCGCACATTCTGGGCTGTATTCCGGGACGGTATTTTTTAAAGTGTGCTCATGACAGAATGGTTCCGTCATGAGCATGGAAGGGGCTAAAAAGGGGATTTTAGCCCATCCAATACTTACCATTTGGTTGACCTCTCCGTCACTCTCAGTTCCATGGTCCTCAATGGCCAGCATGCGCAGGCGTCAATTCCTCTTCGTATATGGTCGTCCTTTCCATGTAGCATGGAACAAGTACTAATTAATTAATCCTTATTGGTGTCTGTTAGAACTGGGGGTCTCTAGTTGGCAGAGGTAGGTACCTTTGTCCAAATAGGGACCCTTGCTTCTAGTCAGGGTAAGGGGGATACACTACTAAAATAACCCCTGCTCACCCCCTTGGTAGCTCGGCACGAGCAGGCAGGCTTATCTCAGAGGCAGTGTGTAAAGCATTTGTGAATACATACAGTAATACAGTGACAACACTACAGATGGACACCACACAAGTTGTATATAAAAATAAGTACTCTTTATATAGACTTAACACAAGACCAGAATGACAAAAATCCACAATACAATAGAAATATGACTGTCAAAATGGTAGAAAATAGTTCAGTTCAAAGGCAGGTGATAAATGCGACACTCTACGTTCAATGTACCTTTGGATGCGTAACGCGATACAAACAAAAGAGTTGCAGGGAAGGTGATGCGTCGGTTCCTTACACGCAAGAACGGTGATGCGTTGGTTCTTTGCTCCGGGGGAGGTGATGCGTCGGTTCCCTACTGCTGCGTAGGGGACGGTGATGCATCGGTTCCTTACCGGAGAGGAGGTGATGCGTCGGTTTCTTACTGCGCTTCTGTGGCGATGCGACCAGCAGCGCCTCAATGCGATGACGACCCGGTGCAATGAAACAAACTGGCGTCTTCTTCTCGATGCGACAACAAAGGGGGCGATGCGTGCACGCCCGACGGCTGTGCGGCGACTCGGTGAATCTTCTGAGCCGCGACAGGCCCTGGGACACGCTTCTCCGATGATGCGACGGCGTCTGCTGCAACGGCGACACTCTTCTCCGGTGATGCGAGGCGCTTCGGTGATGCGATGGCAACAGCGGCGGCACGCTTTCTCGGCGATGCAACGACAACTGCTGCGGCGGTGACACGCTTCTTCTTCGTGAGTCGCGCTTCCAGCTCCCAGCGACACGCAGTCTCTCAGAAGGCCCAACACAACAGTAGGCACTTCAAATTCCCAGCAAGGGAATACAGGGGAGCTGGTTGGTGAAGTCTTGTATCCCTGAGACTTCAGCAGGAGGCAAGCTCAATCTTCAAGCCCTTGGAGATTTTCTGCAAAATGATGAAAGTAAGCACAAAATTCCTTTCTCCTTTCTTTGGCAATCAGGCAACCACTGCAGGCTAATCCCTCAAACAGCACACAGCATAGGGATAGTCTTCTCCTTCAGTTTCTCTGGTTCCTCTCCTCAGCAAAGGTTCTTCTTGTTTCCCAGAAGTGATCTAAAATCTTGGGATCTGGGCCCCAGTATGTATACCCATAAATCCTTTGTCCTCTGAAGGCAGTTCTGGGTGCATTCTTCCAGTGCACACCTTCTTCCTTTGTCAATGTGGGCCAGGGACATCAGACGCACCACAGGAGGTGGAGCCAGCATTGTGGAAGGCAGGCACAGCCCTATTCAGGCCCAGGTGCTACTCCTCCCACCACTCTACATGCAGATAGTTCTATTCAGCCCTGTGCTGACTCACCCTGTCTCCTGGAGTCCCCCAGCCTCTGTCACTCACAAACCCAGACATACAATACACAAGCTAGCAGAGGCAGGCTGGATGGTTAGGCAAGAAAATACCTACTTTCTAAAAGTGGTATTTTCAAACACAGAATGTTAAAACCAACTTCACTAAAAGATGTATTTGATCATTCTGAGTTCAGGCATACTAAATTCGTTTTTCTACCATGTTCCCTGGGTCAGTTAGGATTATAAGATGTTATAATCAAACTGCCCATTCTGGCTTATGGGGACAGGTAGCCTTGCAATAGTGAAAAACGAAATTGGCTGTAATTCACTATCAGGACATGCCACACCCACCTACCTTACACATACAATGCACCCTGCCCTAGGGCCTACCTTAGGGGTGCCTAATATGCAGGAAAGGGAAGGTTTGGGGACTGGTAAGTGGGTGCACTTACCAAGTCGACATGGCAGTACCAGACTGCACACAGGCTCTGCAATGGCAGGCCTGAGACACACTTTACAAGCTGCTCCTGTGGGTGGCACACCAGTGCTGCAAGCCCACCAGCAGCATTTGATTCACAGGCCCTGGGCACAACCAGTGCACTGTACTAGAGTCTGACAGTGAATCAAATAGGCCAAACATGGAGTCACTAATCCACACATTAATTTACCATAGGGAGCACTTGCACTTTGGCACTGATTAGCAGTGGCAAAGTGCCCAAAGCATCTAAACCAGCAAAAACATGTCAACAACAGAGGAGGCATAGCGAAAAAATGGAAGGGAGACCCACGCCAAGGATGCCAGGTCTAACAGTGTCCTTCCCCTGCTTGTGACCACATTACATTGCATTACCGGAGCTCCATAAGTGTATCCTCTATACACCCAGGAAGTTGCAAACATACAAAATCTATATCCAGCATGGATGGGCCAAGGACTCTGATGCACCAACCTGATAGAGCAATTTACAAAAAGGTGTAAAAGGCCAGTAGATGACACTTTTGAGGACTGGCAGATAAAAAGGCCAGTTTTGCATACATAAAAGGGATCGCTACCAACTTGCAGAGCCCCACTCAAGGGTCTCAATCCGTATCGTGAATTCATGCGAATTCATGATCATCGTATGTGCTAAAGCAGAGGTAAAAAACCTACAGCTTGACATGATGAATTTGAGACAGGGATGCATGCTCTCAAGAGCCTTGCAAGGGACCTTGTTCCCAACAGTTTCAAAATCCAAAACCGCAAAGTAGACTACTCCACATACTACATTCATGCTGCTACTGTGGGAGCATGCTTGGGTTATGTAATAATGTTGACTTTTATTGTGTCATATCTCTCAAAATTAGTGTTTTGTTTTTAGTTCTGCAGACTTCTTTCTACTAACATCCAAGAACTTTTTCCCAAGACCTTCCCCATGACGCCATTTTCTTATCTGTTCAGACAAGGTACGTGAACAGCATGGAGAGGACTCAGCAGACTATGATAAGGACAGAATATACAACAAGCGCAAAAGCAAACAATGGTGCTCCTGATTTAGAGATAGGGCATGCACTTCTCATCACCCAGTTGATTTTTAGGTCTCGCCTAGGCAGGCTTGCGCTGTCTCATCGAGACATGCTGTATTTAGGTATGGGCTTGAAGCTCCACCCATCTTTTCAATTGGCTCATGTTACTGTCTGTTCTAAATGGTTGCTTTTGATTCGTGACTAGGCTTAGTAGTCCCTCCTTAGTACCGCCTTTTCTCCTTTTGTAACCTCCCATGAGGACTGGCTCTTTTACTTGTGTTGTTACTCGGTATGTTTTATTTACAGTCTGTGAGCACTAGTTTCTTAAATTACTTTCTCCTGCCTGCCATTGCAGGCAGGACATGCTCTCTCGCAACTGTTTTTTTACCAGCAGACACGCCTTGTGGCCATGCCTTTCTCTATGCCGGCCTGTATTTAGTGCTTGACAAAATAATGTTTGGTTTTTTTAAAAGCTCCCCATTCCATGCTTTCATTTTAATGGTGGCTGTGACCCTTTCTTTGGATACAGCTCGCCCTATTCAGCTTCACAAACAAATGCTATTTTTTTGCAAAAGCGCTGCATTCCGCACTTTCACTTTAATAGTGGCAGTGCCCCTTTCTTTAGACACGGCTCGCCCTATTCAGCATATCAAGCTGATTACAGTGAGGCATTGACAAACAAATGTTTTTTTTTTGTAAAAGAGCCCATGTTGCGCTTTCACTTTAATTGCAGCCTCGCCCCTTTCTTTACAGGCGGCTCACCGTATTCAGCTTGCATTGTTCTTTACTGTTACCATGGCTTGTTCTATCCGGTCTTCTTTCTGAAGTCCCGGATTCTTTGATTTATCGCAAGCCATGCTGAATACAGCGGTCCAATGAGGGAACCAATGGGTGGGTTTGAGGCTGCTCACATTTGCAAGTAGAACCAATGGGGGCGGCAGTAGACTGTCAGTCAATCCCAGCCTGCGCAGTTCCCAGGGGAAAAGAAAAACTCCTCAACGGAAGTGTGACATTCCTGCTTTGGTTTGGAGTGCGCCCTCACGGTAAGTCAGTAATTCAGCCCTGTCAAAAGTTCTGCACTAGGAGTTTTCGTATTGCCAGTTTGGCATTTTGCTTTCTTGCCAGAAGTGTGCATTTCGGAATGGAAGTAGCATATGGTGATTTTACGAATAAACATTTGTTGAACTGCAGTGTGTGTGCTCTCCGAGGCTGAATACTTGGTTTGTGAGGCTTATTCCTCGTTTGAAATGTAGGTAAAGCCTCTAGAGAAAAAATGCCGGTATTATGGTGGTTAAGAGTTGAAAGAGTCTTGCTGTTTCTTGGCAACGAGGTCCACCCACTGATCACGGGCCTCTGAAGTGATCAGTCAGGTGTGGTGCTGGATTTGCACGGGCGGGTCAAACCTCCAGTAGTGAGTCCCGAAGTAAGACTGCACAGGCTGTAGAGCTTGGATTGGTAGCCGTGGGATTTATTTGTGGGGAGACTCGCAATAAGTCACACACCTCGTTTCTATGTGGAATATGACTCAGTGGGTGCTGATGTGACCTGTGTCTCCAGCCATCCCTTGCCACTATTCTGGAAGAAGCTTGCTGTGCCTTCAGCAGGCTCCCTGCCCCCTAGCCGAGAGCTGACCTTCCAGTCTGAGAGAAAGTTCTCCTAGTGGAGACTCTGGCCACTGTGCTCAAGTTAAACACATTGCAATAGGGGCCGCAGCATACCTTTAACAGTGACCCCGTAAAGAGCAGATTAATTGCAGACACTGCTGCAGTAGTAACATTTCACCATTTAGAGTGAGTAAACAACTTAAATATTACTTGTGCAAATCAGTCCACTATGATTCAGAGCAGCAGCAGTTTCACAGGTACTGAGAAAGGCAATCCTCCCTCTCTACATTCCTCAGCATCCCCCCAGGGGCCGCCTGCACTTTAATAACAAGACTCAGTGGCGGTGTGCATAGCACTGGTGTTTGTCCTGCACTGCCGTATGTCAGCTATTTTCAGGGCCACTGGAATTATGTGTTTGTGCGGGAGCAGCATTTTTTGTACAATTATGAATTTGCCATATAATCTATCATCTACTGTATAATCTGCAGATTTTAACAGAAAAAAATTGTTTCTAGCTTAAATGGTCCAAAAGTTTCTAAAAATGCAGCGACACATGTTGCTGCACAGTGGAAGGTTCTTTGCATAGGTTCACTGGTTACCTTTCTGTTGCTTATTACTATATTTGGGACATAAACCAACACTAATAATGTGCAACCAATGCCCAGACAGTGTTAACAAGTGTAAAAATGAGAAAATAATAAATACTATCACAGAATGTACCACATGCTGCATAATTTGCCTTTTCTTGCCACTTAATTTAGTCAACCCTGCCACATAAATTGCCCTCTGCTGCCGCATAATTCCAGTGGCTCTGGCTATACTTCAGTTAAGCTCAGTCAGCGGTTCACAATTATTACATGCTGGAGGTAAACTACTTTAAGAAGAATGATACCAATATATTACCAAAATACCCAACTTGTATGTTTTGACACATATAATTTAACTCTCTTTTGCAGTTTCTCACAAGAATGGTATTATATTTCTCTACAAAGTATTAATATTGCTGATTGAAGAGCAACTCAATCAATATAAAATAATTCTTTATAGTGTGGAACCTACTGTTGCTTGCCCTTAATATTACATATGTCTTTATTTTAAATTGTGTGACACCACATGCTTGCAGTGACATAAAAGTGAAGCTATAAGTCCTATAGTGCTATTTGCTATTCTTGTTGCTAGAATCCTCGTACTCACTGAAGGCGGCACACATAATGGGGCCACTTGCCAGCAATAGCTTGCCGACCCACCCATCCCATAATGCAGTTGTATAGACTACATAGGCCGTCATCATTGCAGTTTCACTACTCTGCAGTGCAGGTTAGTAGTCCCATGTCATCATGGCAGTCCCTTAAGCTCATCTGCTATGCTGATAAAATAAATTTGATGGAAGTCATATTGCACATTTATTTGCAGCATTTAATGTTTTCACATTAAAACTACTTAAGTATAACTAGCATACTCGAGGGTAAAAGGTGTAGTCATTATTCGATATCTTCTGAGCCTCACTCTTGCTCCCTCCGTGTACTGGCCACCAACTGTCTTTTTGCTTTATTTTATTTTTTTAAATGATTGTTAAAACGCTTTAAGCCACACAATGGTTGGTGCATGCCAACTGAGTCCACATACATACAAACCATAACACATGGGAAAAAGACATTGTCATTTACAGAGCCAATATCTCTAACTCCAGCAAATGCAAGACCAATTGCATTGCAAATGCTTGTTTCTACTTGTCTCTGGTCACATGCATGGAATGCAGTACTTTGGGTTTATCTTATTGTCCAAGAGGATGAACAATGAAATCCTGGAAGAAGATGTGTGTGTGCTGGTAGCCCTTAGGTCATCTCCCTCATACACAGTGGAAGCTAGTATGCATCGTTATGCATGACTTGCTTGTCGAAATGACATTGTCCTCTTTCCTACTTCTACTTGGCATTTGGATTAATTAATTCCTGAAAGAGTCACCTGTGTAGGATAATAGTCACACTCTTTCCCTCGTGTCCCCCAGTGCCGTTGAATCAAGCATGCTCTCACTATGATACAGCAGTCTTTGGTAGAGTTGTGTGGTAGGCTTCCCCTTATCATTGCCTGTCGAAACCTCTGCGTGCTTACTTAGTGTCGCAAGGCTCACAAAACTTTAAGGACTTAGATCCACCAGCAATCAAGGCCTACTTGTCAGGCTCACGCAGTGCAACAGAGATCACTGCTGATTCAGTGAAGAGCTAGTAAGTAGATGTTGAAGCTGCCATGCTCACCTAGTGCTCCATCAAGTTTGTGCTATACAAAACTCAATAAAAAAAATTCCAAAAATATTAGGCAGGTTATATGTCAGTGTTTATCAAGGCTGTCCTGCTCTCAGATTGCTGTGTGGACCGCCGGTATGTAGGGTTATTCAGGGCACTCTCCCAGAGGTATGGGATCTGTTGTGCTCCCACATTGCTGCTGCAGCTTCTGCTATGGTTGGGACCCCTTATATTAGGCTAAGGAAGCTAGCATGCTCACACAGTGTGGCAGAGGTTGCAGCTGCTTCACTGTAGGGCCAGTCAATGGGGGCGGAAGGTGTCATGCTCACTCACTGCTTCGGTGGTCTGTGGTGCTCAATAAAGGCCAGGTTCCCAGGGCAGTATCTGAGGACCTGCTTTGCTCCCAGATTGCTGCATGAGTCACGGATGCATTCTGCTGGTCAGGGTCGTACATCAGCAGATGTGGCAGCTGTTGTGCTGACACATCGCTGCATGGTCACTTCTGCTAGGTTTGGACACCGCGTCATTGCCTGTGGAAACTGACCTGCTCACAGGTGTTGTTCTTGGTGCTACGTGTTCTTGGTACTTAGTGGCGGTCTTGGTATCGAGTGATCCGCCCTGCCTTTGGCTGTATGTAATATGATGTAATAATCAGACTCAGTTGCAGGAGCACTGGTGTCACAAAGGTTACAGGTTTGTTGATCGTTATTTCCTGTGCCAGTGCCTGACAAAGATGCATTTCTCACACTCAACTGTAGGGGGTCAAACAACATGCATCCTTGCATGGCAGATAGCTCTGCCAGTGCACTGAAAGTGGGAACTGATATTACCCTTATTCTGGTGAAAACAAAACGAATTCCTGCAAGGTAAAAGTACACACAGTTTTAAGATTAAAAATAAATACAGGGGGAGCTCTCCTACCACAAAAATTAAAATTTCAATTATCAATCCCCAGTAGTCAGCAAGAAGGTGTAACCAGCTCCTATGAACCCAACTCAGAGCAAAGAGTCAAGTCTTGTACTGGTAACTTCAATATAAAGATTGTAATTCAAAAATAAAGAATAGACACAAATATATACAAATTATTTAGGCCATGGAAAATCCAGAATAATTTTCCTTATCTACCCGAAGCACCTAACTAGAAGCCGTCCATGTCCACCTGCCTATCACTTAAATTAAACAGCCCTGGAATGTTCAGTTTCAAAATTTCACCTTCAGCAAAAATATACAAGCTATCTTAGTTTAAAGTATTAGATTATCAAATACTCTAGTAAACTAGGTTTGTGACCAGCCATAGTCTAGGTTTAGTCCCACAATTTTTCTTGATTCATAAATCGAAAGCATATATTTATATATGACGTCTCCCATTTACTTTATCTCCAGCAAGTGTGAGGAACTTCGTCAGTTTGTTACAACAAATTATGCCTTCAGAGCCCATCATGCAAAGATGCAGCCTTTTTGACACGAAAATTTTAGCATCGAAAAAAAGTGGGTACAAAAGACAAATTCACTTCAATAGAATTCTGGGTATCATTAAAAGTGCTTAGGAGACTGTGGGTCGTAGTCACAAAATATTTTAAATGGAGCTTTTTCGTGTCCTTGAGTAAAGGCGGCATTTGCTTAAACACCTTTGGCCACGGTATTATGTAAACCGGATTCTGGATGTGACAAGAACATTTGTGTGCATTAGTTGTGTGGCTTTTTTTTCTGGTGATGATGTGGTTCAATGGTTTTTGTGCAGCTGTGTTTTTGTGCTCTATTACTGTAATGTTCTTTTTTATGTCTTGAACTGCAGTTTTTGTGTTTTGTTGTGAGGTGCCCTGCTATGTTTTGATTGTTTTTTTTATATTTTGTGTATGTTATTCAGTTTTTTTGCAGTGGTTTACTTTTAATATGTAAACAAATTCTAGCCAAAAGTTCCTTTGACACGCAACCATTTATCATTGTCAAAAGTGGTAAAATAGAGCTGCACCTGCTCTTCAACTACTTAAGACATGTCAGCCCAAACCTGTGTAGATACCATGTCTTAACTTAGTGCTCACATTATAGTGTACGTCCTTCAGTATATAATCCACACCATTGATGTTGTTCATGCTAGCATGAGCAGGAGATGCCTATGACACCCAAGGGCGCGTTAAGGTCCTTCATGGCTGAGTGGTGTGCACATGTATGTCTGAGGGATGAGTGACTGGCAAGAATTGGCGTGCAATGGTGCAACTCTTTTAATTTCCATATCATACGTCAGCACTGCCAAATCAGGCTTTTATTTCCTCATTCAAAAAGTACTTCTACATACCATACTATAATATGTTGAAACTGGCATTCATAGAACACTTTATCTAGCATACCACTTACGAGGATATAATTACTTTACATTACATAGAAACAGCTGACCATGGCTTGCATTGAATTTTGTAGACTGGCATAGTTCAAATTCTCTAGCAGTAAAGCAGAGGTTTTGAGCCAGGAGTCAATAAATAGCACAGTGACCTAATTCAAGAAGCAACATTTTTTGGAGCGTAGGCTTTCTGAAATGCAATCCTGAGCGTTAATGATAACACTCCATTACATCACGTTGGGTAAGAGTAAGTTAGCAGTAGGAGCAAACACTTTATATGGAGCAAGAATAATTGTCTGTTCCCTAAAAAACAATAACAATGTAACATTTTGTGTGTTAAGATCTAAATAATTCATGTGAATACATTGTTCCAGTGCTCTTATTATATGATGACGTTCTATTAGTGTTCTATGTATAATGATTAGATAATCTGCAAGCTTTATAGTGGGGTCATATGTGAAAACTTTAGCCAAAAGGCAGTGCACTTATTTTTAGGTCTGGTGTGCTAGTCGTAGCTGTCACCAGACTTTATGTAATCATCAGAAGAAGTGCTTAAGAAGCACTATTAATAAAGATGCTTTGGCCCCACCCACATATTGCTCGTCCTCCCTACTCAATTTGATTGGGCAAAAGGTGTGTGCTTCAGCTGAAAAAAAGTGCTTGTAGTGCACAGATTATCCTCAATAGGGTAGGCCTGTGTTGTTTATAGTAACAAGCTAGTGATCGGAACATATATCACAGGTCTGATTTGTTTAATATGAAACGTAGTGACAAAGGCAGTAGCCCTGAATTATTTATTGTGAAAAGCATAAAATTAAGGCAATATGCCATTAGAAGTGGATTGTTATTACACTGCGTTAAAGGCTTTTAGACCAGTATCTTCTAACATGGAAACCGGTAGGCCTCCATAGTAGGCAAGATTTGTGATTACCCTCAGTGACAAATCCTGCTTTTCTTTTGAGTTTCATTGATTTTTTTGGCCTGGCTTGACAGTACAGCTGTTGGCAAGGGCTTATGTCATCACCAGGAAAAACAAATATAAGAAGTAGTGTTGAGAGTAGCGCTGGATCCACAAATAGTTGATCTTTATCTCTAGAAGCATTTGATTGAAAAACAGTTCTGTTAATCCACCTAAGAAGTCTTTCCATTGCATATAACTAATAGAGTCAAATATAGTACGAAGCCTTTGCATAGTGTCCCGCCTGGCCAATACAATAGGAAGGAATTTCATTATGCGAACTCTGTGACAAATATCATAGGAAGGGCTTCTACATTCAACTGCTTGCAAAAAACCATGCACAGAGGCTTTAAACTGTGCAAATACAATAGAAATGGGTTTTACATTGTGAAACCTCTGACAAGTGCAATAGGTAGGAGTTTTACATTGTGAACTCTGACAAATGCAGTAGGAATAGGTTTAGTACATACACCCCTCTTCTTCAGGTCTGGCCACAGTAAATGCTTGGTGGCTCCAGAAGGAGAGATAATGTTCATGTCAATGTATACTTTTGGTCTGCCTAAACTGTTTGATCGGTCTCTATAGGCAGAGGCCACATGGAGACCCAATAAGCTTAATTTGTACATGTTTAAATGGGGTGACAAAGGCACAGGGCAACTCATTTTACATTGTGAACGACTTGGAAAAGTCTATAGGCCTAACCTTGCTTACTGTAAAAACTTCACGTGTGGCTCATAGAGGGCCATTGCTGTTTTTTAGGGTTAGAGTCTGTTGGCGTGCACATTGCCACCTGACACCACACCGATAATGGAAACAAAATAGATGTACCAAGTTAGTTGCCCTCTGTGAAAATTCTTTGGGGTACATTATGTAGACCCTGTGATTTTGTATAGCACCTTTAAGAGGGATTTCAATTTACAATTAAATTTGATATCTTGTAAATACTTATAATTCTATGCACAGCATTTATTCGTGTGTTCATTGCAATACTTTTACTTTTTAAAGAAGCGTTGGTTTGATACCAATATATTTTAATTTTGTGAGTTGCTGAGTTTTGATTTTCCAGCCCACGTCGCCTCCATGCGTCAGCCTCCGACTCATTACCCGGAGACTCAAGTGCAAAAAGGGTGCTTGGTCCCTATTTTGAGGGACTGAAGTATAGAGGTTTCAGGACAACAAAGAAGAAATACCTTATTGACACAATTGGGTCCCAGTAACAACCAACTTCTATAGGACATCCCCAGCTGGATTTCTCAAATACAACAGAAAGGGGTTTTCTAATGTGAACTTTCTGATAAATACAATTGAAAGGTGTTTCATATTGTGACCTCCTGGCCAAATACTATAGGATGGAGGTTCATAATGTGAACACTGTCACAAATACAATAGATCAGGGTTTGACATTGTGAATTCTTGACTAAATGCAATAAGAAGGAGGTTTTCAACTCTGAAAAATATGTTAGAAAGGGAAGCTAATTAGGGATGTGCAAAATATGCTTAATTTACTCAAAATTAAGTAATATTACATGAAATCACGTATATTTGAGCAAAATGCATATCTGTCTTTTCAAGCTATACTTTTGCAAGAAATGCGTTCTTGTGTCAATTTTTGACAGAAGGATGCATTTACCACTAAAAGAGTGTAAAAACAAAAGCACTGTGAACAACAGCTGCCTATGTTCCGTTGTTTATGTTGTGTATGTACTAATGGTAAAATGTTAACAAAAATGCGGCAGAATTACATGAAATGTTGTAATTTCAGGAATTTTGCGTAACAATCGTATGGTGAAATTCCCAAAATTATGCAAATTACACCGCCATAATTTAAATTTCATCCAGGCCTATTTATAATGTAAACTCTGACAAATTCAATAGGAAGGGATTTTACATAGTGGACTCTCGGATATGGACAACAGAATGTGGTTACACATGGTGAACGCTCTAGCAAATAGAATAGGACGGGGGGGGTTTATACTGTGAACTCTAGGATAAACACTATAAAAAGGGGCCTTACATTTTTAACTGTCTGATAAATACATTAGGAAAGGGATTTACCTTGTGAGCGCTATGGCAAATGCAATAAAACTAGTTTAAAACTATAGGTCTCTTTTTTGATTGATTACCAGAAAATGCTAGCTATCTCCCGAGGGAGATTCATTTTAATGTATACTAGGAGACTTCCAAAAATGTTTGATGGGTCTCTCTAGGCAGAGACTACATGGTCATGTTTATTTATTCAAGAAGCTAAATCCAGCAGGCTTTTTTTCTTGGTTATTAATTGTGGCTACAATAGTCCTCCCAATTTAATTGTGAATGACTTGACAAAGTCTGTAGGCTTATCCTTTTGGATTGTGATGAGGATGATGATGAGAAAACTTGTAGAGCACACAAATGCCCGGAGGCGTCTTGGCGCTGTAAGTGAACCAGGTCAGAGAGCCTTTACTAATTGCTAAATAGCCAGGTTTTTAAGGATTTCCTGAAGGCTAATAAAGAAGTGGCGGATTTCAGGCTTAGAGGGAGACTGCTCCATTGTAAGGCAGTGCACATAGCAAAGTTCCTGCCTCCCCAGGAGGAATGTTGGAAGGAGGGAATAATCAAATTTCTGGATGAGGTAGACCGTAACGTTCTACTGGGAAAATACCATTTGAAGTTTTCCTTCAAATAGTCAGGGCCTAGTCCATGGAGTGCTTTGTAAGCAATGCATAGGGTCTTGAAGGTAATTCCATGCTTGACGGGGAGCCAATGTAACCTACTTATGGTCTGGGATCCAGATTGAAATTTAGGTATGTTCAGAAGCATCCGCACTAGGGTATTTGGCAATGTTTGAAGTATGTTCAAGGATCTCTTTTGCAAGTTTTGATAAAGGCCATTGCAATAATCTAGTCTAGATAGGACTAGGGCAGTTACAACTGTTTTCAATAAGTCAAAGGGAATGTATTAAGCAATTTTCTTTAGTATCCTCCGAGTATAGAAAGCAGACGAAGTGACCACATTAATTTGATCTTTAACGGCTAGCTTCTCATCCACTACAACACCTAGTTTTTTTTTTACCTTCTCAACAGGCATAGGGAGGGTCCCCAGATCTTGGGGCCACCATGAAGGGGACCAGAAGGAAACAATGTTTCTGAATAAGATGACTTTGGTCTTAGCAGAACTTAATTCAAGACAGTTGTCGTTCATCCAATTACTGACTGCATTCATGCAGTTCTGGAATGTCTCACCCTGAGTTGTTATTGCTGCTAGAGAGCAAAAAGACAATCTTGGTATCGTCAGTATAGGACACCAACAAAAGCCCAAAGAATTTGATCAAGCTGGCCAGAGGTGTAACTTAAATGTTAAACAGGGTAGGGCTCAGAGATGAGCCCTGAGGGATGTCACAGGGCAAGGAGAATGGCTTGGATGTAAATTCCTTAAGGACAACTGATTGAACATGATCAGTAAGGAAGGAATGAACCAAGGCCAAGACAGAATCTTTAATCCCAATGCTCTGGAGATGGTCAATCAACAAATCGTGATTGACCATGTCAAATGCTGCAGATAAATCAAGTAGGATAAGGGCTGCTCTGCTGCCCCTCTCTAACATTGTCCTAATTTCCTTGGTTGCCACAATTATCACCATTTCGGTGCTGTGGCCACTTCTAAATCCAAACTGTGTAACATCTAAAAGATGGTTGTTTTCAATGAAGGAGGCCAGTTGTTGGTTCAAGGCCTTCTCTACTACCTTAGCTGGGATAGGAAGCAGAAAGATAGGACAATAGCTATTGGGGTCTAAAGGGTTAAGGTTAGATTTTTTTATTAATGGAATGACCAAGGCCATTTTCCACTGTTTAGGAAAATGTCCCAAACTAAACAGACTAAACTAAACAGGAAGATCTTAGTCAAAAGGACTGCAACAGTGTCAGGTACTAATTTGACCATTGCTGGTGGACAAGGGTCTAGTGGGGATCCCGATTTAATGGGAAGGAGGACTGCTTCACCTGTTCTACAGTAAGGTGGGTAAATTCCCTGAATGTTTCTTTTCCTGAAGTCAAGGGTGAAATAGCGTTGTTCTGTTCACATGACGAGTTAGGATGTTTGTGGAAAACCTGTTGAAGATCTCCTCCACTTTATTCTGAACCAAATTGGCAAGAGAGTTGCAGAAGGCCTGACTACATCTTTCTGACTTTACCGTAGGCATTGTGGTAAGTTTGGTAACGGTCTGAAAGTGTTCATTACTGGAGTTTAGAGGATTCGATTTGTTTAATAAAGAAATTGGATTTTTCTTTCTGTAACAGGCTTTTATAATCTGCAATACAGAGTTTATATCTTTTTTTCCACAGTATTGTAATCTTTCCTCCATTTGTGTTCCTGCCTATGGCAGCATTGTTTTTTGGCCCCTAATTCGTCAGTAAACCAGGGCGCAGATGGTTTACTTCTGTGTGTTTTGATTTTGGCAGTCATAAGAATATTCACTGCAGACTTCAGCCAGTCCGAATTACCTATAGACATGTTGTCTAGGTCATCATTGGACCATTCTGGCTGAGTTCCTGCTAGAAAAAGATTAAATTCCGAGGCATGAATGGTATGCGAGGCATGTGAGACTTGTGCAATACCAGAGATCTTGGCTGAGGGAGCTTTAAGGAGGATTTCTGTCTAAAAAATTACTGTTTTATGATCAGTCCAGGTGAAAGCCTTAAGTCTTCCAATGAGCCCATAAAAGAGCATTGTTGTTTTTTAGGATTAAAGACTGCTGTTGTGCAAATTGGCACATGGTACCTCACATATAATGGGAAGTAGACTACATTTCCAAGGTTGCCTGCTGTGATTTCTCTTTACAGTAGGTGATTTGCACCCTGGTTAAACTGTGAGACACCTAAAGGAGGGGTGCCAATTGGTTATTCCACCTGAAATATTTTAAATGTTCATCATTTTTCACATAGTATTTATTTGTGTAGGCTTTAAATTGGACATTGAATTATGATGTTATTTTTGTGTGTTGTTCTGTTCTGAGTTGCTAGCCCACATCTCCTCCCTAAGTCAGCCTTAGACTACTCGAACTCAATAGTCACTTGCCCCTGCAACTATGACCAAAACTGTTTGTGTTACTATCAAGGCTGCCCTTGTCAACAAAATTGCTGGTACATGTTACTCCCTTCTGAAGAGCTGCTGAGTTGAAGAGAGAAGGTTGGAGATCCAGGCATCTCTCTCATCCTGTTTGAGTGATAGGAATTCAGTCTTGCTCAGCCTACCTAAATATCTTATCTTTTGTCTTCAAAATACATCTGCCATGTCTTTTCTTAATATACCTCAATGCGCTCTGTTAAAATCCACTGGGAAAGCTTCACAGGTTGCGAGTGAATAAGTGAATCTTGCATAAGTCACTTTGCATGGAGCTCACAGCACTTGGAGCACTTGTCCTGGGTATTTCAGCTGTCAGCTTTAGCCCTAGGTGCCCTTTCACGTGCTTTGTTACTCATATCATGCGCTCTTAGTTCTGTCGATATTCCACTGCACCAGTGCAGGCAGACACTCTTTCTTGGTTCTTGATCCTATTCTCAAGACGTAGAGCTAAAAGACTCCGCCCATGCGAATGAAGGGTGATTGGTGAGTCTGTGAGCTTTCAGAGTGTTGCACTTTAAAACCAGACCTATCAGCATTGCCATTGCTTGCTTTTTTGTTCTACTTTCCCAGACAGAGAGATTAAAAAGGGGAGGAGCTACTTAAGATGCATGCTCCAATCCGTTCGCCGTAGATATTTTATCAGAATAAATATCATCTCTTTTCAGACAGAGGTATGCCCAAGCGGCGGCTCCTCCGCAATAGCGAAGGAGCATCGCCCCACTGGCTCAGAGCCAGCAGCTGAAAAATAAAACAATATTTTATTATTGTTTTATTTTTCAGCTGCTGGCTGAGCCAGCTTGTGTGGGGATGGGCGGGCCGGGCCATGGTAGATGTGGCGGAGTGATGTGCACTGCTAACTGTGCATGTCTGTTTGGCCCTCCGTCTCAGGCCAGCCAAACAGACATGTGCAGTTAGGTTTCACCAACCCAGCTGTATTGCACAGCCGGGTTGGAGAAACAGCACAGACTCCCTGTGCCTGAGAGAGCGTTAAACAAGACCGCACAGGCCAATCCCCGAGCTGCTTTCATGTCACGTGAGAGCAGTGCGGGTATTGCCCATGGAGTCTCTGATGCTGCCCCAGGGGATGCTGGGACCCTGAAGCAGAGGAGCACGGAGGTGCGAGACAGCAGATGCAGCATCAGGTAAGCATTATTTTCTTATTATTCCACCCCCCGCGCTACCCATCCTGCTCTCCCTCCACCTGCTCCACCACTATTTATATGTGTCTGCCGCCACTGGTATACCCTCATTATGATGTTTATTGGCTTAGTTAGATGTATTACTGAAAAGCCAATGCGATGCCTATCCAAATTGAACTACAGTTAAAAGCTTTGGGGTAATCAATAAAACTACACTAGAGTTTGAATGTTTCTGACACCCCAGAGGAAAAAAAAAACATGCATTGACATCTGACACTGAAGGCATTGATATAGTGGTTTCATTAAAGCCATTTTTAGGGTTTGGCAGAGTGGGACGAATGCCGTAAACGGCCCTCCCAGCCACCACACCTGTAGTTACCCCGCCCTATTCAGAGTCTAGGAAACTGCTAGATTACCATAGATGGAGCATCTGCTGGTAATAACCCTTGACCCTATGGTCCATCCACAACATGGCTGCTGGTTCAAAATGATAGTGGCCCCGCTCTATTGACGGCAGGTCTACTGTCACTCATTTTCGCTGCCCATGTTATCCATGTGACGGATGACAGACATGGGAAGGAAACATTTTAAATGGCCATCATGCACAGGTATAAAGCTTCCTGCGCATCCAGTCATTTACTTTTTGTTCAGAAAAAACTAACTTTTTCTTTGGGAGTTTTTTTTCTCTGAAAAAAAAAATTTAATTTGCAAAGTGGGCACTTTAAACATGGCACCGGATTGGCAAACTTCACTGTGGTGAAGGGAGTCGCTGTGGCAGTGGCTTCCTTCACAGCAAAGAGATCCCTTGCAGGCAGGCAGGGATCTCTAAATACTGCTGGCAAACCTCTGCAAGTGTGGTGGAGGTCATGCCGACCCCCTGCCCCCCTCAGCAGGACAGCGCGATAACGGGACACCTGACAAGGCCTAAATAATGTCACAAGACTTAACCACTCAGAATGCACAAGGGTGTTAAATTAAAGTACAGGACTGGAAATGTGGAGCTATAGTGAGCCCTACCTAGATGATCTTTACAACTTTGCCAAAAATGGAAGGCAAAATCTGAACATCTTTTACGCCAGTTTGCGAGATTTCCATCATATTAGTGTGTGGCCACACACATTCCTCTGGTTACAGTCATCAATATTCCCCTTATTTTATTTAGTGAAAACAATTGATGCCTATACAGCTTGAAAAGGGTCACAGCACTGTTATCTTTAATAGATGGAACACGTGTGAAATCTGAAAGGGAAACAGTCCAATGATGGAGGCTGAATGACTGTAAAGGGTTAACTTTCTCTGTCCAGCAATACATACAAATCAGGAACAGGTGGCATGAGTTCATTGCTGTAAGGGTCTATAATCCCTGCTAGCCCAGCTACCCTTTCACAGGACTTGTGTTTAGATAAAGCTTCCAGCAGGAAACCTTACCTCAATACGATGAGGGGGTGCCTCTATGCTGACCTCCCAAAGTGCCGCTCCCAACAGGATACACGCCTCTCAGCTTTCCCGCATGTGTGTGCTGCAGAGCAGTGTCCCTTCCCGACCAGGGTCTTAAAATCAGTATTTTTTATTTACTGAGAAAAAATATTTCTAGCGTTTCTGCTTGCCACACATTGAGGCAGACGGACTCACTCAGTGTGTCAGCCCCTCCTTGCAAGGATGAGTAGTTTTGAAAAGGTTGCAGATATTTTTCACGTAGATAGCTAATGTAAAGTTTAAATCTCAACATTTAGGGTATGTGCTTCACTTCATTTGTGGGGAGGTCAGAACAGTGGGGCATATTTACAAGGAGCTAGCGCCGCTGCAGTGTCATTTTTTTGATGCAGCGGTGGTGCAATCAGTGCTCCACACAGCTCCATGCTTACAAAAGGACGCATTGAGCCCAATGCGTCAAATTGTAGAGGACTGCGTCACATAATACCTGCCCCAGGTATAATGTATGCAAGGTAGGCGTTCCCACGTTAAAAGCCATGTAGAACTGATGCAGTAAAATTTACAACTTTTCACTGCGGCATTCTACGACTTGACTGCGTCAAAATACCTACACCCTTTCAAAGCAGGCATAAGGATTGACGCAGGGCTTTTAACATGGGACTTGCCTCTGTGTTCTGACGCATTGCTGGTGTTGCGTCAGTCTTACGACCACCTCCAGCAATGCATCACTTTAGCGCCAAAAGATACATCAGAAATTCTGACGCATCTGTGAATCCTTGCGCCATGAAGCACTGTATTGTATATACAGCGCATTCATGGCGTGGTTAGGACATTTACTACAGGCGCAAGAAATCAGATGCATCGATGCTGATGCATCAGTTCATGTAAATATGCCCCATAGTGTTCTGGCGTCTCTAGCAGGACTTCTTCGTCTGTTTGATGCAGAGGAGTCCCATTGACTTGCAGGAGCTAGAGGGAGACCTAGCCAGTTTTGGCAGTTTGATGTGCCCCTTTGAGAGCGCCTACTTCTGTCTACACTTGAACTAATACTCCTACGTGAACTTCAATGAGAATTTCGTGTTCTTAGTTCTCAACAGAAAAATACCCCAACTGCTCTCTATTTCTAGCGTTTCTGCTTGCCACACATTGAGGCAGACGGACTCACTCAGTGTGTCAGCCCCTCCTTGCAAGGATGAGTAGTTTTGAAAAGGTTGCAGATATTTTTCACGTAGATAGCTAATGTAAAGTTTAAATCTCAACATTTAGGGTATGTGCTTCACTTCATTTGTGGGGAGGTCAGAACAGTGGGGCATATTTACAAGGAGCTAGCGCCGCTGCAGTGTCATTTTTTTGATGCAGCGGTGGTGCAATCAGTGCTCCACACAGCTCCATGCTTACAAAAGGACGCATTGAGCCCAATGCGTCAAATTGTAGAGGACTGCGTCACATAATACCTGCCCCAGGTATAATGTATGCAAGGTAGGCGTTCCCACGTTAAAAGCCATGTAGAACTGATGCAGTAAAATTTACAACTTTTCACTGCGGCATTCTACGACTTGACTGCGTCAAAATACCTACACCCTTTCAAAGCAGGCATAAGGATTGACGCAGGGCTTTTAACATGGGACTTGCCTCTGTGTTCTGACGCATTGCTGGTGTTGCGTCAGTCTTACGACCACCTCCAGCAATGCATCACTTTAGCGCCAAAAGATACATCAGAAATTCTGACGCATCTGTGAATCCTTGCGCCATGGAGCACTGTATTGTATATACAGCGCATTCATGGCGTGGTTAGGACATTTACTACAGGCGCAAGAAATCAGATGCATCGATGCTGATGCATCAGTTCATGTAAATATGCCCCATAGTGTTCTGGCGTCTCTAGCAGGACTTCTTCGTCTGTTTGATGCAGAGGAGTCCCATTGACTTGCAGGAGCTAGAGGGAGACCTAGCCAGTTTTGGCAGTTTGATGTGCCCCTTTGAGAGCGCCTACTTCTGTCTACACTTGAACTAATACTCCTACGTGAACTTCAATGAGAATTTCGTGTTCTTAGTTCTCAACAGAAAAATACCCCAACTGCTCTCTATAACCTCAGGTCTCAACTAGGGCATTATTGCATCTTTCCATAAGCTACTAGACACTAATTCTCATCTGCATTATGAGCCACTCTCTCCTGGCATTTTGCCTCCTATTTTCCTTTTTATTAATTTTTGCTGTGTTTCTTTTATAATACAAATACTAATTACCATTATAATGCTGAGGTGTGGGTCAGGAATGTCACGTAAGGATTACTGAGTTGTCACAATACTGAAAGAAGAATATTGAGGACCAAAATATTCACAGGTAAGTACGAATAGATTTTCTACACCTAACTCCACATATGCATACCCTGACAATATATATATGTTCCCGGTAGGTAAATTAGAGTTAAGAATAGCCTATTGTTCCCTCTGTGCACTTTCCTCCTCAATACTTTGGTTTTTGATATTTTGGTCACTATATTGTGACAACTCAATATTCCTTCCACAAAATTCCAAACTATGACTTTATGCTGCCTATTTACATAGTAAATGCCACAAACTAATCAGTTTTCTCTATCTCAAACAATAAGAGTTTATATCACACTACTCAGCAGATTGCAGTAGTAGGAGACCCAATTCCAGGGTGTCATAAGTGCCGGTGGTGAAAGATGGTGGGCACCAGCACTCATTTTTGAGGACCTGACCCCTGAGGGGGACTTATTTTTCATTATCAGTCATTGCCTCAGCGCAAAAGGTAGAAAAGGGATAAGGAAGGATGAAGAGACATACAGGAAAACAGAGACAAAGCGAGACACCATGCATGAATAAAGCAACTACAAGAGGGAGCTCGTGATACAAGAAGTGTAAGGTGGTGGAACAAGAGGTGTGGCGGGGAATCAATACTGGGCAGCCTTGGTAATCGGCAAACCCAGCATTTGGCAGAGACAGGGACGGATTACAAAAAAATATATTGGGTCCCTGCATTTATGTTATTTTTTCATACATTAAGTGCTGAATATATGCCATATTTCATTGAAAATGCACACATACATCACACCATCACCAGAATTTAAATTATAATCGTTTTACTGCCAAACCCCATAGAATTCCTTTTTAAGTCTCGGAAGCATGAAAAGACGACTTTCAGCCTGTTTCTTGCAGGATAAAAGGACACCTCAGCAGCAGGCACAGACTGCAACCCAATGAGCTATCTTACTCTGGTTTAACTAATCAGACTACTTCCTCAAGCTGTCCTATGTCTAGTAGAAAGTCGGTGATTGCTGTTCTTTCTGTGCTTAGGTAAGCGTAGGTCCGCATTTGAGCTACAGCGAGAACCAGAATGTGAATTAAAAAAATTAGAAACGACACGGGTTAGGAACGCAGGATGTGAGCCAACTCTGATCCGTGCAGCTGTACGCAGCGCAGCCTCTCTCCAGGCTCAACAATCATCGTTAAACGTGATCCGCATTAGCAACGCTCCGGGAACGGAAAGGGTGGAGCTCGGCTCGCTCTGGACATATCTGATAACGTCTCTCCTTCCCTCCACGACTTGCCCTCTCAGCCCAAGACAGGATATGGGCGTGGAGGCGCCCATCACGCAGCACAGAGGGAAAAGGTTAAATTAAGTGTAGGGGGGATGAGGTGAGGGCCATGACATCACCCCGGGCTGGCAAAGGAGAATCACCTAACGAGCTCCGAGCCCCGCTGGGCCGCGCCTGATAAGGGGGTGATTGATTGCAACTGTTTCACAGGCCGACCAGCAGCTATCGGACACTGAGCAGTGCCCACACTGCGCCACAACAACCGCACCAGGCAACTATCAGAAGAAAAACATGTTGTGTTTATTAAGCATCAAGCAGTCGCTTACAAGCCAGCATCGCATGTTCACGGAGTCCCATTGGCACATACGGACCAACTGCACGTTACGTCAAGTGCGTCGATAGCAGAAGGTACCTGAAGGTACTGGAATATATAACACAAACACCACTGCTATTTTGTTAGACAAAGAGAAGAAGGAAATGATTTCACTCCTACCAAATCCTCTTGTTTATGACAGTCTTGTCTAAAGGGGCATCACACTGCCATATACATTTATTGGTAGACATATCTTATATTACATCTCACTCTCATCAAATTTTACTGATACAATGATGGAATTAGGGAAGGACAACAGGCTCAACAAACACTGTTGGTAGAACCAGGTATGCCTTAAGTGTCAATATGCATATTAAGCCCCATCAATAAATACAGGCAAGTCTCAAATTACATCAGTCAATCAATCAATAGGGATTTGTTGAGCGCGGCTAATCACACGCAATGGTATCCAGGCCCTAGGTTCTTGCTGTGAGCATTGGAAAAGCCAAGACTTGTGTCTCTTTCTGAATTTCGGAAGGGAGGATGATGTTTAGAGGTGGAGTGGAAGGTCGTTCCAGGACTTGGCGGTGAGGTAGGAGAAGGAGCGTCCTCCACTGTAGCTTTGGCGGATGCTGGCAGTGTGTGCGAGGGTGAGGGAGGCGGAGTGCCGGTGTCTGGAGGGTTGGTGGAATTTCAGGCGGTGGTTGATGTATGCTGGTGCTTGGTCGTGGAGGGCCTTGTAGGTGTGTATCAGCTTCTTGAATAGGCATCTCTTCTGGATCGGAAGCCAGTGGAGGTTCCTGAGGTGGGGGGTGGTCTGGGTCCATTTGGGGAGGTCAATGACGAGTCTGTCAGCTGAGTTCTGTATCGTCTGAAGTCTCTTCAAGAGTTGGGTGGTGATTCCTGCGTAGAGCGCATTGCCGTAGCCAGCCGGCTGGTGACTAGTGCTTGAGTGACGGTTTTCATGGTATTGACGGAGAGCCATCTGAAGATCTTTTGGAGCATGCAGAGGGTGTGGAAGCAGGAGGAGGAGACTACGTTGATCTGGCATTTGATGTTGAGTTTGCTGTCCAGGATGATGCCATGGTTGCAGGCGTGGTCTGTCGGTGTGGGTGCTGGTCCGCGTTCAGAGGGCCATCAGGTGTCGTTCAACCGGGAGGTGTTGTTCCCAAAAATCAGCACTTCCGTCTTGTCTGTGTTGCGTTTCAGGCAGTTTGTCTTCATCCAGTCAGCGACACTCGTCATGCAGTTGTGGAAGTTTGTCCTAGGGGTGGAGGGGGCTTCTGAGAACGAGAGGATGAGCTGGGTGTCGTCTGCTTAGGATGTGATTTTGAGGCTGTGGGTTCCGACGATGTTGGCCAGGGGCGTCATGTAAGTGTTGAACAGGATGGGATGAACCTTGAGGGATGCAGCAGATGATTCTCTTGGGTTCCTAGGTGAAGGGTAGTAGGTGGATACTCTGGGTTCGTCTTATGAGGAAGGATGCGATCCATCTGATGGCATCTACCTAGATCCCGATGTGGTGGAGTCTTTTGATGAGGGTGTGGTGGGATACGGTACTGAACACTGCTTAGAGGTCGAGGAGGATCAGGGCCGCTGTTTCTTCCCGCTCGAGGAGGGTTCTGATGTCATCAGTGGCAGCTATCAGGGCAGTCTGAGTGCAGTGGTTGGCACGGAAAACGGATTGGGAGTGGTCCAGCAGGTTGTTTCTCTCCAGGTGTTCAGTAAGTTGGCGGTTGATGGCCCTCGAGGATTTTGGCATATTTTATTTATTTGAAAAGTTTTATATAGCGCTGGCTAGACCCGGAGGTATCAGAGCGCTTTACAAGAGGAACAACGAGTTACAGGTTACATAGTTACATCAATTAAATCAAAGAATCATGGAGGGGGGGGGGGAGGGTGAGGGAAGGAAACACAACGGGGAAATGAGGAAAACAATGTCAGATGACCGGCTGGGTTGGAAACATAGGCAAATCTCAAATGACATTATTTTTCTTACAAACTTTTGGGAGATACAGAAAAGTATTATATGGCAACAGGCACGAAACATGACATTGATAAATTCCGGAAGACTCCTGTGACATCATGCTTGATTAAATCCATTGACATATACACAAAAATAAGGAATGGAAACAGGATTATTGACCCATATTGGCAGATTAAAACAAATGAAACAGGAGGCTAATCAAATACCATTGAAAAACACAGGCAAATCTCAAATTAATGAAAACAAACAAGTCTTAAATGACATCAAAGTCAATATACTTTATTACTGTCTAGAAGCAAGAACTTAAGTGTAATCTCACTTATTGAATCCTATTGGAAGACACAGGCAAGTCTTAAATAACATCACTGTCAATGAAACCTTTTGTGTGATTGAGGCAAGTCTCAAACTACATCACAATCCTTGAATACCACTGGATTATAACAGCAAGCCTCAAACAAAAGTTGTAGAATCCAATTGGTAGTTGTAGGTAAGTCACAAATAACATCAGTGCCAAGATCCAAATCCTACCCAAATTACAACACAATCAATTAACTTAATTGGTCGCTACAGTCAGCAGTCAAATGATATCATAGTAACTGAATACCATTGATAGATATAGGCAGTTATAAAAGGGTATCACATCACTGATCCAAAGAAGGCGACCTTTTGACATATTCCTCTACAAAGGCACATTGCAAAGTTCATTACACTTACAGATGCATATTGTTCCATACATAAAAAATTGAAGTTTGAGTACTTTAAGCGACTGCTTCATCAGATTGTATCTGCCTCTTTTACATAATTTGATATATCTTGAGGCGTTTTCTCTTTTAATTTCAATTTTCTCTATAATTTTGACACCTCATTATCTCCAATATTGTAGGAACGGTAAGATATACACCTTATTGAGATTTGTTGAATAAATAAAAATTCACCATGAAAATATTAAATATTTGTTTATGTATGTATTAAACATTGATTTCCTAAGTGCCACACGCAAACTCAACACAGATAAAGGACGTCCCAAAAACTAAAAATAAAAAACACACGTCTAGTTAATCAATAAAAATAAAGTATGCTATACTAATGCCCATGCAGATTTTAGACTAATAAAGTGAGTGACGTGTATATCAAATGATGTCATAATTGTTGATTAAGCTGTGCCAAAACCGAGTGAATACAAATAGACTACTATAGATTCTGATTGGCTGCTGATAAATAAAATATCTCTAGTTAGCTCAAACCTCCTTTGAACACATTTCACAGTCCATGGACATGAGTACAACAAAATAGGTGTTTTTCAGCGTTGGCCTGCATTTCTTTAGTTCTCCTGTGGAGCAAAATTGGCGGTCTTTTGAAAACCACTTTATCTTCACCGGCTTACTAAACCACCATTGACAATGCTAATAGGTCTGGAGTTGGCTGTCAGCATTTTGGCTTTGCCAGTGCTTGTTTTGCTTTGTCATGGGTATTGCGAACCTTTGATGGGAAAGCTGCTGGGCCTCATCAACCTTAACAAAATAAAATAATAAAGTGGCTAAAAGCACCCACTGCAGTAGTAGTCCTTAGCACAAAGAAGATAACTACTTTGTGTGTGTTGTTAAAGGGCAGAATCATAGTGGAGTTAGTGAAAGGCTGAAGTGGATTACCCGCTGCCCCATGCTTTATGCTGTGTGGGTGGAAGTAAAATGTGAATTACACAATTATAGACCAACTGATAAGGAAAGCTGGCCTAAAACCTGATAAGTATATTTTACATACAATTTTAGTTTTAGTAAAAATCAAAAGTTCTTGACTAATGCCAGTCCAAAAACAGAAGGATTTTGCCTATTTTGTTATTTGGTGAATTTTTCCTCTGCCCCTAGTGTACAGCCCATGAAGGAGAGCAACAAGATGGTGGAAAGAATAACAGGGTGAGCCACAAGGTTGAATGCCGATGAGAAAGGAGAAATAATTAAAAAAAAGGTTAATTACAGTACACAGAGGTGCTGACGTTGGTGATGCTAGCGTAGCCTCAGTGAAGTTGGGTGGATGAAAACCAGATTGGATGGATTTTAGTTCACTCTGAGGACAGCGATAGGGAATAAGTAAGTTGAGGACAAGGTATTCCACAGTTTTTGAGAAAAATAAAGTAAGATGATTGGATGAGAGTTAACTGGAGAAAAGGAATTTCTGTGAGATTCGATAGGGAAGGGCTACAGACGTTTTTAAAAAGGGTGTACAGAGTAAGTGAGATGAGAATGGCTGAAGAGATTAATTAGGTGGGATAGAACCCCTGAGGAATGGACTAATGGTAAAATCATTAGTCGAATCGAAATGAACTGAGGAATACTTGTGAAACTGAGTTTTCTTATTCCTCTCCTCCTGCAGTCCATGTTGTCTTCTGAGACCCTATCTGTATAATAACTATCTAAAATGTACACCACAAACCGAATACGTATTATCATTACCCATCACTCAATTTACCATTAATTAGTTTCTGAGTGGGCCAAGTTTATGTCTTTCTGAACTTGTGACGAGGAGCATGTTTTATCCAGATCTCCCCATTAATGGCCTACCCTCATGACTTCCTCAGTTTATCGGCCCAGCCTGTCTGACCAACTAGAGAGACATTCATCTTTACCAGCAAATTGTGTCATTCTATGTACAAAGAGCCTTGGTTACAGTTTTGATGGAACTGAAAAACCCCCAAGTTTTGGAGGAAACCACAAATATAGTACAGAACACAGTGGCTGAATTTTCTCCATAATACTTACCATCCTATCCCTGTGGTGGAGGAAACTTAGCCAGTGAATTCTACTACATAGTTAGAGTTTCCTGCACAAGTTGAAGGGTTTTCAATTTCCTCCAAACTCTAAATGAGGCGGAAGTCTCCTATTAATTTATTTGTGGTTTTTGTTAAGTGCGTACCACTGAAATTAAGGTTTTGGACTCAGCTAATGAGCAGGTGGAGGATGTTGATGTAACAGAAACAGTTATCATATATTTTGTCATTTATATGTGTGCAAACCGAGGCATTTTCTAAATTGATATACATAATTAGGTCAAAAGTATGCGTGCAAGGAGTAGCCTTTATTTAGTTAGGTGGGAAAAAAATGTGCTATTTCACTCTTTCTGCAATTACTTGGGTACATCAAAAATTCATTTCAGTACCCATCAAGCGCCCTCGTAATAGCTATATTATCCTAAACCCACCAAACATTGGGTTGTAATTTTAATCTACCAAGTACACAGCTTCTAACCAAGCACCATCCTAAAGCACACACGGCTCGCTGCTGCACTTCACAAAATAAAAGTAAAACACGTTTGTCTTCAAGGGGCACCCCATTTATCATCGGCAAGGAATCCCACTCCTCTAGCCTATAGACTAAAATCCAAGAAGACCCCCTTCATACATCTCTCTCACCTGATGCTGCTACTCCTAAATGTACACAACATTAGGTAGCCCCATATGTATAATTTTACCAATGTGGAATTCCACTGTAGCTAATAGAACTAGAACACGACTGTTCAGCCACACAGAGTGGATTTAGGTAAAATGGAACTTGTCTAAAAAAAACAAAAAACTGTTCAAATGAGTTATTTTAATGTCCATCGCTCACATGAAGAATCTGCATCACTTTGGTGCATTAGTCCCAAACGTAGCACTACGAATAGTCCTCAACTGTTCAAGGTTCACTAGTGAGATACTATTGTAAGAGTGATTCTGAGCTCTTCCCTACAGAGTCTGAGGTCTTGAAGACCATCAGCTACCACCCGCATGCTGGTGAACTCACACAAAAGAAAGAAAACTTTGCCTTACTTTCATGTTTCATTAGGCAGGGCCATTCAGAGCCATTGGGGCTTCATATATCAGATATCAGTTTTCATGGGCTTTTTTTTTGGCCAAATTCATGACATATTGCTCTGGTGGAGGGGTCGGATGAGGCATGAGGATCGACTGCCACCTAAGGCCTGTAAATATTTAAAGTGCGTCTTGCTCTTTGTGATTCAAGCTGTAATTAGATCCCCACTGCCTGTGATATCTCATCAAGACTGAGCCTTTTGTTCTGTGCTTTGCACATCGCGTCCAAGAAGCGCCACACAATAGCACAGGAAGGCCTTGCATGTATTATTAAGGGCTAGATTTTTGGCCTGGCAGACACTGAAAGTTTAAACTGGTGTCATCTCGCTGGTTGATAGGAGTGCAGGGCACACTGGCCACCTGCTCCGCTGAGCACCTGCTGAATAGGGTGGCAGGTAGGTCTGGGTTGCACTACAGAGTGCAAAGTGTCATGTGCATAAAGCAGCAGTACTACCTAAGAGATATGTCTGGTCTCCCAGAAAGAAACGCTGCCCTGTTCCAATTGTTCGCCAGCTTATACCGCCTATATTAACTGAGCTACCTCAGTCACATAAATAGCCGTCTTTGACCCCTGCCCAGAGAGGATGAGTATGGAGCTTCTGCGCTGGATACCTCAAGTCTAACTGAATGGTTCTGAGACTCAATTTGTAATCCTGTCTAGCTCCTTACCTGCCTCGTGGACTGTTACGGTGTTGTGTGTTTGTAACTAGTTATTTCTCTTTTCAAAATGTCATTGTGTTTGTCCAACCCCCTATAATCTTACATCCACAGGCAAGTGCCATCTCTTTATTGCAAAGAATAGCTGATCTCTTATTGTCGCACACTCCTTGCCACTGCTTCTTTGGCCCCAATTAGAAGTTTGCTGTTTTTTGGTGCATGGATGCCATGCTACCTGAAATTGCCCGTGGCGGTATCCCCCAGGAGGAAACGCACCAGGTTGACTACCACCACTCATAATATAGGCCTTTCGAGCTACTCTCTGTGTTTTCTTTCAATATTTGCCTCTTACTTTGAGAGTACCGGCTCAGGATTCTCTACCGAAGGCAGGGCTCAAAGCATGAACTCAGCTGGAAACTAAAGACTAAAGGGGGTAGCTTTTGAGAAGAATATGAGAATTGATGTGGGGGTTAACCCCAACAAGGTACATTACTAATATGCACAGTTGCAACAAGACCAGTGATTGCTATCTTCACCATGTACTCATCACACTCCAATTCAGATGTCATTTGATGCTACCCCACATGCCGCACTATTGCAAAGCAATATGACCACATTATTTACAAAAACAAATTGCAGTGTTCTTTAAAAATGGAAAGGGAACTTTTGTTTAAATTTAGCTCCTAGGTCAATGCGGGGCACGTGACTTATTTTTCTGCTGCTGTAACAGCTTATAATTTGTAAAGCGCCGTAACAATTCTGGGCTTGGTTCGTCTTCAGAAAACTACAAATAAAATTTAAAAAATGAAAAAGTCCATCAAGCTGAAAGCCAAATTCATACCATCGCCTAAAGCGACAATCTTAAAAGAGGACGGACAGGAGCCTCTGGAAAGCACAGCCAGTCACATGCCAGACATGTGCTCAGGCCTAACTGACTTCGGAAGAGCTACCAGTCCACCTCTGCACAGCCAGCAGCGGAACTGCAGCTACAGCGCTTGCTGCACAAACTGTAGCCGTTGCCTTCCCCACCACTCCCACCACGCAGCCCAGTCTGAAAGAACATGCCCCAGCCCACCTGCTGATTCACATAATTATTTATGTGGTGGGGAGTGGTACCACAGAAACACTATCACGCATCCTTCCATGTCTCAGTCAATCGACCAAGAACCATCTAACTCGCTATTACTAAAAATGCAGAGAGAACAGTGTTTTTTTATATATGTTCGAACTGCATATGTATCACCCCTGACTATACCGATTTTATTGGCATCTTAGATGTTTTGGGGCCCCTGAGAGTGTAATTCGAAGTCAGTGTGTCGCCCTGATCATGCATTTACATGTGTGACCAGGGCACGAGTCGGGGGTACACGCGGGTACACGGCGTCCACCCACTCTTTTCACAGGATGGACGCCGTCCCCCCTGCTAAGAAGTTGGGCCCCACAGAAATATGTTGTACTTGTCCCGGTGTAATTTTGAAACACCGGGAAACGTTCATCAGCTCCTGCACATTGTCTGCTTTGGATTCCCAGCAGCAACGTGCAGGCAGCGAGGGGGCTTTTTTCCCACCTCCAGTTGGGCAACGATAAAGACAGAAGTTAAGGGGCCCTCAAGCCTCCTTTTGATGGAGTATGGGACTGGAGGCAAGAAAACAAAAGCACACAGCTTGTTATCTCTTCACACAAACTTAAGAGATGCATGCTTTTTACTTTGTTGTAGATAAGTGCATGCACTGTAAGAATGTCAGATAAGTTGGTCTGTCTCAGTATTTATACAAATAACAATTTAAATAGCACTATTTTATTTCTTTTATAGCGCTACTCATCCCAATGCAGAGTGTCAGAGCACTTTCCATAACATACACATTATCCATTCCAAATAAATCATGTAAGTGTGTAAATTAATGTACAAGATGTGTTACATGAGACAGTCAGGGTTACAAGGTGTAGGAGTCAAATACACTTCATATCTCACCGTGGTCTACTAGAAGAATTACAATTTATTAACTGCAAGTAAAAAAAGGATCTCTGTGTTCATAGCATAATCCACTTACCTATCTACATAAGGATCTGCATGTTACATGATAGGCTTTGCTGAAGACATTTTTTTTTTAAAACATATTTTATTGCATTTTCAGTTGGCATATGTTATAACATACACATATCAGTGCATCACTTCCAGTGAGGTCATTTCCTGTGATGCCACGTGGAATGTCACGCGTCGTGACCTCATGTGCTTTGATAGCACGCGTCGTGATGTCACTTGCATACTGCCTGACTTGGTCAGTCCCCCCACTTCTTTTTTTAGGACTTGTGCCCTGTGTGTCTCTCCCGAAGACTCATCCTGCAACAAGCACTCCGAAGCTGCCAATCAGCTCTCTTCAACCACTCTACAAACCCCTCGAGTACAATAAAGGCACTTTTTGTAAATCTTTGGGCACAGATTCCATTACTGATTTATGCTCTTAATGCAAGAATGCCTAGAGGACGCACTCTTGCCTCGTACATAGTTTCTTTCTTCAAGGCAGTTGCTGTGCTGAAAAGCTCCGCCCAGCTTCGGGCCTGTTGGGCTGTGGGAGGCCTGTGAAGTGAACGAGAAAGTCTGGCTCAAGCTCGCCCTTGCTTCGTGCCTCATTTAGTGTGCAGTCGCAATGGGGCTGCAGCTGTTCCTTCACGTGCTGCGGCGCCTGGGCCCAACGACCGGCTGTGGAAACGACGTCAAGGCGCACATTCTTGAGCACGCGCTGTATACGCCATGACGGACTCACTCTGCGTGGTTTAACTTACTTATTTACTAGCATGGCAGGAAGAAGATCCCCACCGCGTGTGTATCCGCCCACCCACCTGCTCTCTCCTCAGAACCGCAATTGTACAAAGTCCTGCATCGATAGTTTATAAGCAACTGTCAATCCACCATCGTACCAACGCTGCCTTTCCATCTTCAACCCACTGCCGCCCTCCCATCTTATCTCTTTAAGACACGTCTTCATAAAGCTACCCTATCACTATGTTCCAGTTCTTGTCCGTCCATATCATCGGTATATCTTCATCTGTTTGTGGATTTATCTGCCACTGAAGCGTCACAGTTTTAAACTGTCGGCCTAGATAGCATTCTGTTTGTCTATGGATCTAGATCTCTTGCTAAAGAAGGAAGCAGGCACGCACACGTGTCAGACAATCAGCAGCCCTATGTCCACAAACAAAACAGGTCAAGGCTGTTGCAGTTCTTGCCTCGAGCAATAGATGTCTGCAGACAGCATCTCCAGCTGTAAAGCCGCAGTACCACTGTCAGCAACTAGACGTCCCTGCAATGGCTAAAGATGACAGCTGCAGCAGTCAATCATTACAGATGTTCAATGCAGTTTAAAGGTTGCAATACCACTCTCAACATCTGTATGTCCCATTAGAAACCAAACTGATGGTAACGGCTGCTGTAATTATTCTGAGGAGCAATAGATAGCCTTATGGATTTTAAATGCAGTTGGAAGTTTGTCTGCCAATGCAAGCATCTATATGTTCCTGCAGAAATGATATTTATGATATAGGCTGCCACAATCACTCTTACCAGCATGACATATTCTTAAAACACTTCAAATGCAGTTCTAAGTCTACAGTTTCACTGTCAACATATAGAAGTCCTGGCGGAAGGTAAACGCAGAAAATAGACAGCATTTCCTCCAGCACGCAATAAAAAAATAATAATAATTGTTTATCCCTTCAGAGATGTTATTGATTATGCCCTTGCTGAAGTCATTTGTGAAGACAGCACCCATACCTTCAATGTGTGAGATTAAGAACAGGTCATGTGGAGCGTTCTGTGGTATAGTTAAACATATCTACTAAGTTTTGCTGTTTTATAGGTTTTAGATTGTAATCATGACATCCGATCAATTGAGTATTAGTTTAGGGAATTTGTACAGTGTTTCCACTGTGTTGCTTTGTAGCTGATCTTCTTAGACAATTACACCCCCTTAATAAGAGTTTGATAAGTACATTATTTTTTAGCTTTATAATAATATATTTCAACTAGTGCCCCTATTTTTGTAGTACATCTGACCCAAGGGCAGCCAAGGCCTTTCGGCAATGGGCATACCATATGCCCAGCCACCAGTGCCTGCTGGTCATGGCTAGACTACACTGGGCACAAGGAGTGGTCCCATCCATATCCTGTGCCAGTATCCCGTTCCAACACTGGGCATGACGCATATCAGCTCCTTTAAGCTACCAGCATGCTGAAAACCGTAAAACTGTGCGTCTGTCTGTTACACTTCATCATCCAACACACCGATACGCGCAGCGCCCCATAACGCGATAACCGCACCTCGGTGGTCATCTTGCACGACATGGAAACACTTCCCACATAGGATTACAACTAAAACAACATCCTTCCAACCACACACCCTACACGCGTAGTGAGCTACTCATGTAGGCAACCTCCTCAGCACCCCACCCCACCCATAGTAAGCGCTATATAAATTCTGCAATACAATACAATACAAATAAGCAATGCACATAGGGCATAGCTCTTGGCTACACCCTTGATCCACTAACCAAGCTCCTGATACCTGTTCAACCTCTACATGTGGACATGCCCACAGCTTACTGTGTACAGGGTGTGGCCTTCAGTCATGCCTTGTGCAATGTGTTTGAGATTATATTGCATTACGTTTGTTGGAACATTTGTGAGAAAAAGACAATGGGCACACACAGCATGAGGACACTGAAATAACAAAAGGAAATGTACACTATTTATAGCATAAGTGGAAATTATCACACATTTCAGGACTTGGTATATCAAAGTTTTACCAGTTCTCTGGCTACTATTTGAGGAGAGCAGGAAGAAACAAGGGCATCCGACATACAGTGAGCTGGTAGTGTTTTTTGTTACAACTTGTCCTTTAAACTTGTCTCAGAAACTAGTCCAATTTGGGCTGCACTAGTGGGGTTGAGCTCTTCTTATAAGGAATATGAAATTCACCTCCCCTCATGGGACACAGGTCTGTTTGAGCACAGTTCACAGCGACTAACCAGTTGGATGCACATTCAGCGCACATAAAAAGGAAATCTTGGTGGGAATTTTGGAACGAATCTCCAGAGGTTTTGGGACAAGTCTCCACTGAACAAAGTAACACTTAGCATGTGAATGTGAGCAAATGGTAGATACTTGGCATTGGCATATAATTACAGGAATTAGAAAGGTGGACAACCAAGGTGCCCGCAATGGGTCCTAACAGGATTAATAAAACACAAGCCAATTAATCAAGCATATAAATGAGCTCAAGGTGCACTTCGGCAGCACAAGGCATGGAGGAAAGCACAGGCATACAGAAAACAGCGACACCTCTGATTATCAGTATGAGGAATGCGTTTCATTGAAGGTAAAGGATGGCCTTTGTCCGCAGTACTCGGATGTCTGGAGAAGGGCTTGTTGCTGAGAAGGCAGATGAAACACACCGAAAAACAAAGGACAGGTGCGTGCTCTGTAATCTAGACTCCTGCCCAGACCACTGCCCACACAGCATGCAGCTGTGCCCTGTATCAGGACCCCAGCACCCACAGGTCCCAGCATCTACAGAGCCCAGGTGTGCCTTCTGACTACTCCCTCTGCCACCACCATGGACCAAGCCCCGTGCTCAGCTCCACTCTGCCAAGCCAAGCAAACTTGGCACTATATCTTCACTTGACTTTTGTTATTGTGTGTGGGACTGTACACAGACATAGTAAAATTCTTAAAATAACAATATTAATTTATGTATGGTGTAATACATGTAGTATATAAGAACATGCGCAGAATGTAATATGCTATTCATTATCAATGTTGATGGGGGCAGCATGATCGATTCAAGGCTTCACCGCTCGCGAGACATGGCCCCTCACCACATTCAATGGCAAAAAAAATTGCGAATTACATTCTTCACATCTATATATGTAGTATGTGTATTATACTATATCGGTTTTATTATTCATTTTATAATTTCGATATTTATTGTCTATATTCTGTGTGCTTAAAGCATCTCTTGGCGCAATGAAGGGAGGAAAACAGCAATACGTTGTTACTTCCTCCGTGTAAATAACAGGCGTGCTTTCAAATATGCACATTTATAATACAAAGCAAATGAAACACATCAGTCTGAAACCTTTCTCAGGGCCAGCTCTGCACAAAGCGACCAGGGAGAAACGTGTAGTGAGGTAACTGAGCTAGCCTCTTTCTGCACAGCGCTGCTGCCGGCTGCGCTCATCGAATAGCGCGCGCTTCTGTCCCGCCCTCTAAACACTCACCTGCAAAGTTCATAACACAGATCAGAGCCCAAAAAAGGCCCATCCGCTCCGTGGCTCTGACGCGGTCCAACATCCTGGTGCTCTCCACACTGCTGCCTGACCCGAGCCTGCTCTCTGTCTGGCACTGCTGCCCTGGAGGTCTGTGGCGGGGTGTCCGTTTGAGATGGGCGTGTGGAGAGGTGGAGAGTGCGCACGGCCTTCCTCCTCCCCTGCGTTTATATAGTGCAGGGGCTGCTCTGCTCGGAGTGGGCTGTGTTTGCCTGACCAGGGTTAACCCTTTCAGAGCACAGGCTTCAGTAAGTAATACAAGTGATTGGCAAAAAAAGCAAAAACGTAAACTCAATTTCCTAACTGCAGAAGAGAGAGTTCAGTGGACTGAGTGCCGCGTATGAGATGTGTGTGCCACCTACATGCCAGAATTTCCAATACAGGCAAGCATACTCAACATTTCAGCATTTCACAGTTGATAAAATGGGTTCCATTGGCTCAGGGTAATCGCATTTTTGTATTTTTCGCACTTAAGTGATACTAATACTACATAAATATATATATTTTATTATTATGGTGATAGCTGTCAATCATTCGAATTCGGCCAAAACTCGTACACCGATTGTTTTTGGCGAAGTGGGCTTTGTGAGGTTCAGAAATGGTGAATATTCATTCGCCTGGCATCAAGATTGTGAACACTTACTTACAACGCACCGCAAATTATCTAGCATTTCTCTTGAACCGGCCAGTAACGTCGCTGAACGGTGTAATGAGGTTAAAGGCTATTGACGTCGAACAGTGACTTTAGCTCGCCTCGGGGCCTTGCTCTGCGCATGCTCCCCAGCATGGGTCATTCTCGTGGCTGTCAGTCTAGGTATTGTGTTGGCTCGGGCCCTAGGCCCACATGCTAGGTAACAGGACCACACAGACATGGTATTACGATACTGGAACTGGCCCAGGGCACGTGCGCCCGGCCCCTTTTATTAGCAGGGTCACGTGAGCGGTGACGCCTGTGATGGGTGGGTGTGCAGTGTGGGGTGTAACAGAGATGGAACACTAGAACGTGTCCAGCAGGACACTACATCCCTCCCAAACTTAAATGAAAAAGAAATAAACAAAAGTCCAACCTAAGAAGAAAACAAACACCAATACACAGCACCAATGAGTCTCTTCAGGCGTCTGCTGGGCGGTGCTGGAGTACTGGACCGCAAGGTCAGGAAGTTTTGGTCTGCCTCGGCGATGAAGTTCAAACCGACCTGGTCTCTCAGTGTTGGAGTCTATTTACAAAGTTCAAATGGCAGTGCATCTGGAGCGGTGGTGGAGTCCACTTTGGAGATCTTCTTGCAGGTGCTCAGGCTCCGGTGGACAGCCAACCTGCAAACATGGAGGATGACCTTGGTGGATGAGGGCTTTCCTTGGCGGCGATGATGCTTTCCAGTTCCGGATAGCCGAGCAGCTTCAGACTTGCCTCTCCTGCTTGGACTCCCCTCTCACAGGAGTTTCCTGGGGGGCCTTCCTGCCAGGCTACCATGGGACCGTGTGGACTGTGCGGGCTTCGTGTAGACCGTGCGAATGCGTCGCTGAGGAACTGCCAACAGGACCACAGCCAAATCGCTCATGTAGCCGCAGAGGGTGGTGTCTCAGTCTGGGTGTTCTCGCCATCAGGGCTCAGTTTCTGTGCCTTCCTCAAATGGTCTTTGGGTGACCAGTCTTTATCTGCGACCTCCGTGCTTCCCTGGTGCCTGTTGTAGAGCTGCTGCCGACGCATCTCTCCAATCCCGATTCCCCTCTCACAGGAATTCTGTTGAGGCCCTTGCCCCTGGATTGCCACATGACCGCGTGGGCTGTGCGGGCCTTTCGTAGGCTGCGCCGAGGGGTCGCTGCAGAACTCCCACAGGGACATGGCCAAGCCTCGTGTAACCCCAAGGGTGGATGGTCCAATGGTCGGGAACGCTCTTCTTTGGCAGGCTTCTGGTTTACGGGGACACACAGAAGGTTCCTGGGTGGCAAGCGTCCCAAAGCGCCAGGAATGCCTCATTGAACTCCTGCTGTCTCGAGTGGTTGGATTCACTCTGATGGTACGATGCTCCTTTGATGTTCTTGGTGATGATGCACTTTGGACGATGAACATGGTAACTTTCCTTCAGTTGGGCAAACAGGCGGCAATCTCTTGCTTTCGGTGACCTCATAGATTGAGGAGGACTGGAGGGACTTCGTGGCAACTTGCAGTTGTCTTCCAGCAGGTGCACTTGCTAGGCGTGGTGCTATCGATGCCAAGCAGCCGGTGACAAGTGAGAGGACGGTCAAACTGTGAAGCGTGGGGCCTGGACGCAGATCGCGCTTGCTAGCGGCTTATGGTTAGTCCTCCCGTGAAGCTGTCTCTAGTGACGTCTCTGCACCCTGGTGGCTGGCTTGTGCTACTGAAACCCTTCTCCAGTGCTGGCACAAGTCCTCTGTCCTGTCGCTTTTCTCCTTTCCTTCTTGCGCGCCTGTGGTGGTTGTTTGCCCTGTGGCGTCGTGCCACTCACCTTCCTTTCTTCGCGGAGTGGCGTCATGCCACGCTGTTCTCCTTCTTCCGACCAGGTTCGTCACTCAGATGTGGCGTCCTGCCTACCTGTCTCATGTTTGCGCCACATGGACATCTCGCTGGTCGTGTCCGGTTCTTGGGACGATCTTTACTTTGCTGCTGACCTCTCGCAGGTCTGTCCTGTTGGTAGGACGTGCTTCTTCTCCTTGAGGACCTCTTGCAGGCCCCTTCCCCTCCTCAGGGGTTTTGCGATGCTCCTCTTCTCTTCAGTCGAGGGCATTGTGCTTGCGCCTCGAGGCTGCGCTGTCGTGGCGCTTGATCCCGCCTCCATTCAGGTATGCTTGGCAGGGTTGGTCACTTCAAGTGATGTGCTCCATGCTTGCGGTGCGAATGTGGCGTCCAGCCACGTGTTGCATGTCCTTGGAGCATATGTTGCGGTGGCAGCTTGCCACGTGGTGTGTGCGACTCTCCTCTTGCCCGTTCTGGATCACTGGCGACTCCATCTTGAGGCAGTGTGAGGGAGGACACTGTGCTGTGTTTTGGCCAACTGCGGGGCTTTGCTGGTGCGGCGGAGACGTGCAAAATCTCCTTGCTGCCTTCAGCATTCCTTCTCTTTGGAGAGGTCTCTCTCTCCTGGGCTGCTGCCCATGCTGTCAGGTTTGATGGCGCGGCCCTCTGCACACCTCTGACTTTTCTCTTGCGGTCGGTTCTCCATCATGGGTGTCCCCGGCTGGCGCTTGACGTGTCCTTTTTCTAGCTTGTGGTGATGTGCGCTCAATACTGGGGCATGAGGTGCACTCTTCACGCTTGCGGTGGTGTCCGTTCACCACGGAGGGTGGGTGGCGCAATCTTGCTTGCGGTGGAGTCCGACAGCCTTTGGGGTTGTGCACGCTCTGTGCATGTTCTCCTCATGCTTTATGTGGGGCTAGTTGCTTTCATAAGCTTTGCTGCTGGGCACCACTGGACTCTTGTCAGCTCTCTTGGCTGGGAAAGCATTGGGCTTCTCGCGGGGATCAGCAGAGTTGCGCTGCGCCCAGGGGTAACAGTCCTGGGATGGGGCCGTTCGTGTTCTAGAGTCTCATCTGCGCCGTCACATTGGGCTTGGCAGGGGGCTCTCTGCAGAGGTTCAGTCTCTTCCCCCCTAAAACCATTTGGCAGGCCCAGGATGTGTGTGTCTCTCTTTCTACAGGTGTTCTTTGTCCCTCCCCTTGTAAGCTTGTCAGCCTGCCAGGGGCTTGGGGTGCTCTCTGCTCCCTTCTGGCAGTGTTGGGATAGCTGTCACTCTGGGTCGCTGCAGCCTTAGCAGTGCTGCTGGCCAGTCTTTTGTAAAAGCGTTCAGATGTTATTATCAGAGGTGATACCTTTTACTGGCCACTAGGTGGCACTGCGGGCGATGAGAAGGAGACCACTGCAGCTGCTCCTGAATGCTGCGGGCCTCATGGGTGTTGGAGATGCCGGTATGGGGAGGAGCACTTTGTGAAGGTGCGGAGGGAAAACAGAGAGCAGCTTTCGCAGGCACTCAGGTGAGTCAAGGCTCTTTGTTGGGCTATGCCCCTTGTGTGGTTATTTCACTCTTGGTCCGTGTATCTCTTTATTCCCACCAGAACAACGGCCGGCAGTTTCCTCTGTTGCGGAGGTGACAGAGCCACTAGGTGGCGGTGCAGTGCTGTACCCAGCACGGGCCCCAGCAACTTCCTCACGCTGCGGGCCTCGTGCTGTGGGGGCTGGTGGTTCGTAACACCTTTCCCTTTCGTGCTCTCGGCGGCTGCCGTGATGTCCATGTCCACGACGGATGCAGGGCAGGCAATCTCCCCTGCGGTCTCCAGGGCTGCTGCACGATGGGCACCCTCTTTCCTACCACGCGGGTGCTACTGTAGACATACGCGGCCGAGCAGGGTCGCAGCGCGGGTCGCTGCGAACGAGGCAGAGGGTGCGGGGTGAGTACCTGTTGCTGACTTCCTCTTCAATGCCGCAGGGAGGGTGTCAGCAGGCGGGGGCGGCCGGCCGGAGCACTTCTGGCCGGGTTGTGCTGGGTGGCTGTGGGAGCGCTAGGGATACCAGTGCCGGTCGGGGCACGCAAATTTTCATAATTTCTGATGCACCTCGTGGTGCGCTTCACCCCGGTGGGGTGCAGGGTTCTGGCTTTCTCGCTGCACTGCGGGGGCATTGGGACACTCCTTGCTCGTGACGGAGTCCTCCTGGATCGAACAGTGGCAGCAGACTCTTCCGGCCAGAGGTAGAGCCCGATCGGGGCAGTTGCAGCCTCCGTTCTTGCTTTGCCTTGTTGACGGTACTTCCCGCTTAGCGCTGGTTGGCAGGGTGATGCAGGCGGTGCCTGTCTAGGCTTGCCGGGCTGGTGCAGGCTCAGCCCTCCTGCTGGCAGAGAGCTTTGCCCAGAATGTGCGCGGGCTGGGGAGCGCCACTCACCAGGCCGCCGCGTCTCTCGCCGGTACTGCGCCGTTCACAGTTTTCCGCCAGGCAGCTGAGCAGTGGTGCATGCCTCATCTTTGGGAGCCAGCCTTCAGTATTCGTCGGCTTCCACCGATAGCGCTACTTGCCATATTTTTCCAGGGCAGACGACAGTGCCTGTGCCCTTGCAGAGTCGCCCTCCTCTTTTCCCACGACTGGTGGCCGTCGATAGCACAGCGTGTGGGGTATGGTAGAAACTGGCTAGTCCTTCATGTTCAGGAACCTTAGCGTCTCATTCCACAAGTACGTGGGGCAGATCCGCCTCGTCGCCATTGTGGTGGCTCGGGCCATAGGACCACATGCTAGGTAACAGGACCACATGGACACGGTATTACGATACTGGAACTGGCTCAGGGCACATGCGCCCGGCCCCTTTTATTAGTAGGGTCACCTGACCAGTGACGCCTGTGATGGGTGGGTGTGCAGTGTGGGGTGTAACAGAGATGGAACACTAGAACGTGTCCAGCAGGACACTACAGGTATAAGCACCTCACTATGAGAATGTTCACCCATGGAGCGCCTTAAAGCACGTCTAAGGTGTCTGGAGTCCGTGCATACTTGTGAGTCATTGGCATGAGTTAAGAGTTTATCTGATGCAAATCCTTCCAGCTAGTGCACATAGCTAATAGTCACTTCCCAGAGCCACAGCACTCTGGCACCTTAACCCCTTAACTGCTGGGCCTTTACTACCCAGTGCGGAGCCCTTTTTGGGCTATTTGGGGTAGTTTGCACTTAGGGCTTGTTAAGTTGCCAAATGAAGAAGAAGCACATACAGGTAAGAGCTTTCTGTAGTTTACTGATCCAATCAACACCAACTGAGAACAACAGTCAACACCTTCATCTCCAGCTACAACTGTCGTCCTGAAATCCCTTCTACTCCGTATTCCAGGATGACAGGTTCCCGCATGGAATAGTCAACGTGTCATCTGTTCTAGAATAGATTACATGTTTAACTCAAGTTCAACACAACACATATCCCTTCCTTAAACAGAAAAGGAACGTTTACAACAAAGGAACATGAAATGTGACAATCAATTAAATCAGAAGAACATGAGTATATACAGAGTAATATCATCAGTATAATAACAGAAAATAAAACAAGAACTGTTCAAAATCATGCTACGATGGAAAACAATATAAACAAGCTAAGTTAAAAATGCAGCTCATGATACTAAGACATTGTAAAGTAATTAAGATACAACCAGATAGGTCTGGTAGAATACTGTTGTAAATCAGTTCTTCATGTAACATGGCTGACAGTGGTCGTTAGCCCTTCCTTTGTGTTCTTACCTCCTTAGCCTCACAGAATACCTATGTGTGTTCTAACTTGTACCGGAGTGTTCCACTCTTGTCAGTTGATGGTCTGGTCAGCTGGCGAGGTGTGTACTCAGCTGTGTCCTACAATAAATCTACATGTAACTAACCAGAAGTATCCTGTGATCCATCTACTACAATTTGGCGACGATTTAGCTGACCAGACCAGAGAAGAAACCATCACAGCTTTGAGCAGCACCTCGCACTAAGAACCCAAGGCAGCCCACCCATCTGCTGCCAGCAACGTGGCCACAAGAAGGAAAAAACCTGAAAAACGAGAGAAAACTAAAGATAAAGAAACTTAGAAAAGAAAAGAAGAGGCAAATACTTCACAAGTAACTCGTCACAACCGTGAGTCAATAGCTGGTCTGCCTGTGTTTCTCCCTGCGTGCGCCAACTTAAGTGATTACCACACTGCCCAGCGAGAACTAAGATCGAGCCTCAGCGCTTTCTGATGGTGTTTAACAGTAATGATTTAAACCTTTAAATGTTTTCATCTGCGCAAAGATTGTATCCCGGCCTGAAAGAGTCCAACATCAGGGACAGAGACAGTTCAGACCACTTTGATCATTCTCACATTTAAATATCGAGCGCATGAGCTGGTCCCGTTATTAAGCGTTGAACGGGGGTGAAAATCGGGTCCCGCCGCTTTGAAAAGTGAGGACAACAGTTCATTTTTTGTAACTGATTGGCATGAGTCACGGCGTGAATGTCAAGTACTCTGAAGACTTGTACCTAAGACGTGTTGATCGGGGCAAGAATCGAGCCCCGGCGTTGTTTATGGCGTTTGACAATATACTCATAACTAAAATAGAAGGTAAACTCGTTGGAGACACTCCTGACGTCACACATTCAAACTGTGAGTGAGTTGCGAGTGCGCGCGCTCCCTGCTGCATGCGAGTCCTCTGCATTATTAAAAACGGCAGTCTGACCAACTTCTGCCACAGACAAGGACAGGGGAAACGAGAGACCTGCAAATGGGAGGAAACTAGAAAAACAGACTTTTGAAACGAGAGCAGAAATCAGCCGCGAGCCTACCTGATGTCACTCGTCTAAACCGTGAGTCCGTTGCTAAGCACAGAAAGATTGTGTACATGCATAGGGCCTTTTTCAAAGCGAGCGCAAGTTAGCGGTGCAGTGGTTGCCTACACGTCATCGCGCAACGTCCGGCGGCCATCTTGGGGTGAGCAATTTCAGTACAGAAATGTTCGTTAGAGTAACGCGATCCAAGTAAGACGCTTATCACGCATCTTCATATTTAGGCGCACGAATCAGTGTTATCAGCTGCTAAAGTCATCTGGAGTATGCACATTTCAAGCGTGCCAACGTTTGGATGTTTAATATCAGGTATTTATTGATTTTATTTTTTTACCTGTGCCTTCTTGCTCCAAGTTTGAACATTAACTGAGTGTTATTTTTGAAATGGCGCAGAAAAGCCTCGAGATCAAAGAGAGAGTATGAGGTATTGGAAAGGAGACTGCTGTAGTGCAGCAGCAGAGTTGTGACAAACATAGTTGTAGCCCTAAAAGTCTGGCAACAATTCTTGGTCAGTTTACAGCTACTGTGAAGCCACGAAGCAACTGATTGACGCCAAGGATAACACAAAAGCGCTAAGTAAGCTACAGTGCCACTTTGTGGATTTTGACGTATTTTATATTTTGTTCCTTTTCACCAAATGAGGAATAGGAAGATAAAGTTTCTTTGTGAGAAAAGACGTACTAGTTCAGCAGCAGTCTTGTCAACTTGATGTGTAAAGTCTGTTGAAACAAAACCAGAAACAGGACTTAGAGTCTAAGATCTCCGTCTAAGTAAGTCCAGAACCGGTAAAGCCTAGAACCGGTCGAGAGAGAGATCAAGATCGTGGTAGAGAACCTAAAATTAGAGCTGAGAGTCTAGAACCGCGACAGCAACCTAGTAGCAGGTCATAGGACCTTTAACAGGGACAAACGTCCCACAACTAGTACCTGCTCGTCTCGGAGGGGACAAAGGTCCACGAACCAGGAAAGGATGAAGGTCCCAAGGAGGGGGCAAAGACCCCAGAACCAAGAGAGGACAAGAGTCCCAGAAACAGAGGGGCACAAAGGTCTCAGAACCAGTACCGGGAGAGGACAAAGGAGGTCCCAGGACCGGGAGGGCACAAAGGCCCCAGAACCAGGAGATGACAGGACCGGGAGAGGACAAAGGAGGTCCCAGGACCGGGAGGGGACAAAGGCCCCAGAACCAGGAGGTGACAAATGTCCCAGAACCAGGAGGTGAGGTCCCAGTGAGTCCAGAACCGGGAAGATGATCCCGCAATGGGGTCTGAGAGCCCATAGAACTGAGACAAAGAGTCCAGAACCAGAAAATAAAAGAAAATTTAGAAAGAAATGGGACTGAGTCCAGAACCGAAAAAACAGAGGCCCACAACCAGAGCAAAAGGCCCAAGACTAAAAAAAGAAGTCTAGAACCGGAGAAAGAGAACCAAACTAAGGTCCCAGAACTGGCAATGGATAAAGGTCACAGAACCTGTACCAGAGGGCTCAAAGGTCTCAGAACCGCAGAACCTGAGAAAGTGAACCAGTTTCGAGACAAAGTGTATCTCAACCAGGACTAAGTGTCCATCCTTTGAAGAAAGAAAACTTCAAGCTAGAATGAAAACTCCTAACATCACATGCGGTACTGCACTTGGAAATCTCGAAGAGTACCCAGGACTGTAGTACCTGTAAAGCATGGAGGCATCTGTTGAACTGTTCATCTTCAACTTGGAGCGGAAAGTGATGGTGGACATAAACAAATGGAAGGAAGTAAACTTTCTCTTCCTGTTTTTTTTGCTGGTCAAGGACAGATTTGAGAAAGTGGACTGTCTTTTCCTGTTTTTGTCAGTCTAAGGGGAGTAGGTGGTGGTGATACCTATTAGTTGTTTTGGGTGATGTGTCTGACCTCACATTTCACTCTTAACACTCTTTGCCCCTAAACGCTCGTTTGCCTTCACGAACTAAAAATAGTTCAAGAAGTCTTAGACTTCCTATCTGTCTTAATTATTATTGTTGTTCTCTCCCATACATTAAGCTTCCTTTTTGTGATTTGTTTATTTATTTCATTTTTCTGTAAAGGAGGAAGATGTGTTGTAAATCAGTAACATGTAACATGGCTTCATGTAACATGGCTGACAGTGGTCGTTAGCCCTTCCTTTGTGTTCTTACCTCCTTAGCCTCACAGAATACCTATGTGTGTTCTAACTTGTACCGGAGTGTTCCACTCTTGTCAGTTGATGGTCTGGTCAGCTGGCGAGGTGTGTACTCAGCTGTGTCCTACAATAAATCTACATGTAACTAACCAGAAGTATCCTGTGATCCATCTACTACAAATACCTTGTGGTATGTCTGGAAAACAATTTGGGAACGTAACCACCCAAGTCATTACCCTGCTGATCATTACTCCTACATTTCCCATGGCTAAGACTTGCCCCAGAATTTAATTCACTGTTGATACCACCATCATTTGTTCCATTCCATTTCACCAACCTTGACATACTCCATACATCAGCATTATCCAATCTGACCACATACTTCATGACTGTCTTAAACTTGATTGGACTCATGTCATTTGTCTCACTCTTCCTCACAAAACCAGGCTTCCTCACTAATACTTTCTCACCCACTAACCATGGCCAGAATCTGGTGCAGTTTTTCTGATCGTACCTCTTCTTGTAAATGTCTTGATATGCACTTCTCAACAACTTGCCCTCTCTTCTGAGGTCATGCATGTTTACCTCTCCACTCATTCTCCTCAACCCATGAACTCCTCCACTCATCCATGCAGGATTCAACATTGTGTTACCTACTCTTCCTCTGATCCAAAAAAAGGCGACTTAAATGTTACCTGACTGCGAGAGTTGCAATGAGCCCACCACACATCATTCAACACATCTGACAAAGGCGTTCTATTTTCCACTTCTTTTTGCACACAAGATTTCACCATTCCATTCATGCACTCAGCAAGACAGTTAGCTTGTGGAGAATACAACACTGTGTTCAGATGGACTATAGATAGATTTTCCAAAAACTCTTGCATTTCTTGTGATGTCAACTGGACACCATTGTCCGTTACAAGTTCAGGAGGGACCCCTTTACAAACAAACTCGTCTTTTAAGAAGTTGATCATGACCTTGGTGTTGATCGAGCCTACACACTTAGGGGCCTGATTTAGATCTTGTCGGACGGGTTACTCTGTCACAATGGTGATGGATATCCAGTCTGCCGAAATATAAATCCCATAGGTTATAACGGGATTTATATTTTGGCGGACGGGATATCCCTCACCGTTGTGACGGAGTAATCCATCCATCAAGATCTAACCCAGGGCCTTAATCACCACCCATTTGGACATGTAATCAACTAATAAAATCACATATCTCTTACTAGGAGGTAACAGATGAAAAGGACAAGCAAACTCCAGTCCCAACTTCCTCCATGGCTTCTCCAGAATTTCTACAGGTGACAACGGAGCTCTGGAAACAACCTTACTCTTGTCATACTTTGCACAAGCAGCACAGTTTTTAACTACACTCTTGACGTGTCTACCTAACCCTGGGCACCAGTACAACTCTCTCACCCTAGCCTTAGTGCAGTTCCTCCCTAAGTGACCTTTGTGTGCCAGATTCACGACTTTGTCCCTATGTCCCTGGGTGGAATCAACCTTGAGCCCCTGAACAGTTAATTTTCATTCCAACGTAACTTCCTCATCTCCCCCTAGAGAGCCCCGAACTCTGGCCATCCCTTAACTATGAATTCTTTGAGTTCTCTGATCTCTTCATCTCTTTCTCTGGCCAACAACTGTCATTTATTTCCATGCAATGGATTTTCACATAGCCAATTGATCCTGTCAACTTCCGTAAACATCGCCACTGTGGTAATGGCAACCTGGATAAGCAATCCACTACTTTGTTCCTGGAACCAGTAATATACTCCACTGGAAGTTAAAATCACTCAACCTTTCTATCCACCTCTAAATCCTGGGTATCATCTCATCATCTTTCCTAATAGAAAACAAATGAACCAATGGTCTGTGATTGGATCTGACCACAAATGGCATGCCCCACAGATAGAATTTAAAATGTTTGATTGCCGGTATTCTCTCGATGACAGAATACCGTTCCTCTGCATCCTTGAGCGTTCATGATGCAAATGCTACCACCCATTCTTCACCTCCATCAACTTGTGAGAGCACTGCCCTAGACCCTTAAGGCTGGCATCTGTGGCCAAAATGTTTTTTTGATACATCAAAATGACACAGAGTAGGCATTTTACCAATGCATTGTTTAATACCTTCAAAAGTCTCCTTACACTCATCAGGTCACACAAATTTTATGGATTTCTTTAACAACGTACAGATGGGCTGGATCACGCTGGAAATATTGGGTATAAACTTGGAGTAGAACTCTGCCAACCCAAGTAAAGACCTCACTGTATCATTGTCTTGCGATGCCAGCGCATTAAAAATCGAGTCAACCAATTACAGCTTGGGTTTAATTATTCCCTCTGCAGAAATAGTATGACCCAAATAGTAGACAGATCTGTCTTGAAATTTTCATTTTTTCTTCTTAAGTGTTAGTCCAGCCACCGCCAATTTGTCCACTACCTTCACAAGTGTACTGTCACGTTCTCCCAGATCTTTTCCATAAATCAAGATGTCATCCTGAAAGAAAAGTATTCCCGATATTCCATCTAAAACTTTTTCCATAATTATTTGGAAACATGCTGCCGCTGATGCAAATCCAAAGGGCATTCTAACGAAGCTGTAAGCTCCCAAAGGTTTGACAAACAATGTCAAATGCCTGGACTTCTCTTGGAACATAACCAGACGGCATGCAGATGATAGATTCACAACACTGAACACTTTGGCACCCCCAAGCATGGTCAAAGCCTCAGAGATGTTGAGAAAAGGCTGATGATCAACCCAAATGCACTTGTTTAAACCTCTGACGTCAACACACATCCTGATCTGTTTACCCCCATCTTTAGGTGCCAACACTATCGGGGCAAGCCACTCTGAGAATTCAATCTCCTCAATAATGCCATCTTCGATAAACCTGCTGATTTCTCTTTTGAAAGGTTCCATCATAAGATTGGGCACTTTCCTGACCTTGTGAACACAAGGAATAGCGTTTTTCTTCAAGATTATCCTGTGTTCGAAACCCCTTAGAAGGAACAACTTACCACTGAACACACTAGAAAACTGTGAAACTATGTCTTCGTGTTCCTGTTCTGCCAACACAGACATACCAGGCTGTACTGCATTGGAATTCACCATAATACCCATATCACGTTGATGACGCCAACCTAGCAAATTAGCTCCCCTCTTGGCCACATACGCTTTTCCTACTCTCTCTTTGTTCATGAATGTGATTCTCATAACCGTGTACCCCAGGACATCAATCTTGGAGCACCATAGCTCACAGGATATATATCAGGTGAAAGAAGAGGAATGCGTTAAAAAAAAATTTCACCCACCATGGTATGAGGCGTGTCCGAATCAGCTAAGATAACAATTTCCTTATCATCGAGCGTGATGTGACACTCAGGCATTATCAGAGGACCTAAATCAACTTCAACTGGACTGTGCTTAATGGTCAAAACCATCTTGGTTAGATCTTCACACGCTGTATCGACAGTTTGACCTTTATCACTCTAACAGACTCAGGCATAATGTTAAGTTATGTTATGTTAATTGGGTTTTGATATAGCGAGCAACTCGTCCCCGAAGGGACTTCTCTGTGTTTTAACAGGCAGGAGATGAGAGGGCACCGAGAGTGCAGCTAGTTAGAACAGCCACGTTTTTAGCGGTTTTTAAAACCGGAAAAACAAGGACATGCACGAATAAACAGAGCGAGCTTATTCCAGTGAAGCGGGGCGAGATAAGAAAATGCCCGGCCTCCATATTTTGACATGCGAATGCGTCAAGGATGTAGCAGAAATTGTTTTTTTGATCTTAGACTCTTGTCAGGGAGGTATGGGGTGAGTCTGTTCTGGAGATATTTTGGGCCTAGTCCTGACCTAGATTAACAAGTGAGGCAAAGGAGTTTAAACAGTGCTCTCTTTTTAATGGGGAGCCAGTGGAGTGCTCTAAGTGTGGGAGCTGACGGAATAGGTGGAGGCAGGTTGTTAACCATTCTGGCGGCGGTGTTTTGAACAGCCTGCATTTTGGTTACCAGAGATTCATTTATGGCAAGGAATAGAGCATTGCCGTAATCCAGGCGGCTGATGATTAATGCCTGGGTTAGTGTCTTCCAGGAACTCAAAGGAAGTCACTGGAAGACTTTACTAAGAAGGGGCAGTACGCCAAAGCAAGTACCGCAGACAGAAATGATCTGGTCTTTCATGGACAGAGTGTCGTCCAGAAGTATTCCCAAATTCCTAGCTGTTCTGTAGGCACAGGGGCCAGACCAAGTTCGGCCAGCCACCAGTCATTCGACCAAAAGAGTTGGGCTTTACCAAACAAAAGAATTGCTGTTTTGCCCCCATTTAACTGAAGACAGTTGTGGGACATCCAAATGGCTATTTTACTCATGCAAACGACAAATCGCTGTTTGACGTTCTCGATGTCTTGCCCAAATGAGATAACCAGTTGGGTGTCGTCAGCATAGGAGAGTATTTCAAACCCACAGGACTTTACCAATTGGGCTAGGGGGCCACATAGATGTTTAACAGTGTGGGGCTCAAGGAGGAGCCCTGAGAGACCCCCTTGTCCAGGCGGATGGTTTTAGAGTGATAGGAACCAATAGAAACAGTCTGAACCCTGTCTGTAAGAAAGTCCTTGAGCCAATCGAGGGTGGCACCCTTGATACCAATCTGCTGAAGATGTTGTGTCAGAATAGAATGAGAGATGGTATTGAACGCCGCAGACAGATCGAGCAAAGCCAACATGGCAGAATTTCCAGCATCAAGGGATAGCATCAAGGCATAGCCTGATAGTATCTGCTACTAACTACATAATGACCCTTCTTCCCACATTTCATGCAGATAGAGTTCATAGCATAGCACTGAACACTATTTGAAGATTGACCAGGGTTACCACAGCAATAACATTTAATTTTATCATATATTGTTTCCTTGTTGTTACCATTTTGTTTCCCTTCTATTTTAATATTATCAATAACATCTCCAACAATTTCATTTACACCAACATTATTGGAGTCACTCTGTGGTGGAGGCGTGACTCGCATTTCACGCATGCAAGTGCTCATACTTTCTATACTTTCCACAGTTGTGATAGCCTCTCTGAGATTAGGATTCTTTGCTAACAACTTCTCGTGAACCCTGATTTTGTTAGTGCACCGCACCAACTGATCCCTAATAAGCGAATGAGTTAAAAGATCAAATTCGCAAATGCGTGCTGAAGTTTGTAAGCAGGCTACATAGTTCCCTACAGTCTCATTTTTCCCTTGCATTCTTGAGAACAATGTGTGGTGCTCCAATACCACATTCATTCTTGCTTCAAAATGTTTCTCTAGCATTAATGCAGATATTTATATTTCATGGGCACCTATCAGTTCTGCTTCTGTCTTTCCATGAGGGATGATTTCAAGACTGTCATAAATGTTACGACCTTCCACCCCTAAATTGTGTAGCAGTACCGCTTGTTTCCTGGCAGATGAAAATTTCTCACCCCCAATGGCTTCAAGGTATCTTCCACCTATCCCATCCCCATCGCCAGTGTTAAGTAGTCCATTGAACAAGAAACACATATAGGTGCTTTCTGTAATTTATTGATCCATTGTATCACTGTTGTCCTTCAATGTGAAGCACTGGTATGATCAAAAGGCTACTGTGCCAGAGTATACTCCAGGACAGTTGGTGTGGGTGTTGAAGCCTGTGACTCCTAGGACCCTCCATGACAAATGGAGTGGGCCATATCCAATCATTGAAAAGGAGGGTGCGGTTACCTACCTGGTTGACCTTGGCACCCCCAGGAACCCTTACAGGGTCCTGCATGTGAATAGATTGAAACCCCACCATGACAGGGCAGACATGACCATGTTATTGGTCACAGATGAGGGAGTGGAGGAAGAGACTGAGCCAGTACCCGACCTCCTCTCCAGCAACAAGCAAGATGGGTCAGTGGAGGGAGTTGTACTCTCCACACTGACAGACCAGCAGCACAGAGACTGCAAGCAGGTTCTGGTACAGTGTGCTGGCCTGTTCTCTTTGACCCCAGGAATCACTCAGTGGTGTGTGCACCACATTAACACAGATGAGAGCCCACTTGTCAAAAATAAACTGTACAGGTTGTCTGACCATGTCAAAGCCAGCATTACGGCTGAGGTAGCTAAGATGCTGGAGTTGGGGGTAATTGAGCCTTCTGACAGTCCATGGGCCAGCCCAGTGCTGTTGGTGGCCAAACCTTATCCCTAGGGGGGGCCAAAGGAGTTAAGGTTCTGTATGAACTACAGAGGACTGAAAGCAGTCAGAAAGACTGATGCTCACCCTCTACCTAGAGCTGGTGAGCTCATTGACAGGTTAGGGGCTGCAAAGTACCCGAGTACATTTGATTTGACTTCAGGCTACTGGCAGATTGCCCGCACAGATGGAGCAAAGGAGAGTTCAGCATTCTCCACACCAGAGGGACATAATCAGTTTAAAGTAATGCCCTTTGGCTTAAAGAATGCACCTGCCACCTTCCAAAGGTTGGTGAACAGGACTCTGTCTGGGTTGGAGCAGTTCAGTGCAGCTTATCTGGATGATATAGCTGTATACAGTTCTACCTGGGGGGATCACGTAAGCCACCTGAGGGAAGTGCTGCAGGCCATGCAGCAAACAGGCCCGACTATTAAGGCCAGTAAGTGCCAAATAGGGCAGAGTTCTGTTGTGTACCTGGGCCACCCGGTAGGTGGAGGCCATGTACAGCCTCTCCAGGCCAAAATCCAAACAGTTTTTGATTGAACTGCTCCTGCTACCCAGAGCCAGGTCAGGGCATTCATTGAACTGACTGGGTACTATAGAAGGTTTGTTCAGAATTATGGGACCATTGTAGCTCCCCTGACAAAACTTACTTCTAAGAAGAGACCCAAGAAAGTTGATTGGACCACAGCGTGTCAGAAGGGTTTTGACACTCTGAAATCTGCTATGTGTTTAGCACCAGTGTTACTGGCCTTTGACTAGACAAAGGAGTTTGTGGTTCAGACAGATGCGTCAGAACAATGGATTGGGGGAGTGTTGTCACATTTGAATGAGGAGGGCCTTGATCAGCCTCTTGCCTTCATTAGCAGGCGACTTCTTCCCAGAGACCAGAGGTGGAGTGCCATTGAGAGAGAGGCCTTTGCTGTGGTTTGGTCCCTGAAAAAGCTGAGACCATGTTTGTTTGGGATTCGCTTTTGTGTTCAAACTGACCACAGACCTCTCAGATTGCTCATGCAGATGAGAGGGGAGAATCCCAAGCTATTTGAGGTGGTCCATTTCCATACAGGGAATGGACTTTACAGTGGAACACAGACCTGGGGTTGCCCATGCCAATGCAAATGGACTTTCCAGGTTTTTCCACTTAGCTGATGAGGACTACCAGGGTGTAGGTTAGTGACCCATTACCTTTTGTTTGGGGGAGGGCTATGTTGCAAAGTCATCCTGTGTGCCCTGTGCACCCCAATGTTTTGCTGACTGGTACGGGTGATAACTGACTCTGTCTAACCAGGCCTAGGACCAGTGCTATATTGAAAACACAGTGAAAACGCACACTTACATTAGGGTACAATATCTGTTAGGGCACACCTATGATTGGCATGACCCTAGTATATAATAGAGCATGGGGATTAAAACTACATATAAGTCTCTAGTATATAATAGGGCAGTTTAGAGGCCAGCAGCCCATACTGCACATGCATGTGTGAACTGATGAGAGCATGAGGTCATTTTAAAAGTAGCCCTGTGTTGCAGCCCGTCTTTTAAACTTAAATTGTGCCCAAACTCTACTTTGGTGGTAGGGGCACTTAAAAGGTGATAATCTACAATAATTTGGCATATTAGGTACCCCCAGGGTCTCCACCAGGTGTCCCAGGGGAGGGATCATGTAATTATATGGAAGGTCCTTATAAAATATGTTCTATATGCCATGGGGACAGGGAACGTGCACATTTCACTTTCCCCATTGTAGTAAAGTGCCTCCCACAATGACTTTGGTGGTAGGAGCACTGGGGAGTGAGGATCTACACCATTTTGGCATATTCAGAACCTCTAAAATCTCCCCTATGTGTCCCAGGGGTGAGAGGGGGGTCCTGTAACTATATGCAGGGGTCTTATAAAATATGCTATATATGCCCTGATGATGGAAAAATTGCACATTGCAGCTTCTCCATTGTAGATGCCTAGCCCCATAGGATAACATTGCAATAGTTTATGAACTCATAACCATCACTAGGAATTAAATAAAATGCCATTCAGGGACTTAGGAGAATGGTATTGATAAATCCAACAGTATGCTATTGTTGAATTTATCCTAAGATATACAGAACAGAAGTTATAAGATTTCCTTGCCTGTAAGCCAAACTTCAGCCTTCCTGTGGTCTCCCCTGATTGGCCAGAGCTAACAGGATTAGCCTGGCTGCTTTTATTAAGTGATAAGTGGCTCACCCAGAGAGAGCCTATCTGTTGGAGAGAGCTCTGCTACACAGGAATGCCAGAGCAGGGGGGAAGGGTCGTAAAGCATGAGCTTCAAAGGAGGAATAGAACTAGCAGTGAATCCCAGGCCCATCTACCCCCAATCCACTCGTACCCAGCCAGATGGCAGGCTTAAGGCAGGAATTTGCAGATGTTAGGGGAGGAGCTATGGAAATGAGCCATACTGGAGGTTGTTTTAACTAGTTCTTGCTCCTCTGCTGGGATTTCAGCCTTACTGAATTTTGGGGGAATGGTGCTTTCTGGGAGAAGATAATGCAATACTTTTGAGGAAGTGGTCATACTCTGGGGTGTTGCCCTGCACCTCATTTGACAGGAGTGCTCTCCTGATTGACCACAGAGAACACTGAATAAATATGTGAGAGGTTTAGAGCCTCTCAGATCTGCTGCTTGAAACTAGGAGAAGAAGAAGGCTTACCAAGCTGGAAACTTGATTTGCACCATCAGGCCCTGCATTCTGACTGACTGCGCCTGATGCATTATCTGGAACTCCAGCCCTTTTGATGTACCTTGCTTCAAGAGGAATAAAGTGTGGACTCCCTGCAAGCTACAGGTTAACAGAGTTCACCCGGGCCATCACCACCAAAAATACCCTGCTTGGAGTGCGTCCAGTGGATTTGTAAGGGTTTGGTCCAGGTGCATTGTGGGAATTGTGGTCTCAACCTTTCAAGGACCATGTTGGAGACTGTAGACCCTTGGATTGCGTTTTAGACACTTTGGACACTCAAGAGAAACTTCAAGAAGAAGTTCCAGAAGTCTGGAGCAACTTTTGGAAGCGCCATAAGGGGACTGACTCAACTGCGAGAGCCAAGCCGCCCACCTTCAACCGCGAGCCGGCCTGGCCTGGCCTGCTGGTTCATTCCGCTGAAAAAGCTCCAGAGGTCTGCCTTCCAGAGTTTGCTCAGGAGCTCGCTGGAAAGCAAGCCGACGAACCCTCACCAAATCCGGACTGGTGAGGAGTATTGAAGGACCCTGGCAGAAAAAGCTCCAGAAAAGTTTCCAAGTCTGAAGGTACTGTCTCGACCGAGGCCTACCACGAGGGGTATCCGAGCAGGGCTCAATTGCAGTCGGCCTGAAACTTTGACTTTGCTCCGGTCAAGCGCGACCAGATGTCCCAAGGTGGCACTATAGGTTTCTAAGTGTAGTGCTAAATCTTTAAAAATTCATATCTCCATTTCCCTACATTGTATTTTTGTAATTTAAGTGTCATTTTAAAGATAAAAATATGTTCTATTTCTATAAATTGGAGTGGCATTTTTGGTATGTGTTGTGTCTTAATTATTTACTGAATTGTTGTTTTTAAATGCTTTACATAACTGTCTCCTAAGTTAAGCCTGCCTGCTCGCAGCCAAGTTACCAAGGGTTGAGCATGGGAATATTTTATTGAGACCAATACTGAGCCCTGGACCATGTCAGTGGCCTTATTGCCAGTGGTAGATGCATATTTACCACTACTAATAACTCACTTTCAAACAACACTTGACCTGGTGAGCATTAAAATACCTGGAAAACCAAGATTATATTTGTTTGTGCTTGAGTTTCATGCAGAGGTACATCATGGGAATTTGCTGTTACGGCAGTTTACATTCAGAATAGAAGTAGAAAATGGAAATAACCACAAACTAAAAAAGGGATACCAACCAGTGCTTATAGTGCAAATTGTACGCCCATTGCACTCTGTGCAGTCCATTTTAAATTTATATCCACACCCTATTCAAATTAATATCCACACTCCACTCAACACCATAACACATCCAATGACACACTTTACACATACAAAATCACTTGATACCAACCCACATTACACTACATGACATTTCATCATGGAACACCCATCAGCATCGACCCGATCCCAAACATCACACCGCTTCTCCACATGACTGCTCATTCCACACAAAAACAACCAAAATGAAAGCACCTCATGTCACATTACATGTCTCAGCACCACATCAGATTATCCACATCATGCATGACCCGATCACAATATGCAATACTATGTATCTCTACAACACCCTACAGCATGTTAAACCTTACAACTCTTCTCATCACACAGCCTACATCATCACACAGTAACACATGACATGATGAATCCTTCTCCCGCAGCATGATTTAGAATAATACTACACTTACAATATTTTCTGCATAATCCCCCATCTGCTGCTTAATTTGCAGATTTCAACAAAAAATGTTTCTAACTCAAAGGGATTAAAAGTTACAAAAATAATCCATACATGGCTCCGGACTGTGGCATACCCACAGTATTAATGTGTGTTAAAATGACAAAACTGCAAAATAAACCTGCCACAAAATGTGCTTCCTTAATCAGTCTTTTCGTGCAGCATAATTTAGTCAACACTGCTGCACGATTTGATCCGTTATTGCTGCCTTATTCTAGCTGCACTGATTATACCGTACAACAACCCTATAATGCATCAAACATCATACTCTTCAAATCACACCACCTTTTCAGAGAACACTACTTCTTAACAGGATAAATGTCACCATCCTCAAACACAGACTTCACTGTAAATTATTCCAAATGTTATCCTAGGAATCACACCCATTTTTAGCTCTCTGAGCCCGGAAACATCACATCAAACCCCTCATAACCACATGACATTACCTTTCACTAAATCACACGACGCCATTACCCACAAGAGCACACCATACATCGCTCATTACCTTATCACACTGTGCCACACAATACCACGCAGTGCCAAACTATACCACACCACCCAACACAACACCACATCACATAACTATTTCACACCATTAAACATTATGCCAACCAAAATCACTTCACGCAAATCACACCGGATAACAGAATACAACACTGTTCAATATCACAACACACATTTCATCAATACACCACTCTATACTATACAACATGTTGCATCATGCACACTATTGTACAACGTCTCATACCATACGGTAATACAACATACCACACCACCCATCTTCACACACAGAGCCCAACACAACATCACTCACACAACCAAACATCGCACCACCCATGCCACATCACACATACTACTATACTATTTTATTGTTCATTTTACCTTCAATATAACTCCACGCTATAGCACAATATAAACAGCACAAAAACTAAAACCATACACTACACATTTTAACACAGCACACCTACACATATACAGAATTACTGTTCTCTAAGAATACTTGAATTACTTACCACTATTCTATATCACTTTAACTCTCCCTTTTTCATGCCAGCACGTAGGTCATTGGGATGACTCCACCTCACAAGACTGGCACCTTGTTGCTTTGCTACTTTTTATAAAACAAAAAGTACTCCAAATCTCATCTTACTACAAGTCCCTCACTTACCATAAAGGAAGCCCCAAATTACATCCTGTGTAACTATCATCACACACTTGGGATCAAGATGGTAAATCCAGGAGCTGGGAGAGGAATATTGCAGCACTGAAGATTATCAGTAAGTAACCTGTGCACTGCCCCCAAGTCCCCTACCTCATCTAAATCCTAATATCATTGCCTGTGTAATCAAGTAACAAATCTTTGGTTCTACCCCATAGAGCAACACTAAAAATGCAGTACCATTTTTGAAAACTGACAGTCTAATTCAGTGCAAACACAGTCAAAAACAAGACAACATCAGGTGTGCTACACTGAAAATATTGAACTTACATTGACATTCCTCGATCTCCTATCGCCACCAGCCCTCCGGCCAGGGCAAGTGTGTCCTTTGGCATGACAAACTACTGAACAGCGAGAAGGACTTAGGCCCATTTCTTTTGACCCCAACTATGAACCAGTCATTCAGCTGACAGTAGGTAGTGTGCCTTTTTACTTGTACACATCCAGTAGAAGAGGTTGAAGTTGAGGCTCTAACCCTGGGCAGAGGAAAACAAGGAAGGGAGAACAATGTCCCACTCGTGGAAGGAAGAAAACTGGTTCATCTGTAGAACTAGGTGAACTAGAAATATGGCACCAGAGAGGGTGGCTTGCCTGAATGACAGAACATTCGCAGCAGGAGGAACCTGTTTGCACATTCTACAAAAAGAGGCTAAAAAGTGTGATTCACCAAAGGACAGGAGAAGTCAAATGGGTGCCAGCATCCTAATCATTTTTCTAGACATTCATTTACTCCTAGACTTTCAAAAGTTTCATAGCACATGGTGTCAAAGGACATGAAATATGATTACTGGTAAGTCCCTTTCAAAGAGCCCCCGAAGGATTGACACTCCAATCTCCCATCCTAATTCTCAAGCCTCCCCAATGCATTTCGGGCGGGGCCCTTCATCAGGGAATAGTTCCTGACTATGGCGTGCATAGAACCCATGTTACTCGTCAGCGCATGTAGATTCGAGTGAGTTCCAGTAACATGGGTTCTATCGCACGCTGATAGTCAGGAACTATCCCCTGATGAAGGGCCCCGCCCGAAATGCATTGGGGTTTCTTAAACATGTGAAGAAAGAAAAAACTCAATAATGTAGTGTGAATTGAAACATTACTATTTTGGAAATAGCGAAAAAGAATAAAAGAAAATTGCAACTTAATTAAATTTAGATATACTATTTTACCTATACAAAATAGGTGTGCCAAGTGGGGCTGGTTTTTCCTGTTCGAAAAACGTTCTATATTTACATATAATACACCTCAGGGTCAGGAGGTGATAACTACAGGCACCCAAAAATTGAGTAATGCTAATTAGCACAAGTTAAACTGTGATTAAAACAGGAGTGCGACTGTAACTTAATTTTTTCTCAACCCAAACCTGACAGTCCCATCCATTACGACCCTGACCGCTCAATTCACCCCTTGAAAAAACGAAGGAACTAGGGAAGTGAAGAAGAAACCATTTACAATCTACCAACAGTTGAAACTGTAGTGTGAAATGTAGTCAGCACTATTGCCCTGTCTGACTAAAGAGTCAAGCACCACCAGTAGTGGTACCTGCTGCCCACTGACACCTCCCACTGATTCGATGGTCGGTGGTGCTCACAATGATGCATGACCTCTGGGCAGGCCTCGTTGCATAGTGTGCCCCTCACAGAGAATTTTGTTCTATGCTGCAACGTTTAAAAGAAGCATGAGCTCTGCCCCTTTATCCCGGGATGCCAGCGTCCTGAAATCTTGCCCATGACACACTATGGGATCTAAGTACTGATGTTCCAAGCAGTCCACAGAGGCCTACGAAAACTGGAGGAGAGATTCAAGGGCAATACTTGAGCCTACTATGAACCATACTGGCTGGGCTAATCATACTTCACGTGCAGGACGGGCCAGTTCCACAAATTATGCAGTCCTCCTGTCCCAGAACCTGGAACCTGGCCTTAAGTAGCATCAAGAACAGATGACCTTTTGGCTTGAGCATCCCCCTCTCCATTCATGTCTCGATTCTTGCCTGATGTACTCTCAACTCTCTTACTGGTGGGCAGGAGAGACCACTGAGATGACAGAAGTTGACACATCCAATCTAAGTCAATCTTGATTATGTTACTAGAGGGGTCACAAACGACCCAGGCCAGCAGCCTCAGCATCTTGTTCGTCCCACTCGACTAGTCAAGCAAGAACCCAATGGAGAGCAGTCGGAAAAGGAGCAGATTGGCTTTATGGTTAAAAGAGAAAACACAAAATTCCAGATAGCTTTGAAGTTGAGATTCACAGAACTTCTAGGGGACAAGATACACAAGACACGTATTCTGGGGTTCGAAGGACACCTACCTTTCCTGTAGGATTATGGGGTGTATTTCCTTCAAGACTTCCTCTTTACAAAGATGACATGCAAATGTCCAGAATAACGTATGTACAACCTGTAGTGGTCAGGCAACCTCAGTGCCACAAAGAGCACCTACAGAATTCAGTGTCCAAGTCCTGTAGCATGGGACACAATTCCCCACCGTGCCTACTCCAGAATGTGACAGTAGGGCGGTCTCCTGGTCAGGCTGACTGACAGAGAGAAGGGATATTAGCAGAAGCAGGTAGGTGAAGGTGGCTGAGAAAACTCGAGTCAACAACCAGGAAACTCATTACCACACATATGTTGGTACGTGTGGTGGTCAAGGTATCTTCGGTAAAAGGAACAAAAGGGCGGGGGGACAAGAGAATGGTCCATGGGCTTCCCCCTGAAAAAAGGTGCAATGGTGGCAAACATAATAAAACTAGAGAATGTTAATGTTTTTTAATAAGATTGTGTTGCTGGATTTTTGGGTAATGGGTTTATTTATTTTCACATAAACCCATCAAGTGTTTTAACCGGATCTATTCTGCACCAAAGCATTCCGTAATAACGTGTATCTTTCTCTAGCCTGCCAACATCTGTACAGCTTCTGAACACAAACAGAACATCCTGAAAGTAGAGGAAGGTCCTCCCATTAATGTTAGAGCGCGATTTTGCTGTTTCATTTGTAGGGGTGCATTATATTCATGGGTAGTTCGCGTCCGCATATAATCCTTTGTGGTGTTAGTATTGGGTCAGTAGAACGTGTACTGTAATAACATGAAAAGTGAAGTGTTAGGGATATTTTAATGTAAACTTGAAGAAATTAACATAGCAATCATACATGATTAGGCAAAATCATTAACGTGTAGAATTGTACATGTAGCTAACAAGCATTTATACAATTGATGTGCTCATGCAACGTGCTGATTTAGGTGTGATCAGCAATAATGTTCATTTTATAATTGTGCTTTCATGAAGTTATGTGCCATTTCTTATGTTGACTGATTTCTGTAGGCCTGAATTGTATTTTTCCCCTGGAAGCTCTCGCATTAGACCCGTTAGTGAATTTCATGTGCATGTGGAATTTGTTCTTTCTCACGTTTCTGTTGCAGGTGGAAGAATCCATCCTTGTTAGTTAGAATAAAGTCTTTGTTTTAGGAATTAGGCTTAGGGAGGAGAGAATACATTGAATGGCAATGCTGATAATAAAGGACTGCTGGACTTTCTCATTGGAGTGAGCCTGGGAATCAAGGTCATCAAGCCAAGGCCTGGGAGCATCGTTGCCGTGTGGAAAGCTACCTACAAGGAGGTGGCTTGACTGGATGGGGTGATTTCGGGTTGCATCATGGGATATTACCTGCAAGTTCATGTGTTGAAGTTAGGTACAGAGTCCGGGGACTTCTGCCTTGCCTTGAGAGAGAGAGCATCTTAGAACGAGCTCTGTAGCTTTATGCTACTTGACCCATTCAACGTGAGTGGATTTCTTAGGAAGGCTTCACGTGCTGACACCTTTGTAGAACTTGTCTTGGGAAATGCTAAGTAGGGATTTCACGTTAGTGGTAGCGTAGGGACAGACTAGATGCTTTTAACCTACAAACCTCCAATGAAGGGGAATCCTGATGTTGGAGCCATCATTTTCTGTATCCTGATTCTAGAACTGGTTATTCTGTGCATGTTGCACTGCCTTGATTTCACTCGTAGGTTTGGCTTTGTATTAGTTCCAATGTACCTCTACACCCTCATCTTGAGGTGTTTGTATGTCCAACTGTACTTGGCCTTGTAATAAACTAACTAAACTTAACTGGGAGTCTGTGATTCTTCGGAGTCATAGTTCATTGGAATGGTAAAGATTGATTGGCTAACGATTTTCCTCCCCACCGCACTTTCATGCAGAGAAAAAGAGACAATGGCCTGGGGTTCCAGAGTAAATCTAGAACGTGGAACCCAGTTCCTTCAGTTGGTAGCAGTGTAGGATGGTTCTCTCATGAAGTGAGGGGAGAATCTAGAACACTCTAGAAAAGATCTAGATCCCTAGAGCCCCAAAATACAGCCCAAAGATCGAGAGCGGAGAACAACAGACTTTGGCGGAGATCGACGGAGATTGATGGTGCGGCGAGAACAGCGGTGAACAGAGGAGTGAGTATCAATAGGGATGCGTCGTGTGTTAGATTGCAGGAGTGTGTTGGTTGTATGTTGTCTGACAAAGGCTGTGTGAAAGTCTAGTGTATATGGTTTCGAGCCGGACGTGGTCCAAGAGATTTATTTTGAGTTTCAGGCTCCGAAGTAGCCTAAGATCCCGGGATATATTTGTGGTGTAGAAAACACCGATTTGTTGTGATTGTCTGACCGTTGGTTTGAAGGGTCGTCATGAGACGTCATCGGCAACCCACCCGAGACACGGAACTTTGTGTGAGTGGGCGTGTTAGGACCGTATGGTAAACCTTGTGTACAGGGGTGGACTACATTGATCCAGGTGACCAGCGCAGGTCGAGGGTCGCTGTGTGTGAATGTTCTTGAGTGTATGAATTCTATCGATCTTTTAGAAAGGCAGACAATTACGGAGTTGTGATTGCGTGAGTGAATGAGAACGGCGAAATTGTAAAGGAGGGTGAACCGCTGCGAGGAGGAAAGGGTGGCATCGAAGTGTTCCGCGCTGCGATAGGTCGGTTGGTGTAACGCCACGCTGGCATTGGCTGGTGACCATCAGGAAGTTGAAGTGAGGAAATCTTGTTGGTTGAAGTGAAAATTTGATTTAATCATGCGATGCTTTAAGGTATTATGGGATCTCTGCAGTGGAGCTAGGGGAGTGGTAACTCGAGTGGCTGAGGAAGCACCGCCCGAGGATACCCCAGCACATTACATGGCAACAAATGTAGGACTCCATACTATAGTTTGGCTTCAAAATTGGTACAAAATCACTGAAAAAGAGGGAGATTTGGCTTTTCCATGTTATGGTTCATTTCGATTGGAGGTGTTATATCAGTTGAGGGGAGTGATGTCTTCACGTCGGCCTTCATCTAGACCAACACAGTTTGAGGCATTAGATGCTTGGATGCGAGCAGCACAGGCAAAAAACAGGAAAAGATGTCAGGGGAAGAGGAGAAAGGCAATGAAAGCATACCAAGACACACAATCGGATGCACAATTAAAGAGATAGAGAGTAGACACCATTGAGGGAGAGAGATTGTATCCATTACTGGTGAAAGAGGGAGGTACCTAGAATAGGAATGGCGGAGGAGATGGAAATGATGGGAGCGATACAGATGACAGCTTGTTAGACAGACTCTTAGAGCATCCTCCACCTTACAATCCACATTCAGAGGAAGGAAGGAGAGAACTAGCAAATGCAACGAGTATGGAAAGACTGGTAACAGTACAGACAGGCCCTAGTGCAGGGGAAGTGGGGAAGATTTCAACAGGAGCGGAAGGAACGGGAATACCAGTATTAGGAGGTGCAAAGTCAAGTGGAGTCAACGCTGCTATGCGATTACCAGAAGCCCTTATAGTACCGGTCACCATCGGACCCGTAGTCTCTATGTATGACCTGAGTTTAGTGGAAAACGCTAGTCAACAGCAGCCAAGGTTGAGAGAGGGGGTCAGCACAGGGGGGAATGTAACCATGAATGGAAACAGCCCATTTCTGGTGCCTATAGAAACTAGTACCCCGTTGCCGACAACTACAGATCTTTCGAGAGTACGTGCTGGGTCTAGTACCATATGATCTGTTTCATTGGCGAACTCAAATTCAGATTTGAGAATGTAGGAAGCTCCAGTTAGGGGACCCATGGGAAGGATACCAGAAGTAGGCAATGATCAGGGAGCTTCTGGAATTCAGCATGTCTTGCAGACCCCAACTTCAGAAAATCGGCAGGGCAGTCGGGGTAGTGAAAGAGAAGGGCAGAGTAGCATGTCGAGTCAGGGCACAATCAAGACTGCAATAAAGGCAAAATTGTTGGATTAAGTGAGATTGAAAGTGGAGGTGGATGAAATAATCATTGGGAATTTGCCTTTGGAAAGGATAGAACTTTATGAACAGGATGAATTATTGTTCGTGGCAAAGGATGTCACTCGTAAAGCAAGGCGAGCACATGAGAAATTGACAGAAGTGGCCCAAAAATATGATGTAGACTTGTCCAAAACGAAAATGTTACAGGGAAATCACAGGTTAAATTACAGTGATCAGGAATTAGAAGAGAAAAGGGTCATAGGTTTGAAAACGCATATTTGGGAGCTGGCCATAGGAATACGCGCATGGAGCATGCTTGACAAATGGGAGGAAAGATGGTCAAAGAAAAAGAGTGTTAGAAAGGTGATGGGAGATGCACCTCCTCCAGGAGGGGGATACAGGAGTTGAGGCTTACCCATTGCGAGAGGTACCAAGCGGAGGGTATATGCCTTGGAGCAGGGGTGATTTGGCAGTGTTCACAAATGATTTTCCTCGACTGAGGGAGAAACATGCTGAATGGTAGAAGCAAATCAATCGCTTTGTAAAGATTTCAAAGGTGCTGTGGTTTGATTTAAACATATTATTTGACATCTTGGTTCCTAGTGACTTATGGTCTGCTTGTAAAATTGCCATTGATTGGCCTTCTACCGAACCGGATAGGGATCTTATAACTCATGTTCCTTCACCTTTGGTTATGAAAACGTTTGAACAAGTAGTTACATGGCTGCAGTCTAAAATAGCTCCACAAGATATCGATTGGGTTAAGATAGATCGAATAACCCAGGAGCCCAAGGAATCAGTACATGCTTACTAGGAACGGCTGCTACAAGCCTTCAAGCAGTACAGTGGGTTAGATACTCTTGATCCGAAAGACATGGGACAGTTCGTTTCCAAATTTGTGCTAGGATTGAGACCAGAGATTAGCATTATTATTCAACAGCATTTAATCTGCTGGCGAAACAAATCCTTGGACGAGATCCTACGGTATGTCAGATATTGTAGTGATGAGGTGGACTCTAAAAACAGGAGAATGAAGGACAAGTTGATGTTAGTTCAGATGAGAAATGCAAACAGAATAGAACAAGCGCAGACGAAAGGAGGAACTTTAGGTCGGAATCAGGGAAACAACCAAGGAGGGATGCAGAATGTGCCAAACACGATTGGACAGGGAAAAGGGAAGGGCACAGTCCCAAAGCCAGGCATAGACATCAATACGCAAAAGAAAACCACTGCTTGTCATTATTGTCACAAGATCAGGCATTGGAAGCGTGAGTGTCAAGCAAATCCAGCTAATCAATTGCAGGAGGAAGAGATTGCACAGGGGCCTGATGTCATAAAAACAGTGACAAGACCCAGATCCTTTAATGGGGGAGGTTCAAATCAGCTAGTGCAAGTCCCTCAACCTCCGAGAATCCTGCAGAGTAATCAAGCGTACCACTAAATGCCCTTTATGGAAACTCTGGACGGATTCAATCTGGATCTGTCACAATGACAGTGCCTGAGGGGGGAGGAAGACTGTACCTTTGGAGCAGTCTTAGAGGTAGACCAGAGCAGACCGTATGTGGAGGCAGATGTGGACGGTCATCCCATTACATTCTTGATTGATACTGGTGCTACCCATTCTACTGTGAGATCCGCAGTAGTCCCAAACCTACCCCTCTCGGGACAATCGATCCCAAGTTGTAGGAGTTGCCAATAGGAGAATGACAAACCCGTTAACAGAAGAAATACCCGTGAAAATAGGAACTTTCCAGGATCAAAACCAGTTTGTGGTGTGCGACACGAGTCCAGTCTGTTTGTTAGGACGTGACCTCTTGTGTAAGCTGAATTGTACCATCTATTGTACGCCCAAGAGAGTAGAACTACAGACTAATGATGATGACATTGCATTCAAATTGGTGAACCAGAATCACTGTGTGGACATGTTTCTTGTGCTAACAGTGGATGACATGCCATGTGATTTGAGAGACACCGTCTCTCCCGTGGTTTGGGACTTCACAGGGGAAGAGATAGGATTGATTTGATGAGTAGGCCAGTTCGCATACAGATCAAGCCAAATGGCGAATTTCCAAGAACACCTCAGTACAACCTGACCCCGGAAACGGTGGCAGGGATTACACCTATAATTGAGTCCATGATCGCACAGGGCATCTTGAAAGAGATACTAGGAAGCCCGTGCAATTCACCCATAATGGGATTGCAGAAACCGAGCGGTAAATATCGCATTGTACAGGATTTGAGGAAAGTCAACTCAATTGTGATTCCATGTTGTCCCGTGGTACCGAATCCATCTGTGATTCTATTCCAAATTCCTTGTGAGGCTGAATGGTTTACTGTGATTGACTTGTGCCAAGTGTTCTTTTCGATACCCTTACATGAGGCAAGCCAATTTTTATTTGCTTTCCGGCTGGAGAACCGTGTGTTAACATGGTGTCGTATTCCATAAGGGTATATTGAAAGTCCATCCATCATTAATCAGATTTTGAAAAAGAACCTTGGGAGCTTGGTGCTGCCGCAAAGCTCAGTACTTGTGCCATATATTGATGACCTCCTGATTGCTTCAGAGACTGAGGAGGCTTGTAGGGATGATACCATTGCTCTATTGAATCATTTGGCAGAGAATGGACATAAGGTGTCACCGAGCAAGCTTCAGTACTGCTTGCCGGAAGTTCAGTATTTTAGTCATTGCATTGAGAAAGGCAAGAGAAAGGTGTCACCAGACCGGATTGAGGCGATCATGAAAATGAATGCACCTACCACACAAAAAGAAGACAGGATGTTTTTGGGAATTGTTGGCCACTGCCGACAATGGACTCCAAACTTCTCGCTGAAGGTGGAGCCCTTACAGAAGCTGACACACAAAGATGTGAGTGATCCGGTACCTTGGGATAAGGATTGCTTGATTGCCTTCTTGGAGCTGAGAGAAAGCGTGTGTCACGCTCTGGGAATGCAGGATTACAACAAAGCATTTTCGCTATGTTGCTGTGAAAGGGAGGGTTGTGCACTATCTGTACTCACCCAGACACATGGGGGTGTCCATAGACCAGTGGCCTATTTCTCAGCTACATTACATTCTGTAGCGGCAGCATTGCCCGGATGTCTCAGATCCGTTGCCGCAACAGGTGTCAGCACTGAAAGATGTGAAAGTATTGTGATGGGTCAACCTCTTACTGTCTATGTTCCACACTCAGTTGAGCTCCTGATGACGAGAACCAAAACACAGCATTTGACCAATAATAGGCTCACGAGATATGAGCAAATACTGTTAGCCTCTGAGAACGTCACTTTGAAGAGGTGTTCTGTGTTAAATCTTGCTACTTTGACGCCTGTTCCAAATGTTGAAGGGGAAGATTGAGAGGACCATGACTGTCTGGTCCTGACTGAACATTGTACCAAACCGAGACCCGACATTGTCGATGAACCTCTAACTGAATCTGATCAAGTCCTTTTTGTTGATGGTTCATGCTTAAGAGACAATGAGGGTTACTTGTGAGCAGCTTTTTCTGTTTGTACCATTTCTGCAGTTGTGGAAGCTGCATGTTTGCAGGGAGTATACTCCGCACAAGTGGCTGAAATAATTGCTCTGACCCGTGCATGTCTTGTTTCTGATCAAATCCGAGTCACCATTTATACTGATAGCCAATACGGTTTTGGTGTGGTTCATGACTTCGGACAGCTATGGTCACAGAGGGGGTTCATAACATCATCAGAATCTACCATCAGAAATGGAGAATATGTGAGACAATTGTTGGAAGCCTTGCAGTGACCAAAGGAAGTGGCAGTCGTAAAGTGCGCTGCCCATGGGAATGGGTGGATTTTGTGACAGTAGGGAATCAGTATGCTGATGAAGTTGCCCATTTTTGTGCAGTTCATGCGTGTATCTTTAATGGGCATTATTCAGGTGAGAGCACAGAAAGAACCGAGCACAGCGTGATGTTAGCCATAGCGGATACCTGGCATGAGGTCAGGCGTCTGCATGGAGAAGTGCCAGATCAAGAACAAGCTGATTCGATCAGAGCAGGTTGTGAGAAGAGGCACAGTGGCATTCGGGTTTCAACTGATGGTAGAGCAGTGTTGCCAGATTGCTTACTAAATCCTATGGCAAGACAGATTCAAGGAGCAGTTCACATTGGGAGAGATGCAATGGTGCGAGTGTTCAGACAAACATGGTTTAACCCTAGGTTTCGTGTGTTTGCGATTGCAGTGTGTCATCAATGTGTTACGTGTCAACAGATGAATGCTGGAAAGAAAACTGTGGTTGCCTTGAGTCACATTGGAATGTTGGGAGGTCCTTTTAACCAAATTCAACTGGATTTCATTGAGATGCCTAAGTGCAATGGGCTGAGGTACATTCTAGTTGTAGTGTGCATCTTTTCACGGTGGGTGGAAGCATATCCTGTGATAGCCTCACAGTAGCCAAGTTATTGCTAAGAGAGCTGATTCCAAGGTTCGGATTTCCAACTTCATTGGAATCGTATAGAGGAACACACTTTCACAGTAAAATCATGACGCTGTTGTGCACTGCCTTGAGTGTCAATCAGAGGTTACACTGTAGCTACAGGCCGGAGGCATCCGGCATGGTGGAACAAATAAATGGGACTCTAAAGATGAGAATGGCAAAGGTGTGCTCCTCGACGTCTCTGAATTGGCCTGATGCACTGCCTTTGGTGCTGATGAGTTTGAGCAGTATTACAGACAGGAGAACTGTAGTTTCTCCGCATGAGATCCTTATGGGAGGGCAACGCGCTTACCAGCAGTGTCATCCACAGCATTGATAAACATCACCGATGATTTGACTATTGCAAAGGATTGGCTGATGTGGTTCATTCTGTGTCTCACCAGGTTGAAGCTGCGACTGCACCAACCTCGAAAGACCTCTGTCATGACCAGTGTCCGGGGGACTGGGTCCTAGTCTGGAAGCATGTGAGGAATAACTGCCTTGATGCACATTGGCGAGGTCCTTACCAGGTATTTTTGGTGACGAACACTGCTGTGAAGTGCAGAGGTTTGCTGAACTGGATCCTCGCCTCCCACACCCACAGAGTTTCAGGACCCTCGGAAGAGACAGCTCTTCTCCCTGAAGTGAATCCAGCCGTGGTTGCAAGCCCACCGGAGAGGGCAAGCTGTGGAGTTTCCTGACGAGGCTGGATACCCACCAGATCAAGCTGAGGGGGGTCACACTACACAAGGCCCAGGTACAGACTCTGAGGGAGATGGTAATGTTGCGAGTGGTATAGAGTCAGACTCAGCTGAAGTGACTGGTGTGGAAAGTGGTCGGGTGCTGCGGAAGAAAACTAAGGTCGCAACAGAATCATGATCTGTGGGACAGAAGAGGCAGAACCTGAGACTTGCACTGGAAAGAGATCTTGCTCCCATGTCTGGATCATCTGAGTCGGACCAACGTGACACAGAACACGCACAAGGGAGTTTGAGAAGATCGAGGAGAGTGAGAGTACAGTGCCAGAGATACGCTTCCCCGGAGTGGACTTTTATGGTTACAGATGACCGGGAACAGTGAGGTCCGGGCAAGTGAGGCACGGAACATCAATATTGATAATTGAAATTGAACTGTTGGTCCCTGGAGTAGAAGCTAATGAGGTTCTGACCCTGACTGTACCAGATCCACCGAGACTGAGTGGCTTACGGAGCTTGATTTTGGAAGATCTCACGTTTCCAACTTTTGGGTATCAGCCACCAGCTCAGGAGATTGCAGCATTTCGTATTGAACTTTTACAGCGTGTCAATGAGGAGATTGGCTCTGATCTCATAAGGGATGTAAATTGAATTGTGAACTGTACATAATAACATTTTGCTAAAAAAAAAGATAACCTAGGCCTGAGTAAAAGAAGAATAAAATTAGTGAATTTCCCATAGAAGAAGAAAAGAGGCCTAGGGAAGTCTTCTAGTTGTGTAAATACTGTGCCACAAACTGAGTGAGAACTGTTTCCCTGACTTCAAGAAACTGCATATGAACTTTGTTGTGTAACAGTGAGAGGCAGAGAAAGAGACTTTGGGCCCGATTCTGATGCAGGTTGGAAAAGCTTCCCGACCGAGGGCCTGATTCTGATGCGGTTAGGAAGGCCTCCTAACGGCATTTGCTCCTTCCAAATCGGATCGGGAACGTGTCTTCCCGACCGAGGGCCCAATTCTGATGCGGTTAGGAACAAATGTTCCCATTGAAGTCAATGGGAGTTCAACCAAATCGTATCTGGAAGCATCCGGATGCATCCTACTCCGCCGGTCGGACTTTCCCGATCCGAGTGGGTCGGACACCATTTCCCAACCGATTCAGTCGGGAAGCTTTTCCAACCCGCATCAGAATCGGCCCCACAGTATTGATCCTCTTACAGGCGCAATCCAAACTATTTCCAAAATGGAGTCTGGAAATTCGAACCGTAGGCACAGATTTATAATAGGTACACTTATAGTAGGAGTGATCGTAGTTATAGCTGTAGTCATTACTATGTCCGTTAATAGGTTCACACGAAGCTGAAGTTAATGGAGTGGGAATAGAGGGGACATCCACACCTACCACTTCTAGTACAAAGGAGGATACATTAGGAGATGACAGTGCTTTGATCGAACAGATTAGTCGCATGTTGCACGTAGATTTGTCTAAAGGTGATTATATGTTGAATGCTTATGCAAAGTTGCTGTATGAGTATGTAAATACGATGGATGTGAGAGACTTCTATGTCTGTATGCAGTTACCTGCGTCTGTTGAGGAGGGTATCAGATACCACCACCTGCCTTTGACGTATGGTATTTCTTGTAGCTTATTGCTTAGCATGTTATGTTCTATGGTAAGGAACACTATGAGTACTATTTCTCAAATTATGATGTGGTGCTTTCAGAGGTTCCAGCTTACAAGCATCTGAACAAGTATGATTATTATAAACAAGAAGAGAGGATGGGAAAGTATTTCATACCTACTGTTACATTAGATACAGCTTATGCACATAGACATAATTTGACATGCATGCTAACTGACATAGAAAAGAAATTTGTAGATCAAGTAGAAGATAGACATAGGCCATTAGTAGATAAGCATAACAATAGAAAAGGAAATTTCGAACGGACCAGGGAAGAGTTAGCTCATAAGGCTAGGGGGAGTTATGGTCCAATAGCTCTGGTTTGGGAACAGCGAGGAAAGCTTTGCATCAGACAAGTACAGACATACTATGATAAGATATTTGTGGGACAGAGTGTGTGTGATCACGTCTTCACCATTGAGGCTTCTGCAAAGAAGTTCTTACAAGACGCAATACAAGTGGTGCCAAATGTGTATTTTGTGTGTGGGAAAATTGCGTATGTTCGGTTGCCACTGAATTGGTATGGCACGTGGTATGTGGCTGTTGTGTTTCCTAAGATATACCATGTGGAGTATTTGAAGAGTTTGGAGGGGAAGCCACCACATACAGAAAGAAGCGATGATACCAAGTCTGGGAGTGGTTTTAAATGATGTCAAGATTAGAAGGTTGCCAACCATAGTGAATAAGTTGTCAGTCAATTCAGCCCAGTCGTTGTTGCTCGTAGATGGAGAGATGGTTTTGTTAAAAGCCATGGTGATGCAAAACCGTCTTGCTTTAGATGTGTTGTTAGCAAAAGAGGGTGGAGTCTGTAAAATAATGTGGATTCAACAGTGCTGTACTTATATCCCAAACCATAGCAAGGGTCTGAGGAAGTATATAAGTAACATCACTGAGATACATCATGAGATACATGATTTGGCAACAGAGGGAGTTTGGAACAAAGTTGGTAAAGGATTTGGAAAGGTTGGAAGTTGGTTTGCAAGCCTTGGAAAAGGAATTCTTGGCTATATCTTGAAACCAGTAGTAATAGTTGTGGTTTGTGTCATCTTGTTGATGGGCATAGTGAGGGCTTACAAGTGGCATCGGTCGAGACAAGTTTAGAATTCTCTTAGACAGCGAGAGAGGAGACTGGAGAGACTGCAGGACAGTCACTATGAGAATCTAAAAACTTTTGAGATGTTTAGACGTGGAAGACAGGCTACAACTTCAGTTTAAGTTGGTTCTTTCTACAGGGAGTTGTAAATTGAGTATGATAACACTAATCATCAGAGGGGAGACTGTTAGAGCATGATTTTGCGCTTTCATTTGTAGGGGATCTATAGTGCAAAAGGTTCTGTCGGGAGTAGGATAATTACTTTAAATATATCATACATATTTGTACAAGAACATAGGACACACCTAGATAGATGAAATCAAAAGGAATTGTATTCAACAAATTAATTCATTTTACATTTTACAATTTGCTCTGGTAGACATATAGTCAGGCTGTCACAGATAACAAAAAAGTGATTACATAGGGAACGACGCAACATAGACTAATCTGTGATAAGGTGATCTAGTGGTGACAATGTGCTTCAAGTGAATAAGATATATACAGTGCTGTACAATATGTAATAAAAGTTGTTCATTCAGTAGACATCAATCCCTATACACATGAATCTCCAATACATACACAGTTCTGTTTTTCACGTGGGGTGGAGAGAGTATGGAATCGATTGTATTGGCACGTCGACGTTTCGACCCAAGTGGTGTGTGATTCACGAGGAGTCACAGCGGGTCTTCTTCTGGACAGAAGGGGACAGCCTATGAGAGAATTAATTCAAGCGTAAGTCTGATGTGTGCCATGGTGTGAGAAGGTAGGGCAAATGAATGTAAGAACCTACCAGTGGGGCTAACAAAAAAGGCCCCGATGAAAGCTTGGATAGAACGATCCACCAAAAGTTGGATTCTGTGGGATTAAATGAAGGCAAAATTCAGAACAACGCTCCAAGCCATGGAGTAGTGAACAGCAAAACAGCCGACTGGCTAATTACCTTACTAGAGATGAGGATTTGCATCTCTGTAGAACCACCAGGGGTTGGAAACACCAGTCCAATTTCAGAAAGCAGTGATGGTCATGAATCACATCAACTGCGGCGTGAGTCAGAGGCTGTAAAGATGTAGAAGTATTGGTCTATGAAATTACTGCGAGCACAAAAGTTGGCAAGTGGTCGCCATGCAAAAGCATCCTGGTAGTGCACAGTGGCTAGTGAGTCCATCAATGTAGTGATTGCTTATATGAGGCAGTTGTGTCTCGCATCTTGTCAGTGTGCCAGTAGGGTAGCCTACAATAGAACACCCCAGGTCGTGATATTGACTAATTATTGAGCTGGTGAGGGGAGTAACCCATGCATGTTGCCTCCGCATGCACTCAGGCTCGTTAGGCCTAGAGAGGTGGGTTAGCGGTGAGACGGGCGTGGTCCACTGAATGGAGAAGATTCTGCGTGCGTAATACTTTGAGCACACAAGATCAATCTAACTGGTTGTGGCAGTGAATTGTAGTTGCAAGCGGTGTCCCGGTACTGACCGCCATGGATTGCGTGATACATTCCGCGTGAAAATTAGAGCCGAGCGTGTGTACTCCTTTGATTACAAGAGATCAATCTAACTGGTAATGGCAGTGGATTGTCCCGGTAGTAAACACAGTGAAATGCGTGGCACATTACGCATGAAGAATTGGGCTGAGCAAACCATGCAATTTGACCCCATATACACTCTGAGGTGTTTTGCACGTGCTCGGCCTAGAGGAGTGAGTTAGCGGTGAAGCGAACATGGCCCAACGAATAATTATGCACGTGTACTCATTAAAGTACACGAGGCCTGCCAGTAATGCCACGATACATTGCGAGGACCTATGCGGATGAAAATGAGCGTGGTGAACTTAACGCGTCACGGAGTGGAACGGGTGTGCATTCATAAATTCTCAGAGCCATTAAAGCGCGGCACGTAAGCGCAGTGAAGATAACGCGTCTTAAAAGCGGTAAAGAACCGTGAATGAACAGACATGAATAGGGAGCAGTTTAAGAGCCGCGGTATATATCTTATTCACTTGAAGCACATTGTCACCACTAGATCACCTTATCACAGATTAGTCTATGTTGCGTCATTCCTTATGTAATCACTTTTTTGTTATCTCTGACAGCCTGACTATATGTCTACCAGAGCAAATTGTAAAATGCAAAATGAATTAATTTGTTGAATACAATTCGTTTTAATTTCATCTGTCTAGGTGTGTCCTATGTTCTTGTACAAATATGTATGATATATTTAAAGTAATTATCCTACTCCCGACAGAACCTTTTGCACTATAGATTTATGATACCCAGGTTCTGAGGATCACTGGGTAACCCCATTATACGTGTTGTTCATTTGTAGGGGTGCATTATATTCATGGGTAGTTTGCGCCCGCATATAATCCTTTGTTGGTGTTAACATTGGGTCAGTAGCAGGTGTACTGTAATAACATGAAAAGTGAAATGTTAGGGATATTTTAATGTAAACGTGAAGAAATTAACATAGCAATTGTCCATGATTAAACAAAATCATTAACGTGTAGAATTTGTACATGTAGCTAATGAACATTTATACAATTAATGTGCTCATGGAACATGTTGGTTTAGGTGTGCTCAGTAATAATGTTCATTTTATAATTGTGCTTTCATGAAGTTATGTGCCATTTCTTATGTTGACTGATTTCTGTAGGCCTGAATTGTATTTTTTCCCTGGAAGCTCTCGCATTAGACCCGTTAGTGAATTTCATGTGCATGTGGAATTTGTTCTTTCTCATGTTTCTTTTCCAGGTGTAAGAATCCATCCTTGTTAGTTAGAATAATGTCTTTGTTTTAGGAATTAGGCTTAGGGAGGAGAGGATAAATTGAATGGCGATGCTGATAATAAAGGACTGCTGGACTTTCTCATCAGAGTGAGCCTGGGAATCAAGGTCATCTAGTCAAGGCCTGGGAGCATTGTTGCCACGTGGAAAGTTACCTACAAGGAGGTGGCTTGACTGGATGGGGTGATGTAGCATTGTATCATGGGATATTACCTGCAAGTTCATGTGTTGAAGTTAGGGACAGAGTCCGGGGACTTCTGCCTTGCATTGAGAGAGAGAGCATCTTAGAACAAGCTCTGTAGCTTTATGCTACATGACCCATTCAACGTGAGTGGACTTCTTAGGAAGGCTTCACGTGCTGACACCTTTCTAGAACTTGTGTTGGGAAATGCTAAGTAGGAATTTCACGTTAGTGGTAGCGTAGGGACAGACTAGATGCTATTCACCTACGAACCTCCAATTAAGGGAAATCTTGATGTTGGAGCTATCATTTTCTGTATCCTGATTGTAGAACTGGTTATTCTGTGCATGTTGCACCGCCTTAATTTCACTCGTAGGTTTGGCTTTGTATTAGTTCCAATGTACTTCTACACCCTCATCTTGAGGTGTTTGTATGTCCAATTGTTCTTAGCCTTGTAATAAACTAACTAAACTTAACTGGGAGTCTGTGATTCTTCAGAGTCATGGTTCATTGGAATGGTAAAGATTGAAAGGCTAATGATTTTCCTCCCCTCCACACTTTCATGCAGAGAAAAAGAGACATCGGCCTGGGGTTCCAGAGAAAATCTAGAAAGTGGAACCCGGCTCCTTCATTAACTAAACAAAAAGTATTGAGCTTGGCCAGCCATGGGCATGTTGTACTTGTAGGAGGAGTAAAATGGGGGTGTCTGGGGGGATACCAGAGACTGCACAACTACAACTATCAACGAGGCAGGAATAGTCCACTAAATTATAGTCTTATAGGGAAGTTGAGATGAACCTATATTTTTTAGAAAATGTGGCAACTGGATGTGTCATGTGACGTGAACTCGCCTTGATATAAATATTGGAATGAGGAGGGAGAGCGGGAAGTAAAGCATTTTCTTATCTGTTCAAAATGCAGCAAAGCTTTTAAATGATTAATGGCAGACAACTACAAGGTTTTGCAGTGTACCCATCTGCTGAGCTGCCATTGAAGGCTAGGTCAAGTTGTTCTCTATCATTTTAGTGTTCTCCTCACATCAGTACAGCAAGCCCTGTTATACAATGGCAGGCACCCTTAAGCAGATCCCTGTAACTCTAACTCGTAATTTTGATATGCTTGCGTAATTGCTGGGCTGCAGGAATTTATTAAGTTGCATCTTGCTAAGTGGCATGAGACATTTCTTCTCAAAAGCTCAGTTAGAAGGATTCTTTCTTCTGTCACTCTTCCTTCCATTCTGTTTCCTTCCACCACATGTTTTTTCAGCCCCAGACAATAAGCATTAAAAGTGAGTCATAACTTCCTGTATGCTACCCAATCTGATTGTAATGCGGAAGCCTGGTTCTCTTTGTAGCAACTGCCCAGCCCTGTGTATTTCCAAATTATTTTGTAAAACTCCATTTGGAGTTCCTCCTCGGTGAATGTCAGACCAGTTTTCCCGGGACAGTGTGACTCAAAGGCAGTTAAGCAAGCCTTACGACAGATATTCATGGAAACACAGAACTAAGTACTACTGCAAGCGCATGTGCAAGCAGTGTTATACTTTTGTAAAAATATATGACATTTATTATTATCAATTAGAAAATATGCTTAGTAACCTTAAGAGGTTTTATGGCACTTCTTCTACCTTGTCAGATCACAATACACTCCTTAAAATGCTTCTGTGCCAAGCATGGGGGTGGTGCACAAGGAGAAAGAATGGTTACAATCACAACTACCCTAAAAAGCCGAGTGCGGTGCCTGCTCAGGGGCATTGTTTCTGTGCAAACACCTTATTGTTCATACAGTCTCCTGCAAGAGTTCAAGTCTCTGTGGGGTTCCGGGTCGGGTAGGAGCGGGGGATCACTGTTGGTGCAGCACTGTTCAGCAGCCACGCTTGCAAATGCATCACAATCTTGGTGCAGCTAGTCGTGGGCCATGCAAGCTGTTCATATGCTCATGTTGTTTAAAAACAGGTACCGTCCATTTTCGTTTGCAGGGTTCTGTCTTTCGTTGTCCCCTCTGTGTGAGTCTCTGGTGCACTCTAGGGACGCACTATTTTCTTTGTTGGACAGCGGCCATCATTGTAGGAGGCCGCCTCACATGGAGGAGCTCACAGTGGGTGACAAGCCACCAGTTCTGCGTGCTTTCAAAGGTGCACCCACCTCGAGCCTGTGGGTACTTGATGTGGGGGAGCTTTCTATTCTGCAGAGGGGCTATCCAGGCACTTGGACAAGGTGTGTGGTCCTAAGGTGCTTACATGAAGAGCGAGGTCTTCAGGTTCTAATTTAACAGTTCTTCCTGTTCCATCACAGGATTATCTTAATTGAGAGTTTCTTCTTACTGTGGTGCCGGGCAGGAGTCTACCTGAGACGCGCACGAGATCGGAGGGGTGCTTGCAGCCTGGGACCCGGACTCTCGTTGTGGGCGTACATCCCCCAGAGTCCCTAGCGCTTGGAGAACGCGCTGAAAAGGACGTTGTCGGCCCGCGGCGCGGGACGCCCGCGGGCTAAGCCCGGGCCAAGGGCGGGCCCGTCGGAGCCCGAAGGAGGCCGGGCTGGGCCACCCCTCGTGATTTTCGGTCAGCAGGTACTCTTTAAGTTTTATATTGTGATACCTGTATATGCCCATGGGGAAGCGAAGGCCGATCGTGGAGAAACCGGGAGGAGGGAGTGCTGCAACTCTCGACGCTTTTTTAGTCAGAGCGGCGAGCGTCCTCTCACACGAGATAGAACTGACTGAGAGGCGCTTGTCGATGGAGCCACTCCTCCTTGCCAATAGATCTCCCATTGGAACCATCAACGACCCCGCCTCCAGTTCCACGAGGCTCATTGTTTTATCTGGTGATGACATCCCTCCTGGACAACGGGCCAAGTCACCTAATATACGTTCCCCCACGACCTCTGTGCTGGGGGACATGGGAGATGTGCCCAGCACTAGTGTGGCAAGTGATTCGCCACCAAAGCTGCGGAGGGGTCGTGGTCCTGCTAAACCCAAACAACCAAAAACGGTGAGAGGGAACAAACAGAGGGTATCCTGAGCCAAGACATCTGCCCCCGATATTTTGACTGCACCTGCGCCACCATATATAGGCACCCAGACTCGAGACTTAGTTTTGGATGATGCTTTCTAGGCTCAAGTCACTAAAGTAATGACTACTCTCCTGGATCCAATTCTTCTTAAACTGTCGAATATTGAAGAGAGATTATTAGGCTTGGAGCGTCATAATGCTGCATCATCTGTATCGACGTTCCCCCTGACTAACTCACCCGTGGTCAATAACCAGACTGTTATTGGTGTTGATGGGGGCAAGTCCGTACCATCTCTTTCTTCCCTCCCTTTGGGATCCCAAGGAAGGGAAGACCCGGTGGCTTTAGTTCAACACCAAACTGTTAACCAAGTGATGGTCCAAAGACCAGCATTGAATGTTAATAGAAATATGGCTCCTAAACCTCAGCGGATGCCTCGAGGGCCTGGGGAATTGGGAGAGGCTACGCGATCTGTTAGCGTGGAATCTAATCCTGCGGCCAGGGCGGAAATGAGTTCTCATCACCGACTTCATCTTCCTCCGGATGCCTCTCCCTTAGTGCTGGCACTTGCCAATGTTCCGCCCTTGCAGGATAACCGACAGGAATTAACTATCCAGCTAATGGACAAATGCCTGCACTTGTTAATGAACCAGTCAATGGACTGGGGCATGGGAAAGATTTATCTAGCCAATACAATTATTATGGCCAGGAGGGTGAAACGGGTGGGAAACACACTGAACTCATTTACAGGGGATTGTGTAGTGATACATTTTAACAATTCGTACACAGCTGGGTTACTTTTGACCAATTTTGATCGTTTTAAGACAAGGAATACCCAGATAATACCATTATCATTAGATTATTTCTATAAACAGGTCCCCACACTAGAGAGTGAACACAGGGGTTGGTCAAGGATAGGTGACCCCATTCCGCGACATTCAGAGCATTTAATTGCAGCACCAGTAGTTGGCCTTTACAACAGATTTGCCCCTCTCTCTGATTTGGAAGCGTGTGATTGACTATCAAATTGTATCCCTATTCGCCCTCCAATAGTGGCTGCTAGTGATACTACCTTACAAAAAGGGAAAACAAATATGTTATCGCTAGCAACCTGGAATGTGGCAGGAATTACCTCAAAAATAGGTAACGAAGAATGGCATAACTATTGGCAAATGTTAGATATTGTTTGTTTCCAAGAGACGTGGTCTAAGGACCCAGTTTTTTTCCCGGGCTACCGTACTATCCACACTCCTGCAGTCCCTTCAGCGTCCGGAAGAGCTAAATGAGGTCTTTTAACCCTAGTCTCCAATACACTAGCAGCACAAGTAAAACAGGTGGGCTCCAGGAATAACTGCTTTCAAATTCTCCAATTAGACTTTTTACCTGTTGGAGAGTGGTTATTAATTAATTTCTATAATAATGAATTCGGAGCAAATATGAAAAGTGTATTGGAGGTCCTGAATGAGGAGCTACATCTAATTTATCTGGCTAAGCAGAAAGGGAAACCTAGCCTAATTTGGGTGGGAGATTTTAATACCCACCCGTGTAAGTATGATAATGACATTGTCTGTGGAATAAACGATCTGGAGGGTAATCCCTTCTACACTTTGTACATAATACTTATGGAGACACGCTCAATAGGCTGCTTTTTACAAGGGACCTGACTGTAATTAATAGTGGGAAAACAGGCCAGATAGAGCCAACTTTTAGGAGGAACAATTCTGAGTCTGTAATTGATTTTATCCTAGTCTCGTCTACAATACAGAATAGAGTGGATCATGTCAGTAATACATTCACTCCTTATAGCGACCATTCCCTCCTACTTACTCATATAAGTGCCCCTCAAAAAGTGAAGAGATCCCATTTGAAAATCAATAATATTACTCTTGTAAGGAAAAATGGATATCAAATGATGTGGGCCCAGGTCGTGAAAAAGAAGTTAGTCGTGGATATAATATCCCAAGTGACAGGAGATATCCTACACTGTTTGACAGAAGGTGGTCCCCCTTCTCTTCTACTTTTCTATTTTACAACCCTTATAGCAAATTTAAAAATTGCACTTACCCGTCAGAAACCAACAACTGACGCACCATCTGGTCGCTGGTTTAACTCAGTTTGCTCAGCAGCAAAGAGAGCACTCGATAGTGCATTAAAATCACAGCCAAGAGATCCTGTAATGATAAGAACTCTCCGGAAGGATTACAAGCAGGCAAGGAATACCCGCGAAAAGGAGCTAAAGGAAAAGGCGTGGGATGACCTCGAACTTGCAGCTAGTTCTAAGAGTAGTAAGGAGTTTTGGAAGGTCATAAATGCGCCGTATTTTAAAAATGTGACTGACCCGTCTCTAGATACTCATGTAGAGGAAGAAGTATGGGTAGGACACTTTGAAAGTATTTTTGCACGTCAACCTAATGAGCCCCCTTATATAGATTTTTTGCAGTCTCCCCAAGGCACCCTGACTTTTACTATTGGAGAAGTGAGGGAAGCATTGGAAATGTGTGCTCAAGGGAAGGCCCCGGGGCCTGACGGGGTCCCAATAGATCTTTTCCAGGACAATTATGACCTGTGGGCGCCCCTTTTAACAAATGTTTTTAATAGTATAGCGGTAGAGGGCCCCCCGCCATCATGGAACCATAGTGTAATAGTTCCTATTTTTAAAAAGGGGGATAGGGGCAGCCCTAAAAACTATAGACCAATCTCCCTTTTGGATTCAACTGCCAAACTTATGGGTCGGTTGTTGTTAGCTAGATTGGAGGAGTGGGCCCAGGAACGCAATATTTTAATGTTGGCGCAATATGGCTTCCAAAAGGGCAAGGGGACAGTGGACCAAGGTTTGAATCTTTCTCTTTGTATAGATAAATATACAAAGGTGAAAAATGGAAAAATCTATATGGCATTCATGGACCTCTCAGCCGCTTTTGACTGTGTGTCCCATTCAAAACTATGGTCCATGATGGAAGGAATGGGAATTGATCCCCTGATCATCCGCTTTATTCGTCAGCTGTATTCCAATGCCTCTGCTTCAGTGAGATATGGCAGAAATGGGGAATGCACACGCTCATTTAAAATAGAAAAGGGCGTCAGACAGGGTTGCGTCCTTGCCCCGTTTCTTTTTTCAATCTATACTAACGGGGTGGAGGCGGCCCTGTCTGGACTGTCTTTAGATGTTCCCAAATTTGGAAATAACTCACTCCCTATACTGGCATACGCCGACGATGCGGTTTTGATGGCGAGGACTGGGGTAGCCCTCCAAAAATTGCTTTCTTCCTATGCGTTATTCATGGCTTCACTGGATCTTCGAGTGAACGAGTCAAAATCGTTCATTATTATAGCAGGAGCCTCGAGAGGCACAAAAGCTCCTTATTTCCATCTGGCCTCTAAGAAAATCGAGGTGGTTGACTCTTTTCCTTATCTGGGGATTTTGTTTGATAGTAAACAGTCATGGAATAACTTGGTTTCAACCAGAGCCCTGGGCATGGAAAGGGGTCTTCAAGCTATAAAAGGCTTTGCTAAAAAATTAGGAGCCAGCCCACTGGAAATGATTAAGACCATTTATCAAGCAAAGCCAAGGGCAGCTGCTACCTATGGGGCGGGAGTTTGGGGAATGGCCAAAATAGATCAGCTTCAGAAAGCGGAAGATGCCTTTTTTAAGTCAAGGGTCTCGTTACCTCCCTCTACCTCTAATTACATTTTACATCTTGAACTGGGTCTCCCTTACCTGTGTGATTCTATCAGGTTAGCACCTATCCTTTTGTGGATTTCAATCTGGCGTAGGGATACCGTTGATTTAACGCAACGTATAATTAGGGACTGTGTGAGGCTTGAGGCTTATAGCAGAATTGGTTGGCTTAGTTATGTTCAGGCTGAATTAAAAGCAATTGGGCAGGGAGAATTATTTAGGAACCCCTTATTATGTGCCAAGGTATCTAAACGAGAAATAACTGATCTATTTATACAAAAGGCCTCTGCTGAACGTTGGGAAAAGAACAGGTGTTTACAGTCTTTTATAGCTTATAATTAGGGCTCCCGGTTTTCCGTTTATACGGATATTTACATATAAATACAGACGGAAAACTATTTTTCCTTCGTCTGTATTTATATTTAGAAGCGGGAAAATACTACCAAAAGTTGCTGCACTGCCGTGCTCCAGCCGAGTTGCTTCGCCACGCCCTCGCCCTGATTCAAGGGGTGTGTCTGCCCACCGTAACACGAAACACCTGCAGGGCCCTACAGCTTGTGGTTTGCTGGAAATTCCTTGCAATTAGGGTCGTTTTTGACCTGCTGCTGTGCCCCTGAGCCAATCGTGGTTGGATCCAGGCTTCACTGTGTGGGCGTGTCAACAGTTCTCCGGTCCGCCCTCATACCTTTTGCTCTTTATTTTGGGGGTCACTCCCTACTTCCTCCTTTTTACTTGCACTGTGACCAACCAGATTGCAGAAAGACACCTCCCATTCGCCTTTTTTGTTGCTGCCACAGCCCTTCTCTAGCTATCTCTGGGGCTCCGCCACTCGAGTGAGCTCTGCGCCAGCCCGCCGCTATTTCAAGCCAAAGGTATATTTTACCGACGTATCTACTCTGGGGGGGGAGGGAATGGGGGGGGCAGATGAATGGCGGCTTCACAGTGTACTCGCAGAGGCTGGAGTGTTTGCTGAGTTTGTGGCCGGGTTGTTCTTGCAGTGCAGTCCACTGTAAACGTGTCACTTAATCTCCCCGTGCCTACCAAAAGTGAATGTGTCCTTGTGTTACGTAATTGGTGCTCTGTTAAGCATTCTAAATACCTTTGGGTCGAGTTTGCGCTATATAAATCTGCAACAAAAACGTGTGGCTGCAAGAACAATCTGGCCACAAACTCGGCAAACACTCCAGCCACTGCGTCTCCACAGCCAAGCTGGGTAAGGACACCCTACAAGGTTCGCTGCGCAAATATGTCCCAAAAACACATGTGCAGAGCAGTACACTGTACCTGCCCCTCTGCACCCAGCAGATATACTGTCACTGTCTATCTCTGCCTCGGGAGCTGTTTCAGAAGCTGTGCAATGAAACTGGAAGAAATGGAAAAAAGAGGGATTGTAGCCAGACGTCAGAGTGAACGGTAAAAGCTAGGAAATATGTTGAAATACAAAATATACTACAGCAGTAGCGAATTGTGCGAAAGCTGTTTTGTGAAAACACACAGATCTATTTTAGTTCCAATGTAACAAAACTTCCCACCCTGTGAAAAAAACATGCATCACATCGGCCTCGTGAAGCTTTATTCATTTGTGGATTTTTAGTCTTTTGAAAGCCCTATTATATTAATATTTAAAACATTTTTTAGAAGCCCGCTTCTGTACAAGTGAGGGCCAATCCCTCATCTCTGTTAGCCCCATGCAAACTCACAGGTCTCTTTAAAAGTGTACATTTTATGAGAATCAGTTTCTCTATGACGGCCCCTCTATGTCTCATGGCAGCTGCCAGGTTTGAACTGCACTTAAAGGCTAAGGCAAGTACATGACCGTGTTTGATTTTGACACACTGACACTATTGTAAGATCATATTAGTTTGCATTACAATGCGAATATAAATTGTGGTGGTACTGAGCTGTTGATAGCCTTAAATAAATGTGGAAAAATACTAGCTGCAGCGTCATCTTTTGATTGCGGAAAAAATAAATGCGGATATATACAGAACAAATGCCCAAAAAATAAATACGGATAAATACAGACGGAAATGGCAAAAAAATAAACACCATAAAACCGGGAGCCCTACTTATAATGGACTCTCGCGCAGACCGGGGGAAGGCTATTTTTATCTTAACCATGTCACAGTGGCTCAGCATAGGTTTATCTTGCTGCGATTTCGCTTGAACCTAATCCCACTAATGTTGGGGTTTCCAGAAAAAAGGTTCAAGCTTTCAGAACTAGGACCGTGCCCGTGTGACAATCACTCCCCCCAGTCTGATTTACACTTGTTGCTCTTTTGCCCATTTTATTGTATTGAAAGGGAAAAGTTCCTTCTCCCAATTTTAAGGCGTCAAAATTTCTCTCAATGTAAAGTTGCACTGTATTTTCTAAAAGCCTTGCCTAACCCTTACGTTTGTTTTGTGGTAACATCCTTTTTATGGACTTGTTTGAGAAATAGAAGGGTAAGAAGTTTGTCGCAATGAATTTCTAAGGATGGATCAATTATGGTTTTTATCTGATTTTAATTGTTTTAAAAACCATTTTAAATTTTTTCGGTATTTATGCAAATGGTTTTTATCATAAAATCTGTGATGAGATTGTACTTTTATGATCTGTTTATTAATGGATCGAATAAAGATTCAAAATGAAATGAAATGAATTGAGAGTGAAAATCCTACAGTTTTAGAAAAAGTCAAGATAAACGTTTAATAGTTGATAGTTTGGTTATCACATCTTGACTTTCAAAGTACTTCTCTGTATTCCCAATGTCCTTCAAACAACTCAAATGTGAAGCAACAGTTCTGTAGAAAGGAAATCTTAGATCTGTGTAGAAAGGTGCAGTAACATAATATCATGATTGCCTAGCAAAAATGCTGTGAATTATGAGGAAAGTTATACTCAGAAATCAAAAATGTCCACTGCAGCTCCAAAACTCTGAAGGAGTTTTTGGCCCAGTGGAAAATGAAGCTTGTCACTGGGGTGCTGTCGCATAAGCCGCTCTTCACACAGGTAAAGCCTCTCTCTAGACAACACCAACAATCTGTGAGGACCACCAGCCTTTCCTTCCCTGAGATAGATGGACTCAGCGCATGCGAGAATGGAGTTCCCTCTCTCCATGCTTGCTAAGTCTTAGACGGTATGCCATGTCTCTAGTCATACTTCTAGACAGGACTATTGTAGCAGATTATGGCTACAGAAAACCAACCCAAAGAGTTGGCTTACTACCTTCCTTTCCTCAATTTATACACATAATATCTTGCAAAAGGAGAGCAGAGAGGCAAGCAACTCCAGTCCCAAAAACATATGTAGACATTCATATCCCCACACTCATCCACACCAAGGATGCATTTATTAATAATGATAAACTAAACAATGTTAAAAAAAAGTCACAGTCACCCATCTCATTGATGGATGGCACTTTTAAAACATGCCAACCACCTTTTAACCACAAATACTCTATTCGTGGTCAGTATCGAAATATCAATATCCCATTCATTTTTGCACTACTCCCTAAAAGAGGTGGGTGAGCCAGCACGCCAAGCCAACAGTGTGCATCGGATCTAAAAGCCAGACCACAAGCCGAGCTTCAAAATATTTAGCATTTGAATCCTGCAACAAATGTAATTTTAAAATATGAAGACTACCCAAAATGTAAAAAAGTTTATTTCCTTGGCATGCACAAGGCTTTTACATGAATACATTGGATTATATCCCTGCATTGAGTGACATTTAAGAAAAGTGATAGTTTCTAAACATAAACTTCCACCTGCATTGATGGCTATGCTATTAGTGGACCAAGACTCAATTCATTTGTCATGGGCCTCTGTATGTAAGTTAGGGTGTTATTATAGACAACATCATAGTGTATAAAATCATGTACAAGAGAGGATTTTGTACTGTACACACCCAGAATTAATGTATTTCAAGGTGCTTTCAAGTGCTGATGAAGAAAAAGGAGGCACAGTGACATAAAGTCACAAAGGATAACACAGTTTGGTGAAGCTGGGAACGTGGTATTAATTGAGTATTCCTGGTCTCACTCTGTACAATTCAGCCGCAAGATGGGTATCTGTTTCTCGCTCCCATTTTACATCAAATGTTAATGTCTTGTGTATCGGTACACTGTGTTAAATAAATCCACTGAATTGTATGTTAAATCAAGTTGGCACAAGCAGTTTTGTTGCAAAAATTACAAAATTAAGTTATGAAAGGCAGGATATTCAATTTTAATGTTGATTTCCATGGCTCTGTTGACAAAGAGACTGATTTTAGGAGAGCCTGAACACTACTGTGAAAGCAATTTAATGTATTAGTAAAAAAAGGGACTGGGCCATCGAACAGAATTACATGTCTTCATACACAAAAATGAAGACCCATATTCTGCTAAATTTTCCATTATCCTTGTTGTGGGCTAGCAGATCGAATGTGCCAATCCTCAAGACGCTGTGGAGTATTGTGGGAAGTTACTCAGAGAGAAACTGAAAAATCAATAGCATAATGAACCTCTCTGAGCATTTTCACAGTACTCCATGTGTCTTCACTCTCAGCCCAACTGCAAAAAAATTATGAAGCACTAGGAAGCACCTCTTCTGCTGTCCGGTGGAGCAGGTGAGTGAGCTAGGCAGACACCACCTGGGGCTCGGCTCATTTTTAGCTCCAAATTCAAGGAGGACCTCATCCTGAGCCAAACTCATGTAGCTGACTTTAGACTGTCTTGAGTCTTCAGTGGCTCACCCACGTCTACTCCCCAACAAGCATAGCAGTATATACCACAGGTTTTTACCAATTCACCAAAATGTCAGAACTACTTCCCATCACAGATAGTGATAGACTTTAAGCATGCCATGAGTCATACACTGACAAAAATGTTTATCCATATTGAAGGATGCTATTTTAACTTTGACCAGGTGATCTGGTGCCACCTCCAGAAATATTCCCTTGATATTGGATATGCAACAGTCAATTAGCATTCGACATCCAAAAGCTATTAGTCCTAGCAATTGTCTTTCCCCAGAAGTTGTTAAACATTATGATTAATTAACTGACTCACCCTTTTATAAAAAAAACAGTGATGAAAAAAATTTCCCCTTTACCTGTTTATTTCTAAAATACCTGCACAGTTCTTATGCACCAATCATATCAAAAGCACCAAGAAGCAAAGACCATCAATGCTAGTGAAGGGTGGGCCACCTCTTTTCATGTGACAACTGGGAGGTGTTACCCATCACTCTAGAAATGTGTTGAAATTCTTTTGGATGAATTTAGCTATTAAAATCTAAGAATTAAGCAAGTACTCAGACAAACCCTAAAACCAAAAATTTATAAATAAACTAACCACATGCATAGAATGTTAAATGTTTCTAAAATCTACAGGAATTGGATTATCTCACAGGCGTATCCTATAAACTTAGTTATTTTATTCTACAATTAGAGGTATACAGATATCTACCAATACCAGAAAAAATAATACAATTACTGCAGCCTAACCTGAAATCATTTAACAATTATAAATAAAGTTGCCAAAACATGATTTCTAATTGCATATCTTTTTATTACAAAAGTCACAATTCAATAAAAACATTTACTCCAAAAAATAAAACCAAACACACTACGTAAACTGACATTCAAAAAAACAAATGAAAATAAATCATAACGATTTGCCTACAAAATAACCCTGTCAAAAATAACCTTCCATATTCAGACAAATGTAAGTGAAATCATTATATGCAAACATTTTCAAAGCAACATTATTAAAAAAAAAACATCATAAAACATTTAATGAACAACTTCTTATGAAACACATTAAAACAAAGCAAACATATCACAAATAATGCCACATATATATTCCCGAATATAAATTTAACAAAAAGTAGCATAAGAAATCCTAATTTACAGGAAATAATACACAAAAATGTATACCAAAATAAATGTAAAAATACAAATATCTAAAAAATTCAAAAAAATCCACGTTGGTAAGATTCTTTATTAAATCCAATGTTTCCGATAAAAACATCTATTAAAAAGAAAAACTAGTTGAAAAACAAAGAGAAATGTTTAAAAAGCTCGGAATATCAATGACCAACACATTTCCTGTTAAAATAAAAATCTCAAAAATGAAATAGGGACACAATTTCCAAAAAACAAATAGCCTTGAACAACACCTTCTTCTTTATCAAACATTCACACCTATACCCCAAAACATAACAAACCTAACAATAATGTTAAAAACATACATATACATCACTGCACCTGCCAAACACACAACAATGCACTTCCTTTACCCTAAAACACATACACATAAGCACCTTACTATGCTTACACACACACACACACACTTTAAAACGCTAAAATAACCTAACCGATACAATAAATGTACATAAATAGCAGTTTAAAATCTTAAAAATACACCCACCTAATCTTTAATTTAATCGTAAATAAAAATTAGAAGTCGTCTTTATCCAAAGATCCTAATCTCAATATCCTTGAGGTCTGACACTATATGAAGAAATGGAAAAAAGCCTTTACAATACTGTTCTTGGGAAAAAATGGACAAACAACTTGAAATAAAAACGAGACTGACTGAAAATACATTGTAGTCTTTAATATAGTGGACAATTTATTAAGGTACTCCACATTACCTCTGTAGTGTAGAGGGCATCAGAAAGCAAAGGAATAGCTTTCTATGCATTCTGAATGAGGTTTCTTTGGCACTGTGACAAACAGAGTGCTGCCTTTAGGCAGGGTAGGGGGGGACGTTTACCCATAGATCTGCTAACTAGGGGGTAGAAAGACCACTATCCCCAGGCATAATTATAAAAAAATAAAAAATAAATGGTTGGGCCATCTCACCCAGGCATCAGGCCTTGGGTCCACCTTATAATGGCCCACAGCAGCCTTTCTACTGCTTTGGAGGTGGGGTGGGGAGGGGGGGGGGGAGTCAGGGAGGGTGGATGCCCAGCAAGCAAACTAGACACCAGAGATTTTGTTATTAAAAAAAATACGGGTTGGGGCAGGCTTCCCAGGTATCAGGCTTAGCACCACACCCAATATTGGCCCCAGCATCTTTCTGTCTCTCAGTAGCAGGTTAGGGGGCTTACCCTCAATCTGCTCCCTCAATCTGCTCCCCTGGGAGGCAGAAAGCCCACTAAACACAGAGAATTTTTTTTTTTTTTAAAAGAAGGGATGAGGCGGCTGGCTCAAGCATTGGACCATGCCCCCACCCAATAATAGCCCCGGCAGATTCTCTGCCTCTACTGTAGCAGAATGTTTTTTTTATTCCCACTCCTGCCTCCCAGGGGAGAAGAAAGCCCACTTATAACTAAGGCAAAAAATAAGAATGGGTGGAGGCATTGGCCCAAGCCCCCTCCAAATAATGGCCCAGCAGTCTTTTTGCCCTATGGGGGGCAGAAAGCCCACTGGACACCAGGGATAGTTAAAAAAACAAATAAAGTGTGGGGGTGACTCGCTAACCACTATTCCTAAACTCAGCATCTTGGCCACATTTAAAAAATGATCGATTTCCTGCGTACCCATTCATTAGAACTGATTCATAGTTGACACACAATGAAAAATCTTTATAAGCTTTTGTTGGTTCTGGGCATTGCGTGTTTTTGGACAACCAAGAAACTCTATTTATCCCAGCGACAAGAAGCGTCTAACCACATAACAGAATTTTACTTTTGCAAATCAGCCACCAAGACATAAAAATGATATAGAAAAACATTGTCACCTATTTTCATTTTTTCTGACTTATTTTCTTTACGTTCTTATTTGAACAATTAGTTTCTTTGGTAAATCCATGAGCGATCTACACAAATGATACCATGCTTAATTTGAAATTTTATCTAGTTTTCAGAAATGGATAGTTTATTAAAACTGACCAGTTACAGGTACTCATGACCGGTAAAAATTGAGAAGAGGGGACGCCCGTATTCAGCGCCGTGAGGGGAACGGCTTGACCGGCTCGAACTCCAGCCCCCAGGAGGCATTGGGGCTTTCCCGCTTGACTCTTGCGCCAGGAGGCGCACAAAACCAACGGCTGGCTCCCGCAGTGCGGGACGCCCGTATCCAGCGCCGTGAGGGGAACGGCTTGACCGGCTCGAATTCCAGCCCCCAGGAGGCATTGGGGCTTTCCCGCTTGACTCTCGCGCCAGGAGGCGCACAAAATCAACGGCGGGCTCCCGCAGCTAAGCCCGGGCCAAGGGTGGGCCCGTCTGCGCCAGGCTGAGGCAGGGCAGGGCAGGGCCTACTCTCTTTCGCCGTTCTCCCGGGTGATTGAGTTTCTGCGGTTCACTTCAGCCTGCAAGGACTTTTCTGACTGATATGGTGAGAGCCACATGGGGACCTGGTGTTTGACAATTTTTTATTGATTTTCCCCCTTGGTTTTCTCAGCTGCTTCCCGTTAAATTGATATCCGGCGCTGGGCCCCATCTTTGTTCCTGGCACTATGAGCGTAGTACTCTTTCAAAAGTAGGGTTGTTTTTTACCTGGACTATAACTTTTGTCTTTTTTATATATTGATTGCACTTGGTTTTATCCTTAGTTTCATGCAGTTTTATGCAGTCTGACTCCTGTGGTCCATTTTAACTTTCTCGCTTACCTTCACATGCACTTTACTGTTTGAACTTAACTTGTCTTACCTACCTCAGCATACACATTGCACTTTGGATCTTTTATAGTGTGGGACCAGTTTTTAGATCTTATTGTACTCTGCACCTTTTGCACTATTGGCACTTTGTACCATCTTGCACTGTATAGATGATATAGATTATATTGGCACTTGCACTTTATCAGATCCAAATAAAGTCCAGCTCATTCCCTAATTTACCAACAGCATGGGGAAGAGGAAGCGAAGGCCCAATCTTCGGGCCCAGACCAGCTATCAAATGCTGCATGCCATGAGACTATGGATAAGATTGAATTGATTTTAGCAGATTGCCACACCATCGCAAATTCAGATACTACCATCCCCTTGTCACCTGGTGGTATTCAAACTGGTAATGTTAATGTTATGGGTCCACAGTCCTCTTGCTCCCCCCAACCAACAAAGGCAAAAAAGGTTATGAAACAGATCCCTCTGATGTTTAGATCTAATAAGAGGCGCAAAGAATTACTTGATGACAAACTTTCGGGCGAGACCTCCTCCGATTCCTCGCCTGTAAAAAAATCTGCTAGATTGTCTTTGCGAGCACCTAAAAAGCACCGCTCGGGGCAAAGGAAGGACAAGGGTAAGGCGCCCGACGTATGCGCCAATACTAATAATCAGGGGCCAATTTCCGAACCCACCACGAGTCATGCACTATTTTCTAGTATTGAATGTTCCAACAGATTCGAACCTCTCTGCCCACTAGTAGCAGAGGGCCGAGAGGAGGTGGGGAGGTCTGATCCTGTAGACATCAGGGGGGCAAAGAGTGATACGGGTGGGTCACAGCCACTTATAGACCTAATAGAAGCACTGAGAGCAGAGGTTCGCTCACTCAAAGATGTATTCACTTTTCTCCTGGGAAAGGTCGGCCATGCTAAAGGCGAAGTCCCTGAGCCTCAACACAAGAAGATCTCAGGTTTGAGGGACCCAGTAAGCCCAAAAGAGTGTAGCGCAGGCATTAGATCAGGAAGGTGTTCTATAGATCCTACTCACACTAGACTGTTAAATCCTTTATTGCCTATGAGTGTTCCTTATCAGCAGTCGTCTACTAGCAAGGCATTACAGGACCCTCCCCTAGCTTCAACATCGGGCAGGGATGTCCATAGAGGTGAAGCCGCTCGTAATGCAGATCTATCCCACATGCGGGCTCAGGGGGAGGGACCAACTAGAGGGTTTGTGCGGGAGGGTGTATATGTGAGACCTGAAGTGGAAGAAAGCCCCTCTCGGATTTTCCTTATGGAAGTCCCCAAATACAATGGCAGAACCCCTGAAAATCAGGAGTCCCTTACAAATAAGATCATACACTGGTTTAGACACACACGCCAATGCTACTCTATAATCAGGGATGACATCAGAATGGCTAAAAGATCATCATTGCCAAATACTCCTTGGGACATGATTGAGGTCACTTTCTATGATGCCGCCATTACCACTGGGTTGCTTTCCATGGAGGCCCGCAGGATCCCTCCCAAGAATTCCAGTATAACTATCAGGTATAGACCACTTTGTGGTGGGTCACCTTGTAGGCCCCTTCTGATGAATAGGGCTGATGAAAATAGTTCCAGTTGACCCCAGGGTTCGAAAATGTCATTGTACATGGGTAGGCAAATCCCCTATTGTCCCCCAAAACAAACCCACCAGAGTAATTACGTGGGAAATAGCTCTAGTATACCCAGATCTTCAACTATAAATTCTCCTTCCCCAGTGTGCGTCTTGGTTCCGGACGTGGCTGCAAACAATGATTGTGCCCCGGTCACTGAACCTGGGCCCGAGTTGGGCTTGAATGTAGGGGAGCCAAGTAGCAATGAGGATAGGCTAGCAGTGACACTGCAGCCCTCTCCTCTCAAGGTCCTGGTTTGGAACGTGGCAGGGATTAACAAGTTATTGGCAGACCTAGAGTGGTGTACATTCATAGATTCCTTTGATATCATTTTATTCCAAGAAACGTGGAGTCTCTCTTGCCCGTACCGATCAGGTTATGCAACCTATGCAAAAGAAGCCACCAGGAGAGTGAGAGGGAGACCATCAGGAGGCCTAGCAGTCTGGGTGAACATAGAGCTGGGGTGGAAAGTTAGACAGTTGCAGGTGGAGTCAGAAGACATTGTAGCTCTTGAAGTTAACAACAACAGTGGTATAAGAACGAGAATTTTCAATGTATACAACAGGGTAAAGAAAGGCATGGCTGAAACAGATACACTGCGCATCCTTGACAATGCATTAACCCATTATTCCCACAATTCCCAGCTATTGGTCTGTGGGGATTTTAATTGCACATTTGAGCCTCTGGCTTCAGTCCCCGACGACCTAACCAATGAATGGGACTGCGAATGGCAGGTTCCCCAGCTTGATTTGCCTTTGGTTAGGTGGAGTGCAAGAGGAGCGCAGTTGCTGGCACTTACTCTGCAGCATGATCTTAGAGCAACAAATGGCAGGACGCCCTCAGATTCAAAAGGGGACCCCACCTTTAACAGGTTCGCCCAGGAAAGCATAATTGATTATTGCCTTGTTTCCCTTAACCACTGGCATCTTGTCTTGGACATGGCTGTGGTCAAAAGGGTTGATAGCGACCACAATGCTCTAGCTCTGACCCTCGCAAACCAAGCACCTGGGTGCACTGTAGATCGGGGTTGCCCGGATATTGGTCTCCTCTCAGTTGCCAACAATCAGAGGAGAATCAAGTGGAGCTGGGTTGAGACTCACCCGGAGGCTATGGGTTTAGTTAAGGGGAAGGTCTCCGCACTCCTTGAAAAAGCCGCTAGTTCAACCATGGAGCAGGTTGACGATGAGATAGGCACAAGCCATGACCTCCTCTATAGAGAAATCAGGGATTTACTGGGCAGCCAGGGGAAGCCGTAGACAGTGAAAACCAACATACAAAATAAGCAGGGAGTTTGGTATACAAAAGAATGCAGGCTGTCAAAACAGGAACTTCTAAATGCAGTCAAGCTTAAATCTCGCCCTGATATAATGCTTTGCCGTACTAAGTACAAACGAACCATTGAAAAAGCCAAAAAGGAATGGGAGGCTAGCGTCTGGTCATCGCTAAGGAGTGCTCTGTTAGCAAGGGACTCGAAAAAGTTTTGGAGTGTGGCTGCATACTGGCTAAAGGACAATAAGTGCCAGTTGGAACTTACGGTCCAATCGGAAGCCTGGGAAACCCACTTTGGTACCCTATATGCATCAAGAGACGAGATACTTGTGGGACAAGACGTAAGCCTGGCCCCTGAGGCCCTGGACGCAAATGCCCTTCACATCTCGCTTGAGGAAGACTCTAGCAGCAATTGCCTCTTGCACTTTAGCACGTGCGCCTGGGCCCGATCGTATCCCCAATGATCTCTATAAGGAGGACGTGGTCTTATGGGGCAGGTATATTAATGTTTTAACAAACTCCATTTTAAGGGGTAGCCCCATACCCACCTCCTGGAAAAATGCCGGGATCGTTCTAATATACAAAAAAGGGGACAGAACTAAGCCTTCTAGTTTTAGGTCGATAAGCCTCATCGATTCTTTGCAAAAGATTTTTTGTAAACAGATATTATCCCGACTCCAGGATTAGATTGTAGAGGCTGAAATCCTAAGCGATCTCCAGGCAGGTTTTCGTGTTAAAATTAGTACCCTTGATCAAACGTTCCGCTTGTCATGCCTATATTGGAAAGAAGTGCACATTAAAGGGGGGGAACTCTATGTGGCCTTCGTAGACTTGCGGTCCGCCTTTGACCTAGTTCCACGGGCTAAACTATGGAGGGTCCTCAAAGATTTAGGTATGCCACACAACCTTTTAGATATTTTAATCAGACTGCATGCATCTAACACAGCACAGGTTAGGTGGGGGGGGAACAACCAAGTCACGAACACTTTCCATGTGGACTGTGGTGTGAGACAGGGATGTGTCCTTGCCCCCACACTTTTTATTCTTTTTATAAACGATGTTATAAAATGGCTGGACAGGGATGGGTGCGATGCACCGAAGGTGGGTAGTCGAAGAGTTCCGGCCCTCCTCTTCGCTGATGACACTCATCTGATTGCAAAATCTCCCCAAGGTCTCCAGCAGCTTTTAAATGATTTTATTTTGTTTTGTGAGGAACGAGGTCTGGTGCTAAATGAAACCAAAACAAAATACATGATTTTTAGGAAGGGCAGGGCCAATCGAAACAAAAGACAGGTCCTTGCAGGCAGCAGCAAGTTAGAGCGTGTGGAATTCTTTGATTATTTGGGCATTCGCTTAACTCCAACTTTGAGGTGGGACCAACATATTGACAAGGTAAAGCTGCAACTTATTTTCCAAACTGCAAACCTGGCGAACATACACAGAAATACCTTCACTAGGCAGTTGGCGCCAGCATTGGAAATCTAGAACATGAAAATCTTAGGGGTGCACTATATGGAGCAGAACTCTGGGGCTCTGGTAAAATAGCACCGTTGTCATTGGTCGAAAATCGATTCCTTAGATCTCTGACTAATCTCCCAGCAAGTACCCCGTTAGTTCCACTTTGTTTTGATTTGGCACACAGACAGTTGGTCCATAAAATCCATTACAAAGTCTTGATGTTTTGGTATAGATTGTGGACCGTGGAGGAATTGTCCCCATACCGGGAGCTTCTTTGCGAGCTCACGAAATCATCTACCATCAAATCAGTTCCATGGTTTAGAGCTCTGAGGGCAATTTTAGAGAAGCTAGGGATGTTGAGGTTCTGGTCTGACCCAGGAAGCATGATTACTGTCTCAAGAACAGCACTGAAGGAACAGTACTGGGAAGCCACATCCTTACAAATTGCACTTGACGCTCAGGGCAGTCTGACTATCAATTTCCTAGACTTCAAGTGTGTACCCTGCTTTGAAGACACAGTTGATGAAATTGTTCCTCCCTTGGCCCGGAAGCTGTTTTTCCAGTTTCGCTATAAAACGCTTCCGCTTAAAACTTTTTGCAAAAACTGGAGGTCAGGCTTTGAAAATAGCGTTCTTTGCCCCGCTTGCAATGCGAGTCCTGAGTCCATCACCCACCTCCTATTTTTCTGCCCATTCTATAAATCACTGAGGGCCAAGTGGATCATCCCGCTCTGCAAAATCATTGGCCCCGGTCACTATCTGGAGGTGCTCAGACTGTTAAGCACGGACACTAGTAGACTCGTGGTCTTTGGTCTATCCAGATTCTGGCACGCGGTATGGCTGAAAAGGTTAAAATGCTTGAAGTGATGACCATTGCCCAGCACTGGATCAATCTCAATGCACTTTAGTCTGGACATCATTTATGATTCTAAAGCTGATTTACTTGATGCTTTGTTTTGATTTCCTCGCTCCCTCAATTACATTGATTGCCGCCTTTATTTTTGTAATTTTATTCCCTTTTAATTGCATTATCTAATTATGTACTTTATATGTGCACTCTATACATGTCTTCTTTACTGTGCTGTGTATACTTTTATGACCCTGTGGTCGAAATAAAGTAAAGAAATGAAATGAAAAACTGATTTTTTTAAAAAGATTTTTTAAATCTGCTTGTTTCTGAAAGCAAGGAAGATGAAGATCATAGCACAGCAAACCTTTTGTTGATGCCTTTTTTAGAGAAAAAGCTGTAAGCTTCCTTGCACAGAACTTTTTTTCCCATTTTTAAACAAAAAAATAAACATTTTGCTATATTTTGGATATTTTCTTGATTTCCTCCAGAGGAATCTACAAACCCTGGGTACCTTTAGAATGCCAACATTTGGCCTGGATACATTTAGGACAAAGAGTTATGAAGGATTAAGTGCGAAGTGCTCCAAATAACAACACAAAAAGCTCAGCTCTGGGGCGGGAAAAGCATCAGCAGCTAAAGAGTTCATGGAAAAATATGTATCTCTTTTAATACACAACCCAAAAATAATGTTCAAAATCTTAAACATATACATTTACTGTGTTCATAATAAAAAGTGTTTAAGATATATAAATTGTTTCTTAACATAAATGGTTGGGGTTGAATTTCAGTCCAACACACATTAGGAAATGTGCAAATATTGGGGGTTAGGTTGATTATTCTAACTCCAGTCCCACTTACTTTGCTAAAAAAGCATATATGGGGGAAGTGGTTGTATTCACTAATCTAACTCCAGTCCCAAAAATATTGGTGAAAGAATATATCCTTGAATTTACTGGGGAATGGTTCTGTTTCAATAGCATAACTGGAAATATTAAAAATGTATTTAAATTAAACATATGCTTTTCGAAAGTACTTATAAATTGCATTATCCATCATATTTATTTTATTAAAGTTACAAATAATTTCTTTAATTACATTTAACTAATATTTAATCATTTTTAATTTTATCCCTATTTCTAAATATTATCCGTTTTTTCATTTTAAACCATCATTTTGAAACTTATAAATTAATTTGTATTACATTTAGTAAAATACATAAAAAAGTTACTTAAAAAACTAAATATGAACCCCAATTCATTTTTTAAATGTTACTTTTTTGTTTAAACTTGTATTTAAATTTAAAATCGAAATGGAAATGTTTTATTTAAAAAAATGATAGAAAATGACAATACTAAATACATTTTTTTAAATCCCATACATACCCTAAATGTATGTAAAAAAGTCTAAAAAATTAAACAAGTGTACAAGCAGAAAAAGTTTAGGAACTCCATATTTAAATTGAAAACATTCGCAAACAAAGTTTTATGAAAAGAAGATGCATTACAATGCATTTCGCAGATTTTTCATCACAATCATTCCTTGATACTATTTTTATCACTGATTTTTGCTTCTAGTGGGTTTGATCTTTTTCCTTTTGGATTTTTCTCTTGGCATAGCGTGACTCATTTCTCCTTCCTTATGTCAGTAGAAATTTGGCGCTTTCCTGATTTTTCTAGCACTATCTTCATCTGCAATCAATAATTACAAGATTGCCAAAGGAAGATTTCCCCACTGTTGGATTTCCTCTTAACTGTGACACTCTAAAAGAAACATGTGTCACTTGTTACCGGTCACGTATATTAATCTTTGCAGCGCAGCACTGTGGTTACAGGGCAGCATTGCCCTTTCTGCGGCATGGTACGCAACAGATCTTTTCAGCATACAGGGCTCAACAAATGTGTACAGTGCACTCTTTTACAGTGTATCATGTAGCTGTTTACGTGTGATCGTATATCACCCTGGTCTGGTTTTATGCAAATAAATGTTTTTCTTTTCTTGATAACAAAACTTTGCATGGTAGCTATATGCCGCTCTCTGATGTGGTCACTTCCATTTCTGGCTCTCGTGAAGATTTCTATAGTAGCCAGCACACAACGTGCTTGCCATACTGTTCTCAATCTTGTCTGGTTTTCATTTTGATGTGCTTCAAAACACTAGGGGCCCGATTATGAGTCTGGCAGTCCGTGAACCACCAGACTTGTGGGGGCGCGATGGTGGCAGTCTCCCGACCACCCTATTACAATTCGGGCAGTCAGACCGCCACAGCCATGCTGCAACCGCCAGGGAACTGTCATTCCCTGGCGGTGTGGAGGCATCAATAAGCTTGGCGGGTCCCCCGTGGTCCTGCCAAGCATATTAGAAGTTTCCTCTCCACCAGGGTTTTCATGGTGGTTCCTGCTCCATGAAAACCCTGGCGGAGAGGAAAAATGGGGCCCCCTTGTGCCTCTGCGCCCTCTGGATGCACCCAGGGGGTCACAACATGTGCCCCCCTGCGTGCATGCACACCAATTCCTATACGGCATGGACTTTTTAGTCCATGCCATGCAGTAACTGTTTTTGGGTTTCCGTGGGAACGCCCCAAAAAAAGCCTTTCAGACAGGAGGAAGCTCCTAATCTGGCGGGCGGTCTGACCATGGCTTTGGCGGTGTGGCGGCGGGGCGTAATCAGGCCCTAATTGTTTGTGCTGTTTCCATTAGCTGGTGTGTAGGTCACTTTATCACAGACTTTTCCAACGAGTAGCTCATGAGCTACCAGTAGCTCTCCAGCTGCCTGTAAGTAGCTCTCCTTTGTGCAGCCAAGCCTACTAAATTAGAAGCTTTTGCTTGGTTGAATTAATATATATATACCAAAATAGAAAGTGCATATTGGAGACCGAAATGTGTTTATTTTCAGAACTCATAAGCTGAAATTTGAAGAAAAATTACTGAATTTCCAAAATATATTTAAACATGATATTTGAGTGATAAGTGGAGATTTTCTTAGCTTTAGTGACAGAGGGCTAGATGTACAAAGGCCTTTTCCATTTCTTAACGGTCCGAATGGCAATTTCAGCCCGTTAAGAAATGCAAAACATCCTTATCCTATATACAAGGACTGCTAGGGAATCACAAAATGAGATTGCTACTCATTGGAAATCGAATTTTGCGATTCTCTAAATAGGAAATCGCAAATAGAGATTTCCTATTTGCAATTTCTTAACACATGTATAAAGCATTCCTAAATGCAAAATGACCATTTAGGAAATGCAATTACCATCGACCAAAAGTCGATGGTAACCATGTGCAATTTAGAAAAACCAGCCCAAGATGTTTTTATTTTATATGCAATAGAGTTCACACATGCCCCTAGGGCATATGTGTGCTCTACATGAGCAGCAATATTTTTGGGTGCATTACGGGGGGCCTTATGCCCATAGCCATCCTTGGTTAAGCATTTCCAAAATAGGAAATCGCTATTTTGGAAATGCAAAACCGCTTATTGGTACGAATGGCATGGGATTTCCTAACTGCGATTTCCTAATAGCGATTCTTACTTTGGGCCCGATTTTGATGTCTTCAGGAAGGCCATCCCAGAGCCGTCCGTAGTCGGACCTTGCAACCGACTCGTACTGGGATCCGGTTTAACCAAACAACGCAGTACGATGCCCAAAACCCTTTACTTACCGAACGACTCGGTCACTCCGAATCCGTCTTCATTTTCCCAACGAGAACTCTCCGGAAACGCAGAATGGAGTTATCTGGAGGCACTTCCCAGTCCGATTCCAGACGCGCAGGTACGATGCGTACTTCCTATGCGCCGAATTGGTCGCCACAACCAACACGTAGGAGTGTCCGGAAGGGGAGTATTTCAGCTCCGATTCGCGCCACAACACGATTCCTGCGACTGAGACTGTGCAGCCATGTATCCCATTGTGCATGTCATCCCTATACTCTACGATAAATACCACAACCCCAACCGACGCAGTCGTCGCAGACGGTAAGTTAGACACCTACCCCTACAGAATAATGTAACTACCCCACAAAAGACAATACAAGAGAAAGCAGGACCGCAACTACAGTTAAATCTGGGGTTGGGGGAATACTTGCAGCAATGTAGAGGTAATTTCCGTGGGGGGAGGCTAATACTTCCAGCAATTCAGACCCAAAAGGGTGCTGGGGGGCCAATACTCCCAGCAATGTCCATCCAAAATTGGGAGGTGGAGGTCTAACACTCCCAGCAATGTAGAGGCAAATCTGGGGTTGACGGGCTCATACCCCCAGCAATGTAGAGGCAATTCTGGGGTTGGGGGGCTAATACCCCCAGCAATGTAGAGGCAAATCTGGGTTTGGGGGGCTAATACCCCTAGCAACGTAGAGGCAATTCTGGGGTTGGGGGGCTAATACTCCCAGCAATGTAGAGGCAAATCTGGGGTTGGGGGGGCTAATACCCCCAGCAATGGAGAGGTAAATCTGGGGTTGGGGGGCTAGTACCCCCAACAATGTCGAGCCAAATCTGGGAATGGGGGGCTAATACCCCTAGCAATGTAGAGGTAATTCCGGGGTTGGGGCGCTAATACCCCCATCAATATAGAGGCAAATCTGGTGTTGGGGGGGCTAATACTCCTAGCAATGTGTACTTGAGCAATGTAACTGGTGCTCATGCAAAGTGCCTCAATACCTACAGGTGGAGTACATGCTGCAGGAATTAAAATTAAAAAAAAACAAAGGTCATTTTTCTGGAAATGCATTCCCACTGTGGCAGCAAGAGTAATTGGCAAGTTTGACAAATGTGCAGAGTGGAGAGGCTGGTGCTCTAGGGACCGTTGAAAAACAAACAAAGCCTCATCATCTAGTAAGTGGTCCCTTAAAATCCTGTGAAATACTCAGGTGCTGATGCACAAACATGACAGACCAGCCACCCACAGCAGCTCAAGCACTGTATGTGTGTGTGTGGAAGCTGTCTCAGGCTGCGCTGACACACACGACGGGGGTGGGGGGCTGAAGCCTATATATAGAGCCCTATGGGTGTTGAGTTTGATCAGAAAGTGTTCTGTATAGGCTTGGATTGGCTATGCAGGAAATTGGGCATTGGTCGATGGGCCGGTGCACCAGGGTCACCTGTGGGCCACAGTTTTGGGGCCTTTGTAAACCATACCAAGAGACTGACTCACTTCCCCAGTCCCCACCAGGCCACTGCAATGTTGCACCAGTATGTTGTCTGCTCACCAGCTGTGCTGTAAATTGAGGCTGGGGACAGCCTTTGGAGCATACTCACCTTGGCGTACTGCCTTGCGTGCCTTAACAGAAGCAGTGTCATCTCCCCCACATGCCCATCACTTTCAGGTCATGGCAGGTGCAGGGAGGTTGCGTTGTATGTAGGGGCCTGGCAGGGAAGCAAGTCTCATTTGGACAGTCTAACCTACACACCACCCCCTTGATCAGCAGCCATGTGCCTTTTTGAAACCTCCATTGACAGATAAAAGCACAGAGGCTACAATGAAAGAGATGATCACAGAATGTTTGCCTTTTACTTTCAGACTGCCAGAGCATCATTCGGATCCCATTCCGACCATGGGTCCCTAGCATGCTGTGCATGTCCAATGAGGGAATGTCATCATCAGGTAGGTACACTTAGCCCGCCAAATACTAGTAGAAACACATTTTTGATGGTGGAACAGGAATTGCCATAACCACACATATGTATGTATCACAAAGTTAATGCATGAGTCCACCACAACACACACTGTAACTTCGCAAGGCAACAGAACTCCAATGTACTCCCAAAAGTATGACATTGTGATGCCTCTGTGTACATTAAAGTCCAGAGGATATTGGCCCAGACAACACACTACTCCACAGACCTAGCCACTCTGTACTGCTTTCAGTGCCTCCCAATACAACAACCTAGAAGTGGTTGGGTCACATTCGTCATTGAATTATTTGCAGACCAAATTCATCTTGGTTTTGAAAGAAGCATGTGCCAACAACAAGGTAGGATACAGTCACCATGTGTGGATGTGTACACGGTCATCTTTGGAGAATGTCATTCCCACCAATTCTGCACCCAGCTCCTCAGGCTGTAGTGTGTACTGCAAAAAAAAAACCATTTGGAATGTGCAGATTGTGTCGGGCAGAGTAGTAGGAGTATGCACTAGTCTCAGGACATAGGATCCACCAACAGTGTTGGAGGGTCTAGTGCACAGCCTATTGTGTAAGATAAGTTGCCAGCACTGGTGAGGAGGCCAGGGTGGGTGGCTCAATCTGTGGCTCCCAATAACAATCGACATAGCCATCCTCAAGCCAGGGGATATGGGTACATCTTGTGAGGATGAGGGATATGTGCAGAATGAAGTCTGCTTTGTACACATTTGGCACTGAAACACTGTCTCCAAATCTATGACAATGTCAAGGAGACCTTCCACAAAGACATATTGCCTTCACGCTCTAGGGCAGTGTTGAATGGGCAAAACGAGGGGGCCACCATAGACACACACAAGGGTTACCCATGCCAAAAAAGATTAGAGGTTGCACATGTGTGTTTGCATACAGTGCAATGTGTTTTCCTCAGTACAACCAAATATATCATCACAATGTGTCCATCTCCCTTGGTGTCCCCATACCTCTAACATTCAAAGTCAGAATGCCAATAATAACCATGTGTGTGTAATCTACTGTGAAGTGTGGGGATGCGTCTCTGGAGTAGTATGACCCCAGGTGGCACAACCACTCACATCTTTGACTTCTCACTTGAGGGGGCTATATCCCTCTAAGCAATGGACTTTTATCCAATGTTCTGGCATCAGGATATAACGATATAAGCAATCACCACCTCCAACCAAGGGTACTAAGCAAGGGCAAGAATGACCAATCAGTGACTACACCTACCTACAAATGGTAACTCCCCACATTTGCCCACACACAACTCAGACAAGGCAAGGCTAGGTGGAGGCAAATTGTCCTGTGAGGACAATAGGTTTTGCATATGCCAGTGTACTCAGAGCGACCTTTACAACAATCAGTCATGAACATTCAGTGGCAGACTGCAAGCTGCAGCAAACACATACTACATCCTCATATTTCATCATGGCAACTGTTTTGGCATACTTACACACACATAATCTTCACATATGTACATTTCAACATTACCTCATGGCCTGCATGAACTATACTTGTGCGGGTATGACCCCTATCACACCCACCTCAAACTACATGCTCATCCTTCAAAGCTATCATACACACACAAGCATTTCATAAGCACCCTCTGGTGCATCTAGACGGAAAAGCATGTCTGCCCCACAAGCTCAAGCATTGTACTCAAACTCTTCCAACAAGATCCTTACAATCTCACACTTGCGCTGCCCTTCGTACATCCACACCTACATTCACAGAACCACTCTTCATCACTATGTACACATTTCTCACATACATAACATGTACACAATGTACTGTACTCATCACTTCCTCAGCAGACGTCAAACTTAACATGCAAAATGGATCACTCTCATCACCAGTTGCACCCTCAGTAATGTCTTGGACTGCAATCATATCACAACGTGTAGCATCAGAGCCCACTCTGACATGCTCACTTAACACATCACCACATCTCACATACAGACACTTATATTGCTCATGAAATATGTCCTCAGCCATTAGCATATCAACATACACCCACCATACTCTGCTTAACCTCTTCGATGCTCATGACGAGCTCAGCTCGTCATGCTGCGCGGTGGGCGTGTGCGCATGACGAGCTGAGCTCGCCACGACCACGCCAGCGATCGGAATGTCCAGCACCTGAGCGGAATTCCGATCGCAGCGAAGAGGTTAAGTTCTACAGATTGTCATTTAAAAAACAATTGCATCCACAGATTCAAACACAACATACATCAACTATACAACACCTCATATGTCACAGTTCAGCCCTCTAAATTACACAACTGGTGTATACCCTTGACATACACGTATCCACTTTGTTACAAATGAAAGTTTTAACCTTGTATCATTGTGGCCCTGTCACATCCACATAGGACTTCCATGCTCCATACCCCCATTGACTTATGCACATTAGCAACTATCCTCACTCATTGAAACTACCCTGTTACAGTCATCTCTCACCGTAGTGACACAGACGACAGCTCTTACCTCCTGCCAGAATCCAACATTGTCTAACTGTTTATACCCCGATCACATCTACCTATTCATACCATACCTTGCACAGAATTTAACCAGTCTAACAAGCTCACACACTCTGATTCACACCCCGACATTTCAAACCACTCACTTTGGGGCAATGCAGATACCTTACATCTCCTACACAAGAACTGCCTATGAACTTAACTCACACCTTACACTCTCTGACAATCACTCAATTTGTCTTGCCACCATGACGTATGGATCTCCACACAATTTCAAATTTGGAAACACTATTCTCTCTCACCTTCACCCTTGTTTAAGCAAGCTCAGCACATGCAACACGAACCTTGGATAACACACCTGCAACTAGGCCTCACATTCAAAGATACACATCCTCCCCTGTGTGGCAACTGAGAGCATGGATGTAACGCTGGCTCCTGTAGCATCTGCACAGCAGACGGACACACAACACTTCTGTGCACATACTGTGCACTTGGCTTACCACATGTATCATTGGGCAATCCAACAGACATAACAGCACTCCTAGTTCAGCTCTGTGTGATCTGGAACTGCATCAAGCATAACTCCAAAGGAACACATTGTTAGTCATCCACAAATGACAAGATGCACACAATTCCTATGCTCAACTGCGACTGGTGTGTGGTTGTAAATATGAAATTCCAAGCTTGGACAGACAAAACACACCATACACGTGATGTCCCCAAACAAAAGCAGGATGGCATGACTGACATATAAATTAGAAAAAAATGGACTATTAAGACCACACACACCTTGCCAAACATGAATCTCAGCAGAAAGTGGAGTACTTGGAGGCAACAGGGTCGGAAGACTGTGAGAATACTGCTCACCTTACACTCACCATGGGCTCAGATAATGCATCAGATGAGTACACAGCCATGAAGGGAATTTGCCCACAGTGGCATGCCACCTGTGGCAAGGTTGTCATTGTCACTAGTCTACAAGATCTAAAGAAGACACAGACATGGGTCCACCACTATCAAGTCACATACAAGTATTGTAACATCACTTTGTGTACATGGGTGTGTCCAAAGTCACTACCATGTAGTCAAACTCCATATGTACCCCGGTGTATTGATGAGACAGTGGTCTTCCTGCACATTACAAACATATGCAGCTTGCTTCTCCTAAACTGTTGCACTTTGAGACACTTGCAATATGTTGACATATGAAAGTATGACCTATGTGCAAATGTGATGTAAAAGAGTAAAGATTTGTGACTTCATGTCACATTTGTAGCCAAAACAGAGGTGGATAATGACACCCAGCAAATGTAGACACCAAAATCTTGACAACATACTGTCAAAGGGAGCATACTCCATGGACCATATGCAATCCATTCCATACTAACATCATCGTATACCTACACTACTAGTTGTACATGGTTTACAAATAACAAAAAAACTATTTGGGGGACACAGAAATCAGATATAAAAAACTGTGAACAAGATTTATTCTGCATGAATGAGGAGATAAATAACACAAGGCCAATCGCCAGTCCAAAAATGTCCATAAGCTTAATGGGCCCACACATCTTGCCCATCGACTCTTGCCTGCACAAATCCTGCAAGGGGTCACCTCGTACGCAACCTAGGGGTCATCCTCGACCCCACCCTCTCCATGACTAAGCAGGTCAATGCCGTTTCCTCATCCTGCTTCAACATCCTCCGAATGCTCCGCAGGATCTTCAAGTGGATCCCCACCGAAACAAGAAAAACAGTCACCCAGGCCCTCGTCACCAGCAGGCTGGACTACGGAAACGCCCTCTACGCAGGAACGACGGCTAAGCTCCTGAGACGGCTGCAACGCATCCAGAACGCCTCTGCACGTCTTATCCTCGACATCCCCCGACGCAGCCACATCACACCCCACCTGAGAGACCTGCACTGGCTCCCTGTCAACAAGAGGATAACCTTCAAGCTCCTCACCCACGCACACAAAGCACTCCACAACTCCGGACCAGCCTACCTCAACAGACGACTCAGCTTCTACACCCCCACCCGCCAGCTCCGCTCGACCAGCCTCGCCCTCGCCACAGTCCCCCGCATCCGGAAAACCACCGCCGGCGGCAGATCCTTCTCCCACCTCGCCGCCAAGACCTGGAACACCCTCCCCACCAACCTCCGACAGACCCAAGACCTACTGGCCTTCAGAAGACTCCTCAAGACCTGGCTCTTCGATCAGTAGCAGCACCACACCCCTCTTCCCCCAGCGCCTTGAGACCCTCGCGGGTATGTAGTGCGCTTTATATAAAAATTTTTTTTTTAAAAACCTCCCCTGGGAGGGGCATCTAGGGGGCATGCCAGGCACCAAAGGGACAAAACTAGGGAGGACTGGGTTGGGTTTTGGGAGGGATGGGATCAGGAGGGGTAGGTGGGTCCACTGCAGTTGTTGAGTCAGATTGAGGGGGCGTTGGGTCCACTGCAGTAGTAGGCTCAGACTGAGGGGGGGCAGCTGTAGTGTGAGGGCTTGAATGAGGGGAGATAGGCTTGGTTTGAGCATTTTAGGGATGGTGTAATGCTCCACGGTGTAGACAGGGATAGGAGGGACTTAGATTTTTTGGGAGGGTTTTTTCTGGTGCTGGAGGTACTGGGCTGGGGCGGGTAGGTGGAGGGGGTCTGGGCTTGGGAGACCGGGTGGATTTGGGGGGGGGTTGTTTTGGGCTTTTTCTTTTCAGCGGGGGGGAGGGCGGCAGGCTTAGATGCCGGCTCCGGGTGGGGGTGGGTTGCCTCTTCTTCTTTGGGGGGTGCGAGGGGGGGTTTGGAGGTGTCGGCAGAGAAGAGACCAAGGTCACAGAGGTAGAGTGTCATGGCAAAGGGGAGACGAGGAGAGGCAAGGGTAGGGGGTGTGGAGGGAGAGGGTGCTGAGGTCTGCAGAGTGTCTGTGGATGCATGTGTGTCGTCTGCTGGTATGTCCATGGTGGTGAGTGTGCTGTGTGTCTCCTGAGTGTGCGTGTGTGTGGGTTTCTCCTTGTGTCTGTGTGTTTGTGTGCTGCCTGTGGCTGTTGAGGTGTGTGCATGTGTGTGTTTGCGTGTGCTTGGGTCAGGGAGGGTAGTTGGGACAGTGGATGGGGAAGAGGTAGGAGGGGGAGGGACTGCTAGAGCTGGGACGCTGCTGCCATCAGTGTGGAAGCCAGAGGCTGATTGGATCTCTGTAGGGCAGACATGTCCGAGCAAAAGCCCTCCAGGAATGATACCATTTGAGTCAAATGAGTGGTATGCACCTGGAAGACAATCAGCACTGCTGTCTGCCCCACAGAGATCTGCCTCAGGATGTCAATGGCCTCCACACTCAGGGCAGCAGGGGAGACCGGGGCAGGGGTTGAGGTGCCTGGCCTGAAGGAGTCGGGTCCCCTTCTAGGGGAGCGGCCACGGACAGTGGGATGGGGAACAGCTGGTAGGGTGGAGATGGTAGTGGTGGTGGTGGACTCTGATGTTGAGGATCCAGTCCCTGTCTCCTCCACTACCACAAGGGAGTCTTCATTGGAGCTGTACTCTGGTTCAGAGCCTGCTGATGTCGTCTCTGAGCTGCCTTCAGTGAAGCTCCCCTCACCCTCTGCGCCACTGGGTCCCTCCTCCTCTGATTTATCACTGGACCCAGACTTACAAACTGCTCCCTCTACATCCGTGGCACTGTCTCCTCCACTGGCCGCTGATGATGCTGTGAACAAGAATGAAAAAGAATCAAATAAGTCATCCATATGTACTTGACACATAGATAACATCTTATATCTTCACAGATCAACCAAATACATCATATTGACTACTGCTATTACCTCTTGCTACATTAACATACATGTCACTTGTTAGTCTGCCAGTTAAACATTGCTCCCACACATGTTATCTGCAACATTGGGTGTATCAACATCAAATGACACAACCACAATGTCAACTACTTCACTATGTAGCAGGTGATGTATCGTCTTTTGCTCATGACGGTCTCGTGTCCTGACATACCTGTCTCATCTCCTGCAAGGGAGATTAGAACTGACAATGGGAATAGGATTCACACAATTAAATTGAGACATGGTATCCATTCTTTAATTCCTAGCCATCTAATTGGGAACCATTGGCTCTGATGCTACAGGTCAACTGACTTCCTTGTCAAACTTTAATATTGCGTAGTCATTGCATGAGTCATGTCACACAGATAACAGTGATTGTGCTTATTTTGTCCTGTAACTTAGGTTCTCTACTGTCAGGTCACACATCTTACTCTTATTGTGGAGAAACCAAGGGAGTAGGCATAGTTAGGGTGAGAGGCATGTGGCACACTGTCTTGTGTGATCTATGCACAGTGTCATGAACATGAATCAGAATGCTGTGCACATTGTAAACACGTCACCATTTTCAGATGTGAAAAATGATCAACACACTTCCAAGTCTGATGACTGCATCTTCACAATGCTTCAGGTGGAACACCATGCCACTGGCACGTCTGGGTGCATTGTCTGTACAGACTACTAGTACTGAACCTATATTCTTCATGAGGCCAGTCAACACTGTGTACCAATCCTGTCTAGACTTCAGAAGTCCCCATTTGTATGGACCCAGTCTGATTGTCCCACACTTTGATTAGCCATATTGCACACTTTCTACAGCTTACATTGCTCTTATTTTCCATCTCAATTTGTTAACTTTTCCAAAGTTATGCACATTTGACATCTCTCAATCTGACAGTGTTGCATCATACACATGGTTTACAAAACTCTCAAGTATGAATAGTCAAGAGCATTTACACACATGTCAACCGTTGTGAATGTGTATCTAACATCATACCTTACGATTTCAGCCATGTTTCCACCAGTGACCACCTGTGTTTGACACTGAACGGCATGTGTTGTGACCGTTACAGAGTCAGACACATGGACTCACTCTTTTGGATAGAGTGAATGAAATATTCCACATAATCGTGTAAGGCCAGTGTGACATGTGACCAGAGTTAGCATAGCTGTGATTGTCCCATGGGATACATTTGATTACACTGAGCAGCAAGGCTGGGACCAAACAATGGCACACTGAACAAGCAAAACTCACCAAGGCCTCAACATAGACGACACCTGCTGCCGGGATGTATAGCACTGGCTTTCAAAACTTGAGTGCTCCAATAACAACATACTTCACAGATTTGTTGAGTTCACACTGAGGACAGGCTCACACATTAGTCAATATGCTGACACATGTCGAGCTATCGCATTACAGCTGAAGGTTATCCCCATGCACATGTTTTTTTAATTTGTGCTGATCACATGAGCATGGCACTACTGTCACTACCCTGAACATAACTTCCTCACATGTCCCTGATGAAAGGGGTATAACTATGCATCTAATGACTTTGGGTTACTTACACTTTAATGGTGCTTAATCTTTTTGAACCCTCTTACAAACATCCCTCTGTTTGCTTTGTTTCTCACTTGCTCATTCCTTATTTTATGTCACTATGTCATTCATGTTTTTAACAACACTCTTTGTTGACTGGACATGTGTTGAGACGGTCCCTGTTTTTTACTTATCTGTGAAATTTCGTTGTGGTGTGTCATGTATGAATTTTTAAATGTGAGTGTTTTATACCTCTTGCGGCAATGACGGACGTGCCGAGTGTCCAACCCCACGTCGCGCACCTTCCGGGCGATGGTCCTCCACATCTTGGCCTTCTCATCGGTGTTGACCTGTAAGGATGACATGGTGACAGACCCTTAGTTAACATGCAACATGTCTCTGAGTCAGACACTTGCACACATAGGTCATGGTCAGATTGGCAACAATGTCTAAGGGGTTGGCAATTGGTATTATGTGCAGTTCTCCTGTGTTCAACGATGACTCGATCCCATTTGAACAGTGATAAGATGTTTACCCTAGTACACACACTTCTACAGCAGTGTACCTGCCAGGATCAGTTCCCTACACACTGTTAAACTTACAAAAACACAAAGTACATGCTTGCCTATGAGATTCCTAATGCTAGTAGTGCATGGTAATTGCACATGTCTAATGAAAATGGAGTGTAATCATCACTCACCTGCTCCTCTGGTTTGCCATACAGCTGGCTGTACAGTGGCAGGAGGGTATCCAGCAGGGCCTGGTTCTCCTCCTCTGTGAATGCTGGGGCCCTGACCACTGTACGTGCCATAGTAGATCCCAGAGGATGTGGTAACAGCAGCAGAGAGATGGTGAGCTGCAGGAATGATGCAGGTAGTGAAGGCAAGTGAAGTCTCTAGGGAACAGACAGACATATCTAAGCAGCAGAGCCAGTCTTAAATCCATGCAGCCAAAGTGATAGGTTTGCGTCGGTCGCATTTTCCGAATCGGTCCAATGCATTACATTGCTTGCAGACGACACGCCTACTGCAACGTTCAAAAACTCATCATTGGACCGCGTGTGACTTTGATACATTGGTGATGGGAGGTTACCGATTCAGTTTCCACACAATGAGGATAGGAATCGAAACGCGCATCTGTCACCATAACAACTTGCAGCCAATGACTGTGTCCGAATCGATTTGGATGCGGCTACCGCATACTTTGGATACCCACCTGCGTCTGAAACCATAACAACCTGCAGCCAATGGCTGTGTCAGAATCGGTTCAGATGCGGCTACCGCGCCCTTTGAATAATCGGTCGGCAGGGCAGACACTTCTGTGATTGTTGTTATTATGTGCATTACATGTGTGGATGCAGTTTTTTCTAAATTAAATGGACCTTTAAATGAATAGGACACACTCCCATGAGGCGATAACCTTGAGGGGCACATGACACACTGATTTAAAGGCTAATACCAGCATGATGCAAAAGTAATCCATTTACCCGCCTAGGCTTGTTCACAGTGCCAATGACTTTTTGGGGATGTACAAGTGCATTCTTGACATATTCACTGCATTTGGGGACTGTGTGACCCATTGTGCAATTTGTGTGATTTCAGGCTGTAGATGTTTTGTGTGTAAGTAATGGATAAAGCTTTTTCCTTTGGATGAGTAGACTGACATTATTCAGCCTCATCAGCTTGTGTTTGTAATGTGTATAACTAGTTTATCTGTGTGTCCCAGACTTCAGTGGATGGTGTTGTTACATATATTTGCAACTCCAACATTGTACGTAGTTTGTGTATGTGATTGTATGTGTAATGTAGACATGACAACATGACAGTGTCCACCCTGTGACAGTGGTGGCATGATTAACATTGTGAGACGCTGTGTGTATCAGGTGTCACACATCTCTGGCATTACATGACCCTATTATGTGTACCTTTTAACCATGTAATTGTTCACACAAACCTAAATGTTAACTTATTTTGTAGGGAATTGTGGAGTATTTGATGCTTGAGTACATTAACGATGACAGACACTAGAGATTTTTACACTACACCACTCTAATTGCTGTGTCACCATACCTTGGTAACATGTCTGGGAAGGGTACTGATGCTGTGATATGCATCTAAGGTTATCCTTTTTAATTGAAATTTGTATTTGCAATTTTCTGCTGCTTAAGTGGTGTTCACATTTCATATTCTGTTTGTCTCAATGCATGTTACTTTGTACATTGTGACCTGACACCAACTGTGTTTACACTCTACACATAGGTATCGCAGACGACCTCCAGTGTTCAGGACCTTTCCAGACCTACAGACCACGGAAGAATGTGACATAATCAGGAAATACCGATTCACCAGGCCAATAATTGAAGAGTTGTCTGAGCAGTTGTCACCTCATCTGCAGCCTGGTCGCACGTATCCAACTGCACTGACGCCCAAAGTCAAGGTTATGGCAGTATTGCATTCCTTTGCCACTGGTTCATTTCAATACACAGTGGCAACATCTGGTGGAATGTCACAAACAATGTTCAGCCATGTCCTTCGGGATGTTTTGGAGGCATTGCTCCGTTACCTGGACCAGTACATAAAGTTCCCGACACCTGGAGAGTTGTCAGACATCAAAGGTGAATTCTATGCCTTTTGGACGGATACCCCATGTCATTGGCTCTATTGATGGCACCCACGTTGCATTGATCCCACCACAGGCAAATGAGGTGATGTATCGCAACAGAAAACATTACCACTCCATCAATGTCCAGGTGGTATGTTTGGCTGACATGTCGACCTCCCATGTCTGTGCACGTTTCCCTGGATCGGCACATGATGCATATATCCTGAGGAACAGCGTTGTCCCCCATTTGATGTCTCAGCTGCAACCTGACTGTGCCTGGCTTGATGGTAGGTGATGTGGCATGTGTATGTTGCGGAGTGTATTGATTGTATGTCAGATAGTACTTTGTTATCCGACAAATGAATTTTGTTTTTTGTGTTAAATGTAGGAGACTCTGGGTACCCCAACCAGCCTTGGTTACTGACACCACTCCATAACCCAGTCACCCCTGCAGAAGTGCAGTTTAATGAGGCACATGGTAGGACCCGGTGAGTCGTGGAGCGGACTTTTGGCCTCCTGAATACAAGATTCCACTGCCTGGATCGGACGGGAGGAGCACTCCAATATGCCCCATTGAAGGTGTGCAAGATCATCACAGCTTGCAGCATGCTCCACAACTAGGCTATACGGAAGGAAATACCTCTAATACAGGAGACCAGAAGCCGCCAGGGAGTGAGGATCCAGGACTGGGACATGATGACAGTGGGGATGATGATGATGGCATGGATTTGAGGCAACAGCTTATCCACAACTTTTTCAAATGAGTGTAAGTATGCAATGAGAGGAAGTGACTACCCCCAATTGTTGGTTGTTGTGTTGCTGGTGGACAATGTGTATGTATGCTTGTGAATGTCTGAAAATTGTCCTGAGGTTTTTTGTATGATGGTTTTTTTTAAATGGGCATGTTAACATGTACAGAGTTACCGTGAATCCTAGCTAGTTTCCACACTGTATATCTTGTGCTTCAGATGACATTGTTTGAAAAATTGGGCTAACTTATTCTTGAGTTCCTGACTCTGTCCTATGTTTCTCCTTACCAGGGTACTTTGCCATGTCAACTGCAGAGTTGTGACCTCACCAGACCCATGATGCTGTGACATACTCCAGCATTGAACTGTTGTGGAAATCCCTGGCATGCATTTCCTTCTGAACTGATGGTCATTTATTTTTACTTGTGAGCATTTTGTTACTGTGTGATGTGATTTGACTTTGGGTTAAGGCGCAAGGTTGTATCAGGAGAATAAACCTGTGCTCCACATTGAGGTGTGCCTTGTCTGTTTTCACACTTCCAAAGATTATTCTGAAAAAAACATATTCCATGATGATCTGGTTTGCTGACAATGATTGTTATTTATGCTTGCAAATGGTGATATCTTTGTCGACAGTAGACTTAAATTGAATCAGTACCATGTACTATGGGTTGTGTGATAACCTGGTTGTGTCTATCTATGATGCTGTGACTGGGTACATTTACTCACAAGCCAGTAGTTAACATTTCTGAAGTGATTTCTTATCCAATTGTGTTGACACTTTCTTCTTTGTGAATTTGTGTGTCATTTCAAAATTTACATTTGGGATTCAAAGTCACGACATGAGCAAGTATTTAGTGCAAAGTGATTTATTTTAGTGCATGACGTAATGATACCAATCCACACAATGGGGGAGTGCTCACCAAAAAATATGAAACAAAGTGCAGAGAGGAGTTGTTAGTGTTTGTAGATGAAGTCTTCAAAAATAAATCCACAGTCCAAATTCCAACTTAGACCCTCCAGCCATCGTGGTACAGTTCAATGACAGAACGAACAGGAAGGAACCAAAATGACTCCATTTCAAGCTGCACAGCCGTTACCAGCCAATGAATCCAATAAATCAAATTCATATTTAAACTTTTCAATTCATCCACGTTTACTCTGTTAATTTCATCTTTTTATCCTTTGTTTCCTTCGATTTATTTTACTCATTCTTTTCTGAATTCACATTTTTCCACGCAAGCACAGGAGAGTGCAAATGTTTCCACAAGTCACGATTTATTTAAAACACCCAATGCATTTCGGGACAACCCTTCATCAGGGGTATCTATAAAATAATTAATAATGACCATCAGTAAAATGAAACATTAATAATACAATACACAGATTAAAAACGAAAACAAAAAATATCTTTCTCAATTTCAATCAATGAAACAATGAAACACTGCTATGTACCGCATAACTCGTTTATCCATGACTCCCATGTGATTCACCCTCCATTGCCCCCATATTTATGCCTATATGAGAAATGAGCCGCCGATGCTGCTTAAATACACATCCTTGTCACTAGAAACTTTTATGTTATCTCGGTTTTTAAAAAAAACATCAAAACTCTAAAGTACATCCTGACCCCCTGCTTGCCACTGAGACCTTAATTTTATCACTACTTCTGTGAGGCACTAAAGCTTTCCACTCCGCTTACCGTGACTGGTGCGTATTTGTTTTTTACAAACATTTCTAGATGCCACTCCTTTTCAAGGCTTGCCCGTGCCAGTTCAATGACAGTCATCAAAGTGAACGCTTGGCACACAATGGAGGATATCAGGAGCAGTTTCTCACTTCCTGGGGGTGATGCATAGCCATCTGTATCTCAAGGATTCTTCGGACGACCCTTTTTATGTTTTTCAGGGGGACCCTCAGGTGCAGGCAGCGGCGGTGCTGGGGGCTCTCCACCAGAGTCCACATCCCTTCCTGTGGCTTGTGCAGATGTTGATGCACTGGATGTTGTAGGCACACAGGGAGGTATGGACATGTTGTTAGCAATCTGGCAGGTGACAATGTCCCTGTGCACCGCAGTCATGTCATCAATTTTGCTCATGAACATGTCCAATTTTTCATTTTGGGCTGCCTGCTGCTGTTCAATGGTCCTGAACCACAGTTCAGCGACTCCATCGCTGACCTCGTCAGCACGCAAGCCCTTGCTTCCACGGACTACATCCTCCTCGGAGACCTGAACTTCCACCTCGAGAACACCAACGACAGCAACTCCACCACCCTGCTCGCCAACCTCGCCAACCTCGGACTCAAACAGCTCGTCATGACTCCCACCCACTCCGCCGGTCACACGCTCGACCCCATCTTCTCCGCCAGCAACCACGTCACCATCAGCCACACCACCGAACTCCACTGGACCGACCACCGCTGCGTCCACTTCACCTTCAAGAAGCCTACCACGCACCACCGCACACAACGGGCCCCCCACCACAGCTGGAGCAAAATCACCGAAGACCAGCTAGCACCACCCTCGCCCGAAACCCACCAACGGACACTACCGACACCGACTCTGCCGCCCTCAACCTCAGGCATTGGATCAACGACTGCGCCAACACTCTCGCCCCGATCAAGAAACCCTCGAACAGACGCACCGACAGAAAAGCCATCTGGTTCACCGCCGACCTCCAGGCATCCAAGCGGGCCTGCCGTAGGCTCGAGAAGAAGTGGCACCATGAACAGACACCGGACAGCAACACAGCCTACAAGAGCGCCATCCGCAGACACCACCAACTCATTCAAACCGCCAAAAGGACCTCTTTCAAAGAGCGCATTGACAACAACGCACACAACAGCAAAGAGCTCTTCAACATCGTGAGGGAACTCTCCAACCCCAGCTCCAACTCCAATGACATCCAGCCATCACAAGACTTCTGCGACTCCCTAGCCACCTTCTTCCACCGCAAGATCGCAGACATCCACAGCAGCTTCAGCAACCAGGCCCCCCCAACAGACACAGTCACCTCAGACGCACCGCCACTTCAACCCCCTGCTCTCCTGGACCCACGTCAACGACGAAGACACCATCAAAATCATGAACTCCATCCACTCCAGCTCACCATCTGACCCCTGCCCGCACCACATCCTCAACAAAGCAAGCTCCACCATCGCACCCCATCTCCGCAAGATCATCAACAGCTCCTTCGATACCGCCACCTTCCCGGAGAGCTGGAAGCACGCCGAGATCAACGCCCTACTCAAGAAACCCAAGGCAGACCCCAAGGACCTCAAGAACTTCCGGCCCATCTCCCTCCTCCCGTTCCCGGCGAAAGTCATTTTAAAGATTGTCAACAGGAAACTGACCTCCTTCCTCTAAAAGAACAACATCCTGGACCCGTCCCAATCTGGATTCCGCAGCAACCACAGCACCGAAACAGCCCTCATCGCCGCCACCGACGACATCAGGGCCATGCTGGACAACGGAGAAACCGCGGCCCTCATCCTCCTGGACCTCTCGGCCGCCTTCGACACCGTCTGCCACCACACCCTCCGCACACGCCTCCACATTGCAGGGATCCACGACAAAGCACTGGACTGGACCACCTCCATCCTCACCGGCAGAACCCAGAGTGTCCGCCTCCCGCCATTCTGCTCTAAAGACACCAAGATCATCTGCGGCGTATCCCAAGGATCGTCCCTCAGCCCGACACTCTTCAACGTCTACATGGCACCGCTCGTCAACATCGTTCGATCGCACGACCTCAACATCATCTCCTACGCCGATGACACCCAACTGATCCTCTCCCTCACCAAGGCCCCCACCACCGCCAAATCCAACCTCCACAAAGGAATGAAGGCCATCGCCGAATGGATGATGAACAGCCGCCTGAAACTGAACTCGGACAAGACTGAGGTCCTCATCATCGGATCCACCCCCTCCGCCTGGGACGGCTCATGGTGGCCGGCCGCACTGGGAGCTGCACCAACGCCCACCGACCACGCACGCAACCTGGGAGTCATCCTGGACTCCGCGTTGTCAATGACCCAGCAAGTAAACGCCATCTCCTCCTCCTCCTGCTTCAACACCCTCTGCATGCTCCGCAAGATCTACAGATGGATCCCCACAGGAACCAGAAGGACGGTCACCCAGGCCCTCGTCAGCAGCAGACTGGACTACGGCAACGCTCTCTACGCAGGAACCTCAGCCAAACTCCAGAAACGACTACAGCGCATACAGAACGCTTCTGCACGCCTCATCCTCGACATCCCCCGCCACAGCCACATCACAGCCCACCTGAAAGACCTGCACTGGCTCCCCGTCAACAAGAGGATCACCTTCAAGCTCCTCACCCACGCTCACAAAGCACTCCACAACACCGGACCAGCGTACCTCAACGAACAACTCACCTTCTACACCCTGACCCGCCAGCTTCGCTCCGCTGACCTCGCCACCATCCCCCGCATCCATCGAGCAACTGCCGGCGGCAGATCATTCTCCCACCTCGCCGCAAAAGCCTGGAACACCCTCCCCATCCGCCTACGACAGACCCAAGACCTGCTGGCCTTCAGGAGACTCTTCAAGACCTGGCTGTTCGAGCAGTAGCAGCACCCCCCCCCCAGCGCCTTGAGACCCTCACGGGTAAGTAGTGCGCTCTACAAATGATTGATTGATTGATTGATGATCCCAACTGACACATGGCCCATAGGGACATTGTCGTCTTCACTAAGTTAGCAGGAGCACGCTGCAGCTTGCCTGCTGCTTTGCGCACGTTACTAAACGTCTTTATTTTTTGCAATAATTTCTATGGGTGTTTTCACATGAGAACTCAGCTCTGTGTTCACTCTCTGCATGTTCCTGGGATTTTGACTGAACATTATGAGCAAGATCGAACAATAATGTCCCTTATTATTTTGTTCTGGTCAGGCCTTAGCACCTAGACAAAACATACCGATGCAGCTGTTGTTTGGACAACGTACTTTAGTTTTATTGGGATGCACGAATAGGTGGGAGAGACTTGGAGAGGGACCTTTCCAGGGAGAAGAGCGAAACAGCACATATGATGTAGATCTACCATCTATAGGCTAAGGTGTGGGGTCTGTTGACAAAGCCCAGAGATCTTCTAATATATAATAATACTAAATCTAAATCCGTATTTGTAAAGCGCGAACTACTCACCCTTACGGGTCTCAAGGCGCTGGGGGCCGTCGTGGAAATTAAGTGAGCTATTGCCCAGAGTCACATGGTGCTGAGCTGAGCTGCCGCCGGAGCCGGGGATCGAACCGTGAACCCTGTGCTCCGAAGTCAGCTGCCCTGGCCGCTGCACCACACCTCTCCACTCCATACTACTTCTTAGCAAGGGGAGAGAGGTTAGGCTCTATTGTCTTTCCATGATGACATCTCCTTTCATGATTTATGGACTAGCTGCTATGCTGACTGTATTTGTACTATGCATTTTCCTGCTTGTTGTGGCACGTATACTGCATGTTAGGGCATGTAGTTAAAATAAATATTTTAAACTGTATCGTGTCTCTGTCAGATCTTATTGTGGACAAGTACAAGAGTGCGAGCGAAAGGGTGAGTCTTGTTACCGCGATTCCTGAGAGATCTGGGAGTGTTCTGTTCTGGGGTGTCTAATCATTTGTTTCTCTGTGAGTGAGTAGGAGAGCAAGTGAGACACTATAGCTAGTCGGTCCTGAACTTATGGGGACTAAGGTGGTAGGATGACTCAGTCCCTATACACCGAGGTCCTATAATCCTGCACATAGTTCTGTCTTTGGGCAGAATCCCTGCAACATGGCGCTGCCAACGTTTGGTCTGGTACTTATTCACGGGACCCCTGAGTAGCGCTTGCGCTTGTCCACAATACCCGCTCACCAGTTTCAGGAGACGTCCGTGGTAGGGGCGGCTTAGTCTCCTATATTTGTATATTTATAGGTTTTTCAAGCTTGAATTATAAAAGGTTCTTCTACCCTATATTGCGCTGCCAGTTTGGTACATTCTTTTTCCCGTTTCTGATATGGCACAACTGGTCGCTATTACGGCACATAACCGCGCTGCGGTTACTGCTTTTTTACCTCAACATGGAGTCCCTAATGCAGGGGCTACCTTTATTTTTGTTGTCGAGGCGGACCCAGCTTACCGCTTTGAGGTTTTCACATACCACTCCTGTAGAAAAACACAGGATCCTTACTATGAGTTTGCCGAGTGGTCTGATACCCGCTTTGGCTGACTGCACCACCTGGGAAACCGTGTTTGCTTTAGTGTATACACTGTGTTTTGGGACCCCCTTCATGAGCGTTCTGCCGAGCGTTCTGAAGAAGGTACAGGATGAACATGTGGCTGGTCCAGCCCTGGATTTGGGGATGAAGTTAGTGGAAATGTTCCCTATTGTCTCCGATATGATTCTGGCCAATATTAAAGGTGAAGTGGTCTGCTTACAAGTATGTCAACGCCTAGCAACGGTGGCAGAAGTGGATCGGCAGCAACAGTTGTGGATGTGTATACATCTTTGGGTCGAAATAGCTTAGGGATTCAACCATTTACTCAGCCACAAGTTAAACCCCCCCCCCACTGAAAAGGAGGGTCGTCCAGTCTTTCCTAAAAAGGCTTGGAACAAGAATCAGCGGCAGCAACAACAGAAGCCTGGTTCACGTGCAGGTTCACCTTCTGAACGTAGATATGATTTGCGTGACCGCTCTAAAATTAAGACACCAGAGAGGTTCCAGGTTCTTGATCCTCGTTCTCCTCGTTCCTTTCAGGAATCGTCGGATCAACAGTTCGGCGGAGGAGGACGTCAGGATCGCAGACAAGGCGAGCCTGCGCAAGCAAGACGGGACCCGCAGCGCTAGTTTGATGTAAAAGTCAAGCAGGAGGAACCACCTCAATATCGTGCCCCATTTCAGAAGAAAAAAGTTGCTGCTTTGACTGCAAAGTATGCCTCAGACGGTGAGAACCCTACTCCTCACCAGGAGTTGGCCGGTAACCCTCCTCGATAGCGCCACAGAGGTTACCTTAGTGCGGCAGACACTCCACCAGCGTCTGGAGGCGAAAGCAACTGACACTTTTATTACCATACAGATACTCGAGTTGCTTTTCCTGATAGGCTTTATGAAGTAAGCCTCCAAATTGAAGGTGATATTAAACGCCCAGTTAAGGCAGTGTTTTGGGAAAATCTCACTTCTTCTTATGATATTTTGTTGGCGGAGGTTGAGTGGCCTCCCCCTTTTGTCCCAGCTTCCTCTAGAGGAGAAGATGTTATTCTACCTAGTTTTTCGCAATATGATAAAATGGCATAAGCCTCGAAGTGGGCATTGTCCTTAGCTCCAGCGTTATAGCGCAATCAAGCAGGATGGGACGAGGATTCCCCGGTTCACGTGATTCCTTTGCGTTCTACACCTCAGCCCCAAACACAATATCCAATCAAAAGAGACGCCAAGGCGTCCGTAAGTGAAATCCTGACTCAATTGTAATATCAGGGTGTAATCGAACCCTGTGTTTCATCGAAGAATAATCCTCCTTTTCCGATATTGAAACTGGATGGTTCATATCATATGGTTTTAGATTACAGACATTTGAACAGTCATGTTCGTACTATATGCGAGATTGCCTATGGGGTATAAGAATAGCCCTGGTGTGTTTGCGGCACACATTGTTTCAATTTTACATGCAATTGACCCTGATGCCTTTTCGTGCATTGATATTTATCTGACTGATGATGAGATGGATCCTCCTCTGATGCACGTTGATCGCATTGTCACACATTTTGCGGAGCTAGGCTACAAATATAATTTTGCTAAATTACACATTGCCTTTCTGGAAGTACTTTTCCTTGGTTATGAACTCAATAACGAAGGTAGGGGATTGGCCCCCCACTTTTTGGAGAAATGTGCTCATTTGCAGCCTCCTTCTACTCTTAAAATTTTTTGGCAGAACATATATTCCTGATTATGCCCAGCGTATCAAACCGCTATACGCGTTGATACAACCCTCTTTTTAGGTCTCGCCTGAGCCAGCGCGCATGCGCTGCCTGCGAGGCTTCTAGTAAGGACTTTCAACTCGGACCACACGCTCATGCGTGTGCTTTTTTTGTTGCTCACAGGCTATTGGCCTTTGCGTGCGTCTTTCTAAGAAAGACAGCACGCAATTGGCCAAAGGCGGGTGCATGACACGCCTTCTCTCTCCCCTGGCCTAGGGAGCTCGGGAGCGAGCAGCAGCGCGGCTGGGTGCCAGCTGCATACCTCACATTCCTTGCAGTGCGCGTGCACCGCGCTTGTTAAATATCGTTGCTTTCATTGAACGAGCCCAAGCGACAGGTTTTTCAAAAGATGTTCTCATAATGTGAACCTCTTAAGCATAAGCCTTTTATAGAATGAGCCTTTAGTAGACAGTTTTGTAATTATTGCTGGTGTGAAGAAATGCGGCATGATAGTGAGTTTTCACTAACTCAACATATTCACGTCAGTCAATCAAAATGGTTCAATTGCAGTTTCCTTCGCATAAAACACGAAGCAAATAATAAAAAATAATAAAGATTGGCCTTTTGCGCGATTCGTCGCATTCCTTGAATGACTAAATACTATTCCAAATAACTGCCTCTCAAGATAATCGTTGTGCTGACATCTTAATGGCAGTTAAACACGTGCCTAGTCACGCCATGTGTTTGCTTTAATTTCCTTTTCTTGAACCTTATTTTGAACAACAGTCGTACCTTCTCTATTTTCCCCAAGAGATGCAGGCACATTGCACGTCATAGATTACATGCAGTTTACGGAGGCAGAGAGGAAGGACTTTGCCTTCCGCGTTCTTCTTTAATCACCGAGGGCTCAGGGGAATGGGCCGGAGGCCTGCTCTAATATGGCGTCCAGCAGCTAACCCTGCATGTTGCAACCCCCATACTTTAATGGTACAACAATAATGAGCTGAAATTTTTTTTTTGTCCCAGTCGAGCTTCATTCATTCTGAATTTTCGTTCTGACTTAAAAGGTTTTGCTGTTTTTTTTTACATCAATTCTATTAGCAGCATTTTGTACATTTTCTAAACCCTGCTGATTAGATTCAAAATAAATTAAATAAGCGTAAACCAGTGAAGACTACCTGCTACAAATACGGCTTGTTTAGCCAAAGGCAAAACTGCTACTCTTTCCATGAAGATCCAGAAATGTGTCCCACGAAACCCTCAAGTGATATTCATTTGCTACCATGCTCGTGGTTTGTGCACTGAGCGGTTAATGAGACAAAACGTCCCTTTATGTAGGGCTGAGAATTCATTTTTCCGCCAAGTGGATTGCATGAATTTCAGCTGGTGTCACCGTCTCATTTACTTGACATTACAAGTTTCTGCCCCGGAATGGGAAATAAAATGCAGAACCGGGAATTACTGGATTGTTTACCAGTGCTGGAAACTAGGGGATCCCAGTTACGGCAGCTGTTTCTGGGTCAGATATGGGATCTGGCCGACCCAAGGAAAAATGCTGAATTGGTTCTGGTGTCATGTTCCGACACTGGAACACATCGGGAAGTGTTCACACGTTGTTTGTATTCCGTTCACACGTTGTTTGTATTCCATTTTGAGCATTAACCTGGAGACAGCAAAGCGGCTTTCTTATTTTATAAATTGGTATTATCCTGTCTGGGCGCTATCTTGAGCCTATTACCAGGGCCACTGGAATTATGCAATTGTGCAGCCGCTGCAATTTCTGCATAATTATACGTTTGCCGCATTTGCCACATAATACATCATCTGCCGCATAATCTGCAGATTTTAACAAAAAATGTTTTATTTCTAGCTCTAACAGTTCAAAAGTCTAATAAAATGTAGCAACACATGTTGTCACACGGTGAAGGCCCTTTGCAAATCTGGAATGGCCAACTTTCTGTTGCTTATTGCTAAATTTGGGTGTTAAATTGGTACTAATGGGGTGCAACCAATGCCCAGACAGTGTTGCCAAGTTTAACAAGCATTGGCATAGCCAATAGGTCTCGCTTTTGGGACCTTATAAGTATTTAGTTATGCAGCACAATATCCTTGGTGCAACAACATCAACTGTTGCATGGCTAAACACTTATAAGGTCCCAAAGGCGAGAACTATTGGCTATGCCAATGCTTGTTCATCTTCCAGTTGGCTTCCGGATCATACAGCTATTCTTCGGTCTTTGCAGTCTGATCTGCTTGCGGCCCAGTTCTTGTTAACAAGAGACAATACTACAAATTTGGTCATACGGATTGTACCAGGTGCGTTAGGATTCACTTACATGACTTTCAATATAGGGGACATGGTCCCCATTGCTTATAAACCGCATTTGTATACTCCAGCTGAGATGCGCTTCTCTTCTACAGAATTTTTTTTACAGCAGTCCAGATGGCGATTCTGAAGGAACGCTCTCTGGCTCAGGGTAAATGCATTTTCATGGTTTCGCCAGTGCCTGCTTTAGAAGCAGTCACGAAGGCAAGTGTCCCGAATTCCAAAGCCTTGCATCCACGTTGGATACAATGGGCTAGTTCTTTGACGTCGGCTGATGTCAACTTTATCTTTGACCCTTCTTTGCAAACACAGGAGTTTTTACAATATGAACATGTTCATCCTCTGCCTTTATAATTACTCCCACTTGATCAGTACAAATGCATTATTTACACTGATGGATCTGCGCAGCCAGCCATTGGTTCCAAACAGGCTTATTCTGAGGCCTGCGCGATTGTGGCAGGTACAATTGTTGATGGGGATTTTAAATCCTCCTTGGTGCACACACAGTCTCTCGGGGATTGCACTGCTCAATTAGCGGAGCTACTTGCTTTGGTTTTGGCTCTTGAATTTACTTATTCAGAGGTTCCTACACTTGTAGTGTGTGATTCCTTTTACTGTGTACAATCCTACAATGACAACTTGTTCTTCTGGACACAAAATGATTTTCGTGATTCTAAAGGCAGCGCACTTAAGCATAAAACGCTTTGGGTCCGAGTGGGTGCTCTTAAGGAACGTTTGCCACTCACATATGCCATCCATAAATTGGGCCATCAACGTGTGGGAGCACACGCAGTTGGTAATTCGCTGGCTGATGAGGCAGCCAAATCTGCAGTAGCCACTTGTTCAGTAGCAGCAGTCACTAGGTCTCAGACTAAAGTTGATGATGATATTCTAGCAGCTATTGCTGCGACAAAAGAGGGAACAGAGGTTCCCCAAGGTTTCCCTTCACGTTATACATACCACTTGTCGTCTGATCAAATTCCATTTGTGACTATTCCATCCGTTGGGGATCGGCTGATTCCCAACGAGGACCGCAGACTTTCTTTAATAGTGGCTGCACATGAAGGTGTTGCTTCTGCACATGCCGGAGTGACAGCGACTATTTCCCTTTTACAGCAATGTTTTTGGTGGTGCGGTTTGTACCAACAGGCACGCAAATATGTTCTTTCCTATGACATTTGTCAACAGATTAAGCCTTCAACTGTTTCCTGTCCACCCCACACTCAGCTATACATTTCGAATCAACCGTTTGGTTGTATTTATCTTGATCACTGTGGTCCTTTAACGTTTGTTAATGCTTTTAAGTATATCTTGGTTTCAGTGGATTCGTGCACTAGATTCCTTTCGGTTTGGCCACAACGCAGTGCTGAAGCTCGAACTGTTATAAAAGATTTGCGTGTCTTTGTAGGGACATTTGCCTGTGGCACCTTCCATTCTGACCAAGGTCCTGCTTTTGCCTCTAAGGCTTACCGGGATGCGATGAAGCCTCTGGGGGTGCAGGTACAATTATCGTCTCCATATCTGCCTGAGGGCAATTCTGTTGTGGAGCGGATGAACCATGACTTAAAGCAATCTTTATTAGCAAGAGTATTAGTTACTGGGCGGGGCTGGTTGACTCATTTATATGGAGTTCAACGTGCACTTAATAATCTCCCTAGAAGATCTCTGGGTGGGCGTGTGAGAAGTTGGCCTGGCATATGCTGTCCACTAGTTATAGTGGGCACCTTGCACCAGTCCAAACGACCCTTATTGAAGATAGGTTTAAAGACAACCTTTATTGAAAGCTATCCTAGTGGTAGCTATGGAGAGCAGCCTTCAGGCTAAGTCTTGAAGGAGTGTAAAGCAGCTTGGTTTACTAGATTATAACCTCTTGAATGACTAAATGAAAGGAGAACCACACACGATATATATAAAATATATGTATTTATTTCTAAACACTAACTACTAATCCCTTTATGAGATTAGAGTTCAAGATACACAGTACCACAGTATTAAAACGACAGTAAATAGCACAATACACAGTGGGCTCCAGGGGGAGACCAAACCATATACTAAGAAAGTGGTATAAGAACCACGACTTGACTAGACACAGTGCCTAGAGCACGTAGAATCGCTGGGACCCCAAGGAACCACCCAAGGTAGTGACACAGGAGACCCACGGGGGACGCGTGCAGTGTGAGAACACAGCCGCGAGCGCTGTAGGATTCAATGCGGAAAGTCGCGGTTGGAATTTTAAAGATAAAGGACACTTAGGAGAGGACTTTGAGCAAACCCCTTTAGACTTAAGGGGTTCTAGGGCCAACACCCACGTGAGCACTGGAGTACTCGAGTTACCTCACCCAGGGAAGCCGGGTGCACAGGTGTCAAAAGGTGTCGGGAATCATCGTCGTTTTCAATGGCGATCTGCTGCAAAGTGCTGCTGCCGTGAAGGAGAAAAGTGTCCGGTGTGATCCAAGCCTGGATCGAAGATGTGAAGAACCTGAAAGCAGAGGGGACAGAGTCTGGGTCACTAGCCAGTGACCAGGAGCGGAGCAATCGAATGCCCACCGATGTCGGGTGCTTCAGGTGCGAAGAGGTGAAGCTTGACTCTGCAGCCACGGGGTCCCGGAGACGTCAACAACAACCAGGAGCTGGATTCGAGCTGTCCCACAAAGGATGTCGAGTGCTGGGGTGTCGGTGATCGGATTGACCACAACAAGCCTTGGCAACAGCAACCCATGCAGGAAGAGTAAAGATGCTTCTGTGCAGACCAGCAAGGTCCTGGGGACTCCCCAAGCAATGGAGAGTCAGGGCACATCTGGAGCAACCAGGGAAGCCCAATAAAAGTTAGAGTTGCCTTCTTGGGGACCCACAGATCAATGGACCAGCAATCGCAACGGGACCTCAAGAGGAATCACAAAATGGCAGCCCACGGAACACTCATTGAGTGTAGGCCTGCAATCTTCAGTGCAGTTACTGCTCGGGGTCAGGGCTACAAGTAACCCAAAGCTCAGCCTCAGGGGTTGCCGGAAAGCTGATGCTTCTGCAAATGGTTACAGTGTCCAGGGGTTCGGGTTGCACGGTCTCCACGAGGGATATGGGCCTCAGACTTGCTGTGGGCACAGACCGATCTCAGAGACCTTGGAAAACCCACCTCCTGTGTGGCAATATTCTTCGGAGTCCGTCGGAGCTTGGAGATGCCAACCGGTCAGTTGCGTTAAAGGTGCCTGCCTTGCAGGGGAGTAACTCCTTTACTCCAAGGGAGATTCTTCAGTCATCCAGCGTAGTGTAGATCGTCGAAGTACTTGGTTTCTGGTATCAGAGTTTAGTCCAGGTGTAATCTAAAATCCTGTAGTCAGGGTTTCCTACTTTATACCCAAGGAAGGGGTGGGACAAACTCTGGGGACCCACCTATGGGAGGGTCAGGAAAGAGGGGTGGCTACACCCATTTCCTTTGTCCAGTTTTGCACCAGAGCAGGGGCTGTGTGCCTCTGCAACCGGTTTGAGCTGGACTATGCACAGGGACACCAAATGTGCCCCCAGTGCAGACTTCAAAGCACTCTGAGAGTGCACCCACCCAGCCCCAATACACTAAAGCCGGTCTGGGAGGTGGTCACACCTCCCTGTGACAGGAAACCTATTGTCCAGGCCTCCCTTGCCGGAGTTTCGTCCAGCAGCAGGAGGGCAGACTCGTGTCTGTGGCTGCAGCATCCATTTTGTGATGCCAGGGTTCTGTTAAGCTGGTACCGGGTGTACCGGTGGTGCCATGTTGCTCCCTCTAGAAGGGAGGAATCATACCTCCCACCCCAGTACTAGGGTGGAGGTATGATTCCAAAGTGTTTGACACCAAACACGACAGTTTTCCATGCAGCCATTCTCAAGTTAGCATTTACCGCGGGGTTATAATGCACTTAAGAGTATATGGTCTGGCTGCATCACAAACAACCCCGGAATAAAGATTCCGAAAGCTGCAGAGGGGCTCTGCTCATGCATGGGCACCCTCTCACATGAAACCCAGCACCCTGCCTTCAGGATTGTTAAGGCCTGCCATAGGGGTGACTGATAGGTTTACATGTGCAGTGATATGGAGAGATATAGGGAACCTATATCTCAGTAAGGGGTGCATATACCACCTTACACAGGCTGCTGTAGCAGACCTGTTGTGTCATTTTAAAAGGCTTCCCAGGGGTGGCACAATACATGCTGCAGCCCCTGGTAGGCCTCTGGGGTACCTATGCTCTGGGTACATAGTATACCATATACTAGGGACTCACAAGGGTACCCCGGAATCCAATCTGGAGTGTACCTAAAGTACATACAATCAATTTAGGGGGATAGCAGATAGGCTGGGGTCCTGAATAGCAGGATCCCAGCCAAACTAAGTCGAAAACCAGCAAAACACCAGGAAAAAGTGGGGGCAACCATGCAGTGAGATTCCACCTTCCTACATAACCCCCCCAAACGAAAGGAGATAAGGCTAACCTTGTCCAGTTGAGCCTTTATTGACTAAGTGCCCATATAAGGAAGAACCTGCACTAGCATGGTTACCCCCTGTCTTATGGTGTATTGGATGATCTCCACCATTTGGAATTACTACCTGTGGTGTGTTTTGGCCGAGTAAAAGGCTGGTGTGGTGTCTGAGTATAGAAGTGAGGCCCTAATAAAGTTGGCCTCAGCTTCCTCAGATCACTGGTCACCATGGAGGCCTTTCTTTCCATGACTGAGTTGTATCTGCCCCTAAGGGTCAACCTCTGGCTGCCTACAGCTGGGGGTTGGGTCCCTTTGGCTGGAACACTGGACGGACATGGTAGGTTTGGAACCACTTGGTCCCAGGTTTGCCTTTGCCCAACAGAATCCATCTGGGGGAGGTCCCTATCCAATGTTAAGAGGGTTCCCTCAGTGTGCTGAGGAATTTTCACCTTGCTAGGGCTACTAGACTGGGTGCCCCTAATCTGTGGATGAGGGGGTTCCTCTGGACAGGGAGCCCTTAGGGGTCCACTGACCTCCCTGACCTCTGCAGCCCTGGGCTGACAGAGGGAGGGTAGAGAGGGGCAGGTTACCTTCTCCAGACTGGGTACCACCTTGGAAGGGTCCCCTGCCATCAGGGGTGTTGCCAGGCCAGGCCTGACCACCTCTGGGGCACTTCCTTCACTAGGGGTAGGATCAGTTCCCTGAGGAAGCTGACCCTTACCTATAGTCTGGGGGGACGAAGACTTTTCTTCAACCCTTCTGCTCTCTTTGGGAGTAGAGTGGGCCATTCTTTCAGGCTCCACCTCTCCAAAGTTTTCCTGAGATGGGGCTGAGGCCCTAACAGCCCCACCAACCTTCTCAGAGAGGCCCAACATTTTTAAATGGGCCTGGTATTCAACTTCAGCCCAGGCTGAAACCTCCAGATCATTGCCCAACAGGCAATCTACAGGCAAGTTTGGGGACACTGCCACTCTCTTTGGGCCAGTGACCCCTCCCCAGCTGAGATTGACTATGGCCATGGGATGATCTGTTCTGATACCATCAATGTTGGTCAACTGGTACTTGAACTCAGGTAAAAGCTGTTGAGGGGGGACTAGTTTCCCTATCACCATGGTGACACTAGCCCCTGTGTCCCTGAATGCCAACGCCTTCTGACCATTGATTAGGGGCTCCTGTCTGTACTTGCCCAAAGTATTGGGACTCATAGTAAAAGTGGCAAATCCCATGCCACCATCACAGGCTAAGGAGGCCTGTGAGGAGGACCTTGATAAACTGGGGTCCACCTCAGTTCCCCATGAAAATGCACCTAACTTTTTGGGTGCATTACTACCACCTGGGGGATTACTACTTGTAGTACCAGGAGGAGTGGTAGTATTGTTGGGAGGAACATTTTCCTTATTGCCAGCCTGTGAGCAACTGGGGTCATTTTTCCAGTAGCCAGGCTTCTTACAGTTATGGCAATAAGGCTTCTTTTCAGGGGAGGAAGGAGTTTGGGACCCACCCCCAGGAGAGGACTTTTGGGGCCCTGTAGTGGATTTATCCTTGGATTTATCCCCACCTTTCTCTTGGGACTTGGTAGAATCTTTCTTCTGGTCACCACCCTGATTCTTTGGCTTTACTCTGGTTCTGACCCATTTGTCTGCCTTCTTTCCCAATTCTTGGGGAGAGGTCAGATCAGAGTCCACCAGGGACTGGTGTAAAAGCTGGTTTTGACAATTATTAAGGATCTGCTCCCTCATAATCAAATTGTACAATCCTAAAAAGTCTTGCACCTTACTGCCATGTATCCAACCTTCCAGAGCCTTAGTAGCACAATCTACAAAGTCAACCCAGTCCTGAGTCTGTGCCTTTTGGGTGTCTCTGAACTTTAACTTGTATTGGTCAGTGGTTAGGCCAAACCCATCAATCAGAGCACTCTTCAGGACTTTATAATTATCAGCATCCTCTTCTCTTACAGTGAGGAGCTTGTCTCTACCTTTGTCTGAAAAGGAGAGCCACAAGATTGCTGCCCACTGCTCCTGAGGGACCCTCTGTACTTTACAGGCCCTCTCCAGTGCAGTTATCCATTTGTGGATGTCATCCCCACTCTGGTAGGGAGGGACAATCTTGTTCAGGTTCCTATGGGGATGAGTCTCTTCTCTTCTCCTAGGGACACTGTTGCTGCCACCATGGGGCTCTAGCTCCAACTTCTGTGAAGCTTTCTGAAGCTCCAGGGATGCCCTGTCTAAGGCCAATTGCTCTCTCTCGATTCTGAGCTTAGCTCTCTCAAACTCAAGCAGTTGGCACTTCTTCTCATAAGAGGATGCCCTTTTATGAGAAGCAGAGGACCCTATAGAAGTACCAGAATGATTAGATTCCTGAGAAGGAGATCTTGATCTTCTTGGTAGACTATTAACCCTTCCAGGTGGGGTAAAGAGAACCCCACTGGGGTCTCCTTCCTCACCTTCAGGAAGAATTGGATTTTCCAGGTGGGAATCATTTTGATCCCCCTGGCCAGCATCAGAGTCTGGGTCATAGTAGTTTTCACTACCTGGCCTTTCCTCTTCTACTGCCCCACCCAACCTGCCTGCCTCATCAGACCCTGGTGTCTTTCTGAGGTCATCTAACAGCAAAGCCTCTATGAGTCGTTGAGTGCTTGCATGTCTCCCTGTTTTCAGTCTCCTAGAGGTACACATATTTCTCAATTCCTGGAATGTGAGATTGTCATACCTAGTGAGCAAGGAGTCACTGACTTCAGGCCTTGAAGACATTCTAGTGTGGTGTGGTGTATGCACCTACCTACTCTAGTGGGAACTGAAACTCTCTTGAGTTGTAGAAAGGGTGTGCTAAGCCCTTGACACACAACTCTAAGTTCAGTAGAACTTACTGTATTCTAAACTTGATTTATATGTACCTATGTACCTATAGTGGTTTTCAGTTAGTCACTTCAAAGAGATTATCTGGTAAAGCAATAGCAAGCTTGAATCCAACCGCTGCACACCAATGTGAGAAGTTGGCCTGGCGTATGCTGTCCACTAGTTATAGTGGGCACCTTGCACCAGTCCAAACGACCCTTATTGATGATAGGTTTAAAGACAACCTTTATTGAAAGCTATCCTAGTGGTAGCTATGGAGAGCAGCCTTCAGGCTAAGCCTTGAAGGAGTGTAAAGCAACTTGGTTTACCAGATTATAACCTCTTGAATAACTAAATGAAAGGAGAACCACACAAGATATATATAAAATATATGTATTTATTTCTAAACACTAACTATTAATCCCTTTATGAGATTAGAGTTCAAGATACACAGTACCACAGTATTAAAACGACAGTAAATAGCACAATACACAGTGGGCTCCAGGGGGAGACCAAACCATATACTAAGAAAGTGGTATAAGAACCACGACTTGACTAGACACAGTGCCTAGAGCACGTAGAATCGCTGGGACCCCAAGGAACCACCCAAGGTAGTGACACAGGAGACCCACGGGGGACGTGTGCAGTGTGAGAACACAGCTGCGAGCGCCGTAGGATTCAATGCGGAAAGTCGCGGGTGGAATTTTAAAGATAAAGGACACTTAGGAGAGGACTTTGAGCAAACCCCTTTATACTTAAGGGGTTCTAGGGCCAACACCCACGTGAGTACCAGAGTACTCGAGTTACCTCACCCAGGGAAGCCGGGTGCATAGGTGTCAAAAGGTGTCGGGAATCGTCGTTGTTTTCAATGGCGATCTGCTGCAAAGTGCTGCTGCCGTGAAGGAGATAAGTGTCCGGTGTGATCCAAGCCTGGATCGAAGATGTGAAGAACCTGAAAGCAGAGGGGACAGAGTCTGGGTCACTAGCCAGTGACCAGGAGCGGAGCAATCGAATGCCCACCGATGTTGGGTGCTTCAGGTGCGAAGAGGTGAAGCTTGACTCTGCAGCCACGGGGTCCCGGAGACGTCGACAACAACCAGGAGCCGGATTCAAGCTGTCCCACAAAGGATGTCGAGTGCTGGGGTGTCGGTGATCGGATTGACCACAACAAGCCTTGGCAACAGCAACCCATGCAGGAAAAGAAAAGATGCTTCTGTGCGGACCAGCAAGGTCCTGGGGACTCCCCAAGTGATGGAGAGTCAGGGCACATCTGGAGCAACCAGAGAAGCCCAATAAAAGTTAGAGTTGCCTTCTTGGGGACCCACAGGTCAATGGACCGGGATTGCAAAGGGACCTCAAGAGGAATCACAAAATGGCAGCCCACGGAACACTCGTTGAGTGTAGGTCTGCAATCTTCGGTGCAATTACTGCTCGGGGTCAGGGCTACAAGTAACCCAAAGCTCAGCCTCAGGGATTGCCGGAAAGCTGATGCTTCTGCAAATGGTCACGGTGTCCAGGGGTTCGGGTTGCCCGGTCTCCACGAGGGATACGGGCCTCAGACTTGCTGTGGGCACAGATCAACCTCAAGGACCTTGGAAAACCCACCTCCTGTGTGGCAATATTCTTCAGAGTCCGTTGGAACTCGTAGATGCCAACCGGTCAGTTGCGTTAAAGGTGCCTGCCTTGCAGGCGAGTAACTCCTTTACTCCAAGGGAGATTCTTCAGTCATCCAGCGTAGTGTAGATCGTCGAAGTACTTGGTTTCTGGTATCAGAGTTTAGTCCAGGTGTAATCTAAAATCCTGTAGTCAGGGTTTCCTACTTTATACCCAAGGAAGGGGTGGGACAAACTCTGGGGACCCACCTATGGGAGGGTCAGGAAAGAGGGGTGGCTACACCCATTTCCTTTGTCCAGTTTCGTGCCAGAGCAGGGGCTGTGTGCCCCTGCAACCGGTTTGAGCTGGACTATGCACAGGGACACCAAATGTGCCCCCAGTGCAGACTTCAAAGCACTCTGAGAGTGCACCCACCCAGCCCCAATACACTAAAGCCTGTCTGGGAGGTGGTCACACCTCCCTGTGACAGGAAACCTATTGTCTAGGCCTCCCCTGCCGGAGTTTCGTCCTGCAGCAGGAGGGCAGACTCGTGTCTGTGGCTGCAGCATCCATTTTGTGATGCCAGGGTTCTGTTAAGCTGGTACCGGGTGTACCGGTGGTGCGATGTTGCTCCCTATAGAAGGGAGGAATCATACCTCCCACCCCAGTACTGGGGAGGAGGTATGATTCCAAGGTGTTGACACCAAACACGACAGTTTTCCATGCAGCCATTCTCAAGTTAGCATTTACCGCGGGGTTATAATGCACTTAAGAGTATATGGTCTGGCTGCATCACAAACAACCCCGGAATAAAGATTCCGAAAGCTGCAGAGGGGCTCTGCTCATGCATGGGCACCCTCTCACATGAAACCCAGCACCCTGCCTTCAGGATTGTTAAGGCCTGCCATAGGGGTGACTGATAGGTTTACATGTGCAGTGATATGGAGAGATATAGGGAACCTATATCTCAGTAAGGGGTGCATATACCACCTTACACAGGCTGCTGTAGCAGACCTGTTGTGTCATTTTAAAGGCTTCCCAGGGGTGGCACAATACATGCTGCAGCCCCTGGTAGGCCTCTGGGGTACCTATGCTCTGGGTACATAGTATACCATATACTAGGGACTCACAAGGGTACCCCGGAATCCAATCTGGAGTGTACCTAAAGTACATACAATCAATTTAGGGGGATAGCAGATAGGCTGGGGTCCTGAATAGCAGGATCCCAGCCAAACTAAGTCGAAAACCAGCAAAACACCAGGAAAAAAGTGGGGGCAACCATGCAGTCAGATTCCACCTTCCTACAGGGCGGACCCCATACGAAATGCTCTTTGGCATAAAAATGTTTGTGCCAGACCTTGATGGTCTAGACGTTGCCACAACGTTTGACGTAGATAATCATTGTGCTATGTTACTGGATCAACAAAAGGCTCGTGATTCACAAGCAAACGCCCATTTGCCCTCTTCCACGGATGCAGCGGTGCTGATTCCAGTTTCTGGCTGGCTTCCTAAAGTTGGAGATCTGGTCCAAGAGAAGGTGGAGAACAAAAAAGAATTTGGTCCATCATACTGTGCACCGGTCAGAGTCCTTGGTTTGAAAGGCACCTGCACTGTGATCCTGCCTCCATTACCAGGTCGTAAGGAGAATCGTTACATTTCAATCGAGCATGTCAAGCTACACCATATGGCCAATACTGAATAGTATGCCTCCAAGCATTCAACGCCGGGATCTTTCACTGAATCTGATAGCTTCTGTTTCTTCAAATACTCCCCAACAAATGGAGGGGGAATTGGAATCTTCAATAGATCGGTTGCCTGTTTTACCTTCTACATCTACAACTATGGACAATGAGTATGCTTCTCCTCCTGTTGAAGTTATAATTGACATTCCTGAAAGTACAATACGTTCACCTTCCAATGAAGAACAACCCCCGTTGTTTCAGCTGGGGTCAAGTGGTTACTATATGGATCGTAATAGCTTTTCTTCTGATACGTCTTCATTGTCGTCATCTGTGGCAGAGCCCCCTACATGCACCAGTATTTTCATCTCTTGGTTCAAAAAGACTTACCTGGTCCCGCCCTGGACCTATGTCTAGATGGTGCTGACGATGGTGTTCCTATTCATGTGGATCGGGTTCGTGACTGTGTTTTTCTTAGTGATTAATGGCCATTGCTTACCTGAACGCTCTGCTGTGAACTTGGTTGACGGTGTGCTGGCACCTCACACTTATAATGAAAAGAGATCAAGCCCTTGTTAATATTTCAGCATTCCCAATTGTTGATGGCATTGTTTGTGATAAAGTACCATTCGATATCCATGGCCCAACCAAGACTTTAAACATTCCATACATTTTCTGCGTTTCATTATGGAGATGTGGTTTTGCCTGGGATACACTCTGATGACTGGGATGTTCACGCAGTTCATTCATTGTTCTCCTATTTGAAATATTATGCTGCTTTTGATACTGAGGATTTGTATTTGAATTCGGCATATTACGCTGATTTATTCTGTTACCAACATTATGGCCATCATTTTTTACACAAGACCAATACTCAAAGACCAAATTTTAATTATACCCATTGGGAACATTGCCCAACACCGTTACAGGGGAGCTCGAAGACCCAGCTGAGTAAATTTATGTATTTTACTGGTTACAATCCTTCTGACCCAGAGTCCTATTTTTATAAACTTAAGATACCAAACCGGAACAAATTTATGCTGACCCATACTAAATTAGTCTACTCCTTGTCCTTCATAACTGATTTGTCTGTGAAAGGTTATGATTATTGGAAGGACACAGTTGAATTAAAATCCATTTGGGGTACTAAAAGATGGCAAGTGCAGGGCACTGAATCATTGCATCACATATGTCTGATACCGTCTCAGCTCATATTTTTGAGTGAGACGGTGAAACAGACTACTGGTTTTGGGTTGGCCACAGCCAAATATCTAAATACTCCCTCTATTCCATTATTGGCTGCTTATGACACATGGCAAACACATACCAACTACACAATTGAAGACTTAATTGTCATGTTTCATAATGGCACACTTAACTCTACAAATATTGACCCCTTAGGATGGTTGCTGTCGCCAACGAGCTTCAATGCTTGTGAATTACGCTTTTTGAATACCACAAAAGGGTTTACACAATCTAGACCTGAAACTCGTTTTCCACATTCCCCATTCGGTTACCACATATTCAGTGGGTAAATTATGTCAACAGTGGTTGGGACATTCCACATTGTCATCTGTGAAACAGCATATTTCCCTTTTGTCAGGTGACAAAGATCTTACTGATTTTCTTTTGGGTCCAAAGTCCCCGCGAGCAAAACGTTCTGTTTATGCAGCATATAATGAATTTTGGAAACTGTCGCAGATGGAAGCTGCGGTGGCCTGTGCCAAATTGACCAGGCTAATTTAGAAAAAGTTCTTGCAGTAGTCGATAACAGCATTAACACACTGTCTTCTCGTATATATACTTTGGATAATATTGTGTCATCAGTCATTGACATTGTTCAAAATTAAGTGTCTGTTTTGTACCATGGTCAAAATCAGCTACGTTCTGTAATGCAATTTGCTTGGACCTTGCAAACACTCAAAAGTGGAAAAGTACCATGGGATTACCTGAATGCTTCTGCACTGTTTTTACCATTTAATTTGACTGCTAAACAGAAATTAATGTCAATGAAAGACGCGACATACACATTGTTACATATTGAACAATTAGAACAGTTACCATTTTCTGTGGCAGAGACTGATTCGACTGTGTGGTTAATACATGGGGTTATTTCATTACCTATCTCACTCTTTCAATTTACGGCCTGCATGAAACACTATCGGGTTGGTAGATATGAGCCCCACGGCAGTAGCTATATTCATGAATTATGGTCGCTGCCTTTCACCTTTAGATGTCAACGAGCGGATAAGGAGGTTTTCCTTACAGGGGAGGATTGCGATTCCACAGTAGGACACTCTAGTCTGTAAACAAGTTAAACTTCACGTAGCCTGCTACGTTTCGGCCCCTAATATGACTTGTTTTTTAAAAGGTACCCCTGTCCCAGCTATTATTCCCGCACTAACTTTCCTTTCTAACGGAAGTTATCTTATTTTAAATAACCACGACTGCTGCGGCTTACGGGCAGGCATCCTGTATATAGTGACTGTTTCACAACATGCTACTTGTTGCAGCAATGTCCCGTTTCTATCCCTTCATAGGATTGTAGATAGTTCGCTTTGGCCTTCCATTCCAACTTTGAAAACAGATTTCAAAAAGCTGGTGCTGCCAAAACCAGTCCAGCTGCGGCTGTACCGTGATCGGATGCGCCGGCTTTTTGGTTCAATGCCATTACAAGCGCTTGACATCGACTATTGGCTGACCTTCCGTTATGCCTACTTCACCTGCGTGCAATCTGTGCTCCAATGCCTCCGGTGCCCTTTTCAATGGGCCCTGGATGTCTGCCTCTCCAATACGTCACACGCTGCACTGGATTATGAACTGTTGATGGCCCATGACCAGGATTGTTCCGTGGATAGGCGCCTGGTGTGTGATCCTCTACTTGTACCAACAGCAGACTTGAGTACCTGTGACCGTGCACAGCGCCTCTTGGATCGGAGTTTCATCTAAGTTAACGCAGGTTGCCCTACTATGCTCTTAACGGCCTCTGGATATGAGGAGCATGTGTGCTCATTTGACTTACTTAGTTGGATGGCATCTCTTTTTACTATGGAAGGGTCAGACAACATACTGGAGTTTATGGCATTTCGCTTTTCTTGCGATATTTTTGGCTCCGAAGATTTGCTGTGAATGGATATATTTTTTGGATACCCAATTAGCTCCATTTTTCCATTTGAAGATATTTTTTAGTTCAACCAATGTTCTGGATGGGGCACCACCGAAACACTTTGCCTCTGCTTACCTCTGATTTTTGTCTTCGTATCATGCTACCAACCTGGCCAAGGGGAGGGTGTCACGTGGCCCATAGGGACATTGTCGTCTTCACTAAGTTAACATGAGCACGCTGCAGCTTGCCTGATGCTTTGCGCAGGGTACTACATGTCTTTATTTTTTGCAATAATTTCTATGGCTGTTTTCACATGAGAACTCATCGCAGTGTTCACTCTCTGCATGTTCCTGGGATTTTGACTGAACATTATGAGCAAGGTCGAACAACAATGCCCCTTGTTATTTTGTTTTGGCCAGGCCTTAGCACCTAGACAAAACATACTGATGCAGCTGTTGTTTGGACAATGTACTTTAGTTTTATTGGGATACACAAATAGGTGGGAGACACTTGGAGAGGGATCTTTCCAGGGAGAAGAGCGAAAAAGAACCTATGATGTAGATCTACCATCTATAGGCTAAGGTATGGGGTCTTCTGACAAAGCCCAGAGATCTTCTAATATATAATAATACTACTTCTTAGCAAGGGGAGGGAGGTTAGGCTCTATTGTTTTTCCATGATTTATGGACTAGCTGCTATGCTGACTGTATTTGTACTATGCATTTTCCTGCTTGTTGTGGCATGTATTCTACATGTTAGGGCACGTTAGTTAAAATAAATATTTTAAACTGTTTCATGTCTCTGTCAGATCTTATTGTGGACAAGTCAAGAGTGCGAGTAAAAGGGTGAATCTTGTTACCCCGATTCCTGAGAGATCTGGGAGTGTTGTGTTCTGGGGTGTCTAATCATTTGTTTCTCTGTGAGTGAGTAGGAGAGCAAGTGAGACACTATAGCCAGTCGGTTCTGGGCTTATGGGTACTAAGGTGGTAGGATGTCCCTATACACCAAGGTCCTATAATCCTGCGCATAGTTCTGTCTTTGGGCAGAATCCCTGCAACACAATGACCTGGCCAAAATCTCCTGTGCAACCCTCATAGGCGTGGAGGATTCTAGATAGGTGTGGGTGCTCTTCATCAGCAGCACCAGCTGAATGATGGCCCTGGTCCCCACGGCCCCTCCCACCACTCCTACCCTACCCATCTGAGCAGGCCCAGTTGGTAGTGGCCCAGTCAACACCAAGCCTCCTTCCTCGTTGACAGGAATGTTGTTGTCTGCCAACTCCAGAGTGCCCTGTGTTGCTATGCTGTTGGGGTTGGCTCGGGCTGCTGTGTCCGTAAGGGTAGGGATCAGCTGGGTGTTGTCAGCTGAGGCGGGAGTGGTTGCAGAGGATCCTGATGTAGCCGCTGCTGGTGCTGTGGGGTGACCACAACCTGATGGGCCAGGTCATTCCTCGTCATCTGAAGATGGTTGAGAGACATCTCTGCCGGAGAGCTCCGGGTCGACCAGGGGCTAGGACTGGCTGTCCTGGTTGGTTCCGGTAGTGTTCCCAGCTGCTCCCTGAGGGTACAGAAATGACGCAATGATTGATGTGAATGTCCACTGCCTCTCAAATCATACCCATTACATAGGCTACTGAACCTAATGATCAGTTTATGTAGATTGATTGGCCTTCATCCATGATGCTGGCCTATGTTTTTTTAGTACAATGTATTTCGGACAAGATGTGGATTGATGACATGTCCACCTATGTGCATAAATGGACATGTTGTGTTCAGTTAACATTACTTGTCCAAAGACATTGACTGATTCGTTGCACCCTGTGAATGACACAGGTGGGTTGGTGTTGTCCACATCTTTACTTTCACTGTGACATACGTACTCTTTCTCTCCCAATGTAGGTATTTTTGAGTCCTGTGTACTAGGCTTAGTGCATGTCTTTAGCAGTCAAATTGGTGTGGCTGCCTACACACTCACAGTCTGTTACTTTTCCCAGATATTTATTGGGTGAGTGAGGTGCTTCTTGTTCTCATCTCATTATACACATGTGAATGGCTGTGAGTAGCAAAATGTGTGACTGCTTAGCTTTGTGCCTACACAGATCGTGTATTTTGTACATTGACTCCATAGTCAGATGAGTTCACAAACTCTGCTTTCTGCCATTTTGTGGCAAAGAACTTTGATAAAGTGGAATGGAATGGAATGGGCATTTATAGAGCGCAGACTGTCGCTCCCAAAGGAGCCTCCTGGCGCTATTCAGATAACAAGCGAACTAGTAAGGCGATAGAACCTAGATGAGGGCAAGACTACATACGTCACTTAATCCATAAATCCAGGTCTTTAGTGCTTTCCTGAACAGTTTTTCTGAATAAATCATTCTCAGTTTGTTAGGCATAAAATTCCAGGCTTTTACTCCAAGTACTGTAGCAGTTTTTCCTCCCTGGTTTTTAATCTAAAACCAGGTAACTTGAGGAGGTTAGCAGATGTGGATCTGAGTGTCCTTCCCGGAATATAAGGTGTAAATCTCCTAGAGAGATATTCTGGTCCGATTTGACGGATAGCTCTGAAAATGATGACCAAGAGTTTAAATAGAATCCTCTTATGCAGCGGAAGCCAATGAAGAGTTTTCAGTGCTTCTGATGCTGATGACCTGCGTGGAAGTTTCAAAACAAGTCTGGCCGCTGCATGTTGCACTACCTGTAGTCTCTTCAAGATGGATTTATTGCCCCCTACAAACAGGCTGTTACAATAGTCAAGTCTTGAGAGTAATAACGCCACGGCCACCGTTTTCCTTGCAGCCAGTGGAATCAACTCAAAGAATTTTTTCATGGTTTTAATCATTCCAAAGCAGGAACCCACCACCTTAAGGGTGTGATGTTTAAAGGAGAGAGAAGAGTCAAACCAGACCCCTAAATTCTTGGCCACCTCCACTGTGGCAGGAGGAGCTGCTGCCTCTTCCGGCCACCAATCCTTCGGATGAAAGGGATTGTCTTTCCCGATCAACAGGATTTCTGTCTTGTCCGAATTACAACGGAGATGGTTGTTTTTCATCCAAGTGATGACCGCTGTAAGACAAGATTTAAAATTTTCTTCAGCCTCTGTGGAGTTTTTCTCAAGGGACAAAATCAGCTGCGTATCATCCGCATAGGATGTTGTCTCTATCCCGTAAGTCGAAATGAGGAAGATAAGTATGGCCATGTATACGTTAAACAAGAGTGGACTAAGTGAGGCCCCCTGGGGGACTCCTGTTTTGATGGTCCGTTCTGAGGAAAGAAAGGTGCCCAGGGAAACTACTTGCTTCCGATTGGATAGGAAGGATGTGATCCAGGCCAGAGCTGTGTTGGAAATGCCGCAAAGTGATGTTTGTGTGCTTGTGCTCTAATTGTGAAATTTACACCCCTCCTCCCACCCAGCCCCATCAGGCCACCAGGAAGAGTGTTGTCCAGACAATGTTGGTAAGTGTACTTGCAAGATATTTGGCACTGGTGGCTGGTGTTTGGAGCACAGAGGCAAATATGGTAGTTGTGATAGATATAGACATCAGTCCCCAATGTCTTCCATCTTGCTAGTACACATGAACTCACTGTGAGGTAGACATAGCCCACGATGAAGTGGTTGTGCTGTATGTGTGGAGGAGTGTTTGCTATTATTCCGACTCACATCAGGCCCAGTCCTACTTACACCTTCAGACCCAGCCCAACCATCCAACCTTGAAATATGCTTTGCTAGCAGTGAGTGGCAATTTACTTGCAAGATGTCTGACACTGGGGAAAGGTGTCTGCCTTAAGACCACCTCTCATCAGTGCCTTGTGCTCCTCACACCAGTCCCCAGTGTCAGCCATCTTGCCAGTACATTTCCACTCACTCTCAGGAGAGTGGGTTCCCAGGTGCGCTTTTTTGGATGGGTGGGAATGTGTGTGTAGGCCCAGGCCTGATGGGAGTTGTAGTGACAGCAAACACTGCTCCTCACACCCATACCAACATGCCCACCCAGAACTGTGTTGCCCTGACAGTGATTGTGAATGTACTGTCAAGAAGTCTGATACTGGGGACTGGTTTGTGGAGCACAGGGCCTTGATGGGAGTTGGCTTCAAGCAACACACCTTGCAGCAGTGTCAGCCATAGTGCTAGTCCACTTCCCCTCACTGTGGAGTAGGAGTACACTTCCATTCACCGTCAGGTAGACATAGGCCTAGACGAAGTGGTTGTGCTGGTTGGGAGGAGGAGTGTTTGCACTGACTCCATCTCCCGTCAAGCCCTGTCCTAAACACACCTTCCAACCAAGCACAAACAGACCGCTTGGGACTCTGCTTTTCTGACATTGAGGGGAAATGTGCTGGCAAGGTCGCTGACACTAGGGACTGGTGTTCACAGCACAAGGCCATGATGGGAGTTGTGGTCAGCTCAGATAACAGGCACCAGTGTCAGACATCTTGATGGTACACTACCCCTCATTGTCTGAACACCACTCCTTATGTTGTGCTGTTTGTGCTGTGTGGGAAGATGTGTGTGTGGGCCCATCCCTGATGGGAGTTGTGGTGACAGCAAACACTCCTCCTCACACCCATCCCAAATAGCTCATCTGGGTCTATGGCTACCTGACAGTGAATGTAAGTCTACTATCAAGATGTCTGACACTGGTGCCTGTTGTTTGACTTCACTGCAACACCCATCAAAGCCTTGTGCTCCAAAGACCAGTCCCCAGTGTCAGCCATCTTGCTAGTACATTTCCACTCACTGCCAGGAAAGCAGAGTTCCAGTGGGGCTGTTTGGGCTGTGTGGGAGGATGAGTGTTTGCTGTGACTACATCTCCCATCAGGCCTGTGCCCACACCCACCTTCCCGGCCATCCCAAACAGCCTACCTATGACTCAGCTTTCTTGAGAGTGAGTTAAAATGTGCTGCCAAGATGTCTGACACTGGTGCCTGGTGTCTGAGTTGACCACAACACCCATCAAGGCCTTGTGCTCCAAACACCAGTCCCCAGTGTCAGCCATCTTGCCAGTACTTTTCCACTCACTGTCAGGAAAGCAGAGTTCTAGTGGGGCTGTTTGGGCTGTGTGGGAGGATGAGTGTTTGCTGTGACTACAACTCCCATCAGGCCTGTGCCCTCACCCACCTTCCCAGCCATCCCAAACAGCCTACCTGTGACTCAGCTTTCCTGATTGTGAGTGAAAATGTGCTGGCAAGATGGCTGATGCTGGTGGCTGGTGTTTGGAGCACAAGGCCTTGCTGTGAGTTTGTAAGAAGTATGTACATGGTAATAGTTTTATGCATTTTCATTTTCATTTCAGGTATGTTGTTTATCAATATGACATACACATCACATGCTCATTAACTCTACTTTGGATTTCATTTCAAAACAGTCATTTGTATCACTGTATCCTTTACAGTGATGTCTACAGAGATGTAATTGGTAACTTTATTGGAATGTGGAGTAGGTACTTACCAGACTCTGGTGCTTCTGTGAGTCCATAGACGCGCTCCGACGGAAGGATGGCACACACCTTCTCCTCTCAGGAAGTGAAGTGCACAGGTGGTGCAGAAGAGCCACCGCCAGTCTGCTGGCTCTGGGCGTGTTCTCTGGCCAGCAATTTCTTGACCCTCCTTCGCACATCATAGTACCTACTCCTGATATCATCCATTGTGCGCCGGACGGGTGCTTCAGCGTTCACCTTGTTGACTATCCTGTCCCACATCCTATTTCTCTGGGCAAGGGGGGTCTGTTGGACTTGATTCCCAAATAACTGTGGCTCTACTCTGACTATTTCATCTACAAGCACTTCCAACTCCTTCTCTGTGAACCTTGGCTGCTTCCTTAGGGCCATGGTGGGTGTGAGTGTGAAGGTGAAGGTGAGGGTGAGGGTGAAGGTGAGGGTGAGTGTGAATAAGAAAAAGAGTGTGTTTTTGTGAGAATTGTTTTAACCAAAAAATCTGTGCAAGTTTTGTGGTGGGTGAAGTGTGCGTGTATGAGGCAGAGAGCAGGGAATGTGTGGCAAATCCTATGACCCCTCAGCAGTTCTGTAAGAGCAAAGGATCATGGTCAAGTATTTGGCCCTTTATATAGGTAGATTGGTGGGTGTGGCTAAAACAATTAAAAACATGTTTGAATTTGGCGTTGCCAATGCTTGTTTTGACTGTTTTTGAAAATTTCCACTTGTAATTTGTAACACAAACCGACACGGTTCCAAAACCGCGTCGGATGCATCGTTATCTGTTCGCAGGGCAAACCGAGTATGATTCGTAACTGGAATGCTATTCTTCAGCGTTTGCGAACGAGTCGGTCGAATCAGGCTTGTTTCCGGACGATTCGGTTGGACGGATTGTGTTCCGAACGACTTGGTGGGAGTATAACATGCATTGCATCGTAATCCGTCATTTGGGCAGCTCGCGGTCGAGTCGTTCGGAAAGCATTCCAGAACCGATTCGGTAGGAATGCTTTTCTGACGGGATCGTAATCGGCCCATATGTAGGAATCGCTATTAGGAAATCGGAAATTTCATACATATCATTTTGCATTTCCTAAATAGCAAATTCTATGGAGTCGCTATTTAGGAAATGCAAAATTGCATTTTCGTACATCTGGCCCAGAAAGCCTTGATTTTATTAAAGACAAGGAGGTGAGTATTATGCTATCTTTTCTTGAATCTATTGAAATAGCAGCCAAGATAAACTACAGTTCCCATCATGCAAAGAGAAACAACTACAGTAGGATGTCATAATGGTGACAACCAATCACAGACCAATAAGCCTATAAACCACCTGACTGGGAGCAACAAATCCTCTTTTCTTGCTGAAGCAGATTAAAAACCTAAAAATAACAGAACAGTAACTAGAATGATTATAAAAGCCATCAATAGAGTCAAAAGGTCTTTCGTGAAATCCACTAGAGGAAAGTTCTAATCATGAAGAACAGGAGATACACAAACTCCAGTAAGTTGATCTTGATTTTTGTGAGACTGGAAGATAGGATTATGAAGATAGCTATCCACGCCGTCTAGAATACCGCCATTCCTCTTACGAGGTTTGGTTGGTTGTTCCAGTAGGCACTAAGGATAAGGAAAGGGAGGGGTAGTCATGTCAGTGTGGAAGGATAATACTTGCCTCCTTGTCTTTATTAAAATCAAGACTTTCTTTCACTAAAGCTAAGAAGAACAGGAGGCTTCTATTATGCTGGTTTAAAGCATATTAACAAATAAATTAGAAACTGTTTTTTAATAAAAAAAGTTTGAAATGTAGAAACATTAGGCCAGTCAGCAGATCTGAGAATGTCGTCCAGGCCTGCTCCAGCCCAAAGAGCTTTAGATGCCATAGCACCTCTAGTGGAATGTGTTCCAAAAACAGAAGTGTCAATTCCTATTAAATTTATTGTCCATCTAACCCAACGAGCCAAGGTAGGCAAAGAGACTGGTTTATAAGGGGATTGAAACAAAATTAAGAAAATGGGATGAGGAGTACGTTTTTATATATTTTGTTTAAGCAATGTACTCTCGTAAACAATTTCCAACACAGAGCTTAGGTTGGAGAGGAAAATAAGGATAGAAAACAGAAAGTATATTGGTTGTAGTTCTTTTCCGGACTTGGAAACATATACCAGAAGGAGTAAATTGAACCAATCAAACATCCAAAGCTTTGACATCAGAAAGACATTTCAACAAAACTAGACATAAAAGGACAGTCCTCTTAGCAGAACAAATTTTAAAGAAAAAAGAGTTGTCAGACCAACCAAGGAATACATTTAGGATAATGTTCACATCCCACATCAAATTATATTTTAGTGTTGCAGGTTTAGTAAACCTTACTCTCTTTAATAGGCGACATATCAAAGGATGTTCTCCTACTGGTTTGCCATCCACTCTTATGTGTCCAGCTGAGATCGCTGATCTGTAAGAACTAATTGTCCTATAAGCCCTCTCAGGGGAATCTAACGAAGCTAAGAAATTAACTATTAAAGTTACATCCACTGAAAAGGGATATGCATCACTGTCCATACACAAGCTATGCTACAAAATCCAAGATGATCTATAGGCTTGTGTAGCTCCCGGGGTCAGGATTAGCGAATGAGTTGCGCAGTATCTTCTGAAACTCCTGGGGTTTCCCAGGCTGAACCAAAACCATCCAGGCCATTAAAGTGAGGGTATGATTGAGAATCAGGTTGTGCAGCAGTCCTTGTGGATTTAGAAGTAGAGAAGTGAAGGAAATGAATCAGAGCTGGTCGATCTACAGATAGCTCCAGAGCTGTAGGAAACCAGCTTTGACTCTGCCAAAAGGGGGTTATCAATAGTAAGGTCACTTTTTGACAACGTATTTGAGCTAGGACTCGGGAAGTCATTATGAATGGGATAAGGCGTAATTCATTTGAAGGAAGGCATCTGTTGCCAATGTATGTTCATCTGGTTTCCAATTGTAATAAAATGGAGTTCTGTATTTAAGCGGTAAACAAAAAGATCTTTTGCTAAGGGCGAATTTAGAAGAAAACTTCCTGAGAATTGGAGGATGAGGCTGCCAATCTCCAAGATTTCTGGATCACCAGTCTGCAATCAGTTTAATTTCCCTGGGAGGTATTCTGCTTGAGCGTTTGTTTTGAAGACAAAATTCCCAAAGGTTTTTGGCCAATTTGGCCAAAGATTTTGATTTTGTACCTCCCAGACGATTTAAGTAATAATCTGCTGTCCATGCGGAGTCGGACTGAGCTACTTAATTTGTTTTGCCAAAACTCTGGATCACAAAGCAATGTGCAAGCATCTCTAAACAACTGATATGTTTTGAAGTCTCCTCTTGTGTCCATGTTCTAGCCAGTCAAGAACTTCACACATCTTGTGCCCCAACCACTCCGACTTGCATCAAGTTCTAAAACAAGATCTGGTGCTGTAGAAAAAATTGCTTTTCTGTTCCACACCTCTAAGTGGTTTAACCACCATTGGAACTCATAACGAGACTCTAGATCTAATTGGATGATGTCGAAATAAGAGTTCCCTTTTCAGAGATGACAAATTTCTTATTTTTGGAGTGCTCAATAGTGTAAGGGGCCTTGAAAAATAGCTTGAATTGAAGAAGCTAATAGGCCCACAGTTCGTGCCAGGATTCTGAGAGATAGTGAGGACACCATCAGTACATGAGATATTTCCTTTTTTATTAAGGGTACTTTGTCTTTAGAGAGTTGAAGAATTGACTTGTCTGAACCGTTAAAGAAATCCAGAAACTTTGTTTGTTTGGAAGGTTCTAAAACAGATTTGTCTTTGTTGATCAGAAATCTCAAATTCTATAAAAGAGTCAGGAAAGTTGTTAACTGGGTTAGATGATCTATTAGACCTTGTGCCCTCATGTGCATAATGACAGGTTTCATACCCTTGGTAAAACACTAAGGAGCAGAAGAAAGACCGAACAGAAGGCATTTGAATTGGTAATATGTCTCGCCCCATTGAAATTATAGATATTTTCTGTGACAGAGGTGAATTCGAATTGTTAAATAAGCATCTTGCAAATCTAAACAAACCATCCAATCCTTCTCTAACAGAAAGTCTCTGGGGTGAATGATTGTCTCCATCTTGAAATGGTGATATATTCTGTAATTGTTGAAGGATTTTAGTTTTAAGACTAGCTGGAATATTTTGGTTTTCTTCTGGACCGGAAAATTGGTGTTACAAAACCTGAATGATCAAAGATTTCTCTTTCGCCTCCTTTTGAGGAAGAAATTGAATTTCTTGTGTTATTAAAAGTTCTTGATCTTTGCAAAAAGAAAAAGGATGAGGTAATGTGAGTTGAACTGGGGTGGCATAGAGCTCTACAAAATAACCTTTTGCCATTGTAATACCCAGGGATCAGCAGTCATAGTTTGCCATGCATGAAGACATAGCTTTAAGCAACCTCCCACAGGAGGGTGGTCAGAAAGGATAAGGCTTACCTGAATTCTGGGGATAGAACTGTGGCCCAAAACCCTGCTGCCATTAGGAAGGGAGTGTGGTTTGGTTATATGCACCTCTTGGGATGAAACAGGCGGCAAAGAGTCTCCTGCCTTTGCTGGCCCTCCAAAAAACCCAGGATCCCAAGATCATCTGTAAGGAAGTCTGAGACTTGTTCAATTAAGGCACAGGTGGCAAAATATTTACTGAGGTCTTTTATAAAATTGTTCCCAAAGAGTAAGCCATGCGCTTCCTGCCCAGTCTCCTTTAAGGCCAAATTTCCCAATTTAGGGCCAATTTTAAGAAGTAAACTTTTTTTGTCTTTCCTGAGCCATTGAGGAATTAGTGTTATGCAAAAAGCAGATTTCTCTTTGAGCCCAATTTATTAATATTAAAGGATCAACTTGCTTGTCCTCAATCTGTGCTTCTTCAGCCAGATCAAGTATTCTAGTAAGAGGAACAGAAAAGTCGGATAGTCTATCTTGACAACTCCTTTTTTGGGATCCTTGACGAATGTTGTAAAAGATCAAAGCATGTTGGGATCAATTGGAGGAGTAGCCATGACATTATTAGGTAAAGAGGGTCATGGACATTCCAAATGGAGTGTATTCCATGCCAACATGTCTAAGAGCTGTATCAATTTATGTGACCCATATTGAGCCACGTGTTCATGAGGAGACCATTCTGTAGAATTCAGATGTATGAGCGATGAAGGATCAAACCTTGGTTAACCCGAAAAATTATTGGAATTATTATTCGCTGAATATGACTCTCCCAATTTATTTGGAGAAAGTTTTCGCTTCTACTCCTGAGGCCCAGACCATATCAATATGTCTGGATCTGCCTTGTCCATGTCATTATCTATATCACCCATGTCATCATCAGTGTCAAGTAACTGAACAACATTAATAGGAAATTCTATATTTGGAGAGTCCTTAGATTTACTTGTTTGGTCATATGAATGCTTTTTAGCATGTTTAGGGCTGGTAGATTCAGCATTAGCTTCCTGTGCTGAAACTTTTTGTACCGAAGTCTCAATTGATTTAGAAATATTGTTCATAGAGGCAGAGACAACATGTTGCACAGTCTTTGATAAATAAATTAACATTTTGTTTAAAAAACTGTGTCTCTTCTTCAATATGGCTTCATCATGTAATAAATTTAGAGACATTGATGGAAACAAGTATAAAAATATATGTAGAAATGTATATAGTATTCATAAAGCCAAATGTAATATATTCATAAATATATGGAATTTAATTTACTCATTTGCAAAATTGTTGATGGCAAAATAAAGCAAAGTATTGTGTGCTTTCCGACAGAGCAGGCAAGCTGTGGATCGGCTGAGGAGGTGGGCCAGAGGCAAATCAGAGGAGGGACAAAGACTGGATGGAGGTGGGCTGATGGTGGGCGAGAAGCCAGTAAAACCGGGAGGAGGCATTGAGGACAGAGCTCCGAGCTGGGTCGAAGACGTGGCACTGAAGAGCAGGCTGCGAAATAAGAAAATGCTCACTCTCTTCAGCATGTCACAGAGAAAGGCTGCGCGGAAGGACAAATAACAGTTAAAGTGATGGATGGTGCGTGATTAAGAACAAAGAAAGGGTCCTAAGAGCGCACCCTAAACGGGACAGACCAAACATTAAAGGTCAGTTAAAAAAAATTATTAGAATATTAAGGGAAATAAACATTATATAAAGTACATATTATTATAACAGTTAATTAGAAGAAAGGTGAAGATGTACTTATCTTGACTGCGAGCAGCAAGAAAAGAGGACTTGTTGCTCCAAGTGAAGTGGTTTATAGGCTTATTGGACTGTGATTGGTTGTTACCATTTATGACATCATAAAGTTGTTGTTTCTCTTTGCATGATGGGAACTGTAGTTTATCTTGGCAGCTATTTCAATAAATACAAGAACACTATAGGAGCTTGTCATATAATAATGTGGCATTGGGGAGACCTTTTACAAATATTATTGCCTTGGTGACAGTGCCAGTAAAGGAGTTCTGTCACTCCTGTCCCACCTGACAAGCCAGTGACAAGACAGGGGGAAAAGCAAAAGCTCCATTAATTCCACTACGTGTGGTTGGGACACCTTTTGAGAGGGTGAAAATTGATATTATTGGTCTTGTAGACCCTCCAACTGCTTCTGGAAATATGTCCCTCCTGGTAGTTGTGGACTATGCCACAGGATTTCCATAGCCAGTACCCCTCAGGAGTGGGGTTGCCTGAGGAGGTGGCATCAGACAGGGGCACAAACGTCATGTCTGTGTACCTGAAGGCTATGTGGGATTTGTGTGGCTTAATGTATAGGTTTACCATCCCTTATTACCCCAAGAACAATGGTTCAGCTGAGAGACTCAACAAAACCATGTAAGGGTTTATTATGGGTTTGCCTGACAAACTCCAGAGAAGGTGGGAGGTCCTACTGCCATGACTTCCATTTGCCTACAGGGAGGTACCCCAAAAAAGGAGTGGGCTTTAGCCCCTTAGAATCTTTGTTTGTTTCAGCATTATGTGAGAGGTCCCTTGAGCCTGGTGAAAGAAGGTTGGGAGAAACCTTCCAGAGACCCAAAGCAGGACATTGTGGACTATATAATGGGCCTGCAGTCATGCTTGGCAGAGTATATGAAAAAGGCAAGCAAGCACTTGGAGACCAGCCAGAAGCTTGTGAAGCAATGCTATGACCAGAAGGCTGCCTTGGATGAATACTAGTCAGGTCAGAAGGTATGGGTGTTGTAGCCTGTGGTTCACAGTGCCCTCCAGGAGAAGTGGAGAGGGCCCTACCAGATACTGGATAGATAGGGGAGATCACCTACTTGGTACACCTAGGCACCCCCAGACACCCTCACAGGGTGATCCATGGAAGCCCTGTTCCTGCACAGTGCTTAGCTTATCAGTTGCTACTGGTCTTGCCCTAGACTCCCATGGTGTAGCTCGTGAGAACGAGTCCTAGCCCCAAAGGTGCCCCCCATGACCTGGACACTTGGCTGGGGCTAGAGAGTACTCTTTCTCCCTACAAAACTGAAACTTGTGAGCCTAAAGCAAAAGATAATGTTTTTTGGGCACAGAACACGAGGCTCATACCCTACTGCTACGTTCTGGTTTGTAGGTAGCCTCGAGCGTCGTCGTGAACCAAGGCTTCCACTGGACCACTGGACTTCGCCTGTCCATCGAGGTTGAGTCCAACACCAAACTCAAGCTGCAGAGGACCCAGCTGATGAGCCCGACATTGAGAAAAAGAACCAGAAACGTTTCTAAGTGCTAAGGTAAAAGTTTGACAAGGACCATCCCAGCCCCTGCATCCAACCCAAATTACATTGCAGTCGACCTGAAACTTTGACTTTGCCCTGGACCCTCGTGTTCGAGGCTCATACATTATTGCTAACAGTGAAAAGCAGTGATTTGCAAAACGTTTTGGTGTGAATTGAACTGATTTATTAAAACCGTGCTGAAATCATAACTTTGGCTCCCTTCATCAGATTTTTGTTATTTTGGTGTCTATTTAAATATAAAAATAGATAGTATTTTTAGAAATTTGAGTGGGATTTTTACAGTGTCAGTTCAAATTAGGCATTTCTTTTTCACAACAAAATACTATGCTTGTACATAGTTTAAACTTTTGCAACTTTGTAAGTTTGTATGTTTGCCGTACAGAATACCACACATGCAAAGTTAGAAATGCTTGAGAAAAGAAACATTACGCCTACCCCGAGGAGGAACACTTTTTTGGCTCAAATTTCTATTTTTTTAGTAGCTAGGGTTTTGCATCAAAATCAATGGGTTGTTGCATGAAAACAACCATGTAACACCTGTGGTACGGCCCGTTGATACAAAGTAGCTCATAGTAGTGCATAGCTAACACGTTTTGCAGTGGAAAGTAAATACCACTTTAACACTTTGTGGTGATTTGCATCACTTTTCTGACGCGAACCCAGCGCAAAGTGTTCAGTAACTGTGGCATAAATGCATGTTTTAGAATCTTCCAATTTTTAGTGCAGTTAATATGATCGAAAGTGGTTTTGTATTATACTATAAGGTTGTTTGATTCTCTATAGAGCTCACAGAATGATTTTAACAATAAACAAATTTGTAATATATTTCCTTAGACAACTGTAAGGTCACCTCAAAGCGGGTTTATGGGCATGAAAACTAGAAAAGAAAGACCAGGAGAGGGGGCATATGAGAGTGAATGAGGAAGGAGTCTTGAGGATGTGCAATGCTTTTTTTTCTTTTTGTGCAAGAGCTTTGTTTTGCCACTACTGAGCATTCCCGCATAAAAGAGGTCTCCAACCTTTTCTGTAATAAGAGCTACTTTTGATCAAAGAAAATCATCTCGAGCTACTAATATTATTAGTGCTGTAATGATCACCACATAGGACAGGATTATATTAATAGCCACCCCATTCAAGGTTACTAGCCATGATCACCTCAGTGCTTCAGGCAGGGTAGTCAGCGGTAATGCAAAAAAGGCTTTGCCAGTTTGGAATGCTTTTAAATATGTAATACATAATAGGTATATCTTGAATCCCCCTGGTACCAAGGTAATAAGGGAAACAGCGTTTACAACACTGTTTTTACAACGAAGTACCATTACAACGCGGTCGTTACAACGACCACGTTGTTGGTACGCAATACCTTTACATCACAAGTCATTAGAACGACTTGCTGTAGGGGGCGCTAAGGTATTGGATTTAAAATCCAACACCTTCCCTACTGTTGCGCAAACTGGAGTAGGAATAGTAAATAATACTATTCCTAAGTCCAGCACGCCCCCTACAGCAAGCAAGTCGTTGTAATGACTTGCGTTGAAGGGTATTGCGTACTAACAACGTGGTCGTTGTAACGACCGCGTTGTAAAAGTGCGCGTTGTGATAGCATGCGATGTAACATGCTATATTCAGGTAATACTATTAGTAAGCTTTAAATATATTTTGGGAATTCAACCATCTTTCTACAAACATCAGTTGAGTTCTGAAAATATGCACATTTTCGTCTTGAATGCACACTTTTCAATTTTGGCCTACATATATAAATTCAGCCAAGCAAATGCTTTGAATTTAGTAGGCTGGGATAGACACAGAAGAGCTACTTAAAGGTAGCTAGAGAGCTACCAGTAGCTCGTAAGCTACTCGTTGGAGAAGCCTGTGGCGCATAGAGTAGTTCTATTTCATGATCCATCCTCCTTGCAGAAGAATCATAGTGAATTACACTCACCATGCCTTCAGGAAAACATATGTGAACATTTCATGGGCTTAAATTGTAAATGAGTTATTCTTCACTCCCTGCTGCCCGAAATGTTCACTGAGGGTGTTACTATTTAACATTCTTCTGCTACCAGTGTTCATGGGTGTGTTGCAAGTTGGGGTGCTTGTTCTCTGCAGTGAGAGGAGCCTGGATTCTCACACCTGGAGCTTAGTTTCTGTGCTTTTTGTTACATTACAGCCATCATCTTTCTAGAATTGCACTGCAATTCAGGCATTTGGAATAACTAACCATATCAAAATCAAAAATATTTGAGGAGAGCTAGAACTTAGTGTCACCAGGTACTACCAAAGAGTGCAGATTCAGCATTCTGTGTGATATGGAGCCTGGTCTTGAGGCCTACTGCCCACTACTGCATGAGAGCTATCTCTTGTATAAATATCCCATGATGCAAGGCAAGGGTACTGCATGACATTAAACAGGGAATGAACAGGAACTAATGTTCTTAAAGTACACCATTGGGCACCAATTTTCTTCAACATCCGGGGGAGTGGTTATCACATATACCTCGTAAAAACAGTTTTCATCTCTATTCATCTGGACACAGTGCGCTTTAGAACTCGCCATTTACTACTGAATGTTCCAAAAACGGGAGCACGAAAAACACATCCTACAGGTACACTGACTCAATGAATATTAAAATGCAACCTTTAAATTCCAAGAGAGGAGGACCCATAATTAATTCTGACTCGGGCATTGAAGATGGCGCCGCCCCCACAATTCAGAATTTTAGAGCCTCGACCCCAAAGTTTGGGTCCAGTTGTCCCCGTTCCTATATGTATAATGCCCGTTTGGTGTATGTGCACTCCTGAGTCTGACGTACCCTATTATTACGCTTTTGGAAGTGAACCACAACATTTTTTTTATTTTTGGGAGATTATTCTACTTCACAGCTGATTATCTGGGTCACTGGCAGACAATGAAACGTGTTCAAGATCAAATAGGAATTGCAGTTGTTGGTCCAGAATCACAAAACTTAGGCTCTAAGGCGACAGAGCACACCTTCTTTGAGGACTTGGCCAGTCCAAATTAATCACTGGTCTATCGAGGCAGCGTTTTCATTTTTAGGTCTCACCTAGGCAGCGAGCATGCGCTGCACTAGGAGATGACCTTTAGAAATCGGTCTGCCCCTTGCTCCTTTTCAAGCACACTCGTGCTTGTGCTGGCCTCCTCCTTGCGGGAGTGAGCAGCGGCGCGCGTGCTAATTGAAATCATATGGCTCTCGCGCCGCCGCTGCTCGCTCCCTCAAGGCGGAGGCCAGCACAAGCACGAGTGCTTCAAAACAGCTGCTGCTTGTTTTTTTAACTGTTTTACAAAGGTATACGAAGTTCCGCCACTGGAGGGCAGTAGAGTGTGAATCGGTGACCTCCCGCACACCCCTAAAAGGAAAACACACACGTCGTTCATCGCTTCGAAATTCTCACAAGTTTGGTAAGACAAGTTTGGTACGACTGTTGTTTAAAAGCGCTTGGAAACGGCCGGACTGCACGAAGCGCTATTAGTAGAATCGCCGAGAACTTCTCTTGGGTTAGGGTCGGGAGCACATTACATTTGACATTAACGTATTATGGCTGGCACGGCTGTTGTTTTAAAGCGCTTAGAAACGGCAGGACTGCACGAAGCGCTATTAGTAGTTCCACCAAGAAGTTCCCTTGCATGGACTTTGACAGTGCTCCGCGTGAACATCCAGCACACGTACCTAAACGTGCAAACGCATCCTCACCTGAACACAACAAATGCAGGTGCAAGCATCGGGCACAACTGCCCTTGCAATGCCAGTCCGCAAGGCATGTACCCCGCTGCCCCCTTCTCAAAAGTATGCATTTTCATAACATGAAACACACGTCTATAGCTTGGACCTGACGAAGGTCAGTATATTGTGAGCGCACGTGCCTTAAACCTCGACCGAGGGGCAGTTTGCGCTCCGTTTGTACCCTGTGGGTGTGCGTGAAACAGACTTAACTTGTACTTCACAGCTCCTCACACTACCACACACTGTATCAGGCATATAACACAGGGCTGTGCTGAGGAGGTCACAGGGGCAGCTGCGGGCACGGCTTGCACTACTGTGTGTTAATCCCTGAACCTGTCCGGTGCGCCTTGAAGCACTTGCGTTCCAGGGTTCGTTCACTTCATCTTTCCAGATTTAAAAAAGTGCTTTCTGTTCTTTATATCGAAGCCCCACAGGTTGTGGGGATAATTGAGGAATCGTGGCCTCCTTCTTTGCGTTGATTCGGTCTCCTGCGCAGCTTGCTGTCCATTCATCCATACATGTATCCATTCATGTATCCATTCATCCATTGACTCGTCCCGTGCTGTCCAGTTGTTTATTCTTGTGCCTCAGATACAAGCATTCAGGACGGAGAGGCTTGAGGCGAGGTGCAGCGCCGAGAGACCGAGGCCTTGGCAGTCGGTGCGCTTTACACCGTGCCTTGGATGCGTTGCGCTCTCTCTGCTCTCCCAGGGGCCCTGCCGGCCTCCTGCGCATACGGTGCCTGGCACTGCTGCCGGGCTCTCCAGTTACAGGGAGCTGTGCCCCAATCAGTGCCTAGGGGAGTCCCAGGTGGCCCCCACCGAGGTCAGGGCCGGTCTGAAGCGGCCAGGAGATGGCATGGCCCTCAGGGGCCACGGGTCCCAGGTCAGCAAGTTCACCTGCCGTGTCCCCCTACTGCCCCCTTTCTGGCAGCACCAAGCCCCCATTCAGCCATGGCTGTCCCTCACCTTCCATGGGGTGCGGCTCCCGTCTGTCCGCCCTTAGCTTTATTCGCCCCTATGCTCTCGCAGCCCCCTTCCTGCCCTCGGTCACTAGCCTGTTCACAGCCCCTCCTCCACTCTCACCTCTCCTCGAACTCTCCCCCCTCTGCCGACCTTCACACCCGCTGATGCGCCCTCTCCTACCTGCAGCACCCCGGCTGCCTCCTCAGGCCTAGGTGTCCCTTCCCCGCCTCCATGCCTCCCCCTCTCTTCAGAGGGCGCTGCACACCCCGGATCCACGTTCAACAAACTTATTTCTACCATCGCCGATATTCCAGTAACTCCTTATTCACCGCCTTCCCACCCCTTATCCACTCACCCGCCATTCACCCCTTTCCTGCCCATTCACCGCCTTCCTACCCATTCATCGCCGTCCTGCCCAGTCACCCCTCTCCCCCATTCACCCCTCTTATCCCCATTCACCCCTCTCCTGCCCATTTCCGTGCTCCTGTCCATTCTCTGCTCTCTTGCCCATTCACCACCTCCTGCCCATTCACCGCTCTCCTGCCCATTCACCACTCTCCTGCCCATCACCGCTCTCCTGCCCATTCACTGCTCTCTTGCCCATTCACCCCTCTCCTGCCCATTCACCCCTCTCCTGCCAGTAAACGCTTTCCTGCCCATTCACCGCTCTCCTGCCCATTCACCACTCCCCTGCCCAACACCGCTCTCCTGCCTATTCACCCCTCTCCAACCAGTAAACCCTCTCCTGCCCATTCACCGCCCTCCGCCCCATTCACCGCTCTCCTGCCCATTCACCCCTCTCCTGCCCATTCACCCCTCTCCCACCAGTAAACCCTCTCCTGCCCATCACCGCTCTCCTGCCCATTCACTGCTCTCTTGCCCATTCACAACTCTCCTGCCCATTCACCCCTCTCCTGCCAGTAAATGCTTTCCTGCCCATTCACTGCTCTCCTGCCCATTCACCACTCCCCTGCCCAACACCGCTCTCCTGCCCATTCACCCCTCTTCAACCAGTAAACCCTCTCCTGCCCATTCACCACCCTTCGCCCCATTCACCGCTCTCCTGCCCATTCACCCCTCTCCTGCCCATTCACCCCTCTCCCACCAGTAAACCCTCTCCTGACCATTCACCGCTCTTCTGCCCATCACCGCTCTCCTGCCCATTCACCGCTCTCCTGCCCAGTCACCCCTCTCCCGCCATTCACCCCTCTCCTGCCCATTCACCCCCTCCTGCCCATTCTCCGCTTCCCTGCCATTCACTGCTCTCCTGCCCATTCACCAGTCCTGCCCATTTACCCCTCTCCTGCTCATTCACTGCTCTCCTGCCATGTCACCCCTCTCCTGCCCACCCACCTCTCTCCTGCCTATTCACTGCTCTCCTGCCCATTCACTGCTCTCCTGCCCATTCACTGCTCTCCTGCCCACTCTCCTCTCTCCTGCCCATTCACTGCTCTCCTGCCCATTCACGCCTCTCCTGCCCACTCACCTCTCTCCTGCCCATACACCTCTCTCCTGCCCATTCACTGCTCTCTTGCCCATTTACCGCTCTCCTGCCCATTCACCCCTCTCCCGCCATTCATTGCATTGATATAAATTTCACAAGAGTGCTATAGTGATAGCGGTCTTTGGCTCCCCTATAGTTCAGGTTACCACAAACAACACAAAGTGCTGCTGTATGTTGTTGTGGTAATACCACGCCCTATAAATACTGATGCTGCAGGGTGCAGTAGGTGCCGCGTGGAGTATTACCACATTACTTAGAGCTCCGCATCTTAAAAGAAAGGATAACAATATAGTGTTTTTCCATGTGCAAATTCAGCCAAGACTCTACCCAGTTCTACCTGGTGAAAAACATGTGTGCAAACCCCCACTGATCTTGGAATCCTCACGCGGGCACAAACCGTCTACACCTCACTTGGGATTCTGCAGCTCTTTGAAGGAGGGACAACGTTTTTAATATGAGGTGAGGTTACTTGGGTCCAGGCTACAACAGTTACAAAAAGACACCCTGACAGTCTTGCGCTCCAGATGTTGAGGTACAACACGACAATGCTGTGCAAAAACTTGAACCATCCTGAGTAACATTTGATTCTGAGGTGTTCGGAGATTTCCAACCTCTCCACAAACCCGTTTGCGCACAGGTCAGAATTCTGAGATGGGTCCTGTTGAACACACCCGGTAATTAGTAGGTGCATCAAAAAACCTCACACATCATTAAATATTGGCAGGTCAAACCTGACGAAATTTAGCAGGGGAAAAGTGTACGGTATTTACTGTACAACCCAGATGTTGGTGCCTTAAGCACCAGAATAGGCATGTTATTCCGCAGAACTCTCGTAATAGTTACCAAAGCCAATAGCTCTATCTAAACACTTATAACGCCCCAAAGGCGAGACCTATTGGCTATGCCAATGCTTGTTCCTATCGGTGCACACGTGCTGCACTGCTGAACACTCTGTGGTGGAACGGCGGACTGCTGCGGCGGCGGTTTTGCCAGAGACGGAGTTCGTGTCACTCCGGGTCGCTCAGATTCCACACTGGGCCGTGAGTCACGTCGCTGCGTCAGAGGGGCCTGTACCGCTCCCTCGCCCATTCTAGGGCCCGTCAGTTGCACCGTGAGCAGCTGCCCTCCCTTCTAGCGCCTACTAATTTCCGCCTATTATCTTCTCTTCAATTGAAGTTGGGAAGGAAAACAGTCCATCCTGATTGGCTGTGACCTTGACTTTCCTTTTAGAAAATGATTAAAATAGAATTATGTCTCAGATGCCAGAGTGGGGGCGGGCGGTGTTAACTCTGCTGGACTTTCCCTGTCTTTGTGAGAACCTCTGAAGGCGCAGTAAAGATAAAAGATGCCGTTTCTTTATTGTAATTCGTTAATGCTTCATCCCGTTCTTTGCAGGCTGAGCGTTGCTCCGCTGGCTTAACTGAATACGTTTCAAATCCTTCTATAGATTTTTTAATTTAAATATTGGTATGCCCTCAGATTGTTGGAGCGTACGTCTAGACGTCGGTCACTTATTTCTTGGGCCTGTAGACTCACACTCCAATCTCTGGCATAAACGTTGACAGTGAATAGAGGGTGCAGAGGCAGACGTGCGGCACAAGTACTTTAATTTCAATCAGGTAGTGCACAAGTGACCGGATCTCTATGACGGCAGTTGTCACTGGGCGGACTCAGGAACCACACACTTCCACAGCATTCCAACGACTAGGCCCGAGACAGCCTAGTGGCTCCGGATTTGCCCAGGAGAGTGTGATACCGGGAATTCTGGGCAATAGCATCTGTCCTATGATTGGGCTATTGCTTACGGAGGATCTTCTGTCGCAGCAGCAGTGCACTGTTCTGTATACGAACCTACTGAATCTACACCTGCATGCATAGAGTTTGATTGGCAGCAGGTGATTGCATTTGATCTACCTCTTGAGGTTGTGTACGTTATCCTCAAGGGCAGGTGTCTCTCTGTAAAACCTATTTACAGAGGTCGCTGGGACAAATTTGTGGCCCGGTGTGGAGTCCGCAAAACAGACCACCTACAAGGCAAATTGTTGGAGGTCTTGCAGTGGTCACCATTAATGGTGTTTGTTGGTCCTGTCTGCCTTTTTGCGTTTGCCGGACCAACCTTCCTTGTTTAAATCACCTGTTGTGATGCTGTTCATTAAAGGTTTTACGCATTTGTTGCCTCCCAAACAGTTTGTGATGCCACAGTGGAATCCTAAATATAATTAAAAACAATATTGCCCCATTGGAGTTAATAATAGAAAATCTACACTCAATGGGGCAATAATTTTGTAAACAATATTTAAGACACAATATTTGTCATCCAATACTTCTCTATACTATACTATAACATTCAATCCAATGTAGATGTGACATCTTGCATGTGATTGTTGCTTCAACCAGCTCATCATAACCTTCTAGATGTCTGGAAGGGTTGGATGGCCAAATCCACGCTCTGTGTGAGATCTACTAGCCGAACAACATAGCCCCAACACCAATACACAGGCAAAATCTGCAACTGACATCTTGTGCCTTGGACTCTACCTAATACAACACTGCAAAAATGAAATAAAGAATCTCTCTTGTGGTGAAAACTCTGTTCCATGAAAAAAACGTACCTGACCTGGGAGCCAATAATAGTTATGGAAAGGAAAACCTGGTTATGGAAAGGAAAACCAGAAAGAGTATAAAACGTTTTACAATGTGTGACAGGAGGCATATATTTTTGTAAAGATAGAAATATATATTTCTACAAAGACCCAGACAGGAAGCAGCACCTGAGGGTAGACAAAAAAACACACAGAAGAGGAAAAATGTTAGGAGGAAGATCAATAGAGATTAGAAGTAGCGTGGGCCGGGGAAGCAAACTTGGACCAATTGGGGCCCACGGGGAATCCCTCACTGCGGTGGTAGCAACACCAAGGTCGCGAGGTGAAAAGCCAGTGAAAATGCCGCACTGAAATTGGGCGCATCATTCAAAAGGAGGGAACCTCCCAATAGGAGACCAAGGGGCGGACAAACAAAGCAAGGTAAATGGGGGCACGGGGCCCCCTGGACCAAACAACTGACCTCGCCAGAGAAGGCGGTCCTGCTGGCACTGGAGGAAATCTGCACATCGCGTCCAGAGAGAACGCTGTTCAAAGCAGCTTTTTCCCATGCCTTTTTTGGAGCCTACAGGATCAGCGAGCTGGTGGCTCCGGCCAGAGGGACCCCGGGGTCGGCCTGTATACACACGGGGACCTACAAAAGGCGGAAAGGCATATGATAGTTCACTTGAGGCGGTCAAAGACAGATCAAAACGGCAGGGGGAAGGACACACGGATCGACTGCATTGAGGATAAGGAGTGCTGCCCGGTGTGCCTAATGAAGCAATATGTGGGGCAGGGGTTACGCACCGACGGCCCCCTATTTCTCCACTAAGATGGTACATACCTCAGCCGGTTCTCCAATTCACGGCAATACTGAGGAGAGCCCTAGAGAAGGCGGGTTCCCCCCCAGGGAATTCGGGTCACACACATTCCGCATAGGGGCAGCAACCACCGTGGCCCAGTTGGGGCTCAGTGCCAAGCGGATCAAAAAGCTGGGCCGTAGTCGGCACGTACAAAGGGTACGTAAGGCTGACAGGCATTTGAATTTTCCTATCTCTCACCAGGTCCCGTGGGGGGCCGGCGCATTGTATGGATCGTGGGCCATTCATACATCACACGGGCAAAGCAATGGGCAGCGGCACGCAAGGACTTCCGAGGGATACGACTGAGAAACACAGAGGTGATCTGGATGGGGCAACCGGGCATGAAGTGGGAGCAGCTGCTCCCAGCAATACAAAAGGAATTACAGAAAGGAGGGCAGCTGAATGCGGTCGTCGTGCACCTAGGGGGGAACGACCTGGCAAGCATAGGGAGGAGGCAGTTGTTGGGCGCCATGACATCGGGAATGGCGGCACTGGCCAGGATGATCCACCCTGCGGAAATTGTTTGGTCAGAGTTGATAGCACGGCGGGTATGGAGAGGGGCCAGTGAGCAGGGGGCGGTAGACAAGTCCAGATGTAAACTTAACATTACAATAGACTCGATTATTGTAACAGCCTTTATGCAGGGACCTATAAGTCAGTGTTAAACAAATTACAGATGGTCCAACATGCAGCTGCACAGCTAGTTTTAAAATGGCCCAGAAGCTCTTCAGCCTCAGCTGCCCTTAAAACCATACACTGGCTGCCCAGCCACAAAAGAGTCCTCTTTAAGATCCTAGTAATTACCTACAGAGCCTTCAACTCCTCAGGCCCCCACTATCTCCATGCAAGGTTTGCCCACTACATGCCACACCACACTCTCAGATCCTTCACTGCGAATCTTTTGAAGCCCCCGAGTTTTAGGTGTACGACAAAGGGAGGAAAATCGATTGCGGTGCCTGGGACCAAAGCCTGGAATAGGCTCCCCAACCAGCTTCGTTTTATTAAAACAGAGACCATGTTCAGAAAGGCCCTGAAAACCTGGATCTTTTCCGCCCCTGATGCTCTATATAGATCACTTATCTGATTTCCCCCAGATAGGATTGTGTGTGTCTATTGGGCTCCGCATAGTGCCATGATGCTCCCCGGAGTGAAAGCTGCGCTTTACAAGTTCTATATAACATAACATAACATAACAATGGCAAAAATATGCAGGGCGAATATTTGGGGGTTCGTGAGTCACGGTCTGATTAACCTTAGGTCGCCAGGATACCACGCTGAGGATGGGGTACACTTAACCGTGGTGACCATGGATATGTTCCTACTCAATATAGTTGGGGTTCTGGAGCAACTAGGTTTCGCATGAGCAAGCAGGTAGAAGGGGGAGCTGCCACCGATCGGGAAACCACTGGCAGCGTGGCGGAGGCAGCACAGAAAGGTACCCACGGAAAAGAGTAACTTAGATAGAAGAGCTGCTCAAACAGAGCCCTTGGGATGCGTCACAGCAGGGGCACGGGTGAGCAGGCGACAGCACACAAAGACAGCCAGAATAGAAGGGCTGCTCAGGCAGTGTCCAGGGGCATGGTGAGCAGGCGAGTGGTCAGCAAGGGTACAGGCCAAGCGGAACAGCGCTTGCAGCCCGGGCCAGGTCTCAAGGCCGCCCATGAGGTCGGTAGCAAGGGAAGCCTAGAACTGTAAAAACTCGGATACCTGCAGAACAGGCCACTGCACAAGATTAGTGCTGTCAGCTAGAAATGGAAACAAAACAAGAGGGATAACATTACTAAGAGATGTGAAGTATGACAGGAAACATGGGTCAAGAATGACCAACCAAGATGTTGTGAAATGTAGGATCCATGTTATGTTTTGAGAAATAAACTGTGGCCTTTATGCACCATAAACTTGTGTCCTCCAAATGATCTGAAGGAAAAACGGGTGTAAAGAATGGGGCCATGGAAAAGAGAGGGAGAGTGAACTCGCAGGCCCGGAGGGGTTGAGAAGGTGCCTAGATGAGAGGCTCATGGAGGAGAAAGAGAGGCCTGAGTGAGAGGTTTGGGGTGTCCCCTGAACAGATGTATCACCAAACAGTGAAGAGAGCAAAGAAGGAGGCATTAGGGAGAAAAGGGGAGAATGAGGGTTACAGGGAGAATACTGGCCACAATGGGTCTAAAAAATTAAGAGGTCGTGCACTGAGTGGAAAAACAAAAAGAGCATGAAAACAGAGGGCACCAAATTACAAGAAAAAGCTGCACAAACTTCTTCATGAGTGAATGGAGACCGTTCCTTTTTATATTTTTAGTGGAATGCCAAGATTCTTTGTACCTCTCCAGGGCACTAAGGTCCTCAATACGAGTTCCCCTGATTTAGGTATAGACAGGGCTTTAAGTGGGATGAAAAAGGTGGATGGGTGTCTAAAAGGGGCATAGCCAAAGAAGTGTAACTATGAATCCTTTCCAAGAGACATGGCCTATGTAATTAAGGGTATAGGTTAAAACATTAGCTAAAATCCTGTGCTTCACACAGCATGCCACCTGACTTGTACTTGAGTGCCTTTCTGTGAGAGTTATTGCACCCAGACACATCACACAATTAAGGACATATGCCTAAAATAAGCTAGACCTATCGACTTTTCCAATGCTTGTTAGTATCAGATAAATTAGTTACATTGAAATTTTGGTAAATAATTAGAATTGCAATTGAAATTATTGAGGTCTGTCGAAGGGGTTATGGTCTGAAGAGTGTTGCAATAACTCCTGTTGTTCCCTTCATACCACTCTCCTCTGCAGGCTCGATGTGAAACACTTACATTCTTTTTCTCAGCACATTCTTCTGAAATCCTCCATATGCACATTCCACTCTTCATCTCTTACCTCTTCCACCCCATCCTTTCACTCGCCTATTTGCATATACCTTGTATCTCATTCACTTCACCATCTCCCACATACATTCACATGTAAGCTGCTCTTTTTCTCCTATTTTCGCCCTTTCAATACTTCAAGAGCTCTGTACCTCTCACACACACTTTAACATAGAATCACAATTACGATTGGCACATGTCACCATTGCTGTGGGCGCTCCGCAGAAGGGCCAAGGATTTGATAAGCATGCATTCTGAACTCCTTTCATGACCCACTGACATGCAATGGGAGAGCCTTGCACTATCTCCAGCCTCAATTCCTGCGCTCTCAATTGTTGCCCATTATAAACACCCATACACAACCTAAGCTCGCAAAGACACCTATAGACAAGCTAGTTCACAGAATGAACAATCACAATAAAATATTAATATGCTGCATGTACCAACTACAGAAAAATGGCACCCTAGAATAAGCAAATACACTTAGGGAAGTAATTTAAGTAATACATGTGAAATGTAAAAGTAGCTACCTCACTAACATGGATTACGTTCACCCCCTTAACTGCTTTATCATCCAAGTGCTGAGCCCTTTTTTGGCTATTTGTGGTTCTTTGTGCTTACTCCTCCATAACTTTTTTATCACATTAGGTATTCAAGCAAAGCTGTTTCATTTTTCCCACCATCATGGGGATTCTAAGTGTAACCAGGGCTTGTGGATTCCCCAGTAGGGGACCAAGAAAGTAGAGAAAATATGGCTATTTTTGTCTTGCACGAAGTTGGACATTTCTGAAAAATAGACTCCTAGGGGTGTTCAGGGTCATGTTTCTTGTGTCGTTCTAACTAGGGTTTCGCACCCAGAAGCCCTTGCAAACCTCAAACTTTGGTAAAAACACACATTTTCCTTACATTTTTATGAGGGAAAGTCCTGGAAACTGTCACCCTGCATTCCCTCACATCTCCCGATAAAAATGGTACCTTACTTGTGAGGGTGGGCCTACCGCCTGTGGCAGGAAATGGCCCAAAAAGCAACAAGGATAGGTCAACAATTTCCACTCAAAACCAGCCCTTATTTTGCAATTTGGGTAGCTGTGGATTTTGGACCCTATCTCAGCCGGCACCCAGGGAAACCTACAAAACCCGCACAGTTGTGAAAACTAGACACTGAGGGAGTGCATGGTAGTGTGACTTGCATGTCTCCTAGAAGGATTTGTTACTCAGAAACCCTTGCAAACCCTCAAAGTTTAGCTAAAAAAAAACATGTGAATGGGCTAGTGCTCCCGCTGCCTCCTGGGTCCAGGAGGTTTTCTGCCCCCAAGAAGAACAAATGGGAGGTCTTAATATCCAATTTGCCCCCTGGGAGAGGATCGGGGGTATTTACCCAAAATCTGCCCCTGGAGGTCAGAAAGGCCAATAGTCACCTTGGTAAATATAGGCCCAACAAAAAAAGGGAGTGGGGATGGGTCACTCAGGCATTGCGCCATGCCCGCACCCCAGAAAGGATGCATCTGTCTTCTTCCCCCCTGGGGGTGGATTGGGGGCATTTACCAAAATCATCAAAGATTTTAGCCACTTTCCACACCCCTGTCAGTCCTTTATGCATGCTTTAGTGCAATTCCACCAGAGTCCAGAAGCAATATAAACAGCTTTTATACAAGCAGAAACAGAAACAATTTTGAACTGGAACCCACCCAGTCAATAAGTTCCAAAGATGAACATGCCAATCTCAAATAGGTTACACAACTTCTTTATTTTTTTATTCCATCAAGATTAAAAAACAGCCAATAACCTTCAGTGCTAAAGTATGTTCAGTCTCAATACCATTCTTCATTGTATCGACACAAGTTCTTCATTGTAACATCCACAGTAATTATACAATCGTGTTTGAGCTCGAAATGACACTTGCACATTCAAACCTACAGATTAGAGGGGTGTTGATCTTGCCAGTGAATTTTTCTCACAAAATGGTCATAAAATTACTGTGGATGTTATTCTGAAGAGCTCTAATCAACACTTTATCTGGAGACGAGATAGTAAGTGTTGAAAAGGTCCAAGACAGAGTGAGCTACCATAATGTAGGTGAGAAATAATTAGAGCCTGAATTATGGTCTTACATGTATAGTCAGGAAGGGGGTGGATGATTTTCCTAAAAGTTCGAAGTAATGAGAAACAAGTTGAGACAACTTGGGTTATTTGGTTAGCAAAGGTCAAGCTTTGATCGAACTGAAAGGCTAGATTTTTCGTTGTAGGTACTGGAACCGGTGCAGAGCCAATATCAGCTGCCCACCATGCTGTCAACCAGATGGATGCTTATTTACAGAACATCAAAACCTGTCTTATCGCTGGCTATCTTAAGACAGATTTCATCCTTTCAGCTAAAGAAAACATACTGGCATCAAATCTTTTTTAGTGGCAGTGAAGTCTTGGATACAATCATTTGTATGTTATCTGCATATGTCATAGAGGAGGGGCAATGTAGATGTTAAATAGGGCCGGACTTAGGGAGGAGCCCTGAGGGGTCCCAAAGGGAACAGGAAGAGCAGCAGATTTGAAGGTAGGAGGGTAACCAATTGAGTTATTTCAGAAAGAAAAGAGCAGAACCATCCAAGGGCTTTGTTATAGATTCCTATACTATGAAAACGGGAGATGAGAGTGGCATGCAAGACTGTGTCAAATGTGTTAGAGAGCAAATTTTGCTCTTTCATTTGTAGGGGTGCCTTATAATCATGGGTAGTCTGTACCTACATATAATCCTTTATTGTATTAACTTAGGCCATTAGAACGTGAACTGTAATAACGTGAAAGGCGACGTGATAGGAATATTATCAATAAAAACGTGAAGAAATTAACGTTGCAACTATGTGTATTTAGCTGAAAACATCAACGTGCAGAATTCGTACATGTCTCTGAGAAAGTATTCACACAATTGATGTGCTTATGTAACGTGTTAATTTTGATGTGCTCAGTAATAACATTCACTTTATGCGTAATTTCATGAGGCCATGTGTCATTTCTTATGTTGACCGATTTCTGTATTCCTGAAATGTATTTTTCCCCTGGAAGCTCTTGCATTAGATTTATTAGAGAATTTCATGTGCATGTTGGATTTGTTCTTTCTCACGTTTCTGTTGCAGGTGGAGAATTCATCCTTGTTAGCTAGAATAATGTCTTTGTTTTATGAGTTAGGCTTAGGGAGAAGAGGATACATTGAATGTTGATACTGATAATAAAGAACTGTACTTTCTCATCGGAACAAGCCTGGGAATCAAGGTCACCTTGCAGAGGCCTGGGAGCATCGCTGCCGTGTGGAAAATTACCTACAAGGAGGTGGCATGGCTGGATGGTGTAATGCTGCAATGCATCTTGGGATACTACCTGCAAAAGTGAAGTATCGAAGTTAGGGACAGTGTCCGGGGACTTCTGCATTGCCTTGAGAGAGAGAGAGAGAGCATCTTAGAACAAGCTCTGTAGCTTTATGCTTCTCGACCCATCTAACGTGAAGAGACTTCTTTGGAAGACTTCACATGCTGACACCTTTATGGATCTTGCCTTGGGAAATGCTAAGTAGGGATGTCACACTAGTGGTAGTGTAGGGACAAACTAATGCTTTATACTCACAAACCTCCAATGAAGGGGAATCTCAACGTTGTGCTATTATTTTCTGTATTCTGATCCTCAAACTAATTATTCTGTGCATGTTGCATCGCCTTAACTTCAACCGTAGGTTTGGCTTTGTATTAGTTCCAATGTATTTCTACACCCTCATTTTGAGGTGCTTGTATATCCAACTGTTCTTGGCTTTGTAATAAACTAACTAAATCTAACTGGGAGTCTGCGATTCTTCTGAGTCATAGTTCATTGAAACTGTATGATTGATTGGCTAATGATTTCTCTCTCCTCCATGCTTTCATGCTGATAAAAAGAGTCATTGGCCTGGGGTTCCAGAGCAGATCTAGAACGTGGAACCCGGCTCCTTCAAATGCAGCAGACGGATCTCAGTCTAAGATGTGCCTGACGTCTTCTGTGACTGCAATAAAAGGCAGATTCTGTGCTCGCTCAGATTGAAAATCCGATTGAGAATGATCTAGTAGGTGGTTGGACTCAAGACAGTCGGAGAGTTGCTTATTTACATGCATCTCTAGGATTTTCAGTGGTAAAGGTAAAAGAGAAATGTGCCAACAATTGCTTAAAATGGTAGGGCCGACGATTGTTTTTTTGACGAGTGGCATGACTAACACGTTTCCAGATATTCAGAACTATACCACATTGCAGAGAAAGACTGAAAATGACCAGAAGAAGAGGACTGTTCACATCACAGTCAAGCGAAAAAACAGTTGAGGAGCCAGACTGGATATGAGCCAGTGATGCTATGATGTCTTAGTAGAGGAGAGGAGGCAGTTTGCTTAAAGTAGAGCTGGCTGTTGAAGTAGATGGCAAAACGACCAGATCGGGGGTGTCATCATGGGACAGAACTTGAAAATCATTGTATATTTTAAAGATCTTGTTATGCAAGAATCTAGAAAGATCAGAGCATAATTCTTGAGAAGGGGTTATGACATTTTCCTCAACAGCAGAAAGGAAAAGGGACTTAACAATGGAGAAAGTTTTGCAAGGGCAGTCGATATATGATTAGATTGATTTGACAAACAAGGTAATCAGCACCTTATGGATATGGTGATGGTGGTCTTTGATAGCATTTCTATGATATCATTGGATTGAGCATAATAGATATTTCTACATATTCTCTCAAAGTGTTTGCAGTGGCTCTTGGCTTCACGGAGATTGCATGTATATCAAGGAGAGGAGAGCGGGATTTCGGTCAAAGTGGCCCACTTTCAGCCGAGCCAGTGTATCAAGCAGGAGCGGCTCATGCAGGTAAGAGCGGTGGGGCGGGGTAGGGGGGAAGTCGACAGACAACAACGAGGGAAAATTAAATAAATAATTATTTTTTCCTCGTCATTGTCTGTCCAGTACCCCCCAACCCCGTCCCACTGCTCTTACATTCACGAGCCGCTCCTGGTATCAAGTACAGCAGAGATCTAATTGTTGAAATCCATGACAACAAATGGAAACATCGTTGTAGTAAAAAGGGGGTTTATATTTTGGTGACTGATTTTGTACATGTCCTGTGTAATCCGCGAGGTGTGGCATGTCTGTGAAGATGAACTTGAGGTGGGAAGACAATTAGAACAAGCATTGGCATAGCCAATAGGTCTCGCCTTTGGGACTTTATAAGTGTTTAGCCAGAGATATTGACTTTGCCTATGTCTTTAAGCTGTGCTGTACAGAAGTCTGCAGCATGCTGAAAAGTTATAATAAAGAAGTGTCAGAAGCATTTTTGTTACCTTCTATATGACCAAGAAAGCATTATGTACAACTGAACGACCATATTAAAAAAGTATTAACAATAAATAATGTCTTGAGTTTTTTTTGTACTTTCAATGCTGGCAACTTCTATCTGCCTGTCCCAATGGTTGCTTGTTATGGTTTTTTTTGTTATGGGGGGCATAAATAACAGGAGGGTGAAGGTTGGGAAATAGTACCTGTATAACAGTCAGTGAGAGAGTCAGTCAGTTAGTTAGTCAGTTAGTCAGTGAGAGAGTCAGTTAGTTAGTCAGTCAGTGAGAGAGAGAGTGAGTGAGAGAGTCAGTCAGCCAGTCAGTCAGTGAGAGAGTCAGTCAAACAGTCAGTGAGAAAGAGAGAGTGAGAGAGTCAGTCAGTCAGTGAGAGAGAGAGTGAGAGAATCAGTCAGTCAGTGAGAGAGTCAGTCAGTCAGTGAGAGAGAGTGAGTCAGTCAGTGAGAGAGAGAGAGTCAGTCAGTGAGAGAGAGAGAGTCAGTCAGTGAGAGAGAGTGAGAGAGTCCGTCAGTGAGAGAGAGAGAGTCAGAGTCAGTCAGTGAGAGAGAGAGTCGGAGAGTCAGTCAGTGAGAGAGAGAGAGAGAGAGTCAGACGGTGAGAGAGTGAGAGAGTCAGTCAGTGAGTGAGAGAGTTAGTCAGTCAGTGAGAGAGTCAGTCAGTCAGTGAGAGAGTCAGTCAGTCAGTCAATGAGAGAGAGAGTGAGAGAGTCAGTCAGTTAGTCAGTTAGTCAGTCTGCCAGCCAGTCAGTGAGAGAGTGAGAGAGTCAGTCAGTCAGTCAGTGAGAGAGTCAGTCAGTCAGAGAGAGAGTCAGTCAGTCAGTGAGAGACAGAGTGAGAGAGTCAGTCAGAGAGTCAGTGAGAGTCAGTCAGTCAGTCAGTCAGTGAGAGAGTGAGAGTCAGTCAGTCAGTCAGTGAGAGAGAGATTGAGAGTCAGTCAGTCAGTCAGAGAGAGAGAGTGAGAGAGTCAGTCAGTCAGTGAGAGAGAGAGTGAGAGAGTCAGTCAGTGAGAGAGTCAGTCAGTCAGGGAGTCAGTCAGTCAGTGAGAGAGTCAGTCAGTCAGTCAGAGAGTCAGTCAGTCAGAGAGAGCGTGAGAGAGTCAGTCAGTCAGAGAGTCAGTCAGTGAGAGCGTGAGTCAGTCAGTCAGTCAGTGAGAGAGAGATTGAGAGAGTCAGTCAGTCAGAGAGAGAGAGAGAGAGTGAGAGTCAGTCAGTCAGTGAGAGAGAGAGTGAGAGAGTCAGTCAGTCAGTGAGAGAGAGAGTGAGAGAGTCAGTCAGTCAGTCAGTCAGTGAGAGAGTCAGTCAGTCAGTGAGTGAGTCAGTCAGTCAGTGAGAGAGTCAGTCAGTCAGTCAGAGAGAGAGAGGGTGAGAGAGTCAGTCAGTCAGTCAGAGAGTCAGTGAGAGAGTCAGTCAGTCAGTCAGTGAGAGGAGAGCCTGCGGATCATTGGGAGAGAGCCCGGTAGGTTCAGGCACCTGCTGCACGGTATGCATAGAAACTGGGGAAGTGGAGAGGGAAGGGGGCCTGTGCATCCTCAGCAGACAGCCAGGCGGATAAATGCACCTGCTGCATGGTATGCAGCGATTGATGGTGGGAGGGGGGGAGGGGGATGGTAGCCCGTGCGTCCTCAGCAGTTAGCCAAGTGGGTTAACGCGCCCGCAGCACGGCACACAGGGATACTGGGGAGGAGGGGAGGGAGGAAAGCCTGCGGATCAGCACATTCGCAGGGGGGTTCATGCACCTACTACGGAAGTGCGTGTTGTTCAGCTGCTGCCCAGACTCTCCGCTCTGCACTATGGCACGAGGGATACGCACTGGGGAAGAGGAGAGACTGGAGCGGGTAGCCCGGATGGTTAAAGGCTGTTGTCAGGTCTCGTGTTTTCAGTGTTGTGTTACACAGTGGTGTGGTGTGTGTTATGCTGTGCCGAGATACATCATGGTACATGGGCGGATTACCAAATGCTAAGGTAGCTCTAGGGATAAGCGCCTGCTCCTGAGAACTGTGGGTAAAGTGCAGGTTACAACCGCTAACCCGAATGGACTGCATGGCTCTTCATCTTTCTGAGGCTGATTAAACGAGTACACTTCGCTTGGGGGCAAGAATTCTGATTTATCAGTGGGCCGAGTTTATGTCCTCAGCTAAATAATAGGCCATGTCATTTATTGGCACAGAAGGGAGACCAAGCTCTCTTTCATTTGGCTGAGTGGGTGCCTGGATTTGAAGGGACTGCTCCTCTGCAGGGCCTTATGCATACTACAGAGGAGCGTGTTGTTCAGCTGCTGCCCAGACTCTCCGCTCTGCACTATGGCACGAGGGATACGCACTGGGGAAGAGGAGAGACTGGAGCGGGTAGCCCGGATGGTTAAAGGCTGTTGTCAGGTCACGTGTTTTCAGTGTTGTGTTACACAGTGGTGTGGTGTGTGTTATGCTGTGCTGAGCTACGTCATGGTACGTGGGCGGATTAACAAATGCTAAGGTAGCTCTAGGGTTGAGCGCCTGCTCCTGAGAACTGTGGGTAAAGTGCAGGTTACAACCGCTAACCCGGACGGACTGCATGGCTCTTCATCTTTCTGAGGCTGATTAAACGAGTTCAGTTCGCTTGGGGGCAAGAATTCTGATTTATCAGTGGGCCGAGTTTATGTACTTAGCTAAATAATAGGCCATGTCATTTATTGGCACAGAAGGGAGACCAAGCCCCCTTTCATTTGGCTGAGTGGGTGCCTGGATTTAAAGGGACTGCTCCTCCGCAGGGCCTTATGCAAACAAAAAATGCAAATAGAAGAGGAGGGAACACAGACGAGGAAGACTATGGTTATAAAAAGGACACATATCTATTCAGGAGCCCCTGGGGCCTGATGTGCATGGGCTGCTGGGTACCTTGGCATGGGGGCACCGTGCGATGCCACCATCTCATGGTGTTGCTTCTTCCTCATGGCATCAAGACATTGCATCTGTGTTTTTTTCCTGTAAAATCAAGGCCTGGTCCAGGAGGGGCCCTGCCCTAAGATGCTTTCAGTATAAAAAGAAAGAGCGCCAAGAAAACAATAGTACACACTCCACCGACAGAAGCGCTATCTTTTCAAAATGATGATTACATTTAAGACAGGAGAGACGGGTCTTAGGTATCGGACACGGTGCCTGCTGGTTTTCATGTGTCCGTGCAGCTGGCGCAGAGGTGCCCGATTTGCCCTAATGCCCACTGCGCTGTGGTAGCTGCCCCCTACCCTTCCACCCCTCTGTGCAAGGAGTCTGCACATTTTAAGTGCCTGGTCCTGTCTCTGCCTGCACAGCGCCTGCACACCAGATGAACCTGCAGACATGGAACTGGTGAGAGAGCGAGGCGGGTTAAGGCCTGCTGCAGAGAACTGTGTGCGAGTGGTGCGCTCGCTGTAAGGAATGTAAGGAATGCAGCTGCCACCCTGCGCCGCTGCTCGCTCCCGAGACCAAAACGCCGTGGGAGTGAACATTTGAAGAAGAGGTGGGACATGCACCCGCCTTTGGCCATTTGCGTGCTTTCATTATTGAAAGCCACACGCAAAGGCCAATCAAATGTGTGGGCGGAGTCACACCCACATGCAGAAGTTTGGAGTGCTCACAAGAAGCCTCCCATAGAGCAGCGCATGCGCGCTGCGCTAGGCTCGACCTAAAAAGGGGACCGCAAAATGGTTGGACCAGGTAAGTAAACAAAAAATGTCAACTGAAAAGGGTTTCTATACCAGTTCTATGAACATCTGCTAGGAAGCACTAGTACTGTTGTGTTTCAATTGAATGCAATGGTTATAGTTTTTCACATTTAACTTTTTTATTTTTAAGCATGTGGCTGCTCCATTTAAGTGATAGCATGTTTTCATTTTTTTCTTTATTATTTAGGGATACAACTGCTTTATTATGTAGGGATACAACGAAATACTTTTTAAAATACTTTTTAAATTATAATCATCACACCAGTTTGCCAAGCGGAGGCATATTCGCTTTTCCAACATTTGTATGTGTTTGGTTCCTCTGTTGTTTTCCAGGGAGCGCTCCTTTGCCTGACAGTCACAAGTCTTGAAGGCAATGCAGCGCTAGGATGGAGGGATATGTAGGTATAAATTTCCATATGCATTGGTACTTACTGACAGTGAACCTACCTGGGTAGCATCAAAACACTCTATATTGTATTGAGAAAGCAGTTGTAGTTCATGCAGCGTATAATGGAATGATTTGAGATCAATAATAATTTGAGAGAGGTAGAATATTGTGAGTTTGTGGTTGGGCTCATAAAAGAGAGAAGCTAGTAGGTCATTTATCAATGATTAATGAGGTGCATCTTTCAGAATATATGCACTAGGCTTGCTTCCTGATGTTTGTTATTTGCAATTATTGCTTTCCTTTCCGGCCATAACGTGGCTTCTTCTGTTAGATTGTCCTCCAGGTATGGCTATCTTTTAAGCCAGGTAGGCTGGAGAGTTCATTGTGATCGGTACTGTGTTGTAGCTGATGCAGCATGTCTTGTAGATGATGCAAGCCTACAGAGATAGCCAAAGTATATTCATCAATATAATAATAAGGTGCTTCTGTTTTTCAGCCCTTTGATCAGTGGGGTGATGTTTAGGATATCCTTCCGTGGGGCCAATGTTGACACACTGTTGCCAGTGGCAAAGGCTCAACCTCCATGTAGGAGTGAGAGGATCAAGGTTTGGGTGGTGGCTCTGAAGTCATATTCTGTGAAGTAGAATTTTATTCTGCTTAGAAGTGCACCACGTATCTTGATTTATTTTGCCAGGTGTGTTTAGAAGGGCAGTTTTCTATTGAGGTTGAATCTAAGCGACTTAGCATCTTTGGAAGTTTGGGTTATAAGTCCTCCCACCTTCATTTCAGAGAGCCATTGCTAGATATGAACTTTTCTGATGTTGTGTGCAATGAGAACAAGGCAGTCACTGAGACAATGGAAACACCTTAACGGTGGATATTTTCAAGTTGAGTTAAATGCGAGTGGAATATTAGTGGACTTTGATTCTGTGACTTGCATGAAGAACTCTACTAAGTTCCATATCGAAGTTGAATAAAACAAGGGGCAATAACTTTGAGGTACTCCCGGGTACAATTGGAAACCACTAGTTTGGAGATGTTCATTTGGACGAGTTTGTGACTGTGGAAAAAAATTGTAGGTAAACCACTGATGAATCAGGCAGAATCCATTTATGAATCTGTGAAGTATTACAACAAGAATACTACTTCACGTACTCTTAAATACCTAAAATGGGAAAATATTTGAATATTTTGGGAATATTCATATTTAATTGAAACTAATGGAAATAAGTGTACCTTCTTTCCGCTTTTACTGATAGGGAGTTGAACATTTTGGGGTCCATTTAAGTTATGTATGAATATGTCAAGAAGAACTCATGTGGTACTACTTCACATACTCACAAATGCCTTTGTGTATCTTCCCCATATTGTCTGCAAATCCAATGCAGGATGATAGAATATTGATGAGAACTTGATGGCCAATTGTCTAGAAGACAGTGAAGTGATTAAAAAGAAAATAAGACAGGGATCACTCATTATAGTTGATGAGAGTGGCAGTGACCACTACTTGAATGGTCGTCATTTCAATGCTGCAGCACGGTCTGAAGCTGTACTGGTAGATGTGTATGAGATGACTGCTGTTGTACTGGTAGACGTGTATGAGATGGCTGCTGTTGTACTGCTAGATGTGTATGAGATGGCTGCTGTTGTACTGGTAGACTTGTATGAGATGACTGCTGTTGTACTGGTAGACGTGTATGAGATGACTGCTGCTTTACTGGTAGGCATGTATGAGATGACTACTGATTTACTGATAGACGTGTATGAGATGATTGCTGTTGTACTGGTAGACGTGTATGAGATGGCTGCTGTTGTACTGGTAGACTTGTATGAGATGTCTGCTGTTGTACTGGTAGACGTGTATGAGATGGCTGCTGTTGTACTGGTAGATGTGTATGAGATGGCTGCTGTTGTACTGGTAGATGTGTATGAGATGACTGCTGTTGTACTGGTAGATGTGTATGAGATGGCTGCTGTTGTACTGGTAGATGTGTATGAGATGGCTGCTGTTGTACTGGTAGATGTGTATGAGATGGCTGCTGTTGTACTGGTAGACATGTATGAGATGGCTGCTGTTGTACTGGTAGACGTGTATGAGATGGCTGCTGTTGTACTGCTAGATGTGTATGAGATAACTGCTGTTGTACTGGTAGACGTGTATGAGATGACTGCTGCTTTACTGGTAGACATGTATGAGATGACTACTGATTTACTGATAGACGTGTATGAGATGATTGCTGTTGATTAGAGACGTCTTTTTCATTTACCTTTCCAAAGGATTGGTAGGCTTGTGATGGATTGATTGTTTGCGAAATTATCTGTCTTGTGGGTTACCTTCTCTAGAAAGGGAAGGATCTGTTCTGCTTTGAGTCCATCTGAGAAACTTCCTTGAGTTGATGAAGTTTGGAGGAGTCGACTGAGTCAACGTAGGGGTGTAGAATACTCTGGGGCAGATCTACAAGAAACTAACGCAGCGCGGTGCCGCAAGTCATTTTGCTGTGCCGCGCTGCGTTAGTTTCGAAGCACAGGGATGCAACATATTTACAACAATATGTTGCATCTCTGTGCTTCGTCCTGCGCTGGCGCACAAACTGCTGTCATGTGCCGGCGCAGGCACCCTTGCACCATGGTGCAAGGATGCCTCATGTCGTGGGAGATTAGTTTTTGTGCAGGAAGGGGCACCTTCCTGCACAAAAACAATCAATTGAGGTGATTTCCTCTTCCAATGTGTTCTGTAGAATGCAGCACGCATTGAAAGAGGAAAAAAACGAGGAGAAATGGAAAAATGTCTCCTCGTTGCCCCTCGCTACGCCACCCCTAGGGTGGCGTAGCATTCTGACACATTTCCAGATTTACGATTTCTCGGAAATCTGAAAATGCATCAGTGGACATGGGTGTTGCGTGGGAACACCCACAGCAACACCCATGTCACGCCCCTAACACGCAAAGTGTTGCGTGAACAGGGGCGATATTTACAAGCACAGGTTAAGTCACGCAGAATGACTTTACCTGTTCTTGTAAATATCACTTAGCAGGCTGCGCCACTGGTGCGTCACGCAACGTGATGCACCGGCGGCGCAAGGGGCTTGTAAATCTGCCCCTCTGTGTGTGAGACAGAATAAGGAGGGACATTATTATCCACATATAGTTACTGTGAGGCCACACTATTATAATTATAAGTGGGTGGGACATTATATTAATCATATAATTGTGTGGTCCAACTCTATCTCATATACCCCCAGGCTTCCATAAGACTGTGCATAGACCTCAGATGTGGACAATAATCTGTGCCATTCTCAGGGCAAATTGTGCAGAACAGGAACCGATGGACGTTCTTATGGGCATACTCCCTATCACAAGAGCTTAGACAGATATAATAGTGGCACAAAACATCTGATGTACATTCCACTGACACACAAATAATGATGGGCATATACTTTGGCACTGTAATACCGGTATTCAGTACATCTACAGAGAAGATAAATGACGGTCAATATTTCTCCCATGCCACAGTATTTCAGATATATCTCCTGTAAAAAAAAATCCCAAAGAAGAACAGATGTAGCCTTAATTTTCATTAGGTGTCTGGTTCAGTCACGTTCCTAATTTACAGGTTTTGGTTCATTCAACCTAGTCTGCCCACCCATTTTTAAAGAAATCACCATGCAAGTGATTGTTTTTTTGTATCATTTTATATATAATAATATATATTTATAAATATATCCATATATTTTTATAAATATCTAGATAGACAGATAATCTTACTGTCTTGTGTTTTTTCTTCATGCACAATATGTTGCAGGAGTCCAGCTTCTAGGCAAAGAGTACAAAAACGAGCTCAAAGAAATAAAAGACACAGAAATAATCATCAGCATACAGTAAATCAGTTATGGAAATAAAAATTATAGGCATTCATGACTGAAATGGGGGAACTGCATAGAGCCCAAAATAAAGAAGAGAAGACATTCTTGGCATGTGGGTGAGTGAAATGTGGTGCAAAATGTTACATTATAAAGGATAAAGTAGCATGGTCTCAACACCATTCTCATTTGCACCTGCTTGCCAATGCTTGTTTCCGTTGGCATTTTAAAAATCCAAAAACAATTGATAATGGCTGCCATTGCCTCACAATGCATACGCACACATGCTTCGTGACACCAGCAACTTTCTTGTTATTTCTCATAACGAAATGCCACATGTATGGGTGGCAATCATACAATGTTTTTTCTTTATAAGAAAAATCATCCCACGATGGCCACTGGTTCATCACCATGCATGCACATACACAGGTGACCATCTTGGAATGCTTTGTCTCAAGGAAAAAGCATTCCACGATGGCCACTTGTGCCTGTGCCTTGATCCAGGTAGTGAACTCGAGCTTGACCCTGTGAATTAGTAGTTTGTGTCACTACTTCTTCAACGGCAGTATTCACTCTCTTCGTGTGGGATGCTTGTATCAAATGTGGCAAACCTCTACACTTCACAGCAGTATTCGCCACCAAGATCACTGGGACACAGGACTTTACATCGAGGCTCCAAACTGTTTTTACAAATATGTTTCTTCACCACGACCCAATCACCAGGCTGTAGGTCATGGCAGGGTTCTTCACGTGAAGAAGGTGCAGCCATGGTGAGAGACAGAGCTTATCAAATCAGACAAATTTGTCCCCCATTAAGACTTTAGAGGAGACAAGCTTGTTTTTTGGGCATGCTCCTCATACACAGCAAAACTAAGGGAAGGGCATCGGGTCATTTCAGTGCGCACACACCTTAGTCAACTTTGCTTTACGGGTTCCTTGGCCCTACATTCCTGATTCTTCTGGGTGATATCCACAATGTAATTTCTGCTCCACTTTCAGTGCCATGTTTAGGACTCTCATGATCTCAATTTTAAAATCTGACTCTAAATAAGTTGGCAAACCACATATAGAGATCAATTGCCTTAGTATAACTTGGCTGCAGTCAGTGAGTTGCACAAGCAGGTTGGGTAAATGGCAGTCAATTACTAAAATATAACTCAGATTGTTATAAGGGGCAGGTCTAAAAAATGTAACTGCAATCTTGTGAAGGGACCTCCTAACTTTCCTATCCATTTGTCCTCCTACCGATGTTCACCTGCTGTCAGGGGCACATCTCTGACATAGTGTCCCTATAATTTTCCTGAAATGCGGATAAAACCAATACCTTTTAACTGACAACATATCACCACGTCCCACATAAGTAGGCCAATGAATTTATCTTGCCATCTGCAACAAAATAGAATCAGGTAGTACAAATCTTTCATCATCTCACATCCAAATTCAAATCTCAATATTGTATTTTGAACATCCTGCTTTCTCTCATTTTTTCTTTTCATTCTCTGACACTATATTTTGCAATACCTGCAACTACTCAAGTGATCAAGCTGATTTGTTTCACATTTATCATTTAATTCTAATGTACCAGACACAAAAGCACAGTACTTCACTGCCTCATCCTCAAAATTATTGATTACTGAAGATATGTCGTCTCTGTGAGAAGTTGGCCTGGCATATGCTGTCCACTAATTATAGTGGGCACCTTGCACCAGTCCAAACAACCCCTTATTGGAGATAGGTTAAAGACAACCTTTATTGAAAGCTATCCTAGTGGTAGCTATGGAGAGCAGCCTTCAGGCTAAGTCTTGAAGGAATGTAAAGCAGCTTGTTTTACCAGTCTATAATCTCTTGAGTGACCAAATGAAAGAGGACCACACCAGGTATATATTCAAAATATATGTATTTATTACTAAACACACCCCTCTAGTCTCTTTATGAGGCTAGAGTTCGAAGTACATACGTTACGAGTTAGTTATCTACAGTAATAGCACAAATACACGTTTGAGCCCCAGGGGCGTACCAAACCATATACCAATAAAGTGGTATAAGAACCACGACTGAGCTAGACACAAGGCCTAGAGCCTGTAGAAGTGCTTGGACCACAAGGAACCACCCAAGGCAGTGACACAGGGGACCCACGGGGGACGCGTGCAGTGTATGAACACAGCCGCGAACCACCGTTAACTTCTATGGGGAAAGTCGCGATTAGAATTTAAAAGAAAAGGGACACTTAGAGGAGGACTTGGAGCAAACCCTTTGAGAACTAGGCTGTTCTAGAGTCAATACCCACGGGAGCACCGGAGTACTCGAGTTACCTCACCCAGGGGAGCCGGGTGCATAGGTGTCTTTCGGGGTCGGGTTTCGTCGTCGCTTTCAATGGCGATCTGCTGCAAAGTGCTGCTGGCGGCCAAGTCGAAAGTGTTCGGGTGGATCCAAAGGTGGATCGAAGATCTGAAGAACCTGAAAGCAGAGGGGACAGATTCTGGGTCACTAGCCAGTGACCAGGAAGGCGATGAGCAGATGCCCACCGATGTCGAGTGCTTCAGGTAGGTTGACGGTCGTCTTGACTCTTCAGCCACGAGGTCCAGGAGGCGTCGACGACAACCAGGAGCTGGATTCGAGCTGTCCCACAACGTCTGTCGATTGCAGGGGTGTCAGCGACCGGATTGGACCCAACAAGCCTTGGCAACGGCAAGTCTCGTGGAAATGGAAGAAGGACGATGTTGCAGACCAGCAAGGTCTGGGGGACTCACCCAGCAAGGATAAGTCAGGGCACACCTGGAGCAACCAGGGAGCCCAAGCAAAAAAAGATTGGCCTTCGTGAGGGCCTACTAGCCAACAGACTAGCGACCGCGAAGGAGCCTCGAGACGGTGCACGTGGAGCTGGCTCACAGGACACTCGTGGAGTGGAGGCCAGTGATCTTCGGTGCAGTTGGTGCTGGAGGCTGGGGCTACTCGGAGCCCAAAGTACGACTTTGTGGGAGACCCAGAAGAGGATGCACTTGCAAATGCAATTGGTGTCCAGGGGTCACGGTTCCACATTACCCACGACAGCTACGGGCCTCAGCTTTGCTGGGGACTCAGGGCAGCCTCGGGAAAGTCTGGAAATCCACCTCTGGTGATGCAAAGACTTCAGCGTCCGATGGGAGCTTCAGCGATGCAGACCGAACAATTGCTTCTTTGGTGCCTGCCAAGCAGGGGAGTCACTCCTTGACCCCAAGGGAGATTCTTCAGTCCTCTAATCTTAAAGTAGAGAGTCGAAGGTCCAGGATTCTGTGTCAGAGTTTCGTCCAGGTAAATCTAAAGTCCTAAGGACTGGGTTCCCCTACTTATACTAAGGTAGGGGTTGGACATACTCTGTGGCCCCACCTATGGGAGGGCCAGGGCAGAGGGGTGGTTACACCCCTTTCCCTTTGTCCAGTTTCTCACCAGAGCAGGGGCTGGAAGCCCCTGAGCCGGTTTGAACTGGGGTATGCACAGGGACACCAAATGTGCCTCCAGTGCAGGACTTCAAAGCACCAGAGAGTGCTCCCGCCCAGCCCCAATACACACTATCCTGTCTGGGGAGGTGGTCACACCTCCCTGGGACAGGCAACCTATTGTCCAGGCCTCCCCTGCCGGAGTTTCGGTCAGCAGCAGGAGTCCAGACTCGTGTCTGTGGCAGCAGCATCCATTTTGTGATGCCAGGGCTCTGGAAAGTCAGTACCGGGCATACCGGTGTGTACATGTCTTTCCTCTAGAAGGGTGGAATGCTACCCCCGCCACCAGAACTGGCGGAGGGGTAGTATTCCAAGATGTTTGACACCAAACACGACATGTTTCCGTGCAGCCATCCCAAAGTTAGCATTTAACGCGAGGTTATAATGCGCTTAAGAGTATATGGTCAGGCTGCACTACAAACAGCATCAGAGAAGGGTCTCCGAACGCTGCAGAGGGGCCCTGCTCATGCAGGGGCACCCTCTCACATAGGAACCACGCACTCTGCCTTCAGGATTGATAAGGCCTGCCATAGGAGTGACTTATAGGTTTATATGTGTGTATGTATATAGTGATATAGGTAGCCTATATCACAGTAAGGGGTGCATGCACCACCTTACCCAGGCTGCAGTAGCAGACCTGTGGTGTCAGTTTGGATGGCCTTCCAGGGGTGGCACAATACATGCTGCAGCCCCTGGTAGGCCTCTGAGGTACCTATGCCCTGGGTACATAGTATACCATATACTAGGGACTTATAAGGGCACTCCAGATTCCAATCAGAGATGTGCCTAAGGCACATGGAAACCATTTTAAAGAGGAAGCAGCTAGGCTGGGGTTCTGATTAGCAGGGCCCCAGCCAGACTAAGGTCGAAAAACAGTGAAGCATCAGCAAAAAGTGGGGGTACCCATGTGAAGCAGATCCTACTCTCCTACACAACCCCCCCAAACGTAGGGACATTAAACTAACCTTGCCCAGTTAAGTCTTCATGTTCTAAGTGGAAGTACCTAGAGAGTCCATCTGCATTGGCATGGTTACTCCCAGGTCTATGTTCCACTGTGAAGTCCATCCCCTGTAGGGAAATGGACCACCTAAGCAGTTTGGGGTTTTCACCCTTCATTTGTTTTAGCCAGAAGAGGGGCTTATGGTCTGTTTGAACAAGGAAGTGAGTACCAAACAAGTATGGCCTCAACTTCTTCAGAGCCCAGACCACAGCAAAGGCCTCCTCTCAATGGCTGACCAACGTTTCTCTCTAGGGGTCAGCCTTCTGCTAATGAAAGCTACTGGCTGATCCTGACCTTCATCATTCAATTGTGACAGTACAGCCCCTACCCCCAATTCAGATGCATCAGTTTGAACAATGAACTTCTTGGAGTAATCAGGACTCTGTAGAATGGGAGCAGTGCACATGGCCTGCTTCAGGTCATCAAATGCCTTTTGACAGCTAACTGTCCACTGAACCTTTTTGGGCATTTTCTTGGAAGTTAAGTCATTCAGGGGTGTCACTATTGATCCATACCCCTTGACAAATCTCCTATAGTACCCAGTCAGGCCTAAGAAGGCTCTCACCTGAGTCTGGGTAGTTGGAGCAGTCCAGTCCATGATGGTCTGGATCTTGCTCTGCAGTGGTTGAACCTGTCCTCCACCCACAAGGTGGCCCAGGTACACAACCTGACTCTGCCCTATCTGGCACTTGGTGGCCTTGATAGTCAGGCCTGCTTTCTGCAGGGCCTGTAAAACATTTCTGAGGTGGACCAGGTGATCCTCCCAGGTGGAGCTAAAGACAGCAATATCATCTAGATATGCTGCACTATAGGCTTCCAGACCTGTAAGGACTGTATTCACCAACCTCTGAAAAGTGGCAGGTGCATTCTTCAGACCAAAGGGCATCACCACAAATTGATAATGCCCACTAGGGGTTGAGAATGCTGTCTTTGGCTTTGCATCATCAGCTAGTCTGATCTGCCAGTAGCCAGCTGTCAGGTCAAATGTGCTTAGACACTTGGCTGAGGCCAAAGTGTCTATTAGCTCATCTGCCCTTGGTATTGGATGGGCATCAGTCCTAGTGACTGCATTGAGACCCCTGTAGTCCACACAAAACCTCATCTCTCTTTTCCCACCATTGGTGTGAGGTTTTGGCACAAGGACCACTGGACTAGCCCAAGGGCTATCTGAGGGTTCAATAACTCCCAAATCCAACATCTTCTGGACTTCTGTCCTGATACAGTCCCTGACATGGTCAGGTTGCCTATAAATCTTATTTTTAATAGGCAGACTGTCCCCAGTGTCCACTTCATGAGTGCACCAGGTAGTCTGACTGGGTGTCAGTGAGAATATGTGTCTGAACTGATTGAGCACCTGTCTGCAATCAGTCTGCTGCTGGGTAGTGAGGCTGCCTGCCAAGGCTACACCATCCACTGACCCATCACCAGGGTTCTGTGAGAGCAGGTCAGGGAGTGGGTCACTCTCTTCCTCCTGTCCCTCATCAGTAGCCATGAGCAAGCCCATGTCTGCCCTGTCCACATATGGTTTTAACCTGTTGACATGGAGAACCCTGTGGGGACTCCTGGGTGTTCCTAGGTCTATTAAGTAGGTAACCTCACCCTTCTGTTCAACAATGGTATGGGGTCCACTCCATTTGTCTTGGAGAGCTGCTGTGGCCACTGGCTCCAACACCCACACCTTCTGTCCTGGCTGGTAAACAGTCAGTACAGCCTTTGGTCATGCCAGGCCTTTTGAAGTTCCTGGCTAGCCTCAAGGTTTTTAGTTGCCTTTTTCATATACTCAGCCATCCGGGAGCGGAGACCAAGTACGTAGTCCACTATGTCTTGCTTTGGGGGCTTGAGAGGTAACTCCCATCCTTCCTTCACCAAGCACAGTGGACCCCTGACAGGGTGACCAAACAAAAGTTCAAAAGGGCTGTAGCCAACCCCCTTTGAGGCACCTCCCTGTACGCAAATAAAAGGCAGGGCAAGAGTATGTCCCATCTTCGCCTAAGCTTTTCTGGGAGCCCTTTAATCATGCCCTTCAAGGTTTTGTTGAATCTCTCAACTAAACCATTGCATTGTGGGTGATAGGGTGTGGTGAACTTGTAAGTCACTCCACACTCCTTCCACATTGCTTTTAAGTATCCAGACAAAAAGTTGGCACCCCTGTCTGATACAACCTCCTTAGGGAAGCCCACTCTTGAGAAAATTCCCAGGAGGGCCCTTGCCACCACAGGTGCTGCAGTGGTCCTAAGGGGAATAGCCTCTGGGTACCTGGTGGCATGATCCACTACCACCAGGATAAACCTGTGCCCAGATGCTGTTTGGGGATCCATGGGACCAACAATGTCAATCCCCACCCTTTCAAAGGGAACCCCCACCACAGGGAGTGGTATCAGGGGGGCCTTTGTAGTGCCACCTGCCTTGCCACTGGCCTGGCAGGTTACACAGGAGCGACAAAACTCCTTGGTGTCTTCAGACATGTGGGGCCAGTGAAAGTGAGGGACAATTCTGTCCCAAGTCTTGTTCTGGCCCAGGTGACCTGCTAAGGGAATATCATGGGCTAGGGTCAATAGGAAGCCCCTGAACTTCAAAGGTATAACCAACCTCCTGGTAGCACCAGGCTTGGTGTCTCTACACTCTGAGTACAAGAGTCCATCATCCCAATACACAGTATGGGGACCACTAGCTTTCCCAGCAGCCTCAGCAGCAGCTTGCTGTCTGAGGGGTTCAAGAGAGGGGCAGCTCTGCTGCTCCTGGCTCAGATCTGCCCTGGAAGGTCCCCCTGTCCCCAAGAACTCAACCTGTTCAGGTTCAAGCTCCTCTGGGACAGTTCCTTCCTCAGGACTGAGATCATCCCCCTCAAGGGACTGATCTTCCTTCTGAGCCAAGGGGGAAGGCACTGCCTTTACCCTACTACTCCTCTTCTTGGAGGGCACTTGGTCCATTATTCCAGAATCCAAGGCATGTTCAGTGCTAGACATTTTGGCTTGTGACCTGGTCACAGCAAACACATCTGCAGGGATCCCCAGCATTTCTGCATGGGTCCTGAGCTCCACTTCTGCCCAAGCTGAAGTTTCTAAGTCATTGCCAAGCAAGCATTCAACGGGTAGGTCTGCACTTACCACAACCTTCTTAAGGCCAGTTACCCCTCCCCAGGAGAAGTTAACAACTGCCAGAGTATGGTCTGTTCTGACGTTGCTAGCATTGGTCACTTGGTACATTTCACCAAGTATTATCTGCCCAGGATTCACAAGGTCTTGTGTCACCATGGTGACACTTGCCCCTGTGTCCCTAAATGCCAAAGCCTCTCTTCCATTGATTAAAGGCTGTTGTCTGTACTTGCCCAGATTACTGGGACTCACAGAGGAGGTCATATCCATGCCTCCATCACAGACTAGGACAGCCTGAGTGAGTTCTCTGACTAGGTCAGAGCTCATCTCTTTACCCAGGGTCAACCCTACTAAACCCTTGGCTTGTGTAGTCCCACCACCAACTGTAACTGCACTAGGGGGAGCAGGTGCCTTAGGGGCATTGGTGGGGGCTGGAGTCGAGTCTTTGGACTTGGTGCAATCACTGGTCCAGTGGGTCTTTTGCTTACAGACCTTGCACCATGGTTTTCTTTGGCTTTTCCCTTTGGTAGACTGTGAATCCCCACCTGAAGAAGATTTTTGGGGGCCTTGTGAAGACTTTTGATCTTTACCCTTCTCCCCACCCTTATCAGAGGTTTTTGAATCTTGCTTCTTAGGGTCACCACCTTGGTTCTGTACCTTCTGCTTCACCCTGGTTCTGACCCATTTGTCTGCCTTCTTTCCCAATTCTTGGGGAGAGGTCAGATCAGAGTCTACCAGGTGCTGATGCAACAGCTGATTTTGACAGTTATTAAGAATCTGCTCCCTCATTATCAGATTGTACAATCCTGTGAAGTCACATACCTTACTGCCCAATAACCAACCTTCCAGAGCCTTGGCAGAACAATCAACAAAGTCCACCCAGTCTTGAGTCTGTGCTTTTGGGTATCCCTGAACTTTAACCTGTATTGTTCAGTGGTTAGGCCAAACCCATCAATTAGAGCACTCTTCAAGACTTTGTAATTATCAGCATCCTCCTCTCTAACAGTGAGGAGCTTGTCTCTACCTTTGTCTGCAAAGGAGAGCCACAAGATTGCTGCCCACTGCTCCTGAGGGACCCTCTGTACTTTACAGGCCCTCTCTAGAGCAGTTATCCATTTGTGGATGTCATCCCCACTCTGGTAGGGAGGGACAATCTTGCTCAGGTTTCTATGGTCATAAGACCTTTCCCTATCTTTGGGGAAACTGTTGCCACCATGGGACTCTAGTCCCAACTTTTGTCTCTCTCTATAGAGATCTAGGGACTCCCTGTCTATAGCCAATTGCTGTTTCCTGAGTTCAAGCTGAGTTTGCTCATATTGAATCAGTCTCTTTCTCCTCTCATGAGAGGATTCCCTCCTATGAGAGGAGACAGAGGTCCCTATTGAGGTGTCAGAGTGGTTAGACTCCTGAGAAGGAGACCTAGACCTTCTGGGCACACTCAGAACTCTTCCTGGGGGGACAAAGGGGAGGTCATTCTGATCCTCTCCCTCCTCCTCCTCCACAGGAGGAATTGGGTTTTCCAGGACAAGGTCATTTTCACCTTCCTGGCCAGTTTCAGAGGGGGGCCTGGGTTTCTTCACCCCTGGCCCCTTCCTCATCTTCTGCCCCACCCTCCTTGCCTACCCCTTCAGACCCTAGGGGCCTGCTGAGATCATCAGCTAGTAACACCTCCCTGAGGTGTTGGGTGCTGGCACTTTTGCCTGCCTTCAACTTCCTAGTATTGCATAATGCTCTCAATTCCAAGAATGGGAGTTTATCATACTTGGAGGGAAGAAGCCCACTGGCTTCTGGCAAGGACTCACTGGGTCCTGGCTTTGAAGACATTACTAGTGAGGTGTGGTGTATGCACTACCTACTCTAGTGTGGCCTACTAAACTCTCTTGAGTTGTAGAAAGGGTGTGCTGTCCCTTAACACACAACTCTAAGTTCAGTAGAACTTACTGTATTACTAAGCTTGATTTATATGTACCTTAGGTACCCTTAGTGGTTTTCAGTTGATCAATTCAATTGAGATTATCTGGTAAAACAATAGCAAGCTGGAATCCCACACGCTGCACACCAATGTGAGAAGTTGGCCTGGCATATGCTGTCCACTAATTATAGTGGGCACCTTGCACCAGTCCAAACAACCCCTTATTGGAGATAGGTTAAAGACAACCTTTATTGAAAGCTGTCCTAGTGGTAGCTATGGAGAGCAGCCTTCAGGCTAAGTCTTGAAGGAATGTAAAGCAGCTTGTTTTACCAGTCTATAATCTCTTGAGTGACCAAAACACACCCCTCTAGTCTCTTTATGAGGCTAGAGTTCGAAGTACATACGTTACGAGTTAGTTATCTACAGTAATAGCACAAATACACGTTTGAGCCCCAGGGGCGTACCAAACCATATACCAATATAGTGGTATAAGAACCACGACTGAGCTAGACACAAGGCCTAGAGCCTGTAGAAGTGCTTGGACCACAAGGAACCACCCAAGGCAGTGACACAGGGGACCCACGGGGGACGCGTGCAGTGTATGAACACAGCCGCGAACCACCGTTAACTTCTATGGGGAAAGTCGCGATTAGAATTTAAAAGAAAAGGGACACTTAGAGGAGGACTTGGAGCAAACCCTTTGAGAACTAGGCTGTTCTAGTGTCAATACCCACGGGAGCACCGGAGTACTCGAGTTACCTCACCCAGGGGAGCCGGGTGCATAGGTGTCTTTCGGGGTCGGGTTTCGTCGTCGCTTTCAATGGCGATCTGCTGCAAAGTGCTGCTGGCGGCCAAGTCGAAAGTGTTCGGGTGGATCCAAAGGTGGATCGAAGATCTGAAGAATCTGAAAGCAGAGGGGACAGAGTCTGGGTCACTAGCCAGTGACCAGGAAGGCGATGAGCAGATGCCCACCGATGTCGAGTGCTTCAGGTAGGTTGACGGTCGTCTTGACTCTTCAGCCACGAGGTCCAGGAGGCGTCGACGACAACCAGGAGCTGGATTCGAGCTGTCCCACAACGTTTGTCGATTGCAGGGGTATCGGCGACCGGATTGGACCCAACAAGCCTTAGCAACGGCAAGTCTCGTGGATATGGAAGAAGGACGATGTTGCAGACCAGCAAGGTCTGGGGGACTCACCCAGCGAGGATAAGTCAGGGCACACCTGGAGCAACCAGGGAGCCCAAGCAGAAAAAGATTGGCCTTCGTGAGGGCCTACTAGCCAACGGACTAGCGACCGCGAAGGAGCCTCGAGATGGTGCACGTGGAGCTGGCTCACAGGACACTCGTGGAGTGGAGGCCAGTGATCTTCAGTGCAGTTGGTGCTGGAGGCTGGGGCTACTCGGAGCCCAAAGCACGACTTCATGGGAGACCCAGAAGAGGATGCACTTGCAAATGCGATCGGTGTCCAGGGGTCACGGTTCCACGTTACCCACGACAGCTACGGGCCTCAGCTTTGCTGGGGATTCAGGGCAGCCTCGGCAAAGTCTGGAAATCTACCTCTGGTGATGCAAAGACTTCGGTGTCCGACGGGAGCTTCAGCGATGCAGACCGGACAATTGCTTCTTTGGTGCCTGCCAAGCAGGGGAGTCACTCCTTGACCCCAGGTGAGATTCTTCAGTCCTCTAATCTTAAAGTAGAGCGTCGAAGGTCCAGGATTCTGTGTCAGAGTTTCGTCCAGGTAAATCTAAAGTCCTAAGGACTGGGTTCCCCTACTTATACTAAGGTAGGGGTTGGACATACTCTGTGGCCCCACCTATGGGAGGGCCAGGGCAGAGGGGTGGTTACACCCCTTTCCCTTTGTCCAGTTTCGCACAGAGCAGGGGCTGGAAGCCCCTGAGCCGGTTTGAACTGGGGTATGCACAGGGACACCAAATGTGCCCCCAGTGCAGGACTTCAAAGCACCAGAGAGTGCTCCCGCCCAGCCCCAATACACACTATCCTGTCTGGGGAGGTGGTCACACCTCCCTGGGACAGGAAACCTATTGTCCAGGCCTCCCCTGCCGGAGTTTCGGTCAGCAGCAGGAGGCCAGACTCGTGTCTGTGGCAGCGGCATCCATTTTGTGATGCCAGGGCTCTGGAAAGTCAGTACCGGGCATACCGGTGTGTACATGTCTTTCCCTCTAGAAGGGTGAAATGCTACCCCCGCCGCCAGAACTGGCGGGGGGGGGGGTAGTATTCCAAGATGTTTGACACCAAACACGACATGTTTCCGTGCAGCCATCCCAAAGTTAGCATTTAACGCGAGGTTATAATGCGCTTAAGAGTATATGGTCAGGCTGCACTACAAACAGCATCAGAGAAGGGTCTCCGAACGCTGCAGAGGGGCCCTGCTCATGCAGGGGAACCCTCTCACATAGGAACCACGCACTCTGCCTTCAGGATTGATAAGGCCTGCCATAGGAGTGACTTATAGGTTTATATGTGTGTATGTATATAGTGATATAGGTAGCCTATATCACAGTAAGGGGTGCATGCACCACCTTACCCAGGCTGCAGTAGCAGACCTGTGGTGTCAGTTTGGATGGCCTTCCAGGGGTGGCACAATACATGCTGCAGCCCCTGGTAGGCCTCTGAGGTACCTATGCCCTGGGTACATAGTATACCATATACTAGGGACTTATAAGGGCACTCCAGATTCCAATCAGAGATGTGCCTAAGGCACATGGAAACCATTTTAAAGAGGAAGCAGCTAGGCTGGGGTTCTGATTAGCAGGGCCCCAGCCAGACTAAGGTCGAAAAACAGTGAAGCATCAGCAAAAAGTGGGGGTACCCATGTGAAGCAGATCCTACTCTCCTACAGTCTCCACTCCTGTGTATGGCACATTTAACAACGGCAATTGTTTTTGAGAATTGTAGGGCCTCCAAAAAAACCAGAATGTATTGCCCATTTCTTATAAGGGTGCCAGCAATTGTCAAGAAATCTCTTTGTCACAATTATTGGCCAAAATCATGAACCACTCCAAAACCGTATAGGCTATCTGTATAGTAACACTCAGTCCATTGGCCATGCAGTATGCTCTTGTAATTGAGATCCATTCTGCTACTTGTGCTGAAGTTACATTACAGAAGTATGATGCTCCTATAATATGTGCTATTGTGCAAACTGCATATGCTGCTCAAAGAGTTCCATAATGGTTTCTCAGACAACAATGATCAACAAATAAAATAAAATTAGCCAAGTGGTACATCTTGAATATCCAGTCTGTGTTAGGTGCACAACTCTGTCACATCAATACAAATCATGGTCACTTTCATCTATTTTACCATCAAGCTCCTTCCTTGGCAATGGCAGAAATGTCGCAGGATTGAGGGTATTGCAACATTTATTTGAAATGCTGTTTGCCACCAGAATAATCTGTTCATTCTTAGTTAAGTATTAGTTAAGTAACTATTTGTAAGATGATGAGTATGTGTACAAGTTAGCAATGTCTCAAGTGAAGGTGGAACCAGCACAATAAGTGTGTGTCCCATCACAATCATCTATCTTTGAATAATGCCAAAGACGTTGGTGCAATTCCCTTCGTGCACACTGGGCTAGCGGCGGCCAATGGGTCTAATGTAGCAGAAAAGCATGCACTGGACCGTTTCACTCCGTCATGTTGCTGAATCAAAACAGAAAATGTGCACCCTTCTCCTTCATGACAAAATAAATACAAATATTTCTCATAATTTGGCATGCCCAGAGCAGGGGCGCTACAGAAACTGCGCCAGGAAGACTTGCATGCATTCATTGTCCCAAGGCACTGCATTCCTCACATCACTTTGAGTCAGCCTCTGTAAAGGCTTTGAACCAGGGATAAGTTTTGAATCCACTGACATTAGACGTTAACCATTCCTAGAAACATCCTCACTTCTGTCTGTGTTGTTGGTGGGTTCATTCTATGAATCACAGAAAGGTATTCTTTGGACACCTTCCTTACTCCCACTTCAATCTGGAGTCTCAAATAAATAACTTCCTCTTGAGAGTACTGTAATTTTATGGTTAAATTCCTTTTTCTGCTTCACGATTAAGCTTGTATTGAGGAGTGCAGGGATACACTGCATTTGGTTTTACTGTGATCTGCACTTTTTTTTTTTTTCAACAATTTTTATAAATTTAAGAGAGAGAGTATAAATAATTAAGGTACTACAGCATGTAATACATAAAAGCCATCTTGACCAATAAATAGTTAACAAAACGCATAAATATGAGCAATATGATAAATAGTGGGTAAAATCTAAAACCAGCAGGAATATAAGAACCTATTCATGTGAATTCATTTGTATTACATTAACTAGCAAGGAATGAACACACAAAAGAAAATAAAGAAAGAGAACGTAAGCGGAAAAAGGAAAAGAGGAAAAGAGACAAATGGAAAAAGAGAAAGAAAGTGAGAGAAAGAAAGAAAGAAAGAAAGAAAAGGACTCCAGCCTTAGTAAAATAAAGAGGGAAAATCAACCAGCGTTAGAAAAAGGGTACTGAGCGACTAGGCCCTGAGAGGCTAAATGGATATATTTATCAAGCGATCTCCAGACACCAGAGGAAATGGAGGGAGTATAATGTTTCTCCTCCACCGAAGTGTGAGCACCACGGAGAAATGATACCCATGCCCACCATGTATGATACGATAAGGCATTAAATGATTTCCATTCTGACAAAATAATCTTAACAGCTATGGATACCAGTAAATCCAAAAGTTGTAAATCTAACTCATCTAAAGGAAGTGGAGATGGAGCTGCCCAAGGACCCAACAAGACTAAAGGAAAGGAAAGCTCAAATTGAATATAAAAAATTAATAATAAATGCTTATGGATGAATTCCCAGAACGCATGGAGAAGGGAGCACTCAAAAAACATATGTTGATGAGTACCAGCAGCACTTTTACAATTCCAGCAAAGATCATCATCTTTAAGTTTGAGTGTATATAGACGAGCTGGGGTCCAATGTAGAAGGTTGATAGTAAAAAACTTTGATTGAATCAGAGAAGGAGCAACTTTATTCCGTAGGGAAAGTTTCCCAATAGTTTTCCAAGTATCCGATGTAATATGTTTGACTATATCAGCGTCAAAATGGTGCATCCATTTGAGCTGTGTGACCGTAGAGGGTGATTACGGAGAAGTGAACAAAAATTTATATATCCTAGAAGCCATATGTCCTACCTTACCCCAAAGCTGTAGGAGAGAGACCATATGCGAATCTGGATGAAAGGTACTCTTGGACAGAGCTACTTTAATTTTAAGGAATGAGTAGAAATCAATAGAATTAAGACAATAAGCTGAGGCCAACGAGGAGAAAGGCAAAGGATCATTGTTAGCATTATAAAGATGCTTGACCAATGTAACACCTTTATTGGCCCAATATGACCTTGTCTCCGCGTCCAACTGAATCTTAATCTTGGGATTGTGCCACAAAGAAGACCACCTGGAATTTTGAGTGTGTAAAGAAACTCTCTTATCAATCCTTTTCAATGCTAAAATGGTGTCTGCTATGATACGTCCAGAGAAAGGAAAAGTCAATGTAGACGCAGTCATCAAAGCTGAGGTGGGTAAGGAAGAGCACAAATGTTGTTCAATACATAGCCATGGTGGAATATGTCTAGTATCAGAAGGAAACCATAAGGCCCCCTGAGAGGCTAAAAACGCCGACTGATATAAACTCCAATCTGGGAAGTTACAACCACCCATATCATAAGATTTCCTTAATTGTTTGTATGCAATCCTAGCACGTTTGTCGCTCCAGAGAAATTTAGAAGTGATCACATCTATCTCATGAAAAAAGGAAGAGGAGAGATTTACAGGGAGCATGGATGACACAAAATTGACAATAGGAGTTATCATCATTTTTAATGACTGGAGCCGTCCCCACCATGAGATGAACTTAGGCGACCAAGCCTCCAATAATTTTTTAACTTTATCCAGTACCTGAGATTCATTGTAAGAGATAGTATCCGATAAATTCGCAGAAAACCAAATTCCCAAATATTTAAGCCGCTCAGACTGCCATTTAAATCCTGCATCTCCCATGTGAGAAGAAAAGCACAGCCGATTAAGAGGAAACATTTCGGTTTTGTCTCTATTTAAAGTATATCCTGAGACAAGAGAAAATTGTTTGATAATATTGGAAATAGCAGGAATTGCTCTTTCTATATCTTCAGAGAAGATAAGAACATCATCCGCATACGCAGCTGTTTTAATGCGCTGTGAACCAAATTGAAACCCCCGAATGTCCTGATTAAGGTTAAGTAGGCGAAGTAACGGGTCAATAGACAGTAAAAAAAAGAAGTGGTGACAATGGACAACCTTGTCGAGTGCCCTGGCCTAGATCAAAGAAGGGTGAGGTAATTCCATTAATTCTAATATTAGCCTTAGGTTGAGTATACAAGGACATAACCATTCCAATAAATACATCCCCCAGGTTATGGGATTGAAGTACAGCCTGAAGAAAAGGCCACGAGACCTTATCGAAAGCTTTCTCGGCGTCAAGCGCAGTAGCTGCCGCCGGCGAACTAGAACCCTTAGCTTTCTCTAAGATATAGCAGAAAGTACGGATATTATCCCTAGCCAATCTTCCCTTGACAAAACCCGTCTGGGAGGGATGAATGAGAGTAGGAATATGAGACTACAATCGTTTTGCCAAAATTTTTGCAAACATTTTTGCTTCCATGTTTAGCAAAGAGATTGGGCGGAAATTCTTGGGGTCCGAATGATCCTTACCTTCTTTGGGAATAACCACTATAGTAGCCTCCGTTGCCGAACCCGAAACCTTCCCAGAAGAAACAAAGGCATCAAAGACCTGTTGCAGACGTGGTACTAGAGAAGAACTACATTTTTTTTAAAACTCAATAGAAAAACCATCCGGTCCTGGCGCTTTCCCTGATCTAGTTGCCTTAATGGCTTGAACAATTTCCTCGGACTCAATCGGTTTACTTAGAGAAACAATATCCGTGTCGGCAATGGTACTAGTAGGAATAGAAGTCAGAAATTGTTGGCACTGCGCTAAAGAAGATTGGTGTTCAGGGGTGTATAAATTGGAGTAAAAATCACGAAATACCTCCAAAATATCTTTAGTCAAGAATTTCCGAGTTCCCGCAGTATCTGTGATACAGGTAATTTGAGTTGATCGAACATTAGTGTCCTGATATTTTAAAGTAGCTGCCAGAACTTTACCTGCTCGGTTTTTTAGTAACAAGCGCTTTGATTTTTGTAATTGTACCCCAATGTGTGCCCTCTTGGTCAAGATAGAATTATACTTATATTTAAGATTTTTGATTTCTTGCAGTATCAATTTATCTTTAGAACCTCTATATAGTGGTTCTTTTTGTTTAATATTGTCTGTAATCGAGAGAAGCTCTTTTTTAATAATACTGTTTCTTCGTGCCATAGTTTGAATAATGTTGCCTCTAAGGGTACATTTGAAAGCGTCCCATAACACTACAGGAGATGTCACGGATGATTCATTCTCTCGGAAAAAGTATGTATAGCTGCATCAAGCAACTCAACCTCTTTGTCGTCCTGTAAGATTTCTGTATTGAGACGCCAAGTACGCGGTCCACAACTATCTGTGAGATTAAGAAGAGTGAAAGAGACTGCGGCATGATCAGAGACAACTATAGGGTGGATTATCACATTTGTAGTATGTTTCAACATATTAGCTTGAACCAAGAGATAATCAATGCGAGAGAAGCTAGAGTGAGGAGAAGAGAAAAAGGTAAAGTCACTGCCAGTGGGATTATGCATTCTCCACACATCAATGAGTCGTTGGGAAGAACACATGTTAAGCATTTGTTTGTGCGCCCTGGGAGGACGGAATCGGAATGCAGAATCTCTATCCAAGATAGGATCCATTGGCAGATTGAAATCTCCCCCGACAATCAGTTTATCACTAATAGATATTTCGGAAAGCTTCTTGGTTATTGTTCGCCAGAAAGAGGGGTCATCACTATTGGGAGCATATATATTCATAATTTAGAGATCAGATGACCCATTAGACAATTGCGTAAGCAGCCACCTACCTTCAAGATCATGTTCAGCCGAAACAATGGACAATCCCGAACTTTTAGAAATAAGAGTAACCACCCCGTTCCTCTTCCCAAAAGCCTCTGAGCATGACACATCAGAAACCCATTGCTTACGCAAGAATAAAGCCTCCTTATACGCTATCTTAGTTTCTTGCAATAACACAATATCAGTAGAAAGGCCTTTGCAGTAATCCAACATTTTTGATCTCTTTACTGGGTGGTTCAGACCATGCACATTAAGTGACATCACATTTAAGCCAGCCATGAATAAGGGAGATCAGTAAAGATAAGAAAAGTCAGTAAATGAAAAACACTAAGGGATGTATATTGCATGAGATGGACGACACAGGAAGAAAACTTATACACATAAAAGTAAGAGAGTAAGGCTGAAGAAAGAACTCAGTACAGCAAGAAAGAAACAGAAATGGAAGAAAGAAAGAAAAGGTGAGGAGAAAAACACAAACTGCAAAAATAAAAAGAATAACCCCACCAGGGGAAGTCTATAAGAGACCAGAACCATATATGGGGGGAACATGAAATAGCAGCCAAAGAGGCCATTGTTTACCACTAGCCATAGAAGGGATAGAGTATAAACAGTATATAACATAATCCATTCATTATTATATGGTTACACAATGTTTGTGTAAATAAACATCAGACAAAATACAAATTAGCTAACATGTACTATATTATTTCTACAATAAGAAATTAATCCAGGATATGAGTGAACACCCTTATGATTGATAAAAAGGGGAAGACGACTAGAAAGAATTAATGAGTATACCAGCAACATTACCATTTGATAAAAACCTGAATAGCGAATCACATTTTACGTATCATACAAATAGTATAAAATAAATATCTAAGAAAGAGTTAAATAAATACATTCTTAACGCCTGCGGAAAAAGGATTCTACAAGGGCATCCAACTGTCACAATAAACATATCACCTAAAAAACAGTTAATGTTTAGATAAGCAGCCACAAAGTAATCCTCAGCCACACCTAGGAAATAAATTACGCTGTGAAACAAGATAATGAGAACTGTAAGAGCGTCACACAAGCTATCAATACACAATGAAATGAAGAAATGGAAATTCCTATAACTGCTCCAGTTAAAAACCTGCAAAGGAAAAAGAATTAATGGAACATACCTATATAAGGGGCAATAATTAGATAAGTGAATAAAATACACTAAACAAAGGGCCTCATGTTACTCAAACTCTAACCTTCCCTTACAGAGAGACAGCATTACAAGCTATAAGTGGAGAGAAAAACCTGCAAAGGAAGGATTAATACGAGGAAAAAAATATATAAATAACATGAGGGGTGCATATATGCGATAAAAAAACGGAGTTATTGGAACACACCTACAAAAGGCAATTAATATATCTTGAATAAAGAACACTAAGAGAAGGGCCCAATCTTATTTTGACATCAACCTTCCCTCAAAAAAGATATCGTTATAAGTTATAAGCGGAAAGATGAACCTGCAAAGGAAAGGTTAATACACAAAAAAGAAAAAAGATAAAGATAAACTTGAAAGGCCCATAACCGTGGATGAAGTAAGGGAACCTCCAAGTTCCCACAGGAAAAAGGAGCCTCAAAACCTGTAAGAGGAAAAATAGGCACAGAAAATACTAGAGTCCAGCCATAAAAGCAATGATCCTTTCAAGAACCAGAGGAGACTGAGGGAGAGTCAGATTCCATTCGCGATTCAGATTGATTATCCAAAAAAGTTGTTAACTCTGATGGTTCATAAAAAATCTGAGAGCGACCTTTAAAAGTTATTCTGAATCGTGAGGGACCAGCGAAGGAAAAAGGAATGTTCATGTCCAAAAGCCTCCGCCGAAGGTTTAAAAACCTTTCCTCCTGATGACAGTATCTCTAGCAAAATCCTGAGATATAGCAATCCTGTGGCCTTCCCATGTAATCGATCTGATCTTCCTCATCTGAGACAAAATAAGTTCTGGGTGTTGATGTCGTAAAGGCTTGAACACTATAGGCCTAGGATGCGGCGAGGACTTAGGGCGAAAAGAGGGAACTCTATGAGCACGTTCTATTTCAAAGTCTTTCTGAAAGGAGATATGGAGAACCGTAGGGATCCAGTCCAGCAGAAACTCAAGCATTGAAGGAGCACCTTTCTCCGCATCTTCTGGTAGACCAAAAATACGTAAGTTACTCCTACGATTCCTATCTTCCTGTTCTGTAAGGTCCCTCCGCAAAGAAGCCATAGAGCACTCCAAATTCTGTACCTGCCTGGCCTGCTGATGAGATGTGTCCTCAACTGCGCTTATGCGAGATTCTGCATTTGAAACACGTAATGACAAACTTTTGAAGTCACTTCTAATCGCCGCAACTTCAACCTGAAGTAGGTCTGTATTTGTTTTAGTACTCTGCGCAATATCATGAACCGTATTTAGACGTAGAAGTATTATGTCTAAAGTAGTAGTAGATTCCTTAGATGTTACCTCTGGCGTGGGAGACGTTTGTTTAGATCTCTTAAGAGCACCTTTTGCATCCTTATCTTTTACAGGGAGACCCATATTATCTGCCATTGGAAAAGACAAATGTAGGTGAAAAGAAAAACAGCACTACCAACCACTCCCTGTTCCAGACCACCAGAGCGCTACCTGGAAATATGGCGGAGCAAGCCCCTCAGAGGACAAAGAACACTGACCAAACACATAAACTGTACCCTACAAAATGTCACTGTCCAGACAGATAGCAACCTCTACCTCGTGGTTAAAGAGCACTTAAATAAGTGCGCGCCACTGAGAGACTAGTGTCCAACCAGCGATAATGGTAGAGGAACAGGTGCAGATGCAGAAAACCACCGTAGCAAAACCAGCTCATTAAGGAGCAGATATTAATCTTCTGCCACTCCAAAACTGGTAGACAAGGTTATCATCACAGTACACATTATGAACTTTCAGTCAGATTTTAAGCGCAAAAAGGTTGTTGATGATCCTGTTTTAAACAATGCTCCACATATTCAGCTGGTGAAGAAAACAACATCGCACAGCAGCGCACATTCAAGGAGCCTTCATATTAAATGTGTTGCCCCTCAGGAGAAACATATCGCCTCGGAAAAGAACAGCGCTTTATTTATAGGTGAAACAAAGCTGCAAATATTCACATTCTTTTGACCCCTGGAGTTTCTCTCAGGGCAAGCAGAACTTCCCATAAGCAGCCACTGTCAGTTTACACATACAGCGTCTCAGCGCTGCTTAAAAGAAACTTCATCTGAATGGACTTCAACTTCAAATGCCTCAGAGCATATATTATTCGTCAGCAGCAGCGTGTTATGTGATTCAGGCGAAGCGCTCTTACTTTATCAACCGCTGTACCCTGGAACATCCAAGTTGTGAGGGTTAATGCGCCTGTGTCCCTCGCGCCGCCGCCATCTTAGGCGCCACCCTGAGGAGAACACAGATACCGCTGGAAAAGGCACCAAAAGCGCTCCAAATGCGCCGCAAATTCTCCTGCTTGCCCTCGCTACCTTCCGCTACAGATACACATCATTGAAACCAACCTTCCAGGACTCTGTTCACTGGAAAACCGGACGGCCTCACGGAGGCTCTCCGGAGCTTAAACAGGTGCGGCCATCTTGTCTGCGTGCGCGTCACGCCCCCCCCCCGGCTCTGCACTTGTTATCAACCCTATTTCTTTTCCTGGAAAATCCCAAACCAACTTGATGACAGTACATCCGGAGGTAAGTCTTCTGCTGGGAGAACCAAAAACATTTTAATACTTGCTTCTTGTGATTTTATTTTAAAGCATCATCGTCCGTTGTCGGAATACCTACTCCAGAAAATTAAGCAGTTAAGTTTACACAAGAGATCGCAGGCAAATTAACTGGAATCTTGCCCTAATTTTTGTCATCTTTTGTTTTCTTTTCAGCTAATTCATCAGTAATTGCAGGGAAAGCACGAACAGTTTCTAGTGCTTCCTGTCTCCATGCCTTTTTTTACGCAAACACAATCTCACATCCATCCAACGGTTGACAGCTTAACCAATTTCCCCTTTCAACTTTTTCGTATGTGCTTTCTCATTCGCCAAGTAGTCCCACTCATTCAAGGCTTTGAGCTGCGCAGGTCTAGGCTACGACTTTATCTCAAACATAACACACCATAAATACTCAATCTGTTTCACTTCAAATGGAACATGCACAGGAAATGTTAACTTTTTTTATTGTCAGCAGTAATTCTATTCCATTCATTGAGGCACAAGCATGTGCATAATCCATGGTCCAAGAGCATTTTGTGAGCGGGGTACCAACCGAGGACAGAATCTCTCCCTCACAGGAAGCAGTCACAGACATATTCAAAAGACTAAATCATTGTAATTTCAACCTGGTTCCAAATACATGCAATAATAACACTAACTAATCACAATACGATTTTCAAAACGATTCTTGAAATGCAATACATAAAGCTAAATCAAATAAAGGATACAGGATTGAAAATAAAACTCATCACACAAAGTAGCACCTTAAGTGCTTCTAATCACACCAAGGTAGGTTCTCGGCCAGTGGTAACCTACCCTTCGCTAGCATTTCTATCCTTGTGAACAATCTAATAAACAACACTACCCAGGATTAGTTCATACACTACGGGTGTATTGTCACGATCCACATAGGACAACTTACCACTAAAGACAACTCATTTCACAAAGACCCTATTGATAATCACGTAATGAAACTCCTAACAGCCTAAAAAAGTACACCAGCATTAATTACTCCACGCAATTCCAGGATTCCCTAATTCCGGACAATTTTTGGGGTGCATATTTTTAGTTAAATTATGCACAAACAATCTTATTCTAATTCTATTCTGTCCTTTGCATCCTTTGCTATTGTTTGCTATCATTTTATTTACAGGGCTGATGCACAGGATCAGGCAGTGCGAGTGGCAAATGATGGGGGTCATTGTGCAAATAAAGAAAACCTTTGCAGGACAAAATTCAAAGTGAAAACCAGAAAGGTTTGTTAGAAATGAGGAATCATTACAGAAAGCAAAAAGTAGTTAGTTAGTCAGATACAAATAAGCATCAATAATGCATAAACATAAAGCCAATTGTGAGAGATCATAACATAGGGAATAGCATAAGCCAAATTAGAACATTAGAATGTTGAGCACTCCATTGCAGACAAGGGAGTGCTCAGGGCTTCTACGGGGGGGCGGTAGAATCCAGCAGAACAACTTTCTAATGCTGTTTTTCATTCACAGCTGCTGCTGTGAACAAAGGCCTCTCGGGCCTGAGGGGATTTGAATCCCCTCGGGCTCCGAGAGGCCTTTGTTTTGACCAATTAGAGCATTCTGCCCTCTGGGGCGAAATGTTGTAATAGCCTTAGAGCCCTCCTAGAGGGCTCTACTGGCCATTAAAGGCCCGCTCCCTTGTTAAAGGCCCTCACCTTCGGCCTTTAACGCTGGAGCGGGCCTTTAATGGCCGGTAGAGCCTGCTAGGTCGGGCTCTAAGGCTAAAATAAATCTACTCAGTTTGTGAGTCAAGGGAGAGTCTAAGTATAAATCAAGAAGAGGACCGACATGAAGTCTGCCTCCAACTAAGGAGCCACAGGTCTAAGTGTAAGTCAGCAGAAAGTCTAACTTGGAGAACGTTCGGTATGAAAGGCAAGGAAAATCTTTCACACATCCCAGAAAGGACACATTTAAATTCAAACAGTGAAAAACCACAAACTCGACATGGAGTGAAATGAAGCAATAGTGACAAAAACGAATTACTTTTCGTAAAAACATGATACATAAAACAAGTAACACTGGGGACACTTATTTTGCATAGAAAATAAGAAGGGAATAGATTTGCAACACTTATCAGTATTGTTATGTTATGTTAATGGTTCTTGTAAATTGCAACAACTCACTCCCGAAGGAGTATTCCGGCGCTAGAGTTACTACTCCAGAGAAAGGTGAAAGTCTAAAAGACAAAAAAAAACTTAAAATAACCACGTTTTTATAGGTTTCTTGAAAATTAGAAAATTCTGACAGGAACGAATTTGGGTCCGCAAACTATTTCAATGGTGCAGAGCCAGATAAGAGAAGGAACGGCCACCATTGCAGGCAGTTCTAATATGACAGGGGAATGCCAGTGCCATATTGGAGGATCTGAGGTATCTACCTGGGTGGTAAAAACTAATTCTGGATTGGATATAGGTAGGGCCTACCCCGTACAATGCTCTATGAGTATGGCAGAGAAGTTTGAAAATACGTTTCCTGATAGGAAGCCAGTGTAAGGATTTTAGCATAAATTCTGAAGGAGAGCCATAGGGAAGGTTGCATACTAGACAGGCTGCATTATTCTGCATCACCTGCAATCTAGACAGGTGTGCCTCATTAGTGGCAACCAAGCGAGCGTTGCTATAGTCTAACCAACTAGTTATGAGGGCGTGAGTAAAGGATCTTCTACAGTTATGCGGAAGCCAAGTGAATGCTTTCCTAAGCAAGAGAAAATGCCAAAACTTGAGCTCCAAATTGCTTTAACCTGGTCAGCTATCGAAAGCTCATTATTTAAGAGAATACCCAGGTTTTTTACCACCTGTTTTGGGCCCAGGGCAGTTCCCCGTTCATAGGATACCAGTCCTTAGACCAGTTTTTCTTGCCCTTGCTGAATGCTAGGATTTCTGTCTTTACCCCCATTCAACTGTAAACACTTCTGTTTCATTCAGAGGGCAACTTTCCATATGCAAATAAAAAGTCTAGATTTTGCTTTCTCAAGATCATGTTCAAATGAGATTATTAATCCGGTGTTCTCTGCGTAAAACAGGATCTCAATTCCAAAGGGATCCACAATCTTAGCCAAAGTAGCCATTTATATATTAAAAAGCGTGGAACTCAGCGCCGACCCATGAGGAACACCACAGGTGTTAGTGACGATTCTTGGTTTCAAAGGAAGCATGGAAACCAATTATTAAGGGCTGGGCGCAGCAGAGATCTTCATAGCTTTGAGGGTTTGACTCTGTGGTATGGGCAATTCCTTTCTGCAGCCACTGTACTGAATGTTGGTGAAGTAAACAACAGCAGGTAAGTGTCCAAGGACAGAAACCACTGTTGAAGAAGGAAAAAAGCTGAAGCAAAAATACTCCAAAGACAACAGCAGGGAGGGCGTGGCCAAGCAACATGGCCGACAGGACATAAGCAACAGAGCTCCCGGCCAGCCTACATTGTAATCCTTAATTATCCTGCAGCTCTTTCCACATTATTGCCCAAAAAATCATGGCGGAGCCCCCTGAGAGCCTGTAGAAGGGGTCATCGGGCTGCAGTGGCCCTTGTAGCCGGCGTGTCCGTGCTGGCACCGGAGGCCTTGTCTGGGCTTATTTGTGGGAGAAGCCCGGGGCTTCTACGGAGGAACGGCCTGCATCCACGAGCCGTCCCAGCAGTGCTGTGGTGTCATACCACCTGCAGGAGGTGACCGGGTCTCACGGTGGCCCTTGCTGCCGGCATATCTGAGTTGGCATCGGAGGCCCTGGCTGGGCCTGTTCGGGGGAGGAGCCTGGGGCTTTTCCAGAGGAGTGGCCCACATTAATGAGTCGTCCCCGCTGCTTAGAGGTGTGACGCCAGCCGCGGAGGGTGATTGGGCTTCGCAGCACGCGACCCCGGCCCAGCATCCACCTTCCTCCTGCAGCGGTTACTGTGGACTGGAGGCGGCAGGAACAACGAGCCGACCCGGCCAGACTGAGAGGTACCACAGTGGGCTGACCTCATCGGAGAACGACGTCAGGTCCGGTGGCCCACCAGACGCACCCGGAGACCTGCTGTGGCGTTTGGTCGCCCCCCTTGAGCCACTGGAATGATGCATGGAGCTCCTTGTGAGGCCCCCGGTAAGTGAGGGACACAGCGGGGCCTTGCGGCGGTGCCGTGGACACAGGAACTGAGATTCCCCCTCGCGGGCTCTTGTGCGATGGCAGCTATGAAGTAGCTAGGCGGCCTGGCATAAGAGGAGCCCGTGAGCCCTGCCCCGGGTGGCAGTGCGGCGCTCAAGACAACAGCTGGGGATAAACACCGGCACTACCGAGGCACAAGTATGGGGCCAATGTGCCCCCGTCTGTTGTGAGAAGCATACCTCCTTGGGTGCGGGGTAATTATTCTGGACAACACGGCTGTGGAATCCCCATGCTGTTAGCACTTTCAGTGGCACAAGCAGGTTACACCTAAGCAGCTGGCACACTACGGGCCTCGGATTGGGCAGAGCCACTGCAGGAGTCCGGGGGGCCCCAGCGGAGGGGAGATACCACCAAGTTACCATGCCCGGGACAGGTCGGAGCCAGAACTTGGTGCTGCAGCGGCCACCCACAGTCCCTTCAGCAAGTGTTGTGTGGTGGCTCTCGGAGCAGGAGAGCCCCACATTTACGACGTGACAGGGGGGTTCTCTCTGAGGGTTCTTGCCTTGATGGGCCACAGGCCTCCATTGTTCAGTCCGAAACCATGGAAAAAGACCGAGCCCCAAGCTCACATTCAGCCAATACAATCACACAATGCACCACGCCGTGGCAGCAACCCCACAGACTCACGCGACAAGGGGGAGAGGAGATGGCAGAACAGCACCCCGACGGAAGTCTAGAACTGTTTCATGCAGAGCTCCTAGCTGCCATCCATGGATCCCGTAGGGCACCCGGAAATAAGATTGAGGCAGTCTCTATAGATGTGAACCTCCTGCATGCCGATTTGCGTAACGTTGCAGACAAAGTACAGACAGCAGAGGGGAATCTCACCACACTTCAGCAGGTGTTCTCCCTCAGGCCCTAATCACCAAAATTCTTACCTATAGGGATAGAGACTGTATACTTTGCGCGGCTCGGGACAAGTCTGCCATTCAGTATGGTAACAGCCGCATCTCCATATATCTTGACTACACAAAACAAGTGCAGGAGAAGCGCAAATCCTTCAATGCAACCAAACAGAAACTATGCTCATTAAACCTGCAATACATGTTGTTGTACCTGGCGTGGTTAAAGGTACTGTTCCAGGAGAAGTCCGATTTCTTTGACCACCCGGAGGAGGTCTGGGAATGGCTGGAGATGAGAGACGTGGCGGCAGTGCCTCTGCCAGGTGGTAGTCGCCAAGGATCAAGGGGTCCCCGCACCGGAGGGGGTGGCGGCCGCACGCCATCCAGAAACCCCAACACAGAGCCCTTCGGCCCGCAAAGGGTCACGATCAGAGACGACTGTACCATGCACATCGAGAATTCTCCAGACACTGCACTGAAGGTCGCTGAGGGCACCAACTAGGTGGATTTGGACTCAGCAGACAGAATGGTGGACATGCATTCAGACTTTGTACCTGATACCATGGCAGAGACGGCTCCAGCAGTTGAAGAATCATGAGACCACAGCTGGCTATATCCTAGTTAATTGGAGGAACCGGGTGCGGGTTGGGGCTGCGCAGGCACAGAGAGGACTCGGTAATGGGGGTATGCCCGACTTGGACTGAGAACGGAAGGGGGTGCTGCTCTAACAGTTAATATACTCACTTAGCAAGGCTATTGCAGCATTTTTGATATTGAATGGCGAAGGTTAAACAGGATGGAGCTGCTACAAGTGGGCGAGCCGGAGAGTCAGTAGTTTGTTTGTTAGTCGCCGTCCCAGTTGGACGAGCGGGGTACTGTGCAGGTCCTGACCCAGGCAGTGGGTGGGTGCAGATAGGACAATGGTTGATCCATGTATGCCCGTGGGGGGGAGGGGGATTGTCCATTTCAGTCATTTTGGTTGTTTAGTAGTGAGTTTTTCTCCATGAAGGCAGTCAGGAAACATGCTAAACTACATGTGGCGGTGGAGACGTCACAACAGCATTCCAAGTGCAATGGAGAGTTTCTTTAAAAAAAAAAATTTCAGTCCAATTAAATTTTATTTATATATTTACATGTTCAGTGAATCCACAGAGAGACAACAAACAAGCATTATACATTACCTTAAACATCACTGGACAAATCATATAAAAACATACAATACATAAGTAAGTAAACCTACCCTGACCCCTTCTCAAGTACAAATAAAATAATATTAATTTGAAATTTAATTGCACAGAAGATAAATCTGATGACATCTTTTTTAAAAAAATTTTTTTATCATATACCCATAGAATCAATTTACAGTACATCAATTCATTATTACATACAAATTAAGGCAGTGCATTAAATTTATAAGGAATAAATACATCAAGGCTTTTATAAATATTAAAACCAGGCTTAAAAGGATCTTATCATGGATATTATAAACATTATAAATACAGTACAGATCAAGCAAACATATATTGGGCCAAACCAGTTAAATATGTGGGGTTAACTAATATCCTTTCCTAAATACGAGTACACCTTTAGTGATCATAGTTTATGACATATCCCATATTCCTTCACTTCTTCTCCTATCAGGACATACCACGTTCTTTCTCCACCTTGCAATGGGTGACCAGATTGCCCACCCCAGTTTCCTGGTCTCTCTGCCCCTGCACGCATATAATGCACTCTCATGATTATAGACCCCCAGGAGGCTGTTGTAGGGATTCTGCACATACACAGAGCTATGCACAGGATAATAGGACCTCGGAATATAGTGGTGAGCCAACCATACACCTTAGCACCTAACACCCCAATCCGACTAGCTTTAGCGTCTCATTAGCAACAATGCTACCAATGATTAGACAACCCAGAACACGGTATCTCTCTCTCAGGACTCGCAGGAGCAAGAACACCCTTTCATAACTCAGTCATACCTGTCCACAACGTGCGTAAGAAGAGACACTGTATAGTTTAAAATGTTTATTTCAACTACCGTGCTCTAAGATACAGTACACGTGCCAGTACTATCAGCATAATGCATAAGGATAATATAATCAGCATAGTTACAACTCCATAGAATACAAACGGGGAAAGCATTTCATAAAGCAGTGGATATATGGCTAAATGACAATACCACCCTCCCCGTGCTAGTTGCTAGTTTATTAATAAAAACAGAAGACCTCTGGGCTTTGTCAAGTGAACCCCCATACCTCAATATCTAGATGCAAGGTTTACATCATCAGACAAGCACAGCTCTTCTCTCTGGAAAGGTTTTTCTCCAAGTGTCTCTAAACGTGAAAATCACAATATTAAAAGCACATAAATTTCTCCAGGGCAGCTGTACATAGTGTTATGTCTAAGTGCGAGGGACTGGCCAGATCAGCAGGAACAAGGGACGTTGTTTTTCGAACTTGTACATGGTGTGCAGACGTAGCCCAAAGGGAACAGGAGAAAAGGTGAAAGATAGAAACACAGACAGTGCTAAAATAGCCGGGCAGAAGCAGAGGCTGGAAAAACAACGGCACAAAGTACAGTGCGCAAAAAGGCATCATGGCAGCCAGGCCTAAGTCAACGTAGCAAGGCAGACCAGGAGGCCACAAACCACACGACACCCTCCCCTGGGCAGTCCATCGGCCAAGACATAGGATGATGACAGAGTTCAAATAGATGGAGCAGAACAGAAACGTTCGTTGTGGAGCGGTCCCAATGAAGGACAACGAAGGGAGATGAAAAAATAATTGCAGAGGTAAAAAAAAAAAAAATCCAGCGAGGCAGGTCGCAGAAAGCGAAGGCCCTGTCAATCCAACAGAGTGTAAGAGCAGAAAAACGCCACACCTTCCAAGAGGACATCATTGGAATCGTCGGAAAAAAGCGGCGCCATCCAGTCCAGTAAATCAAAGCTGCAGTCATGTTCCTCGCCAGAGGGAGCAGCGAACAGCATTGCGGGACAACTTGCGTGGTACTCAATATAACTTTGTTGTAGGAGATTCTGAGCAACCGCCCAGATATCCCATTGTGCCAAAATCCCCAGTGCAGCCGCACGCGCCATGTAGCCTACACCGGAACAGTCCCGTTCATGGGCCTCTAAGGGACCCACGAGCAGGACAAAATCCGGTCGAGACAGAGACGTATTGGAGAGGCAATAATCCAAGGACCACGAGAAAGGACATCTGATGCAAGACATCACAGGTTGCACGCAAGTGAAATACGCAAAGCGAAAAGAAAGTCTATAGGACACACTGAGCGTCGCCAATGGCAGGATGCCGAAACCAGCGAGAATGCGCTCACGGAGCATCCGGAGATGACCTGGGTCGAGAAGGGCCCAAGGAGGTGCAGCCATTGCGTAGTAAACAGACCAAAAGCAGTATACCAGCCGCTAAGGCGAGGATCAACGGAAAGCCACCAAAGACGCTGGAAAAAATGGAATGAATAAAAGCTGGTATTACACCAAAAATAGTCTGAAAAGAGGTCACAAGGCCAGATCCCACAACTTTAAAAAAGTGCACCAGACCTTCAGTGCGTGATGCATTAAAAACACGGTGAATCAGTTCACCGAAATGTTGTGGGAGGTTTGTGTTCAAAAGGGCCTGTATTTCACTGTGGGTACTCGCCACCTGGAGAATGAATGTCTCCCGGGCGGGTGTGAGCATAACCTCCTGGTTCAATAATAGTGCCTTTATTCTGCTCAATTTATTGAAATCCGCCCTCAGAGTAGGAATGGAAGGCCAAACGGAACTATCTATGATGTCGTGCGGGGGAGGAAAAAGCACATTTTTGCAGCAGACAACCCTGTGTGAGACGGTAACAATATAGGGTATGCCGGCCAGCATGCCACAGCAGTTTTGGTTATTCAAAAGCAGATAGCTACCATTTGCAAGCACAGTGAAAGTAGGAGAAATAGCAGGAGTAGGAATGCCCTTCAACACACAAGCAAGATTCGGAGCCGAAACGTTACAAGCCCCAGGCAACTAAATGTGTTTGCAAACAAGGGAATGACCCACAGTTGAATCGCATGACTCCCCCGTGAGAAAAACCTCCCTTCCGTCTCTAAGGCATTTAAACATGAAAGGCAGGGACCAAAGTTCATGCAGGAAGGCACTGCCCAAAGGCTGGAAACGGCCTACAGGATAATGCTTCATGCACGAACTAAATTCAAACAATGAAAAAGGCAAGGCGATAACCCCATGAACGAGCCACACTGCAGAATCCAATTCCGCCACAGAGAATGGTAAGGGCTCTATTTTCTCGATATGTAACAGAGTGTATGCTGCATCCTTCATGGACATGAACTGCTGTTTGTCAGTTAAATTAAAAGGCAGGAATAAGGCAGAGGTGTTCAAAAAATGCCAAGGAACTTTACCTAACTTAAGCGTCTGCAAAGTCCATGCAAACTGCATAACTGAACGCAATTGATTCTGCCCATGATATAACACTGACACATCATCTTGTACAATATCAGCAACAGAGGACACAATATTCTCTAACGTGTAAATGCGGGAAGACAGGGTATTAATACTATTGTCAACAACAGCAAGCGCCTTTTCCAAATTTGCTTGATCTATTTCCCGTAGACGGGAAGCAGCTTCAATTTGTGAAAGCTTCCAGAGTTCCTTTTAAGTTTCATAAATGAATCTCTTAGGTCGCGGACCACGAGGCCCCAAAATAAAGTCGGACAGATCAATGTTGCTTGATAGGAGGGATAAATGTTGTTTAACAGAATCAAGCGAAGAGTGCTGCAACCACTGTTTGCATAATTTACCAACAGAATATGTCACAGTACGAGAGTTAGAAAACCTGGGATCCGGCCTATCCTGTTTGTAACCCGGAACTGAGTCATGAAAACGCAGTTGGCAGGCATTTGACGCTATGGGCCAAGCCAACCAGGGTGACCGAACAAACGTAGAGACATTAAACGAATTGTTCTGAAACAAAGCTTGCAAATCTGTAACGGACATATTGAAGTGCAAGCTTTCGTTGGGAGCGGAAGACAATATAGGAATGGATGGGGCATTTAATTGTTTGGACGTAGCCAAACCCCAACATGTCGTTTGATAGATGGTCTGATTTAAAAATAAAATTTGGGCCGGGATAAGGCAAGCACGGTGCAAGGCTTCTGTGCCCTGCACCTGCCATGCCTTGGAGCCCCAAATAGATTTTAAATCAATGGTGTCACGCCAATGTTCATACCCACCCACAGCTAAGGCGTTCAAAAAGGAACCCGAATACAGCAATTTGGTGTGGGTCAACATGATCTTCTGAGTAGCCGTTGTGTTTAATTTAAAATAATAGGACCCAGGGTTTGACCTATCAAAGTCTGTAAAATAAGTAAACTTATTTCTAAGGGTCTGGGAGCTACCTGGCAAAGGGGTCGGACAATGTTCCCATTGGGTATGATTAAAAAGACCCCGAAGGGTACTGGGTTTATGGAGAAAGTGGTTGCCCCAATGCTGGTAACAATATAAATCAGCATAACTTGCAGAATTCATGTACAAATCTTCAGCGTTAAAAGCAGCATAATATTTCAAATCAGTAAATAATGCTTCAACTGCATGCACATCCCAATCGTCAGAATGAATATTACTTTTTACGACATCACCCATTGAAACACGAAGGACATTTGGTACATTAATAATTTCGGTCGGTCCATGAATTTGGAAGTTTACCGCATCCCATACGATGCCATCAGCGACTGGAAAAGCTGAAATGTTCACGAATGTGTGGTCTCGCTTCATGATGTGAGATGAAGAATGTGGAGCCAAAGTACCAGCGACACAGTTCACTGCAGAGCGTTCTGGCAAATAGTGTCCATTGATGAGCAGAAAAAACACGGTGACAAAGCCAATGGACATGAACAAAAAAATCAGGAAAAGTACCAATCAGATGTATGTCCTTGGGGGGATCAAAAAATTGTCTCTGAACCAGGATACAAAAATACTGAATTTGGATGGGACAAGTGTTGAAGTGGAATCCGAGTCAAAGGAATAACGTGTTGGGCTCAGTGGCGTTGTTGGTAGATGAGCCACGGACTCGGTGGCGGGGTAGGTATACTCGGTCTCCTCGTTGCAGGGGGAATCCGGGTAGTCGAGCAGGCGATCAGGCAAATCTACCATCTCGATAGCAACATCAGTGACCGTTCGGGCAGGAGGGCCATGAACATTTGTCCGGGAAATGACAGGACAAGAGACCGCTGGTGTAACACTATTCAGGATCGGCCAGATGTTGTAGCTTGACATTTTCCACTGAGATGTATCTGTTTTCTTTGCGACCAGGAAGCGGTGGTAAGATGACTGTACGAGTTCCCTTCAAGCCAAGGACTGGAACTGGTGCACGATAAGAGGGTCCGAATTCCTTTTTGTTCTCCACCTTCTCTCGAACCAGATCTCCAATCTTCGGAAGCCAGCGGCAACCAGAATCTGCAGCGCAGCGTCTGTGGCTGAAGGTAAATGTGCGATTGCAAGTTTGTCTCGGGCTTCTTGTAAGTTCTGTAACATAGTAGAATGGTTATCTACATCAAAGATGGCGGATTGCGCCGCCATGTCTAGACCATCAAGGTCGGGCACAAACATTCTTATGCCAAAGAGCATTTCGTATGGGGTCCGCCCACCCAGAGGTCTTCTAGGGAGATTATTAAGTGCACGTTGTACGGTATACAAGTGGGCCAGCCAGTTTCTGCCAGTACCTAAGACTCTAGCTGTCAAGGATTGCTTTAAGTCACGGTTCATTCGTTCAACAATCGAATTGCCCTCAGGCCGATATGGTGACGAAAATTTCACACGCACCCCCAGTGAACCCATTGCGTCCTTGTAAGCCTTAGAGGCGAACGCTGGACCTTGGTCAGAATGGAAGGTGCCACAGGCGAAAATTCCCACAAAGACACGCAAATCCCTTATGACATTTCGAGCGTCAGCACTTCGTTGTGGCCAAACCCAGATGAAACGTGTGCACGAATCCACTGCAACTAAGATATATTTATATGCAGTGTCTGAAGAGAATGGACCGCAGTGATCCAGGTAAACACACCCAAAAGGTCTGTTAGAAATGCAGAGTGGGGTCTGTGGTGGCCGTGTAACCGTGAAAGGCTTAATCTGCTGACAAACGTCACAAGAAAGCACATAAGTACGGGTTTGTTTATATAAACCACGCCACCAGTAACGCTGCTGCAAGATGGAAACAGTCGCAGACACCCCAGCATGTGCCGAAGCCATGCCCTCGTGTGCTGCCGTTATCAAGGAAAGTCTGCGGTCCGCGTTGGGAATCAGCTGATCACCAACGTTTGGAATTCTTACGTAAGGAGCCTGTTCGGGACCTAATTGATAAGAGTATTTTGAAGGGAAACCCCTAGGGTAATTAGCACCTTCCTTTGTCGCAGCAATAGCTGCTAGAATATCAGTATCTATTTTAGACATGGATCTGGTAACTGCTGCGACTGAGCACGTGGCTACTGCTGATTTGGCAGCTTCGTCTGCCAAACCGTTACTGACAGCATGAGCGCCCACATGCTGGTGGCCAAGAGTGTGTACCACCTGTGTGAGAGGCAGACGTTGTTGTAGATCTGCCACTCGAACCCAAAGCATTTTATGCTTGATTGTGCTGCCTTTTGCATCTCTATAGTCATTTTGTGACCAAAAGAATAGATTGTCATTGTAAGACAGAACACAGTAGTAAGAATCGCATACAATAAGAGTGGTCACATCCGGATTAGCGAACTCAAGTGCTAGCACCAAGGCGCGCAGCTCGGCCAATTGTGCAGTACTGTCTCCTAGTGCCTGAGTATGCACTACAGTTGATTTGAACTTACCGTTCACAAAGGTACCTGCAACAATAGCACATGCTGCTGAATAAGCATGCTTGGAATCCGTGGCCGGTTGTGCCGAACCATCGGTATAGATAATACATTCGTATTCCTCAAGCGGTAGCAAAGACAGAGGAGGAGGATGAACGAATTCATACTGCAAAAACTCCTGAGTCTGAAGAGAAGAATCAAAGATAAAAGTGACATCCGGAGACGTCAAAGATGTTGCCCATTGTATCCAACGGGGGTGCAAAGCTTTAGAGTTCGGAACACTTGCTTTCGTCACTGCCTCTAGGGCAGGATAGGGTGTTACCACCAAAATGCGCTTTCCCTGTGCCAGTGCGCGTTCCTTCAGAATCGCCATCTGCACTGCAGTCAAAACTTTCTCCACAGAGGAAAAGCGCATTTCTGCAGAAGTGTAAAGATGTGACTTGTATGCAATCGGTACTGTGTCACCTTCGTTAAAGGTCAAGTACGTGAAACCCACTGCCCCTGGAATGATTTTAATCACCAGGTTTGTGTGGTTGTCACGAGTCAACAAGAATTTAGACTCAAGTAGGTCTGTCTGCAAAGACTGCAGAATGGAGGAATGCTCTGGAAGCCAGCATGACTTCGAAAGTTAGGTTGTATCAAGGCATACAGTGGCTTGATACGCTGGGCATATTCGGGAATGTAAGTACGCCCGAAGTTCAGAAAACCCAGTAAAGACTGAAGTTTCTTCAGAGTGGTAGGAGGGCACAAAAGTGCACATTTCTCAAGGAAATGGGGGGCTAAGCCCTTACCTTCATTGTTGAGCTCATAGCCCAAAAACAAAACGGTAAATTCAGCAATGTGTGATTTGGCAAAGTTAAACTTATAACCTAAAACCGCAAATTCGAGAATAATGCGGTCCACTCGGGAAAGATGCGGGAATAACTCGTCGTCTGTCAGATAGATATCATCGACGTACGAACATGCATCTGGGTCTATGCCGTCTAACAAAGAGACAACACGGGCAGCGAATACGCCCGGACTGTTCTTGTAGCCCATAGGTAAACGCCGGAATTTGAATAATTTACCACCGGAGGTAAAAGCGCTCCATTGGCTACTCTCCGGGGCCAAGTTGTGCTTGTAGAATCCATTGGATAGGTCAAGTGTAGTTTTATATTTTTTACGAACAAGACTGTCTACTAGCGCAGAACTATGTGTGTTCTGCACCGCAAAGGTCCGACAATGTGAGTTCAAATGTCGGTAATCCAAAACCAAGCGGTACGATCCATCGGGTTTAGAAACCGCGAATAGGGGATTATTCATTGGTGATACGCATGTTTCAATTACTCCCTGATATTCTAACTGAGTCAGAATTTCAGAAACGGGGCCTTTTGCTTCCCGTTTGATGGGATATTGGGGTTGTGGCTGTGGCAGCGACCGCAAAGGAATATCATGGGGTGGTGAATCTTCATCCCAGCCCACGTGGTTGCGGTATAACGCTGGAGCCAGGGATACAGCCCATTCAGCTGCAAGAGCCTCCGCTTTGTCCTTGGGGACATGGCAAGAAAAGCTCGGAAGGATTACCTCCTCCCCTTTACGCGCAGCAAGTACGAATGGGGGCGGCCAATCCGCCTCCGCTAACAAAATGTCGTACGAAGAGGTCAGATTTTCCCAAAAATCCCTTTAATAACACGCTGTATGTCACCTTCAATTTGAATGACAATATTATATAGTCTGTCAGGGGGTGCCACTCTGGTATCTGCTGTCTCGACAGTAATGAATGTTTCAGTTGCTGTCGCCTCCACATGAGGACGTAGCGCCTCCCGCACTATGGTAACTTCCGCGGCGCTGTCTAGGAGTGTCACTGCCCACGTCCAATTCAGGAGTCTCGTTCTCACCGTCTGTGGCATATCTCGCTGTTACAGCGGCAACTTTCTTCTTCTGAAACTGTGGGCAAGAACGTTGAAATTCTTCTGCTTTCCCTCTGACCTGTTGTCAAGGTTGGTCTCGTCCCCGTGGAGCCTCTCGACCCCTTCCTCTATCCTGGCGATCTCCTCCACCAGCCTGCGAAGTTGTTGGTGCCTGTGAAGAACGAGGAGAACGCGAATGAGGGACTTGAAATCTCTCTGGAGATTTAATTCTCGCCCTATCACGCAAATCATAAGTGCGTTCAGAAGAGATGGAAACCGGGGATGCGCCTCGTGACCCCGGCTTCTTCTGTTGCTTACCCTGTTTTTTCAACCTCCAGCTCTTTTTAGTAAAAACTGGTTTCTCATCTTTCTCAGACTGAGTTTTTGGTTGTTGTTGCGATTGTGTTTGCGATTTAGCAAAAGGGTTAACTCCCAGGCTATTGCGGCCTATTGTTTTGTAAGCCTGTGCAATAATTTTCGGTAATTCGCGCGGCTTGTCCAGATCTGGGACCAAAGCCAAAGCATTAGCTACTTGAAAGTTAATTGCATCGCCCTTGACATTCGCAAGGATCAAATCAGCTACTACGTCGAACACTCCCACCAGTCTCATCCCTAATTCCACAGCCGCTTCAGGGCCATGTTCATCCTGCACTCGTTTAATCACAGAGGGGAGAACCGTCATGGAAGGAAGTGCCGAAACACTTCGCATATACTACGGCGAATACCCTACCCCAGTTGTTGCATTCTGCCAACTCGGGGACTAAGTCTTTTGGCAAACTAATCGTCAAAATCCTGTGTTTTTCCACGGGAGATGTATTTGGAAAAATTGCCTCCAGCTGGTCAAATTTTTCTGCAAGCCAATGAGGAAAATCATCCTTATTTTGTGGGCGCTTGCCCATCACCGAATTAACCATGACAGGACTTGGTTATACCGCCTGCTCCAGCTGCATGGGCTGCAACTCCAGGCGGGACTCCCTGGATGTTGCCTGTAACATACTGTACTAAAGCTCTATGCACTCGTATCAAAGACGAATGCAAATTACGCCGTTCACCGACTGCCACCGTCATATAAAGCGGATGTGGGGTATACCCGGCCAAGACAGGCCAAGTGGCCCCTTCAATTGATAAGGGGCCTAAACTAACCGCGGTAACCGGTTGGGGGAGGGCGCCATCAAACCAAACACGGTGTTGCCAAGCCGTGAGCGGTACTTCAAGATTCCTATAGGTCTATAGTTATTAGGAACAGCGGTGGCCGTATATTCATGGAACAAATTATCAGCCCCATCCACCGCAGGAAAAGTGATCCATGAGTAAAACACCTCAAAGTGGTAAGCTGGATCTGCTTGTACCACAAAGATCAGATCAACACCCGCGTCAGGCACTCCATACACTGTCAAGTGAGCTCGGAGCGCTGCGCGGCTATGTGCCGCAATTTGAGTAGCCATTTTAGGCTAGAAGTTTTTGACAACCTAATATGTTGCAGCACAATAGAGGGTAATATTCAAAAAACCTTTTAACAACTTCAAGCTTGAAAGAACCTATAAAAACGTCAATATAGGAGGTATCACCGTCACACATGCTTCCGGAAGTGTCTGTGAAGGGAGTTGTGGACAAGCACAAATACTACTCAAGCTGCCTCGCAGATAAGCAGCCCACTCGTTGGTTGCGCCATGTTGTAGGGATTCTGCACATACACAGAGCTATGCACAGGATAATAGGACCTCGGAATATAGTGGTGAGCCAACCATACACCTTAGCACCTAACACCCCAATCCGACTAGCTTTAGCGTCTCATTAGCAACAATGCTACCAATGATTAGACAACCCAGAACACGGTATCTCTCTCTCAGGACTCGCAGGAGCAAGAACACCCTTTCATAACTCACTCATACCTGTCCACAACGTGCGTAAGAAGAGACACTGTATAGTTTAAAATGTTTATTTCAACTACCGTGCTCTAAGATACAGTACACGTGCCAGTACTATCAGCATAATGCATAAGGATAATATAATCAGCATAGTTACAACTCCATAGAATACAAACGGGGAAAGCATTTCATAAAGCAGTGGATATATGGCTAAATGACAATACCACCCTCCCCGTGCTAGTTGCTAGTTTATTATAAAAACAGAAGACCTCTGGGCTTTGTCAAGCGAACCCCCATACCTCAATATCTAGATGCAAGGTTTACATCATCAGACAAGCACAGCTCTTCTCTCTGGAAAGGTTTTTCTCCAAGTGTCTCTAAACGTGAAAATCACAATATTAAATGCACACGAATTTCTCCAGGGCAGCTGTACATAGTGTTATGTCTAAGTGCGAGGGACTGGCCAGATCAGCAGGAACAAGGGACGTTGTTTTTCGACCTTGTAAATGGTGTGCAGACGTAGCCCAAAGGGAACAGGAGAAAAGGTGAAAGATAGAAACGCAGACAGTGCTAAAATAGCCGGGAAGAAGCAGAGGCTGGTTAAACAACGGCACAAAGTACCGTGCGCAAAAAGGCATCATGGCAGCCAGGCGTAAGTCAACGTAGCAAGGCAGACCAGGAGGCCACAAACCACACGACGAGGCGAGCTAGCCACATTTGAAATGTGGGAGGGTCCACATCCTTCCATCTTGCTGCTATCAATAACCTAAAAACAGCTGTGCAAATAAATACAAAATATTTCTCCGTAGTATCTAGGCCTATGCCGCTATCATAGCCCATAAGCATCAAGGTAGGGGATAGGTTAACCCTGCGTCCTAGCAGCCCCTCCAAGAAGCTTACCACCTCGTTTTTTACGGAAAGCAGTCTGACACTGTCATAAAACATGTGCACTATCGTTGCGGGTCTTTCCCCGCATCTTGGGCAGCAATCGTTGGCTCTCTTGCCCCAGCTAAAAAGTTTAGCGGGGGTAAAATACAGGTTAAACAAGGTCTTATAATGTTGTGCCTTAAGATTCGTTGACCGAAAGATTTTACCCGCTAATAGCAGAGCCATGTACACATCCACATCAGGATCGTTCAGTTTCCCAGCCCATTTAGTTTCAGTTTTCTCCAAATCATCCTGAATACTTCTTTGCAATATGCTATAGATATTCTTAATTCTATTACCTCTCCCTACAATTAGCTCGAGTAGGGGTATCCTCCCCCCCGGAGAAGCTACTGGTCTTCGACTAGTAAGAAATTCCCGAATTTGTATATATTTAAAATATTGTCTGGTCGGAATCCCATACTCCTGCTGTAGGGCACCAAAAGGGCATATCTGACCTAAATCATATATATCACCTATCATTGTTAGGCCGAGTTGTTCCCATTGCCTACCCATGGTATCGTAAAAGGAGTACGGAAGAGCTTGTGATCGCCACAATGGGGTATAATAGTTGATTTTTGGGATTGTCATAGCCTTGCACACCTTAGTCCATACTTCCCAAGCGCTACTCATGACCTTAGATCGCACCTTCCTAAAATAACTTGACTCCCCCTGACGTAATAGCAGCCCCAAAGCCTCCCTCCCTATGATAAGTTCATATATTGTTGGGGTCTTGCGATTTCTTGACTCATCTGTTTCTTCGCTTACAGCCGAGCAAAATAAAATCGCCATCTGGTGTATAAGACACGCCCAATGATATAGTATAATATTAGGAAATGCAAGCCCACCTTGTGCCTGCGGAAGTGTCATATATTTCAAAGAGCGTCTAACTTTTCCATATTGCCAGGTAAACTTTGAGAACACAGCTTCAAGCGTTTTTAAAATTAATGCATCTATCACGAGCGGAATAGAGCGAAACAGATATAAAATTTTTGGCAGGATTGTCATTTTAAGAACGTTTCCTCTCCCTACAATAGACAGATGTAGTCCATTTATTCTCTTAAGATCTGCCAAAATTGCCTTTATCAGAGGGTTAAAATTAGTCTTAACTATTGTGTCAACTATTGGACTAATACAAACCCCCAGGTAGATAGCATTCACTACACACCGAGGATCATTAAAATTTATGTTATCGGTACATACTATCAATGTCTTCCCTTCGTTCAGCGAATAGCCAGATGCCTGCCCAAATTCCTTAGCAATGGCCGTAGCCTCCCTAATTGTGTCGGCCGGGTCAGTAGTTAAAATAGCTATATCATCTGCATACGCTAGTACCTTGGTTTCAAAGCCTCTAGAGATGATTGGTTTGATGACCTGACTTCCTAAAAAATTTTCTATCAGGGGATTTATGTATAGTGCAAACAAAATAGGGGAGCAGGGACACCCCTGTCTTGTCCCCCTTGATATAAAAATGTTGTCTGATGTTTCCCCCATTAGTTGTAGCCGGGCTCTGGGGTTCATATACATTGCCTTAATGGCCCTGATAATTCTTGGCCCAAATCCTTTTAGCTCTAATAGCCCCCACAGAAACCTCCAGGCCACCCGATCAAGCGCTTTTTCAGCGTCGAGGAGGATCATGGCCATCCGCCCCCGTTGCAGCCTGTATGTCGAATAAAGTTATAGCCCGCCTGATGTGATCAGTCGTCCCTTTCCCGGGAATAAACCCATGCTGCCAGGGTGAGACTAGATGGCCAATAACCCTCCCCAGCCTGGTAGCCAATACTTTGGAATACAGTTTTGTGTCCGTGTTGATCAATGATATGGGCCTGTATGAGGATGGATTATCTGATGGCTTGCCTTTTTTAGGAAAAATAATAATGTCTGTTTCCTGCCAGGATTCAGGTACTAGCCCATTATGTTGTATTCCTAAAAACAAATCCAATAATAAAGGAGCGATCACTGTTTGTAGTTGCTTATATATTTCTAGGGGAATACTATCAGGGCCAGCGGCCTTCCCTGATGGTAGCTCATGCAGTGCAGTTAATACCTCCTCTAATGAAAAGTCCCTATCTAGCTCCTCCTTAGCCTGACTATCCAGTAGGAGCCCCAGTTCAGTGCCTGTTATTTTAGGTGTGGTTTCCTGTGTTATCCCTCCATCTTTTTTATAGAGAAGCTGATAGTACTCCTGAAATACCCTGAGTATATCCTTAGTCTCCGTATATGTTTGGCCATCCTTTCTTATGTCGGATATTTGATTTTTAACGTTTTTTTGCCTGATGCGTAGTGCTAACAGTTTCCCAGCCTGTTCCCCGGTCTCATATACTTTGCTCTGTTGCGACTGATATACTTCGGCCGATTTCTGCGTAAGCCAGCTGTTTAATTCGGCTTTAAGGGAGATGAGACGTAGTTGGAGGTCTGCTGCTTCCCGCCCCTGAATTATTAAGGCTGTATGATCTTCTTCTGCCTTGGCCAGCTCTGCTAGTAGCCGTTCATTCTCTAGCTGACACTCTTTCCTTTTGCTTGCTACAAAGCTAACTGTCTCCCCCTTAGAGCAGCTTTGAAAGTATCCCATACTATGTTGCGGCTGGCACTATATCTATTAATATCTAAAAATTCCTGAGCCCATTTCTTGATGTGTTCTATATAGGGCTTATTAACCAAGAGCTTCCTATCAAATGTCCACTTATTATATGTCTTTTTAGGTGTATCAGCATCGATATCCAGTATTAGCGGATTATGATCAGAAATCACTTTCGGGAATTTTTTAATCCCTACTTTATTAACAAGACTTGTTGAAGTAAAAAAGTAATCGAGTCTGGTGTATTTTTTATGGGGACAAGAATAGTAGGTATGCCCTGGGTTATTGGGTTTTTTACTCCCCCAAATGTCAATCAGGCCGTGGCTCTTCATGAGGGATGTCATTGCTCTGTGTACTCTGGGTTTTCGCCCCAGGTATCTTTGATTTCTCCCCAATTCGACTGATATATTAAGATCCCCACAAACAATTAGAGGGCTGGGCCAGGTTGCCAGCTCTATCTCGAGATCCTCAAAAATCTCTGGATCATCTTGGTTTGAGCCGTATATTGCACATATGGTATAGCCTATCTCGAGCTCAACCACTGCCCATCGCCCAAGTGCATCTGTTGCTTTACGCTTAGCTTCTCCCATAGCAACCTTTGCAAAAATCGCAACCCCCCGAATAGTAGAAGTCTGAGATGTACAGGCCAGCATACTGTACCCTCCCATACTCATCAGGTTCCTTTTCCCCCAAGGGATATGCGTTTCTTGTACACATATGATATCCAAAGTATTTAACCTAGCAAATTCGGCCATTCTTTGTCCTTTATTCCGATCATTTAACCCACCCACATTTATTGTACATATATTTATTTTGCCCATTTCTATTTGTTCTTTAAGCCAGCCTGACATATCCTCGTTGCCTTTACTACATTAAGAAATTCACAGCATAATGTTCCTTCAGTAACCTTGAATTCATCTCTGGGTATATATTGTTTTAACTCCCCCCCCCTCCCGCCACCACCCCCTCCTGCCTTTGCCCTCCCCCCCATCTCCCTGATTCCTCCCCACCCCCCGCCCACCTTCCATTCCCCACCACCACCCTTGTGAAGCGCTCAGACCTAGGTCTGCGCGTGAGATGAGCACAGCACACTTGACCAGGGGCTGTATATTTAAGACAATATTCATATACTTCCCTGTGACATTTACTTCAAAAGATTGCTTCGTTACATATATACATTGATACTTATATTTATAATGTATTTTACTCATTTATATATATTGCATCCTCCCCCTTTTTTTTTTTTTTTTGTGATCAATAACATTCAAAATACAGTCTAATTTTCTCCTGAAAGGCGACACTTTAAGCCTATTAATCATGCCCCCCATCAGACTTCTGTGCCACTTTCACTTGGTTTTATCCAGACTGTCCAGGAATTCTTTTGCCTTGATTTCAGAGGAGAAGAATCGCGTCTGACCCTCCCAGACCACTTTCAGCTGTGCTGGGTTGATCAGATAAACCTGTGCATTTTTTTCCTGGAAGGGCTTGATCATCTGTTTCAGTCTCCATCGTCTCTCCACCGTAGCGTGGCAAAAGTCGGGGCGCACAAAAAAGGACACCCCGCCACTGGACCTTTTCGATTCGTGCCTGGCTTTTTCTGATACCGTTTGGCGAAGCAAAACATTTCCAAAATAAACAAGAATAGCCCGGGGCCTTGCATCTTCTTTTAAAGGATATCTCATCTTAAAGGGGGTTCGGTGAGCTCGCTGTATCTCATGCGACCAGTTCCATTCAGATAATTCCGGAAAAGCGACCCATAGCATCTCTACATGCCATGGAGAGTTCCTGTGGGTTTCTGACCTGGAACGTAAGGCGTCTGGGCTCGTACAAGAAGCAATACAGGGTGCTTACATTTCTCAAAAGGCACAAGGTTAGTATAGCACTCTCACAGGAAACACACCTCGATGATGCAGGTGCGTTGCGCCTGACAATGAAATAGCGAGGCGAAATATACTATTCCTCATGTTCCACTTATGCACAGCGAACAGGGATATGGGTGGCACCAAGCGTCCCGTTCTCACTGACATATTCAGAAGCAGATGTAGGTGGGAGATACATACTTTTGCAGGGCTCCATTGATGGTAGAGCAATTACACTTCTCAATACCTATGCCCCTAACACTGACGACCCGACATTCTTTCAGAGTATTCAGGACCTGGTGATGCAGGAGACCGAATCTACCTTACTATGGATGGGGGACTTTAATTGTGTCCTAGATGGCGACCAAGACAGGTTGCCCCCCAAGAGCAAACACCAAGCTGCGTATGACAGCCACTCTACAGGAAGTTATGCATAACCTGGGACTCACAGATATATGGAGACAGAGACACCCAACACGGAGAGTGTACACATGCCACTCCACGACACATAACACATTTAGTAGACTAGATAGAATATTATGCTCTGGCTATGGAACACTGAAAGATATGGAAGTAACACACCTGGGACGTTTCCTCTCCAACCACTCAGCCCTGTCAGTTGTAAATCTAAATGAGGCAATCAGCGGTGGGCGTGTACACATTGGAGAATGTCGGCAGAGGTATTACCTGATCCAGTAGGATGGGACACATTAACCCAGGCCATGACTTCGTATTTGACTATAAACTGGGGCTCCACAGTGCATAGGGCTACTGAGTGGGAGGTCTTGAAATCAGTACTGAGGGGGGCCTGTATAGGATTAACATGTGCCGTACGCCGCCAACTACAACTAGAACTACACAGTGAGGAAACACGGTTAGCCACAGTGCAATCCGGGGGCTTGACACACCCGAACATACAGATGGTGGCAGAGGAAGTACGTAGGCATATAGAGGATCTCTGGGTCCACCTTGACAGATACACCTTGAAACAGTACAGGCAGTGACTACATAGGGAAGGAGACAAAACGGGCTGCCTCTTAGCATGGATACTGCACAGGGAGCAATCCCCCCCAACAATAAAACGTTTACTCACCCCGGAGGGCAGCTCAGTGGCTACAAGGCAGGGCATAGCAGAAGCAATCAGGTCCCACTTACAGGAAGAGTACATGGCGGACCCTACCATCACCGCGGCAGGTTACATCCCACTCCTGGAGAGTCTTGTCTTCCTGCAGTTATTTGATATGGCCAAAAAGGAGTTGGAAGCTCCCCTGGCACTCGAGGAACTCAGAGTGGCAATGGGCATGCTCCCTCATTCGAGGGCCTCGGAGGGGATGGGTTTCCGGCGGAGATGATCCAACGCCTGCTCAAAGTCTATCTAGTGGCAAGAGATGCTGGGGCTCTCCCACCAACTATGCGGGTGGGGGAGATCTGTATGCTCATAAAACCAGGGGGAGACGGGTCAAACCCAGCAGCGTATCGGCCAATCAGAATAATCAATTCAGACATACAAATATTATGCAAATATCTGGCAAATCGACTCGCCCCTCACATGTTGACAATGGTCTATGAGGACCAGTGCGTCTTCATTCCAGGCAAACACACAGGCATGAATCTTAGAAGACTCACACACGTATTACACAAAACCCAGGATAGAGGTGTCGAGATGGCGCTGGTATCAATCGAGCTAGCAAAAGCGTTTGATACAGTTGACTGGGGCTACCTATTGGAGGTTCTCAGAGTAATAGGGTTTGGTCCGCAATACCGGGAATGGATCAAACTGCATTACTCAGACCCCGTCACCAGGGTCCGGGTGGGTCAGGTCCGCTCGGAGGGCGAGGCACCAGACAAGGTTGTTCGCTGTCCCCACTCCTGTTTGCCCTGACAATTGAGCTGTTAGCAATTAAGTTAAGGCCAGACAGCACCTAGCATACAACTAGGCAATGTCCATCATGTCATTTCGTTGTATGCAGACGACGTGATATTCTATATCTCGTCACCCCATACAGCAATGCCTGAGCTCCTGCGTCTCCTGGAGGACTTTGGCGACATATCGGGTCTCTGAATTAATCAAACAAAATCTCTTATATTCCCGCTTGCCTCTCTGATTGGCACCCCGGCCGATTGCCCCCTCCACCCCTTCGCTGGGTTTACGTTGGGAATTAGTGTCGTTTAGATTCCTGGGAATACAGATAGCTCACGGTCAGGCACAACAAATGCAACTTAATATGGGCAGAGTCTTGGATTCTCTTAAGAAATCGGTATCTTTCTGGAACACACTACCCCTGTCCTTGGTGGGCAGGCTGGCCATCTCCAAGATGGTGCTTCTGCCGAGATGTCTGTACATATATCAAAATACCCTGTGCCCCATCCCGACATTAATGTTTCACCAACTAAATTCACTCCTCACATCACTCTTGGGGGCCGGTGGGTGCAGTAGAGTAGCATTGGCCACGCTGGCCAGGCCCTATGCATCGGGAGGGTTGGATGTCCCGGGTCTGGACCTCTATTATTATGCTGCTCAGCTGCAACACGCAGCTCGATGGCTCGACAAGGACCCTAGCTGGGAAAAACAGCTACTGGAGGGTAGGGTGGACACGGGACATCTCCCCGAGTTGTTAATGGAGGAGAAGGGCACACCAGGGGACCCTCTATACATTGTAAGACTAACAGCTGGGGTATGGCAGCTGTTTGTCATGACTGTTCTCGGGCGCACACTGTTCCATAGGGAGCTCCCAATCTGGATTCTCAAGCCAGTCAGACAGATGGCACTTAATATGTCCGTCCAAGCCTAGAAGGATGGGGGTTGCAAACTGGAGAAGTGTGGCTCAATGGTTAGAGCGGCAGACCCTGATGCAGAGATCTGGCCCGGGACCAGGGTTCAATTCCCGCCTCGGCGGGTCTTGGGCTCAATTTCCTCGGACCTGATAATTCTCGCCTCGGTGCCTATTCTAATCATGGGTCCCACTCTGCAACTCTGGGCAATAGCTTGCTTAATCTCCACAACCGCCCCAACAGCGCTGGGATGCCTGGCTTCACCCTGGGGGTGCCCAGGAGTGGACATTTCACAGGGAAAAGCCAGGAAGGGTTCCACAGCGGTATGCGTACAGCGCCAGGACACCTCTTTGGGGTATAAGTGCGCTTTACAAGTACAAGTACAAATTTCAAACAATGGAGAGCGCTATACCCAGATGAATTTTTCATCTCTTTTGAGAAGGCCCGAGACGAGTTTGGCCTAGGCCAGGGACGATTTCTACATCACGCGGGCTTGGCCGAAATGGCCAAGCATGCCTGGCCATGCTATCCAGCAGCTCTGCCGTCTACTCACACTATTGAGATCCTCCTCACGTGTGGCACGAGCAGACACTTAATCACGCATCTCTATAGGGCAATGCATTCAGACACAATAGATGCTCCTCACCGGGCCCTAGTGCCCTGGAATCTAGACGTTGACACCCTGTTCGTGGATGCAGATTGGCAGCGAGCATGCAAACTCACTCACACAGTCTCGAGTAATGCCCACTTTCGACTGATACATTAAAACTTCCTGCAAAGAACTTATGTGATGCCCATAAACCTTCATAGAATGGACCAGTCCCGCCCAGATATATGTTCACGCTGTGACACTAGAGGGGCAGATTCCTGCATCTGGCATGGTCATGTGAAGCAATATACTCCTTCTGGCGGCTAGTAATCGCAAAATTGGTGCGTGCCACTTGGTTACGCATTGAACTGACTCCTCAATGCTGCTTCTTAGGACTATTTAGATGCCAACAGGGCCTTACAAATTTGGTCAGTTGGCAATGGTGCTGGCTCGCTGTAGAGGTGCTATCACACGGCTGTGTCAGCGTGCCCCAACGACAGTGCTTTGGCACAAAGATGTGGCTGAGTGGGCCCTAGCTGAGGTACATATATGCTTGAGCAGAAAGGACGAAAAATTCGAAGATATGATAAACACATGGCGTGCTCTGATGGATAAGCTCCTAGCCCCCACCTCTAGGGAGACAACAGATTCAGGCCCTGACACTGACGAGGTTAAACATCACGACATTGGGGAGGTACAAGCCAGTGTTTTCAAATGATTGTACATGGTACTGTCTTGACTGGAGGCCAGGGATGCCATATGAAACCCTGAGGAGGGTGGGACCTTATTCTTGTTCCCATGTAACATTGTAATGAATCACTGACATAAGATCGACAGACATAATATCGACCTACATTTTTATAGACACAAAAATATCGACTGACACTAATATCGATACCCTATACTTAATTTAAAAATGACACTATTATCGACCCCAAAATATCGGCATCCAAAATGATCGATTACAATAATATCGAACACATAATTATTGTTATCTAAAATATCGAACATCCTTTAAAAATATACATGTCCAAAATATCGATCACAATAATATAGACAGCAATATTATCGTTTTTGTAAAAATATCGACAACTCAAAAATAGATAAAACACACAAAATTAAACACCATAAATATAGTTAAATAAATAAACATACACTGCATATAAAATACAAGCAAATACATAATTTTAGAAAATAGTAAAACATATCTTAAAACATTAAATGATAAATACACTATTAATAACCATTTAAATTTTATACTTACATTATGTACACACATTTTTTAACATCACATATAATATTATACACATTTAAATAATTCAACAATAAAAACACACAATATTAAAATGAACCAATGAGGTTAACCAAACAATTAAACAAACATTATATAAAGAAGGAAAACTTATTCTTATTTTACACCTTAAACCAAAAACAATAAGGAAGCCGAAACTCTGCCGGATTTCCACCAGAAGCAAGGACTTCAGCAAACAAAAAACTATTGCATTCTTCAAAAAGTAAGTAAATTACCATCTATAAAGTAACAGTAATGCTAATCTTCATAAACTAATATTTATCATACTCAAATAATTAATATATCTCTTTTTTCTATTTATGTCTCCTCTACAGATAATACTCAAATCATCAAATAAAATAACAGATCACCTCCTAAAACCATCTTACTAATAAAGTAAGTATTCAGCAAAAAGCCTTTTAAAAACATGTAAAACACCAAACCAAACCCCAACTCCATCCCAAACTCCCACCCCACCCCATGTACAAATTTAACAAAAAAAGTAAAAATATGTTTTACTCTTCCTACAGAAAAATCCACAACTTAACAGGATTCAACAAAGAAACAACATCTCCATTTAAAATCATCTCAAAACCAACATTGTAAGTATATTTATAATAATGTGTATTTATTAAGACATAAACATGTATAATATTCATTTTAATATACATTTGTTGTAGAATTTACCACATCACAATGACAGAAGGCGCCCAATTTATAACATCCCAAAAAGGAAAATTTGTCCTATGTTATACGGGGTATGTTTATACCCAGGAAAAGCAAAGTGGACTAAAAGTCAATTGGAAATGTAGCAAGTACTATTCAAATAAATGTTATGGTCGGGCAACAACTAGAGAAACAACTGTTTTGTATACAAGGGAGCATAACCACCCTCCAAATGTTACTGAAATAGACGTTAGGAATGCCCTTGATGACATTAGAGAAGCTAGCACTAGCTCACAGAAACTTACCAGTCAAATACTGAAAGAAATGCTGCCTACAGTACCTAAACATGCTGCTGGGCAAATGCCCTCTATTTCTTCATTAAAAAGAACTATAGCTCGCACCAAAAAAGCCACAACAACTACCAGACCTACTCCAAAAACTTTTGAAGAGGTGGTAATTCCCCCAGAACTATCTATAACTCATAATGAAGAACCCTTTGTTCTCTATGACAACAAATGCAAAGAAAAAAGAATAATTATGTTTGCTACTGCAAACAATTTAATAAACCTTAAAAATCAGAAACATGGATGATGGACGGGACTTTTAAAATCTGTCCCAAACCATTCTACCAATTATACACTGTCCATGCCCTATATCAGAACACCAACATCCCCTTTATCTACACCTTGCTACCCAATAAACAAAACTCCACATACATGGAAATACTAACTAAAATTAAACAAGAAACAAATAACTATTTTCCACAGAAAATAATAATAGATTTTGAGCAGGCAATGATAACTGCAATTCTAAAATCCTACCCACACACATCAATTCAGGGATGTTACTATCATTTCAATCAGTGCCTATGGAGACACCTTCAGAAATCAACACTAAGGGCCCCATTAGGATGGCGGGCGGACTTCAGTCCGCCCGCCATCCTCGCGGTGCTGGGACCGGCCTCCAGACGTGCGGCGGTCCCGCTCTGCTGATTAGGATGCGACCGCCACCCTGGCGGTCGCATTCCGCATATTTGGCATTGCGGCGGGTGCTGCTTACAGCAGCACCCGCCGCAATGCCAAATTGACATGTTGTGCATTCCCATGCACAACGTGGCAGGCAACGCGCGGTGCCTGCCACCTTGTGCATTGGAATGCAGGGGGGTACCATGGGTACCCTCCAAGTGCACCCCCCACCCCCCTGGGGGCTTGCAACGGGCCCCCAAAGCACATCCCCACCAGCCTTTCCATGGCGGCATTGCCGCCATGGAAAGGCCTTTTACACCAGGCATCATAATATGGATGGCAGTGCCTTCTAGGCACCGCCACCATATTGTGCCTCAGCTCCGCCCGGCCGGCAATCGGAACGATTGCCGACCGGCGGAAGCGGCGGACGCACTTTGCGTCCGCCGCAATATCCCCCGCCATAATAATATGGCGGGGGTAAATCAGGTTGGGATGGCGGGCGGATCGCCACCACCGAGCCTGCGGTGGCGATCCACCCGCCATCCTAATGACCTCCTAAGTGTAGAGTATGCAACAAACAGTTCATTCGCATACCAAATAAAAAAACTTATTGCACTGGCCTACGTCCCAGTAACTGACGTGGCCGAACATTACAACCTTTTACTAGAAAGTCCTTACTACCAGCAACACGAACAAAAATTAAGTCCCCTTCTAGACTATTTTGAAGATACCTGGGTGGGAAGACTCCATAGATCAGGCCATAGGAGACAACCAAAATACCAAATTCCATGGTGGAATGTCTACCTTAGCACACTAAACCAAGAGGCAAAAACCAACAATGCTGTTGAAGGTTGGCATAAAGCCTTCCAAACATCAACAGGACGAGGTACACTAACTCTACACAAACTCCTACTCTCCCTCCAAAAAGAACAGAGCTACCAACAGCTAAGAATGGAGCAATCTGTTACACAAATCAGGCCTAAACTATCCAAACAAACTAAGCAAATGTTTGAATACCTAAAACAACAAGTCAAACTATACCCTACAACAAAAGGCCTAGAATACTTAGCAATAATTGCCAAAAGCCTACTCTAAACTCTCAAAGCAGTGTAAAATGTATAATACTTTTCTGTTTAAAATATTAAAATGCATACAAAACAATTTTATTTTTTTACAAAACTAATTAATTTGTCTAATATATTTTTATTAATAAATAAATATAGATAGACACATTAATTAGATATTTGAAAAAATAAACAACAACAATAGTAAATTTCATAATATTTCCCTCCCACAATAAATAATTAAAATAACTTACCGTTTCAGTAGCTGTAGACAGAAAATCCCACATCTTGTAAAACAATCCAGGTAGCTCATAATCCAAATAAATTAAAAAGTTTCCCCCAAAAAAATGAAAAAATCCAACTGTTCCAAAAAGTAATCCTTGGTCCGTAAATCCACAATCCAGAAACCATAAAAAAAAAGAAACGCTCCATCAAAACCCGAAAAATTAAGGAAGTGTAAAATAATTATTAGTTACTAAAACTAATGTACACTTCCTTAATTTAAAAAAACGCAATCTTCAGAAAACCGCAACTTCTTTCAAATAAAACCTGTAAAAAGACACACAAACATTCCCACCCACACAAATATACACATAATATACAATATAACAGTATTACAAACATTATACACACGATAATAAGACATATCCTACCATACTTTAAATTTTCTAAACTAGGCCTCAAAAACTAACGATACATAAATCGTCAAAACCTAACGTACGCATAAAAAACACCATAACTTCTAAAACATAACAGTACACACACTAACTACAACTTAACTACCTTTTAGTTTAATTAAAAATTTAGTTTTAATAAAGAAAAGTAATCTTACCTTGCTCGACGTGAAGCAGCTCCCAACCGCGACCTTCTCCCCTTCGAAATAACCCAAAACAACCGCGAGCGGTTACAAAGTACAAGCCCCAAACAAATATGTCAGCTTTAAACAAATAAAATAAATGCAATTTAATTTAAAAAATGGTATTACGTGATATAAAAATTCCTATCATATGTAATTAAAATACTACAATTTATATCTTATTTGTTTAAATGTTTAATAATTTTTTGGGGCATTGTAAAATTATAATAATAAATATTATAAAACACATAGGGGCCCATTACGATGTCGGGCGGAAGCAGTACCGCCGTGCTGTCGGAGGCAAAAACCGCTAGTTACCGTCCGCCAGCAACGGCCCACACGCCCGCCAAATTAGGATGTAAAAAGTCAGGCAAACACCGCCCGTAAGCCTGCGACGCCGCCCGCCATCAAAGTGCGCCCGTCTACGTAGCGGCGCGAGCCAATGGAGACACACCGTCCGACGAAATGACGTACCGCCCGGCGTACAAATTACGATGCCATAACCAAACAGCCTCACCGGCAAAGAGACACCGCACGAGATACCAAGGCGGAAAATCGACTGTTCAGTACGGAGACCGAAAAGGCGGCCCACCCAGATATGAACCCTGCACTCCAGGCCATCCCCATGCTCTACCTGATGCACCACCAAGGAGTGAACGCGCCACGACGACGCAGGTAGGCAGACACACAACAAGGGCACGCAAACACTGCACACAATGCAAGGGCGGAAAAACTGTACATGGCCCCCCAGGCACCCCTGTGTGGACAGGACACATCCACCACTGTATCCACACATGTCCCACTTGTCAAAATAACACAACTCGCAACATCCTGGGCACCCACTACCCGGGCCCAGGAAGTGACGTCCCGTCACGGCACCGCAGCGTAGCGGCGATGACGCTGGTACACATGCGCACAACACAGGGGCCAACGACAGCGCCATGCATGGGCTGCACACAAACACCACAGGGTCACAACTACACACCCCACACACCAGCACCACCCTGAAGGCACATGTCACGTGGCCTTCCTGCATCAGTCATGTCCCCAACCGACAACTCACAGTTGTCAACTTGACGACACACAAGTGTCCCGAACAGGGGAGTAATGTGATGGCAAAATAGGACACAACCTTGTGTGTAAAACATGGAGAAGCACAAGGCGGCTGCTACATAACAGCGCAGAATATCGACAATGTCCGGAAAAGGCACGCCAGTCTCAACAAGAAATACCTATACCATCCTGCTCGCAATAACAACCCATGCAATGTACAAAATAGAAAAACCCTGCTGCCTGAGAACAGGTGTGCCCAATCACTACACCCACACAGAAGCCGCAATGTACAGCGGCAACGGAGTGTCCCGCCCACACACGGGAGAGCAGATAGCACTGAATGGCCTTCCATTCCTACTCCAAAATAACATTGCAACAAATTATGCAGGAGAATGGAGCCATTGTACCAACAAGAAGCAAAACATAGCCATGCAGAGTAAAACGTCCACTGGCAGATAGCGCACAACATGAAAGAAAGATAACACCACAAAATACAATAATACCACTCCTCCATGTGGACCAAATGCAAGTAATCTGGAAAGAGTCAGACACCACTGGCCTTGACTATTCATAGAAGCATGTGGGATGAGGGACTGTGTCCTCCGCCCAAGCTATACCCCAAGTCCTGCCGCCGTACATCCATTCCAGAATTCCCAGCATTGTCGGAGGCTGCACTCTGCTGACTGCTCAGGCAGCCGGAGCACGCCATCACATCACTCTGTAGCAATATGGCTGTTGCACCAGTGACCCTCAACTACGCCGGACAGATCAAGCTGTACAGTGACAGCTTGCTACACATAGTGGGCTGTTCAAATCTGGCAATGCTGAATGTAAGTTACCGAGTAACTTACCGCATTGCAATGTTCAGCTGCGTCATCCCCGTTTTCTACTGTCGGAGGTGTCCGTTCCACTGGCCTGTGGATTTATGTCTCTCCAACCCAGCATGTCCAAAGTCGGACTTGGTACAGTTGTTTGCACCCCTGGACGACCACGACAGGATCTGTTCAGTGTATGGGGGCATGGCGTTTGTGGCTGCAATCGGGGACACACTGCAATGGGACCAGTGTGCCTCCACACAACGTCTTCTGGATCACAGTTTCATCGAATGTCATCCAACATGTTCCATCAGGATTCTACAAGGGACAACTTACGACGAACACGTTGCTACCCACCATCCGCTTCATTGGATGACATCCATGTTTACCATCAATGGGATGGATGCCCTGCTGGAAGGTATCGCATACACGTCAACTTGTCAATTCATGGGTCCCCGACTCAATACCCCCAATTGAACATTGATGTTCAACACCGTACCCATGCTTGGCTTTCGCACGGAGTGGGCAGTTAGCTGTACAAGAACTATACCATATAATCTGCAACTAACACCTTACCATCAACTCCACTGCCATGACATCTGACATTTTCGGGACATGCACCCTGTTCCCCACCATATCCCGTGTCTCTGCATGAACAGGGGGAGGCAGAGGTATGGGACTTGTGTACAGTAACCACATGGCCAATACAGCACGAACAACTATGCCATAATATGTATTCTGCGCACCTGGACACACGCACCTGTCAGTGCACACTTATCTGTCTGCTGTAGTACGTGAGAACTGTCACCTCACCTGTGTCTGTACTTCCATGCCAGGACTTTTTCATGGACAACAAATGCAACCCCCTACAACATGGCCCTAGTTATAGTGTCATGTTCAGAAGCCACCACATTGCAACAACTGGTGAGACGCTACTGCATGCAGGTAGGCACATGCCCTGATGTCACCTCTGACGCAGGTGTGTCGGAGTCACTATTGTACTAAACCGGTACCATGGAACTGAGATGAACTGTCCCTATGATGTCAAGCTGTCTGGTAGGCTAAATGAATACTGTCTGTGTCAAAGCCCAGAGCCCATCAGTAATTAGCAAATGTACTTTAGCATAGCAAGGGCAAGGCAGTTGTAACCCTGAAGCCTCCATTCCACAGTCAACAACAAATTACATCTACCTGTACCCCCTTTCGTATGTGTAATCATGCTAAGTATATCCTCCACATGCATTTTGCTGCCAGTAGTGTCCACTATACTGCATCACAGAGAAAGTAAGTCCAAATACATGCCTCGAAGCAAATATGTGACTCTGTAGAATTATTTGTAGAAGACAAGTACGAATGAGAGAGGATGAGAGTGTGTGAAGTACACGAGAGTCGTGAGATGACCATGTAGTCCAGTGACATTAGATGTCAATGCATATGAGTTGCCGCCACAGTGGACCTAGTGAAATACTACAGGTCGTGGGCCTTTGATTGTCAGACTCTGACGTGGCCCAACAGATCATCACATTAACACTGACGGGCTGGTCACTTCAAAGCACAGTCCTACATATGTGTATAATTACCTTCACAGTCGGACATCACACTCATCAAGCATAAGTAGGACCCACGCAAGAAGCATGCTACAGCAATGCATGACAAAACACACACAGGATATCAGTGTGGGTGGGCAGGTCCGCACAGTGAGTATGAACTGCTGAAACTCACATACATGCATAATTAAACCAGGCACAATCTTGACAGTCACACACCCTGCAGACCCACAATGGCCAAACCATATTAAGTAGGAGCCATCCTGAACTGCAAGGACACACCCACACACTGCACACTGTGCAACATACAATACACACATGCGCTCACATTCACAGACCTGAACACGGATACAAACACCCACCATGCCCCTGGGTAACACATGTGTGTAATCGACATTGCCAGAGTGCACACACACACACCAACACTACCCCAAAGTCACACACTTCACACCACACACACCTACACCTCCCAAATGCACACTTTGAAAGTAAGCCATGTGCCCAGGCTCAATGTTCATCACAAGATTAACATACACCTACACTGCTGGCCACCCAGAAAGTAAGCTCACACATACCCGCACACTCTGCACATGCTACCTGTCATCCTGTGGCCAGACTCACACCCCGTGCATTGCTTGCACACAAACACGACACGTATACATTTTCCAAGAAATACCAGCAAATACATGCAGACAATCCGTGTCACTAAAATACTTCTTCATCACACACACAAGTAGCAGAGTCTGAAAGAAGTGAAGTCCCAGCCACGTGTAAAACACATTGGAATGTGAGACCAGACATTGCAATTGTTGAGGTACCATACAAGGCATGTGCCTCACTTAACTATGCACACACAGTAACAACTGCAATCAGCAACTACACAGACACAACCGACTACAGGAACAACAGCATCCAGTCACAGATTACATAGACAGGCGGCAATATTGTTCAACACCAGGGACAGTGGCCAGTCCGATGTGCAGAGTAGTGATACGAAAGCTGCGCATGCATTGTGTGTGAGTGTACCCTGCCATGGCCAGCAACACTGCCATGGCAGTCACAATAGCCATTACAGCCACCACTGTGTCACAGGTAGTTGTGTGAGGGTGCCTACCATTCAAACAGGATGCCAGTCCGACTCGGTGCTGTCTGTGTGCTACGGGACAGTTGGAGGTCCGCCCTTGAGAGAGGAGCACAACTGTGGAAGACACACATGTGGCATGTGAAGCGGGAGGGCTGCTTGGCCCAGGTGGGTGGGTGGCACGGGTAGGTGCACTCATGCAGTGTTGAAACAGACTGTGTGGGGAGGATCCCTGAGGGGTACCTTTCCACTGTGTTGGGAATTTGGAAAGCCTACCTGTCTGGGGATGAATGTGAACTCGTGTGGGCACAACAGGTGGGCACACGATCAATGCTGCATCAGGTGTAGGCGTTAGTCCTCCCTCTGGGGACATGCTGGATACTGCTGTGCGTCTGCCCGGCCCTTGCCAAGGCACTTACATCCCCTGTCCTCCAGGTGTATCCCCTACATTGTCCACCTGCACAGGCTACCCAGGGCACGGGATGGCAGTGGAGCTTGGTGGGTGGGAGGTCATGGCGCCCTGCTCCTGGTCACATCTAGCAGGCAACACATTCTCAGTGTGCAGCAGGGCACAAGTCCGAAATGAGAAGTGGGGGGACGCTGACGTCACGACAGGAAGTGATGTCACGAAATGTGGCTTGCGCCATCAGACTCATTGCCACCCCTCGCTCACTCCTTAGATGCGATTGCATCAGAGACGCCAGCGCGTGAGCAGCAGCTCCAAACTCGTCCCAGAGAGGCCAAAGAGTGAATGTGTGGCTCCACTTGCTCCAGTTATCGAGCTCACGGTAAAACAAGTGTGGGGACGCCGTCCACCCACGTGGTACCCCGACTCGAGCCCTGGACTGTGCAGGCAAAGTGTCCTATTGGGCTTGCGATATGTGTGAGTTGCATGACACTCGTTGGCGGGGGATGGCTCGGAGGCCCGTCACCCTGAGGCCCATATCTCACTCTATGGGTCCCTTGTCAATGGCAGCGGATGTAATGACTATGCGCGCCGGGGTGGGTCTACCTTTCGTCTGGGATGGTGTTTGCGGCCTGTCCCGCTAGTGCAGCTACGGCTTCTGTGTGTTGCATGTGGTGTATCCGGACTCCGGAGACTGTCGTGCATTGTCACTGTTGTCCAGGGCCCGAGTCGGGGTACCACGCGGGTGGACGGCTTCCCACCACTCATTCTACCGCGAGCTCGATAACTGGAGCAAATCGAGCCACACATTCACTCTTTGGCCTCTCTGGGGCGAGATCGGAGCTGCTGGTGCACGCGCTGGCTCCTCAGATGCAATCGCATATAAGGGGTGAGCGAGGGAGGCAATGAGTCTGACGGTGCAAGCCACCATTCGTGATGTCACTTCCTGTCGTGACGTCAGCGTCCCAACACATCTTTATTTAGGACTCATGCCCTGCTGTTGTCAGATGTGCCACTTTCCAGGGGGGTGGAGAAAGGGACAGGAATGTCAGCCTGAGAATGGCCCAGTTGAAGGCCCACCTTGAATGGGGAGGACAACCATTGGACAGTCTGGTGTAGCACACCCACGCGTACATGTAGGCCCTCCATGAACTATGTCACCTGCGGCAAGGTGATGTCATGGGCAATGAAGTTATTGAGGAGAGCTGTCTGCCCCATGCAGAGATGCCGCACAAGCTCAACAGACCCAGCACTGAGGGCAGCAGGGGTCACATGTGCAGGGGCAGCTGTGCCTGGTGTGAAGGACACTCTATCCTTCATCCTTGTGCCGACATGTGTTGCACCAGTGGAAGTAGATGGGAGGGCGGGCATTGGCCTCCGCGTGGCTGAAGAGGAGCCAGAGTCCACGTCCCCTGTACTAGCAGACATGAATGCATCACCTCTGTCCTCAGATGACGCAGAAATTGCCCTCTCGGCCTGTGATTCATTCAGCACACGTCTGACCCCTCCGAGGCGCTGCTCACATCTGTCTCACTCAGCTCCTGTGCAGCTGCCTCATCCGATGCCTCACCACTGTTGACCGTACACTGTCCCTCAGCACCCACGTGAGATGCCACATGAGAGAGAGCGAGGTGGCCTCACTCATTTGGCATCAATTAAACAGACATGTGCAAGGGAAGCAGCACTGAACATTCCCAAATCCACATGTTGCATGATACCTGTGCAATTGTATACTGCCACCACAATAAACACATAATGGCTGGCGTACAGGAAATGAAGCCGCTAATAAGTGGCACATGTGTTGTGCACATAGCACAACACCCGGCCTGTGTCACCCTGCGACCATAGCCACAAATCGCTGTGTGCACACCCACTGTCCTGATGGTGGCACGTAGTCGCTCATCCGGCAGATGACGTCACACCCTGTGTGGAATTGGCTGCACTGTCGGTTACACATACACAGAGGCATCAACTTGGATGCAATGGATCATCACAAGGCCTCGGGCTGGAGGACTTCCAACTGCAGGGTACACAAGAGGTTTGGAAATCACTCATACACTGATCATCATCACCCACATCCACCAATCCCAGTGGCATGATGCTGACCCATCCAACATACTCAGAGATGTGTAACAGAGCCAAGAAGTAATCGGACATGGCATGACAGCATGTGTACACCACACATGAATGCATGCTGGTGGGAGTGTGTACACAGTACCTGTCCATCCCATTCACATGAAGGATGCCAGCACATTGAGCAATGTGTAGTCTGCCCACATCTACTGTCCATTGTCAGGTAGACCAACACATAGATCACAAGGCAACACATCTTTGTGGCTGGACTAACTGTGTCCAACACTGCGCAGCCCTCAACGTACTCGCACTGTGAATGGCTCACCCCACAATGGAGGTCACATTCAGTGCCACTATCTCTCACACACATCCCTATCACAAGGCCTGGGGTGTTCAATCGACAGGGCTGATTTTGCGCATTTCCGGGGACTCGTGAACAAAAAACACATGTAACCCACTGTACAGTCAGTGTTGTTTCCTTCTAGGATTGGGCGGTCAATGTGCAGCCCAGGTCTGCTGAGAATGAGAATGCCAGCAGGGACCCAGCCAGCCATTCACACAAGCAATAACTGCCCTGAGTCCTGCATTGCCAAGTGGCTGCGTTACTGGATGTCTGACATGAAAATGCCATGTACCACCACTCGGGAGGGACATGCATGGGAAAGCGCCAGAGAGCCTACATACCCCTTCCACCTGTAGTAAGCATGGTAAGCAGTGCATGTTGGAACCCCACAGGCTCTGACTCATAGTGCTGCGGATCAACGACATGTGTGTCCCCCACATGCACTCCCACACACACTGTACTTGTCTTACACACACAACCTTTGCAAGAAATAGCCTTGGGCAGTGTGCGTGGAGCTCGGAATCCAGGATCTCCAGCTCCTCGCTTGTGAGTGGACCTGGACATATCTTCAGAGTCGTCGACATGAAGGTGGACAGGTGGCAGCAGCAGCAGATGTTGTTGAGGGATGCCAGGCAGCAGTCCCTGGAAGCTGTGGCAATGCCGGTCTCCCTCCCACACTCATATAGCCCCCTGGGGATGTTTCAGTGGGTCCAAGCTGCCGCAATTGGTGTACCATGTCTGCCTACTTCAAATGCACACGATGGCCTGCTCCGAGCTGTCCCGGTACGCTTACCTCTATAGTCGAACACGCAGGATGCAACCGCGAGGGCCATTAGAGTTGGCCTCAAGGGCCTGGTCCATGGCGGGTACAGTCCGCTGGTGCCATGTGGAATCCACAGTTTAATGTGCGCCATGCATTTGCAGGTGTGGCCATGATTTGTGTGTGGGAGCATGTCCACACTAGACAGGGCCACTTCATGCTGTGTGCATAGGCATTGGCGGCCAGTGCTCAGCCTCCACATGTCTGTTGGCACATCATCATGTACACATTAGCATGGGAGCATGGGATGTGCATATGCACACACATGCCATATTTCTCAATGTACATCGCCCACTTGGCACGTGCAACGTTACGTGTCACTTGTGATGTGTGTTTGCATTCACACAGCTGTGTAGTCATGGAGTTGTCAATGTGTACACCTGTCAATGTGTGTTGGAGGTGTGATACGTACAGTGCTGTACATTGGGTGAACTAGGGACATCATTGACTGTCTCATATCCCGTTGTTCAACAGGACCCACTTGTTTGGGCCGGCCAGCCTGTGTACATTGTGTTGTTGGTGTGTGCCATACTCACCCAGCCTCGGAAGCTGTGTCAGGCACAGCAGCTAGGTATGTTGCCGTGGTGTTGCCGCTTCACACATATGCAGTCTGAAATCATCATCATGCCTTTCAAGCTATTATGGCCTAAATCCCCATGTGCATGCTCATAGCAATGGTATGTGTCAGTGGTCATTGCTATTGGTAAGGGGACCTGTGTAAGAGTATTGTAGGTGTGCTGTCCCTACTTGTCAGCTGTTCTGTGATTCTATTGCTTTGTCAGTATTTTGAGTTTTGTGTATGTGAAAATGCCATGTGGTGTGTTGCATTGACATGTGTCCACTTCCATCTGTCCTAGGAGGAGACCAAACATACATCACCCCTACCAATTGCTAGCAGACATGGAGGATGTGGAGGTTATACGGAAATTCCGTCTGGACAGACCCACCCTGCATCACCTATGTGCAATGTTGGAACCCCACCTTCGTCCTCGCAGGGTATATCCTACAGCATTCACCCCCACGGCTAAGGTGATGGCTGCACTGCATTTTTTCGCTACCGGATCTTTCCAACACACGGTGGGCAGTGGAGGTGGGATGTCCCAGCCCATGTTCAGCATGGTGCTACGGGATGTCCTGTCAGCTATGATGCTGTACAGGAACCGGTACATCCGATTCCCCAGGGCTCGTGATTTGGCGGCAGTGAAGGGTGCTTTCTATGCCCTTGGACGCATCCCCCATGTTGTTGGTGCAATTGATTGCACCCATGTTGGCCTTGTTGCACCACAGGCCATGGAGCACATCTATAGGAACCGGAAACATTTCCACTCCCTGAATGTGCAAGTGGTGTGCCTGGCGGACATGATCATCACACACGTGTGTGCAAAGTTTCCCGGATCCGCCCATGACTCGCACATCATGCGCCACAGCATCCTCCCACGAATGATGACCAATCTTCAACCGGACCGTGCATGGATTGTTGGTGAGTATGCATACTCGTGTAGCGTGCTGGGTGTGACATGCTGTCTTGTATCCTGTTGGAATTGCAACGATTCTCTGTGTGTCTCACACCCAGGTGACTCTGCATATCCTAACGGGCCTTGGCTGCTGAGCCCACTACGTAATCCCAGGACACCAGCTGATGTCAGATACAATGAGGCACATGGGAGGACCAGACGTGTGGTGGAGCGGACTTTTGGACTCCTGAAGTCCAGATTCAGATGCCTGGACCGCACCGGGAGTGCACTGGCATACTCCCCACAGAAGGTGTGCCAGATAGTTGTGGCATGCTGCATGCTGCACAATCTCGCGATTCGCAGGCAGATCCCCCTGATAGTGGATGACGGTGATCAGCCAGGGCCCCCGCCTGCAGACCAAGCCGTGTCCAGTGACGAGGACAGTGGAGAGGAGGAAGCAGTGAATGAGCTGTCGGCAGCTCATCGCACGCTACTTCACTTGACGGTGAGTGACCATGTACGACGGCTGATGTTGCTGTAGTTGTGTAGGTGTATGTGTGCATTGTCATGGCGGCCTATTGTTCACTGAGTGCTGTGTGGCAATGGTCCATGTCCAGGGTAGTATGCCACTGACAGTGGCTGTAGCATTGTGCCCTGTTGCTCTGTGAGATGTGTGTACATTGCTTAAACTTGATGACAAGTACTGTGTGATGAGTGTGTGACACACACATTCCATGGACTCTTGTTCTGTTTTTCACCCCTAGGTCCCTACAGCCTCTCCTGGCCTATCGACATACCACACTACAGATGCATTTCTCATCATGGTGACGGTTGCACATCCTTGATTAAACACAGAGCAGATGAGACAGAATGTGATACAGGTGTATTTATTTAAAGCAGTGACATGTGGTTGTGGGCAAGGTGATCACACAAGTGGTGCATGCTGGAACAATGTGTTGACGGACATGTCCGCGTGATGGTCAAGGTGTCCCCATGTTGTTCTGGGTCCACCGTCCGACAGACACATGCCATTCACATGGCGGTGTGGGGTAGGATTGTAGTCCAAGTGATTGCAGTAGATGGCCACCGTGGCTGGCTGACTCTCTGGCGTTTGGAGCGTGCAAAGTCATCTCTGGACACCTGTTTCCTCTTCGGACGGCCCCTTCCACGTTTGGGAGGGGGGGTTGTGTTTGTGGGCTGCTGGTGGTGGCTGAGGATTGCCCACTCGCTGTGGACGCAGGGGAACTGGATGTTGCACGACCCTGCGCCCCAGCAGGTGGTGGCGGAGGTGGTGTGGTTGGCCTTGATTGTGCCCTCACCGCCACCACTAGCTGACCCATGAGGTCGACAAGTTTGCCCATACGGGTCACGAATTGGCCCATATGGGCGTCCATGGACCTCAACACCCCAAGGACTTCCCGCGTATCGGCAGCTGACCGGGCCCATTGTCCCTGGGCCTCTTCATAGGCCCCAAGGACTCTGGCGATTTGCGGCAGGGCTTGGCTCCCAGGCTCTGAGGGCGTTGGCCTGACCCTGCCCCTCCCACCTGTACTGCTGCCACCGACCTGCCCACTCGCCACAGTGGTCACCCGGGGCCTCGTTGTCGCTCCCAGGGTCGCTGTAGTTGTGCGTACAACCCCTTGCGCAGGGTGAGTGGTCAAGGAGGCCCTGGTGGTGGTGGTGGTGGTGGTTGCGGCGGTGGTGGTGGCCGCAATGACCATGGCAGCAGGGGCCTGGGACTGGTTACCAGCCCTGGGAGATGGGTTGGTGGGTGGGAGGGGTCCTGGGGAGCGGTTGCGCCCTGCCACACCAGATGTGCCTGGTCGGGAGTCCTCGTCCGAAGAGGTGTCCAGGACTTCCACATCCGTGAGTCCGGGTGGAGGGCTTGTGGACTGGCTGTGATGGCTGCTGTCTCCCTCTCCAGCATCATGCTGTTCGTCACCTGTGGGGCGGAGACGAAAGGTTATTGTGTTGCACCTTGCAAGGTTTGTGTTCGATGTCTGACATTCACAGTTTGTGCACAGTTGTGCACTGATTTCCCAGATGCGTGTGTATGGCTCTACAATGTGTGTGCGTGTTCATGGCAATGGAATAGTGTGATGGGTGCATATGGCATGGGACGGATTTGGAATGCCAATCGGTGTGTGTTGCAGTACCCCTACATTTTGTGGCTTTGGTGGAAACGGGGTACAGCCCCATGTAAGCTTTTGGGATGAAATATGGTTTTGTGGTACATACTGTGACATATGGGTGCGGAAGGGGACATGTGTTTGGGCCACACGACACTGCAGAGACAAAGGTGTGTGTATGTCTGACATACCCAGCATATCTGCTCACTGTTATGATTTGGGGACATTACACTGCAAGCATTGTGGTGAGTGAGTAATGGTTGTGTGCCACACAACGTATTGCAGATGGGACAATTCCTTGGTGTGCGTGCTACCCTCTGCCATGTGCGGCAATGCAGTGCTCTTGGGGTGTAGACTATTTTAGGTATGTTGTAAATCACAGTGTGACGTGCGCTTCAGACACTGCAGACACATGTTTGGTAATCAGCAGGGATCTTTGCAGGACTACTGTATATGGGACAACTGTTTAGATGGTATACCTTACATGACACTGGGGCTGACAGATGAGATGGATGAGATTTTGAATGTGCATTGTGTAGCTGTGTGGTTTCATGGGTCCAGTGGTGTATGTGACATTACTGGGGTCCCACTCTGTTACATTGAGACAAGATAGAATTACATGGGTGATGTTGTACAATGTCAACGGAACAAGCAGACACGTCTACATGGACAAGACTTCGATGGTGTTGCTGATGTGTGTGATGACTGGCACAGTGCACGCCATGTGGGTCAGTACTCCAGTGAGACTTGTGCATGCAGTCGTGACTCCTTACGTGTTACTGTATTTGAGATGGCTCATGTGGGCTATGACTGTAATTCATGTCCGTGTGCACATTAGTCACATGGTTATGACAGGGAGCAGTGCTACCTGTTCCTCTGCTACGTGACATGTCCAAAATGTTAGTCGTAGTACAGTCCTCATGCCTACAGACACCCCGCCCTGTACACTAGTCTACCTACTTGTTGGTTTTGAGGGAGCAATGCAATGGCTACCACATGGTTATGAGAGGGAGGGGTGCTCCATCTTGCTGGTCTGTGGGAGTGGGGGCCGTGTTGTGAGTTGTGTTGATGGCTTACCACCCACAGACACCCCTCCATGTAGGGATACATAGCTACCTGTCGGGTGAAGGTGTGCACTGCAATGGCTGACACATGGGTGTGGGGGGTGCTCCATCTTGCGGCGCTGTAGGACTAGGGGCATGGCGGGGGTTGTACTTCTGCAGTCCTCCCTCCGATACACAGACTTTGTGGTAAGGCTACTTACCTGTTACTTGTTGGTTAGTGCAGCTATGGCTGACACATGTGTGTGGGTGTGGGCAGTGCTCCTTCCGGCGCATCTGGGGTACAAGGGGACCTGGTGTGAGTTGTGGTGCTGGCTGCCTGTACACATGCCCCCATGGTTTTGTTTGTTGGTACCTTTGGGCTGAGTGTGTGGGAGTGTCTGTTGCATGTGCGAGAGATGTCTTGTGTATTGTGTACTGGACATGGGGGTGTTTGGCCCTCGGAGCCATGGCATTCTGGTAGTGCATGACAGTACATAGCGGTGTGCTGGTATACATTTGTAAGCACTTACCAGCCTCCACTCCCCCTGGTATTCCGGTGAGACTCTCCGGATGTAGAATGCCTCGCACCTTCTCCTCCCACGCCTTGAAGGTCTTGAATAGCGCTGGATTCCCGCTGCCAGTCCTGTCAGCCAGCTCACGATTCTTGGCCTCCTTCTTCCTGACCACGCTTTTCAGGTCGTGCCACCTCTTTGTGATTTCACCCCGGTTGCGTGGCACGTTCCCTACTGCATTCACCTGGTCTACGATCCTGCTCCACATTCTGTTTCTGGTGGCTACTGGTGTCTGTTGGACCTGGTTCCCATAGATTTGTGGGTGCACCTTGATGATCTCGTCGACCATGACCGTCAGCTCAGTGGCAGTGTACTTCGGCATTCTTTGTGTTGCCATGGTGTGTGGTTTGGTATTTGTGGTGCTGGTGTGGTGGGTGTGTGGTGTGTGATGTGCAGGGTGTTCGTGGTGCCGTTGTTTCAGTGGTGATGGTGGTGTTGGTGATGAGTGTGATGTGTGCGTGCGTGTGGTGTGCTGCTTTCCTTTGGGGCTGTCTGGGTTCTCTGATGGCGTCTTCGCTTTGTAGTGGTGCAAGGGATTGTGGTCTGTGAAGGGGCTGCTTTTGTACTTACCTATGTGGGTGTGTCATGATGGGCTGTCGTTTTCAGGTGTGTTGTGCTGGTGTCCTGGGATTTGTAGTTTATTTATTTTTGCCAGGGGGGTGGTATCTTTGGGATGTATTCTGTGTTTGTGTATTTTGGCGTTGTTTGCTGTGTGGACTTGTTGGCCATGTCATGTGTGTTTCTTTGTTCCGCCAATGATTTCCGTGCACGGACGTGGGCGCCAGGCCTTCCGCCGTGTCAGTTATTCATCACTGTTGTTAACGGTGGCGGGCGGGGAATCTGTGGATTTACCGCGCTTATGTCTGGGAGATCATAATTTCACGGTCGTTGTCTCGGTCGGCGGGGCGGGCGGATTTGGGTTTTCGTGCGGGATTGCGTCCGTGGCGGACGGATGATCTTCTACTCTTGTATGGACGGGCGGAATTTTGTGTGTTTTTTCCGCCGTGGGCGTAGATTGCTTCGCGACATCATAATTGCTCGGTCGGTATTTCCATCGTGCTGGCGGGCGGTTTTTTCAGGCTATGGTGGATGGCGGATTTTTTTCCGCCGGTTATCGTAATGGACCTAATAATATTTAATATTATAATTCCATGTATTTACATGTTACATGCAACATTTATTAAAAAATTGTAATATTTTTTTCTTATCTTTAAAAAATGTCTACTTTAGAATTAAAATGTAAAAAAATTAAACTATGTAATAATTATTAATATTACTGTTTTATATATTAATATTAATAATTAAAATGTTTTTTTTAATGTAACTAACTTTATATTTAAAAAATGCATTTAAAAAATGTTAAAACTGTCATATTATTAAGTTGTTACAAATATATGTAACTAAATAAAAAATGTTAATACCAAACTAAAATTAACAACTGTTAAAAATATATATTTATTTTTGAAATGTATCTAAAGAAATGTGAAACTACATTATCTGATATTACAAAATGTACACAAGTGTTTAAAGCAATGTACTAATGTATGAAATAATTTTTCATTAATTATTACATGTAAAAATTTACATATGTACAAACAATGGGGCCTATTAGGATGGGGGGCGGACTCAGGTTGGCCCGCCATCCTAGCGGGAACGGGACCCCCCGCCTGCCATGCGGCGGTCCCGCACCCCTTATCATGATGCGACCGCCACCGCGGCGGTCGCATCTGGCATTTTAACATTGCGGCGGGTGCTGCTGGCTGCAGCACCCGCCGCAATGGTAAAATGCCATGTTGTGCATTTCCATGCACAACGTGGCAGGCACCGCGCGGTGCCTGCCACCTTGTGCATGGACACCCCCGCACCCCCCACTCCCCTGGGAGCCCGCACCGGGCCCCCAAAGCAAATCCCCGCCAGCCTTCCCATGGCGGCATCGCCGCCATGGAAAGGCCTTGAAATCTCTACAGCCTAATATGGCTGGCGGTGCCAACTAGGCACCGCCACCATATTTGGGCCCCTGCTCCGCCGGGCCGGCAATCGTAATGATTGCCGACCAGCGGAAAAGCGGCGGACTGACTTTCCGTCCGCTGCGATACCCACCGCCATCGTAATATGGCGGTAGGTAATTCACGTTACGATGGCGTAACGGTCGCCACCGCCGGCCCGGCGGTGGCGATCGTTACACCATCGTAAAGACCCCCTATGTTGTTTTTGTAAATTAAATATATTTTCCTATCTTTATGTATTGGTTTATTTTACATATTTTTAATAAAAGATATATTTCTTTTTCATTTCATAATATTTTACAATAAATAAACATCAATAAAACATTTTAAACGTCTACTTTATTGTCTACCATTTTATTAATGTTATATTCAATGTTACATATTAAGTTTATTTTTATTAAGTATACTGTGTAAAATAATATGTTTTAATTAAATATGTATACAATGTTATGTTTTTTCCTGCAGAACTGTCTTATAATTATAATTTGATACTACTTTAAACTGTAATAATTTTTTTAAATATAATTAAAAACACATTTAGCTAAATTACTATTCCCACCCCAGTTAGCATAAATACAGGGTAGGTGCTGGACACTAATCTTAAATAATATACTATTCCCACTGCAGTTAGTATTAATTTGGAGTAGGTGTTGGACACTAAACTTAATTAATTTACTATTCCCACTCCAGTTACTATAAATTCAGGGTAAGTGTTGGACACTAACCTTAATTAATTTACTATTCCAACTCCAGTTAGTATTAATTAGGGGTAGATGCTGGACACAAAACTTAATTAATTTACTATTCCCACTCCAGTTAGTATTAATTTGGGTTAGGTGCTGGACACTAAATTTATGTAATTTACTATTCCCACTCCAGTTAATATTAATTAGGGGTAGGTGCTGGACACTAAACTTAATTAATTTACTATTCCCACGCCAGTTACTATAAATTCAGGGTAAGTGGTGGACACTAAACTTAATTAATTTACTCTTCCCACTCCAGTTAATATTAATGAGGGGTAGGTGCTGACCACTACATTTAATTAATTTACTATTCCTACTCCAGTTAGTATTAATTAGGGGTAGGTTCTAGACACTAAATTTATTTAATTTACTATTCCCACTCCAGTTAGTATAAATTAGGGGTAGGTGCTGGACACTAACCTTAAATAATTTACTATTCCCACTCCAGTTAGTATTAAATTGGGGTAGGTGCTTGACAACAAACTTAATTAATTTACTATTCCCACTCCAGTAACTATTAGAGGTAGGTGCTGGTCACTAAATGTAATTAATTTACTATTCCCACTCCAAGTAGTATTAATTAGGGGTAGGTGCTGGACACTAAATTTAATTAATTCACTATTCCCACTCCACGTAGTATTAATTAGGGGTAGGTGCTGGACACTAAACTTAAATAATTTACTATTCCCACTCCAGTTAGTATTAATTTGGGGTAGGTGTTGGACACTAAACTTCATTAATTTACGATTCCCACTCCAGTTACTATAAATTAGGGATAGGTGCTGGACACTAAACTTAATTAATTTACTATTCCCACTCCACTTAGTATTAAATTTGGGGTAGGTGCTGGACAACAAATTTAATTAATTTACTATTCCCACTCCAGTTAGTATTAATTAGGGGTAGGTGCTGGCCACTGAATTTAATTAATTTACTATTCCCACTCCAGTTAGTAATAATTAGGGGTAGGTGCTGGACACTAAATTTATTTAATTTACTATTCCCACTCCAGTTAGTATTAATTAGGGTAGGTGCTGGACACTAAACTTAAATAATTTACTATTCCCACTCCAGTTAGTATTAAATTGGGGTAGGTGCTTGACAACAAACTTAATTAATTTACTATTCCCACTCCAGTAACTATTAGAGGTAGGTGCTGGTCACTAAATGTAATTAATTTACTATTCCCACTCCAAGTAGTATTAATTAGGGGTAGGTGCTGGACACTAAATTTAATTAATTCACTATTCCCACTCCACGTAGTATTAATTAGGGGTAGGTGCTGGACACTAAACTTAAATAATTTACTATTCCCACTCCAGTTAGTATTAATTTGGGGTAGGTGTTGGACACTAAACTTCATTAATTTACGATTCCCACTCCAGTTACTATAAATTAGGGATAGGTGCTGGACACTAAACTTAATTAATTTACTATTCCCACTCCACTTAGTATTAAATTTGGGGTAGGTGCTGGACAACAAATTTAATTAATTTACTATTCCCACTCCAGTTAGTATTAATTAGGGGTAGGTGCTGGCCACTGAATTTAATTAATTTACTATTCCCACTCCAGTTAGTAATAATTAGGGGTAGGTGCTGGACACTAAATTTATTTAATTTACTATTCCCACTCCAGTTAGTATTAATTAGGGGTAGGTGCTGGACACTAAACTTAAATAATTTACTATTCCCACCCCAGTTAGTATTAAATTGGGGTAGGTGCTTGACAGCAAACTTAATTAATTTACTATTCCCACTCCAGCAACTATTAATTAGAGGTAGGTGCTGGACACTAAATTTAATTAATTTACTATTCCCACTCCAAGTAGTATTAATTAGGGGTAGGTGCTGGACACTTAGGGGCCGATTCCGATCTGGGCCGGAAAACTCTCCGACCGAGCCGGATCCGGTGAGTTTTCCGACCGAGCCGGACTCCAGCAGTCCGACCGAGCGAGTACGATGCGGGCGCATGCTGCCGGACTCGACTCAGTCGGGCTCCCATTGAAGTCAATGGGAGCCGGTCGTACAACGCGTACACGGGCTCCCATTGACTGAATGGGCACGTCGCGAACAGGGGGGCCCCCTACAGTGGGTACGCGTTGGTGCAACTCGCACCGCACATGCATGTGTAGGGGGGACCCTTGGGTCCCCCCTGTGTGTGACTCGCGCGGCTACGCGTGCAGGGGGGTCCGACACGGACCCCCCAAGTCCGGCTCCGACAGCTCTTCTGAGCCGGACGCTACGAGTCGGTCGGGCTGTTCGAGGCGCGCATCGTACTGGCTCGGTCGGGTAACGTCTCCATTGCGTAGTGCGAGCCGTGTCCGTACGAGTCGGTCGGAGCGGTTTGGACCCGGGAACGAGTCGGTCGGCGATTTCACGTGCGCTCGCATCGTACTTGCTCGCGCGGACTCCCGTACGAATCGGTCGGGAACTAGGCCTCCGAATCGGATCCGGTAAAGCCGAATCCGATTCGGTGCCCTACCGGCCGAGATCGGAATCGGCCCCTAAATTTAATTAATTTACTATTCCCACTCCAGTTAGTATTAATTAGGGGTAGGTGCTGGACACTAAACTTAAATAATTTACTATTCCCACTCCAATTAGTATTAATTTGGGGTAGGTGTTGGACAGTAAACTTAATTAATTTACTATTCCCACTTCAGTTACTATAAATTCAGGGTAAGTGTTGCACACTAAAATTAATTAATTTACTATTCTCACTCCAGATAGTATTAATTAGGGGTAGGTGCAGGACACTAAACTTAAATAATTAGCTATTCCCACTCCAGTTAGTATTAATTAGGGGTAGGTGCTGGATCCTAAATTTAATTAATTTACTATTCCCACTCCAGTTAATATTAATTTAGGATTATTGCTGGTCATTAAACTAAGGGGCCTATTAGGATATCTGGCGGATCGCCACTGCCGGGCCGGCGGTGGCCACCGCCAGCTCGGCAGTGGCGATCCGCCCGCCAAATATTTTTCACCCCCGCCATATTAGCATGGCGAGGGGCACCGCGGCGGACGGAAAGACCGTCCACCGCTTTTCCGCCGGTCGGAATGCCGGCCGGGCGGAAACGGCAGACAACATGGTGGCGGTGCCGCCATCCATATTAGCATGCCTGCGGTGACATGCCTTTCCATGGCGGAGACTCCGGCCATGGAAAGGCATGCGGAGAATGCCTTTGGGGGCCCATTGCGGGCCCCCGGGGGTTGGGGGGGTGGATGCCTGCACTTGGGGGTACCCATGGTACCCCCCTTCATTGGCATGCACAAAGTGGCAGGCACCGCGCGGTGCCTGTCACGTTGTGCATGCCAATGCACAACATGCATATATTGCATTGTGGCGGGTGCTGCTTACAGCACCGCCCGCCGCAATGCAATATATGCGGGATGCCACCGCCACCGTGGCGGTGGCATCCTAATTGCCATTGCGGGACTGCCGCACCTCTTGCAGGCAGTCCCGTTTGTCGTTGTGGTGGCGGGCGGACACAGTCCGCCTGCCATCGTAATAGACCCCTTAATTATTTAACTATACCCACTGAAATTACTGTAAAATAAATGGAATTGCCAGACCTTTAAAATAATTTTTTTTCTTTTCCCATTAAAATTACTATAATATAACTAACTACACTATACATAACATTTTTCAGTATTTGAAAACACCTATAATAAATTACTACACTATATAATATAATAAATGTTATTATTTTTATAATTTATAAAACAAAAATATATTTAAAAATAATTATATTTATGTTTTATTAAATTTAAAATATTCCATATAAATAATATATTATCTACATAAAATACCTAAATACAAATTTTTCAATATTACATTTTAAAGATTTTTATAAATTTATCTCCTAGATTAAATTTTTAAAAAATGTACACATTTTATTTAAATTCTAAAGTTTTCATTCTTAACAAATTAAATATTTAATAATTTCCATTTATTATATTACATTTTCTAACTTTTTATATTTCATTTATTTATAATACACAATTCAATATAAATATTAATAAATTAATAATTTACACTGTCTACACAATTTTATTTTATTTTAGGAAATATATTTTTTTCTTTTTAAATTTCGAAATATTTCAACAAAATGTATAAAACTGTAACCAACATTATATCCTATAAACACAACTCCAAACTGATTAAACAATACATTCAATATACAAATAAAATATAACCAAAATAAGTATAGAAACTTCCAATTTTTTTGACATTTCATTTAATATTTTTTAAACACTCCCCACCCTTATCCACTAGAAACTCAACAACCCACTCCTAAAACAATTATTTCAAAATTAGATATAATATTTTCTAAATTATAAATTAAAATTTCGAAGTTATTATAAATTAAAATACATTATTTTAAAACACCCCCCACCCTTAGCCCATATAAACCCAACATCCCGCTCCTAAAAATTATTTTTCTAAATTCGAAATTATATTTTCTAAATTCTATTTTTAAATTTCAAATTTATTATAAATTTAAAAAAAATATTTTAATACACTCCCCACCCTTATCCCCTATAAACCCAACATCCCACTCCTAAAAAATAATTTTCTAAATTCGAAATTATATTTTCTAAATTAAAAATTTTAATTTCGAATTTATTATAAAGTTAAATCAATTATTTTAAAACACTCCCCACCCTTATCCCCTATAAACCCAACATCCCGCTCCTAAAAAATATTATACAAATTAATTTTTTTATAACATTAACTAACTAATATTATACTACAAACAAACTCTAAATACATTAAAATATAGTACAATAAAGATATTTTAACATAACGATATTTTAACAGTCGATATTACAAACTTCGATATTTTTAATAATACTTAAAATCGATATTTTTAACATCGATATACATAACATCCATATTTAATACTATCGATATACTAAACTCGATATTTATGTATATCGATATTAAAATTTCGATATTATGTCTACTTACCATTGTAATTTGCCATGTTAACCCTACCAATGTATTTTCAATATTTGCATGATATAATCAAGAATTCTCTGACTGCCAGTAGTATGGTTGATAAAATGAAAATATAGTTTAAAAAACAAAAAAGACAACAGCAGGGAACCAAACTCCAGAGCACCACCAGAGGAACCTAAACTGGAAGAAATAGCAACACAGATCATCAAAACACTACTAAGCATAGCAGGAGCATTGCGCCGAAAAGGCCAGTCCCCAGACTCCGCTTAAATAGTACCATCTAACCTGGAATAGAAAAAAACCTACATAGGAACTACTTTCCTCCATATTGGATTGGGCGATTCCTATCCTGGATTGAGGGATGCCATCTTGGATAAAATTTGAAACCCAATCCAAGATGGCACCCATACTGGCATTGCGACGCCGACACTGCACATACAAAACTCTTTCTTCCTGCCAGGGAAAAGAGGCTTTCTACCAGCACCCAACTCCTACCCTCCAAAGACCACCAAGGTAAGCGGTGACTCAGCCTGACGCCCTGTGCAACGAAACAGGGGCGTGAGCCAGGCGGATGGAGCGCTGAAGCCCAAAGGTATACCCCACCCTCGGAGCACAAGGTTTACCCGGATGCCAAAGAAAAAAATCTTCTAACTAATATGGGGCATTTACTGCAGTAGCAGGTTCCCAGGACTGATCTGATATTGGGTAACCCTTCCACCTTATCAAAATTTGTAGCTTACCTCCAAAGAGTCGAGAATCAACAATATCAGTAATCTCATATTCTGCTTGCCCATCTATCTTTACTGGGGGAGGTGGAAGATGATTACTTGCGAAATCACCAAAGACAAAGGGTTTCAACTGAGATACATGGAATGTGGGATGGACTTTCCAAGACGATGGCAACCTGAGATGAACGACTACAGGATACATTTTTCAGACAATGGGGAAGGGCCCCAAAAATCGTGCTCTGAATTTAGAGGGTCCCCCCTTGATAGGCACAAAGGCGAGATGACAGCCAGACCTTTTCCCCACCCCATAGTCGGGTTCTTGAAGCCTAAGTCTATCAACCTGCTTCTTCATTTCAGATGAAGCCCTCTATAAATTATCAGCAACTAATCTCTGGACTTTGTCTTGCTGTTGTATGGGTTCAATGACAGCTGGAACATAATCCAGAATAGTAAAGGTTTCAAGAAAAACCTTAGGAAGTAATACTTGCATACAGAAACAAGCATTTGCAATGCAATAGGTCTCACATTTACACGAGTTTAAGCTATTGGCATTGTAAATGACAATGCCTTTTATTTATGTTTTAAAAACGGAAACAAAAATAAAAGGCATTGTCATTTGCAATTCTTACATATTGGCCTGAGTGTATATTTCAACACATGCACCGGAATGGACACTCAACAACAAAAACTACATGTTGCACACTCGGTAGCAGATTCAACAAAGTGCACACTCGCCGACATATTTACCAGATTATACATTCACCATACTGAAAGCTCGAACAAGCATTCACTCGAGTGCACATACGCCACAATATGATTCACTTGTGTGCCCACTCCGCACGCAGTATCCAGACTGTAAACTCGGCAACAAATTAACCAGAGTGCCGGTCACTAATACAATCACTGGGATGGGCAATCATCAACAATTTCAGCATAGTGAATGCATACTAGTACAATAATCAGAGTGCACAGTTACCAATACATTCACAACAAAGCGGGTCACTAATACAATAACTGGAATTGGCAATCATCAACAATTTCAGCATTGTGAATGCTTACTAGCACAATCATCAGAATGCACAATTACCAACATATTCACCAGAGTGTTGCTGTGCCGGTCACTAATACAGTCACTGAAATGGACAATCATCAACAGTTTCAGCATAGTGACTGCTTACTAGCACAATCATCAGAATGCACAATTACCAACATATTCACCAGAGAGCTGCTGTGCCGGTTACTAAACAGTCACTGGAATGGGCAATCATCAATTATTTCAGCATAGTGAATACTTACCAACATAACCATCAGAGTACGCAATTTCCAACGTTTTCATCCCAGTACACACTTACAACACATTCACTAGAGTGAACAGTCACTCGATTGGGCAATCATCAATAATTTCAGCATAGTGACGACTTACCAGCACATTCACCAGAGTGCACAATTATCAACATTTTCATCTGTCACACTTGCAACACATTCACCAGAGTGCACACCTCCGGCATATTCGCTGGGGTAGACAAGCTTCAACAAATTTACCAGCGTGCATGCCCACCAGCACACTCCCCAAAGTGCTCAGTTGCCAGTGTGCACACTCAAAATTGCACTTACCAAACTATATACCCGCTGGTACACACTCGCCAACATAGTCACCATTCACCAGGGTGCCCACTTAGCACTACATTATGCAACACTGTGCCAGTTAAGTTAGGTAACAAGAATACCTGTTATCAACAGTGCTGGAGTACAGAAACATTTAGGTGCCGTGGCATAAAGCAAAATGACGGGACCCCTGTAGAATGTGCTGAGGACCCCCTGGGTCAACCATACACCACAGATATTCATTGGTCTTGGGCTGGGTGGGGCCCCCTGAAGGCTTGGGACCTTCCAGCTCCTCGGGGGCTGAGTTACGGCCCTGCTGCGGTACCTCTTGGTCTACAGTAACACATTAGCCAACACATTCACCGGAATGCAGACTCAGCAACATATTCACGAGGGACACACACACACTGCCAGACGCATTCACCACAACTTAAACCCACCAACATGTTCACCGCAGCGCACGCATGGACTCACATTTCGGTGCCCGCTCTGCAGCGGGCGTGCACACCCACCTGCACAGATGCAAACAGCTTCATTCATTCATTGGAAATGCAATCGGTCTCGCATTTTCGACCAATTCACCGGGTCGAGAGGAACCTTTGCTACGAGAACAAGCAGTGGAGAGCACACCCATTGTGCAGCACTGAGGACCCCCCCATACAATAGGATCATCCTAGTGCAAGCAGTGTAGCGCGCAGCACCTATGAACCCCCCCTAAAACCACACCTGACACTCTAGTAGAAACAGTGCAGAGCACACCTAGTGAGAAGCATTGATGACCCCCCCATATCCCCAAATACACACAGATCATCCTAGTGCAAGTAGTAGAGTAGAGAACACATCAAGTGCGCAGCGCCGAGGCCCACATCCCTACGAACCTGTCACCCTAGTGAAAGCAGTGGGGTGCCAACCCAGTGTGCAGCACCGAGGGGACCCCAAATACACACTGATAACCCTAGTTCAAGCAGTGGGGCGCACACCCAGTGTGCAGCACCGTGGGGACCCCTGCATAGACACAGATCACCCTAGTGCAGGCAGTGGGGCACACACCCATCAGCGGTGTAGCCGCCGGGATGACCCCTCCATGGCCACGACACCTGGGGGCGCCTTCCTCCCGCATTGTCTACCAGGCAGCGGTGGCGGCGGCCGCAGCCCCGTGTGTGAGGCCAGAACCCACCCTCCCCCCAAGCCTGGGAGCATTGATGCACCCTGTACCACCGACCCCGCCCCCACCACCCTCCTAGCGCCAAACACTCTCAGTCCTCCCGGGAAGCTCTAGCAACCGTGAGAAGGCATCATCCTCTCTCTGCAAGGAGCCCGCCTCTGGGGGTGTAGGGGAGGGCCAGCCCTGGGAGGGGCCAAGGAGGGAGGAAGGACCGGACCTGGGAGGAGCATAGGAGGGAGGTAGGGAGGGGAGGGCCGGCACAGGGAGCCCCTAACACGTACAGGCACCTACCATAAAACAAGCGGCCGCCATTGCATAAGCTGGTCTTCTGTTGTTTTGCGCTCCCCATCAGTTAAGCCAGCGGGAGGCCAGTTTCAGCAAGGGCAGCCGCTGGTTTGCATTTGTGGCGCGCCATGCGCGCTTTTTCTTTAACAATAGCTGCCTCCCACAGTACTGTCGCCTGAAAGTGAAAGTGCGCATGGCGCGATGCAAATATAAACAAGCTGTCGCCATTGCGCAAAGGCAGCCGCTTGTTTATGTTTTTATCGAGCTTTCACTTTAACAATAGGTTCCGCCCCACACAGCACTCTCGGGGTGGGGTGGCAGACAGCACTCGCGGGGTGGGGCGGCAGACAGCACTTGCGGGGTGGGGCGGAAGCTATTGTTTAAGTGAAAGCGCGATGCAAATATAAACACGCTGCCACCACGAGTGTATTTAAAGAATGCGGCAGGCATTATTAAAGCGAAAGTGCGCATGGGGCCCTGCTGCAAATGCAAACAAGAAGGGCACCATTTCTATGCGCACTGTCCTGCCTGGTTCAGCAAGAAGAGAATTGAGTAAATAGTGCATCCAACCTCTTAATGAAAGGTAGAGTGCAGGGACACATGTAAGAGGGCCAGTCCTCATGGGAGGTAAAAACAGGAGACCGGGAGGTACTAAGGAGGGACTAATAAGCCTATTAACAAATCAAAGCCCATCATTTACAAAGGACAGTCACAAAAGCCAACACAAAATAGGGGCGGAGAGTGGATGCAGCTTCAAATCTATACCTCAATACAGCATGTCTCAAAGAGACAGCGCAAGCACTGCCTAGGCGAGACCTCATAAGGGGTGACATTTGTAACACTGAGCAACTATTAATATACATAAATTCTGCATATGGTAATAGGAAAACCCAATTATCGCTTGTAGCATTTCAAACACACCTCAGGTATTGCTCTAGAGCAGGGGTCTATAGTCTTTTCTGTAATATGAGCTACTTATAGTCAATGGAAATCATCCCGAGCTACTAATATTAGTGATGTAATAGTGACCACCCCATCCAAGATTGTTAACAGTGACCACATGAGTGCATGAGACAGGGTTTCCAGCTCTCATGTAACAAAATACTTTGACAATTTGAAAAGACTGTACATAGGTAATAAATAAAAGCCTTAGCTGCACTCCACTTGGCTCTAAGGTAATAATATGAGTAATAAATCCCCCCAACTCAATAACAGCTTTAAAAACATTTTTGAAAACGCAACAATTGTTCACCAAACATCAACTTATGAGTTCTGAAAATAGACACATTTTCTTGAGTACACTCTTTTAAATTTTACTATACATATAATAATTCACTCAAGCATAAGCTTCGATATTAGTAGGCTGGGCAGTACACAGGAGAGCTACTCACAGGTAGTTGGAGAGCTACTGGTTGCTCACGAGCTACTCATTGGAGACACCTGGTCTAGAGTCAAATTAGCTCTCTCAGTGACACCATTGGTTTGTGGATGAAATCCAGAGGCTGAAGCTCATGAGATGCCCGGGGCAGAACAAAAATATTTCCGGAATTGAGAGACGAATTGTGGAACTCGATCAGAGATGATGGTCTCGGCAGTACCAAGTAGTCTCAAAATATTCTTGCTAAATATCTGTGCTATTTCTTTAGCAGTTGGCAGTTTGCTAAAAGGCAAAAAGTTTGCTGTCTTAGAAAACGTATCTATCGTAACCATTATCACTGTTTTCCCTTTCGATGGCGGCAATTCGACTATGAAGTATGTGGCAACAGTTTCCCAGGGACTGGTGGCTACGGGTAAAGGCTGTAACAAACCTACTGGTTTCCTATGTGAAATCTTCATATGAGCACAAATGGAACAAGATTTTACATAGTGAGTCACCCCATGTTTCATTGTGGGCCACCAAAACGATTAAGAGAGTAGTTCGTAGGTGTACTGAATTCCTCGATGGACCACCACCTAAGAATCATGGCATAAAAAAAGCACTTTCTTTTGCAGTGCTGCGGTGGGAACAAAAAGTGCCTTTCAAAAGAAATATAGCCCACTATGTAGTGTTAACTGTAGAAAATCTTGGCAATTCCCACTTCTTTGATAATTCAGTTGCTGTTGTGCTGTTTGGACTTCTTTCAGTAAGGTAGTTGTAATGGAAATAATACGATCGGGTTAAATGATGTTCGTTGTTTTAATATCTGAAGCATCAGACTATCTTCAAAATAAACCATCTGCAAGTATGTTATGAGTGCCAGAAATATAACTGACAATAAACTCATATTGGGAAAAGAAATATGTTCATCTTGCCTGACGACTGTTCCTACACTGGATGGTTTTCAAAACTTGAAGGTTTCTATGGTCAGTTCTGATCTCAAAAACATGCCTCGCTTCCAACAATAGATGTCTCCACTTTGTACATGCTTCTTTCATAGCTAGTAGCTCCCTTTCAAGGACAGAATAATTCCTTTCTGCTGGAGAAAGACAACTAGAGTAGTAGAAGATCGGGTTCTCCTTTTTGATCATCCTCTTGAAATTGGAGTAGTATGGCTCCCAGGGCCACTGCAGAGGGACCAGTTTGAACCAAGAATTTGCAAGTAGGATTGGGGTGGCAAAGGACTGGTGCCTTGGTGAAGGCGGACTTTGGAGCTTGAAATGTCTTCTCTGCTTTCTCATCCCAGAAAAATCCCTTTTTAAGATGTTTCCTCTTCTAAGTTCAAGAAATATCATTGGAATATGTGGAAAAGTCCTTTACAAACTGATGATATAAAATGGCAAAGCCAAGAAAGCTCTGAACCTCTTTTATGGTAGTTGGAGAAGGCCAATTTAAGACAGAGGACACCTTTTGTTGATTCATGGACAATCCTCGTGGAGTCAAGATGAACCCCAAACATTCTACTTCTTGGACTTCTAAAATACATTTTTTTGGCTTACAAGTGAGATCATTTTGACCAAGGAGTTGTAGTACGTCCTTCACCTATTTCTTGTGGTTGACTAAAGACTTAGAAAATATCAGTATAATGTAAAAATAGACAACAACAAAAATGTTCAAGACATTCAATAAAATACTATCCATAAATCGCTGAAAGATAGAGGGGGCATTACTGAGGCTAAACGGCATCACTCTATACTCAAAATGTCGATCAGGGGTTCGAAAGGTGGTTTTCCATTCATTCCCATTCTTAATTCGTAGGAGATGGTAAGCCCCCTTTAGATTCAATTTGGTAAATTACTGAGATCCACGTACGGCTCCCAGGGTGGCTTAAATTAAAGGTAATGGGTAACAATCCTTTATGGTGATTTCGCTCAAGCTTCTGTAATCAATACATGATCTGAATCCACTGTCTTTCCAGGTGATAAACAATAAGGGAGCATCAGCTGGTGAAGTTGAGGGCGTAATTAATCTTTGTTGTAAACTTTCGTGCAAGTATTGTTGTAACGCCTCTCACTTTCAGACACTGAGTACATTCGTCCATAAGGAATTTAAACTCCTGGCTTCAGGCTAATTACGTAATTGCAAAATCAATGGGGTGGAAGTTGTTTCTTCACAGGTGGAATGAACACATCACAAAACTCTTTGTAAGGTTCTATAATACACGCTAGAGATGCTATTACTGGCATCTCTTTAGGTATGATAGGCAGTTCTTCCTCCTTCTTTGGTGAAGCGGACTTCAAGCAAAATCAGGCCATCCAATTTATGTAGGGATTATGATTGCACAGCCAAAGAAGGCCTAGGATGATTAGGAGACGCAATGACATCAAATACTAGTTTCTTGATGATTATACAAGGACATCTTGAGTGGGGCAATGCATTCTCGAGCTGACCCAGATATTAATTGCGTACCACCTACTTTGTGAAAAATGTCAATCTTCCGCTTCCGTTGTTTAGATAACTTATGATCTGCTGCCCTGTCAAGGTCAACAACATTTCCAGTGGTTCCAGGATCTAATAAAGCCATTACAGAGATCTCTCTTTCATTTTCCACTACTAAAGTAATCAGAAATAGAAGCAAATGATAGCCTTCTTTGGGAACGAACTGAGACGTTGAAACTTGAGGAAGATTTTTCTGCTCAATCTCCTCCTTCCTTGCTAGGGTTGGGCTTAAGCATAGAGAGAGCCTCTTTAACTGACATAAGGCTGCGTTTTTGTTCCTCAAAGAAAATATTGTAGCTTCTTGTTGTTGAACGGTACTGTGTGAGTCTGCGACAGGGTCCATTTCTACAGCGGGTTCTGGAATATGCAGGTGTCACAATCTTTTAAGGGCTGGACGCAGCCATGGTCTTTGCGGCTTTGAGGATTTGACAGCGGGCTATGGGCGATTCCTTTCTGCAGACACTGTACAGACTGATGTTGGAGTAAACAGCAGCAGGTAAGTGTCCAAGGAAAGAAACCACTATTGAGGAGGGAAATAAGCCAAAGCAAAAACCCTCCAAAGATGACAGTAGGGAACCAAACTCCAGAGCAACACCAGAGGAACCTAAACTGGAAGGAAATAGCAACACAGGGCATCAAAAACACTTCTCAGCATAGCAGGAGTATTGCACTGCAAAGACCAATCCCCAGGCTCCACTTAAATAGTCCTATCTAACCTGGAAGTGAAAAAACCTAGAAAGAAACTACTTTCCTCCTTATTGTATTGGACAATCCCTTTCTGGGAAAGAGGGTCAGCTGAGCCAGGTGGGTGGAGCGCCAGAGCCCAACACCATTTGGGTCCTATCTGTAAGAAAGTCCCTCAGCCAGGCCAGTGCCTCTCTGTGCACCCTGATATCATACAGTCTCAGAATGAGAATTGCATAAGATACCGTATCAAACACCGTGGAAAGTTCCAGCAGAATCAGTATCGCCCAACTGCCTTCATCCAAACTAATTCTAATTATATCAGTGGTGGCCAGGAGAGCTGTTTTGGTACTATGGGCTGCTCTAAATCTGTATCTGGCGTATTCTTAAAACACCAAGTAATCATGCTGTTACTGTGGACTCCCGTCCCTCAGAAGGAGTGTAATACTCCTGTATATGTTAACCTCGCCTCGTCTGGAGAGAAAGAAGCAGAGGTTCTGGCAACTGACGACAGTCGGGTGCAGATGGGCACAGATGGGCTTGCCTTTGGCAGCCCTTTGGCGTGCCAGTGGTGCACCTGCTGCACATGTCTGCCGTCCATCCACGCTTCCTGCTTGCTAATATGTGGCGACCCTAAGTGCACTGCAGCCACTAGAACGTAAACCGACCCAAGGTGGCAGCTTCAAGTGTCTAGGAATAGTAGTGGTTTCTGTTTGCCACATGCTCTCTCCGCCAAGCGGTGCCTTTCAAGTTTCTTACTATTTAACTTTTCTTGTTTAAGCTCATCAGTATCCCATGCTGCTTGTATTTTGTTCAGCCTGTTCTTAATTGGTCTAAGTGGGGCAACCATGTCTAGAGCCTTATTAAGGGATTCTTGAAAGTTTTTGTTGGCCATTTCAATATTAGAGGATCTCTTCAAATCTGGGAGTTGGAGGTAATTCCTATGTTATTTAAGTAAAATAAAATCCAGAAACAGGCCAGTTGTAGACACTCCTCACACCGCAATCTGGGGTTAGTAGTCAATGGCATTTCAAATCCAGTGAGCTAGTGGTCTGTCCAAGTAGAGGGTTCAGGTCACCCAACAATGAGCCAAGTTGAATTACTAAATATTAAATCAAGTGTATGACCGGCTAAATGTGTCGGGCCTTCTACCCATTGTGTCAGTCCAACCATCCCCACGTCTGACAACAGTAGGTTGACTTGTCTGCTGTATCCTCCCCATGAAAGTTGAAGTCCCCCAAAAGCAATAAGTTAGCTGATTCTAAAATTTGCGGGATAGTAGGTCTAGCAACAAGAGACTAAAATCTTTCTTGGGACCGGGGGGCGATAAACAAAGTCTCTTTTCCAAAACTTTTGAGAGCAAAAATCAAGTCTAAACTTCGAAATGCCATCATCTGTAGCTGATTAGAAAGATGAGTGCAAATGATAGATACATTCACGTTACCAGAGCATGGAATTGCCACACCCTCTCATGCTCTGTTTTCTCTGTCGAGCCTTACTAGCTTATAGCTGTCAGGGAAAGCAATAGCTACATTCCAGAAGGGCCATATGATGTAGCCAGGTCTCAGTGATGAAACAATTATCAGGGCTATGGGTAGACAGATCCCAAAGTTAAGTAACATGTTTAGGAATGGACCTGGTGTTGCAGTATATACTGAAAATGGCTGTCACCTGATGCTTAGACTCAGATTGAATAAGATATCTCCCATTGTCCATTTGTGATACCTAATGGACTCCGCATTCTTGTCCGGACTTAGGGGCTGATTACGATGGCGGGCGGAGGCACATCCGCTGTGCTGGTGGTGGCGGAAAATGTCCTTTTCCACACTCCATCGGCGGTCCTTGCGTCCGCCGTCGTACGATGGGCAAAGATAGCCCATTTCCTGTCCGCTGCGGTGTTTCGGGATCCGCCAGAAATCCCCTTCCGCAGCGGTGGCGGACGGAGCCAATAGAGAGGGACTGCTGTGCGGAATGCGGTTACGACCGCCGATCGAATTACGATGCCACAAACAGCCCATCACACCGCAGCGGAGATTCCGGCTATTCGAGGACGGCGAACGCACTATTGCGGATAGCGAAGATCCACTCCCGGACACTCCTGACCGCTGTTCGAACGGCGGTTTGGGGTCTTTCCGCAGCATTTCCGACCGCCGCGGGCGGATTTTCAGCTTTTCCGCACGTTCCCGGCGGTGTATCCTGGAATCCGACCGCAGCGGTAGGGAGTTTCAGGCGGTTCATCCTAATCTGCACGCCGGTCTTGCCGCGGTACCTGCGGGCAGAGATTTCCCGCTACCACGGCGGTCGGAATGCTTTTCCGACCGCCATCGTAATCAGCCCCTTAGTATTCCAACTGTATATTGTAACGTCCCCAGACGAGAATTCACAGAGGTTGCAAGAGAAGGGGCCAACCAGCGTATCTTGTGTATGCTTAAAACACTGAGAAGTGTAATTCTTGCCCTGTATGTGTTAACCTCACCTCGTCTGGAGAGAAAGAAGCAGAGGTTCTGGCAACTGGCGACAGTCAGGTGCAGGTAGGCACAGATGGACAGTCTCAAGTGTCCAGGAATAGTAGTGGTTTCTGTTACCACGCGCTCTCTCTGCCAAACAGTGCAAAGTGGGGCAGACCGGAGAGCTCGAAATAGTGCAAATGCCTTATTAGTTAAAAATAATCCTCAACTTAGTTCCACTTTCCCCCAGTAAAACAAAAAGGGCCTCATTTGGATGTCGGTCCGACCACCTCCAACCGCTGGTCGGAGGCATTCCGACCGATATCCATGTTTTAAACTCCGACCACCTTCTTACAAAGAAGGCGGTCGGAGTTTAAACCGGCCAGTCAACCCGACTCGCTTCCGACGGGCTCAAGGAGCCTGTCGGCGAGTCGGAAATCAAGCATAATCCCTAATGGACGGCGTTTACGCCGTCGGGATTATGATGTTGGTTTCCGACAGGCTTTCCATGTCGGGCTTTCTGTCAGAAAGCGACTTAGGGGGCCCCTTAGCAGGGCCCCCTTCTCTCCATGGCCTACGGTTGTGCTCCCCCAGTAAATCCCTGCACTGTGTGGCTGGCACTCCGAGGTGCCTGCCACATAGTGGAGGAATTTACAGTAACTCCCATTTCTGTGTGGGAGCTTGTGCTGTGGCCGGTTTCCGACCGCCGCACAAGCTCCCATAGTGAAATGGGAGTTTGCGACCTGACCATGTGCGGTCGCATCGTAATTGCAGTTTCGGACTGCCGACCCAAGGTCAGTCGGTTCCGAAACCGCAGAAATGTTGGTCGGAGGCAACTCTGACCGACATCATAATCAGGCCCAAAGCATTTAATCTAAAATTCCTCAAAGTAAAATAACAAAAATTGGGTGACAAGTAAAACACTGCTGCAAAAAGCAAAAAAAGGTAAAATGCTAGTGTTAACCACACTGCCAACTCCCACACTTCAGTGAAAGGTACGCATACAGGCTTCCTGCTTCCTTAAGTGTGGTGCCCTTAAGTTCATTGCAGCCACTAGAGCGTATAATGCCCCAAAATGGCACTGCAAGTGTCCAGCAACGGTAGTGGTTTCTGTTTGCCACACATTCTCTCCACCAAACAGTACAAACCAGGGCAGACTGGAGAGTTTGAAATAGTGCAAATGCCTAATTGGTTAAAAATAATCCCCAACAGATCTCCACTGCCCCCCCCCCCCTCTCCTCCCCGGTAAAAAACATAGTGAATTTACAAACTAAATAAAGCATTGATTAAAGCATTGAACAGGCAAAAGCAAAAGGCCTTGAATATTGCAACATACAAGAACATCCTGACATGACTTCCTCCCACGGCACACATTTTATTCAGTACAAAAAAACAACACTGTGAAATGAATCCCATTGAGTCTATTTTATGAAAAGGATAAACACAGAAGAGAAACATGCACATAGGAAACTTGTTCATGCAATTTCAAAAGCACATTTTCTTCAGCAAGTAGGCTGCGGTCTAGTAAATTACATTTTACAGCCTAGTTACGCTAACTTAAACACATATAAATAAACATTATTTCTAATAAAAAAAACACTTTCAGAGCTCCTAGCAGCACAAACAATGAAATTAGGTACATTGGCTTGCAGGTAGTAGTGTTGGGACCCACAGCGGACTGATGACTGGACACTCGGAGCAGGGCTTTGTGTTCTTGAGCAGTTGTACTCTGTGCTTCATGAATGGACTGCGCCCCGTGGATCTTGAATCTGCTGTTCATGTGGCACTCCTGTGTTGTGCTTCAGGAGAAGCCATCCTGTACATTGTGTCACCACTAGTAATTTCAATAACACCGGAGCAGTTTTGAGAAGGAGGTGCCCGGCATATTGTATGTGAGTATGCACTCTTGGACATTAGCTACATGACCGGAAATTGGAATTCATGTTGGATTTTTCTCTTACAATGGTGTCTGCCTCTAAGGTCTTTATTGCTGCAGAGGTGTTGCTGATTGTTTGAAGTTTCTGAAGAATAAGTTTGGCCAGTTTGATTTATTTTTGCATTGTGATTTTGGAAGTTTGAGGAACAGTGACACAGACGATGGTGTAAAATGTCATGCTTTAGTCGTTTATTTATTATTGTTTTAAAGGAGAATTCGGAATATGCCCTGTTGCAAGAGTATAATTAAACTCAAGGGCCAACTGAAAAAAATGCTTTTACATATGTTCAAAGCACAAATTGTGATTTGGTAACACGTTACCCATTCGCAATTTGTGTTTGTGATTCCGAATTTGGAATGTGCGTGTTTTGGGCGTCCCTTCGAAAAAACGAATCTGAATGGGATGAATTAATTTTTTGCGAATGAATTCTAATTTGGGATGCGCACTCGGGCAGATTGGAAGCCCACACTGACTCTGCTGCCACGATAATTTAATACTTTGCCGACTCCTTAAAGTAGGTAGTAATCTATTTGCAAATGGGAAGGGGTCCCAATGAGACCTAATCCCCTTTGAGAATGGCAAAAAATATTTTTAAGAGTGAGCAGTGGTCACACGGACCACTGCCCACTCTTAAAAATGAAACTTCAAAGTTTTTTAATTTTATTTCTTTAAATGCATCCCGTTTTCTTTTAAGGAAAAGAGGCTGCATTTAAAAAAAATTGCTGATTACTTTATTTAAAAGCAATCACAGACATGGTGGTCAGCTGACACCAGCAGACCACCATCACTGTGATGGCTATCCTTCCTAATGTGTCGCAAACTGCAACCTACCGTATTAATATTCATGAGGTAAGTTGATTTGCAACGCATTAAGAATTGCTATCTAATATTTGCATGTTTTCTTACATTAACAATTGTGTACTCCTAATTACGAATTGGTAAGAATTTCTAAATTTTGTACATGTGGCCTGCAATGACTAGCACTCTGTCACCACCACCATTTCTCGTAGAACCTAGTGACCTGAAAATAGAATTGGAAATTTGATTGCATTTGTTAACACTTACGTGGACGTTTTGGAGGATGGAGAATGTACACCATAGAGGCAATTAACTTTCCTGAAACATTGCCTGAGAGCTATTGGGTTAAAGGAGTTCAAGAATCATCCACCTTTAGACAATACTGTAAACATGAATGTTTTCCAGGTAGCAGTCAAGCAAATAAAGAAACTGTGTTGAAAAAAAGTAAATATGGTGCTAGAAGCATAAAAATTTAATTCAAGAGGGATGAAGAGGCAATTTACTGATGTGTGGCCAGTTAAGGAGCAATCGCAATAACCTGTGGCTCTGAGCATATTATATATGAACAAGTATACATGATCAAACACTGGTGAAAAACAAGTCCACAAAAGTACAAGAACACTTCTGAGCAGGTACCAATACCACCATTTAACGAGCCTTTAGAATTGCTAGGAGCATATAATTATCTTAGAAATATGTACAGGAAGTCCATAAGGAAGCAGTCAATGATATCACTGTAGTAACAGAGTAAAGAAGGAGGCAAAAAGAAGAAAAAGATGTGAAGCTAATGGAAATTTAAGAATCTATTCCAAAAAATATATAGATGTATCTTAAGTCATTAAGTTCTACCATTGATAATGTTTGCAAAAGCTGCAAAAGGAAAGGACATTTTGAAACGGATGGTCAACATTGTAACTGGGATGGATGAGGAGGAAAAACTAAGTGAAGGCGTAGTCTCATGCTTAAATCAGAGTAATCCAGAAGGAAAGAAAAATAAAGGGTTGTCTAAAGATTTAGAAATGTATGCAGTGGTTGTCAATATAATGGTAGATTCATGTGCATGCTGCACCATCATCAGTAGGAATGTATTTGATGACTTATGGCTTGGTAGGAAAATGCTAACTTCTGACTAACACTCTGGTAGTTATTCAGGCCACAAGACTAGGGGTAAACGATACACAGCTATGAAGGGTGAGACATTTTTTGGTTGGCCACATCAAGAATAATTGAGTAAAGGCTAGGCCTTGATGCTGATTCTCTAGTGTTTGTGGCTAATAAGGGATCATGTGAAGGAGGAAACACGGATAGCTATGTTGAGTTAGAGAATTCATTCCAAGAGGTTTTTTAAGAGGCATCTAGAGAAATGTCAAGACTTTATCTTTTGTCTCCCTTGCAGGTCTAGTTTTTCTTGAACTCCTCCTGCACTAGGAGTGGGATGACTACCTGATCCATGGACCAGGAAACTACTTAAGGAGTCTTGCGGCGCTAGTGCGCGGCAGGTGTGCAGTAGGCATGCCAAAGGTACGTCCGTCTGTGCCTCGGCTGTGCACTGTCCCTGGTATATTGCCTTTCATGTTCCCCATCTTATCTATGCTAGTGAGGGTTTACTCCATCTCAAACCATCTCTGCAGCTCACGAGTTGTACTTCTGCCCCTTCATTCGTAACTAAAGCTCACACTTCTTCACCTCCCAGCGCATTCAACTTTAAGGTTAATATTGTGCAGGAAAGAGGAGAAGGCTGAAGAGAACAATGCAGAGAGGGTGGATATGGTAGAAAGGCTCTTAGATTGCTCAGAATCAGATGTGTCTTTGTTGCCTTCCTTGGCTCCTTTTCTGGGTGCATGAGGGTGCAGTGAGCATGCAATATCATAACTTTATGACGTAGTGGGATCTCTAGACTAAAATGTGCAGCACTGGGTAGGCCTCGTGTGGGATGGGATTGAAATAAGGGTGGGAAAGAGAACGAAGGTCAAAGATGGCTTGCCATAGGGGACAAAATCTTGACAACACTAGAGGGAGAATGGAGTGTTGGAATTATGTTATTGAACACCCCCCCGCCCCCCATTGAGGCAGGCTGAGGTAATGTGGGCATTCGTTCCTAATACAAGTCTAGAGTAGGGAGAATTGGAAATACAGAAAAAAATTAACCTGTGGTTTATAAGGAACCCATTGACATGTGTACTCTCTTTGGATGAGGCATCACAAAGCGTACCCACTTTGTGAAAAAGTTGAATGTAACCCAATAGGAAAAGATGATCCATGAGTGCGGACGGTCTGTATTGTTTGTTATGTGCTATGAAATATTGAAAATAAAGAGCCTAATTTAGAGTTTGTCGAACAAGTATGATGGAGTACTCTTTCAGCCAAACTCTAAGTCTGTCTCTCTGCTCAATTGTGAGTCATGCGGACTGTCAGTGAATTTTTTTTTTAGAATTTATTGTTTTTTTTTTATTTGGTGTGTTTAAGTAATATTTTTAAATAAATATTGTTGTTTGTATTTTTTGTGTGATTCTTTGTTGGTATGTGGATTAGTGATTTTGTAAAGTTTTGTTTGTATTTATTTTATTTGTAAATATTTTAGTTTTTAAATTATATAGTGTTTATTTTTTATATGTAGTATGATTTAAGATTTTCACCTACTATGGGGCCTATTACGATGGCGGTCGGATGTCCACCGCCGGACCGGCGGTGGACATCCGCCCGCGATCGCAATCAAGAAAACCGCCGGTCAAATTAGGTTGGCGGTGGGAAATTCCGACCGCTGCTTTTCCGCCGGCTGCCATCTGCACTCCTGCCTGGCGGACGGAGCAGGACCGGGATAATGGTGGCGGTGCAGAGCAGGCTCCGCCGGCAGGATTATGATGCCGGCGGTAGCCAGCCTTTCCTCAGCGGTCAAACCGCCATGGAAAGGCATGCGGAGATTGTCTTCCGGGGGCCCGTTGCGGGCCCCCAATGTGTTGGGGGTGGGTGCACTGGGGGGGTACCCATGGTCCCCCCCTACATTTCCCTGTACCAGGTGGCAGGCACTGTGCAGTGCCTGCCACGCAGTGCAGGGAAATGCGGGACATGCTCCTTTCGGCATCGCGGTGGTGCTGCGGGCAGCAGCAACCGCCGCAATGTTAAGGCCTGCGATCAGACCACCGCGGTCGGATTTCGACAGCGGGTCATCGTAATTCGACCGGCAGTGATGTCGTGGTCCATGAGGGCGGTCTTTTCCCGCTACCACGGCGGTCGGGGAGGTTTTCCGACCGCCATCGTAATAGGCCCCTTTGTTTTTAAAGTTTTTTAAATGTTATATGTAATCCCTCCGAAACTCTAATAATGTCCCAACATATATATATTATACATACAATGTTTATTTCATATATTTCTTTTACATTTTTCCTACGTTTATTTCAATATTAAAGTTATAATATATTCCTAGTGCTTGTATATATATTTTGGTTACTTTTGAATTTACTTAACTGTCAATATTTCAAATTAAATGTAAAAATAAAATTGTTTATTTGTGGTTGTTTTTTAAGGTATAAATATATAATTGATTAAAACGATTTATTTTATAAAATGTTAAGTACCACTATTTTAATATTTTAAATAAATACATTTAAAGTGTCTTAAAGGCCCATTACGATACCCGGCGTAAAAAAATCCGCCACGCATGAAAGCGGCAAAAATCCGCCCGCACACACCGTCTGAACACCGACCACGCCATTACGTTGACACAAACCGAAAACCGCCATCGGCGAAAAATCACACAAGATACCGCCCGCCCTCGTCCGAGTCGGAGTCAAACCGCCCGCCACGGACGGAAACACGCACGACAACACAAAACCGCCCGCCCTCACGGCCGACACACCGCACGTGAAATTACGATCGCACCGCCATGAGCGCGGGTAAACCACAAATATACCGCCCGCCAGCGCAAACAACGCCGATGAGAATTGACACGGCAGAAGCCATGGCGCCCACGTCCCTGCACAGAAACCATCCGCTGACAAAAACAATCGCACACAACATGGCCAACAAGTCCACACAGCAAGGCACGCACAAATACACAAGCACAGTACACATCCCGAAAACACCCCCTGGACAAACAAAAACAACAAAGGCCAGAACACCAGACACAACACACCTGAAAACAACAGACCATGAGGACACACCCACATAGGTAAGTACAAAAGCAGCACTCCCACAGACCACAACCCCTTGCAACATTGCAAACTAGAGAGGAGAGGAGAGGACACAGTGACACAGCAAGGACAGCAGCACACCACAGAAACGCACACATCACAACCACCACCACCACCACCACCACCACCAAACACCGGCACCACAAACCCCCTGCACATTACACAACACACACCGCACCAGCACCACAAACACCATGGCACCACAAAGAATGCCCAAGTTCACGCCCATTGAGCTGACGGTCATGGTCGACGAGATTATCAAGGTGCACCCACAAATCTATGGGAACCTGGTCCAGCACACACCACTAGCCACCAGAAAGAGAATGTGGAACCGGATCGTAGACCAGGTCAATGCAGTCGGGACCCTGCCCAGGAACAGAGTTGAAATCAACAAACGGTGGAATGACGTCAAGAGCCTGGTCAAGAAGAAGGAGAGCAAGAACAGAGAGCTGGCTGCCGTCACTGGCGGAGGGAATCCCGCGCTTTTCAAGACCTTCAAAGCGTGGGAGGAGAAGGTGCGAGTCATCATACATCCGGAGATCCTCGCCGGATTAGCAGGGGAGTGGAGGCTGGTAAGTACAAACTAATGTATACCAGCACACCGCTATGTACTCACATGCACTACCACCATGCCACAGCTCCCAGGGACAAACACCCCCATGTCCAGCACACAATACACAACACATCACACACACATGCAACAGACACCACCACACACAGCCCAAACCTAACAACTGTAAGATACGTGGGGACATGTGTACACTCAGCCAGCCACGTAACCACCAACAGGTCCCCAAGTATGCCAGAAGCGCCACAACGAGCACCCACCACACCCATGTGTCCGCCATAGCTGCACTAACCGACAAGTAACAGGTAAGTGGCAGGAACACAAAGTGCAGTGGGTGGGAGGGTGGACAGCTCAAGTACAACACACACCAGGCCCCTAGTCCCACAGCACAGCAAGGAGGAGCATCCTCCACACCCCACAGCCACGTGTCAGCCACCGCAGTGCACACCGACAGCCGAAAGGTAGACATCACGGTCCACAACAATCGGTGTCAGTGGGTGTCCAGCCATCACCACGACCCACAACACCGCCCCCACCCCCACAGACCTGCAACATGGAGCACCCCCCGCTTAGAACCATGTGTCATCCAGTACAGTGCACGCCCGAACAACCTGCAGGTGGGAAACTGGACAGGGCTGGATTACTGGAGGCATGAGGACCGTAACACGACCAACACATGGGACATGTCACGTAGCAGACGAACACGCAGCACCGCCCACTGTCACGAACAAGTGAACAATGTGCACACGGACATGAACCACAGACTCACACCCCACATGACCCATCACAGACACAGCAACACCCAAGGAGCCACGTCTGCATGCACAAGCCACACTGAATATAGTAGCACACGGCAGCCACTGTGCAACCCATCACACACAACCGAAACACCATTGAAGTCCTGTCCATGTAGCCCCTACTGCCTGTCAACCACACACCCCACAACTACGCCTATGTAAGACAAACAACACTAGACGCAACAGAGCGGAACAACATAAATGCACACGAACACCACTGAACCCATCAAACACACAGACACACCATGCACATACAACATACCATCCATCCCATCCGTCAGCCCCAGTCTCATGAAAGGCATGTCATCCGCACAGCTGCCACACATACAGCAGTCACGCTAAGAGACATGCCCATGACCAACCATGTGCCAGAAGTCAATGAAGCGCACGCCACACTGTGAGCAACAACACACAACATGGGCCACACCCCCGAGCACTGCAGTGATGCACATGGCACAGGGCAGCACGCACACCAAGGAGATGGGACAACTGCAATACGTCGGGTGGCACACAACCATCACTCACTCATAACGATGCGTCCAATGCCATGTCCAGTAATCACAACAGACAGCAAATATGCAGGGCATGTCAGGCATGCACACACCTCAGACCATGCACTGTCATGCTGCCACAACACATGTCACGTTCGGCACCCATGGCTCACAGCATGTACCCCAAAAGCATATTCCATCCCATATGCGATTCTGGGGCATGCCCCCATGTTGCCATATGCGTTCCTAAGCGTCCCATTTGACCCCCAAAAGCATATTCCATCCCAAATGCGTTTCCGGGGCATGCCCCCCATGTTGCCATATGCGTTCCTAAGCGTCCCATTTGACCCCCAAAAGCATATTCCATCCCAAATGCGTTTCCGGGGCATGCCCCCATGTTGCCATATGCGTTCCTAAGCGTCCCATTTGAACACCAAAAGCAAAGTACAAACCAGACCCAGGATGGGCCAGGAGCCCGCATACACCAGAGTCACAATAAGTAGGGGCACAGCAACACACCCATCGGCATGGCCAATCCGTCCCATGCCACATGTGCACAGCACACAGTCCCATTGCCAAGCACACACAACTACAAATGGTACAGCCACACACACGCCTCCGGGAAACCCATGTACGAGATTGCACGAACTGTTAATGTCAGACGACAAATACATACTTCGCCAGGTGCAACACAATAACAAATCTCATTCTCTCCACAGGTGACGAACTGCTGGATGCTGGGGATGGAGACAGCAGCCAGCACAGCCAGCCTACAAGCCCCCAACGAGGACACACGGATGTGGAGGATCTGTCCTCCTCTTCGGACACGGACCACCAAGCAGGCCCATCTGGTGTGGCAGGGCCCAGCCGCTCCCCAGGACCCCTCCTACCCACCAACCCATCATCCAGGGCTGCTGAACATTCCCAGCCCCCTGCTGCCACAGTCGTTGCGGCCACACCCACGGTCATTGCGGCCACACCCACGGTCATTGCGGCCACACCCACGGTCATTGCGGCCACACCCACGGTCATTGCGGCCACTACCACTGCCGCAACCGACACCACGTCTTCGCTGGCCACAGCCCCAGCGCAGGTGGTGGCCCGGCCGACTGGATCCACCCTGGGAGCCAGGACAAGGACCGTGGTGAGCAATGTGGCTAGTGGGCAGGCCGGTGGCAGCAGGACTGGTAGGAGGAGCAGGGTCAGGGAAACGCCAGTCTCCCCTGGGAGCCATGCCCTGCCTCAAATGGCCAGAGTCCTTGGGGCCTATGAAGAGGCCCAAGGACAATGGGCCAGGTCTGCTACAGACACGCGTGAGGTGCTGGGGGTGCTGAGGTCCATGGACGCCCGTATGGGCCAACTCGTGGACCTCATGGGCCAGCTGGTGGTGGCGGTGAGGTCACATCCAGGGACAGCAGCTCCCCTCCGCCACCACCTGCCGGGGCGCAGGGTGGAGCAGCAGTGTCCAGTTCCCCTGCGTCCACAGCCAGTGAGCACACCTCAACCACCAGCAGGTCGCAAGCAGGCACCCCCTCGCAAGCGTGGAAGGGGCCGTCCGAAGTGGAAACAGATCTCCCGGGAGGACTTCGCACGCTCCAAACGCAAGTGAGGCAGCCAGCCAGCCTTCCTTGACCACCCACTGCATTGACTTGGACTACGATCCCACTCCACACAGCCATCTGGATGGCATGTGTGTGTTGGACTATGGACATAGAACCAGTGGGTACACCCTGAGCATCTCGCAGCCATGACCGACAGCTCATTGTCACTGCACGCACCACTTTTGTCATCACCTTACACACAATCACATGTCACTGTTTGAAATAAATGCACCTCTTCCACAAACTGCTGTCTGTGCCCTGTGTTTTAATTATACGGAATACAACGGCCACCTTGAGCGGAACGGCACCTGATGCGTGGCATGGCAATGGAACCGGAGGGCCTGTAGGGACCTAGGGGTGGGAGACAGAACAGGAGCACATTCAATGAGTGTGTCACACACCCATCACACAGTACATGTCAACAACTACAAGCAATGTACACACATCGCACAGAGCAATAGGGCACAATGCCACAGCCACCATCAGTGGCATACTAACCTGGGCATGGAGCGTTGACACACAGCACGCAGTGAACAAAAGGCCACCCTGACACAGCACACACACACCTGCACAAATACAGACACATCAGCCGTCGTACATGGACACTCACCGTCAAGTGAAGTAGCGGGCGATGAGCTGCTGACGCACATTCCCAGCTTCATCCTCTCCGCTGTCCTCCTCACTCGAGCTGTCCTGGTCTGCGGGCTGGGGCCCTGGTTGATCTCCGTCATCCACAATGAGGGGGATCTGCTTCCGAATGGCCAGATTGTGCAGCATGCAGCACGCCACCACTATCTGGCACACCTTCTGTGGGGAGTACGCCAGCGCACCCCCGGTGCGGTCCAGGCACCTGAACCTGGACTTGAGGAGGCCAAAGGTACGCTCGACCACACGTCTGGTCCTCCCATGTGCCTCATTGTAGCGATCGTCTGCTGGGGTGCGAGGATTCCTCAATGGACTGAGCAGCCATGCCCCATTCGGGTACGCAGAGTCACCTGGGTGTGAGGGACACAGAGAACCGTTGCTATTCCAACTGGACAGGGGACAGCATCGCACAGCCAGCACGCTACACCACTCCACATACTCACCGACAATACAGCCACGATCCTGTTGCAGATTGGACATCAGTCGTGGCAAGATGCTGTTGCGCATTATGTGTGCGTCATGGGCCGAGCCTGGGAACTTTGCACACACATGGGTTATCACCATGTCCGCAAGGCACACCACTTGCACATTCAGGGAGTGCGTGTGCTTCCTGTTGCGGTACAGGTGCTCAGTGGCCTGTGGTGGAACAAGGCCAACATGTGTGCAATCAATGGCACCAACGACGTGTGGGATCCTGCCAAGGGCATAGAATGCACCCTTCACTGCCGCCAATTCACGAGCCCTGGGGAATCTGATGTACCTGTTTCGGTACAGCATCATGGCTGCCAGTACATCCCTCAGCACCTTGCTGAACATGGGCTGGGACATCCCTCCTCCACTGCCCACTGTGTGCTGGAATGACCCAGTGGCGAAGAAATGCATGGCGGCCATCACCTTAGCCGTGGGGGTGAATGCTGTCGGATACACCCTGCGGGGACGGAGATGGGGTTCCAACATGGCACACAGTCGATGCAGGGTTGGCCTGTCCAGCCGAAACTTCCTTATGACCTCAGTATCCTCCATGTCCGCCAGCAATTGGTATGGGCGGTCAATGTTCGGTCTCCGCCTAGGGAAGATGGCAGTGGACACATGTCAAAGCAACACAACACATAGCAATTTCGCATTCACATCACTGACATGACTGAGCAAGCACATGAGTCACAGCCCAGCTGTCAAGCAGGGACGGCACGGCAACATGAATGTCTGCTGAGCATGGCACTGCTTCCGAGGCTGGATGAGTATGGCACACGACGACGACGATGTGGGCACAGGCTGAGCGGCCAAAACAAGTGGGACCTGTGGCACGAGGGGATATGAGACAGTAGTAGGTGTCAGCACTGCACCCTATGTACAGCACTGTACGGATCACACCTCCCGAAACATTGACAGGTGTCCACATTGACAGCCCCATGCCAAGACGGCTGTGTGCTTGCAGTCACACGTCACAGGTGAGAGGTTACATTGCACGTGCCAGGTGGCAGACGTACATAGTGGGAGCTGGCATGTGTGTGCATGTGTCTCCTGTTCAGGATCCACCAGATGGGCGCTGACTCTGTACTGACCATTGGACACAGCATGTTCCGTGGAAGGCTTGTGTGTGTGGGATGGTGGCACTGGATGTGCCTCCGTTGGGTGGGGGGCCATGCTTGCGCATTGTTGGTCACGGTTGGTGCACCCACTAAGATGTGTTGCCCTGTGTTCAATTCCTATGTCCGCATGATGATGGACTGTAGATGTGGGCAGACTACACATTGGTCGATGTGCTGTCAATATGCATGTGCCTTCACACCAGGCACAGCTGCCCCTGCACATGTGACCCCTGCTGGACTCGCTGCTGGGTCTGTGGAGCTGATGCACCTTCTGTGCGTGGGGCGGACAGCTCTCCTCACTTCCCTCATTGCGCATGTCATGACTTTGCCGCAGGTGACATGGATCATGGAGGGCCCACATGTACGCGTGGGTAGGCTACACATGATTGTTCACTGGTCGCCACCCCCAGTCAGTGTTTCGAATGGGAAGGTTGTCGTGCTGGTGGTATATTCGATGTGGCGGATGGGCGGGCCTAGGTGCGGGCTTACATTCCGGACATGGGGGGTAGTTGGATTGGCGACTAGTTGCAGTACACACGGGACACGTCTCTTCCTTTCCACATCTGGGTCATCCCTTGTACTCACTGACAGTGATACAGTCATCTTCGCCCCAGCCCTCATGTCCTCCCCTCGCTCCCCCAATATGCATGTGCACCTGCGAGGCTAGCGCTTGCACAGGCAGCCCCAAGCTCGCACCAGAGAGGGCAAGGAGTGTATGTGTGGGTCCAGTTGCACGAGTGGGCTGTCTTAGGGTATGATGTGTGGCGGGACGCCGTCCACCTGCGTGGTGCCCCAAATGGAGACCCGGCCTGCATGGACTATGCATCACAGTCTTCGCCTTCCGGATCCGCCACCTGCGACACCCAGTGGCTGTGGCTGCCCTTGCGGCCAGGCCGCGTCCGTCTGTGACTGATGGCCCACACATTCACTCTTTGGCCTCTCTGGGGAGGGCTCGGGGGGTGGCGCACGCGCTTGCACTTAGTCGCAATGGCATGTGGCGTGGTTGGTATAATGGGCAATGGATGGGATGGTGCGAGCCACCTCCCGTGACGTCAGTGCTGCTCGTGCTGTGGTGCGTCCCCCTACACTTCCATTTGACTTGTGCCATGCTACACGTTGAGGTTCTATTGCCTGCGTGATATGACCAGGAGGAGCGCGAGGAGACCTCTCACACACCATGCTCCACTGCCATCCCGTGCCCTGTATCGCCTGTGCGGATTGACTATGTTGGGGTTACACCTGGTCGACTGGGGCTGTGTGTGCCTTGTCAAGGGGCATGGCGGGCGCACAACAGGATCCAGCTTGTCCACAGAGGGTGGGCTGACGTGTGCGCCTGGTACCGCATTGTTCGTGTGCCCGGCTGCTGTGCACACACGTGTTCACTTCCCCCCGACAGGTGTCCTCTCACAATGCCCAGGGAAGCGGTGGTGTACTGTTCATGACCCCTCCCAACACGGCGTGCTTCAACTTGGCATGTGCGCATCTACCCGTCACACCCACCCACCTGAGCACTGCGTCCATACGACTTCACACGACACATGTGTGTCTTCCACAGTTGTGCTACTCATTTGCGTTGACATCCAATACCAGTGGACTACATGGTCATGTCACGACTGCCGTGTACTTCACATACTCTCATCCTCTCTCATTCGTACTTGTGAAATGAGTCAGCGGAGACAGTTTTGGTTTCAAACATTATATTGAGTCTTCTGTCCTCTGTGATGCAGTATAGTGGACACTACTGGCAGCGGAATACATGTTGAGGATATACTGAGCATGATTACAAATGGGATAGGGTGTGGGGTTACATGTGATTGGCTGTTGCATGTGGGATGTGGGCTTCAGAGTTACATCTGCTTGGCCAAGGCTGTGCTAATGTACATTTACGTATAGCTGCGGAGCTGCGGACTTTGACACAGACGGTATACAAGTAGCCTACCAGACCGCTTGGCATCATGGGCACAGTCCATCTCAGTTCCATGTGACAGGTTTGCTGCGGTTGTTCCTCATGCACGCGTGCATGTGAGATGACATCAGGGCATGTGCTTGCGTGCATGCAGCGGCGTGCCACTTGTTGTTGCAATGTGGTGGTTACTGGACATCTCACAGTCACTGGGGTCGTGTTGTTGTTGTATGCACTTGTCGTCCATGCAAAGGTCCTGGTATGGGATTCCCGGGGCGGGGGTGGGAGGGGTGTAGCACCCACAGACTCCAGGCGACCTATTCATGTCCACTGAGCGGTGTGTGTGTCCATGGGCGCTGGATCCATGTCGTGTCCTGGTTGTTCGTGCAGTTCCGTCCATGTGGGTGCGATACACAGACCCCATGCCACTGCCTCCCACGATGCATGCGGTGTTCCTGGATGTGATGGGGAACTGTGTGCATGTCCCGGTCATATCCGATGTCATGGCGATGTCGTTGATGGTGTGGTAATTGTTGCCGGTCGTTTGGTATGGCGGTTGTGGTGGTGACTGGCCAGTCCGTGCGGTAGCTAAGCATGGGTGCGGGGTTGGACATCATAGGTCAATTGGGGAACCTGCGTTGGGGTCCGACGAATTTACAGGTTGTCAGGTATGCGATGCCGTCCATCAGGGCTTCCATGTCATTGGTGGTGTACATGTTTGCCAGCCAATGTAGCGGATGGTGGCTGTCAAGGTGTTGTTCGTAAGTTGTCCCTTGGAGGACCATGATGGGGCATGCTGGGTGACATTCGATGTAGCTGTGCTCGATGATCCGTCGTGTGGAGGCACAGTGGTCCCATTTCAGTGCGGGTGCGATGTTGGCCACATACGCCATGCCCCCATAGGCAGAGCAGGCCCTGTCGTGTGTGTCCAGAGGGAGGAGTAGTGGTAGCAGGTCCGCCTTTAGACATGCCGGGTTGGAGAGACACATCTCCACGGGATGCTGGTAGGGACACCTCCGACAGTAGAAGACGGGTATGACGCAGCTGAACAATGTGATGCGGTAAGTCAGTTGGTAACTTACGTTCAGCAGGGACAGGAGTTCGCATCCCAATATATGTATCAGGTTGGTTTTGTACAGCTTGACCTGTCCGGCGTAGTTGGGTAGGTGTGTTGCGAGTGCCATTTTGCAGTGGTGCGTTGTGGTGGCGTGCTCCGGCTGTGTGTGCAGTCTGCAATGTGCACGCTCCGAGGTTGCTGTGAGCTCTGTGTAGTCGTAGGGAGACAGGACTTGTGTTCTGTTGGCTTGTGCGGAGGACACGGGCCCTCATCCCACATGCTTCTCAGACAGTTCAAGGTCAGTGATGTGTGACTCCTTCCAATTAACTTGCATGGGGCCGACATGGGGGAGTGTTTTCTTTTTTCTTTCCCGTCCGTTGTGTTCTTCTGTGATATGCGCTATCTGCCCTGTGGTCGGTCTCCTCTGCATGCCTGTGTTGGTCTTTTATTGGACAATGGCTGTATTCACCGGCTTCTTTCGTAGGGCTGTGGTTTCGGAGTTGGAATGGAAGGTCATTCAGTGCTGTCTGCTCTCCCTTGTGTGGGCGGCAGGCTGCCTTTCCGCTCTGCGTTGGGCCTTGTGTGTGAATGTTATTCTTGGGCCACCTGTTGTCGGTCCCCGGGCTCTTTGGTGTTCCGTTTTGTATGTCTTGTTCATATGTGCAGGGTGGTATGGGTGTTTCAGTGTGGTACTGGCGTTCCTCTTCCCGAAGGGGCCCTGCTTCTCCTAGTTGGTGTTGCCGCCGCTGTGTGCTTCGCCATGTTTGTTACACTGGGGTGTGTCCTGCTGTTGCGTGACGTCACTGACATGTGTGCGTCGGTTGTGTGACGTTGGGTGTTGTCCGTGAATTGGGCGTTGGGGACATGTCTGTGGCAGGCCTGTCACGTGTCATGTGCGTTCGGGGTGGGGCTGGTGTGTGTGCTGCTTGGTTGTGTCCCTGTGTCTGTGTGCGACGCATGCATGGTGCTGCGGTTGGCCTCTGCGTTGTGCGCATGTGTGGCAGCGTCATCGCCGCTTTGGGGCCGTGACGGGGTCGTTGGTTCCTAGTCCCAGGTGGTGTTTACACATGTGTTACGAGATGTTACAATTTGGCCTGTGTGTCATATGTGGATGCTATGGTAGATGTGTCGTGTACCCGCGGGGGTGGGGGGTTGTCCGCTTTTTCCGCCCTTGCACTGTGTGCGCTGTTTGCGTGCACTTGTTGTGTGTGTGCCTACCTGCGTCTTCGCGGTACGTTGCGTCCTTGGTGGTGCATCAGATAGAGCATAGGGAGGGCCTGCAGTGCTGGATTCATGCTCGGGGGTGCCGCTTCTTCGGTGTCCGTGCTCGGCGTTCGTGTTACCGCTTCGGTTTGACGTACGGTGTCTCTTAGCCGTGGGTTCAGTTTGTGTGCGGCATCGTAATTTGTACGCCGGGCGGTACGTGTTTCGTCGGACGGTGTGTGTCAATTGTGCTGCGCCGCTACGTGTACGGGCGCACTTTGATGGCGGATGGTGTGGCTGGCTTGCCGGCGGTGTTTGGCTGACTTTTCGCATCGTAATCGGACGGGCGTGTGGACTGCTGCGTGCCGGCGGTAACTGGTGGTTTTTGCATCCGCCAGCACGGCGGTAGTGCTTCCGCCCGACATCGTAATGGGCCCCTATATATTTAAAAACTGATATTCTTAACTTGTTTATGGAGATGTTCTCTTTCACAATATTTTTGACACAATCTTTTTGTGTCTTGATATTTTTGGTCATGATATTCTTTCAGACAACTATCTAATATAGCCTTAGAGCCAGCCATAGCAGGCTCTACCGGCCATTAAAAGCTGGGCCTTTAATGGCCGTTAGAGCCTGCTACAGAGGGCTCTAAGGCTATTAAAACATTCAGCCCCTAGAGGGCAGAATGTTCTAATTTTTTAAACAAAGGCCTCACGGAGCCCGAGGGGGTTGAATCCCCTCGGGCTCCGTGAAGCCTTTGTTCACAGCAACAGCTGTGAACAAACATTGGAATGTTGAAACTCAGGACTTCTACCAGCTATTAGAAGCCCAGAGCACTCAAACTCCCCATACCTCATCTGGATATGCCTAAACTACCTCAAGCCTGTCCTACAGTTTTAGCACAACATACTGGTGCTGGCAGTTTCATGGCAACGGAGCAAAAACAAATGAGAAACCTAAGGGAATCATTTAGAGCTTGGGGGAGTGAGAGCACCACCAACTCTGCGATACTTCCGCCTCGCCAAACTTGCCATTCCCCCACTCTATTTAGATCTGGCAAAAGAACCATGTTTACACCAGTGGAGCCTTGGCTTGCTCTGTTGTTTAAACCTCTAACCTGGCAGAACATCTGCCAAGGGGCTGCCAAGTCCCAGTGGCGGTTGTCCCACCCTACTGAGGAATGCGCTACCATCACTCAATAACAGGGAAAATGTAGAATAGCCCCCCCTGCACATCGGGCCATCAGTGTTTTGTACTGAGAAAGCTCACTCAGGGGTGCCTGCTCCATAGAAGAAATGTAAATGGATGCAATTGGTTAATCAGCAAATCTAAAGGCTGCATAGCCAGTATATGGCTTTAATTGATGAAGTAATTTTCGGCTTCCAGCCGACAAAGATGTATTCTTTTTTTTTTAAGTAATGTAAGTGTGTTATCATTTCAGTTCTGGAGTGCGTCCTTCTAATCCAAAAAGGTTTCCATTGGGCACAGTGTGATTCCATATTACTAAAAATATATATTCCTAACACACTTGTTTTATATAAATCACTTAAACCCTCATGACGAGTTGCAATGTACTTGGCGGATTTACCACCAGTAAATTTAGATGAAAATTTACTGTTACTGTGAGGTAAATCGCCAAGTACTGTGCAATTACATGTTGGGAGGGAGGGGGGCAAGCCAACACCGAGACCCATTTTTGTGTGTGAAAAAGGCCGCTTTATTGAAAACAGGTGCATATCACAATGTCCAACCTAGGCCATTGCCTTACAAACTAAAACCTCACTATACATAAAATAACTGATCCTCCATTTCCCGCACCCCCACCCCCACCCCTACGATCCCCACATAAAATCCCCCACCCTGCCGATAACATAACATTACATAACATTCCATAACAATCCCTTTCCACAGTATTGCAGTTCCAAACTCCTGCCATCTAATAAAAACCTACAACCCTATCTGTCCTTCTGCAACTGTAACTACCTAACCTCTATTCTAAACTTATCCTATCTGCCTAACCTTTCCCTGGCCCTGCCCACAAAACTTCCAACATTTAACTAAAAACTTCTGCCAATCTGGCCAACTTTTGAACAACCCCGCAGCACCTGTTTCAAGCGACAGCATATACAAAATTCACCAGAGCCCTATCCACCTGTCCCCAACAAAAACGGCCAAACCTTAAAACATACCCCTCCGAACCACGCCTACCAAAAACCCCTAAATAAAGGGTGGGCGGGAGGGACAAAAAGCTAATTCCTGCTACTCTCCTAGCCACCAGGTCACCAAAACCTAAAATGGTGGCTGGGAGAGGGAGGGCTAACCCCTTATAGCCTTTGGGCTATCAAATTGAGTTGGGCTACATTTGGGCTATTCCCAACGTAGCCCAAAACTTTACAAAAATGGCCGCTGACGGCCGGCCCTCCCCCTTCCAAAACTGCCCGGGGGCAGACCTCACGGGGCTCGGCTGCCCCCCAAACTCCCCTTGGGAGGGACGGGGGCAAGCCAACACCGAGACCCATTTTTGTGTGTGAAAAAGGCCGCTTTATTAAAAACAGGTGCATATCACAATGTCCAACCTAGGCCATTGCCTTACAAACTAAAACCTCACTATACATAAAATAACTGATCCTCCATTTCCCCTACCCCCACCCCTACGATCCCCACATAAAATCCCCCACCCTGCCGATAACATAACATTACATAACATTCCATAACAATCCCATTCCACAGTATTGCAGTTCCAAACTCCTGCCATCTAATAAAAACCTACAACCCTATCTGTCCTTCTGCAACTGTAACTACCTAACCTCTATTCTAAACTTATCCTACCTGCCTAACCTTTCCCTGGCCCTGCCCACAAAACTTCCAACATTTAACTAAAAACTTCTGCCAATCTGGCCAACTTTTGAACAACCCCGCCACCCAGGAAAAAGCGGGAGCATAGGCGGAGAGCCGCCTCCCCTTTTTTCTGCCCCCCCTGCCCTAATAGGAGTGTTTTCTTAACGACTCTGGACATTCAACATCCTAGCCAAGACTTCCCGAATCTCCAGCAAATACAAGTCCATACCCAAACGGGACAAATGGACTCCACCACCTCTAAAAAATTCCACTGTGTCAAACTTAATCTCCCTATGCGCAATCCTGAAAAAACCCAATTCTCTGCAATAACGCACCATTTCAGTGTTCAGTTTTCTCCGAGCCCTGTCCACCGCCCCAGGGTTGATAGCCCCTCTCCAAACCCTACGCGGAATAAACTCCGTCCAAATGACAGAGCACCCGAACCACTGGCGCTTCAACAGGGCTAGGTCCTGCTTCATGCTTCTCATAAGGACCAAACCCTTCTCCCTGACCATGTCATTTTCCCCCAGGTGAATCAACAAAACGTCGGGGCACCTACCAGCCACCAACATACCGTTCAATGAACGCAGCAGTTCCTTCCACAGCATGCCTCCCCGCCCTTTCCACAAAACCTTGAATAAATCTTTATTAAAACCAAATTTTTGGGGGGCGTGGCTAAGCCGCGAAGCGCGATGGCCGCAGCTTAGCGGAGCTCTACTTCTCCTGATCATCCCCCGTCTATCCGGCACACATATCCTTGATTAAGTGTGCAATCCACTGGTCGGAAGGCTCTCGGAACACGACCCTGCGGCGGCGGGCCCCCAACATCGATCGGGGGCTGTGTATCGGACGCGATTTGAAAGAGGCCTGCATGTGAAGCTGAAGCCGGGGCCTCGAGTAGGGGCGGTTGCGGTGTGCGCGCCCCCCTTCCTGTTAAGCTACATCTGAGGCTCCTCGACCGGAGGGCACCTGGAGTGCTTTCTTGCATCGGCGGACCGGGAGTGTGGACCGGAGACCCGGAGGTGGGTGCTGACCGGTTGGAGGCCTGGGCAGGGCGCAGTGAGCCGGGGCCTTAATTGAAATCGGAGAGGGGGAACTACCCCGAACTTACGTGCATTCCGGCCCGCGTCTACCACTGCCTCTCTGCACATCGATCACCCGGGGGCTGCCTGGGGTGTTCTCCTCCCCCTCACCCCTCTCCACCGGGGTGGGGACAGAGGAGGAATGTGGCAGGCCCGCGAGGGCGTAAGGTAGTGGCGGTGGTTTGCGGAGGACAATAGAGAGCCGTGAACCTGTGGAGGGGTGGAAGAGCAGTGCGGGTGCCTCCGCTTGATTTGTGGCCCTACGACCCTTGCCCTGACCGTTGGACCGGAGACCTCACCCGCCGAAGATTGCAGCAACGTGAGGGTATCGGGGTGTGCAGATGCGAAGGCACCACACAGAGCTGGCGACTTCAGTAACGCCCACCTCTTTCTAACGACAGCTGCAGGAAAGAACGCGGCGGGGTCTGACACTGGGACTGCCACTGCTACATCACAGTGGCGAACACTGTGGACTGGGACTGATGTGGCTCCCATGGGAGCGACCCTGACCTATTGCTCCACTGGCACTGGGACTGAGGCGGCATTCAGCCCATTCTTCCCCAGGGAGCACCGTTAATGCACCCCGCCGCACACCACGCATCGTTAGTCCTCCCCGGCGCACAACATAGTTAATTACTGTACTTCTGGACCCATCATACCGGAGCATTGGCCAGCCCACCCAGAATATAGCCTAAGTACCGTCGACCGCCGACGCCCGCCTCCCCTCCTCCGACTGTGAGACCGCACCCAAGGGAGTAGCCGGCGGGCCCAGGTGGGGTGGCAGGTCTGCCCTCAACGCTGGGCACAACTCAGTATTCCTATCGCTGCGGAGTTCCACCCATTGAAGCGCCTGGGACAACAATCGATGCGCAATGTCGTCAAGTAGAGGCAGCAAACCAGGGCAGCAGACCAGACTGGACAGGTACATACTCCCCAAAACATCACTACCTGAACCCTCCCCCACGAGCAAGGGTGGGGGAGCGGCAGGAGAGGTGGACCCAGAACCCACGCTTAAAGACGTCCTAGAAGCAATTGCTGGAATCAAGACTTCGCTGGAACACAAGATGGACGCCATCACGGTGGAGGTCAACCTACTCCGGGCGGACATGAACAAAAATAACGAGCGAATCAAACAAGTGGAACTCACTACCGCAAGTCTGGTGGAAGATGCCTCCCAGCTGCAGACGGATGTCAAAGAATTGCAACAGTTCCGGAAATTTGCTGAAACCAAGCTGGATGACTACGAAGGGCGCCTGCGACGTAACAATGTGCGAATCTTGGGTGTCCCGGAAAATCGGAGGGGCAGGCCACGGATCTCTTCGTAGAAGATCTTATCCTAAATCACCTGCAACCCAGGGGGCTCGGGAAGTTTTTCGTCATTGAGAGAGCACATAGAGTCCCCGGGGGGCGGCCGAAACCTGGGGCCCCCCTCGACCGATCCTTGCCAGGATTCTCAACTTCCGAGATCGGGATGTGATACTCCAACATGCCCGACTGGGCCACCCCTGAAATACGAAAACGCAGAGATAACCTTCTTTCCAGACTTCACCCAGTTGGTGCAGAGGCAAAGACGCTCCTTTCTGGGGATCAAGAAGGTGCTGAGGGACAAAGGATACAAATACGCCATGCTGTTCCCGGCCAGGCTTCGAATGGAGGTGGACGGAAGGGCCTGGTTTTTCGAGCACCCAGAAGCAGCGGCGGACTGGCTGGAAAATCGTTGATCGGTGCTTCATGGGATACTGGGGTAAAGTGGTTTGGGGGGGGAGGGGCGGACTTGTGGTGGGAGTGCAGTTGATATGGGCCTATAAGCCAACTTGACTTCGATGGGTAACCGGGACCCTTGCGGGGCGGACTGACGGACACTTCTGTGAAGGTATGAGCCTTTCACCAGAGTAGCATTGCTTGGCAATTAGAATCATATGTAAGGGATTGCACGACTTTATTGCTTGTGGTTGGGGGATGGGGGGGCACCACGTACCCCAATTTTCTACTTTTAGTAATTTTGTAGGGCGACAGCCACTCTGCAAGTTGAATCATGGGCAGTTTGAAGCCCGGAGTGCAGGGGCGCAGGGATGGGGGAGGTTGGGAGGGATTGTTTATGTTATTGAGGTTTGAAATGTATGTAGAGTTTGTTCTATCGACAATGCCAACATGTGCTACAGAGCAAGAGCGGTTGCAATACATTAATACAGATGGGTACACAGTGGGATATAGGGGTTAGAGTCCTCAGCTGGAACGTAAACGGACTTGGCGACAAGCTCAAACGTGGCATGGTCAACCAGTATATCAAGCGGCAGGCCCCAGATGTCATCCTCCTACAGGAAACACATCTTATTGGGAACACATGCCAGGCATTGAACAAGGGAGGATATAGATTGGTGGCACACGCAGGCTTCACCACCGGGTCACGGGGAGTGGGCATATTAATCAAAAACTCGTTCCCCTTCACTGTGCAATCCACATGGTCCGATAATCGGGGCAGATATATAGGTGTCTCGGGTTTGTGGGAGGGTAGGACGGCCACATTTGTCTCAGTGTATGTTCCCCCCGGCATCCAGAGCGACGCATTCAAGGACCTGGGTGCTATACTCTTGTCAATCCCAGAAGGCCTCCTCATGATTGGAGGGGACTTCAATGCAGTGGTGTCTGGAGCGCTTGATCGTCATCCCCCGCGGGACATTAGACCCGCGCAGAGGTGGTTACCGGACTTCCTCGAGTCCATGGGACTGGTGGACGGATGGAGGATACACAATCCAGATAGGACCCAATACACCTTCTTGTGTGGAGCCCATCGTAGTCTATCTCGTATTGATTATATCCTAGTACCGGCGGCACAGGCATTCAATATCCGGGAGATCCGCCATTTAGGCAGAGGTATCTTGGATCACTCACCGGTCTGGATGAAGGTGGTCCTGGGCCAAATGAGTGCCGGGAGGATAGCTCCCATTAATCTGTGGTACCTACGAGACCCGGAAACTCAAAAGAAAATAGCCCAAGCCACAGACCATTACTTCCAAGAAAATGAGGGGACTGTAGACTCAGCACAAACGTTATGGGAAGCCTACAAATCAGTTATTCGCGGAGAAGCCCTATCCCTGATCGCGGGCAAGAAAAAAGACAAGCAAAAAGATTTAGTGCGAGCAGAAGACAAAATACTTAGAGTGAAAGAAGAATTAGAGCAGGCTGTGACACCCGAAAAATTACACCTCCTGAATTTAAAACAAGATGAATTCAACAGCATAGCAGCGGACAGAGCCAGGGCACAGGGGAGAGATACGCAGAGCAGAATTTACGAACTCAGAGACAAGGCAGGGAAGCTAATTGCATGGCTGGATAGAAAGGAATGGGCTGCCCGTCTGGTACCTGAATTACAAGACGAGGGCACCGACCCCATAACTGATCCGCAGAAAATAGCCGACCAGTTTGCAGACTACTACCAGACGGTTTACCGCACGAACGGGACGCACAAAGACGAAGACAACAGTGCTCTGCTCTGTGATATCAGACTCCCCACCCTCTCAGATGAAAATCGTGAGTATCTTGAGTCCGCCTTTACGGACGATGAGGTGGCACAGGCGATACGGGGGGTACATTCGGGAAAGGCATCGGGTCCCAATGGCATACCAACTGAATTGTACAAACTGAGACCGGACAAGATAGCCCCATACCTCCATTCAATGTTCGTAGATAGCAGAGACAAGGGGATGCTTCCCTTTGATCAAAGGATTGCAAACATCGTAGTCATCCATAAAGAGGGTAAACCCAAAACCAGCTGTGCATCCTATAGACCAATATCGCTGCTCAACGCAGAACCTAAGATCCTGGCAAAACTATTGGCTACGCGCTTGATAAAAGTGATTGATACCCTAGTGCACCCCGACCAGTCAGGCTTCATGCCACATCGGAATACCGCCTTAAATTTACGCAGATTACATGGCGTTCTGGGCAGAGCAACAACTATGCTAGAACCTGCCATATTGGTATCTGTAGACGCCACTATGGCATTTGATATGGTAGAATGGCCATATCTTTTTGCTGTGCTTGACAAATTGGGATTCGGTCCCACTTTCAAGAGCTGGGTCCGATTGTTATATTCAAATCCCATGGCTCAAGTTGTCGTAAACAACCGCAAGTCACCAGCTTTCCAACTAAGCTGCGGCACACGCCAGGGGTGTCCTCTATCTCCGCTTCTTTTTGCCTTAGCCTTGGAGCCCCTGGCGGCTTGGATCCGCAGAGATCCAGTGGTTCGCGGTATGCGTTGGTCCCTGGATTGGGAAGATAAGATATCACTGTATGCAGATGACATTCTGCTATATCTGACCTCCCCGAGAGCCTCCTTAATTCGCCTCCTGGACATCCTCGCAGTGTTTGGGAGATATTCCGGATTCACCATAAACTGGTCCAAGTCCGTGGTCTATGTCCTGCAGGGAGAGCCACCCATCCTCCCGATGGGCTGCCCGATACAGATAGCGTCGGACGGCTTCCGCTATGTCGGCATTTTTATCACACTGAGCTCTGAGCTCCGCTTCGCCCGCAACCTATCACCACCAATACAGAGACTGAAAAGCGACATCAAACACTGGAAGTCTCTGCCCCTTTCATTATTGGGTAAAGCTGTCCTTTTTAAAATGATGGCACTGCCCCGCTTCCTATACGCCCTCCAGAATTCAATGGATCCAGTTCCCAAATCATATTTCAAAGAAATAGAGAATCTTCAAAGAGACCTTTTATGGGACAGTAGACCCGAATCGCCCTAACTAAGTTGACCCTCAATTGGTATGACGGGGGCATTAGTCTCCCAGACATTAAAAAGTATTATTGGGCGACCCATTTGGCGGCTATCAACCAGGGGGTATATGGTCGTCCAGACGATCCCGGGTATGCCATGGACAGATGGCTCCTCCCAGGGGGGGAAGTACAGCAGAGCACTCTATTCTAGGCCCCGTAAATATCCCCTTACTGTACCGACCGCACACTCAGTCCATGTATGGCACGTGGCTAACAAACAGCTGGGATGGGACCGTAGACTCACCCTGGCAACTCCACTGTGGAACTCCGAAAGGCTGGGAAATCTGTGGCAATCCAAGGGCTTTGATAAATGGGACCTTATTGGAATCTCCCAGATCAAAAATCTCTGGGTCAATGACGAAATCCTTCCTTTTGCCTCCCTCCAACAGCGATATCGCCTGGCTGCTACTGAGTATTACAGATATCTTCAAATTCGGCATGCCTTGCACACTCACATCACCAGTAAGTCCCCACTTCCGGATGCCTCCCCCTTGGAGGATAGACTACTCGATGGCCACCTTCCCGACAAAACCATCTCTCTGATCTACAAAAAACGAATTAACAATATGGAAGACCCGCTACAATCGCTTGGGTGAGAGACGGCTTAGCAACTACTAAGAAGGGGGACCCCTGACAATTAAAGGGCAGGTATAACAGGGGAAATAAGAACAACCAGCCACAAAAGATTACCTGCCCACAAGATTAAATAAGGCCCTAGAAAAGGGTCCTAATATAGATAGGCACACACCGGGGCAGACAGAGACAAATATCAAAAAATCCAACCAAGTAATTATTCAATCAAAATAATTTTTCATTTTTATTTTCAAATTATCAAAAACATTTAATCAAATTTTTTACCGAATAAATATATAACAAAACAAAATACAGTATCAGAATAATACAATAGCCATGTCCCACACGTCTCATTCAAATATCACAGTCATACTATCATACGTTCCATATCACATCATCACACATCCAACATAGAACATTTTCACCACATAGCAAATACATCAAGATGGTAAAACTGCCACATGATGGTTGGATGACCAATCCACAATTGTCATCCCAAGGGTAGGGGTAGGAAACATCCAGCTACCCACAACCGTAATAACGCCAACGCGCGTTTCGGTGTCTAACCCCAGCCGGGGCTACACCTTCATCAGGGCGTAGATGAACAAATAGTGAGGGACAGCACACCTGGTAGTGAGAGGGAATGAAAAAGCTGATTTTTCCAAATATGGTTTAAATTCCAAAATAGATGAATGAAACTCCCATATGGATCCAACAAGATCCAGGTCGGCCCTGCTCAAAAATTGCATTGGATAGCAATCCACGAAAGAATGGAGGTAGTCAAGGCTACCATTCCCAGGAATACAATCCAGAGACTATATCCCGGAGTTCAGGCTTAGTATCAATCACCACAGCAAGTATAGAGGATGTCTAGATATCAATGTGGCGTCTGACGTGGGATACTTCTTCCGGGCTAAAACGAAGCCGCCATCCGGATTGGTCATCCAACCATCATGTGGCAGTTTTACCATCTTGATGTATTTGTCTATGTGGTGAAAATGTTCTATGTTGGATGTGTGATGATGTGATATGGAACGTATGATAGTATGACTGTGATATTTGAATGAGACGTGTGGGACATGGCTATTGTATTATTCTGATACTGTATTTTGTTTTGTTATATATTTATTCGGTAAAAAATTTGATTAAATGTTTTTGATAATTTGAAAATAAAAATGAAAAATTATTTTGATTGAATAATTCCTTGGTTGGATTTTTTTGATATTTGTCTCTGTCTGCCCTGCTGTGTGCCTATCTATATTAGGACCCTTTTCTAGGGCCTTATTTAATCTTGTGGGCAGGTAATCTTTTGTGGCTGGTTGAGAGACGGCTTAGAACTGGATGAGGAGGACTGGCGGGAGGCGGTCTCCTCCCCGAGAGAAGTGGCGGTCCAGGCCAGACTACGCTTAGTACAGCTCAAAATTCTACACAGGATTTACACCACAGGGCCGGGCTTGGTCCGCATGGGCAGGGCAGATAGCGGGGAGTGCAGACATGGGTGTGGGGAAGTTGGCACTTTTATCCACATCTTATGGGACTGTGTACACATACAGTCCTATTGGCAAGCCACACATCGCACTCTACGGGAGGTACTTTCGATCGACCTGCAGCCAGAAGCACGCAGGTGCCTCCTAAACATTTGGGAACCTACGGACCTTACCTCTTACACTAAGCAATGGGCAACTCTGGCAGTAATGATCGCGAAAAGGAACATTGCACAGAACTGGGGGGCCCATCAACCGCCCACATTGGGAAAATGGGAGGAGGACTTAGACTGGTGCATGTATCGGGAGAAATCAGTCTATGTTGCCAGAGGGTGTCCCAGGAAATGGAACAGGGTGTGGGGGCCTTGGAACCAATACAGAGGGAATATTTGTACCCCACTGACACCCTTGAATGAAACTGAGACTCTTGTAACCCCCTAATTGTCTTATATTGTACAATGTAACTTGATTCCCTGTGACCGAAGTCGGAAATCCGGAATATATCTTGTCTCTTGCTCTTGAATCAATATGGTGAATTATGTCGATGATGTTTAATAAAAAGAATTATAAAAAAAAAAATATATATATATTTCTCCGAAATAACTGGCCCGCGCCTGGACCTGGGCCCACTTCACGAATGAATGTCCCACTATCCATATGGTCATCTCCCTGGCGAGGGGGCCCGCGACCGAATCTGAAATAGAAAAACTGCGTGAACAGACGAAAACACATAACCGCGCTATATCCCTCCTGCAGCGCCGCGAACATAACTCTGGTAACAGTCCGATGACCCTCTCCCCAACCTCATAATGTCCCCCTTTCCACTGCCCTATTGACAATCCTGAAAGTTAGTCTCTTGGGAGCCAGTTGTGCCCCCCACCGGCAGTCGAACCTGGTGATGTAGAGGTCTCGGTCCTGTCAGTGCCCTACCCAGTCATCTACAAAAAGTCCTCCCTACTCTTCACCCCTGCAAGCAAAGTTAGGTGTCCCCACAACACCTGCCTCACATGAACTGTGACTTTGTCTCTGGCCATCATTGTCTCCAGCAGCCCCCGCATCTGCTGCTTTTTATCCATCAGCAAACGAGCCTCCCTCAAGTGGGAATCCAGCTCAATGTCCAAAAAAGGAAAGAGCCGTACTGGGCCCCATCGTTTTTCCCCGCGCCAAAGGCACTCCAAGTTCCCTCATGATCTCTTTGAAGCTGTCCAGTGCTGCCTGGCATTCCGTGGAGTCTGAGGTGCCGACAAACAAAAAGTCATCCAGGTAGTACGTTACCAACTGGTGACCTGTGTGCCTGGAAAACAACCACTGGAGGAACGTACTGAAACATTCGAGTAATGCGCAAGACATAGGGCAGCCCATCGGTAATGCATTGTCCACGTACCATTCACCGTTGAATGGATGCCCAGGAGGTCCCAATCCTCCAGGTGGACTGGAAGCAATCGGAAAGCTGACCATATGTCGCATTTTGCCCTGTCCGCTGTTGCGCCCGTGGTCACTTACCAGTGACATGGCCACGTCAACCGACTAATAAGACACCGTGTCCTCTGTGTCGTCGCTAAAATCATGAACCGAATTGCCTTCTGGCCATAACATATGCTGGATTAACATGAATTGCCCCTGTTCCTTCCTGGGAACCACACCAAACTGGAAAGCCAATCAAATTCTCCCACCGCCACCCTGCAAATGGGCCCACCATGCGAGCCTCACGCACTTCTTTGTCCAATTTGTCCTGCACCACCGCCAGGTGTTCCCTCCCGGCATGTAATTTGTCCGCCCATCGCCCCACCCTGGGGCCCCTGTAACCTAAATGAAAACCGTCTGTAAACCCGTCCTGAAGCGTTTTCGCAGCCTTCTGGTTGCTCTAACCCTGTAAGGCTGCCCCTAATTTGACCACCCTAACTGGCGTACGAGCCCTTTGGCCCAGCCCCTCTAGCCCCCGACCCCACCCGAAAGGCTGCTGCTGCTGTCCCCCCGCGTGGGACCCCCCTTTGTGCCACTGCTGGCCCCCTGACTGCGGCCCCGCCCCCCCAAAGCAATTAACCAAGGCGTGTCTGCCTCCGCATTTCGAGCAGTCATGCCTGAATCTACAAAATTCCCGGGTGCACGTTCCCTTATTGAAATCCCAGCCGGCCCCTCCAGAGCCCGTCTGCCCCCGGCCTTTACCACCCACCCCTCCCCAGGTGGGCTGCCCCTGAAAAGGCCGATAAACGAGCGGTAGCCCACTGGCTGTGAATACCGTCTTCCCCGCCCTGGAGGACCCCATCGTGTGCTGCCACAGGTTCCTATCCAACTCCCCCCATTTAGCTTCAGTGTCCCATGCCATACGAGCCCTAAACTCCTTGTCGTATTGGGCCCAAGTGTATCCCTCCCCCATGATCTGTGCCTTCCTAATGACGTCCATATACTTAAAGAGGGCCACACATCGTTCTGGGTATTTTTCGCAATATAAGCTGGCATATATTAGAAAAGCAGTTTTCGATAGTGAGGGGCACCCTTGGCCGCTTTGCCAATTCATATTCCTCCTCTTTTGACCTTTCTTTAGCGCGCACCTCCCTGTGCAGCAGCTTGAGCATTTCCACATACTCCCCATTCCATATGCGCTCTTTAGTGGCCACATCAGATGCGCACCCAATGGCTTCATTACCCCCATATAGGGCAGCTTCTTGATTTTCAATTCCTTGCTCTCTAACTTTCCGTCCGACTCTCCTGTCCCTGCTGCCCCTGCGTCACCTGCCCCCTTTGACTTATCGTCGTCCCCTACACTTACCGCCATCTTGCCTGCGTCTTCCGTGCCTACACCCACATCCAACACATATTTACCTCTGCTTAACCTCCCCCCCTCCTCCCACACCCCTTCCCCCCCTCCAATCCCCACCGAAACCATCACAGGTTTCACCCTTCCGTCCTGCGTTTTACCTGGCTCCAAGGAGGGTGCTCGTCTCGCTGCAGTCCGTCTCGCCACATGAGCCTTTGCTTCCACCAACCCAGCTGTCCGACCCGTGGGCTCCGCCTGGTGTCGTGACATCTGCAAGGTACTAGAAAAAACATTACTCGGCCCCCCGCACCCCCCTCCTCGCTTTCCTGCAATTCACCCTCCTCAAGACTATCCTCCTCATAGTCTAATTCTTCGGGCTCCAGCTGCCCCCAATTCCTGTCTACAGGAGGCGCCGACTGCACTCTCCTCTGACCCCCAATATGACAGCCATGCGTGGTCCTGCGTCCTCGATGTCCCGTGTCCCGTTGAGGGCCATCGGGTGTTGGGGCCAGCGAGACCATTCGGGGCCTACTTATGCCGGCCGCGACGGGCTCCCCCACCGATACTGGGCGCGCCGCGCGAGGCTCCACCCTCCCTTCACCTCGGCGTCTACGAGCCGCTCCCAGCTCTGCCAAGTCTGGCTCCCGCCATTGCTCCACCGCCTGCAATAAAAAGGGATGGACTGGTGTGCTGGGACTAACCTCCCTATCCCTCGCCTCCCAGTTCCTTTTCTTACCAACGCCTAGCGTGGAGGCCGCCCAGTGCCGCCCCACCCTGCTCAGATCTAACACTGCCCCCATCTCCCTGTCCTCAACCTCCTCGCCGCTCCATTCTAGCCCCCCGGGGCCCCCAGGCCCCCCTCTCCGCCCCACGGGCCCCCTGACCCCGCCCCATCCCCCATTCCACGGGACCCCCCGCAACTGCTCGCATACTGGCCTCCAGCCTCCGCGACCCCCCTTGCGCCATGTAGGCATCCAATTGCCCCACCCTGTCTAACCCCCGCACCTCCTCATGCCAGGAGGTAAATATATCCAAGCCATCCCCATGCCGCCCCCCTCCCGCGGGCTCCAGTTCCTCTGAAATGCAATCTCCCTCCTCCCCCCGGAGCCAGCCCCCGCCGGCCCCCAGCCACTCCTTGCCCCCTACTCTCTCGGAGTGGCCCCCTGCCTCAACCCAACCGGCACCGTCCCCCATGGACAAATCAGTGACACCAGGGTGAAGGGCCCAAGGCCCTCCCTCCCCCCCAACCCGCTGCCCCACCAAGCCTGGCAAACCTCCAAAACCCGGGCCTTCGCCCACCACGCATTGCCCCCATGAAAATCCCCTTTTTCCGGGGCCCTAACACCGGCCAACTGCCTCCCCCTGGGCCCCCCACCCTCCCAGTGCCGTCCTGTTCCCCGGCGCCCCGCTGGACATGCTGTCTCTCCCCGCATGGGGTCCCGACCGGCGAGCCACGAGGCACTCTCTTCTGGCGGGCCCCTCCCTGTCAGCCGGAGCCTCTCGCATTGCCAGAGGCTCCATCATTTGTTGCACTAGCGGGCCGCTCTCTTGGCAGAGGTGCGGCCCCGCGTCCTCGTAGACCCGGCCGGGGAGATGCGAGACGCGTGACGCGCGCCTCCGGCAGGCCCCGCCCCCATTTGCTCCCGCCGCAGCCTCCTTACTCGCACGTGGCTGCGGCGCTTTACGGACCCCTGGGGTCACACGCTTGTTACGCGTGCGGCCCCCTTTGCTTACCTGCCCCTTCTTGTTCCTCTTGGGGGCTGAGCAGGCCACGACGGCGGCCGCCACCCCCGCAGTCGCACGCCTCGCGGTGTGCGCCCTCCCCGAGGCCTCCGGCATCAGGAGGTCGAGCCGGCCTGCTTCACTGAGGAGGCGCACCGCCTCCAGAACGCGGAAAACTTCGCTGGCCATGGTCGCTAGCTTATCCTAGTCCCCACTCAATTAACCCTCTATTAAAACTCACCCTAGCTAACTGCTGACAAAAAGCTAATTCCTGCTACTCTCCCAGCCACAAGGTCACCAAAACCTAAAATGGTGGCTGGGAGAGGGATGGCTAACCCCTTATAGCCTTTGGGCTATCAAATTGAGTTGGGCTACGTTTGGGCTATTCCCAACGTAGCCCAAAACTTTACAAAAATGGCAGCTGCCGGCCGGCCCTCCCCCTCCCAAAACTGCCCGGGGGCAGACCTCACGGGTCTCGGCTGCCCACCAAACCCCCCTTAAACACTATTGAATGGGAATTACCATCTGAAACTGATTTTCAGGGTCAGTTATACCATACGGAATCTCCAATTCCTTGGGGTTTAACGCATACATTTACTAACTGCTCTGAGCAAGTGGTAAATATATGTGGGGACCACTGGGTGGGGTGAACAGTGAGAGGGAGGGAAGGGGAAGGTTATTTCTGGCAAGGGGGAGCATTGTTGGCTTGCCCCATCAGAAAACAAACAGGGAAAGCCTCGTATGATTTTACTGTGTGGAATTACCAAACAGCAAAACCAGATCTTGTTCTCCCACACTCTAAAAAAACAGTTGTGGAAAAATGAATTCACTTTGAATCAGGTGGAGCGAAATTCCATGCGGTAATTCCACTTCGCCTGACTTGTAACGAGGGTCTAAATTCCCCAGTGCACCAGCAACAACTAGGATTCAGTTCTGTGGTTCTGTGGCTCTCTGGTTACACACACAGACCTCTGCTGTGATCTACTGGCCAGCTGAGCCTTCATAACATAAACGAATTCATTTTCCACCATTACTTTAACTTGGATTTGTTTTTAATATAAGGTGTGTGTTATATTTTTATTAGTATTTACCTGAAGTGAAAGGCCAACAAAATAGCTACAAAATATTTAATTATTTTTTAACCATGCCGCTAGCCCTGACCCTAATCCCCCCTCCCCTTTCCCCATTGCACTTAGGATCACAGTTACCAGACTTTTCTTTTTAAATGCATTTTAACCTCTGGATAAACTACGAAATACTTTGAAAGAGGCTGGCTATCATTGAGGCCCCATCTCCTGTGCAGTCCAGCAGCATACATCAGCTACAGAGCTTTATGTTTCCTTAAAGCTGCAGCAGACCGGGCTAAGAAACACAACGGGGAGGGGAGTAGGGGGGCTGAAGAACCTGTTAGCCCAATGGTCGTTGTGCACCTTGCGCTGAAGGCTGGAGGTAGAGTGACGATCCGTCCGTAAATGTCACGGACCGTCCTTAATTTGGACCTCACGTCAGTTGTCCGTGAGGATCCCTTTTACAGACGCCTTTTGTCTGTAGTTTTGGGGCTTGCAGGGAGCAGAGCTGTTCCCCTGCGAGATGCCTCAGCTCCCTGATGGGGCCGCCTAGCACTCATCCTCGGAGCACAAGAGCAGCCTCACCCCGCCCATTGTCATTCTGTATGCAGGCTGATTGTCACATACAGAATGACAATGGGCCGCCAGTTTGGGGTGTTACAGCATGTGGTGGGCCTCCTCCTGCCACGTTCTAGGGCAGGGCATTCTGTTAGGGTTAGATGGAAGAAATGTACAAAGTTAAAAAGAAGAGGTTATAGTTCTTACACAGTCTCATCATTTCAGAGCTGAAGCATTTTTAATATTATATACAACGAAGCCATAGTTGTTGCTTTTTTATTTATTTTATGCAACTAACATCCATTGACAAAGCCAATAGTCATGGCTTGTTGTAGGTCTAATGTTACTGGATGCAATGATAGAAACAGCAAAATACCAGTCGGGCGGCACATTATGCTCAGCACATATTTTTAGCTGAGGTGTTTTAAGCCATGCCCTTAATTACATCAGACACACTCCTTGGTGAGACCCTAGTTTTTTCATCCCACTTAAAGCCCTGGAAACAACACCATGTCACAGTCACCTCTCATCCTGACACTGTGCATCATGCATGACTTCCAAGTTTTCAGATTGCCTATGTGCAGGGGCATAGTGAACCCTCCCCCACCCCACCCCACCCCACCCCTTGCTTTAGGAACTACAGCGAGGGTGAAGTTCTTGATGGGCCTCTTCTGTCCGCAACTGGATGGGTGGGTGGATGGGTGAAGGGTGGATGGAAGGATGGGTGGCTAAGTGAAAGGGGAATAGAGAGAAAGGGAGGATGGATGAGTGAAAGTATGGACGAATGTTTGACAGAATGGATGGGCGAATGGGTGCATGGATGAGTGAAAAGAAGAATGTAAAGATGGATGAGTGAAAGAATGCATACATGAGTGAAAGGGAGGGTGGAGAGCTGGAAGAAAGGATGGATGTATGAGTGAAAGGGTGAATGGGTGGACGGATGAGTGACTGGGTGGATGGATGAGTAAGTGAAAGGATGGCTGGATGGGTGAAAGGGTAAATGGTGGGATGGATGAGTGAATGGATGGATGGGTGGAAGAGTAGATGGATGAGTGAAAGGATGGCTTGGGTGAAAGGGTAAGTGGTTGGATGGATGAGTGAATGGGTGGAAGAGTGGATGGATGAGTGAATGGATGGATTGGGTGAAAGGGTGGATGGATGGATGAGTGAAAGGGTGGATGAAGGGATGGATGAGTGAAATTATGGATGGAAGGATAGATGATGGATAGGTTTGCAAATGGTTGAAAAGGTTTGGATATGGATGACACAGACGGAAGGACAGAATGAATAGTGAAAGACTGAATGATGGATGAAAGAATTAATAGATGACAGAATGTAAATTTGAAATGGTGGCTATCAGGGGTTTGATGGAAGGATGAATAGCTAGATCCTTGGACAAGAGAGCTCTTCTGGGGAGGGTTGTGATGACTTACTTTGCTTTCTTGGTGCCATAAGAGCTTTAGTTCAAAGTGGGAGATATTTACATTTTCTGGCTACTCCCTTGCCTATGTGTTACTATTCTGTATTTGCTGCGTGCTTATGTGTGAGATCTATACATCATGCATATGACATTTTGAGTGACACCCAACTGCTACTTGAATGTTACACTAGTAATTGTAAATGTTTGCATGTTTTGTTTTAGGTGTAAGGTTTTAGGGAGAGCCTCATAGTGCCATGAGCTGTGCTTGAGATGTATATTGTGTATGTAGCAATAGGTAAGGCGTCAAAAATAAACTATGTAATAGTGTATCGACAGTGTATTATTTAAGGAAGCTGCAGGGAAAAGCACCTTTGTGACTTCCGTCAGCTTGTGCAACTCTCTGCGAAGCCCCCATAAGCAAAGTCAGATTCCATATTTTAAGTTCCACTTGCGGAAACACCCACAATGTGTTCCTTATAGTGGGTTCATCACAGTAATACTCCCTTTAGTTCACCTATGCGTGTCGCTTTACATGTCACAATGGCACTCAGATATGAGATGCTAGTAAAGTCTATCCAAGCAGATCTTCCTGACCACTTCTCTCACCAAACATGCCTGCTCAGGACCATGAGTTGTAAACAAAATATCAGACTGGACAACCCAGTGCAGTAACCATATAAATAGATTATTATCATATGAAATACCACAAAAAAACCTGCACAGTTGCTCAAAGCTGCACGCATACCGAAAAACCGTAAAGTGCACGATTGTCTCAACCTAATATAAAACTTATTTTGACTTTGGTGGTTGTCTATTTACTTACTTTTATACTATTGCGCAACTTCCTCTGATGTGTCTGTAAAACTTACCTTTTGTCCCGAAGTTTTGTCCTGAATTTTGACCTTCTGTCCTGAATTTTGACCCTCTGTCCTGAATTTTTACACTTACCGTCCTGAATTTGCACCCATGCCAGATGGTCACCCTAGCTGGAGGTGCCTGGGGCGTATGTGATACAGTTGGCACGCCAGCGCTTGCTTTTACTGTGAAGTCGCCCCAGCGAAGAGCGGCTTTCGCTGCAGGGGTGTCTGGATTGGGATAAGGGCGAAACGCCCAGTTTGACATGTAGTAGTGTCCATCACTGTCCGCCCTGGACCAGAATCCAGCTCTTGCTTAGTTAGGACGTCAGTGATTGTTCCAGAACCAACGAGGGACCCATGGGCCCTGCTGCCTTCAGACAGGAAGGAGCCCTTGACTAACGTAAATCATCTGTACTTCCAAACCAAGCAGGCAGGGCCCCCTGAGCCCTAATCCAGCCCTTAATGTGCGAAAAGAATTGTGGCCTTACTTGAGGCACCCTTGACGCCAGTTCACTGCGCTCGCTAAACCTCCTGAGCCCGCGCCATCTCTCCCCACCTGATGACGGAATCAACATGCCACCTGTGACCACGGGGACAGAGATGGCTGCTTTCATGTAACGCGCACGGCTCGGATGGTCCATATTTGATTTTGGGTGTTGCTGTCGAGCGCTTGGCCTCCGGCTGAGCTCGTTGGGAGTGGCTCCAAGTGTTGGGGGAGGGGGTGCAGGTTTGATTTCACTGTTAGCCCATTAAATTGGCGTTCGGTTTGGCAACTGCGAGGGCTTGGCAGGAAGCATGTTTTTTAAGTAAACTCAGCAGAGCACACGTTGCGTTTGGCGAGCAGATGTTTGGAGGAGAACGGGGCTTTCTCAGCTCCCTAACTTTCCCCTCGGCGCGCAGAGAGCGCAGACATGAGCTCCTGGCCCCAGCTGCATTGTTTTGAAGTGGTGTCAGCGCAAGAGATGTGGGGGACACATTTCCTGTTTGTCCCCCCCCTGAAAATCATTGGTGATCGGTTAGAATAAAAGTATTTGATGTGTTTCATATTGTTCCTTCTGGAAACGCCATCTGTCAGAGGTTCTTGTGAAGCGTCAGTGCCTCCCTCTTTTACATGGTTTTTGCTCATGTTTTATGGCTCGGGTCGGGTGTAACAGAATGCTGCTGGATCGATAGGGCTGGGCTTGGTGTCCCCTTGTGGTAAATGCGCTCTCCGGCGTCCTCTGCAGGCTCTGGGCTTTGCAGGGAGTCCTGACCAGTGCCAGAGGCGAGGCTGCCAGTTCCCAGCACTGCCCCGGGATGCTGTGGTTTGCAAAGGTTAGCCAGGGCTCTTAAATCCCCTGTGTCGAACAGTAAAGTCTGAACACAGCTACAATATATTGCATAAACCAATGCACTTACTAACGATCAATATTCAGCCAGAGGTTTTGTTTGTAGATAGAACTCAACTTCAATAATAGAACTGTTAACCTGAACAACAGCAGTGAATATCAGAAGTGCCTGGAATACTACTGCATTGCCATGACTCTGGGGGGGGGGGGGGGGAACTCTCGGCTTTCAGCCTGGCCTGCTACCAATCTCTGCAGCCAACAGCCACCGCAAACCAAATACGATAACTGATAACCCACCGAGAGGGTGTCACCCGCTTACTGTTGTGCCTATGGAGATTGAGACCAGACTTTGGTGGGGGGCCCACCCAGCGGTTGAAGTGCATTAAAAAAAGTATGGGAACTGTGATCCTGAGTGGAATGGGGAGGGTGGGGGATCAGTGAGAATGGGATCAGGGTCAAAGGCATGGCTAAAAATAACAAAATGTGCTGTAACTATTTGTTGGTCTTTCACCTTCAGATAATTACATAAAATAACACGCACACTAAATTAACAATAAACCCAACTTATCAGTGAAAAAGGCACGAATACATACTATGTAAGATAGGCTGCCACAATATGTGCAAAAAGATTTAGGTTTAAGATAAAAAAAAGTGGTTTCAAAATGTAGATTTTAGTAATACACAATCAGACCATACCTAGTGCAAATATTTTTATGTGCCTTTTAAAACCAGGCATCCCCAGCTCAGCTAATAACATCCTTAGAATACCTCTCAAAAAATAAATCTTTGTCATGACAAAGCTTCAAGTGACCATCAACTAGAGCCAATACTGGCTTCCAAGCATTCTTTATATTTGCAGATTAACCAATTGCACACATTTACATTTCTTTCAGGCAGCAGGCACCCTGGCAAGTAGGCTTCTTTCTTGTTTTTAACTGTCTGTCCCTCCTCCTGCTTAATGGTACAGGACATTCCATCCCTTCCTTTTCAGTTGAGGCATCTCAGCTGTCGAGTTAATCATCTCAGGATGGTTCATTTTTAACAAAAAGTAGAACTGTTTTTTGTTACATATATCATATTAATCTTTATTCGATTATACAATATAATCAAAAAAGAAAAACAGATTAAACACAGGTAAAACCACAATACAAAAATATATATCTGATAAAAAATGCCATAATAATAATATTTTTTGAGACTAAAAACGCATCAACATACTACTCCCATACAGCGCAAAGATTTACATTACAATATTAAGAGTTTATAATCTTATTCCAATATGAGGTGCCTTTCAAAAAAGAGGAGACAGCCAGCATTACTACATGATCAGGTAATAGCTTTAAGTATAAAAAAGCAGGCCAAAACTGTTGGTATCCCCTCGATTTTAAGACAGGAATTAAATACTTGCGTCATAAAAACTCATGAAATTTACAAAACATCACCAGATGCTCCAAAGTCTGCTGTGACCAACCATCACAGAGGCACACCTCAATCGTATTTGGGTCAAACTGCACCGGGGGAAAACAAATAGATGACCGAATGGTCCCCACCCAAAATGTTGTCAGAAGTGATCTTTCCCACGGGTGGGTAACAGTGAGGAAATAAGGTTCAGGGCTCGTCACAGTTTGGAGGGACAGAAGCGATCTAGCAGTCACCCTTTTGAGCACTTCCAAATCCCTAAGTTCTTTTAGATACTGTAAAAACTGATCCCCAATTACTCTTCTATCTTACTGAGGAGATACAGCTTATAAAACAGATTGGGGTAGCCGAAGGTCCGAGCAACAGACTCCACATAACTCAGCCATGGAATTCTGAGACCGTAGTCACACCCAAGGCAGTCCTCGATCACTTCCCTGTTAAATCCTGTGTGATCCCCAGACCATACAGAGATCCACAATAGCACGAGAGCCAACTTCACAGAATACCCCACTTAGTCAAGGCCCAATTCTTCATGTATAAATAAGAACGAGAATTGGGAGCCAAACCCAGCAGCCGCCTACAGAAACGGTTCTCCTCTTGCTGTAAAGTCTTACCATTGTGATGTCCCCAGATAGCTGCACCATACAAAAGTACAGGTAGCCATTTCATTTTATATATCTGCAAGAGTGGTAGTACAGGTTTGTTACCAATCTGTTTGGAAAATCTAAAAAGGGCACTACAGGCTAAAGAAAAGCGGGAACACCTCTTTGATAAACATGTGAGTCAGTTGTTCAAGTAATCAAAAGTAACCCCCAAATAAGGGAAATCAGGCACCCTAGTGACCCGATTAGCCTTAATAACAATAGTTCTAGTTTTAGAGATTTTCCTCCCGCATACCATGTTGTGGGTTTTACTGCTATTCACCTCCAGCTCCAACACATCCATAAAGCTTGAAAAAAGGTCAACAGGAGTTTTTAGCCCATTTGCGGTTCGGGCCATCAGCACTGCATCATCAGCGTAGAGTAAGGAAGGTACAGGAATTGATTTTACATTGGGCATATCCTTCCCATGTGCGGCTAAATAAGTGTTCAGACTATTGATATAAAGGAGAAAAAGCAGTGGTGCCAGCACACATCCCTGTCTAACCCCACGGGGAAGTGAAAAAGATTCAGAACATTTCCCACCCATGCCGTATCTCGCTGACGCATTCGTATCTGAGTGCAGTGCCCTTAAAAAATTGATCAATGGGGTAGGTAACCCTAACGCCAGCAAATTTGACCATAGCTTTGACCTAATCACCCGGTCTTAGGCGCAACTCAGGTCTATAACCGCAAGGTAAATAGTCCCTTGCTTAGCAAATACATATTTCCCTATTATGAGATTGAGGTTCAGGCACTGTTCCATAGTACCTTTATCTTCCTGAAACCCATACTGGACTGGACAAAGAATATTATGTGATTGCGCCCACAATTCTATACGCTGTAATATAATGCGGCCCACCACTTTCACTACAGAATTAAGCAAAGAGATGGGTCTATAGCATGTAGGATCTTGTCTGTTTCCCTTTTTTACAACTGGTACTATAAAACTGCCGCTTTCCAAGACAAAGGGAGACCAATCTGCACAACAGCATTCAGAACATTTTTTAGAATGGGGGCCCAAAAATGGGGTTCGACTTAATAAAGATCCACAGGTATCCCATCCAGGCCAGGGGCTTTATTAGACAGGCTAGCCTGTATTGCCTCATAGACCTTGTAGGACTTGGCCTTTTTGGCTAAAGATCCCTAAAACTTTTTGCTTTCCCCCTAGACCGTTTTCCTGACATAGAGTGCCAATTTAGATGCTTTGGGTACTTTGCCACTGCTGATCAGTGTCAAAGTACAGTAGTTCCCTGTGTAAAGTGTAATGGTAATTGGTTGGCCATGATTGGTATGTTTGCCTTACTAGTAGAGTCCCTAGTGATGTGCACTGTGTGTGCCAGGGCTAGTAATGCAAAGGGTGCGCGAAGAAGGGAACTCAGGCCTGCAGTGTAGGGCCTGCGCGCAGTTTGCTAAGTTAGCATGTTGTCCTGACAAGTGCAACCACTTGTCAGGCCTTACTTTCCCTTTTGAGTACACAGTGGGCACCCCTGTGGTATGTCCCAGGTAACCCCTGGGCAGGGTGCCGTGTAGGTAAAAGGCAGGACATATACTGAGGTGTGTGTTATGTCCTGACAGTGAAAAACACTCCATTTCGTTTTTCACTGGTGAAAGGCCATTCTGCCCATAGGACAGAATGGGGAGGCTGGGTATTGTGTTTGTTAGCCTAGTTTCCCATAAGTTTAAAATGGAGAGGTGAAGTTTGGTATGTATGAACTCACAGCGTCATAACCCATCTTTCTATGAAAGTGGTTTTGTCACTGTGTGTTCAGAAGCCGCTCTTTTAGAAAGTGGCTGAGTTTTGTGCTTTAGGCATTTCTGTGTGTCTCTGTTGAATGTGGATTGACTGTCTGGATCTGAGAGGGGAGGGGGTGAGATGGCACCAGGCTGACCTGCAGCTGGAGAGTATGCGAGGAGAAGCCCCGGGAGGTGAAGAGGCCTGGGTTGTGGCTATAAAACAATTGACCCATCTCCTGCTGAGTGATTAAGGATCCAGACCCCCAGTATCAAAGGGAGAAAGGTGACCCTGGGAGGGAGACACCCAGAACTGATTTAGGCAGGGGTCAGGGACCCCTGAGCACAACGAACTTCAAAGACATTTAGGGGTATATCTATGAGAGCTGAAACCCCTGAACGTTGGAATGAAACAGAAATGGATTGAGACTGAAAAGGCTTGGACCCATTCTGTGGTCAAGAGGAACCTCTGCTAAAGAAGGAGCAACTGAAGAGACTGCTGGGGACAGACCAATCCTTGCTTCGTGATCTGGGGCTGGTCTGCAGTTTGCTGTTCTAACTAAGGGAGAGGCTGTTGGGACTGTGCTTGGAGGCGCTGGGTCCCCCTGCTTGAAGAAGACTGTGCTTTGTGCTGTGTCTTGTAACCCCAAGGGCCCGAGGTGAGCTGGCTCCCTGTTTGGAAACACAGAAACATAAAAGTTTCCAGAGAAGTTTCAATCCACGCGGTGGGCGCGTGTTGTGGCAGCTTGAGACCCTCAGAAGGTGTGCCCTGTGATCTTGGACACACGGAGGAGAAGCAAGACTCTGACGCGCTGGGTGCGTGTCGTGGTGCACAGGAGGCTATGGTGAAGATCGCCTGGTGAACGTGTGCATCGACGGAGGAGAGAGTCTCGGACGCGCAGGGTGCGTGTCGTGGTGCACAGGAGGCGTCGGTGAGGAGCGCCTGGTGAAGTGTGCACCGGAGGTAAAGTGAGACTCGGACGCGCAGGGTGCGTGTCGGGGTGCACCGTAGGCGCTGGTGAAGAGTGCCTGGTGAGCGGGTGCACCGGAGGTGAAGAGAGTCTCGGACGCGCTGGGTGCGTGTCGCGGTGCACTGGAGGCGTTGGCGAGGAGCGCCTGGTCAATGCGTACATCGGAAGTGGAGTGAGTCTCGGACGCGCAGGGTGCATGTCGGGGTGCACCGAGGCGTTGGTGAAGAGCGCCTGGTGATCGAGTGCACCGGAGGAGAAGCGAGGCTCGGACACGGTGAGCATGTCGAGGTGCGGCCGGAGACGTTGGTGAAGACCGCCTGGATATCGGGGCACCTGAATTGGAGTAAGTCTCAGTGAAGCAGTGTGCGTGCTATGGTGCAACCTGGGACTGTGGAGGTGATCGGCTGATCATCGTGTGCACTGGAAGAAAGTGAGTCACTGCAGCATGGTGTGCGTGTCTTGGTGCGAACTGAGACCGCAGGAAGGAGTGCCGGTTGAACGTGCACTCGGAGTCGACGTGAAGTCCCATCAGCGTTGTGTGTGTGGCTTCGTGCCAGAAGAGACCCGGAGGGTGCGGTGGTGAACGTGCACACGGAGTAACGTAATCTCAGGGGCGTGGGGTACGTGTGCCCTGCGGCCACCTGAGACCTTCCTAACAGTCGCGGCCCGGACCGGCAGCCCCAGAGGAGCTGAGCTGCCAGGCCGAGCTGCTGAGGCCCATTGAGAAAGTTCTGCACGAAAGGCCTAGTTCATTGAAGGAGGAGAGGAGAGTGGGGTCGCGCCCCCCAGGTAACGTGGATCACTGCCTGGGCAGGGTGCGGGCTCGGAGGGACACTCTCTCGGCCTCTCCGTCCTTCTGACGACGTGAGCCTTTGCTGCGGCTCAGATTGGGGCCCGTACTGACCAAGGAGTGGTGGTAATGGGGCCCGAGTGGGAAGCTGTACTTTATTTCATCGTGAATACGTGTGGGGGGCAACTGTTATCGAAGAGGCTGACTGTCGTAATACACATTGCCAATATTGCTGCTAACGAACTGCCGGACTGTCTTATGACGCCTGACATTATTTCCGCCTAACGAAGTGCACGATTGTAGCGCTACGCATTGCATTATTTCTCCCTTGCAAAGTACAGGATTGTAGCGGCCCGCATTGCATTATTTCGTCATTGCAACGTACATGATTGTAGCTACGCATTGCATTATTCCTTAATTGCAAAGTACATGATTGTGGCGGCACGCATTGCATTGTTTCTTCATTGCAAAGTACGTGATTGGGGTGTGACGCATTGCATTATTCCTTCATTGCGCAGTACATGATTGTAGAGGTACGCATTGCATAATTTCTCCCATTGCAGGTACCGGAGTGTATCGTTACGCATTGTATTATTTCTCCTGTGCCCGGCACAGGATTGTATCGTTACGCAGAGCACTATTGTTTGTCCATTGCAACGTGTGTGATTCTAGCATTACGACCAGCATAGCGTTTGGAAAGCAGTGGTTGGGATTTGAACCTACCAGCCAGCCGGAACAAATATTATCCTTTATTATATGTTGACTTTTGTAACGTGTGGTCTGATCGTATATCTTTCTATATAAAGTTTATACTCGTTTTATCAAACTCGTGTGGAGTCCATTTGTGGTGTCACCAGGGGGTTGCTGTGGGCGTAGTTGCACATACTGTACACTCGTGCCTTGGAGATAGGCCTGGCTGCTCGTGCCAAGCTACTAAGGGGGTGAGCAGGGCTATCTCAAACGGTGTCCTTACTTGGCCTAACGTTGAGCAGGGAGTCCCGGGTCGCGCATTTGTGACAGTGACGCGTGACGGGGACTCCGGCTTCCAACATTTGGCGGCAGAGCGGTGGGATACGATCCTAACGTAATTAAAATGCGTGTGTGCAAAACCACTCACAGTAATTGGTGTACATCATAAATTGATCGCAGACCACGACGCAACAACATATTGTTTTGAATTGAGAAACCTTTAAACCACACATCATGTCTCAGGAGGGGAGCCAGATAGCCGGTGAGGCTAGGGCTGCAGAATTAGAGTTTAACATTGAGGCATTGTTGACCTACAAGGTTGATCAGTTGAGGAAATTCTGCAGAGCTTTGGGATGTCCCATGAAGGGTAGCGCCAAGAAGGAGGAGCTGCAAGTGGCCTTGAGGGGCTGGTGGGAAGCCAAAGAGGCTCAGGAGACGGGTGATGTTGAGGTGGATGAGGATGACCCAGGGAATGGATTTGGTCCACAGAATTTGCCAGTGGAGGGACCAGCCGCAGGGGCTGGTAGTAGCCATTCAGGGAGGAGTTTTTCACCAGAGGAGTTGGAGGAAAACCAAAGGGTCAGACTGCATGAGTTGGAGGTGTTAAAACTTAAAACTCAAGCAGAGGAGAGCAGGAGCGCTCTCTCGCGTTGGAAGAGAAACGGATTCTCTTCGCTCATGAGTTAAGCATGAGGGAACTGGACATTAAGGGTAAACAAGTAGAGTCCAGTTCGTATGGTGGCAGCGTACAGCCAGTGCCAAGTGCAGAGGAGTACAAGAGTGCACTGGAAGATTGGGTAGTGGTTAGCATGTTAAATGATTTGGAAGTGTTGTCCAGTGTGGCCCCAGGGGAGCCTAGGCTCCGAAATTATTTTCCAGGATTGCGCCAACCCGGGTTAAGGTGTGGGCTCCTTGATTCCCGGGAACCTGCACGAGAACCGGACCCCTGGTCATGGGTCCAGGGCCCTGAGGAGGCCCCAGAGTGGGAAGAAGGGCCAAGTGGCGCAAGGAGATCCCAGAGTAGTGAGGAGGGGTTGCTGGTTAGCCCCTTGTCTTAAAAGAGGGGGAAGAGTAAGCAGCAGCCCCAGGGATCAGCAACACCACCCAGGAAACTGGGGGGGGGCGTAGGGGAGCCCCCGGGTGGAGGCCTAGAGCCTACTTGCCACAGGTGTGAGGAAGAACACCTAGCGTCAGGAGGGCGTAGGGAGTCTGTAGCCAGAGCTCCTGCCGTCCTGAAATTTGTGGGTGCCATTCCTAAGTGGCAGGCCCAGAAAAATAAATGGAAGGTTAAAAGAGGGTTGTGTTCCCCCGGGGGAACACCAGTGGGACAGTGTCCAGCCAGTGGGGCTGGGTCCCCTAGAAATGACCAGGGTGAACCCACTTTTAACCTGGAGGGCAGGATGACTGGAGGTAGTATCCTGACCGATGGGCCTGCCCCGGGTACCACTCCAGGGGGTGGTTGGCATGGGACCAACACCCCTGGAGGGGTCCCCCAGGCTGGGAGGGATCCATGGAACAGCATTGTTGGCTCAGGGAGTAGTGATCAAGAAGACCCCCTGGGGTCAGGAAGGCGTGGAACAGGAGGGTGTCCCTGTGGTAGAGGGCAGTTTGCTGTTCTAACTAAGGGAGAGGCTGTTGGGACTGTGCTTGGAGGCGCTGGGTCCCCCTGCTTGAAGAAGACTGTGCTTTGTGCTGTGTCTTGTAACCCCAAGGGCCCGAGGTGAGCTGGCTCCCTGTTTGGAAACACAGGAACATAAAAGTTACCAGAGAAGTTTCAAGCCACGCGGTGGGCGCGTGGAGTGGCAGCTTGAGACCCTCAGAAGGTGTGCCCTGTGATCTTGGACACACGGAGGAGAGGCGTGACTCTGACGTGCTGGGTGCATGTCGTGGTGCACAGGAGGCGTTGGTGAAGAGCGCCTGGTGAACGTGTGCATCGACGGAGGAGAGAGTCTCGGACGCGCAGGGTGCGTGTCGTGGTACACAGGAGGCGTCGGTGAGGAGTGCCTGGTGAAGTGTGCACCGGAGGTGAAGTGAGACTCGGACGCGCAGGGTGCGTGGCGGGGTGCACCGCAGGCGCTGGTGAAGAGTGCCTGGTGAGCGGGTGCACCGGAGGTGAAGAGAGTCTCGGACGCGCTGGGTGCGTGTCGCGGTGCACTGGATGCGTTGGCGAGGAGCGCCTGGTCAACGCGTGCATCGGAAGTGGAGTGAGTCTCGGACGCGCAGGGTGCGTGTCGGGGTCCACCGAGGCGTTGGTGAAGAGCGCCTGGTGATCGAGTGCACCGGAGGAGAAGCGAGGCTCGGACACGGTGAGCGTGTTGAGGTGCGGCCGGAGGCGTTGGTGAAGAGCGCCTGGATATCGGGGCACCGGAATTGGAGTAAGTCTCAGTGAAGCAGTGTGCGTGCTTTGGTGCAACCTGGGACTGTGGAGGTGATTGGCTGATCATCGTGTGCACCGGAAGAAAGTGAGTCTCTGCAGCGTGGTGTGCGTGTCTTGGTGCGAACTGAGACCGCAGGAAGGAGTGCCGGTTGAACGTGCACTTGGAGTCGACGTGAAGTCCCATCAGCGTTGTGTGTGTGGCTTCATGCCAGAAGAGACCCGGAGGGTGCGGTGGTGAACGTGCACCCGGAGTAACGTAATCTCAGGGGTGTGGGGTACATGTGCCCTGCGGCCGCCTGAGACCTTCCTAACAGTCGCGGTCCGGACCGGCAGCCCCGGAGGAGCTGAGCTGCCAGGCCGAGCCGCTGAGGCCCATTGAGAAAGTTCTGCACGAAAGGCCTAGTTCATTGAAGGAGGAGAGAGTGGGGTCGTGCCCCCCAGGTAACGTGGATCACTGCCTGGGCGGGGTGCGGGCTCGGAGGGACACTCTCTTGGCCTCTCCGTCCTTCTGACGACGTGAGTCTTTGCTTCGGCTCAGATTGGGGCCCGTACTGACCAAGGAGTGGTGGTACTGGGGCCCGAGTGGGAAGCTGTACTTTATTTCATCGTGAATACGTGTGGGGGGCAACTGTTATCGAAGAGGCTGACTGTCGTAATACACATTGCCAATATTGCTGCTAACGAACTGCCGGACTGTCTTATGACGCCTAACGAAGTACACGATTGTAGCGCTACGCATTGCATTACTTCTCCCTTGCAATGTACAGGATTGTAGCGGCCCGCATTGCATTATTTCGTCATTGCAACGTACATGATTGTAGCTACGCATTGCATTATTCCTTAATTGCAAAGTACATGATTGTGGTGGCGTGCATTGCATTGTTTCTTCATTGCAAAGTACGTGATTGGGGTGTGACGCATTGCATTATTCCTTCATTGCGCAGTACATGATTGTAGCGGTACGCATTGCATAATTTCTCCCATTGCAGGTACCGGAGTGTATCGTTACGCAATGTATTATTTCTCCTGTGCCCGGCACAGGATTGTTATCGTTACGCAGAGCACTATTGTTTGTCCATTGCAGCGTGTGTGATTCTAGCATTACGACCGGCATTGCGTTTGGAAAGCGGTGGTTGGGATTTGAACCTACCAGCCAGCCGGAACGAATATTACCCTTTATTATATGTTGGCTTTTGTAACGTGTGGGCTGATCGTATATCTTTCTATATAAAGTTTATACTTGTTTTTATCAAACTTGTGTGGTGTCCATTTGTGGTGTCACCAGGGGGTTGCTGTGGGTGTGGTTGCACATACTGTACACTCGTGCCTTGGAGATAGGCCTGGCTGCTCGTGCCAAGCTACTTAGGGGGTGAGCAGGGCTATCTCAAACGGTGTCCTTACTTGGCCTAACGCTGAGCGGGGAGTCCCGGGTCGCGCATTTGTGACAGTGACGCTTGACAGGGACTCTGGCTTCCAACATTTGGCGGCAGAGCGGTGGGATACGATCCTAACGTAATTCAAACGCGTGTGTGCAAAACCACTCACAGTAATTGGTGTACATCATAAATTGATCGCAGACCACGACGCAACAACATATTGTTTTGAATTGTTGGTTCTATTGTTGAGAAACCTTTAAACCACACATCATGTCTCATGAGGGGAGCCAGATAGCCGGTGAGGCTGGGGCTGCGGAATTAGAGTTTAACATTGAGGCATTGTTGACCTACAAGGTTGATCAGTTGAGGAAATTCTGCAGAGCTTTGGGATGTCCCATGAAGGGTAGCGCCAAGAAGGAGGAGCTGCAAGTGGCCTTGAGGGCCTGGTAGGAAGCCAAAGAGGCTCAGGAGACGGGTGATGTTGAGGTGGATGAGGATGACCCAGGGAATGGATTTGGTCCACAGGATTTGCCAGTGGAGGGACCAGCCGCAGGGGCTGGTAGTAGCCATTCAGGGAGGAGTTTTTCACCAGAGTAGTTGGAGGAAAACCAAAGGGTCAGACTGCATGAGTTGGAGGTGTTAAAACTTAAAACTCAAGCAGAGGAGAGCAGGAGCGCTCTCGCGTTGGAAGAGAAACGGATTCTCTTCGCTCATGAGTTAAGCATGAGGGACCTGGACATTAAGGGTAGACAAGCCGAGCCCAGTTCGTATGGTGGCAGCATACAGCCAGTGCCAAGTGCAGAGAAGTACAAGAGTGCACTGGAAGATTGGGTAGTGGTTAGCATGTTAAATGATTTGGAGGGGTTGTCCAGTGTGGCCCCAGGGGAGCCTAGGCTCCGAAATTATTTTCCAGGATTGCGCCACCCCGGGTTAAGGTGTGGGCTCCTTGATTCCCAGGAACCTGCACGAGAACCGGACCCCTGGTCATGGGTCCAGGGGCCTGAGGAGGCCCCAGAGAGGGAAGAAGGGCCAAGTGGCGCAAGGAGATCCCAGAGTAGTGAGGAGGGGTTGCTTGCTAGCCCCTTGTCTCAAAAGAGGGGGAGGAAGAGTAAGCAGCACCCCCAGGGATCAGCAACACCACCCAGGAAACTGAGGGGGGGGCGTAGGGGAGCCCCCGGGTGGAGGCCTAGGGCCTACTTGCCACAGGTGTAAGGAAGAACACCTAGCGTCAGGAGGGCGTAGGGAATCTGTAGCCAGAGCTACTGCCGTCCTGAAATTTGTGAGTGCCATTCCTAAGTGGCAGGCCCAGAAAAATAAATGGAAGGTTAAAAGAGGGTTGTGTTCCCCCGGGTGAACACCAGTGGGACAGTGTCCAGCCAGTGGGGCTGGGTCCCCTAGAAATGACCAGGGTGAACCCACTTTTAACCTGGAGGGCAGGATGACTGGAGGTAGTATCCTGACCGATGGGCCTTCCCGGGTACCACTCCAGGGGGTTGGCATGGGACCAACACCCCTGGAGGGGTCCCCAGGCCGGGAGGGATCTATGGAACAGCATTGTTGGCTCAGGGAGTAGTGATCAAGAAGACCCCTGGGGTCAGGAAGGCGTGGAACAGGAGGGTGTCCCTGTGGTAGAGGGCCTGCGTCCTGGTTCTATCGCCCAAAGCCGGGAAGTCCATCAAGGTAATGATTGGTCTACCCTGGCTTTTGGCTGGGAGGGGGTTGTGTAGGACTTGACCTTTTTGGCTAAAGTTCCCTAAAACTTTTGCTTGCCCCCTAGACCGTTTTCCTGACATAGAGTGCCAATTTAGATGCTTTGGGTACTTTGCCACTGCTGATCAGTGTCAAAGTACAGTAATTCCCTGTGTAAAGTGTAATGGTAATTGGTTGGCCATGATTGGTATGTTTGCCTTACTAGTAGAGTCCCTAGTGATGTGCACTGTGTGTGCCAGGGCTAGTAATGCAAAGGGTGCGCGGAGAAGGGAACTCAGGCCTGCAGTGTAGGGCCGGCGCGCAGTTTGCTAAGTTAGCATGTTGTCCTGACAAGTGCAACCGCTTGTCAGGCCTTACTTTCCCTTTTGCGTACACAGTGGGCACCCCTGTGGTAGGTCCCAGGTAACCCCTGGGCAGGGTGCCGTGTAGGTAAAAGGCAGGACGTATACTGAGGTGTGTGTTATGTCCTGACAGTGAAAAACACTCCATTTCGTTTTTCACTGGTGAAAGGCCATTCTGCCCATAGGACAGAATGGGGGAGGCTGGGTATTGTGTTTGTTAGCCTAGTTTCCCATAAGTTTAAAATGGAGAGGTGAAGTTTGGTATGTATGAACTCACGGCGTCATAACCCATCTTTCTATGAAAGTGGTTTTGTCACTGTGTGTTCAGAAGCCGCTCTTTTAGAAAGTGGCTGAGTTTTGTGCTTTAGGCATTTCTGTGTGTCTCTGTTAAATGTGGATTGACTGTCTGGATATGAGAGGGGAGGGGGTGAGATCGGACCAGGCTGACCTGCAGCTGGAGAGTATGCGAGGAGAAGCCCCGGGAGGTGAAGAGGCCTGGGTTGCGGCTATAAAACAATTCACCCATCTCCTGCTGAGTGATTAAGGATCCAGACCCCCAGTATCAAAGGGAGAAAGGTGACACTGGGAGGGAGACACCCAGAACTGATTTAGGCAAGGGTCAGGGACCCCTGAGCACAACGAACTTCAAAGACATTTAGGGGTATATCTATGAGAGCTGAAACCCCTGAACGTTGGAATGAAACAGAAATGGATTGAGACTGAAAAGGCTTGGACCCATTCTGTGGTCAAGAGGAACCTCTGCTAAAGAAGGAGCAACTGAAGAGACTGCTGGGGACAGACCAATCCTTGCTTCGTGATCTGGGGCTGGTCTGCAGTTTGCTGTTCTAACTAAGGGAGAGGCTGTTGGGACTGTGCTTGGAGGCGCTGGGTCCCCCTGCTTGAAGAAGACTGTGCTTTGTGCTGTGTCTTGTAACCCCAAGGGCCCGAGGTGAGCTGGCTCCCTGTTTGGAAACACAGGAACATAAAAGTTTCCGGAGAAGTTTCAAGCCACGCGGTGGGCGTGTGTTGTGGCAGCTTGAGACCCTCAGAAGGTGTGCCCTGTGATCTTGGACACACGGAGGAGAAGCGAGACTCTGACGCGCTGGGTGCGTGTCGTGGTGCACAGGAGGCGTTGGTGAAGAGCGCCTGGTGAACGTGTGCATCGACGGAGGAGAGAGTCTCGGACGCGCAGGGTGCGTGTCGTGGTGCACAGGAGGCGTCGGTGAGGAGCGCCAGGTGAAGTGTGCACCGGAGGTGAAGTGAGACTCGGACGCACAGGGTGCGTGTCGGGGTGCACCGCAGGCGCTGGTGAAGAGTGCCTGGTGAGCGGGTGCACCGGAGGTGAAGAGAGTCTCGGACGCGCTGGGTGTGTGTCGCGGTGCACTGGAGGCGTTGGCGAGGAGCGCCTGGTCAACGCGTGCATCGGAAGTGGAGTGAGTCTCGGACGCGCAGGGTGCGTGTCGGGGTGCACCGAGGTGTTGGTGAAGAGCGCCTGGTGATCGAGTGCACCGGAGGAGAAGCGAGGCTCGGACACGGTGAGCGTGTCGAGGTGCAGCCGGAGGCGTTGGTGAAGAGCGCCTGGATATCGAGGCACCGGAATTGGAGTAAGTCTCAGTAAAGCAGTGTGCGTGCTTTGGTTCAACCTGGGACTGTGGAGGTGATCGGCTGATCATTGTGTGCACCGGAAGAAAGTGAGTCTCTGCAGCGTGGTGTGCGTGTCTTGGTGCAAACTGAGACCGCAGGAAGGAGTGCCGGTTGAACGTGCACTCGGAGTCGACGTGAAGTCCCATCAGCGTTGTGTGTGTGGCTTCATGCCAGAAGAGACCCGGAGGGTGCGGTGGTGAACGTGCACCCGGAGTAACGTAATCTCAGGGGCGTGGGGTACGTGTGCCCTGCGGCCGCCTGAGACCTTCCTAACAGTCGCGGCCCGGACCGGCAGCCCCGGAGGAGCTGAGCTGCCAGGCCGAGCCGCTGAGGCCCATTGAAAAAGTTCTGCACGAAAGGCCTAGTTCATTGAAGGAGGAGAGGAGAGTGGGGTCGCGCCCCTCAGGTAACGTGGATCACTGCCTGGGCGGGGTGCGGGCTCGGAGGGACACTCTCTCGGCCTCTCCGTCCTTCTGACGACGTGAGCCTTTGCTTCGGATCAGATTGGGGCCCGTACTGACCAAGGAGTAGTGGTACTGGGGCCCGAGTGGGAAGCTGTACTTTATTTCATCGTGAATACGTGTGGGGGGCAACTGTTATCGAAGAGGCTGACTGTCGTAATACACATTGCCAATATTGCTGCTAACGAATTACCGGACTGTCTTATGACGCCTGACATTATTTCCGCCTAACGAAGTGCACGATTGTAGCGCTACGCATTGCATTATTTCTCCCTTGCAAAGTACAGGATTGTTCCGGCCCGCACTGCATTATTTCGTCATTGCAACGTACATGATTGTAGCTACGCATTGCATTATTCCTTAATTGCAAAGTACATGATTGTGGCGGCACGCATTGCATTGTTTCTTCATTGCAAAGTACGTGATTGGGGTGTGACGCATTGCATTATTCCTTCATTGCGCAGTACATGATTGTAGTGGTACGCATTGAATAATTTCTCCCATTGCAGGTACCGGAGTGTATCGCTACGCATTGTATTATTTCTCCTGTGCCCGGCACAGGATTGTATCGTTACGCAGAGCACTATTGTTTGTCCATTGCAACGTGTGTGATTCTAGCATTACGACCAGCATAACGTTTGGAAAGCGGTGGTTGGGATTTGAACCTACCAGCCAGCCGGAACGAATATTACCCTTTATTATATGTTGGCTTTTGTAACGTGTGGTCTGATCGTATATCTTGCTATATAAAGTTTATACTCGTTTTATCAAACTTGTGTGGAGTCCATTTGTGGTGTCACCAGGGGGTTGCTGTGGGCGTGGTTGCACATACTGTACACTCGTGCCATGGAGATAGGCCTGGCTGCTCGTGCCAAGCTACTAAGGGGGTGAGCAGGGCTATCTCAAACGGTGTCCTTACTAGGCCTAACGTTGAGCGGGGAGTCCCGGGTCGCGCATTTGTGACAGTGACGCGTGACGGGGACTCCGGCTTCCAACAGACCTCTTCCAGGTCAAACCTGATCTCCAGTGGATAGAGATCAATGTCCTCATCCAATGGCGAAAGGGCATCGAAACTGAGAGCATAAACCTTTTTATGGTCTTATAGTGGAGCCAATATCATCTGGAGTGGTCAAGGTTGGTTGCCTGCCCTTAACAATGGCCCAAAAGTCCCTTGACTCCCGAGAATCACAAGCAAGCATCAATTGCTCCCAAGAAGCCTCTTTGAGCTCCGCTTTTCACTTCTTAAGTGCCTGCTTATAATCCTTCCTTGCCACTATTATGCCTCTTGGTTACGAAGCCTTGCGTTAAGGGCCTCCCGGAGTTGGTTGTTGGCCACTCTACAGTTTTTATCAAACCAGCCATGTTGTACAGCTTGTCCCCGGCCCGCCAGTTCCCTCATAATAGTGTTAGTAGAAACATTCAATTGAAAAAAAGGCCTCCAGGATCACTACAGGTGGAAAGTTGATAACTAACAAATGTTCATCAATAAGTTTTAGGTTGGATCGGACAACAGTCTCAAATAGGGTTGGGATAGGAAGGTTACGCCACCGAATCCTTTTAACCATATCTTTGGTCGTTATACCTGTCAAAGCTGGGGCAATATCGGGGCTGAAACCTGAGGAAACTGTCACCCTAATTTCAAGCGGGTTATGATCACTAAATTCGGTATCATGTACAGCTCTGGGCTCACGAACATCACGAGACCTGGATATAAAGACATAATCAATTATCGTTCCTTCACCCCACCCAACAAATGTGGGTAAATCCTTCTTCAAACTGCCTCCCCCAGACATCACATTATACAGGCCCGTGTGGACAAGGGCTTCATGTAACACCTGCCCTCTACAGTCCGAAATAGGTGTGGTAAGAGGGGAATCTCCAACTATAAAGGGATTACCTCCATTTTGATATGAGCCTAACTTGGCATTAAAATCCCTGGCCAAATAACATTAAAAACCTTTAGATATGCAAATGACCTGGCTTCTAAAATTGATAATACTTGAAATAATACCTTGATCTGAAAACTAAGTACCCTAACTGAGTTATAAAAATTTACCAAAACAAATGCGAGTCCTGTGAGGAGACCACCCATAAGATCTGAATCCCTGCATGACTAAAGGGGATGGGAACAACCTTTAGCTGTTTAGAAATACGGATCGAAATGGACAGACCTCCATGCGCTCTGTGGCCAGGAGAAGGGATTGCTGCTACATTATAACTCTCATACCCATCCCATACTACTGACTCCTGGGCCCAAGTCTCCTGCAGCACAAGAACATCGAACTGAGTAGCAAAATTAAGTCACTCCGGGTCATGTATTTTATCCCTTACCCCTGCAACATTCCAACTAAGGATACTAAGTGCCGCTCCCATATCATTTGAAACTAGAGGCTCATTTGACCCTGCGGGTGATAGACTGAGAGCTGCAGAACTGTCCCTAAAGCTACTCAGATGAGGGTCAGGGTGACACAGGCAATCATTCTGATCTAAACCGGCTAAGGCAGAAAACCTATTTGCCGTAGGAACCGCAAACCATGATACCTCTTGGTATCCATAGGTAAGGAGTTCAATTGCAAATGGCGATAAAAAAAACCAAGAGGAAGAATGCTAATTTCTGTCTTACAAGAAGTCGTTGGGATAAAACTATAAACCAATCGCTTGGCCAGGTTAGGTGACCTACAATTAATCACTACGCAATCCCCAGGAAGATTTTTTCCCATAGGTCCCACCCAACCCACCCTTCGAACAAAAAAGTATGTCATTAAAATCGCTAGCATTAAAATCAGTATTATGGCGCAGCCAGTGACAAACTTTATTTTTCAAATTGGAGGTGGATTCCTTTTCCCTAACTTGGGATACCTCTGCCAAAATACCAACATGTGGACAACAGGCAGGGAGAGGATTCAAATAAGGCAGGTCTACTGCTATCGGATGATCTCCCCTCACTCTTATTGAACCTTCCACTGTAGAAGTATTAATATTGCTATATGCCCTCCCTACATTAGCTGTGCCCTCAGGGGCCTGCTCCACAAGGGGAGGATGAGGCAACAAAGGAGCCTCCATGGTTGATGGCACATTTGGAGGCACACGTTTAGAAACTAAATCATGTGGCCTGGGCACCCCACTAAGGTCTCTACTAAGTACACTTTTGGGAGCAATAGTTCTGAAACTAGCACAAGAAGAATTTCCAGGAATGACCTTAGACTCTATGATCTTAGTCAAACCAGATACGGCAAACTCTAATATGGGCAGCCTTTCCATTAACGGTGTAACACATTGCACAATAGTGTCCTTAAGTCTATTAAACACCATGTCCCAAACCAAATTACCAGCTCCCAAAAGCTTAGGTTTATCAGAAAGGTCACGTTTCTTGGGGGAATGAGATTTCCGTTTAGCTGCAGCAGGACGCCTAGGCTGGTGCTTCCTTTTGCTGAGCGGTGGGCAAATACTGGTGTCAAGCATTTCCGATGGATCCTTCTCCACCAGACTTTCCAGGGTTCCTGCGGAGTCAGTTGGAGAGCTATGGCTAACCTCCCTACCACTTTGAATTGTAGGTTAAGTGTGAATACTTTGAGCAGGTTGTAGCCTAATCAGGGAGCTCGAGCCCTCCTCAACCTCCAAAGAGAGTCTCCGTTCTGCTAGATCAATTTCCCTTGAGATTACACCCACTGCTCGTGCCAAAAAAGAGTCTAGGGTAGTACCATTGGTGGGCCTAGCAGCAGAGACTTTAGGGCATTGCAATTTGCGCTTCCCTGAAAGAGCGTAGGACACCAGGAAGCCAAATAATAAAGGCAAATTATACAAATGTAGGAGGTAATGAAAAAAACCCTACCAGATCAGGCATGAACGAAAACGGGCACGTCTTTGGCCTGGGCACGTCCCGCACCCCGTGAGATGCGGCTGTCCGAGGCCCCCGCAGGGGGCCACTAAGGAGGGCAGCCCTCTAGTGACATCTGGGCACCCCCCCCCCTCGGGGGGCAGGGACGCGGGGGAGGAGTCCCCCCCCCAGCCCGGTGGTGACGCGCGAAGCAGCGTCACTTCCGGGGGGGGCGCGAGGATAGGGGGAGGGTATATAGCCTCCCCCCCACCACATTTCTTCCTCTTTTCGCGCCGGACACACCGTCTCTCCGGACTGCTGCCCGCATAGCTGCCCGTCGCCACAACCAAGCGCTCCCTGGTGAGTTTACTCCTCCCCCCCAGCCCTCCTATGCAGGGGCGCCGGGCCATCCGGCTCCGGCACCCGCTCTAGGGGGGGGAGGACAGCTCCTCGAGGGCTCAGGCTACGATGGGGCGCTTGGGGCCGTAAGGGCTGACTGTCCCTGGGCACGACACAGCGTGCTCGGTCCGGGGTCCTCGCCCAGCCAATACCGGCGGGGTCGCACGGCCCTTTTCACCTGCCGGGCGATCTCCGTGGCACCCTTCCCTCCGGGTCCCCCGCAGGGGAAGGGGGGCGGGAGGGGGCCTCTGACTGCTGGCCACGCAGGGCCCAGCGCGGAGCACGGGGTCCGGGTTCTGCTGTGATGCTCCACGAGGCGAGCGCGTCCCAGAGCTGCGGCTGGAGACCCCCCCCCCTGCCCTGTGGACGGCCCCCAGCAGGCCGCGTGCCACCTGCCTCGCCAGCCATCCCTCGGCGGCCCAGTGAGCTGGGAGGGGGAGGCGGTGCATCTCGGGTGGCCTAAAGAGCCTCGGCACCTACCCTCAAACATCGGTAATTCTGGGCAAATCACCTATCTCCCTGTGCCTGATAATGAATGGGTACGCTTGTTCGAGGCGTCCTGCTGTCCCCAGCGTTCCAGGGAGGTCACTTTCAGCGAGTTCCCTTCGCCGCATCGGTGGTGGGCACGCTGGGGCGGCGGCAGACTGGTGCGCGGGCGCCGGTTGCAGGCGCGGTGAAGGAGCCACGAGTGTAGTTCCCGGGGCCGGTGATCTTGGGGGGGCCTCGCCTGTGTCGGGGGCGCGTTCTCCCCCCCCCCCTGCCTGGATCATCGGGTGCCTGCCTACGCCTGCTACGCTCCCCTCCATCCCCCCCCCCTCGTTTTGAACAGACTGCGTTCGCCGGGGGGGGGGGCAGTGGGCCTTGCACAACCCTCGTCCTCGCAGCTGCGGCGCGACGGGGCCATTCAGGCCTGCGGGGGGCCAGTCAGGCGAACGGATATTACAGTGGGGGCTATGAGTACCTCCAAGGGAGGGCCGACCTTGGGCGCCGGGGCAGTGGGCGTTACACAACCCCCCCCCCTCACCCGGCCTTGTTTGGTTGCCACCATGGGTGGAGGAGCATGGGGCGGGGGTGGATGCTGTGGGGGCGCCGGTGCCGGCTGCCAGTGATTTCAGTGCACGCGGGTTCTCTCGGATCCCGGGCCCCATTGGCTCCGCCACCTCGCGGTGCCGGGCTAATGACTACACCTCCCCGTGCCTACCAAGGGGGAAGTGGCAAAACGTGACGCATTAGCTCATACGATCAAGCGTTTTAGCTTGACACTCAATGGCAGAACGCACGATTCGAGCCGTCCACACGTTACTCCTACAGTTTCCTAGGCGTTAGTAAAGGAGTACACTTAGAGGTTTGTCCCGCACACCCAGGGGCAAGCAACGCTTTTCCATGCAAAATGTTTCCACAAAGCAAGCTGTTCTCCAATAATAACATGTTGTTCTCTGAGATGAAACACGGCCGCAGCACACATGTGGGTGCCCACCATGCTAAGGCCTATAGGGTTATAACACTGTCCATCTCTCCCCATAGTGCGATATATCCGGGAGCCTCGCTCAAGCCACATCAAGTACGACAGACCCAGGCCACCGGTCGGAAGCAGTAAGTTGGGGGACTGGGACAGCTGAGGCTGAAAGGGCAGGCAAGGGTTTGGTGTGGTACCAAGGGACACGCCGTGGGACCCAGCACAGGCGAGTTGTCCAGTGGTGGCGTGCCCGCTAACCAGTAGAGGACTTGGCCTAATGGGTAGAGCTGCCGATCTCGGAGCTGGTGAACCCAGTTCCTCGCAACGCCCGCGGATAGCCGAAATAGGTAGGGGGTCGTCCGACAAAACTGGTTTGCATGTAAGCGCCATCAGGGGAGGGATGAGAACCAGCAAGGCAGGAGAAGTGGCCCCAGGTGGAGCTTCCCCGGGCACCAAACTGGGCGGGGGGCCTGCGGCTGTAACACCGACGGCCCCCCCGTTTAGTATTGTGGAGTGTTTGTCTTGCCTTGCCTCACTCCGCGCCCTTTGTTTTTCAGCGGTACGCTTCGCCCCCTCCCCCCCTGAGGCACTGCCCTAACACTAGGGACAAGCGGCCCGCGCAGTCGGACGACGTGGGCTAAAGGTAACAAAGATCTGGACCACCAGGGGCACGAGGTGACGTTTGGGAGGGAGTCCACAACAGGAGGGTCTGAGGGGTTGGGTGCCTCAAGAGCCCTATGTCAGGGAGTTGGCACTGGGCAACTGACAACAGGGAAGGTCAGCAGTGCGACAGAACACTCCTCATCCATGTTTTGTCTCCACAAGCAGGGCAGAATTGGACGCTCGGCGCAGCCAGGAATCGATTGACCAGGGGGAAACGATCACGTAGTAGGTATGGGTGCATGGGGGGACCCAGGACGAGCAAGCCGCAGCGTAAGTTAGGCCCAACTTGCAGGGAGAGGGAACAGTTCTGTCCCCCCCCCCCTTTTTCCTCTCCCGCAGGACGGCGGACCATTGATCATGGCTAGCGGCTGCGAGAATTGGGTGCTTCCCCGCTCCACGGAGCTGGGGAGGGTGCCGGGGCCCTGAGGGCAGGGACACGGGGGGGGCCCAGTGGAGATTTACTTACCTCTATCCTCATCTCCACCCACAGAGTCCAGTGCGGCACCCATCCGAGCGTCGCCACCAAAAGATTGATAGCCTACCGGGCTGAAGTAAGTACGATACTAGGGGGGGGGGGACGCAGCGGCTGCGCACCTGCACAGAGGCAGGACAGGCCCGGCAACCAGTGTTGGGCAGAGTGGCTTAAATGTTAATTTTCTTCCAGATTGAGCCGCCAGTCGCAGGAGGGCAGGATGGATAGTCAGGGTTCCCCCCTCTATTCTCGCTGATGTCCCAAGTCGATGAAACCCAGCCAGGCACCTCACAAGAAGCGCAGATCGCAGCCTTCCTCGCCATGGCCAAGACCAAGGGATTGGCTTGGGCCACAGAACTTCTGAAGGCCAATAATCCGGAGGACTCTGGATTCGCCAACGCGTCCCCGACCACAGAGCAGGAGCACATCGAAGAGGCAGGCCCCACTAGGTCCAAGAGGACACGCAGGCCCACAGTAAAGGACTTCCCGGCAGACCCGCTGCCAAGCAGGAGTCGGGCCATGACCACTCCTCGTATTCCTGCCATCCCGCTGCCCGTCCCTCCGCCCCCGGCACCCGGTCCAGTCATTCCCCCGGCCAGCAACCCGCTCCCTGCGAGCTACGCAACAACTGAGGACTTGGGTAAGCTCACAGACTCTTTGAGGAGCTTCATGGCCGAGGTCAGAGCAGGCCTTGCGGGGGCCAGCTCGAACAGTGGGGGTGGAGGGGCAGTGCCGGCTCCTCCGGGGGGTGCGCTTGGGGTCCCGTCCATCACGCAGGTTTGGGGAGGGAGCGCCAGCACGGCAAGCGCAGCCCTCCCCCAGGGCGACAAGGCGCCAACCAGCAGCCCAGCAGAACAAGTGGGGCAGCATCCGGTGGTGGGGGCCACTTCGTCCCCAGCAAATGCCCCCGCCAGCTCGGTACCACTCCCGGTGGGGACCCCGCCCACCACGCCTAAGGTAGCCAGCGCTCCCACACGCCCCTCTGAACTGCCCACCGCAGCCGGGGTGTCCAAGCCACTAGTCACAATGGCGCCAATGGTCTCGGGGCGGTGCTCTCTGGGGTGGGAGGTTCCCACAGCGGCCAAAGAGGGGATTTGGAGGCGAGAGTTCATTGATATATTCACCCTGCTCATGCACGGTGCAGAGGGGGTTGACACAAGAAAGATGGGGGGTAAGGAGGAGGACAAAAAGGTACGATTCCAAGCTTGGCCGGAGAAGAACATTGTAACATGGGGACAAGCTTTTGCCATCCTGGCTGCAGTGATAATGGAAAAATACCCAGAGCAGGGGGCCGGGGTTGTTTCAGTATGCCAGCATTATCACCAACGAGGCTGGGACAAGCGGGGGGATGGGATGGTACCACTATGACTGTGAATTCAGAAAAAAGATGCTATGTGTCCCGAACTGGAGTGGGACCAGATGGAGGTGAGGCTCTGGGTTAAGCACATGGGAAAGCGCACAGTGGAAGGGAAAGACAAGATCTCCACAAACAACAGTGGGGGTGACAAGCCCAGGGGTCAGAAGCAGGAGTCGAAGGGTCAGTTCAACAAGTCCTTTCGGGGTGGTCGAGGAGGTGGCCGAAAGAATGGAGGTAAAACAGTGCACAATGGAACCTGCAGGTTATACAACGCAGGGTCCTGCTCCTGGGGCAAAGCATGCAGGTTCTCCCATACCTGTAGCAAATGCGGGGCCACCCATCCTGCCTCTTCCTGTACCAAGCGGGAGGGCCCCTCACCTCTGCCGGGAAGGCAAGATAAATAGACAATCTCCACTGCCCAGCCTCCCCCTCCGCCCCTCCCACCCCCTCCCAGCAGTGACGTCCCCGGCTTGCCTTCTAGGGGTAGGTCTTCCAACCCACACATGGCCAAGGGTCCGTCCCCTATCATCATTTCAAACCTCCTCCCCCTCATCCGCGAGTATCCGAACACCAAGGACAGACTGCTCCTAGCGGAGGGGTTCATGGAAGGATTCAGAATACCTTACCGGGGCCCACTAGCGAGCAGGGACGCGGGTAACCTCAAATCGGCCAGGGAGCAACCTGAAGTTGTGCGGGGAAGATTAATAAGGAAGCGGCCCTGGGTAGGGTGGCGGGCCCCTTCAATCAGCCACCACTCACGAACTTTGTTGTCTCCCCCTGGGGGTAGTACCCAAGAAAGAGCCAGGGGCCTTTAGGTTGATCCAGCACCTGTCTTACCCAGAAGGTGACTCAGTGAACTCCTGGCTTGAAGAGGGGACGTGCTCGGTGTCCTACTGCTCCCTGGACATGGCGGTGGACATGGTCAGGAGGGCGGGCAAGGGAGCTTGGTTGGCAAAGTCAGACATAGAGTCTGCTTTCCGCCTGCTGCCGGTCCACCCGGACAGCCAGCATCTCCTGGGGTTTAAGTGGCAGGGAGAATTCTTCTTCGATAAATGCATGCCCATGGGTTGCTCCGTGTCCTGTGCTTACTTTGAGGCCTTTAGCTCTTTTCTGCAGTGGGTGCTCGCGTACATGTTCAAGGTTGAGGGGGTGACGCACTACCTGGATGACTTCCTGTTCATCGGGGGGGCAGGCACGCGGGAGTGCAGCAGAGGCTTGCAATGCTTTCAGGATTTGGCCAGGCACCTAGGGGTCCCGTTAGCACCTGGCAAGACTGAGGGTCCGGCGCAAGTCCTGACTTTTTTAGGCATCGAACTGGACACGATTAAGGGCGAGTCCAGGCTCCCTGCGGACAAGGTACAGGCGCTGCGTCAGGACATTCAAGCTTTGCTGGGGAAAGACAAAGCCCCCCTGGGTGCCATACAACGCCTCCTGGGAAAGCTCAATTTCGCAGTTAAAGTGATCCCTGCTGGGAGAGTTTTCGCCAGGAGGTTAGCTAGGGCAACAGCTAACGTCAAAAAGAAACACCACCTGGTTAGGCTGGCAAAGGGCTTGAAGAAAGACCTTGCTATGTGGTGCGAGTTCCTCACGAAGTTCAATGGAACGGTGATTTGGAGGGCACCTTGGGCAGATAGTCCTGAGCTCTGCCTCTTCACGGACGCATCAGGTAGGGAGGGCTTTGGGGCAATCTTGGGTGCTGAATGGTGCGCCCAGGAGTGGCCCAACGCCTGGCGCAGGCGCAACATCACAGCCAACATCTCGGTCCTTGAGCTATTCCCAATAGTCATTGCACTACACCTGTGGCCGGGGTCGCTGTCTGACAGAAAGGTCCTATTCTGGTCCGACAACATGGCGGTGGTGCAGGCCATCAATGGGCAAACAGCTAAGTGCCCGTTGGTCCTCTGTCTTCTCAGAGAGTTAGTCAGGGCATGCCTGCGCTGCAATGTTGAATTCAGGGCGAGGCATATCGAGGGGGTCAAGAATGTGGCAGCTGACGCTCTTTCTCGTTTTCAGTGGCTCCGTTTCCGGGAGGCCTGGCCGCAAGCGAGAGCGGAGATGACCCCCTTCCCGGCACACCTCTGGAGAATCTTGCAGTGGAGCAACGATTGAGAGCACTGGGCGAATGCTCATTGGCCCCAGGTACCAGGAAACGATACAGGGCACACCTGGCCACCTTCAAGAAAGTGGCACAGTCACTTGGACTTTCCCGCTGCCGAGGGAGGGCACAGTGCAGGCATTCGTAGTGTGGGCCAAGGAACAGGGGAAGAGCCATTCCTGGGTGTGTGGCCACTTGGCGGCAGTGAGCCACGACGCCAAACTCACGGGGGAGCGACCCAACCAAGTCCTTCATCATCAGGGCGGCCCTCAAGGGTTGGGCCAGAGAGGAGCCCAGAGTTCCAGACAACAGGGCCCCCATAGATTTTGACACACTCAAGGTCATGCTGGACGTATTAGAAGGGGTCAGGGAGTTGGCACTGGGCAACTGACAACAGGGAAGGTCAGCAGTGCGACAGAACACTCCTCATCCATGTTTTGTCTCCACAAGCAGGGCAGAATTGGACGCTCGGCGCAGCCGAGGAATCGATTGACCAGGGGAAACGATCACGTAGTAGGTATGGGTGCATGGGGGACCCAGGACGAGCAAGCCGCAGCGTAAGTTAGGCCCAACTTGCAGGGAGAGGGAACAGTTCTGTCACCCCCCTTTTTTCCTCTCCCGCAGGACGGCGGACCATTGATCATGGCTAGCGGCTGCGAGAAGTGGGTGCTTCCCGCTCCACGGAGCTGGGGAGGGTGCCGGGGCCCTGAGGGCAGGGACACGGGGGGCCCAGTGGAGATTTACTTACCTCTATCCTCATCTCCACCCACAGAGTCCAGTGCGGCACCCATCCGAGCGTCGCCACCAAAAGATTGATAGCCTACCGGGCTGAAGTAAGTACGATACTAGGGGGGGGGGACGCAGCGGCTGCGCACCTGCACAGAGGCAGGACAGGCCCGGCAACCAGTGTTGGGCAGAGTGGCTTAAATGTTAATTTTCTTCCAGATTGAGCCGCCAGTCGCAGGAGGGCAGGATGGATAGTCAGGGTTCCCCCTCTATTCTCGCTGATGTCCCAAGTCGATGAAACCCAGCCAGGCACCTCACAAGAAGCGCAGATCGCAGCCTTCCTCGCCATGGCCAAGACCAAGGGATTGGCTTGGGCCACAGAACTTCTGAAGGCCAATAATCCGGAGGACTCTGGATTCGCCAACGCGTCCCCGACCACAGAGCAGGAGCACATCGAAGAGGCAGGCCCCACTAGGTCCAAGAGGACACGCAGGCCCACAGTAAGGACTTCCCGGCAGACCCGCTGCCAAGCAGGAGTCGGGCCATGACCACTCCTCGTATTCCTGCCATCCCGCTGCCCGTCCCTCCGCCCCCGGCACCCGGTCCAGTCATTCCCCCGGCCAGCAACCCGCTCCCTGCGAGCTACGCAACAACTGAGGACTTGGGTAAGCTCACAGACTCTTTGAGGAGCTTCATGGCCGAGGTCAGAGCAGGCCTTGCGGGGGCCAGCTCGAACAGTGGGGGTGGAGGGGCAGTGCCGGCTCCTCCGGGGGGTGCACTTGGGGTCCCGTCCATCACGCAGGTTTGGGGAGGGAGCGCCAGCACGGCAAGCGCAGCCCTCCCCCAGGGCGACAAGGCGCCAACCAGCAGCCCAGCAGAACAAGTGGGGCAGCATCCGGTGGTGGGGGCCACTTCGTCCCCAGCAAATGCCCCCGCCAGCTCGGGTACCACTCCCGGTGGGGACCCCGCCCACCACGCCTAAGGTAGCCAGCGCTCCCACACGCCCCTCTGAACTGCCCACCGCAGCCGGGGTGTCCAAGCCACTAGTCACAATGGCGCCAATGGTCTCGGGGCGGTGCTCTCTGGGGTGGGAGGTTCCCACAGCGGCCAAAGAGGGGATTTGGAGGCGAGAGTTCATTGATATATTCACCCTGCTCATGCACGGTGCAGAGGGGGTTGACACAAGAAAGATGGGGGGTAAGGAGGAGGACAAAAAGGTACGATTCCAAGCTTGGCCGGAGAAGAACATTGTAACATGGGGACAAGCTTTTGCCATCCTGGCTGCAGTGATAATGGAAAAATACCCAGAGCAGGGGCCGGGGTTGTTTCAGTATGCCAGCATTATCACCAACGAGGCTGGGACAAGCGGGGGGATGGGATGGTACCACTATGACTGTGAATTCAGAAAAAAGATGCTATGTGTCCCGAACTGGAGTGGGACCAGATGGAGGTGAGGCTCTGGGTTAAGCACATGGGAAAGCGCACAGTGGAAGGGAAAGACAAGATCTCCACAAACAACAGTGGGGGTGACAAGCCCAGGGGTCAGAAGCAGGAGTCGAAGGGTCAGTTCAACAAGTCCTTTCGGGGTGGTCGAGGAGGTGGCCGAAAGAATGGAGGTAAAACAGTGCACAATGGAACCTGCAGGTTATACAACGCAGGGTCCTGCTCCTGGGGCAAAGCATGCAGGTTCTCCCATACCTGTAGCAAATGCGGGGCCACCCATCCTGCCTCTTCCTGTACCAAGCGGGAGGGCCCCTCACCTCTGCCGGGAAGGCAAGATAAATAGACAATCTCCACTGCCCAGCCTCCCCCCTCCGCCCTCCCACCCCCTCCCAGCAGTGACGTCCCCGGCTTGCCTTCTAGGGGTAGGTCTTCCAACCCACACATGGCCAAGGGTCCGTCCCCTATCATCATTTCAAACCTCCTCCCCCTCATCCGCGAGTATCCGAACACCAAGGACAGACTGCTCCTAGCGGAGGGGTTCATGGAAGGATTCAGAATACCTTACCGGGGCCCACTAGCGAGCAGGGACGCGGGTAACCTCAAATCGGCCAGGGAGCAACCTGAAGTTGTGCGGGGGAAGATTAATAAGGAAGCGGCCCTGGGTAGGGTGGCGGGCCCCTTCAATCAGCCACCACTCACGAACTTTGTTGTCTCCCCCCTGGGGGTAGTACCCAAGAAAGAGCCAGGGGCCTTTAGGTTGATCCAGCACCTGTCTTACCCAGAAGGTGACTCAGTGAACTCCTGGCTTGAAGAGGGGACGTGCTCGGTGTCCTACTGCTCCCTGGACATGGCGGTGGACATGGTCAGGAGGGCGGGCAAGGGAGCTTGGTTGGCAAAGTCAGACATAGAGTCTGCTTTCCGCCTGCTGCCGGTCCACCCGGACAGCCAGCATCTCCTGGGGTTTAAGTGGCAGGGAGAATTCTTCTTCGATAAATGCATGCCCATGGGTTGCTCCGTGTCCTGTGCTTACTTTGAGGCCTTTAGCTCTTTTCTGCAGTGGGTGCTCGCGTACATGTTCAAGGTTGAGGGGGTGACGCACTACCTGGATGACTTCCTGTTCATCGGGGGGCAGGCACGCGGGAGTGCAGCAGAGGCTTGCAATGCTTTCAGGATTTGGCCAGGCACCTAGGGGTCCCGTTAGCACCTGGCAAGACTGAGGGTCCGGCGCAAGTCCTGACTTTTAGGCATCGAACTGGACACGATTAAGGGCGAGTCCAGGCTCCCTGCGGACAAGGTACAGGCGCTGCGTCAGGACATTCAAGCTTTGCTGGGGAAAGACAAAGCCCCCTGGGTGCCATACAACGCCTCCTGGGAAAGCTCAATTTCGCAGTTAAAGTGATCCCTGCTGGGAGAGTTTTCGCCAGGAGGTTAGCTAGGGCAACAGCTAACGTCAAAAAGAAACACCACCTGGTTAGGCTGGCAAAGGGCTTGAAGAAAGACCTTGCTATGTGGTGCGAGTTCCTCACGAAGTTCAATGGAACGGTGATTTGGAGGGCACCTTGGGCAGATAGTCCTGAGCTCTGCCTCTTCACGGACGCATCAGGTAGGGAGGGCTTTGGGGCAATCTTGGGTGCTGAATGGTGCGCCCAGGAGTGGCCCAACGCCTGGCGCAGGCGCAACATCACAGCCAACATCTCGGTCCTTGAGCTATTCCCAATAGTCATTGCACTACACCTGTGGCCGGGGTCGCTGTCTGACAGAAAGGTCCTATTCTGGTCCGACAACATGGCGGTGGTGCAGGCCATCAATGGGCAAACAGCTAAGTGCCCGTTGGTCCTCTGTCTTCTCAGAGAGTTAGTCAGGGCATGCCTGCGCTGCAATGTTGAATTCAGGGCGAGGCATATCGAGGGGGTCAAGAATGTGGCAGCTGACGCTCTTTCTCGTTTTCAGTGGCTCCGTTTCCGGGAGGCCTGGCCGCAAGCGAGAGCGGAGATGACCCCCTTCCCGGCACACCTCTGGAGAATCTTGCAGTGGAGCAACGATTGAGAGCACTGGGCGAATGCTCATTGGCCCCAGGTACCAGGAAACGATACAGGGCACACCTGGCCACCTTCAAGAAAGTGGCACAGTCACTTGGACTTTCCCCGCTGCCGAGGGAGGGCACAGTGCAGGCATTCGTAGTGTGGGCCAAGGAACAGGGGAAGAGCCATTCCTGGGTGTGTGGCCACTTGGCGGCAGTGAGCCACGACGCCAAACTCACGGGGGGGAGCGACCCAACCAAGTCCTTCATCATCAGGGCGGCCCTCAAGGGTTGGGCCAGAGAGGAGCCCAGAGTTCCAGACAACAGGGCCCCCATAGATTTTGACACACTCAAGGTCATGCTGGACGTATTAGAAGGGGTCACCTACTCGCAGTACGAGGCGTCGCTCTTTGCGGCCGCCTTCTGCCTAGCGTTTTTGGTGCATTTAGGATAAGTGAATTGGTGGCCAGGTCCAAGTTGGACCGGTCGGGCAATGCCTTAAGCATTAAGGATGTCGCCCTGGTGGGCACCCTGTCCATCCACCTCAGGAGGTCCAAAACGGACCAGGCAGGGGCGGGGGGTCGATGTGGAGTTAAGGCCGCTAGGGGACCACAGGTACTGCCCGGTCGCCAAGGTCAGGAATACTTGGCGCTCCGTCCCAACGCCCCCGGTTATCTGCTGATCCATGCAGATCAGGGTCCCCTGACAAAGTACCAGATGGAACGCTTGATGAGGGCGAGCTTAACTCGGGCGGGCCTTGCCCAGCCAGGCAAAAATACACCAGCCATTCCTTCAGAATAGGGGCGGCCACGTCTGCGTTCAAAGCAGGAATGGAGCCAGAAGGGGTAAAAAGGTGGGGCGTTGGGAGTCCGAATGCTACAAACGGTACGTCCGTCCTTGAAGGAATTTGTTTGGATTCATAGTGTGCAGTGAATTTTAGTGTACTACATGTCATAATACTTGTGTGAAATTGAACATTAAAAGTACAAAGTGTGTAAATGGTGTCCTTTACTCTACTAGGGTTCCAGGTATGGGTGATCGGGCATTCATTCATCACCAGGGTGGCCCAGTGGGCGGCGCGCCGGAATTGGACGCGGGGATTTTCAAAGACACAGTTTGAGTGGATGGGTTTCCCGGAATGAGATGGAGCACCCTCAGGATCAGACTGGAACAGAGACTAGCCGCCCAGGGGGCTCTGCCAAAAATATTGGTGATACACCTGGGGGAAATGACCTCATTGCCATGGGGAGAAGGCTACTCTTGCAGGCCATGAAAAATGACTTGGGTGAAATCGTCAAACGCATGGGGCAATGTGAGGTCTGTTGGTCAGAGATGATTCCACGCAGAGTATGGCAAGGGGCAAAGTCTGGGGAGGCAGTGGAGCACTCCCGGAAGCGAGTGAACGGGGCAATGCGCAAGTTCACCGACCAAAGGGCCTGGGATTCATCAGGCATGAGATGATTCAAGAAAAGGTGAAGGGATACTTTGAGGCGGATGGTGTTCACCTATCACCAGTGGGGATGGACCTTTTCCTGTTAGACTTGCGGGAGGCCTTGGAAATGAGAGGTTGCAGGTAGGACCATAGTTGCTGGGTGGGGGCCCTGGCGGTGACGGGGGCCACCTCCAGAGCTGTGGCGGAGTTACAGGGCGATCTGGAAGCAAAGGGGGACAGAAGGGTACCTCTCTCTGCGCAGCACCATAGGGGGTGCTAGAGGCCAAATCCTAAGAGCCTCATGGGAGGTGACTGGAAAACCGTGTCGGCGCCCCGTTAGTCCTTCGGGCGGTTGTGGGCCTGAACAACTGGGGGGTTTGCTATGCTACGCTCCGCCCTGAAAGGGGCGTGAGTAGGAAGGGACCATGTGTCAGGTGATCAGGAGAGGATCACCAGAAGTGGCAGCACAGATGGGGTTCGCCCAGTGCTGCATGGCTCATCAGGCGGGCAGGCGGCCCAGATGGTTGCCTGCCCTTGGATCGCCCGTAAGATAACCCACCTTATTACATAACGGTGTATGTAATAAACCTGCAGCAATTTTTCCCAAACAAGTAACGTGTTGTGTGTTTATTATCAGCATGCAGTATTGGTTGGAGGGGGGAGCGTTGCCAATGGTGTTGCTATGCGGCTGTCCGAGGCCCCGCAGGGGGCCACTAAGGAGGGCAGCCCTCTAGTGACATCTGGGCACCCCCCCTCGGGGGCAGGGACGCGGGGAGAGTCCCCCCAGCCCGGTGGTGACGCGCGAAGCAGCGTCACTTCCGAGGAGGCGCGAGGATAGGGGAGGGTATATAGCCTCCCCACCACATTTCTTCCTCTTTCGCGCCGGACACACCGTCTCCCACCCTACCGCTTACCCGGCGTGGTTCCGGGCTGATGGGAGGCAGAGAATGTTGTAATGTTGTCTTTTTCGTTGCAGGCGGAGTTACAGGGCGATCTGGAAGCAAAGGGGGACAGAAGGGTACCCCTCTCTGCGCAGCACCATAGGGGGTGCTAGAGCCAAATCCTAAGAGCCTCATGGGAGGTGACTGGAAAACCGTGTCGGCGCCCCGTTAGTCCTTCGGGCGGTTGTGGGCCTGAACAACTGGGGGGTTTGCTATGCTACGCTCCGCCCTGAAAGGGGGCGTGAGTAGGAAGGGACCATGTGTCAGGTGATCAGGGAGAAGGATCACCAGAAGTGGCAGCACAGATGGGGTTCGCCCAGTGCTGCATGGCTCATCAGGCGGGCAGGCGGCCCAGATGGTTGCCTGCCCTTGGATCGCCCGTAAGATAACCCACCTTATTACATAACGGTGTATGTAATAAACCTGCAGCAATTTTTCCCAAACAAGTAACGTGTTGTGTGTTTATTATCAGCATGCAGTATTGGTTGGAGGGGGGGGGAGCGTTGCCAATGGTGTTGCTATGGCGAGCGCTTCAAAGCGCCTGGCATGAGCGGAATGTAGCGTTGGCCCCTCCTCCTCCTTGGGGCAGTGGTAGGCTGGGACAGTGAGTCCCGAACAAAAGAAAGAGTCCTGGTGCGTCCTGCGCCGACGGAGATGGCGAGTGCTTAAAAGCGCGTGGCACAAGCTGAATGCAGCATTGGCCCCTACTCCTCCTTAGGGCAGTGGTAGGCTGGGACAGTGAGTCCCCGAACACAAGAAAAAGTCCTGGTGCGTCTCTTTGACCACTCCACCATCTCCTATGCCAATGCAGCTGGGACCTCACAGCAACCTTTCCCCTGACGCACGCCTTTACCTCTTTATAGTGTCCAAGACATATAGTTAGGCAAAACAGGCACCCCAGGGGCCACATTTACATTACATTGACCGTTCCTCCGAGGATATGCAGAAATATCTTCGGCGAAGCCTCAGTCGGGTCTGCCTGCAGCTATTTAATGCTTCGGGAGGGCCTCCCGATCAGATGCCACACCTTCATACACCGTGCGGCGCGGTCCAGATCAGGTATGGAGCAATGATGGCCGCCACTAACAAAGTGTGGTAGGGCGGGTGAGGGGAGCGCGGAGGAGGGCACACGGGGGCGTTTTGATAAAGTTAATAATCATTTTTTTTAAACTTACCTGTAGCTGCCGGCCGCCTCCCGAGTCCTGTCGCTCCTGCTGGCCTCTTCCTGGTCCCAGCAGCCCCTGGGACAGACTCACATTTAATCCCCGTGCTGCAGAGCAGCGCAGGGATTGGCCTGAGTGGGCTGGAAAGACGCTCCACTCAGGTCATGGAGTCTGTTGGGTTTCTCCAGTACGGCTGTTGAATGCAGCCGGGCTGGACAAACCTAAGTGCACATGTGTGTTTTGGTCGGCCTGAGATGGCCGGCCAAATACATATGCGTACTTAGGGAGTGCACATAGCACTCCTCCTCCCATGCCCCGCCCCTCCCTGCACAAGCTGGCTCAGAGCCGGCAAACAAAAAATATAACAATGCTAGAACATCGTTTTATTTTTCATTTGCTGGCTTTGTGCCAGTCAGTGGGGCGATGCTCCTCCGCCATTGCGGAGGAGCCGCCGCTAGTATGGAGTGCCACTGCCGACCAGCCGGGTCTCCTCTGCAGGGGGCACTCCGCGAGAGACCACCACAGCAGAATCTCTTGGTCTCTATCCAGATCGTTTTCGCTGCTTGCTCAGCCGCAACACTGTTGGGTGCGAGCTCGCTACAGCGTCACCGCTCTCAGGCCTCCCCAGGTCCAGTCTGGAGATTCCAGGCTCTGTATCCCGCAGTCGGACAGGCGTTGCCGTATGCCTATGTGCAGGTGGCTTTGTAGGTGTTACATTAAATAAAATTAAAATAACACTGGTTGACATCTGTTCCTCTTCAACTACTAGCCTGTCCAGGTGCGGGTCCATATCAATTAAAGGTATTTCTTTGAGCAGCAGTGAAGCATTCACAAGGAGTACGAAGCACAGCAGAAGATCACAGATTGGTGCGAACTCTCGGTGACTGTCCTGGTTGCTGAAACAGACAGTAAGCAAGCAAAGTGCTTTCTCTCACACTGCCTGTTAAATCAAAAACGTATGTGCTTGTCATGCCCCACAGGTCCCACCCAATTCGACCTCTGGGGCCATGTGTCAGTGCTCAGTCGAAGCTCATATCTACCTATCCAACTCTTGAGCTACCATCCCTGGAGCTTGTCCTCCTGGTGGGCGCTCCACCAGGCAGACATTTATCAGCTATAACTTGCTTCTTTACTTCTACAGACTCCCCAGTTGAATGATTTGCACATTAGATCATTCTCTCTTTGGGTATCCCCCCAATCCCTTGACTAATCACATTTATACTTCACGCACAATCACAGCCGGTCCATCCAAGGCAATAAGACCTGCTCCTTGTTATCCCTATAAGGACCCTTATGATAATTCACTCTTCCGGAATGTGCCACTACACTGCCACCTATTGGGCCAACAGGACCCAGACACATGGAGCTCTCAATCAGTCAATTTGGAGCCACTCGCTTGACTGCGTGCAGCATGCATTCACTCACTCATTCAATCACCCTTGGAATTGAGGACGCTTGCAAATAGAATACCATGACATAAACATAATTGAGGCCACCACCTACACCTTGCATTGAGTTTTGTTATTTTATGGGCAGCAGTGGGATTACAATCTCTTCTCTTATCCTTTTCTTCTCCTCCCTTCCTGCTTATCCGTTTTCCATTTTCTTTCAATAGCAACTAATATTATTGTTCTGCTGTTAGTGCGTGATATTTTTCCCTTATACAGTAGTATGTGGTTGCCTTTTCTACCAAAGTGCTGGTCCCAATGTATATGGCAGTTGGCTCTATGTCTGACTTGTTATACGTTTGTCATGTTTGCTATAAATAAAAGACTTAAAATTATGAGCAATAACAAAATGTCAGCATGCTCTAGCACTATCTGGATTAGAGATATAACCCCAAAAACAAAAATAATGCGTATGTGGTAAGGAGCTACCAATCAAATTATATGGGGCCTGTGGCAAATGCTATCCTATGTGGAAAGATTTGGTTATCCCGGACAGATTTTGCCCCCCGGTTAATGTGGGCTCTGTTTACTACAGCAAACCATTGAGGCAAATGTTCCAGACTGACTGCTGTGACTACTCATCTGGCTACGATGCATATGGCTTCAGTACTCGATTCCCAGTGGCCCTGGGTGCAAGCCTTGTCAACAGAGTGAGTGTGAGCTCAAGTGGCTGAGAATCCAGTTTAACTCCAAAGCATTAAACTACCAATCTCTCAAAATGCTCAGGGCTCTGATAAAATGGCCAATGGTGAAGCCGTACTTTCCAGTGGGCCAGATAACAAAGTCTTGATGTCCAGTTCATCAGAGCTGCCAAGGGTCGAGTAGTCAGTATACATAATGGAACACAGGTTAGGTGCATACCAGTTTAGGGCCAAAGTGGTCCCATTGTGAATATTCATCTGAAGAGGGATTACTGGTGCTGAAGTTCGGATCCCAGGGTTTGCAAATTTCAGGGACCCACATGTCAAAAATTGACTGTCAAGAATTTTGGGTATTAGGTCTAGCCATGGGATCAGTGGTACCCAATACACTGTCAAGCTCAACAGTTGGAAATGGGGAACTTGTATTTTGGAACGGGGAGCAATAGCACATTCAATTATATCTCCAGAGCTATAGAAGGTAGAGAGATCATTTAATGGTTACGGTATCAGGATGACAGGTCACAGGCAATAGAGTAGTGACCTGTGGCCTATGGTGAATAAAAAAAATGACAGAGTGATTCTAGCAATCAGAATGGGCAGATGTGTACTCCCCTAAATTCGGCGTGGGATTGAATCATGCAGGTTCAATAAACTTGCTGTCCTCAGATGTTTTAATGCAGGCCCTTGGACTAATGCTCAAACAAATGCCTTGGCTCAGTCCTGACATGGTGGTAAGCTCACTTCCTTGAGACAAACTTAGCTTGAGTCAGCTGGGCCTTGCTCTTTGTTAACTGGGTGATTGATACACACTATGCAACCAGTGGCAGCTCCTCCGCTAAGACGGAGGAGCGTCGCCCCACTGCTTTTAGCAGTGCAAAGAAGGAAAAATAAAATGATAACAACACGATATTGTTATTATTTTATTTTTCGCACTGAAGCAGCTTTTGGGGCGGGCAGGGCTTGGCTGTCTACGCAGCCAGCAGGGGGTGGATGAAATATGTGCACTAAGTGTGCATAATGGTTTAGCTGGCCCAACTGGGCGGGCCAAACAGTCATGCGCACTTAACATGTTCCCCACCTGGCTGTAATGCACAGCCTGGTGGGGAACATGTACAGGCTCCCACTGCCTGTTTGAGTGCCGAACCACTGCGCTCAGACCAATCACAATGATTTGGGGTACTGGTGAGAATCCAGGACCAACCAAAGCTCAATCTTGGTTCAAAATTCAAATGTTCCTTCAATCAGTATAGAGGGTACTTTCCTGTGCCTTCTAGAAGATAGGCGGCCTGATAGTACCTGAATAAATTTAATTTGAACTTTGGCTCTCCCACTCAAGGCTTCTCACTGTTGGGTGACACCCAGCAAAACGCAGAGTTGGGGCAAAGTGCTCAGTTACTGTGGCAGGCAAGAGCTAGCTGGGAGGAAAGCAGGAGCATGTTTTCCCACTTCTCTCCTCCATCAAAGAAGACACATATATCATCTCTTGGTTGATTCTATGGGAAAGCAAATTGCCCTTCCACCATTTGTTGTAGGCACTTGCCACATCGTCCATCCAACACCATTCACCCTGCAGACGGTTTCCAAGACATACAACATTTGTGCAACATTCCACACACACAGCACACCAAGCACACATCATGGCAAAGAGAAAAGGCCCCAGAAATGGGAGATTGCTCATATCAAGTGGAGTCTGGTAGGCAGACTCCTTCCAGGAGTGTAAGTAAAAAATCAAATGACTTTGATATATTATCAGCTGTCACCAACCATTACTTTCCCCTTCACATTTGACTGTGGATTATGGTACTCTTTGAGTAGATTCCCTAGCTTGCAGAACCTTAGACTCTGCAGTCAAATATCAGTAAAAACAAATCATAAAACACCTTCACTGGACTCAATGCCATGGCTAGACCTGGAAAATCACAAGAAAGACCTGACCAAGTAGAAAAGGGGTATGGAGAGTCTTCCTTCAAAACGTGAGCGTGTGTAATCCCTTTTTCAAGGAGGAAGGAGACTTTAGGCTGTTAGAGGAGACTAGGACACTGAAAGAGATGGAGGACCTGAACATTAGACTCCAGACACCACCAGCAGGGGCAGCAGGTGGAGGCATTAAACTGCATCCCAGGGTTGATCACCTCAAGGACAGCTGGGTCCCTCAGAGGTAGAACTGTGCTTTAGGAACTTGCTATTATAATAAAGAACAGTTTCGTCAGATATATAGGTTCTTGGTCTTTGACTGTGGAATGTGCCAACACAACACTGCTGTGCCCAGCGAGCACCATGTCTCCATAGGAGTACCATTCACTGTAGGCTCAGGGGATTCATGGCATTAACTGTGAGCTTTTAGATTGCAGCACAATCGCTGAGTTATGAAGCTGGGCGTATAACACACTACCAAAGAATCACAAGGGCTGCAGTGAAAAACACTGCCAGTGAGCAATGAGGCATTCTCCACACTGAAGACCCAAAGAGTCACGAGGCACGTAGTGCACAGCACCAGATCAGGAAGACCGCAGAGGGCAGCACTGCCTTTGAGTTACAATGCTTGCAGCGGGCAGCACTACCACTGAGTGATGAAGCACCTCCCTGCTGCACTGCCACTGAATGACCAGATTTGATGTGCACTCTTCTCTAGCATCACACATCAGTACTGGCCCATAAACCTTCATATAACCACCACTGCATGGTTCTTGAGAGGGGCGCCCCTTCGTTGAGTTCCCTGCATCAAGTTGCAGTGTTTGTTGATTTCCTGTCACTACACTGTCGAAGGAGACTGCATCTGAACAGAATGTTCACTGCTATGGTCCACAATGGGCACCTAGCTTGTTTAGGTGAGGGGTTTGTGACTGGGCCCAGGAAATTGCCAGCAGAAAGAACTCTAGGATCGTGCACACCTCCTTCCAACTGGTGCTGGCACTGCTGCGATTTACCTGAGATTGTGGGTGCTGGCACTCGCTGAGTGAAGCACAAACCTGTCAGCTTAGTCAGAGCAAAGACAGCAATTTCCTAGTCTAGTAGGCCATGGAGTGTGCACACCAAATAGACATTAGTAAGGTCTGGATAGGATAGTGGTCTTTGGAATGTCAATCAATCCAATTCTGCCCTTTTTACGGGTAGACACTTGCACCCTTTTTTTCTATCTGAAATCTTCACAGTATCTCTGTCTTCTCAAATGTCTTTATTCTGTACTTTTGCATCCTTTCTTTACCTCCCCTTCACTGTGCTCATTCACACCCACAAAAGTGCTCATTCAGTCTCTCTCTCTCTCCTCACCTGTAAACACACCATTTTCTTTTGTCAATATTATTTCGGCTGCCTACCTCCTTTGCACACTTACCTATATAATCATAATTAAAATTGGCAAATATGGAACTATTTATCTGTGCACTCCGCAGAGCAGCCAAGGATTGGATGTGCACCTTTGTGTCCCACTGGCAGACATAATGAGAAGCTCACACTGCCTTCATCCTAAATGCGAAGCTATTAAATCTTACCCCACCATGAACACTAATGCACACCCTCAACCCACCCAGATCACAAAGATTCATTTGTAAGACTCAATAGATTACACTGCCTACTAATGCAGACGTACCCGGGTCCAAGAAGTAATTAGAGGCAACTCAGACATATCTCAAGAGACCTAAAAATGGAAGTTGTGGACATGGGTGGGGACAGTCCCAGAGGGAATTCACATGAGTAGGGCGTTTACAGCTTAATAAACAAGGCTTCAAAAAATGTGCATGTTACAGAGGGAGTATTGTCAAAGGCAAAAAACTCCCCTGGCTACTTTTTATTATAAGGTCCAGAGGTACCATGAACATACAGGCGATGCAGCAGACATTATTAAGTTGTGGGGTTAAATGGGTTTTTGGGAGTGGAAACTTTATCATATGTGCCCCTTCTTGGCATCCCTCAGACACCTTAGGTCTGCTGATCTAAAGAAAGTGGTGCCAAAAAACACCCACACTTTATCCAAAGTATCCTAAACTCCCCACTGCACCACACGCAACACTCCAGCACAATAATCTGCTGCCAATCAAGTTGGCAAGACTGAAAGTTCTCAATTCAGATTCCACAAGTATATGTTAATGCCCAGTAATAACAAATAATTCACAATTTTTAAGCAGGCTGGAATCTTCTCAGAAAGAAAATAACACAAATAAAATCACACACGAATGTGGGTTTACAGAGCAGGGTAGACTTAAGGCATGGGCAAACTGGAGCTAGGCTCAGTGTGGCTTACTTCAGATGGGTTCACCGAGCTTCCCTATCAGATTGATTTTGTAATCATTTTTGGAGATGCCCAAGTACTGTGCCACACATGGATTCCACAAACACACAGAAGATGCTCGCCACTGTGAGAATGCAAATCTGAGAGCAGAGTCCCCAGTACCTTTCACTTTTTCTTACTGGTTTCAACCCAAAAGCAGTGGTCTTTACTGTTCTTAATGTATGTTTAAGGTTTACACCCACCTGGATGAGATACCTTTACATCTCTTTTTGGAATGTGGAGGTCCAGCAGATTCTAGCTATGTGCCTGCTGTGCCATGTAAAGCAGATAACTGAGGGGTTGCCCTAAACCTGCGCAGAGTCCATACTCCCCGAGTTTTTCATGGGATTCAGCAAGTCAGCTCTCTGCTTAACCCACAGCACCTGTTTTTATGTTACTCCGTGGGCCTGTGACAAAGGAAGGACCTTTCCATACCCTAAAACAAAAATCAGTTATTTTATACCACTTTCACTAAACTCTTTACATAAAACGGTATTATATAAAATTCTTAGCACTGATTCGAAATTGATGTCTAGTTTATCGACCTTGGAAGGATTAACTGCTGGAACATCCTCACCAGGATTCGAATGTGAGAGGTGCACAGTACATTCCGATCTCGGCAGAAACTGCTGACCTTCCTAAGGTGAGCGTCCTATTGCACCAGGCAGAATAGGAGCCAGTCTCTTCTTTTCACTACACCAGGAAGAGGAAAAAAACAGTCACCTGATCCCACTGCACCAGGGAGAATCGATGCCAGTCTCCTGATGTCATCAGCAGGATTGCAGCCACCCCCCTAATCTAATCCACAAGAAAGACACGAGCCAGCCCCATGCGCCAGCGCCAAGGTAGCCACCGCGCAGTTTTTGCTGCATTTTTAGATACAGGCCTGTAAAAATATTGGGAAAACCAGAGAAACCTGATATTTTTTCCCTGCCGAGACATAAACCTGCAACTAGATGAAGAAATCTGTTAAAACGTCTTCGAGGGCTGTCTAAAATGTCTGAGGATGCTTAACAAAACAGAGATAACTGTCATTTAATAAAACAGTCCTGACAATTTTACAAGAATTGTTTTTCACCTCCAAGCTCTTGGCTGTTCCAGAATAAGAAGACATAAAGACAAACATAGCGGGTATTTTCTGTCTGACATAGGTGGCAGCTGTAGTCACCTCCTGTTCCTTTCCTTAAGTTTCTGACATTACCCCTTTTCCCCTTTATACACACGCACCTCACTTCCAGTTTGAGGCAAAGGCTGGCCCTTGCTGCCGAGTGGAGGCCTCCTGCCTGGGACATGATGGCCTCCTCGACATCCTATTCAGTATTCCTCCTTGGGTCCTGCCTGGAACTTGCCAGTCCTCTCCTTGGCGGGAACGAGGGTGCTCACAGGTGCAGTTGGCAAAGAAGGAAGGGGAAGCCATAGCGAACATCTCCCTTTGCAGGGAATCTCTTTGTTTCTGCCACCTTGCAGTGTCGAGGTTGGCGCGACGCGTCACATTTAAAGCAGTGGCTGATCACTGGAAAATGGTCATGGTAGCTATGGGTGCAGGTGCATGCTCATGTGACCGTTTTGCCCAAAACCGGACTGGCCCAAGTGAGTACCGGCTTGGAGAAGTTCCGGTACTCACAAGGAAAACAATTAAAAGTACCTGTGAGTACCGGCCCATTTAAAGCATTGCATCAGGTAGAAGGTGATTATATATTTATAGGATTGTAAATCTGTTTGGTCCTTGCTTCTGTTTGCGCTAATTTTCTTCCAGGGCGTTTCCATCTAAAAGCAGGAGTTCAGAGTTAGGTCATGTCTGACCCTACAGGGGGTGGAATGTTGAGAACGCCACACTTACCATTCCCGGAAGTGAGATTAGACGCTTCGGATTGGGTGAAATAGGGCCGGGTGGGGCGGGAAACAGGAAGGTAGGAATAAATACCAGGATATGAAGGACAGGAAAAGGGGACAGAGCATGAAGTCGGCTGGCATTCTTCTACAGTGTAAATTACGCAGCCTGCACCGAGGCCTGGTGTGAACGCTGGCAGGCTCTACATGAGCCCTTGGGGAATATGGGGAGTAGCACAGACCACTGACACCGAAATAGTGTGTGAAAAAGGCCGCTTTTATTGAAACAGGTGCACATCACAATTAAAAGCCCTTGGCCTGACGCCTTACAAAACTACAACCTCACTATACAAAACTGTTACCTATGTTAAACTACCCCCCACCCCTAAGGTTCCCCCACAGAACATTTTAAACCTGCAATTCAGTACCCCTACTGTGACTTTTTAACCTTTGACCTTTGAACTTTACCCTTTCACCTTTGCCCTTTCAACTTTAACCTTTACGACTATTAACCTGTAACTAACCTAACTTCCTAATGCACCTTAAAGATCCTACCTTGTGAACTTGTCTACCCGTTCCCTTTCAGCCTGGATTGCCTCTGTCAATAACGAATAAACTTGGCTAAAACATGCCAACTTGACTGCCAACCACCCCTGCACCTGCTTCAAAGCGACAACCCCAAAACAATCACTTATACAGCCTGTACACCTGTTCCAAAGCAAAGCCAACCCGAAAAACCAAATTGTTCGCTGGAAAAATTTAATTCCCCCAAAAGTGAATTGAAATGGGGAGGGAGGGAGGGGAAAAAAGCTCCGGGATGCCTATGACCAGCCACCGTGAATAACACAAAATGGTGGCTGGTCGAACAAAATGGAGATATAAATAGCGTTTGGGCTATAAAGTAGCCCAAACAGCCCAATCAGCCCAACGGGAACGGAGCAGGCGCCTGAGCCGCTTCCATTCCCCAAACACCCCCGGGGGGCAGACCTCTCTACGCTCGGCTGGCCCCCAAGACCCCCTTGGGGAATATGAGGAGCAGCACAGACCACTGACACCGAAATAGTGTGTGAAAAAGGCCGCTTTTATTGAAACAGGTGCACATCACGATTAAAAGCCCTTGGCCTGATGCCTTACAAAACTACAACCTCACTATACAAAACTGTTACCTATGTTAAACTACCCCCCGTCCCTAAGGTTCCCCCACAGAACATTTTAAACTTGCAATTCAGTACCCCTACTGTGACCGTTTAACCTTTGAACTTTAACCTTTGACCTTTGAACTTTACCCTTTCACCTTTGCCCTTTCAACTTTAACCTTTACGACTATTAACCTGTAACTAACCTAACTTCCTAATGCACCTTAAAGATCCTACCTCGTGAACTTGTCTACCCGTTCCCTTTCAGCCTGGATTGCCTCTGTCAATAACGAATAAACTTGGCTAAAACATGCCAACTTAACTGCCAACCGCCAACTAGAAAAAGGGGGGGGGCTACCCCTTTTTCTGCCCCCCCCAAAACCTAGGGTAACTAACACGCCTATGCCAGGGAAACCTGTACCTGACAAAATCCTACTTATGTGAGAATGAAAACGTCAGCCCCCTATCCGTCCCTCCGTGACCTAATAGAAAGCCTGCCGCCTCAACTTCCTGAAAAGACGTCCCGTCTCCCTAGGCCCTCTCCTTACCTTCTTCTTGCCTCGCACTGTACATCCCCATGCCCCTCCCAGCAGGTCCACAACTCGATCCACTTGGCAATCCGCTTAACTGTTGGCGGACTCGCCTCCCCCGACCCCCTACACTACTACGAGTAAAGTACCCCTTTTACCCCAACCTATCTTTGACCCTCTGCTGTTATGTAACTTCTTCACCTCTACCCCCCACTAATAACCTGTTCTACGAGGGTAGCCGCTAAACCCCCCCCCCAAGGCCCCTTGTCACTATGCGATCCTGTGTGAAAGCGATACAAAGCGGATCCCAACGTGGCCCAGAGACTGCACCATTATACCTGCTGTTCTACCCCATTTTTTATAATGACTCTTCGAATACCGAAACAGGCACACCGATGACCTCCAACTTAGAGCTGACCCTGGAAAACAACAATAACAATTTAGATAACGACATGTCTTAGCAAACCCCCTCCCTGCCTTAGCATATCGCTGACTGCGTTTGCTAACCCTGACCCCGAGCTCCTCATGTCCGCCACGCTCTGCACCATAGCACACCTCCCCAGACCTTGAGTGTTGCCGCCCCCCAGCAGTACAGGGAACCAATGTAACCGAACCACCCTAACCCAGTGCCCATGTTTACCCAAGGGGGTGCTCACCTCCCAGGGCCAAAGTGAACTGAGTACCTACGCCCTGCAGATCTGCCAAACCCTCTCCAATCTGACCAAGACCTGCGCACCCAGATCCGAATGTCTGCTGCCCTCGGGCGGCTACTCCCAAAATTACCCATTAAACCCTACAACTTCATATCCTACCATTTTGCCCCCCAAAACCTCCCACTTATGGGGGGCAACACGACATATTTATTGTTCTCTCCAGCATATCCCGGATAACTAATTGAATAACCTCAGCAATTTGGCACCCGCCTTCAGCGTCAAAAGAATGGGGGGGAACCCACTCCTAGATTCCCTATCTAATCCCCCTGACGAAGACCCCGCTTGTCTGCCCTCAGGAATATCCCTGCCCCAATCTACCCTTGGCCGCCGGACCTTCCTGCTGTCCAGCACGATGTACTAGAGACTGTCCCCGTTCAAACAGCTGCCCATTAAACAGTACCCCATCTTCAAATCTCCCTCTGGCCTTTTGACCCTTTGCTCCCTATTAAGCCGGGTCTCCCCTGAAGCCTTTGTAACTGTGTGTCTCTATGGAAACCCACCCCACTGAGACCCCGACAAAGAATCTGCGATATCCTTGCCCATCCCCCGACGCCTGACACGCTGTTAACATGCCCACGAAATTCGACATGCTCACACCAACCCCGCAACAGTTCCCCACCCCTGCACACACGTTATATCCTGTTGGATCCCGACTGCTCCATGTCCTGTTAGTAATGTGCCACAACAACTTTCTTGTGGCATGTAAACCGTCCCCAAAACTGCGCCCTTCTCAAAAAGGCCTTGTGTGTAACCAGCCTGGTGACCCGCTTCCCCCCAGCGTCCCCTATCGCCGCCTAGTTAGCCTTCCTTTTAACAGTAACAACGGGCCTCCGAACCACATAGTCCCACTCAATGCCCGGGAATGACAGCACCTTACAGGGACCAACTGACTTCCGTTTTTGCCACAGGGCACATATGCCAGGCCCGCGTTGCCCCAAAAAATTGGCCAGTACCCCCAGGCTGTCCATGGAAACAGGCTTGTTAGATTTATCCCCCTGTTAAATATGCCTCCTTGTCCCCATAATCAATCATAACGCCCATTAGTGGCAGCACCGCACTGGGTCCAGCTGCTTTTCTTGTTGCCAAAGGTACTCTAAGTTCGCCCCTGAGCTCCCAGAACTGTCCAGCCTCCTCTGGCAGTCCGCGGAACCGGGCTTGTCCACTGTAATCTCTACTCGTAAACAGGACCTCCCTGGTCACAGACTTCATGTCATCCCCAGGAATGACCGTGTCGTGCCGTTCAGGCTGTCCTCTATGCCGTCAACGGCACCCCAGGTTCACCCATGACCTCCCAGAACTGTCCAGCCTCCTCTGGCAGTCCGCGTAACTGGCTTGTAGTAAACCGTGCCTCCATGGCCACAGTATCAATGTTGATGCTCCCGGGTGTCATTGCCGCTCTGTGCCACTTTCCCTCCATGTTGCCAATGGACCCCAAAGGTCAACTCAGAGCTCCTCGAGCATGTCTAGCCTCCCTTGGCCGCCCTCAGAAACAGAGGCAGTACCGCTCTGGGCAACGTATCCTCTATGTTGCCAATGGTACACCAAAAGTCAACTCTGAGCAGTATCAATGTTGATGCTCCTGGGTGCCAGTGCCGCTCTGGGCCACTTGTCTTCCTTGTTGACAATGGCACCCCAAAAGGTCAATCCTGAGCTCCACGAGGATGCTTAGCCTCCTCTGGCCGACCTCAGAAACGGTGCCAGTGCCGCTCAGGGCAACGTATCCTCTATGTTGCAAATGGTACACCAAAGGTCAACTCTGAGCAGTATCAATGATGATGCTCCTGGGTGCCAGTGCTGCTCTGGGCCACTTGTCTTCCTTGTTGCCAATGGTACCACAAAGGTCAACTCTGAGCTCCTCGATCATGCCTAGCCTCCTCTGGCTGCCCTCGGAAACGGTGCCAGTGCCGCTCAGGGCAACGTATCCTCTATGTTGCAAATGGTACACCAAAGGTCAACTCTGAGCAGTATCAATGATGATGCTCCTGGGTGCCAGTGCTGCTCTGGGCCACTTGTCTTTCTTGTTGCCAATGATACCACAAAGGTCAACTCTGAGCTCTTCGATCATGCCTAGCCTCCTCTGGCTGCCCTCGGAAACGATGCCAGTGCCACTCAGGGCAACGTATCCTCTATGTTGCTAATGGTACACCAAAGGTCAACTCTGAGCACCTCTAGCATGCCCAGCATCCTCTGCCCGCCCTCGGAACGGGTGCCAGTGCCGCTCTGGCCCACGTGTCTTCTATGTTGCCAAGTCTGCACCCCTCATGCATGCTTAGCGTCCTCCGGCAGCCCTCGGAAATAGACGTGTTGCCGCCCTGTATTGACAGCCCCCGACCTGGGTCCAGCTGTCTGCTCTGGTGCCCCATGTACACCAAATTACCCGTGATCCCCTTTCGTGTTTGCGTTATCCCTACCGTAACCATGCCTCAATGGCCACAGGATGAATCTCCATGTCCCAGCATGACAGCCCCCAACACGGGTCCAGCTGTTTACTGCCCTGTCTCGACAGCCCCCTTTCTGGGTCCAGCTGTCTGCTCTGGTGCCCAATGTACCACAAGACACCCAATAATTCCCATATCCCAGGTAGGTCGCTCCCCCGCCACACAGCTCCGCCTGTGGTGTCCTGCCCGCTGCTGCTGCTGGTAAGCTCGCCCTCTGCTTGTGGCCTCGGTGCCCGTTTTTCGTCTGTTTTCCCTCGCTGCCCCCACTGTATTGTGTCCATTTTTTCCTTCTGTACCCTCGCTGCCCCCATTGCTGTGTGCCCGTTCTCTCTCTGTTCCCCTCGCTGCCCCCACTGTATTGTGTCCATTTTTCCTTCTGTTCCCTCGCTGCCCTCATTGCTGTGTGCCCGTTCTCTCTCTGTTCCCCTCGCTGCCCCCACTGTATTGTGTCCATTTTTTCCTTCTGTACCCTCGCTGCCCCCATTGCTGTGTGCCCGTTCTCTCTCTGTTCCCCTCGCTGCCCCCACTGTATTGTGTCCATTTTTTCCTTCTGTTCCCTTGCTGCCCTCATTGCTGTGTGCCCGTTTTCTCTTCTGTCTCCCTCGCTGCCCCCATTTCCCTGTGTCCTTCTTGCCTTCTGTACCCCTCGCTGCCTCTCTCCAATCCCGCCGCTGCGTCCCCTGCGGCCCTGCCCCCCTGACTGCCCATTCGCTGCCCCTGCCTCCCAGCTGCTCCTCCCTCCCACCTCCCCATATATGGCGGCCGCTGCGCGGCCGCGCCGCTGGCGCGCCAAAGGCGCGCCTAAGGCAAGCCCGTCTGCGCCTGTCCGTGCCTGGACCGCGCCCAGCGCCAGAACCCCTGGGCCGTGCGCCCCCGGCACCAGCCTCGAGGACCGACGCCGATACGATGCCACCACACTCCACGCTCTCAACCCCGGACGGACGCACAACTGCTTCAAGGCCGCCCGAAACGCACCCATGGTCCCTTCACCTGCCGGAACTGCAGCTACACCAGCCTCAGAGCCACCGAGGCACCCGCCAAGAAGGACCGCAACCACCTCCGATGCATCCTACTGAACACCCGCTCCGCACGCAAACACGCCGTCGAGCTCTGGGACCTGCTCGACACATCATCACCAGACGTCGCCTTCCTGACAGAGACCTGGATGAACGACTCCTCCGCCCCCGACATCGCCATAGCCATCCCAGACGGCTATAAGATCACCCGCAGAGACCGCGTCAACGCAGTAGGAGGAGGAATCGCCATCGTCCACAAGAACACCATCAGGGTCTCGACCAGCACCGACAACACTCTCAGCACCGCCGAACACATGCACTTCCAGATCCACACGGACCCCAACACCACCCTCAGAGGCACCCTCGTCTACAGACCCCCTGGGCCCCGACCCCAGTTCAGCGACTCCATCGCCGACTTCATCAGCACGCACGCCCTGACCTCTACCGACTACATCCTCCTCGGAGACCTGAATTTTCACCTGGAGAACAAGAACGACAGCAATTCCACCACCCTGATCGACAACCTCGCCAACCTCGGTCTGAGCCAGCTCGTCACAACACCGACCCATTCCGCCGGCCACACGCTCGACCCCATCTTCTCCTCCAGCTCCCACGTCTCCTTCAGCCACACCACGGAACTCCTCTGGACCGACCACCGCTGCATCCATTTCACCTTCCAGAAACCCACCACACACCACCGCACCCAACAGATCCCACGCCGCTGCTGGAGCAAAGTCACCGAAGACCAACTACGGGCAACCTCGCTCTCAGCCCTCCCTCCGACCCATCCAACACCGACGACGCTGCCTGCAACCTCAGAAGATGGATGGACGACTGTGCCAACACCCTCGCCCCGCTGAAAAAACCCACCTACGCTGACACCACCAAAAGAGCCAGCTGGTTCACCTCGGAACTCCTAGCTTCCAAGCGTACCTGCCGGAAACTAGAGAAGAAATGGCACAGTGATAAGACACCGGACAGGCATGCAGCCCACAAAGACGCCATCCGTAACCACCACCACCTCATCAAGTCCGCCAAGAGAATCTCCTTCAAAGACCGCCTCGACAACAACGCACACAACAGCAAGGAGCTTTTCAACATCGTGAAGGAACTCTCCAACCCCAGCTCCAACACCAACGACATCCCACCGTCGCAACCCCTGTGCGATTCCTCGCCACCTTCTTCCACCGCAAGATCGCCGACATCCACGACAGCTTCAACACCCAGACAGCCCCAACTAAGATCGATGCACCAGACCCGCCGCACACCATCGACCACGATCCCCTGCCAGCCTGGGCCAGCGTGAACATCGAGGACACCATCAAGACCATGAGCACAATACACTCCGGCTCCCCGTCAGACCCTTTCCCGCACCACATCTTCAACAAAGCCAGCAGCTCCATCGCACCCCACCTGTGCAACATCATCAATCTCTCCTTCGAGACCGCGACCTTCCCAGAGAGCTGGAAACACGCAGAGATCAACGCCCTACTCAAAAAACCCAAGGCGGACCCGAGAGACCTCAAGAACTTCCGGCCCATCTCCCTGCTTCCGTTCCCAGCCACGGTCATCGAGAAGATCATCAACAAGCAGCTAACCCGATACCTCGAAGAAAACAGCATCCTGGACCCATCCCAATCGGGGTTCCGCAGCAACCACAGCACTGAGACTGCCCTCATCGCCGCCACCGATGACATCAGGATCCTGCTGGACAACGGTGAGACCGCAGCCCTCATCCTGCTGGACCTCTCCGCCGCCTTCGACACTGTCTGCCACCGCACTCTATGCGCACGCCTCCACGACGCAGGGATCCGAGACAAGGCCCTGGAATGGGCCACCTCCTTCCTCGCCGGCAGAACCCAGAGAGTCCGCCTCCCACCATTCCGATCCGAAGCCTCCGAGATCATCTGCGGCGTACCCCAGGGATCGTCCCTCAGCCCAACACTGTTCAACATCTACATGGCCCTGCTCGCACGCATCGCCAGACAGCACGACCTCAACATAATCTCCTACGCCGACGACACTCAACTGATCCTCTCCCTCACCAAGGACCCCTCGCCGCCAAATCCAACCTCCATGAAGGGATGAAGGCCGTCGCCGATTGGATGAAGATCAGCCGACTAAAACTGAACACGGAGAAGACAGAGGTCCTCATCCTCGGCTCCAACCCCTCAGACTGGGACGACTCCTGGTGGCCAACGACGCTGGGAGCAGCCCCGACACCCACCGACCACGCACGAAACCTGGGAGTCATCCTCGACTCAACGCTCTCCATGGCCAAGCAAGTCAACGCAGTCTCATCCTCCTGCTTCAACACCCTCCGCATGCTTCGCAAGATCTACAGGTGGATCCCGACAGACACGAGAAGAACAGTCACCCAGGCCCTCGTCAGCAGCAGACTCGACTATGGGAACGCCCTCTACGCGGGAGCCCCGGCCAAGCTCATCAAGCGACTGCAACGCATACAAAACGCCTCCGCACGCCTGATCCTCGATGTACCACGCCACAGCCACATCACCCCCCACCTGAGGAACCTGCACTGGCTCCCTGTCGACAGGAGAATCTCCTTCAAACTCCTCATCCACGCACACAAGGCACTCCACAAGACTGGCCCAGCCTACCTCAACAGACGACTCCTCTTCTACGTCCCCAACCGCCAACTCCGCTCCGCCGACCTCTCCCTCGCCACCGTCCCTCGCATTCGAAGAACCACCACCGGCGGCAGATCCTTCTCCCACCTCGCCGCCAAGACCTGGAACACCCTTCCACTAAGCCTACGACAGACCCAAGACCTGCTGACCTTCAGGAGGCTACTCAAGACCTGGTTGTTCGACCAGTAGCAGCACCCCCCCCCTTTTTTCTCCCCCAGCGCCTTGAGACCCTCGCGGGTAAGTAGTGCGCTTTACAAATTCTGTGATTGATTGATTGATTGATTGATTGATATCGAGTTTGATTTATCACCGGAACCCGGCCACAAATGGCCCCAGAATGGATCCCCATGTCCTAGAATGACAGCCCCCAAAACAGGTCCAGCTGTCTGCTCTGGTACCCTATGTACCTAAACCCCCCATGATCCCACTCCATGTCACCTTTATCACTATGCTAGACAGGCCAACACTGGCCCCTGAGTCACTCTTAATGTCCTAAAAAGACAGCCCCCCACGGGTCCAGCTGTCTGCTATTAAGCGGGCACCACCTGCTCGATACCCTTGGAGGGAAACCCGTGCCTACCCTTCCTTCTTTGGGAAACCCCAGTCTGTCTACGAGTAAGTTCCCTCAACCACGGGTCGCTGACGTCATCTTTGTTACTATACGTCCCCACTCCAACTCATGTAAAGGGTGCATTTACTAGGCGTATTAACTGTTGCTCCCAGTCTACCCATTCCCCCCCTCTAGCCCCCAAGACTGCTTGCGTCGCTGTGTCCCTGCAGACACTTGCTGCGGTTGCCCACCTAGCTTAAGCCGCTGCACTTTTACCTGGTGCTAGAAACGATGTCCATTCTGGAGCCCGCCGTTTATCCCCCTGTGGTCTTCTCCTGTCGGCCCCTCCACGGCTGTCCTTCTTGTTGCTGATTGCCTGATGTATTAGCCTGAAAAATGTCATGTACAAATAGTGAAACTTCCCCCCGTGCCCACCCGCCCCAATCAGTGCCTCCCGCTGATCATTGTCATCCAAACCCTTCCCTCGTCGTCCGTAACATGACATCCCCCGTGTCCCTAATGTGTGGCAGCCTTTCCTGCCCACCCTCGAGTTTAATATCAGGTCCTCAATACACCTTTAACAGCAGACCGAAAACTAAAACCATTGACCTTTGAGCACCTGTGCTCCCAAAAGGCCCCGACTTACCATTTGCGCCATAGTGCCCTCCCCCAGCTTTACTCTTATCCGTATACCCACATGCCTACATTGAAGAACCGTACCATATCTTCCTCACCAAACCATAGTCCAAAAGCTGCGTTCCGATTCGATTTCCGCCAGGGGCAGCACTGTCCCCCTTGGCTTGTTGCACTGCCGAAACCGTCGCTCCAGCCTGGCCTCACTAGGCCCGGCCTTCTCTTCCCCACGGGGTAATGGAGCCGCCTGGTGCTCTCCCGTGTCTGGAACGCTGCCGAAGTAATCCCGCCGCAAATATTTGGTCCGGTGTGCTGGTCACTGCCTATATCCTGCCCGACCCTTACCCCCCCGTTCCGATGAACGTATCCCCTTCCCCAAATACCTTAAACCCCTTACGCTCTCATCCTAATAACCCAGGAAACCCTATTTCCTTTTATTCCTTCCCTAATGTTCTATTATTACAGGACTCCCTACTATGCTGCGGCAGGTTAAATTCACGCAACACATTTTTTCCCCAACATCGCCCCCCTTACAGTCATTAGCGGAACAGCTCCTCCCGGCTGCCCGCGCGATATATCTGTGAGCATCTGGGATCATAAAATAAATCAAGAAAATGTGGTCAATGAAAATGTCCAAACAGTTGAAAAAGTTGCACAAAATATAGCTAACTTTAACTTGAACGGTATTGGGTCTGGAGTGTAATGAGGCGCATAGCCCAGAAAGTCTGCAAAGTGAAATGTTGAATAAACTCGCGAAAACGCAAAATGAAATAAAGGATCAGCAGGCCACACAATCTTTGAAGCAAAGCAGGGATAACTCTGGCCCCTACTGGTTAAAGGGAGAACCGTGGAACCATGCGTAAACGCGAGCTCGCAGACTGCAGGCTGCACGCAGGTTCACATTAGGACGCGCTCTCAGTCAGCTCTGGAGGATGGGGGCCTGGCGGGAACACGCGGAGCGAGGGAGGGGCTTGAAAGCAGCCCCGCCTTCCGCTGGCGCCAGGTGGGATTGATCAGTGTAGGTGAATTAATCCTTTGCCTACAACCGTCAAGGATGCCTAGTCTGCCTTCTCGCTGTCTGAGGACCACTTCCCACCACAGGCCGCTGCAGTGAGCGCGCCATTGATACCCACCTTGGACCCATGAAGACAGCGCAACCCCTGCCGGGACTCTCCTCACATACGTGAGTCTCCCGCCCTATCTTCCCCATGGCTATTCCAGGACCACCCGGCCGGCAAATGATGGAATGACCCCCAGGCACGGACAACGTGTGTGCGCCGAGCCTAATAACAGGTAAGGAAACCCCTCACTATACCTCAAGAATGCCTATGCCGGGATGCCTATGACCAGCCACCGTGAATACCACAAAATGGTGGCTGGTCGAACAAAATGGAGATATAAATAGCGTTTGGGCTATAAAGTAGCCCAAACAGCCCAATCAGCCCAACGGGGGCGGAGCAGGTGCCTGAGCCACTTCCATTCCCCAAACACCCCCGGGGGGCAGACCTCTCTACGCTCGGCTGCCCCCCAAGACCCCCTTGTAGGGTTAACAGAAGATTCCATTCACCAGTCTCGCGTTCGCAAATCTGGGCTTTCTTTTAACATCCCAATAGCATTCTAGGAGTTGTGGATTAAGATTGTAGATTAGAGGGGTTTGACGAGAAAAACTTGGGTTAGGGGACGTGGTGACCTAATGACGTGGAGTCACCTCTTAACTCCACCTGTGGGGCAACTGATGGAGCGGTGGGCACCAGGGTCGGACTGGGACAGGAAATATGCCTAGGCATCAAAATAAAAGTGGCCCCCATTAGTGAGTTAAACACCTGAAAAAGTGGCACATGTATGTAAATTGGGGCAGTTTTTAACTTGTAAAGACACGTTATATGCGTGTTTTGCAAGGTATGGGAGACTGCATGGATTTGAGCTTGCTGCAGGCAATGTTTGCTTTAATGTCAGGGGAATCAACAGTAAAAACATGAAACAGGCCCACAAACAGCCAAAAACCGGTCCATACCCTGACTTGTCAGACGAGCCCATCTGACACTGTCTGATTGCCCTATTGGCCAGTCCGACCCAGGTGGGCACTACCCATTAGGCCATGACGTGTACTCCTTTACTACTAAGTGTCACATGGGGCACAGAACGACAGCTGTACGCTGAACCACAAAGATAAACGGCGCCCCTTGCTTTATTCACGCCTACAGGAACACATGCTCTTTTAATTACAACAATATGACACGTGCAGTAACGGGTGTTGCAATGGATCTATATTGCTCCTCTTTCTAGGCACTCCCAATTTTGAAAGGTAGAGAAAATACCGATCAAGCATATAAATGAATTTCCCCAAGATTACACACTTTGTTGGCTTGGGAAAGCTGGGACTGCAAATCCTTAATCCCCTTGCTCATCAGTCCACAAATTCACCACTCCGCGCATCATTCATAATTGTTCGTGCTGAGTGTTGACAGGGTCACATTAGTCAGTACACACCTGCTTGATTTACATACAATGATACAGGGGGCTAAGGTAGGAATCCATTGTGGTGATGGTCTGAGATTGCGAGATCCCCAGTATCCCATGAAAGGGAGTAGGGCATTGGCCTTAGGCGTCTGTAGCCATTGTGGCTACTTGGAAGAGACCTTTAAAAACCCACTTTTTTACACTTGCCATATGATAATTTGTTTTGAGCAACTCAAAGGGGTAAATTTACGAAAAAAATTGTGCAATTTAGCGATGCACTAGGGGAGCAGAGCAGTGCAAAGCCAGGTTAACTAAATATGGCCTGCTGCTTCTCTCTTTCCAAGCGCTGGCGCACAAACAGCCTGCCTAGCGCCATTCACACACCTTCGAACCATAGTTCAAAGTTGAATGTGCGCTGTCTAGCATTGGTTTTGTATTGAAAATGTATCCTTCGAGTACAAAATTCTATGGATAGAATTTTTTAACATTTCACACATTGGATCTGTGCTGTACAGTGTAGCACACATGCAGTGGTTGAAACATTTAAACAATTCTCCTACTTAACACCGGTTTTAGTGAGATGTTATTTTTGACACAAAGTCAATTCCAGGTCTGACAATCTTTGTAGATCAGGCTTTGTGTCCAAAACCATGGGTGGTAGCGTGGGAACACCCAAGTATCACCTATCAAACGCCCTCTTGACTTCATGTAGGGCAACGTAGCGCAAAGCGCTATCTGCTGTACTTTTTCGGCAACTTTCAAGAGCAAAACAAGTTTTGCGATGATGGAAGGTTTAAGACTTTGTCAACACTTTGTGCAACTTTGAATTACTTTGCGTGACTTTGTGGTGGTGCACAGTGTTGATAAATCTGCCCCAAAATATTGTGGGACTTATTTACAAGCCCCTTGCGCCACCCGTACGTTACTTTTACCATGTTAAAAATGACGCAAAAGTGGGGCAAGGGGCTTGTAAATAAGCCCCTGTGTTTTCTCCTAGTCTTAGAAATTTCTGTAACTGCTTTCAGTTTGTATTATCCTGTTCAGAAACTGCTCTTATGGCATGCATTCTAGATAAGTATTTGAAATACATAAAATACAATCGTCTCATTTCTTTCTAACTGGCTGTCTGACACCGTCAGTCCGGTAGAAAAGCCTGCCACTTTTTCAAAGTTTGTTTCTTTTTTTGTGTAATGTGGAGGAAAGAAAGCATGTGACCTTGATGGGGTCTGCATGAACCCTTACATACCAGGGTTTGTGATAGAATTATAGTGAATGCAGTATTTTATCACATTGTAATGTGAAGGCACGGTCGCCACTAACCACCACTTTTACACTATGTGCCTGTCAACCAGGGATGCACAGACCCCCTGTTAGAAATGGGATCTCTAGTTGGCAAGGGCTTGCACCTTTGTCCAAGTAGGGACCCTTCTTCCTAGTCAGGGTAAGGGTGGTACACTCGTGAAGTAACCCCTGCTCACCCTCGTGGTAGCTTGGCACGAGCAGTCAGGCTTAATTCAGAGGCAGTGTGTAAAGCATTTGCACATAACCAACAGTAATACAGTGTAAGCACTACAAACGGACACCACACCAGTTTAGAAAAATAACCAATATTTTATATACTCAAGACAAGACCAATTACGACAAAAATCCACAATACTATACTTTACGAATGAATACTTGATACGGTAACTTCTTCTTTGCAGGAATAGCACAAAAGCAAAGTTTGTACGAGTCGGTAGCTCCGTCCGAGCCTACCGCAATGCTGAAAACCCCAGAGTCTAACAGTTCCAGCCGACCGCGTCGATACGGGCCAGCAGAGTCATGAACAGACTCGGTTACAGTACCTTTCTCGTTGTGGCTGGTACGGAGTGTACGAGCCGGTCGGCGTTCGTCGCGGTTGCGGTGCAAGACGGAGCGATGCAAGGTGCGGTGTCCCTCGATGCGGTGCAGGCAGCGGCTCGATGAGCGTCGTGCAGACGGAGTCAGTGAGTCCAAGGCGTGCGATGCAGGGCGAGACGATGCTCGATGCGGTGCTGACAGGTTGCGATGCAGGCGACCAAGCCGGAGTGCGGGAGCTGGCGTCGGACAGCGGTGCGAGTCGGAGCGGTGCTTCGCAGACGTGCGAGCGGTGCCCCAACCGCGGTGCGGTCACGACTCTTGAGCCAGTTGCAGCGACCGCGTCGGTCGGGTCCGGCTGGTTCAGTGAAGCAATGCGATGCGAACTGCGGTGCCCACAGGTCACGGTGCAAGCAGCGGCTCGGTGTTGGCGGCGTCGGACGTCGCCCACGGTGAGACCAGGGTTGCGATGCGAAGCGGGGCGATGCGGTCTGCGGGGCAAACAGGTCACCGGCCAAGGATGGATTCGGTTGACGGAGTCGGTTGCGGTTCCCTTCCTCTGTGGCAACTGAAACAGCGTTCCAGAAGCGGTACCCTGAGGCTTGTGAAGTCTTTGTAGTCCCTGAGACTTCTTAACAGGAGGCCAGCTCGGTTTCAGGCCCTTGGAGATACTCAGCACAAGTTTGTAGAAAGTTCAGTCCAGTCCTTTCACTGCCCAAGGCAGAAGCAGCAGCTGCAGGCCAACCCAACAAAGCAACAACACAGCAAAGGGGCAGTACTCCTCCTGGCAGCTCTTCCAGCTCTTCGTCTTGGCAGGTGGCTTGATTCCAGCGAGATCTAAATTCATGGGGTCAGGGCCCCAATATTTATATCCCAAATTCCTTTGTTCTCTGAAGGCAGAGAGGCCTTTGCCTAGTCCAAACCAGTTCTGGAGCACTTTGTTGACAAGTCTCCGTCCCTTCTTTCAGTGAGTAGGCCAGGGACATCAGACGCACCACAGGAGGTGGAGCCAGCATTGGGGAGGGAAGGCACTGTCCTATTCAGGGCCCAGGTGCGACCCCTCCCACCCATCTACATGTAGATCTTGCTATTCAGCCCTGTGCTGACTCACCCTGTCTCCTGGCATCCCCCAGCCCCTGTCACTCACACTCCAGACAAGGAATACACAACCTCGCAGAGGCAGGCTTGGATGGTTAGACAAGAAAATACCCACTTTCTAAAAGTGGTATTTTCGAACACAGAATGTTAAAACCAACTTCACTAAAAGATGCATTTTATCATTCTGAGTCCAGGCATACTAAACTCGAATTTCTACCATGTTCCCGGGGTCAGTTAGGATTATAAGCTGTAATAATCAAAACTGCCCGTTCTGGCCTAGGGGAACAGGTAGCCTTGCAATAGTGAAAAACGAACTAGGCTGTAATTCACTATCAGGACATGCCGCACACCCGGGCATGTCCTACCTTTCACATACACCGCACTCTGCCCACAGGGGTACCTTGGGCCTACCTTAGGGGTGACTAACATGTAGCAAAGGGAAGGTTTAGGGACTTGCAAGTGTGTGCACTTGCCAAGTCGACATGGCAGCCCCAGGCTTCGCACAGGCTCTGCGATGGCAGGCCCGAGTTACACTTTACGGGCTGTTTGCGTGGGTGGCACAATCCAGTGCTGCAGCCCACCAACAGCATTTGGTCTATAGGCCCTGGCACTCGCAGTGCACTTTACAAGGGACTGACACATAAACCAAATAGGCCAATCATGGAAACACCAATCCATAACGCATTTTATACAGGAGCACTTGCACTTTCCCACTGGACCGCAGTGAGGAAAGTGCGCAGAATCATTACACCAGCAAAACAGAGTCAAAACCGGGAGGTCAGAAAGCAAAAAGTCAGGGGAAACACGCCAAAAGATGCCAAGTCTAACACATGTCCCCTCCAGCTGAAAGTAGGGAGAACTACCCAACCCCATTGGAGTTCTCTTCACTAAGGCGGAAGAACCTGGACAGACCATCTGCGTTGGCGTGTTCTGTACCAGGACGGTGTTCCACCGTAAAGTCCATTCCCTGTAGGGAGATGGACCACCTCAGCAGTTTTGGATTCTCACCCCTCATTTGCATCAACCATCTGAGGGGCCTGTGGTCTGTCTGAACCCGGAAGTGAGTCCCAAACAGGTATGGTCTCAACTTCTTCAGTGCCCAGACCACAGCAAAAGCTTCCCTTTCTATGGCACTCCACCTCTGTTCCCTGGGAAGTAGTCTCCTGCTAAGGAAGACTACAGGCTGATCCAGGCCCTCTTCGTTCAGTTGTGAGAGCACCGCTCCCACACCATGCTCTGAAGCGTCAGTCTGCACGACAAATTCTTTGGAGAAGTCAGGTGCCTTGAGCACGGGCGCCGTGCACATGGCTGCCTTCAGGGCATCAAAAGCTTTCTGGCAGGACTCAGTCCAGATCACTTTCCTGGGCTACCTCTTAGAGGTCAGCTCTGTTAAGGGGGCAACGATGGTGCCATAGCCCTTAACAAATCTCCTATAGTAACCGGTGAGACCTAAGAAGGCTCTCACCTCTGTCTGGGTCTTGGGGGTTCCCAAGCCAGAATGGTGTCAATCTTGGGTTGTAGGGCGCCACCTGGCCGCTTCCTACCTGGTGTCCCAAGTACACCACAGAACCCTGCCCGATCTGGCACTTACTGGCCTTGATCGTGAGGCCTGCACCTTGCAGAGCCCTCAACACTTTCTCAAGGTGCTGTAAATGTTCTTCCCAGCTGGAACTGAACACAGCAATGTCATCCAGGTAGGCGGCACTGAACCCCTCCAGCCCAGCCAACACCTGATTGACCAACCTCTGAAAGGTGGCAGGGGCATTCTTCAACCCAAAGGGCATCACCCGGAATTGGTAATGACCTTCTGGGGTTGAGAATGCTGATCTCTCCTTGGCCCCATCGGTTAAGGCAATCTGCCAGTACCCAGACGTCAAATCAAACGTGCTGAGGAACCGGGCAGCTCCCAACCGATCAATGAGCTCATCAGCTCTGGGGATGGGGTGCGCGTCAGTCCTGGTGACGGCATTGAGCCCACGGTAGTCCACACAAAACCGGAGTTCTGGGGTGGCACCGGGCGCCGCAGCCTTTGGGACCAAGACCACTGGGCTGGCCCAAGGACTGTGGGAGGGCTCAATCACCCCTAACGCCAACATCTTAGAGACCTCCTCCTTGATGCTGGCTCTGACCCGGTCAGTCAACCTGTAAATCTTGTGCTTCACAGGAGGGCTGTCACCAGTGTCCACGTCATGGGTACACCAGTGAGTAACACCGGGGGTCAGAGAGAACAGTGGGGCGAACTGTCCCAACAACTGGCGACAGTCCCCTGCTGCTCCTGAGTCAGAGTAGGGGAGAGGATCACACCCTCTACTGACCCATCATGCTCCTTGGTAGACAGGAGGTCAGGGAGAGGCTCACTCTCCTCTTCCACCCCATCATCTGTCGCCAAGAGCATACTCACTTCGGACCTCTCGAAGTGGGGCTTGAGGCGGTTCACGTGAAGGACCCTCAAAGGGTTCCTTGGAGCCTGCAAATCCACCAGGTAGGTGACGTCACTTTTGCGCTCCTTTACCTCATATTGCCCAGTCCACTTGTCCTGCAAGGCACAAGGTGCCACTGGGGCCATGACCCACACTTATTGCCCAGGTTGAAATTCGACCAGAGTGGCATTCTGGTCATACCATCTCTTCATTTCTTCCTGGCTTGCTTCTAGGTTCGCCTGAGCGAGTTTCCTGAAGCGGGCAGTTTGGTTTCTAAAGGCCAGCATGTAGCTAAATACATCCTGGGGAGTTTTCCTGGGAGCTGCCTCCCAGCCTTCCTTTACCAAACTCAGAGGTCCTCTGACAGGGTGGCCATACAGGAGCTCAAAGGGGCTGTACCCAAGAGACTTCTGAGGCACCTCCCTGTATGCAAAGAGTAGGCATGGCAAGAGGACGTACCACTTACGCCTCATGGGTTCTGTTAGACCCTTGATCATGCCTTTCAAGGTCTGGTTGAATCTCTCCACCAGACCGTTTCCTTGTGGGTGGTAAGGAGTGGTGAACTTGTAGGTTACACCACACTCCTTCCACAGGGATGTCATATACTTCGATATGAAATTGGTCCCCCTATCAGAAACCACCTCTCTGGGGAATCCCACACGGGAAAAGATCCCCATTAACGCCCGGCCCACCACTGGCGCCGTCGTTGTCCTGAGAGGGATTGCCTCCGGGTACCGGGTGGCCTGGTCCACCAAGACCAGGATGTACCTGTTGCCCATGGCTGTCTTGGGATCCAGTGGCCCCACAATATCCATCCCTACCCTTTCAAAGGGTGTTCCAATAACAGGAAAAGGTTGGAGAGGAGCTTTGACCTTCCTCCCACTCTTACCACTTGCCTGGCAAGTTTGGCAAGACCTACCGTGTGCATCTGACTGCCTTCGCATTTGGGGCCAAAAGAAGTGGGTGACAAGCATGTCAAAGGTCTTGTCCTGCCCCAAATGTCCTGCCAAAGGCACGTCATGAGCCAGACCCAGTAGGAAGGTCCTGAAGCGCTGGGGTACCACCAGCACACGGGCTGACCCAGGCTCAGCAACCTTAGGCTCACTGTATAGGAGACCACTCTCCCAGTAGATCAGATGTGACCCGGACTGATTACCAGCTGCCTGGTCTGCAGCCTGCCGCCGCAGACCCTCCAGAGTAGGGCACTCGTTCTGCTCCCTGCAGAACTCCTCCCTGGTGGGACCCCCTTCTTGCTGCCAATGGGTCAGCTCAGAGATGTCTCCCAGTTCGGCTACCTGCTCCCCTGTAGGCACCGGGCGTCCCCCTCGAGGTCCGCCTCCTCCCGGTCCGTGGGAACTTCGGGGGCCGGTTTCCCGCGCCCCTGCCCTTTCTCTTGGCAGGGACTTGGGCCACTGTTTCAGGCTCCAAGTCCTCTTGATCACCCTTTCTGACTGCCATTGACCGAGTAGACACGCATGCCCACTCTGGCAACCCAAGCATCTCCAAGTGAGACCTGAGCTCAACCTCCTTCCATAAGGACTGCTCGAGGTCGTTTCCTAGCAGACAATCTACAGGCATGGTAGGGCTCACAACCACCCTCAAGGGACCTGAGACCCCCCCATTCAAAGGGAACCTGCGCCACCATACATTGGCGCTCTGAGTTGTCTACAGCAACTACTTGGTGGAATGCTCCTGGGACTACTTGCTTCTCAGACACCAGGTGACACCGGACTGAGGTCACACTGGCTCCAGTGTCTCTGAGAGCCTCTACCCTGTTTCCATTAATGGTCACCCAGGTGCTATATTTCTTTGTGTTAGGGGGCACCTGGTTTCCTGGGACCATCTCACTGTCCCCTAGTGAGACAAGGGTCATTTCTGCGGGATCCCCACCCTCCTGTGGGCACCCCTCCTCCCCCAGCGCTACACTAGCCAACACTTTGGACTGTCCACCGGTGGGTGGCTGTGTCCCCTTCGGGCACTTGGGGTCCCCCTTAAAGTGACCTACCTGGTCACATGCATAACACTTGCGGGGCCGGTCTCAACAGGCTTCCCTGTGGAGACCCCTTTCTTCTTATCACCGGGGGCTGGGAACCTTTACCCTGGGTACTAGTTTGGGGCCCTTTAGAGAACTCCTGTGCTTTACCCTTGTCCCCCCACCTTTCTGCTGGGGACCCTGCCCACCTTTGGCTGAGTCTCCCCAAACGCTTTCTTGTGGACCCTGGTACTCACCCAGCGGTCCGCTTCCATAGCAAGCTTCCTGGGGTCAGTTAGCTTACTATCCACTAGGTGCTGGCGCAGATCTGCAAAACATAGACTAGACAAGTGCTCCCATGCAATCAAGTTGTAGAGCCCCTGAAAATCTGTTACACTACTGCCCTTCACCCAACCATCCAGAGACCTGCAGAACACATCCACACATTCCAACCAAGTGTTGGCATCAGACTTCTTACTGGACCTGAACTGATCCCTGTACTTTTCAGGAGTAAGACCATACTTCGTGAGAAGGGCATCCTTCATGTCAGCATAGGTGAGGTGATACCCCTTACCCAAAGCTATCAGAGCATCCCTTGCTTCTTCAGGGAAAAGTGGCCACAATCCTGCTCCCCAATTCTCCTCAGGGACCCCATTCATGTGTATGGCTGCCTCATAACCCTGAAACCACCTTTGTATGTCATCCCCCTTCTTGAACTCCTTGCCTACGTTCTTGGGAATGTGCACAATCCTGTCTGCCTTTCTGGACGAATTGCTGCCACCATCTGAGCCTGACTTACTCCTAAGTTCTAGCTCCTTCAGTTCTCTCTCATGCTCTAAGAGCATCTTCCTCTCCTCTATGGCCAATCTCTTCTCCTCCCGCTCACTCTCCAGTCTGAGCTTCTGCAGCTCAAACTGCCTTGCCTCCCGCCTGTCCTCCAGCTCCTCTGGGGACAGACTGCTGCTGCCTGACCTGGCGGGTTCCCCCTACCCAAAAGCACATCCACCCTGGAAATAGGCTCCTCCACCTCCTCACTGAGATTACCAGGCTGCCCATTGGCATGTCTGGCTGCTACCCAGGCCCTCAGCGCCTTCTGTAGCTCCTCCTTCCTTGTGAGGCCTTTAATTTGGACTTTTAGTTTTTTACAAATCGCTCGTAGCTCCTTTACGGCGTAGGATTCCAACCTATCCTCCTCAAAGATAACTTCCAGAGATGCAACGGATGATGCAATTGATTCAGGCATGACAAAAGTAGTGAGTTGAAACTGGCAAGATCAAAAATAGGCCAAAAGAAAAAGAATCAGTATGTGGTACGTAATGGTCTGCGATATGGTAGTAGTGCACACCAATCACTGTAAGTCAAGTGCAAACACAAGTCCTATCCTCACCGCTGACAACTAATGTTAGAAATGGGATCTCTAGTTGGCAAGGGCTTGCACCTTTGTCCAAGTAGGGACCCTTCTTCCTAGTCAGGGTAAGGGTGTTACACTCGTGAAGTAACCCCTGCTCACCCTCGTGGTAGCTTGGCACGAGCAGTCAGGCTTAATTCAGAGGCAGTGTGTAAAGCATTTGCACATAACCAACAGTAATACAGTGTAAGCACTACAAACGGACACCACACCAGTTTAGAAAAATAACCAATATTTTATATACTTAAGACAAGACCAATTACGACAAAAATCCACAATACTATACTTTACGAATGAATACTTGATACGGTAACTTCTTCTTTGCAGGAATAGCACAAAAGCAAAGTTCGTACGAGTCGGTAGCTCCGTCCGAGCCTACCGCGATGCTGAAAACCCCAGAGTCTAACAGTTCCAGCCGACCGCGTCGATACGGGCCAGCAGAGTCATGAACAGACTCGGTTACAGTACCTTTCTCGTTGTGGCTGGTACGGAGTGTACGAGCCGGTCGGCGTTCGTCGCGGTTGCGGTGCAAGACGGAGCGATGCAAGGTGCGGTGTCCCTCGATGCGGTGCAGGCAGCGGCTCGATGAGCGTCGTGCAGACGGAGTCGGTGAGTCCAAGGCGTGCGATGCAGGGCGAGACGATGCTCGATGCGGTGCTGACAGGTTGCGATGCAGGCGACCAAGCCGGAGTGCGGGAGCTGGCGTCGGACAGCGGTGCGAGTCGGAGCGGTGCTTCGCAGACGTGTGAGCGGTGCCCCAACCGCGGTGCGGTCACGACTCTTGAGCCAGTTGCAGCGACCGCGTCGGTCGGGTCCGGCTGGTTCAGTGAAGCAATGCGATGCGAACTGCGGTGCCCACAGGTCACGGTGCAAGCAGCGGCTCGGTGTTGGCGGCGTCGGACGTCGCCCACGGTGAGACCAGGGTTGCGATGCGAAGCGGGGCGATGCGGTCTGCGGGGCAAACAGGTCACCGGCCAAGGATGGATTCGGTTGACGGAGTCGGTTGCGGTTCCCTTCCTCTGTGGCAACTGAAACAGCGTTCCAGAAGCGGTACCCAGAGGCTTGTGAAGCCTTTGTAGTCCCTGAGACTTCTTAACAGGAGGCCAGCTCGGTTTCAGGCCCTTGGAGATACTCAGCACAAGTTTGTAGAAAGTTCAGTCCAGTCCTTTCACTGCCCAAGGCAGAAGCAGCAGCTGCAGGCCAACCCAACAAAGCAACAACACAGCAAAGGGGCAGTACTCCTCCTGGCAGCTCTTCCAGCTCTTCGTCTTGGCAGGTGGCTTGATTCCAGCGAGATCTAAATTCATGGGGTCAGGGCCCCAATATTTATATCCCAAATTCCTTTGTTCTCTGAAGGCAGAGAGGCCTTTGCCTAGTCCAAACCAGTTCTGGAGCACTTTGTTGACAAGTCTCCGTCCCTTCTTTCAGTGAGTAGGCCAGGGACATCAGACGCACCACAGGAGGTGGAGCCAGCATTGGGGAGGGAAGGCACTGTCCTATTCAGGGCCCAGGTGGGACCCCTCCCACCCATCTACATGTAGAACTTGCTATTCAGCCCTGTGCTGACTCACCCTGTCTCCTGGCATCCCCCAGCCCCTGTCACTCACACTCCAGACAAGGAATACACAACCTCGCAGAGGCAGGCTTGGATGGTTAGACAAGAAAATACCCACTTTCTAAAAGTGGTATTTTCGAACACAGAATGTTAAAACCAACTTCACTAAAAGATGCATTTTATCATTCTGAGTCCAGGCATACTAAACTCGAATTTCTACCATGTTCCCGGGGTCAGTTAGGATTATAAGCTGTAATAATCAAAACTGCCCGTTCTGGCCTAGGGGGAACAGGTAGCCTTGCAATAGTGAAAAACGAACTAGGCTGTAATTCACTATTAGGACATGCCGCACACCCGGGCATGTCCTACCTTTCACATACACCGCACCCTGCCCACAGGGGTACCTTGGGCCTACCTTAGGGGTGACTAACATGTAGCAAAGGGAAGGTTTAGGGACTTGCAAGTGTGTGCACTTGCCAAGTCGACATGGCAGCCCCAGGCTGCGCACAGGCTCTGCGATGGCAGGCCCGAGTTACACTTTACGGGCTGTTTGCGTGGGTGGCACAATCCAGTGCTGCAGCCCACCAACAGCATTTGGTCTATAGGCCCTGGCACTCGCAGTGCACTTTACAAGGGACTGACACATAAACCAAATAGGCCAATCATGGAAACACCAATCCATAACGCATTTTATACAGGAGCACTTGCACTTTCCCACTGGACCGCAGTGAGGAAAGTGCGCAGAATCATTACACCAGCAAAACAGAGTCAAAACTGGGAGGTCAGAAAGCAAAACGTCAGGGGAAACACGCCAAAAGATGCCAAGTCTAACACCCCCCCAGCAGACTCAGGAATGGACACACCTTACGGGCTAGAGCTAGATTTATGATAGGCCAGGGATGCAACACAAGCCCCTGTAGTCCTGTGCCGCAGAGGGGACATTTTCCGGGGGCCCCCAAGTCAGCCTAAGGTCATTGAATGTCTCTGAGATATGGTAGTCGCAGGGCCCCTCGCAACTTCTACCGTTTTGCGTAACGCCACCAGTCGGTGTATCGAAAGGGCAGGGCAGCAGGGTTGAGGAAGAGACGTGCATGTCAGGTGAATTGTTAAATATAGCCTGGGCAATGTTGGTGGCCACAGATACTTATTTTGTCATGAGCATGTTCACGCAAAAGGACACAAATTCCCTTATTGGCAAGATTATGGATTGAAAAAGAAAGAGATGGCACTTTCTTCTTTAAATGTTTAGAGCTCTTTGTTTCTTTTTCGCATTTTTCTGCCTTTCCAGGCCTCACTGCATCAGCTTCCCGGCTGATATAGTGAGCGCCATGAAGGTCTAAAGGGATAATTTAGTCAGCCCTGCCGCATAATTTGGTTCTCTCCTTTTGGAAGGAGAGGGTGACAGAAACCTTTGCTAATGCCACGCTCGAAACAGAATTAGCGGATACATTTGCATATTGTGAGCAGGTGGAAAGAGCCATCGCCCTCCAGGAAATCAGTGATTTCAGTATAGAGCTAGGCCTTCATATTATCCCTTTATAAAGCTCAGGCCAAAAACTGAGCTGCCCCTTGAATAATAATTGTCATTTTATCAACCCAGGAAGGATAAAAGGCTCAGTTGATCATGATGGGTTCAATATTCTCCCCTTCAGGTTGCATGCAGATGTCTGAGGCAGGCGCTAATCTGCCAATCTTTCTTAGGTGCTGAAGGGAGAAATGATTCCTATTGGTTTTCCAGTTTGATAGGTCACGATGACCCACTACAAAATAGCAAAACCCGTGAGTCACCAGTGGTATATGAAACACAAGTCATTAAAAGAGAAGAGCTTGTTTCTGAATAAGTAGCTAAGTAGCTACCCCAGAGGTATTGAGCTCTGACTTGCATAAAGTGTGTGTACACTACAAAGGAGAAATAGTACCATATTTATCCAAATGGAGAACATTTTATCATCTGCCTGTGCACATTGGCATTGCAGGAGAGGCATTGCTGCCTCTCCTTTAACATTAAGGGGCCGATTCCGATGTCGTTAGGAAACAGCTCCGAACAAATCGGTCTCGTACTCGTTTCCGAACGAATAGTGTCCTGCGAGTCCGGACGACCGATTACGATGCTTACCAACATCGTTCGGTCGGACGCGCATTGACTTCAATGGGAGTCAGTGTTCCGAACGAGAACACAGGCTCCCATTGAAACAAGCATTTTCAATGCAATAGGTCTCGCATTTACGCGAGTTTAAGCTATTGGCATTGTAAATGATAATGCCTTTTATTTATGTTTTAAAAATGAAAACAAAAATAAAAGGCATTGTAATTTATAATGTCAATAGCTCAAACTCGCGTAAATGCAAGACCTATTGCATTGCAAATGCTTGTTTTTCTTATTCTTTGGCCATGCTGTACAGCATTGCTAAGTCACTGGCAAGGCCAAAAGGTCCCCAGGGTGAGAGCCATTGACTTTGCCAATTCTGATTAACAGCCTCTGCGAGCAGGAGAGGGTGTGGCTGGCCTTCGTTAGGGTGTCTGTCATAGTCCGCGTATTTTCAGCTATGATGTGAACTCTGATAAAATAACATCAGCCTTCCCACACAGTAGAAAGTAAGTGCCACGGGACGCAAAAGAGGCAGATACAGGTGCAACGTAGATGTAAAATGAAATTGCTAGGAGGCAAACAAGTCGTACGAGAAAGGGTCTATCGAACAAAAACCAAGATACAAGCATTGCAGACTATAAAATAATTCAACTACAGGCGCCAGAGGATACATACAATGCAAGTCACAGGAGCAGGGGATACAGAAAGAACTTCCCACCGCCACAAAAGTCACAAAATGAACCAGCTACACGCAGCTGATGAAAGGAAAGAAATCAGCTATTGGTGCCAGGAAATAAATATGCAACCAGCATCAGGTACTAAATAAGGAAATACAGAAAGGACTGTTTGAAGACACAAGATGCAAAATGACCCGGCTACAAGAATGTAAAAGGAACCAGACCCCTTGAAAACAAGCGCGCACGCCTCGCGCTAAAAGTAAAAAAAAAAAAAGTTTGAGGAGGAGGCAACAGGGGGAGGGGAGAGAGGAGGGGGTCTGCACCTGTTTCCCTTGCAGGAGCGAGCAGGAACCATCTGTTAATTACAAACAGATGGTTTCAAAGCTCGCTCCCGCAAGGGAATCGCCAAACGTGCATGCGTTGCCATTCAAAGCAATGCAATACGTGCACGTTTTTGCCTGAAAAACTGAATCGATTTCTAAAGGTCTCCTCCTAAGCAACGCATGCGCGCTGCGTAGGCAAGACCTAAAAAGGGGTGGTCGGGGAAAACGTTGCACCCTGTGGTGGGCACCCTATGGTGCCTGCCACATTGTGCATGGTTGGGAAGAGGGGTCCCTTGGGTTCCCCCACAGGCCCCATTCATACGCCTCCGGTTGTAGGGGGCCCCGCAATGGGCCCCCAAAGACAGATTGCAACAGCCATTTCGTGTCGGGCAGACCGAATCGGAACGGCTTTCCAAATCGGTCATCGGAATCGCTCGCTCGGAAACCGTATCCATAGAGCTGTACGAATGGGCTCTGAAAGACTCGGGCTGTCCGAATGCCTTTCGGAACCGATTTGGACTGCTCGAACGGTTTCCGGGCATCGTAATCGATCATTGGGAAATGTGTACGATTCGTTTGGAAACAAGGGTTCCCAATCGGATTCTGCAAAACCGAATCCCATCCGGAACCTTTCCTAACGACATCAGAATCGGCCCCTTAGTGTGGGCAAGGGCAGAAAACCACCAGATTGACCCAGAGTGGATCAGTATGTTGCAAAATCATTGAGACAAAGAGGCACAGTGACACTCTGCTGCAAAGATTCTACGAAGCTGACATAGAGGGGACTGCTCTAGACTGGATAGCATCCTACCTTCGCGACCGATCTAATGTCATCCATACCCCCCTTTCTCATCCAAACTGTACTTCGCAAAAGCAGGGGCCCCTCATGGCTCTATCATCTCGCCCATGCTTTTTAACATCTACATGAAGTCATTACCGGCACTGATCAATCAATTTCACCTCACATGCTATAACTATGCAGATGACGCGCAAATACTCCTTCAACTGGAATGCCCCAAAGACATTGGAAACGCGCCAATTTTCAGTTGTCTCAGAGCCGTGGATCAATGGATGACGTGGAGCCATCTCAAATTGAATGCTTCCAATACAGAAATACTCGTGTGTGGCGATTGGAAACATTATGACCCGCTCGCCGCATGGCCTGGTGTTCTGGGAACATCACCTAAAGTATCGAAGGAAGAAAGAAACCTTGGAATGACCATGGACGCCAAGCTATCAATGAATGCCCAAGTGAACAAACTAGCAAGATCAAGCTTTGTTACTATTAAAACTCTGCGACAAGTCTTCCCCCATTTGGGATTTCCACACAAGGTCCAGGCTACCATCTCCCTTGTTCTGTCCAAACTCGATTACGCCAATACCCTCTTCCACAGATCACCTTTAACGACCATGAAAAGACTACAACGGATTCAGAACTCAGCTGCCAGACTACTCTTACATATAAAACCGCAAGACCACATCTCCCCTGCCTTGAAAGCCCTGCATTGGTTACCGGTTGCCAGAAGATCCACGTTCAAGCTGCTTTGTATCATCTACAAAGCGATACATGGAACTGGACCGCTCTTCATCAGGAATAAAATCACCAAACACATTCAACAAAGGAACCTCCGGTCTAGAGAGGCACCTCGCCTCAAACTCCCAAAGTACAAGAAAAAAACCATAGGTGGCACATTCTTCTCTGTTCAAGCAGCCAAACTATGGAACTCTTTACCCCTCAACGTAAGAACTACGGCTAACCACCTCATCTTCAGAAAACTACTCAAGAATTGGCTCTTCCCCACATAACCACCATACGCAAACAGAAAAATACAGCATATCCCTTTGTATATAAGCATTTATTTGTAATATAGATATGTGCCTATATATGTGTATTGCTTTGTATAAACGTGTAGAATAATTATGTTTTAAAAAATATAGATACTCATTAGTTCTGTTTAACAAATGTACATATTACTGATAGTTACATTATTCTATGTTTTTAACATGTATGTAAGTGACTGCATAAATAAGTAAATCTTTTATCATAACCATTTATCTACAATTGCTTCACTATTGAATTACAAAAAAATATATAAATAAATAAAAAATAATTTAAAGTACAACAACACTTGAAAGCCGGAGTTTATTTAATGCATCTTTAATCTACATATGCTACCTTCCTTTATGCATCTATATACCTTCCATGTACTTATGGATCTATATATTTATTACTTTTCTTCTAAATCAGCCTATCCAATGCACTACCCTATTTCTCACACTATACCGCTCTCAATATATCTTCTACCTCAACTGTGACTCATCTCAAACTTCTTTCTACTGCTCTTTCCAATGCACTACCATATTTCTCACCCTATACCTCTATCAATATATCCTCTACGTCCACTCTCTCATTCATCCCAAACCCCATACCACTACTATGATCCCCAAAATAACCTTTCCAGACTCTTCCCTACTCCACCTCTCCTTGCATCATCTCATACCAGTACTAATTTACCACAAATCTATTATGGATTCCGGAGTAGCATGCTACTCGCCGAAAAAGTGCTTTGACGCCTCATCAGGGGTAGTAAGCGCTATATAAATGCAATTACAATACAATTACAATAAGTAATTACAAGGTTGAAAATACAAGGTAGATCATTACATGTACAAAACCGTAAGAAGCTTGAGGTAGTATATAGAGTCTACAAAAGGTATATATATGTCTGTAAAAAGGTTGAGGTATTATACAGCCTTAAACAGATTGAGGTAGTATGGGGGTCTGTGCCAAGAGTTGATTACAGTGTTTTAGCTGAAATTCAGTTGGAAGAGAAAGGCTTTCAGGTCCGTTTTGAACATTGTCAGCGAGATAGTTGTGCATACATTTGGAGGTAGCGAATTCCAGATCCTGGTTGCGCTTTCTGAGAAAGATTATACCATCAGTTGTTTACTTTTAAAGGATGGGGGTTCAAAGAGCATTGCTTTGGCGTTTCGTGATGGTCTGCAGTCACCTAATAGCTTGAGTTTGGCCGTTAGGAAATGGGGAGTGGATGTGTGCAGGGCTTTATGGGTGATGCAGGCAGTCTTGTGAATAGCCCTTGATTCAATGGGCAACAATCGAAGAGTGGTCAGCTTGGGAGTAACGTGTTCATTATCTTTGGCCCCATAGACATACCATGCTGCAGAGTGTAGAATAGTTTTCAGGGAGGTGAGATGGTTTGGGAAGACCAGTCAGGAGAGAGTTGCAATAGTCTATTCTGGTGAGCACCAGTGTACATGAGCAAGAAACTGAAGATCTTGTTCTGGGATGTAACTGCGGATTCCCCACAGAAGACGTAGTTGATAGCGAGCGTTTTTGGCCATGGTGCTGATTTAAGAATGCAGGTTGATTCTTTTGTCCAGGATGACTACCAGAGACTGAGCACTGTAAACAATGGTGGGTTTACTGTTGAGGATGTTCTGTGTGTCCATCCAGGATGGCATCGGAGGCATTGATTTTGACAGAGAGATAAGGGAAAATTCAGTTTTAAAACAGTATAGCTGTAGGTTATGAGAGGTCATGCAGTCGTGAACAGAGGTTAGGGTGGTGGCGAGTAGCGGGATATCGTTTTGTGAGGAGACCTTTAGATATTGTTGTGTGTCATCTGCGTATTGGTGATAGGAGATCCTGACTTCTTAAGAAGGTCTCCTAGTGGCTCGATGTATAGGTTGAATAGAGTTGGGGCAAGGATGGACCCCTGAAGGACCTGTTGGCTCACCATAATCGGTGAGGAGAGATGGTCATTAATTTACGCAGCGACCTGCCCATGAGGAATGAGATGAACCATTTCAGGACCATGCCATCACTGCCCATTCGATTTTTGGGTGTGTCTAGGAGCGTGTGGTTATTGACCATGTCGAAGGCTGATGATAGGTCGAGAAGAATCAGGAGGCAAGGGTTGTCTGTGTCTAGAATTTGAAGAGCATTGTTGACCGTTTGTAGAGGAGCAGTTTCTGTACTGATTCCCTGTTTAAAATCAGATTCAGATTTGTCTAGGAGGTCATTGATTTCATGTGTTGGGTGAGTTGCTCTGCTACACATCTTTCAATGATTTTTTAGAGAAAAAGCAGTTTGGAGATTGGGCAATAGTTGCTGAGGTCGTTGATGTCTTCTGTGAAGCCCCAGTGAAGGTTGAAGTCTCCCAGAAAGATCACTTTGTCGCTGCAGGTGATTTGGTCAGTTATGAGGTCAGTGCATTCCTTGACAAACACCATAACGTGGTAGATGGTAGATTGCATTTATTCTGAAGAAAGAGTTGTGTTGAGCGTAGAAATCTAGAGTAAGGCATTGAAACCTGGAGAAGGGGCCACTTGTTATCTACTTACATTGTAGTGAATCTCTGTAGATGACTGCGATCCCGACCCCGACACTGCCTACTCGGTCCTTTCTAATGATGGACTAGTTTGGAATAAGTAGAAGATCAAAGGTGTTGTTGGATGTGTCATTGAACCAGATATCAGTCAGGATTAAGAGGTCAAAATTGTATTGAAAGATGGTGTTGAAGATTTCCAGGTTGTGCTTCATAGGAGATCTACAGTGGTGAAGCATGGCGCTTAGAGATGAGGTAATAGATTTGGTGTGAGGGGTGTCAGGGGTTTTGGTTATTCTAGAGACATTGTTCCCGATAGCAGGCGTCAGCTTTGGACGAGACTTGTGTTTGAATTGAGTGAGGGAGATAGCTGGGATTCGGTAGCGGCTGGTGTGCTTGATGAGCGGCGGGGCGGGAGGTGGGGTTGGGGGTGGGGGTCAGGGAGGTATAAGGGTCACAGGTGAAAAACAAAAAAAAACTTACCTGCAGCCATCCCCGTCGCGCTCTTCTGCTCTTCAGCCGTCCCCGTCGCGCCCTTCTGCTCCTCTTAACTGCAGGAAGGCACAAGCTCCCAGAATACACTGCAGCCAATCCTGAAGCTGCTTTCACGCATCAGAGCAGCTTCAGGAATGGCCTGAGTGCCCTCGATTTGCACTCCAGGACATACTGTAAGTCAGTACCTGCACTCTACAACCCAGCTGCGTTGCTGGGTTGAAGAGAGCTTTCACTGCGCATGACGGTTTGTCCGGCCTGAGACGGCCGGCCAGCCAAACTGTCATGTGCAGTGAAGGAGAGTGCACTACCACTCCCCTCAGTGTCTGTCACTCCCATGTCCTGCCCCCAAGATTCAGCAGGAAAGGAAAAATAAAACGAGTGTTAATTATAGTTTTATTTTCCAGATGTTTTTTTTGGGGGGGGGGACGCTCCTCCGCCATAGCTGAGGAGCCGCTGCTGCTAGGATTCTCTGCTGGTTGATGTTATCTAGGGTTAGGGTTAGTGGTAGGAGGAAAGGGAGTACAGGAGATTGGGGGTAGCTGGGTGCTGTAGCTTGTGAGAAGGTTGGCAAAGTCAGCTTGTGAGAGAGTGGGTCAGAATCTTGTGGGGCGAGGTAACTGACTACTCCTAGGTATTGAGCGAGGATAGTGTGTCTTCCGCTGGGGGGTAGATAGTCTAGGAGAGATGATAGTCTGGTGTTTAACTGGATTACAGTCTCATCGAGCTGAGAACGTTTGGAGCTGAGGAGATCTAGTTTGTGCCATAGGCAGTGGGTTTCGGGAGACAGGGGATGAGGTAGAGGGTTTAGACGGGAGAGGGTGTGGTGTGTTGTGTTGGCTTGTGGGAGGAGAATAGGTGTGTGGATGATCAAGGCTGAGAGGAGTATGCGTTTGAAAGAGGGGGAGCACTGCATTGTGAGGTATGTCTTGTGGGCTCAGCAGGACTGTGAAAGGTTAGTGGTGGTCATTAAGTGAGGTGAGACTGGTTGCCAATTACTGTGTGCTGATGTCATGTGAGGAAAAGGAGTGCAGTGAGCGATTGAGGGAGATGTGTAGCCAAAGTAAGTGAAGAGAGTGTGTGCATAGTCGGAAAGAGGTAGATTTAGTTCAGGTTGGTTGTTTCAGTTACAGGGCGACAGTGAGGAAATGCTCAGGTGTGGTTGTAAGTGTGTGGGGTCTGTAAGGGAGATGAGTTGTTGTGAAGTCGTAGGGCATGTGGGGGAGAGGTAAGGTGTTCAGGAGATCATGAGTCATTAGATGAGGTGACGTGACAGAGGAATTGTAGCTAGTGTGGATGAGGGGTTTGAAGATGTTGATGTGGGAGGGAGGACTAGCCCACAGTGGGTCAGTGATCAGTGTGGAAGGTAAGTGGGGTGTAGCTGGAGGGTTATCATTGTGGAGAAAGGGTGTTCTGTGTGTATGAATGCAAGGCAAGTAGGACTGTGGACTGGCATGACAGGGTGAGGTGTAGTAGGATGGGCTAGTTTGTGTGTGATCTGGCAGGATGCTGTTATGCCAGTGGAGTCTGGTTGAGAGGGGAAGTAAATGATTGGAGAAAGAGTAGGGAGTAGGGGATGGGGGGCATTTTGAGGGGTATAGTGAAAGTTGTGAGGTATGATTGGGCGGGTAAGGGTACCCTGTAAGTGGTAGGTGTCTTGACCACTGGTTGTAAATTGGTGGGGAGTTGAGGCGGGGTTAAGTTGGTTGTATGGGGTAAGATGATGTGAAATGGTTAAATAGTGAGATGTGTGAATCTTTGGACTGAATCAGGATCTTACCATTCTTGTGGATGGAGATAGTGGTGGTTCCATTGAATAGTGGTGAGGATGAGAATTGGATCTTGCAGGCAAAAGGAATAGAAGTAGACGATGTAACGAGTTTGTCGCGGAAGCTATTAGACTAGAATGTAGTGTTATGTATGAAGAAGATGAGGTCTGTTATAAGCTTCCCATATCAGCCGCTGCAATACTGATCAGCCAATAGTGTGTCTGGAAAGTCTGCCAGGGTGTCGTTTTTCAATCTTTTTGCGGAGGATTTGGAGAGATTAGGAAGGTATATGATTTTAAAAGAGTTGATTCCAGTTTTCTCTATCTTGGTAGACATTGTGAGGTCAGGGAGATTTGCTACATTTTACACTGGGCGGAACCAGATTCCAATGTTGGGAGTCAGAATGGTTTTCATCACACACATATTATACAGCAAAAATGAATCATACATGTGTAAATCAGTGTATAAGAAATGTTACCTAAGACAATGAGGACTACACCGTGTAGGAGTCATGTTATGAAGTGGGCAGCATATTTTAGGAGTGCTTGGACTGAAGAAGCACAAAGCCAAGATTTAAAACGTAACTCAGTGCTTGGTTTGGCTTTACTAATAAGAATTTATTTCTACCCAAACAAACCCTCTTTATAAGCTTCAAGATAATAAAAGACTGGGAAGAAAAAACGTAAGTTTCTAAACTATATGTTGGAGTTTGCATTCAGCTCTTTAATGCTTGTTCATATTAGGATTGTGACATATGCACTGCAAGTGACAAAAGAATCTCTGTAACAAAAAGCAGTAACCCACTGAGCTAGCTACATAAAAAACAATTCTGTGATCTGCATGGTACACTTGCTTTGCACCAGGCAGATTAACCCTCTGCGCTACTTTATGGTGAGTGAAAACTGCAACTAGACAAAACTTCCATCTCTCTCTAGCAAGTACATTGTATATTAATCACCAGCGTTATCTTGATGTTTTTATTATTGCTTGAAAATTGCTGGCCATGTCAGGAACTCTGCAGCAGGTGCTTGTAACCATCAGGCATTTCTAAATGCAGACCTCCCCTCCCCACCCTCCCACGCCCCACCGCCGCAAGCTCGGCGCCCAGTGCTGTGGCCCCGGTCTCACCGCCATAAAGTCAGCTCTGATAATGGGACAGAGCACAAACATTCAGATTGGGATACAGGAACATTCAAACCTGGACAGCGAAGCATGGACATGAACATTGAGACAGGGAGAGACACAGACAACAACATTAACAAAGATAGACATTTACATAAATTATAGAATTGTGAGTCACAGATACAGGCACTGGGGCAAGGAGGCGCATAGAGGCGTAGATACTAACTAAGACAGAAACCTGCCTAGAGAGACACGAGGCCAGGGAGGTGCATACACTAACATAGAGACACAAATACTAAGACAGAGAGACAGAAACCTGCCTAGAAAGACACTGGTACATGAATGTGCATACACTGGGACATACAGACCCAGACACTAAGGCAGAGAAGACATAAACCTGCAGACACAGGCACTGGTACATAGAGGTGCATACACTGGGACATACAGACCCAGACACTAAGGCAGAGAGACATAAACCTGCAGACACAGACACTGGGCCAGGGACATGTGGTTACTGAAACAAGAAGATACAGACACTGAGATAGGGAGACAGTCTGTGGGACAGTGAGACTTGGGCCCTTAGACTGGGAGACAAACATTAGGACAGGGCGACCTGGATACTGGGACACAGAGATATAGACACTGATAAAGGAGCTGGGTCACTGGGACAGGCAGATAGCCTCTGGGGCAGAGACATGGACTCTAGCACACCCAGGCGGTGATATTGGGTCAGGGAGAAGCAAACACTGGGTCAGGGAAACTGGAAAACCAAGAGGATAGACGGACATTGCAGCAGGCAGAGATGGAGATAGTGAACAGGGATTCACGGTACTAGGACACAGAGGCAGGTGGATTTGGAGCCAGAGGCATGAACAGCAGGAAGAGAAATCCCAGAACCTGTGAAAAACATACAGACCCTGTCACACGTACATATGCACTCCGTAACCGGCGGGGGCACAGACAGTGGCACGGACACTGGGGCACAGAGACAAAGACGCTGAGGTGGTAGGTAGACACACTGGTGACAATACTGACCCTCCTCCCCCTCACACCCTAACCCAGTCAAGATCCCCACCCAAGTGATAAATACACTCCTCGGAGAAAGGCATAAGACCCAGTGCCACCACAGGGCGATCGCAGTATGCCGCAGCCACTTACACACACCCGGAATATGTATCCCACTGTGCACATACCTGGGTATTGGGGAAGGTCCCATGAACTGACCTTACCCTAGGGGCACACCACACGGAACCCCATAAATACAGAGTACAGAGACAAGTGTTGGAAAATGAACAGGTGTCAAGGAGGATACAAGACAATGGAGTCCTACGACAGGAAATTGCAGCTACGGCGAAGATTACCTACTGGGCGCATGTGCACACTGATGTTATGAAAGGCCACAGTGCCCCCTCAGGCCTTCACCATAGGAAAACACATAATGCTGAGCAAATGAGGCCTGGCCACAATTACATGGATAATTGTGGAGAAGAGCACAATACTAGACTGCCCCATGATAGGGCTTCACCAGAAAAATCCATAACTGAGCCCATTGCCACAAACCATACCTATGCGGGTGCTGTAAAGGGGCGGTTTATGCAATCAACCTCAGGTGCAGGCATTCTAGGAAACCCCACAGTGAGAAGAAGAGACTCTGCTTGCCAAGATAGCGCCAAGAGCACATGAGACTGGCAGCCATTGATTTTTATAAATGTTGTGTAAGGTCAAAAAAGTTAGACAAATGAGATTAGCCCACTCCTATTTGCGTCATCAGTGCGAAGGGAGCACGATGTGCTTCTGGAGAACACAACCAAAGTGTGCATCACTCCGTGTTAGAAGTGCCATGGTGCACGTCTCTCACTGGTGCACAATTTCAAGCTGGACAAACACAGCAGAACATTGTGTGCCTGTTAAACTGGGAGGCCCCACAGTATGGGGCCACACCCATCCATCTCTTAAAACAATCACCGAGGGCGTCCCTGGAATCAGTCCTGGAAACAAGTCTCTCACTCACTCGCTCCTCACTCTAATTTAAACCAGGATTGCCCCTCTCCCTTTTGGCTTACCCCTGCGTGCCTCCAGTACGTCATTGGCGAAGCTCTTAGCAACAGCGAAAGGAAATTGAATGCTGAGATTAATGGAAACGTTATAGCTTATAAAAGTAAAGCCAAACTGAACCGTCTTGACAAAGTGTGCAATATTGTTGTATGAGAAGACACAAGGGGGGAATTCAGAGAGAAAAAAGAGATGGGTCCCAAAAAGAGGCGGCGGGAAGTGAACGGACGCTCACAAGGAGGGGATATTTATTGTGACATTTCTTTAGATTTCAAATTATAAACATCACCAGCATTTAAGTTCTATAATGACAGATGGTAATGGTACCTATTTCAAAGGTGCTCATTTTAAACACCTTTGTAGGCTAAAAGTCTGAGTCAATTCTGCTGGGTTATTAGGTCAAATTAAATTTTTATTGGCATTTAGATCAGTGAAACACAAGAACAAATCCTGAAAACAAAAAACCCCGCATCTAACTAAAAACCAATTCCCCCCACCCCCGCCCCCAGGCCCGCCCACTCTTCCACAGTATGTAGAATGCATAGTCCATGAGAAATCAGCATTAATATCGCCATGACAATAAAAGCAGGTAAGGAGAAAGATAACACAAGTCCTAGAAGATACGTCAAGTTGTCTGCATCTGAGAGCTCTCCACAATGGATAGGCGGATGGAGGAGTAGTAGGCCTCTATCTTGGAGTCCTCCAGGATTTTCAGGACTCTGAGTTGCTTCGGGCATATGTCAACTCCTTATAGGCCGAGGAAAAAAAGTCCAACAACGGCCGCCATTGCTTCACAAATTCCTTAGCCGTGCTCGTAGTTTCAATGGTGTGTTTTCCATGCCTAGGACCCACCATAGTCTCTCGATCCAATAGAGTTCAGCTGGAGGTACTGGCTGACCCAGAGGGACAGGACAGATTGCTTGGCTGCAAGAAGCATATGAGAGATTAAATGCCCCTTCTGCCCCCATAGGGGATACTTCTCGTCGTCTAGCCGACCCAAAAGAGTAACCTCTGGGCATCTAGTGATGTCCGCCCCTGTGATCTGCTTGATGGTGGCAAGGACTGAGTCCCAAAAGGGGACAATGGCCCTGCAGTACCATAACAGGTGCAGCTATGTTCCGTCTTCCCCGCAACCTCGCCAACAGCATGGGTCCCTTTCTGTCTTCATTTTGGGTACGCAGCTAGGACTATAGTGCCACTGGTAGAGAATCTTAGCCAATGTTTCCCTTTCCTTCATGTGTTGCATTAAGTAATGTGTGCAAATGAGTATTTCATCCCATTGGGCCTCTTCCAAAGTTATGCCTGTAGCCTTTTCCCAGGCACGTTGAAGGGTAAATTTATGGATGTTTAGCATAGCATAGATCTTAGATGTGACGTGGGTGTCATCCGAGGAATGGAGTAGGTATCTCTCGAAGGGTATGAGCGCTCGGGTAGTACCCTCCTGGATCTCTGGGGAGAGGGCCCAGTGCCGCAGCTGGAGGTAATGAAATGTCTCTGCCTCGGAAATTCCATATTTGAGCTTAAGCTGGTTGAAGGGCTTAATGGAGGCCACCTCGAAGATATCTCGCAGTGTTTTGCTGCCCCCCCCCTGTAGCTAAGCCCTATAGGGTCCTCGTTCCAGGCCTGGAGAAAAGTTGTTGTTACTCCGAGGGGTGTAAAGGGCGAGAGAAAAGACGTAAGCTTTATTTGGTCACCACTTTGTCCCATATCTCCAGAGTAGCCCTAGTAATAAGAGATCTATAGAGAGTGCCTGTTCATTACAGCCCGGTGGAGAACATGCAAGTGCGCATGACTGGCCGGCCTAAGACAGTCGGCCAAACTGTCATGCGCACTTAAGGTGCAGCAACCACTCCTCCTACCTCGACGTCACGGGAGCCCAGCCTCGCTGGCTGGCTGGCCTGGCTGCAAGATACTAAAAATAAAATAATAATAACTTCTGTTACTTTTACAATGCTCCGAGAGCAGTGGGGCGACACACCTCCGACTTAGCGGAGGAGCCGCCACAGATATTAAGGATCACCGATGTTGTTAGGTTGGTCTTGTACCCGGAGACTTTCTGGTAGGATTCTAGCTCTGTCATTAGATGGAGTAGAGATGAGGGGTCAGTTAGAAAGACTAATATGTCCTCAGCAAACATAGTGATCTTCATGTCTTACGTGCCAAACCGAATGCCCTGATGAGGGGATTCGCTCTAATACGTTGGGCTAGGGGCTCCAGGGCGATGACAAATAGGAGAGGCGAGAGGGGTCATCCCTGCCAGGTTCCGCTGGAGCTAGAAATCCAGTTAGATGATACACCACTTAACCAGATGCGAGCTCTCAGGGAATAATAGCCTGATCGAAGCCAATCCACAAAGGAGTCCCCAAACCTCAGCTGCTGCAGAATATCTGACATAAACTCCCAGTCTACCCTGTCGAATGCTTTTCTGCATCCATGGAGACTTGGAGGGAATGAGCACGTCTCGTGGGCCCAAAATCAATGATGTGGAGCGCCATTTTGGTGTTGTCAGCTGCCTGACACCTAGGTGTAAAGCTCGATTGGTTCAGGTGAATAAGATCTCCCGTCAAGTTTGGCTATCTTAGTGAGATTTTGGCATCAATATTTAGCAAAGATATTGGGCGATATGAGCCACACTCCTTGGGATCCTTTCCTGGCTTAAGAATCAGAGAAATGGTAGATTCAGACATGAAAGGTGTCACCCGACCCTCTTGGACAATTGCTCGATAGACGTAGGGGAGGAGAGGGGAAGCAAAGCACTTATAAAAAGCGGCTGTGAATCTGTCAGGCCTTGACACTTTGGAGGGGGACAGTTTCGCTATAGCAGGCAGTATTTCTTCTTTCTCTATAGTTTGCTCGAGCCGCTATCAATCTGAAGCGCTAATCTTGGCCAGGTCTGCCGCTGCTAAATAAGAAACCCGTAATTGAGGGTCAGTGGCCTCCTTTGAATAAAGGGTTGAGTAGAAGCCCCAAAAGCATTCGTCCTTATCGGAGTCTGATGTGAAGACCTGTCCATCATGATCTTGGACTTCTTAAATGTTAGTGTGGGCTTGTTTAGCTCTGAGCAGAGTGGCTAATAGCTTGCCCGACTTGTTCCCTAGGGTATAGTACGTATTGTCAAGTTTGACAAGGGAATAAGTAGCAGTATCTAATTCTAAGAGTTTGAGTTGGCCTCGGGTCTTGAGAATTTTCCTCCATGTCTTCTGGGAGTGGGTGCATTTGTGCTCTTGTTCCAAAGCAATCAGACCATCCCTTAGCTCCTGGAAGAGGGCACTATGCAAGCGCGTCAGGCGACCGGCCTCTGCTATAACATTCCCCCCAAGAATGGCCTTTAGTGCGTCCCATCAGAGTGGCGGCTGATGTGTCGCCCATGTCATTGTATGTAGGTCTTTGAAAAGATAGTCCTGGAGTCGCCAGAGGCAGGTACTACGGGCCTGTGTGTTGAATATTTTGGAAAGTGTGCAAGTTACCGAGCCATGGTCTGATAAGGTCAGTGGTTCTTGTGTGGCCTCGAGGATGTCTGAGGAGGCATTTATCAAGTAGGATGTAGTCGAGGCAGGCATACATTTTGTGTGCACCAGAATAATATGAGAAGTCAGTACTTAATGGGTGGCGATGTCTCCATGCATCCAATAGACCCACTTCTTCCAGAAACACCCTCTCAGCCGCTGAGAGCTTCACCGTGTGGCCACAACTACGTTTGTAGAGCTCTGTTTCTTTATTGAGGGCTAAGTTTAGATCCCCCCCCAGGATGCGAGGGGCCGGGGACCATTCAGTCAGGGTGCGAATGGTTTTGAAAAGGAATGATTCCTGGCTGTGGTTGGGGCAGTAGAGAAAGGCTATTCTCCGCAGTGAATCTCTCACCATACCTTAGATGGCCACACACCTCCCAGCCCTGTCCCTCAAAATGTGGTCAACCCAAAGGGGGCAACTGTTCTCTAACACAATCCCCACTCCCGCCGCCTTTTTTCTGGCTGAGGAGAAGTATTGTACTAGGCATCTGAGGTATTTGAGACGAAATTGGTCCTACCGCAGTAGGTTGGTCTCCTGGATCAAACCCAGATCCGTAGAGAGAGAGAGAAGATAGCTAATTTAAGAGGGTGCTCCTTTTGAGTGGATTGTTGAGCCCCCTACATTGTATATGGTTTTTTTAAGCAGTGGCATGACAGAGTGTGGACTATAGGGTGAGCTGTGGAAGAGAGTGATGTCAAGCTACAGTCTTTCGTGGCAAAGAATGAGTGGTCAGGCCTTCCTTCCCTTTTTCAAAACAGCCCTAATGGGCTCACAAACACCGAGCATAATCAACAATGAACAAAGAAGAACCAAACCATTAATGACGCTTTGTCCCTTGCGCAGGGTACAGGGGGTGCCTAGCTGGGTTAATATCCTTGCACATGTTTTGTGTGCACCCTCATCGGAACTCTTAGGGATCACATGGCCTCTGTTGCAGGCATGTGTCTAAAGGCTCATCCCGGCTGCGGGCTCATCATAGTTCAGAAGGGTGCTGTAGGGATTAACAATTCTCTCCCTCGTCAGGGGCAGTTTCAAGAAGTTCCGAGTCTGGGGCTAGCCACACCGGGCCCTCAATCTACATAGAAGAAACATCTGTTGATCCATCGGCCTGGGTAGGGGATGAGGGCCTGCCAACTTTCTGTGCATGTTCCAATGCTGCCCTCCATCCCTCTAGAATATTCTCCTTCCTAGGAGTTCCACGCTGGCTTGGGTGGTGTATTGTTGCCCACTCCAGGCTGGCAGGTCAAGGGAGGTCTGGTTGGGGACCCCCTCCCAAATCCGGATAAGGTAAGTCGAGGATGTGACAAGCTTCCTACAGGGATTTAGTGGTCCATTTGCAGCCCTGCAACTCAAAGTGGAGATGAAAGAGGTGTCCCCACCGGTAGCACAGGCCGTGCTGTTGCAGGAATGAGGTCACGGGGTGGAAGGCCAGCGTTTAGCTAAAGTGATGGGGGAAACGTCTTGAAATATCTGGAGCTTACAACCATTGTAGCGGATAGTGTCACCTTGCCTAGCTGCTGCCAGTATGGCCTCTTTGTCCGAGTAATTATGGAACCAAACCAGAATGTCTGGTGGGGAGTTGGATCGCCTGCTGGACAACCCTGCTCTGTGTGCTCAGTCAATTCGAAGTTGCTCTGACCCCAGAATCATCTAGTAGGGACTCCGCGAGGCACTAGATGAAGCCCTGAATGTCCCTGCCCTCCTTGCCTGCGGTGATCCCCCTAATACAGAGGTTAGAGCACCTGGACGATTCTCAAGGTCCTCATCTTTCTCTTGCAGAACAAAGACCTGCTCACTCAGGTCCACGGTCTGCGCCCTATATTCTTCCAGGTCCAGGCAACACTCATCCTGGGTTTTCTCAGGGGATTCACCCCAGTGGCCCAGATCTCCCACCTTTTTGCACACCTCCGAAAGGCCGTGTTGAAGATCTGCTCGGACTCCACACTGATATCGTTTATGAGCTAGGTGAAGAATTGCATCATAGAGGTCTTGGTCAGCTGGTCATCGTCGATGATGGTGGCAGTGGGTGATGCCTACCCCACCCCTGACCGAAGCAGAGGCGCCTGAGTCGTTCTTTCTTCTCGCTTCCGGAGGCCACCTGGAGCGTGTTCTTGAAAGTGCTCTCTTTTTTTGCCTTACTGCCTGCCATGGCGAGGGGGCCCAAGCACTGAGGATGACCAACACAGCATAGGAAAGTGTCCCACTTAAAGTCCAAAGGACTTCCTGTTGACTCCCCGGCCTATGAGGGAGTGGAGCAGGCTGTAAGACTGTAGTCTTAGTGGGGTATCACAGTGATCTCGTCCAAAGAGCAGGTGTCACCAGGTCTACCTGTGAGCAACGGTGGCAGGGGTCTTTGCTGAGTTGCTGAGTTGTACCCAAAGGGCCCGAAATCTGGGAACTGGCAGGTCACCACCCCCTGCAGGGCACCGGTGCTGAGAGGGCCAAAGAATACTGCTCAGAGGAGGGGAAGGCACCAGCAATCCCCTGCATTTACTGTCGAATTGGTGGAGGAGGGTACCAAAAGGACGGTCCTAAGGATACCAAGCTTCTGGTGAGTCTTCTGGAGACTTCCTGGCGCTCACCTCTCTCCTATCTCCACAGTAGGCCACCTCTGGCGGGCAAGAGACTGGTAGGGATAGGGGCAAGCTAGGTCCTAGAGGGCCGCAGCACTCAGTAGGGGCCCCTTGTGCGACGACTTCTCTCCAGTTCAGGATCGTCTCGTCTCCCGGACCAATCACGCATGTAATGCCCCTCAGTGGTGTAGGGCAGCGTCGTGAGCAGGTGCAGGGCCACCAGTGCGAAACCCTCGCTCCGTGTACAAGGTGAGGTCCGTACGGGCGCTTAACGGGGCCAACATCTTGGGAGGCTGGGCGGTGCCATTTTAATTCACAGCTCAGGCCCCGAGAAGCTGGCAAGTGGTACCCCGAGAGGATCTGGGATGTTGCTTCACCGCACTCAGTTGTCCCCGGGGGCTCATTGCTTGGGGGGAAACAGGGCAGACCCCTCCCCGCACGAGGACCCTGCAGTGTCAACACAGAGCTGCTGGCCTGCAGACCTCAGCACAACCACCACCAAAGGTGCCCACAGTCAGCATGGTCCGTTCTGTCCCAAGTGGCGCTGGAATGCTTCTGAGGCCAGATGGGTCTCCTTGCCTCTTTGGGAGATCTACCTGGGCAGAGAGGCCCACTGGAAGTGTTGTATCAGTGGGGCCAGGACGGGAGCCTCCCGATTATGCTGCTGTCGCCATCTTGAGCATGGCCACACCCCCTGTTGGGTTTTTAATATGTGATCTGCTGGTTTCTAACAGATCTTTTAGATCTTTTGGATGTGGGATGTTTCTCCACCATCTATGAGTAAATCAATATTTATTTTGAGATAAATTGCTCTCACCCACAATAAATATTTACTTACTCATTGACTTTTCAAGATTATGCACCACTCCGATATGCATCACTTAGGACTCTTGACAGTGTTGTTGCATAGGAGGAAGTCCTCCCCACGATTCTTGTGATTACTGCCTCCTGTATGGTTACTCCCTTCAAGCATTGCTATGGGTAAGCACTGATGGCCCCTTTTGTTAGTTGACATGGGCTTCAAATGCGTAGCTTTTGCCCTGGGGATACCCCTGGATTATTTCCATTGAGGTCAAAATGTTGCCTATTTTCCCCAACCAAGGCCACCTGTGAGAGACTTTTTACTTGAGTTGCAGTAATCGCGCACTTACTCTTTATTGTTCATTCACTTTTTTCCATGTGCACTGTACCGTCTGCACTATATTCTGTATATACAGGGCATGTGAAGTGAATTTATAAGTTTCTGTTGAAAACTAGTGAATTTGGTCTATTTTTAGGGCTTGCCTAGACAGCGCATGTGCTGTTGCTTCGAGACCACTCGCTTTTTACCAGTGGGCTCAAAGGCCGCCCATTGCTTACCATTAGTCTGCTTCACTGTCACATTCATTTGCTTGCTTCCTATTGGTCAGCATCTGTAGGCTTCCTTTGTCTTCATAGGTTTGTACCTTCCCTGGTGCATGGACACATTGCTTGTGTCCTTCCACTGCTCATTTTTTTAAGCTCTATTTTCTTCCTTGTGTTTGAGCACTCTACAAAAGTGCCTTTTTTTCAGCTGGCTCCTTTGTGTACGTCTCCCCTCTCCATGTACCTCTCACCCTCCCTCATCCTGTTGCTTGCCCCCACCCATCTTCCCTCCCTTGTCCGTGTTGTTGCTTGCCACTAAATGCCCTCCCCATCCGTATTTTTGCTTACCCCTTACCCCCACCCGGCCTCCCTCAGCCGGGTTGTTGCGACCCATATCCACCCTTCTTTGTCGTCCATGTTGTTGCTTTCCCCCTGCCCCTCCCTCATCTATGTTGTTGCTTTGCTCTGCCCTCACTGGTCCATGTTGCTGCTTACCTGCTGCCCTCCCTCGTCCATGTTGTTTCTTTCTCCCAACCCATCCGCACTTATTAATTTTTGCTTCCCCCACCAGCATTACAAAGAAATTGCTAAGCCGCATCATGGCACCCCCCCCCCCCACACCCTGTATTTTCTGTGTTGCCTCCTACCCTGCTCTCTCTCCTGCCCGCCATCAATAAAAAAAGCACTAAGGTGTGACTGGCACTGGTCACGTCATAGAGCTTTCTGTTTTTTATGGAACCATTCTTTTTTATTGTGAGCTCCAAGAGATAAACACTGCAATGCGCCTACAACCCTGGGGCCGGCTGCATATCAACTTTACCTGAAGTACACAGCTTTGATGCCAACAACCCAGAGGGCAGGCAGCGTTCAGGAGTCACATAGGACCAAATTAACAAGCAAGAAAAGCAAACATAGAAAACCCCCAAATCCGATGGGGAAGAAAACAGAGAGAGAAAGAGAAAAAAGGAATAACGCCCTCCCTCCACCCCCCTATCCCTTCCCCCTCACCTACCCTCTGTACAGCAGTGAAGCGCTATCCCTTTAGTAAATCTATCCCCTACTCACAGCCTATGGAGGCCTGCTACCTAAGCAATCTGCTGGTTAGCGGATCAAAAGGCCCAATTAGCTGGGGATGAGTCTCAAAATCTTTAGATATTGTGGACAAGTAACCTCCCGCAATTCAACTGAGAGTATCTGGATGAAGGGGGTCCAAAGGTCGCTATATGTGTCCTCCTTGTGGTCCGCCACCTGTGACAGGCGCTCCATTGCTAAGGTGAGCCATAATTTATGTAGCCAATGTATATGGTCCGGGACATTTGCAGTTCCCCATCTAGCCAAAATTACCTGACGCGCAGCCAGTAGAGCAAGGGCAATTTGGTGCCCTCTCAAGGAGCGCAGGGGAAATGTTAGTGGATTCGACAGTCCTAAGAGTGTGTAGGCTTTGTCGATATCATCCAGAACCACCGCCCAAAAGCGTTCCAGCTTAGGGCAATGCCAAAGCAAATGGACGAGAGAACCTGTCTGACCGCAGCCCCGCCAGCATTTCTCAGACCTGCTCTTATCCCAACTGTGTATGCGCTCTGGGGTGAGATACCAATATGAGAGTACTTCGTACGTGGATTCTGCCCCTGCGGTGCTGTGCGCTGTGTGGGTGGCTCTATAGTGGATATTTTCCCATTCCTTGTCCGAGAGAGCCCGTCCCAGTTCTTCCTCCCACCTCTGCTGGCCTTTAGTACGTCCCCCTCCTGCCCGGTTTGTTAACATGGAGTAGAGCTCAGAAATAAGGTGTTTATTGTCTGATTTGCATACTACCCATTTTTCAAAGGTCGTCAGCTTTCGCGACGCTGCCTCCCGGTAAACGGGCCCTGAGACCCAGTGACGCAACTGGCGGTACGAGAAAGCGTCTGCTTGGGAGAGACCAAAGTATTGTTTCAGTCAGTCAAAGGGGATTATGCCATCTAGATCAAAGAGCGAACCGACCCGTTTACAACCCTGCTCTCGCCACTTGTCAAAAATCGCAGAGCCGCGTCCCAGCGGAAAATCAGGGTTCCCCATGATTGGAGTCATTGGTGAGGGAAATGTGGTCAGGGATTTGGCACTTGCTACACTGTCCCAAACTTTCATCGTGTGGGATGTCACTGGGGAGGAGTAAAGCCCCCACGCTCTATGCTTGCGGGGGAGCCAGATTTCCCTCCAGATGTTGACCCCTGCTACCGTTTGGTCCATAAATGTCCAGTACTTTTCGGACAGGGGACGATTCCATTCAAGTATGTACCTGAGGTGAGATGCTTGAAGGTATCTATGGATCAGAGGGAGACCCACTCCGCCCTCCCGCTTGTGTTGTGTCAGTTGGGCACTGGATTGCCACGCTTTCTTACCGCCCCACACGAAATTGTTGATGGCTAGCTGCAGCGAGCAGATAGCTTTAGGGGGGGGGGGGCTGCCGGGATGGTCTGAAAGATATACAGAATGCGCGGCAATATTGTCATCTTAACCGCGGCCACCCTACCAAACCAGGAGAGGCCCATCCGGCTCCAGTTGTTCAGAGCCTGCGACGTTTGCGTTACAAGAGCTGTGTAGTTCATTGTCGAGGTCTTAGGAACGGTGGTGGCAAGTGAGATGCCAAGGTAGGTAATAGACTTATCTGTCCAGGAGAGCGGGAACGTTCTCTCGAGTAAGTCTCTCTGGGCGGGGGCCACTGAGAGGTTCAAGATCTGGGATTTGTCCAGGTTAACTTTGAATCCCAATACCTTCCTGAAGTGGTCCATCTCCGACAGCAGAGCCGGCAAGGAGGTTTGTAGCTGCGTCAGTGAAAGTATCACATCATCAGCATATAAGCTGATGGTGTGTGTATCCGCTCCGAATTTAATACCGCAAATCTTAGGGTTGTCCTGCACCTTCTGCGCGAAAGGCTCCATATAGAGCGCGAAAAGAAGTGGGGACAAGGCACAGCCCTGTCGAGTGCCCCTGGCTATGGGGAACCGGGATGACGACTCCCCATTTACCCTCACAAAAGCTCTGGGAGCGCTATAGATGCAGGAGACCCACTTGATAAAGCCCTCCCCGAAGCCGAAGTGATGTAGCGTATCGAACAGATATGACCACCGCACTTGGTCAAACGCTTTTTCAGCGTCAATGGCGCGGAGTGCCGCCTCCCTGCCCGATCTGTGGATAACGTCTGTAAGGTGCAGCAACCTTTTCGTGTTGTCCCCACTCTGTCGGGTGGGTATGAATCCTGATTGGTCCGGGTCAATCAACCCTACCATCAGCGGATTGAGCCAAGCCGCTAGTATTCCGGCGAATATTTTCGCGTCGATGTTTAATAATGAAATCAGGCGATAGGAGGCACAATCAGCCGGGTCTTTCATTGGTTTCAGGATAACGGAAATCGAAGCTTCCAGCATCGAATCTGTCAGAGATCCAGTTTCACAGAAAGAGTTAAAGACTCGGGTCAGCAGGGGAGCCAGTTCAGGACAAAATAATTTATAAAATTGGGCCGTGAACCCGTCCGGCCCTGGTGCCTTATTCCTTTGAAGATGTGCAATGGGCGCAATCACCTCGTCCGTGCGTATAGGTTGGTCTAACTGTTCCGCGATGGTGTCCATCAGTCTAGTGACCTGTACGTCCCGCAAAAACAAGAGAGGGGACACCCGGGGTGCGTCATCCTCCGCGTACAGTGAGCGATAGAAGGTTTGAAATTCTCTTTCTATGTCTCTATCTATTTGTACTGAATCCCCGGACGCCGTTCTGATGGAGCGTATCGTGGTCATCATGGTCTTGGCCCTGAGTCTTTGAGCTAGCATTTTGCCGCACTTATCGCTGCTGATAAAAAATTTATGTTGAAGACGTAAAAGTGCATATTCTGCTCTATCAAGGTCTAGACGGGACAACAGGAGTCTCTTTCTTTCCAACTCCCTCCATACTCTCGGTGCCCCCGTCCTTTTATGAATCGCCTCCAACTCCCTCACTTCCTGCTCAATTTTTTTGGGGGGGGGATTTATACAGCGCATAGCTGCCCCAGCGCTACCCAAGGTACAGGTGACTAAAAACCACCCAGACAGAAGATGAAAGTTATGCCGGGAAAAGCCAGGTCTTTACAGCTTTACGGAACGCCAGATGATTCTGGAGCCCTCTGATGGAAATTGGAAGAGAGTTCCAGAGTTTAGCTGCCAAAACTTTAAAAGAGCGACCACCCGCTCTCGCTCTTAGGACTCGGGGGGTACATGCGAGTCCTTGATTGGCTGAGCGTAAGGAGCGACTCGGAACGTACGGTACTAGCAAAGCTGCTAGAACCGGAGGTGCTTGTTGGGTCATGATTTTATGAGCAACACACAGTGTCTTAAACTGAATTCTTTCTTCTACGGGCAACCAGTGCAATTTAGGTAGGAGCTTGGACACTGAGCATGACTTTGGGAGTGCCAGCAAGGTGCGGGCTGCCGCGTTTTGAATTCTTTGAAGGCGCTGAATACAGGATTTATTGGCACCTAGATATAGGGAGTTGCCATAATCTAGCCTAGACAAGATCGTGGCCTGTAGGATGGTTTGACGGATTTTAGGGTCAAAGAACCCCAATAAAGGTTTTAACCCCCTCAGGAGTCCAAAACAAGTCCCTGCAACTAATTTAGATTGAGTGTCAAAGGACAGGCCTCTATCGATCCAGAAGCCTAAGTTCTTGACCGCCTCTTTAGGCAATGGTGCGGGTTTTCATTTGTCTGGCCACCATTGCTCTGACCACATATCACTGTCTTTCCCAAGCAAAAGTATCTCCGACTTGCTTGCATTAAGCTGCAGGCAGTTTGTTGTCATCCAGTCGGCAATCACCTGCATATCTTCTTTAAATTTAACGAGGTTATTTTTGCACTCCTTAGAAAACGCAATGACCAACTGGGTGTCGTCGGCATAAGACACCAACAACAACCCTCTTCTTCTTGCTACCACAGCCAAGGGTTGTACGTAAATATTGAAGAGCATAGGGCTCAGTATCGAACCCTGAGGTACCCCGTGTCTGATGGCGTGCTCCTGAGAGTGGTAGGGTGGCACCGTGACGTGGAAAGATCTACCTTCCAGAAAAGAACAAAACCAGGCTAGGGCCAAACCTCCGACCCCAATCCCCTGTAGCTGCCGTATCAATAACTCATGGGAGACGGTGTCGAAGGTGGCACTTAAGTCAAGAAGAATTAAGGCCGCGGAGTTACCATCATCCAAGCTACTGCGAATCTCTTCGATCACTGCCAGCAGAGCAGACTCGGTGCTGTGGTGAGATCTAAAGCCATTTTGTGAGGAGTCCAAGGTTTCATTTTGCTCTACAAACTCAGTGAGAATATGGTTTACATGACATTCCGTAGCTTTAGCCAAGAAAGGCAGCTGAGAGATGTGGCGGTAATTGCCTGGCTCCGAAGGTTCTAAAGATGATTTCTTTAGGAGAGGTATTACCTTAGCATGCTTCCAGGATGGAGGTACGGATGCAGACGACAGAGATACATTTACCAGTTCTCTCGCCGCTGGTAGAACAGAGTTATGAAATTGGCGAATTTGGGCTGGTCTTAAGGGGTCAGCTGGAGAGCCTGATTTTATTTTCAAAGAAAGAGATTCAGCCTCAATGAGAGATAGGTGGGGAAAGGAACACAATGTTTTTTTTGTGGTAGGGCCACTATCCTCAGACCATTCCACCATATTGGTACTAGTAGTGACCGAAGGAAAGCTATTATAAATATTCTTTACCTTGCTCACAAAGTACTCCGCCAGTTCATCATACTGAGTGTTTGAGGTGATAGGTGAATCAACTTTCGAGTTGGAGCATTTCATAGTCTTGAGAAGGGAGAAAATCATTTTAGAGGGATTGTTACTGTTCGATATTTTGCCAGCAATGTATTCTGCTCTAGCTCTACGGACCAGCTTGTGGTATGTTTTAATTGAGTCTCGATATTTGTTTTTTGCTTCTGTGTCGTAAGCGCGCCTCCAGGCCCGTTCAAGTTGTTTGCAGGTTTTTTTTGCTTTAATCAAAGAATCGTTAAACCAGGGATTGGACTGTCCTCTTTCTTTGTTAGGACTAAGTTTGGCCGGAATACAACTGTCAGGAGCTTGGATCAGCCAGTCCTGAAAAAGCATATTGGCTGATTCTATATCTGGTGGCAGCTGGGGTTTGTGACTAAGCAATAAATCCGTAAGTTGGTTGACATCTAACTTATACTCGGAAATGATCCGTCCAAGCCATGGGGATCGGGGGCACGACATTTATGGAGCCTAAGTTGGAAAATATAGGATCCAACAGGTGCCCTGCTATGTGGGTAGTATCAGAGACGCATTGGATCAGCTGGCAGGCCTCTAAGTCAGCTAGAAAACTCGAAATGCCCGTCTTACAATTGTCTTCAAGGGGTAAATTAAGGTCTCCTAGAATGGTGAAGTTCGCTGCTTTACTGGCGAGAAGAATGGTCTTGATCACCAATTCTTCCCTAAAAACTTTAGATGGCCCTGGTGGACGATAGACGATCAATCCAGAGACTGTCAAATTATTGTTTAAGGTGATTTTAAATAGCGCGCCTTTGCACTCAGGGATGTCCTCTTTCTTAAAGCTACACAAATAAGGCTCCTTGTGGATTAGAGCAATACCACCACCTCTATTAACATTTCTATTAAGTTGTTTCATAATATACCCATTAGGAAGTGCCAGCCAGGATTCTGCAACGGAATCCTGCGTCAGCCATGTCTCGGTAAGAAACAATACGTCAGGAGATCTTTCTGTTAGTAAATCGAAGATCTCAGCATGATGCTTAACTAAGGACCTGCAGTTCAGGCTAAGAAACCTGTACTCAGTGGAATTAAGGGAAGGTACGCCTGTCGCATCTGTCTTAATTTGAAAAGGACAGAGATTGCACTTAAAGAACCCAGCCGTGGGAGACCAGGCGTGCTCTATGCACATAGAGCATTCGGTTTTCAAAGACAAAAGCTCAGACCGGGAGTAAGATCGTAGAGCATTTAGGGGACGGGCTGGGTGCCTGGCGTCAGGCGACGTCCAGGCGCGGATGGGCGCAGACGGGCTTGCCTTAGGCACGCCTTAGGCGCGCCAGCGGCGCGCCCGCTGCGTGCGTCCGCTGCGTGTCCGCATCCGGTGTGTTTAAAATAGACGGTGGGCAACAACAGGCTCCTCCCGTCGCGTCTGATTGGCTAGTGGCAGCCAATCAGTGCAAAACACACTCCGTGATGCGGAAGCTCGAGAAAGCAAATTAAAACACAAAATGCAATGTGCAAACAAGGCAAGTGTCATTGGACGTGAATAAAAACAGTTAAAATAAGTTTAGCAGCATAAACAGAGTCTCAGCGGCGCAATATTCACTCAGCACTCAGCACAAGTACCTTTGGGGATCGCGCGTCCGCATCCGGTGTGTTTAAAATAGACGGTGGGCAACAACAGGCTCCTCCCATCGCGTCTGATTGGCCAGTGGCAGCCAATCAGCGCAAAACACACTCCGTGATGCGGAAGCTCGAGAAAGCAAATTAAAACACAAAATGCAATGTGCAAACAATGCAAGAGTCATTGGACGTGAATAAAAACAGTTAAAATAAGTTTAGCAGCATAAACAGAGTCTCAGCGGCGCAATATTCACTGAGCACTCAGCACAAGTACCTTTGGGGAGCGCGCGTCCGCATCCGGTGTGTTTAAAATAGACGGTGGGCAACAACAGGCTCCTCCCGTCGCGTCTGATTGGCCAGTGGCAGCCAATCAGCGCAAAACACACTCCGTGATGCGGAAGCTCGAGAAAGCAAATTAAAACACAAAATGCAATGTGCAAACAAGGCGAGTCATTGGACGTGTCTTTTCTCCCTGCGCGCTCTATTCTCTCCAGCAGAGATCGCTATACACTCTCCTCTAATTACCAGGTTCAGTGCCTCCCACACTGCCGATAGGGATGTAGTCCCAGTTTCATTGGCCTGCAAATAGTCTGTGATACGGGCGTGGACCTCCTCTACCACCGGTGTGGATTGCAGTAGGGTATCCCTCAGTCTCCACCCCCCTAGGCGTGGAGAATGCATTTTCAGATGCAGAGTAATTGTGATCATGGAGTGGTCTGACAAAGAGCGAGGTTCAATGGTGGGATCCGATATGGTCGAGGCCAATGCAGGGGAGGCCAGGAAGTGGTGCTTTGTGTTTTTTAAACTTTCAGCTATGCTGCATGGCAGCCATAATGCTGTACAATATGGCTAAGAATTTACAATGCTGTGGACCCTCCGTTCCGCCCTATTGTGGCCGGATGCGGTTCCATACATGAATCAATTGGCAAGTACTTGGATTTTTATCTGCAACCGCTGGTTCAGTCCTGGAGTACTTATGTGAAGGACACTACAGATTGTTTAAACAAACTTGAAAGAGTACGCGAAGAATTCAATGAAGATTTATGGCTATGCACCATCGATGTAGTGGCTTTATACACTTCGATTCCTCACGGGGAGGGCCTGGAGGCTGTAGAATGGAGATTGTTGAATAATCCAAACGATGAAGTGAATGGGGTCTTCCTATTACAATTACTACAGTTTTCATTATATCAAAGAAATTTTTCATGGAATGGGAATTATTTCTTACAAAGAACCGGAACTTCCATGGGCTTTCCAGGAGCTCCCTCGTATGCAAATACATACATGGCATACTTTGAACACAAGTTTATTCTTCACAATGAGCTATGGCAAAAACACTTAGTTACGTACATGCGCTTTATTGATGATATACTGGTGATTTGGAAAGGGGATCGTCAGGCACTTGAGGATAACATCCACACACTCAACCAACGTAACCCTCGCATTCAATTTACACATAATATTCACAAAAACAGGGTCAATTTCTTGGATATTCTTATACAGAATACTGAAACAGGTTTGCAAACATCGATCTACAAAAAACCTACAGACAGAAATAATGCACTTCACTTTGCCAGTTTCCATCCTTTGTCTCTCAAGAGACATTTACCTGTTTCCCAGTTTATCCGGATTAAAGAATTTCCTCCAATGCATCACAGGCTGAAACATCCATACAGGAGCAATCAGATAGATACACCAAACGGGGATATCCATCTGAGGTATTGCAATCAGCGAGAGACATTGTGAGTCAAAAATGTCGTGAGGATTTACTGACAAGCACACTGAAATCTAGCAACAAACGAGAGGTTTTTGTGTTGAAACATTCTTATCAAGCAATCAAAATAAAAAAGAGTATTTTGAGAAGATGGGAGATTGTGGAGCAGGAAACGGATTTCAGATCGGTGTTCGTAGATAAACCCCTTTTTGCTCATACACGCTCAAAGAATTTGAGGGAATTTCTTAAGACGGCACCTCCGAAAGATCTACAAATACACAAAGGCATGAAGAAATGTTGGAACTGTGGTCAATGTGGCAACGTTATAATTGGCAATACCTTCTCTCACCCTCACACCGGGAAAAAGATTAGTTTGAAACATTCGTCGGACTGCAATACTGAAGGAGTAATATATGCCATTCAATGTCCATGCGGACTGACTTACGTGGGCAGAAGTTCACGTAGAATTAAAGTAAGAATAGTTGAACACAAAAGTATGATTCGTACAAACAACAGGAATTCATGCTTAGCCGCACATTGGATTGACACACATCATACGATTCCACAACTCAGATTCACCATTCTAGAGAAAATCATTGCTCGCACAGGGACAGAATTTCACACTCAACTAGCTCGTAGGGAGACGTTTTGGATCAAGTACCTCGGGACCCTAATACCAAAAGGTCTCAATGACCATTATGAAATGTTGTGTTTCTTATAGAGTTGCAGCTAGCAAAGTATAGTCATTTTTGTGAACATTATATTACTTGTGCTTCTCCGCATCTTTATGAGATTGTGCATCTGTGTCCGCATTCACTGTCACACCATCATTCATACTCATTGAATTCATATTACACATTGTATTCATATTACACATTTTTCCTATTTTTTGGTTTTCATCGCTCGTGCAAAAAGATTTTTCAGTCAGTCTTTAGTTAGTTTATATATATCAGTTTGTGTACATACACTTAAGGACACCGTTTATCTTTTTATTATTGGAAGTTTGTCTTGTTCTGATTGATAGTGATAAAGTTAGTGGACTTTTGAATCTAACGCTCAGCACCCCTTCGGGGAGTGGTCCAGGGTTGATATATAAGCATAGCGTGACGCCTTGCCGTCACCAAGGGGTCATGTGATTCAGGACGACATTACGTCACACGTCGGTGAGTCGCGCTAGTTCACTGCATTTTGTAGCGAGATCGTGGTGATATCAAGGAGAGCGGTGTTGAATAATTGTGCACTTATTGTTTCAGATCACGAAATAATATTGAGCCGTATCCTTTGGGTAAGGAATACAATTTTAATTTTGTATCGGGGTTTCCCGAGTAGTATTTTTTTGTTTCACTCCTGTTTACTTGCTTGCGACTGGTATATGCTCGCAGATCGTGACTAAGCAGCTTGGTTTCATTTACAGATTTTGTAGTCGAACAGCCACCTTAGTACTTTTCTGGTTAGCATTCTATCTTTGTAGTATACTTCTAGATTAGCAGAAGCACCACATTGGGTTTACGGACGGACTTTTTTCACGAATTAGGCAACAACATGCTGTTACCGTCACAGAAAGCTTTGGCAACATCATTTCTCGAGGTATTCAAGCAATCAGCATTCCAGACTATGTTACGACATGTAGAGTTTAGTATTGGTGGGTTCACATAGTATACTGCACCAGTTATGAGCACATGCACACAGTTGTTATGATTGCAGTAGTTTAAGCATGAATCACACGTACACGATCTGGAGCATGTTTTAATGTGGGAATTTGATGGTCACAGTTTGCGCGGACACAGATACTGTAACATCTATGTATTGTATAAAAAGACACTGATACTTTGTTATTTTTATTTTTATTTGCATTGTTCCGGCAGGAGGCCACAGAAGACTGATGTACACTTGAATTATTGTATCACTCACCAAATAGATTTCTCCCCTGAAGAAGGGTTATTCAACCAGAAATGCATTGGGGTTGCTTTAGTTAGGTTGCTTTAATTAAATGCAAATTGTGAAGCTTGGAATCTACACATGCATTGTGATGTGCACGAATTATTATTATTTTCACCTTATCAAGTTCATTCTATCTGTTAAAAAAGTTTTTGGAGACTGCAAAACTCATGAAATAATTTATTTCAACTTCTACATGTGTGTAATTTTGTATTATTTTGGGAAATGATTTGAAATGTTTATGCCATTATAAAAACCTTAGGGACAATGAGCTGTGCGCTGTGAGCAGGAACGGAGGTTCTCCGTTTCCTATGTTTAAGAATTTACAAAGCCAATAGATCTTGCCTCGTAGGTGCATCCTATTGACTTTGCCAATGCTTGTATTTTGTCTATTGAAATCAGATAATATACTTATTGGTGCTTACTGTCAGGGGTCCCTACTTCTGAAACAAACCTAAAGTATCCCTTACCAGTGATATCTAGGGAGCCATTGTCTCTTTATATTGTTCACAGCCCAGCCTCATTTGGCCCTGATATGTATCTGGTCACATGAGGCTGCTTTGCTGAAGACGAGCCTTTTTGACTGCCATCACTCAGCATGGCACCTTACCGGGTTCCAATCTCTGAGTGCTGTTGAGCCAACACACCATTTTCGTTGGAACAGATTAGTATATAAGACACACATTTTCATCTTTAAGGTATTGACTGAATTTCGCCTTAATGAAGAGATGTTGCTCTCTGTCTCAGTTATGCGTGCTTGGACCTAATTTTACATTATCTATCCAGAATCATGGACTTGCCATTTTTTTTGACCTGCGTTTGTTTCAACTACAGTGGTATAGATTGTAGTTAAACTGGCATTCAAGGCTGTGTTTGCGAGATGTGTTTGCGAAATGAATTAAGACCTGGATCTCAGATTAATGCGTCATGCAGGTGATGGCAATACATATTCTACCAGAGCCTAGGCAGCACCAAAGACATTTTGCTGTCTGAAATGTATGCAGGGTTGCTACTTGGGACTCCTCATATGAATTTTTAAGCACCACCCTCTTGATGCTTCATCACACAGTGATGTTAAATATACTCCTGCTCTTTCAAGAAACTTGTTTGCCTAAGACATTGGCTGCACAATGTTGTATTTCACTTTCTCCCTTTCTTTTCTGGTGCTGTAAAATCTATCTACAGTTTGGGAATAGGAGAGATGAGGGCCTCTGAATAGGACTTACAAAACCTTTTTTAAATGTAGGTAAGGAACCATGTATTTTATGATGCTAATCTCACTTCTGTTGCAATCTGACATGAGGGCATGTGCTGGGCAAGATTGGAGGACACTGGTGACAAAGTGAAGGAGTAGAAACTCCTCAGGGAGAGAAGGGAGTCTAGGAGGTGGGATAAATGAGTGGTAAAAGAAGGGGTGATCTTAATTACACACTTATGACAGGAGAATAAATAAGTGTGAGGATTGGGTGGTGGGAAGGTGCCTTGGTTTTAGAGAACATGGGTCACGTGGTGAGGAACGGGACGGGCATTATGTGCAAAGCAGTAGGAGGTGTTCGCAGATACTGAGGAGAGACATGCGAGCTCTCCAATTAAAGAAGCCCCTTTTGAGGAGATGGCTGGTCATTTGAATAGATTAGTCACTGTAGAGAATGTGATACAAAATGTGTCTTGTTAGTTTCATCGGTTCCCTTTCAACAGATTAGTACCTCGGCAGGTCTGTTTTCACTGTGATCCCTAAATATTTCCTGATGAGGCATGTTTCCGGTTAGAACAACATAGCTTCCTTCCCAAATTACCAAAACAAAAGGTTCAGTCACACTATTTAGTTGACGGTGAAGCGGGAGTTCAGTGTGAAATGTTTAGCCAATGTCGAACTAAAAACACCACAGCACATACACATACATGGCAACCCTCCTGATTCAGGTGGGAGACTGCCTATTTCAAGCCTAGTCTCCCGCCTCCCAATCCCTGCATGCAAAATCCCGATTCCTCTGCGGGCTTCAGCCGACAGGGACTGGTCTTGTGTGATTCGGACAGCCCTGCCAAGTGTCACGCATCACGCGTTAGCCTAACCCATTTTAAGGCAAGTTCCCGCATTCAAAATAATTATCACGCATTCTAGCGCCTGCCCAGCTGTCAAGCTGGAGTGCTGTAGTATGGTAATTTAATTAGCACTGTCAGATCAAAGCTGGCAGCCCAGTTCGTTCGCGCTGCTCGCAGCTTGGGGGCTGGCTCTGGCGTTGCTTGCATTGGAAACATTTGCCCAACATTCTGATTTATGTGACCTAAGGCTGCTAGAGGCACCGACATCACGTGGCATTAACACCACTAATTTCTACCAAGACATTGTGAGTCCAGCGAGGCACTCTCGAATTTAGTTAAACTCGTGTTTCCTGACACACGAGCGGGAGCGAGGCAGCATTCCTAATGGTTTTAGAGTCTGCACTAGTGTAGGTGCTGATGGGGGAATGGTAGCCAGCTCTTACCTCGCCACAGTATCCTGCGTCGTCACAAACTCGATCCCTGGCTCTTTGCGTGCCTATGTGGCACACACTTCTGCCACGGCAATATGGCAGAGAGCTGCTGGCACGCGCTATCCGCAACCGGACCGATCCCACCGGCCGTACCCTGAGAATGTGTTTACTCAGGGCATAGCGTGGAAAGGGAAGAGAAGGAAAAGAATCATGCTGTGTTAGGAGTTGTTGCAGCCACGAGGCCGGACGCCAATTCGACTGCCTTGTGCGCCTATTTTCCCACGAGGATTGCAGGTACTTTTGTGCAGTGAATGAAACTGTATGTGCCCTGAGTGAACCGCGATACCTTGCACCCGTGCCCGTTTGTCTGTGTGGGTCGGAGCAGTCACATGACCCTCTTTTGAGACCCTGGCTGGCTTCACTAAAATAACTTCAAGTTCCTAAATGTTCATTGCGCCAGTAAAAACATTTTAATATTAATTTTGAGTTGGCCTACCATTTCATTGTCAGCGGACTCTCACAACTTTGACAGGTTGAGAGCAATGGCCACGAAAATTCTGGTGGTACTATAGTGTGTTTATGGTACCAAAGAATGACACTGCTAAGTGCGCAAGTAAAAACTGTGCACTGAACAATAGTCAACATCGCTGACTTAGTGTTTGGAACTGGTTAAAAAACTCCTGACCGCCTAGACCCCTGTTCCACATTTTACTGAACTCTGGTTATCAGAGATCAAACCCCACCCCCCACTTTCTATGTGTCGGTGCATGCAAGTAATCTTTTATTAGGACTAGGTCCCCTTTAAAGGGTGCTGGGTTATAAATACAAGCCGTGGAGAGTGGGGCCCACCTTAGCACTGGCAGAATGGCTTCAGCTCAGCTGGTGAGTTCACATCAGTAGACAGGTGCACATTTTATTAGAACTTACTTTATTGTACATTACTAGTGCACTGTACTTTTCAGGAGCCCTGAGCAGCGCAACATAGTTGAAGTCGCACTTTACTCGCCGGTGACGGTGGATTGAGTCTGGTCAAAGGTGACGGAGATATTGTCACTCATAGTCGTTGAAATGTCACTCACAATTACACTGAAATTCTGAAAATGTCACACTTAACAATCTGAAACCTTGGCAGCTATGCTCGGAGCATGCAGTGCCAGTAACCTGCTCCTGCAGGCCAGTGCACATGTTTGTCTGCCTGCCATAGTGCTTTCTCTGTGCTCCTAATAGGTAGGGAGAAAAAACGTATGCGTGCATTTCAGTTCGCGGATCCTGCAGCAGCACACTTGCAAGTCATGCCAAGAGACCTGTTTCAGGCCTCCATTGAAGTCAAGCGGAGAATACATTCCCCTATTTTTAGGTCTCGGCTAGGCAGCGCATGCGCTGTCTCGTCGAGAGATGCTGTATACAGTATTGTGGTGGAAGCTCCGCCCACTTTCTGCCCATGCTTTTGATTGGCTCAAAACTGAAATGCTGCATTCTGATTAGTTGCCGGCGTATTAGTCCCGCCTCCTTACTGCCACGACGTCATGTTTATCCTTCCATGGCTATCAGCCCCTTTACTTCAGCAACTCTTTTGTTCCCCTGCCTCCCCCTGTTCCCTCCCGCAGTCTGTGACTTCTCTGGCCACCACCACCCACCCACCCACCCACTTCCGTTCCTGCCTTCTTCGGCGCCCGCATTTTTGTTTACAATGCAATAGGACTCGCGTAAATACGAGTCCTATTGCATTTGTAAATGCTTTTTTTTCATATTATTGGTTGCCTTCAGTCGCACTTTCTTTTGCCTGACCTGTCCAGACTGCTATGTTGCGCATGCGTCGTCCAGCAGACACTAAACAGACGCTCCTGCGCATACAGAGTAAGGTGTTTACCAGGAGAGCCGGAAGAGAAGCACGCTGCTAATCGAGACAGAAAGCACGCCCGATGGCAGAGGCGGGATTTCCGAGTGACTGAGCTCTGTCACAAGAGGTAACGACGTTCCCCGAAGGTCCCTGCTAGGACCAGTTCACGGTTATTTTACTCTGCAGCGTCACCTTCCTCCCCGCCTCCACCCCGAGCCGCGAGATCCTGCTTAGAGTAAGCTGCATTAGTTTAGACAACGCTTCCCCGAGACTGCAGGATACGTCCTTGTGCAATGCAGCAGCGCTATTCTTTTTTGGGTCTGTCTGTCACGTTATAGTCCAATACGCACACAATGGCACTTGGCGATAATAAAAAAGCTTCACTGGTTCTTGTCGTGCGCACACATCGAAATTAGCATACAAATGCTAAAGATGGCCGAGAAAGGTTATTTGTGTACGCTGCTTAGACTAAAAAGTACTGCCAGATAACCCGAGAATAATGCCTGTCGCCCCCCTCCCTCCCTGGTGTTTTTGCAACGCAGACTGTAAGATCCGGGAGGGAATCCGGAGTCTCAGACCTATACACGAACACTGCACTCTGCAAATCAGTTTCTGTAATATACCCCATACCGTGGCCATGAGTTTAAACCAGGTGGAACACTACCACAGGCTGCCAGACCTTCGCGTGCAATGAGCCCTCGCAGTCCGATTACATGGGTGCGGGGGCAGGTGGCCCTCAGTGCAATGGCGTGGAGGATGCTATGAACCATGTTGAGGCAGAGAATGTACTGTCACTGCCCTGTCTGTCCTGCACAAGGGCAGGCAGCGGGAGACATGCAAGCCCCGTCTCCCGCACAATAGTAACAACGGGCAATCATGGAAAAATTACCGAGTTACGCAAACTATGGGCTGTCCTTGCATGACCCTGCAGAAAGCATGCAGCAAGCAGGTGGAAAAGCAGGGGCAGGTTTATCATACTCAATGGCATGGCCGCTTGCTCACTGCGCTGAGACAAGCGTTGCTTCTCGTTCACATCGGCTCCAGGACTTCTGAAGTTCTGGTGCCAGGCACTAACCTACTGTTTAACCTGCAACCTTTCCCGATACATCCGAAATCAATGAGAGCAAAGATAGCAACCGGGCCACGTTCACGCTGGAACGATGGTGCATGGCATTATTTACATTTGAACATTTTTCTTCCCACCACCCCCATTCTCCATTTGCACCCCACCTCTTATTTACTATATATACTTCGGGTGTTGTTATGCAGAGCGCACTTAGGCGCTGTGTGTGGCTAACAGTTGTGCTATTTAAATAGATGAAAATGTGAAATACAATAAAACCAGGCAGCCTGGGGGCGTTGGAACCCCGACCTGACCATTTTCAATTTAAAAAAACTTACTGGAAGGGTTTCTCTTAGATACGGGGGTTGATGGGCTAAACATGCATTTCTATGTTAAATGCTAGCAGCTTCCCTGAACACTTAGCATTTTCTCAGATTGAAAAAAGCAAATCAAATGACAAAGGGAAAGGTGTTCCCAAAATGATTCAAACTGGGAATTTCAGACGCAAGCGGTGCTGAGTAGAGGTTGGTGCCAAAGAGGAGGAAAGCAGCTGTTTCAGTGTCCCATGGTTACTGATTCTGTGGGAGTGAGATCACTCGGGAATAGGTCGGGGGCCCGAACAGATCCACAGTGACGTACTGAAGCATGTGGGGCTTTGGAGTTTTGAAATTATCTTATATGAGATCCATCAAACTCAATTTTTAGGAAAAGTGTTCCAAGGCACAACGCCACATTTTCACATTATCCTAAATGCATGGCAGTCACTAGACTGTAGAGTATCGTGGTACATTTTTTCTCTGAAATGTTTTTCTTTTTCGCAAAGCTCCAGAAAGGGCATGTTTGTTTTGCTCTTGGTTTATATTTTTTTTAGAGGGTACTTCCGAGGGCCCTTGATTTCCATTACATATTCTGCGTCCAACTGCTTTTAGCACTCTGCTTTTGTCTGTTTTGTGCATTTCCTATTTTATTCTCGTTTTCCTTCTAGTGTATTGCATTTTTTGATAACACACCCACAATTTATCTCTCTGAATCTGTCTCTCGCCCACTTTAATGTTTCTGATTCCACCCCAGACATTAATTCTCCAAAATGCTAAAGGTAGCAGAAGTGACCACACACTTTTGACTCTGATGACATAACAGTCTTCCACAAGCACCCATAGACAATAATATTTTTTTCAAATCTTGTATTTTCAGGGATATGACCACCGAAAGCCCTGATTTTATATTAAAAACAGAGCTTTGGACCATACCATTTACTGCTAAAAGATAATATTTCTCTCCATGTGTTCCTAAACCTGGCGTGTTACGCAGTTTGGTGCTTACTTCCCTTCATGTTAAAGAACAGTAGATGTTTCAGCACCCAGGCTAATGTGCTGCATAGCTAAATACATATAAGGTCCCAAAGGCGAGACCGATTGCATTGCAAATGCTTGTTTTTAAATCTCCCACTTCCCTTTTCTAAAATGTTGGGATGTACCCACACACTATATACATAGCACTGCGCAGCAACAATAAACCAAACCCTAGAGGTCTTTTGTTCAGGAGGCCTCTGCTGAAGCTGTATTTACCAGAGAAGCTGCGCATGTGTTGCCATATTTCAAAAAGAAGCCGAGCAACGAATGAGTGCAGTTGGTTGGCTGGGCGAAGCAAACTTCTCGCGGACGGCCTTAACCCACATGTAAACCTACGTATTCTTAGTTCCACGCGAGGCGTGGCCAGGACGCATCCGCGTACACACACACTCCTTCGCCATGTGTCCTTGATTCCCTTCAGAGTGCGCCAGCCTCCAAGTCGTCGGCCGGAGAGCCGGGGAGTCCCCAGGGGGAGACGACTCGAAATAGAGCTGCTTTAAAGCGCTGAATGGCCTCACAGGAAACACCGGATTTCTTCCAGGCAGCCTGGGGCTCGGAGATAAGAAGTGCTCCGAGCTAATGCCTCAAAAACATGGGACTTGTTTTTCTTCTCCCATTTCCTCCAGTGGGATATGGAACATCTTGGTGTTGCTCGCTGCCACAAAGCCCTCGAGTGTGGAATGTCGCCTTTTTGTGTATTTTATCGCCTTTAAATAGAATCGAGTTATATTTCCAGACCCCTCCCTCGCTTCTTTTATTAGGCCTGGCTTGATGGCGCAGATATGCCTACATGACTTCTTCTTGCCATGTTTCAAAATATACATAAAGTGGGCGTTGGCACCGCCCAGTGGTCTATCTTTGTCGCCTTAGGATATTAGCAGTTTAGTGTTTCATTCTGCCGCCTTTAAAGAGTTTACATTGTAAGGCATAAGGGACTATTTTATGAATGAATGATCCGTTTTTTTAAAGAGCACAACTATCCCTAAGAGTGTTCTGGAACCGCAGGACCAGAGGAAACTCCTACTGCTATCAGTTAGGACGAGGAAAAGCCAATTTTTTAGGAACGTTTTCGAAAATGCACCTCATTACTAGTACTCCGGAGAGTAGCCTTCAGCTTATTTCACGCTTATGTAGCCAAAAGGAGCAGGCGCAGCCTCTTCTCCTCGCCTAAACCTCGGTAACGCAACCAAAAGATCTTGCGAAGAACGAGCATTCTAGATGGGGAATAACATACGAGCCTCTCACATAGATACTTGGGACCAGAGGAATAAAGTGCTCTGTGTGCCAATACAAGGGTTTTGAAAAGTATCCTCTTTTTGACATGCAACCAACCGTAAGATGATGCGAAATGGATGCACAAAGGAGAATCTTCAGGATCAGGCGCACAGCTGCATTCTGTACAATCTGCAGATGTTTAATCAAATGGCTCGTAAGACCTAGATTCAAAATATTCACATAGTCAGTCCAGTCTCAATGTAAGCAGAGCATGTACCCCTATCTTTCGACTCTCAAGCGATGGAAGGAAAAGAAACTTTTTAAGAGACCGTAGAAGAGGAAAACAGGTACCCACCACAGAAGCAAACTGGGGCTGGAATGAGAGTTTATTATCAGATTTTACACCTAGATTCTTAGCTATCATGGCAGGCCAGGTGGGAAAGATGGAGCAGCAGGCCAGCCATTCTCCCACCAGTTGTCCTGGAAAGACCCTAACACCCGAACAGCAAGATTTCAGTCTTATCCAAATTACATTTAAGATTGCTTTGTCGAATCCATTCTAGAATCCTAGATACACAGGCTTTAAATGATTCCTAAACCGTAACTGCCCATTCTCATTAGATCAGAGCAGTTGTGTGCCGTCTGCATATGAGATGACCTTGAAACCAAAGGACTCGAATAGGGGACTAAGTCGACCATGTAGATGTTAAATAAAGTTAGGCTCAAAGAGGAACCCTGCAGCACCTCATAGGTAAGTAGTTTGGTGCCCAAAGAGTAGGGTGCCATCCTAACTACCTGCTGTCTGTTTTCCAGGAAAGACTGAATCTAACTGAGTGCCGGACCACCGAAACCAATCTTGAAGAGGCGTTGCAAAAGAGTGGTATGAAAGACAGTATCAAATGTCATAAACAGATCTAATAAAATTAGGGCAATGTTTCTTCCTTGGTCCAGTGTTATTTTGATGTACTGAACTCTTCCAATAAAGAAATTTCGGTGCTGTGCTGGGGTGGGGTGGGGTGGAATTCCGATTGACTGGGGTGTTACAGACTATACTGTTCCAAATATCTTGATGACTCACCGTTAATCAACTTCTGAAGCATCTTAGCTGCCGCAGGCAGTAATGAGATGGGCCTAAAGTTGGATAGTATAGCAGGGATCACCAAAGGATTTTCAAGCAAGAGGACAACCTTAGCCTGCGGTTTAGGGACTAAATTCGGCTAAAAACAAAGGAGGGGGCGCGGGTGAGGCTCCGGAACAGCCAGGGCCGGTGAAACGCACCGCGGAACCACCAGCGGTCTTGCAATTGTCCGCGATCACCTGGCATAAGAAGCGGCACGGCGACCAACATGGCGGCCGAGGCGTAAGGAGGCTGCCGGAGGTCCCGGCTGGGCGGAGAGGAGCCCTGAATACACCCGCGCCTCCAGTGCTTGATGTGCAGAAGCAGTACCTCCCCGAGTCGGAGTGCCGTGTGACCGGCTGATGCGGGAGATTTGCCAGGAGTGGAGGCTGTGCGAGGCGGAGCAGTGAGGCGGGGACGTACACCGGAGCCCAGCGGTGAGCTTCCACGAGGGGCCAAGGTGCAGCGGAGTGCCGGCATGGGTCCGATCGGCGCTCCTTCAATTAAATATTAAGCTACGGTCCTGGGGAGCTCGGGGCGACCCCCCAGTGGGATAACATTTTGCTGCTGGTGCTGAGGGGGCCTGCTTGCGGACACCGCCTGGCCCTGTTGCCTGACTGTAAGATGGCGCCCCGCCGGTGGTAAGAGGGCTACGAGGGAGTTATACAGGGCGTGGAGCCCGTTTGCGCTGCAGTGGAGAGCGACCTGGCAGGGAGTAGAGGCTGTGAGCGGCGTCGCAGTGAGGTGAGGACGCCCGCCGGAGCCTAGAGGTGAGCAACCACGAGGGGGCCAAGGCGAGGTGGAGTGGCAGCATGGGACCGATCAGCGCCACTTAACCGGAGCTTCTACACTGTGGTCCTGGGGGTGTTCGTGACGGCCCCCCAGTGGGAAGAATTCTGTTGGGGGATGAGAGGGGACCAGCAAGAGGACATAGCCTGACCCTACTGCCTGACTTCAAGAAGGCGCCCCGTTGGATGTGAGAGGGCCTCGAGGTGCACGGAGCAGAGCCCGCCAGCGTTACAGAGGAGATCGAACTTGCCCCAATGAGAGTCAGGTGAAGCCCCAGCACGACAGGCGGGTGGTGGTGAGAGGGATCGCTTCTCCAGTGGGGGCTTGACAGAGCAATTTACCCTACCTGCTGCTGGCCGCTCCGGAGACACCGGAGGTGGTGACCTGGGCGACCTCGGCGCCTCACCTCAGTCAACAGCTAAATAGTGGGAACGTGCCACGTTGCCGGGGCGGATCTAAGAGCAGCTGAGGACCTGAGGCGGAGACAACGTGCAATAGACCGGGAGCCCCTGTTCTGGATCGGTCTGACCCTGATGTCTGAGCCTAGCGGGGGTGCCTCTCCAGCCCGTGTTCTTCCGGTTGCAGTCATCTGCTGTGCAGGTTGGTGGCCCCGTCTCAACGGCTGATCCTGGGGTGGTGAGCCGGGGAGCTGTGCCTGGCGCCTGGGGGAGGTGCTGGAGTCTGTGGGGCGCCGGGTGGCGTGCAGGGCCTGGCCCACCTAAGCGGGGGTGCGCTCGGCACATGTGTGCTCCCTGCGTCGGGTGGTGCTCCACGAGATCTCTATGCCACCCAAAAAATCACAATCTGCTAAGGTGACCAATTTTTTCGGGGCCCCCAGCACAGGGAAAGGAGCGACGACAAGTCCCGACCAGCAAGGGGATACCATGGCATTGACTAAAGACGACTTGTTGGCCACTCTGAGAGAATTTAAGCAAGAACTGAGAGATGAGCTCAAGGCCGATATCAATGCCTCTTTAGACGCCTTCAAGTCGGACATGGCCATTAAAATTTGCGACCTACGCAAGGATGTCGATTCGGTGGGGACGCGCACCCTCGACCTAGAGACCCACTGTCAAAATTTAGAGACTCGGATACAGCCCCTGGAGGAGGGTGCGGAGGCCCTGTCGGCGCAACTCAATGCGGCACTTCTCAAATGTGAGGACCTCGAGAACCGCTCTCGAAGGGAGAATGTTAGGGTGCGGGGCCTGGAGGAAGGCAGTGAGGGGCCCGATCTGGAACGGTTTCTCATGGGTCTCTTTAGCAATATCCTGGGTGAAGGCGTCACCCCGATTATGCTGGAAAGAGTGCACAAGATAGGTCCACCTCAACAAGGTAAACAGCAACGGCCTAGGGACATACTCGCTAAGTTTGCCTCCTTCAAAACGAAAGAAATGGTGATGCGGAGGGCCCGGGGGCAAGACACCATCGAGTACCAGGGGTGCACTTGTTCCCTCTACCAGGACGTGGCGCAGTCCACACTGATGCGCAGGCAGCAATTTCGTCAGATCACCTCTACCCTTAGAGACAGGCACATTCGATACAGGTGGACATACCCTTTTGGTCTGGCTTTTTCTCTGAATAATAAGCACCATCACTTTACTGACGTGGAAGGGGCTATGAGCTTACTGGGCCTAGAGGGCAACTCATCGGCGGCGCACTCTGCCTCTCCGGGAGGTTCGGGGGACCAGAGGGGAGAGTCAGAGACCTCAGTTGGATGGCGTACGATCCCCATGAGCGGCAAGAAAACCCAGTGACTCCTTTAGCAGTGGATCTCGGGAAGACCGCTGGGGGCTACTGACTCCCTCGGAGGGTATAGTCACTCCAGACCTAGCCGGCGCATCGGCGCTTTGCAATTCTTAACAGTTCCAAAAAACAAGTGCACGGCCCATCCTCTAACTGTACTGCTATTCTCAAGTTATATGGGACGGGAGGGCTGCTTCTGCAAGAGGACCTGATGGAGCGGGCATGTCCATGCCCCGGTGAACTCACACTAATATGGACAAGGAGTGTGATGTCATGTTATTATTTGGTTTTCGTTCTCAATGTTTTGGTTTTTCAGGTTTGGTCTCACACGGTGCTTCGAATGGATGGTGACGGGCAGGATGGGGGGAGGTACAGGGGGGGGGGGATGCTACTGCCAGAGGCTAGAATGGTAGATCGACTATAGATGGGAGTAAAATTTTTATCGTGGAACGTTAGGGGTCTTAACTCCCCTAACAAAAGGCAGAAGTTTTGGAAGTGCATAGGGGATCAGGCTCCTTTAGTGGTGGCAATACAAGAGACACATCTTAAGCGCTCGGAGGAGCAGAGGCTCCGACACAGACAATATCCTCAGATTTTCCAGGCCAATGGTGGGAGGAAACAAAATGGGGTTGGTTTAATTTTTCACTCCTCGGCCCACTTTACACATGAAGCCACTTTGAGGGACAAAGAGGGGCGTTATGTAGCCGTGTCCGGCTCCCTCATGGGCCGCCCTTGCACAATAGCTTTGGTGTATGCCCCGAATACAGGTCAAATAGAGTTCCTCTCGATTTTTCTTCACTCTCTGCGGGGTTTTGCTACGGGCGATTTGCTTATATTGGGGGATTTCAACTTGATACGGGACCCTCACCTAGATTCCACTCACGCAAACAGGGGGGGGGGGAGTCTTCACTCCTGCGCTCAAACATTCCTTGTCACAAATGGGGCTCGTGGATGGGTGGAGGCATCTGAATCCCTCGACGAAGGATTTTTCCTTTTTTTCACATGCACATAGGTCATACTCACGAATCGATTTCATCTTTCTTAGTCAGACGCTCTTATGTGCGGTCACTAGCTCCCAGTTGCTGCCTATTGCCCTGTCCGACCACGCGCCCCTGACTTGTCAGCTTGATTGGCCGGCTCCACGCGCTAAGCTTACTCGATGGTACTTCCCAGAATGCCTATGTCAGGATCGATTGAACCGGGATGATATCCGCAAAGCCATTCGTGATTTTTTTCTTCTGAATGACCCGGCTGATACTTCCTTAGCCACTAACTGGGACGCGTTTAAGGCTTACATTAGGGGTCATTGCATATCTCTCGCGTCGTCCCTTAAAAGACTTCAAACTAAGGAACGCCTGGATCTGGAGGCGGAGCTGGGCGCGGCAGAGGAACACTACAAGGTGTCCCCGTCGGTCCTTTCTCTGCGGAAGGTCACGGCATTACGGGGCAAGTTGAATGCAATATATACCAATAGGGCAGAGAGAACACTGCTTCATCTTCAGGCCAGGGGCTATGTGGGACGGGACAAGGTGGGGACGATGTTCGCTAGGCAATTAAGGGCCCGGCAAGAGAAGACCTACATTAAGCAAATTGTAGATGATCACGGTATGACGCATGTGCAGGAGGAGGGGAAAGCGAGCGCGTTTCACGACTTTTACCAGACGCTGTATCGGGCGGACACGCCTAATGCGCACGAGCAAGGTCGATATCTGGAGGAGCTTGAGATCCCCCAACTGTCGGCAGCGGACAATGAGGGGCTGGGGAGTGCTATCACTTTGGAGGAGGTACAAGCTGCGATTGATTCCCTTAAACGTCACAAGGCCCCTGGGCCCGACGGCTTCTCTGCCTCTTTCTATCGCACATTCGCTACGGAACTTGGACCCCACTTGACCACGCTTTTTAATGACATAGCGACACGGCGGGCCGTCACGACTTCCATGGGTGAGGCATTGATTTCCATTCTCCCCAAGCAAGGAAAGGATCCGATAAAATGTGCCTCATATCGCCCCATTGCCTTACTCAACCTGGACGCGAAGCTCTACTCCAAAATCCTGGCCACGAGACTGGAGAGGTGTCTTCCGGACCTCGTCCACCCCGACCAATCCGGGTTCATTAAGGGCGCCAAACCCATGACAATCTACGTCGCGTGTTTCACCTGATAGACAAGGCTCAAAAGAAAAAGATTCCTGCGGCATTGCTCTCACTCGACGCAGAGAAGGCGTTCGATCGTGTTGATTGGACCTTCTTGGAGCTTTCTCTGCGCCGATTCGGGTTCTGTGAAGCCTTCATTGGGATGGTTCGGGCGAATTTTGCAGCGCCCCGATCTCGGGTGTTGGTGAATGGAGTGGCATCTGGATGGTTCAATCTGGCGAGGGGGACTAGGCAAGGTTGCCCTCTGTCCCCTTTACTCTTTGCCCTCAGTATTGAACCATTTGCGATGCGGATACGCGCCAACGCCAACATCAAGGGCATTACTTTTGGGCAAGATGAACATAGAATTGCTTTATTCGCCGATGATATCTTATTGCCAGTGACTGACCCGCGTTTGTCGCTTCCGACCATATGCCAAGAATTGGAACGGTTCGAGGCGGTTTCCGGATTTCGGGTGAACCTTTCCAAGTCCTCTATCTTGAATCTCACATTGCCACCTGGAGTCCAAGAGAGCCTGGCGGAGTCCTCTCCCTTCTGTTGGGCACACAAGGCCATTACTTACCTGGGGATACAGATTACTCCCAAACTTGGAGATCTGTATCGGGCTAATTTCCCGCCGCTTCTGCGGCAGCTCACGAACGAGTGCAAACAGTGGGGGGCCGCCTACATTTCCTGGATTGGCAGGATCAATGTTATAAAAATGAATGTACTGCCGCGTCTTCTCTATCACTTTCAGGGTTTGCCTATTCAGCCGGACAGAGCCCTCTTCCCCGCCCTGAAATCCCTCCTACTCAAATTCATTTGGCAGGGGCGGCGGGCTCGCATCTCCTTCCATTTACTGACCAGGCCGAGATTAAAGGGGGTTGGCACTGCCGGACTTTCTGACGTATTACAGGGCTGCGCAACTTAGGGTCCTAAGCGAATGGTCCCTGCAAGCGTCGGACAAATTGTGGCTACATATAGACAGGCAGGTAACGGGGAGGACTATATGGGACTTGCCTTGGCGTTCTAGGGATGATAGACCGCCTAACGCCTATCTGAGTGTTCCTACCTCCACTACCCTTAGCGTATGGGACGCGGTTACTAGGGCGTTGCCCCTGACCACATTTCCGTCTCCATATTCCCCTATACACTTCTCTAAGTAGTTTCCACCGGCGCAACAGGAAGGGCCTTTTGATGGTTGGAGGGACGGAGGTATGATTTCAGATCTTTTTCAGGGCACCAAGCTTCGCTCCTTTGCGGATTGCATGACACGCTTTAATCTTCCACGCTCGGAGCAATTTCATTACTCTCAGCTGGTCCACTGGGTCCAACAACCGGAGCTCAAGGCGGCAGCTACACGGGGGTATCTCCCGCTGGAAAAATTTGTTCAGACAGGCACTACTGGGAGAGGGTGTATCTCTTTTCTATACAATCTCCTTCTTACTCTAGCACCTTCTCGCTCACAACACCACAGAGAATGCTGGGGGACGATGATTCAGGTTCCGCCCTCGGATAAACAATGGGAGACCCTATACAAGGATATTGCCAAATTTAATAGATCGATGCATCTCAGGGAAGCTCACTATAAGACGCTTTATGACTGGTATCTCCACCCCCACCGGTTGCACGCAATCTTTCCGGGTACCTCAGATCGCTGCTGGCGGGGATGTGGGGCCCGGGGGAACTTTAAACACATTTGGTGGGACTGTCCCGTAATCCAGATTTTCTGGAAAGAGATTCTTGCCCAGATTAAACTCATACTGGGGTATCCGATCGGGGACTCCATAGAACAGGTGCTACTGGGCATTCGAGATCCCCTGCTTCAGCGGCAGACGCACGCAGATAGGTCCATTTTATGGCTTTGTTTGGGAGCGGCGAAGATGGCTATAGCGGGGGCCTGGAAGAAACCTACCGCTCCCTCGCTCTCACAGTGGCATGCACGCTTATGGAAGGCGATAGCATTGGAGCGGCTCTCTGATATCACAGACGACAACAGGAAAGATTTTGAATATACCTGGGCCCCGCTGGTTGGTTATCTCTCTGAGGGCCTTCCATTGTTTGCTTGTAGCCCTCGGCTGAGGGCACTCCACCTCTTCCTGATTTAACAGCAGTCCCATCACCACCTTACTTCTACCGTCAGAGTTTACATATAATGTGTGAGACCATTGTTTTTGTTAGTTTTGTATATATATATATATTTTTTTTGTTTAATTTCTTTTTTCCTTTTTGCCTCCATGAGTGGGGCTTGCGTCCGTAGATGCCAGGAACTCATGGACTTCTGGATTACCCCTTCGAAGCAAGACGTATATTGCTCGATATGGGTTACGATTTGGTTTGCTTCAATCTTGTGTTGAGCCTAACATAAGGTACACATTATCACTTCTGTATTGTTAGCGAATTGAGACTGGGGGATGGCTCACCGAGGTTATTAGAAAATGTGTTTTGCACTATCGCTACTAATAGAGCGGGGGGACTCCCCACCGAGGGGGGGGGGACAATGGGAGGAGGGGGTTTGTCTCCGCCTTGTTTATACCTGCATTGAAGGAATATGTTTTCTACAAGAGGTCCTTTGTATCCTCTTTGCTTTGTCTTTTATGTTTTTTCAAATTTACATAATTCAATAAAAACATTCTGATAAAAAAAAAAAAATGAGGTTTGTGGTGATGCAAGGAGGGAAGAGTCTAGAAAGGGTTATTTTGTAGATCATAGTAGCAGAATGAGATTTGGGATGAGTCAGTGAGAGGTATTACATAGTATTACATTAGTCGCCAGAGCAAGAAGCGAGGGCAGACACGAATCACCCCATGACCCTGATTTACAGATCAATATGGTCTTTTCCAATTCTTCTAAGGAAATCGTATTAAACTGGTAAGGGCACAGTTAGCAGGGATGACAATGGGAGCCAGTCCAACTCCCTCTGTAACGTTCAAATTGACTTCACTCAAGTAGATCTGAATTTTTATGAAATTTCTTTGAAAAAGTCAGATATTTTAACACAAAGCTCAGAAAAGGGAGTGATTATCTGTCTGCAAGAGTTTGGTTGCAGAAAGGGTTTTGTCATTTTAAACATTTCTTGTGGAACATTTGTGGCCAGGTACATTTTTAATCAAAAAAAGGTGGATTGAGCAGCTTTGATGGCTTTATGATATTTTTTCAAGGCAACTTAATAAACAGCCTTACCTTTAGGCACAAAGTATCTATGCCATTGTCTTTCTAGTTTCTTACATGCCCTTTTTTCAGTGGCCGGAGTTTGTGAAAACCAAGGCGCCGATGGACAGCATTTGCGGTCATTGAAAGATTTCAGAGGCTCAAGTATATTTGCTGCAGACTGCAAGTATTCATTAGCAGATTCCACATCTCTTTCAATATTCCCAGTTAAAATTGGAGCTGAAATAGAGAACATATTAGTTCATGGGGTTTAATTTTGCTCCAATCATGCAAAGTTACATTCCTATGAGGCCTTTCAGGCAAGAGTATAGAAACACTGGTCCATATAAAAAGAATAAATGGCAGACCAAGTCAATTCCAAAGGCCCCTCAACCAAAAGAGGAAAGTTGTAAACTATAAGGCCAATAATATGACCAGCTTGATGAGACAGGTACTAATTTGCGTAAATTAAATAACGCCTGTGTGTCAACTAAAGATTGGGCTGGTTAATATTGCGCTCATCAATATGAAGATTCAAATCTCCCAGTACCAAGAAATGAGCGTACTGGATACACAAATGACCCAGAGTCTCATAGAGTGAGTTGATGAACTACCTAGCATATCCAGGTGGGCGATAGATTAAAGCATCAGAAGGTGACAACTGTGGAGACACTGAGACAAAAACCCAGTCCTTCCTTCTCTGTGTCCAGATGGAAAGTGGCACATTGGAAAGCATCCCATGGGAGTTGCTGTGGCAAAATCAGGATTTGATGACACATTCAGCCATATTTTGATCATGAGTAAGGCATCTACTTTGGAATTCAAGAGGAGATTGTAGCTATACAGAGCATGTGTATGTAGAGAACGCACATTGACTAATGCGGACGTACCATGATGAATAGAAGCTTGAGACCCAGGATAGAGTATCCTGAGTGGACCTCCCTTCTCTTTAAAGACCTTAGAGGGCACTCATTCAATGATCAAAACCCTATGACAATGCCTAAAAGAAAACAGCCCAGTACAGTGTTCCACAAATATATTACCTAGGCACTCAGATATTGGTCTAAGCCTGTGGGTTGAATAACAGAGACGCCGCAAGCATTCTATGCCAACACAGGCAGCATGGCAGGTGCGGGCAAAACAGACACGGATGGGTCTAGACAGGCTTGCTTTTGGCATGCCTTTGGTGCACGAGTGGTGCACCCAAAACACGCATCTGATGCGCATTTGTGTCACAGCCCTCCTTTTAACTAGAGTGCTCATCAGCCTCCTTGGCCAGTTAGAGCTCATACAATTCAATATGGTGCCTCTAGGTGGCATAAAAGAGGAGAAATGGCCACCTTGCAAGAAGTTCTCTCCGCAGATAATTGTTTGGACCAGAGAACCAACAATGACTTAATAATGCCCCATCTGCCAATAGAATACCAACAGCCTAGGTACCAACTGTACCCCCTTAAGTGCAAGGGGCAATGTGCAAGAAAGAGTGTTCTATGTCCATCAGACACTGGCCGCGAGAGCCTGTCCTCGATATCACAGCATCACCATCGATAATACAGTGTCACGAAAGTACGATACCAATAATAAAGCTAAAAGCTAAAAAGTGCAACTTGATAAAACCGATGTAATGGTTAAAAATAAATACCATTTAAAGTTCTATTTGGCATTTTCGCGCCACAGCCTTCCTTTTAACTGGAGTGCTCATCAGCCTCTTCGGCCAACTAGAGTGCCTACATTCCAATATGGTGCCTCTAGTCGGCCTGAAGGAGGAGAATTTTATTTCTGATGTTAGAACTTAGATATTTCTTCTAGACAATATACTCCAACAGTAGTTTGTTTCAATGTCACCAGAAGAATTAAAACACATTCTTTTCTATCCATGTTTTTCATATCAACCCAAGTTTTTGAGGGCCCTTGCCTTAAAGTTTATGAACAAAAACCTGAACATCTATGCATGTCTCCTTCTACTCACTTGTTAAGTTTTATTAGGAAACCTTATAAACCTGTGTTTTCCCCAACTCTAGGTCGTCGGGTGAAACCAGTTATATCCGTAGCTGACATTGATGTACCTTTCTTCAGAACTCATTCCCCCAGTGTGGCCAGGTCATGCAAAGCCTTTTGGGTGGGTACAGAATTGGAGGACATTTTTAGTTCTGCAGATTGGTCTAACAACTCAATCTTTTGGACTTTCTATTGTTAATCAGTACTTAACGTTGCTGGAGAACTGTTGATATGCTCTAAACAAGCACAATATGAGCCTATGGTCTTCTTATAAAATGCAGATTTTCCTAGCTTTAGTAATGGAAAGTCGACATTTCATTAAAGACATGAAGGTGAGTGTTAGAAATCGGGGTCTCTAGTTGGCAATGGTTTGCACCTTTGTCCAAATAGGGACCCTTCCTTCTAGTCAGGATAAGGGGGATGCACTACTGAAATAACCCCTGCTCAGCCTCTTGGTAGCTTGGCACGAGCAGTCAGGCTTATCTCAGAGGCAGTGTGTGAAGCATTTGCACATAACCAACAGTAATACAGTGAAACACTGCAAATGGACACCACACCAGTTTTAGAAAAATAACCAATATTTACCTGTGCAAACAAGACCAAAACGATAAAAGACCAACATACAGTAATCCAAAATATGCACTTTGTAAGAATAACTCTAAAATGCAGTTCCTTGAAGCTGGTAGCTCTATCCGGGGCTACTGTGGTGCTGAAAACAACAGAATCCAACAGTTCCGGTCGACCGCGGCGATGCGGACCGGCGTTAGTGTCAGCAGACTCGTAAACAGTACCTTTGGTTCCGGCCGACCACGTTGGGGTGGGCCGATTGTGGCAGCTGTCATGATTGCGATGTGAAGCATAGTGGTGCAGCATGCGGTGCCCTCAAGTCACGGTTCAGGCAACGGCTCGGTGACGGTCGTCCAGCGGCGTCGGTGAGACCAGGGCTATGGTGCGGAGAAAGGCGGTGCTCGTGGCTGTGCTGACAGGTGACGGTGCAAGCGACAGTGCCGGTTGATGGGAGCTGGTGTCGGTCAGCCCAGACTGCGGTGTGGGCCGATGCGGTGCGTTGTGCGACTTATGAGCGGTACCCCCAAACCACGGTGCGGTCACGGGTGTCGAGGTCAGTGGGCAACGATGTTGTCGGTGAGACCAGGGCGGCAGTGTGAAGCGAGGTGGTGCAGATTGCAGTGCCCACAGGTTGCGTGCAAGCAGCGGCTTGGTGGCGGCGGCGGTCATCATCGTTGGTGAGACCAGGGTTGCGGTGTGAAGTGCGGCCATGCTATCTGCGATGCCTTCAGGACATGGAGCCCGCAGCGGTGTCGGCTGCTTACCCCCACTGTGGCAACTGAAACCCACGGTTTCATAGGGGGTACCCAGAGGTAAGTGAAGTCTTTGCTGTCCCTGAGACTTCGTGAACAGGAGGCAAGCTCTATTTCAAGCCCATGGAGATACTCAGTGTCAAGTGTAGAAAGTTCAGTCCAATCCTTTCACTGCTCAAGGCAGAAGCAACAACTGCAGGCCAACCCAGCAAAGCAACAACACAGCAAAGGGGCAGTACTCCTCCTGGCAGTTCTTCCAGCTCTTCTTCTTGGCAGGTTCCAGGCGATTTCTAAAGTTCTGGGGTCTGGGCCCCAATATTTATACTCAGTTTCTCTTTTGTTGTCTTGGGCAAAGAGTGTCTGTGCTCAGTCTAAACCATTTTGGTCCTCTCTGGCCCAGCTTCCTGGCAGGAGGTGGAGACAGCATTGTCCAAGGCATACCAGGCCCATTCAGGTGCAAGGAAATCTCCTCCCACTACTCTAAATGCAGCCCAGGTCTATTCAGCCCAGCCCTTACTCATCCACGAAAGGCAAGACACACCTCAACCCCCCCACCCCCCCAGTGGCTGTCTGAAGTGAATGCACATCCCCAGCCCCTGTCACTCCAAAGCCAGACAGTCAATCCACAACCCAGCAGAGGCATACAGGATGGCTAAGCAAGAAACTACCTACTTTCTAGAAGTCGTATTTTCAAACACAGAACATAAAAATCATCTTTACTAAAAGATGCATTTCTAAATTCTGAGTTCAGGCATACTAAACTCTATTTCTCTATCTTGTCCCAATGGGAAGATATACTCGTAAAATCTTACCATGTATTCCCCATTCTATCCTACGGGACCGATAGCCTTTCAACAGTGAAAAACAAATAACACTGTAGTTCACTATCAGGACATGTCACACACACCAGGACATGTCCTACCTTTCACATACACTGCACCCTGCCCATAGGGGTACCTTGGGCCTACCTTAGGGGTGACTCACATGTAATAAAAGGGAAGGTTAGGGCTTGGCAAGGGGGTGCACTTGCCAAGTCGACATGGCGACATGGCAGTAAAAACTGCACACAGACACTGCAGTGGCAGTCTGAGAACCCTTTGAATCAATCAATCAATCAATCACGGCATTTATAGAGCGCGCTACTCACCCGGGAGGGTCTCAAGGCGCTGGGGGAGGGGGTAAGTTACTGCTCGAACAGCCAGGTCTTGAGCTGCTTCCTGAAGGGGAGATGGTCCTGGGTTCGCCGAAGGTGAGTGGGGAGGGAGTTCCAGGTCTTGGCTGCCAGGTAGGAGAAGGATCTTCCTCCGACGGTGGTTCTGCGGATGCGTGGTACGGTGGCGAGGCGTGGCTGGTTGATCGTAGCTGGCGTGTGGGCGTGTAGAAGGTCATGCGGTCGTTGAGGTACTTTGGGCCCAGGTCGTGGAGGGCCTTGTGTGCGTGGGTGAGGAGTCTGAACGTGATTCTCTTGCTGACGGGGAGCCAGTGCAGGTCTTTCAGGTGTCCGGTGATGTGGCTGTGTCGGGGGATGTCCAGGATGAGTCGTGCGGAGGCGTTCTGGATGCGCTGGAGTCTTTTTGAAGTTTGGCTGTGGTTCCGGCGTAGAGGGTGTTCCCATAGTCCAGTCGGCTGGTGACGAGTGCCTGGGTGACGGTCTTCCTGGTTTCAGTGGGGATCCATCTGAAGATCTTGCGGAGCATGCGCAGGAGTGTTGAAGCATGAAGATGAGACGGCGTTGACTTGTCTGGTCATCGACAGGGAGGAGTCCAGGATGAAGCCCAGGTTGCGTGCGTGGTCCGTTGGCTTGGGCGCGGTGCCCAGGGCCGGGGGCCACCAGGAGTCGTCCCAGGCGGAGGGTGATGAGCCCAGGATGAGGACTTCCGTCTTGTCTGAGTTCAGTTTAAGGCGGCTGTTCCTCATCCAGTCGGCGGCGTCTCTCATCCCGTCGTGTAGGTTGGCTCTGGCGGTGGTGGGGTCGTTGGTGAGGAGAGGATCAGCTGGGTGTCGTCGGCGTAGGAGATGATGTTGAGGTTGTGTTGGCGTGCGATGGCTGCGAGGGGGCTCATGTAGACGTTGAAGAGGGTTGGGCTGAGTGAAGATCCTTGTGGAACGCCGCAGATGACTTCGGTGGCTTCGGATCTGAACGGGGGAGGCGGACTCTCTGGGTTCTTCCGGCGAGGAACGAGATGATCCATTCCAGTGCTTTCTCTCGGATTCCGATGTTGCTGAGGCGCTTCACTAGGGTGCGGTGGCAGACGGTGTCGAACGCCGCAGAGAGGTCCAAGAGGATGAGGGCAGCTGTTTCCCCGTTGTCGGTTAGGGTTCTGATGTCGTCGGTGGCTGCGATAAGGGCGGTCTCGGTGCTGTGGTTGGCCCGAAACCCGGACTGCGAGGGGTCGAGGGATCCATTCGTCTCGAGGAAGGCGGCAAGCTGTCTGTTGACGGTCTTCTCGATGACTTTGGCCGGAAACGGAAGGAGCGAGATGGGACGGTAGTTCTTGAGGTCGGTGGGGTCCGCCGTTGGTTTCTTCAGGAGGGCGGTAAGCTCGGCGTGCTTCCAGCTCTCCGGGAAGGTGGCGGTGTGGAAGGAGGAGTTGATGATGTCCCGGAGATGGGGTGCGATGGTGGCGTCGGCTTTGTTGAAGACGTGGTGTGGGCAGGGGTCGGTTGGTGATCCGGAGTGGATGGAGTTCATCGTGCGGGTGGTGTCTTCGGTGCTGATCGGGGTCCAGTTGCAGAGGGTGGTGGTGGCGGGCGTTGGTTCGGCGGTAGGGTGCGTGGTTTGTGCGTCGAAGCTGTTATGTATGTCGGTGATCTTGCGGTGGAAGAACGCGGAGAGTGAGTTGCAGAGGTCTTGCGAGGGGGTGATGTCGTTGTTTCCGGCGCTGGGGTTGGAGAACTCTTTGACGATGCTGAAAAGTTCCTTGCTGTCATGGGCGTTGTTGTCCAGTCGTTCTTTGAGTGCCGACTTCTTGGTGGCACGGATCAGCTGGTGGTGTTTGCGGGTGGCGTGCTTGAGGGCGGTCCTGTTGTCTGTGGTCTGGTCGAGTCGCCAGGTTTTCTCGAGAGTGCGGCAGTTCTTCTTGGATTCCTTGAGTTCGTTGGTGAACCAAGGGGTTTTCTTGCTTCCGGGTCTGCTGGGAGGGTTTTTAGTGGTGCGAGGTCGTCGGCGCAGGCGGTCAGCCACTTGGCGAGGTTGCTGGCTGCTTCGTTTGGGTCCGTTGTGTTGGTGGGTGTGTTCTGGCTGAGGAGGCGGTGAGCTGCTCGGCGGTGATCTTGCTCCAGCTCCGGCGGGGAGCCTGTTGCGGGTGGTGGTGGGTCGCAGTCTTTCTGAAGCTGAAGTGGACGCAGCTGTGGTCGGTCCAGTGGAGTCCGGTGGCGTGGCTGAAGGAGATGTGCTTGCTGGACGAGAAGACGGGGTCAAGCGTGTGGCCGGCGTAGTGGGTGGGCGTGTTCACCAGTTGCTTGAGTCCGAGGTTGGCGAGGTTGTCCAGCAGGGCGGTGGTGTTTCTGTCGTTGTTGTTCTCCAGGTGGAAGTTGAGGTCCCCTAGGAGGATGTAGTCGGCGGAGGGCATGGCGTGCGGGCTGATGAAGTCTGCGATGTCTTCGCTGAATAGTGTGCGTGGTCCCGGGGGTCTGTAGATGAGGGTGCCTCGGAGGGTGGTCTTGGGGTCAGTGTGTATCTGGAAGTGTAGGTGTTCGGCGGCGGTGAAGGTCTCGTCGGAGTTAGTCGAGATGCGGATGGTGTTCTTGTGTACGATGGCGATGCCTCCTCCCGTCTGGTTGACGCGGTCCCTCCGGGTGATCTTGTATCCGTCCGGGATGGCTATGGCGATGTCGGGCGCTGAGGAGGCGTTCATCCAGGTTTCGGTGAGGAAGGCGATGTCCGGTGCTGTTGCGTCGAGCAGGTCCCAGAGTTCCACGGCGTGCCTGTGGACGGAGCGGGTGTTCAGCAGGATGCATTTCAGGTGGTTGCTGCTGGTGCTCGACTTGGCGGAGGTGGTGCACGTCCGGGGGCAGGTGAATCGGCAGGTTTGGCAGGTGAAGGGTCCGTGGGTGCGTCTCGGTGAGGCTCGGTAGCAGGCAGGGTTCCGGCCGGCATTGAGTGCGGTGAGTGTGGCGGCGTCGTAGGTCCGTCGAGTGGTGTTGCATCGGTGGGATCCAGGGGTTCTGGCGCTGGGCGCGGTCCAGTCGCGGACGGGCGCAGACGGGCTTGCCTTAGGCGCGCCTTCGGCGCGCCAGCGGCGCGCCCGCTGCGCGACCGCGCAGCGGCCGCCATTTATGGGGAGGTGGGAGGGAGGAGCAGCTGGGAGGCGGGAGGCAGGGGCAGCGAATGGGCAGTCAGGGGGCGGGGCCGCAGGGGACGCAGCGGCGGGAATGGCGAGAGGCAGCGGGGGCACAGAAAGGAAATGGGGGGGAAAGGCAGACAAAATCTCGGGCACAACGACAATGGGGCAGCGAGGGGCACAGAAGGAAAAAGGGGAGAAAAGCAGACAAAATCACGGGCACAACGCTAATGGGGCAGCGAGGGGCACAGAAAGGAAAAAGGGGGTGAAAACAGACAAAATGGCAAGCACAACGCTAATGGGGCAGCGAGGGGCACAGAAAGGAAAAAGGGGGTGAAAACAGACAAAATGGCAAGCACAACGCTAATGGGGCAGCGAGGGGCACAGAAAGGAAAAGGGGAGACAAGCAGGAAATACGGGCACCGGGGCCACAAGCGGAGGGCGATCTTACCTGCAGAAGCAGCGGGCAGACAACACAGGCGGAGCTGTGTGGTGGGGGAGCGACCTACCTGGCAAGGTCAAGGGTCGCTCTCCTCACCGCGCAGCGGCCGCCATTTATGGGGAGGTGGGAGGGAGGAGCAGCTGGGAGGCGGGAGGCAGGGGCAGCGAATGGGCAGTCAGGGGGGCGGGGCCGCAGGGGACGCAGCGGCGGGAATGGCGAGAGGCAGCGGGGGCACAGAAGGAAAAAGGGGAGAAAAGCAGACAAAATCACGGGCACAACGACAATGGGGCAGCGAGGGGCACAGAAGGAAAAAGGGGAGAAAGGCAGACAAAATCACGGGCACAACGACAATGGGGCAGCGAGGGGCACAGAAGGAAAAAGGGAGAAAAGCAGACAAAATCACGGGCACAACGACAATGGGGCAGCGAGGGGCACAGAAGGAAAAAGGGGAGAAAAGCAGACAAAATCACGGGCACAACGACAATGGGGCAGCGAGGGGCACAGAAGGAAAAAGGGGAGAAAAGCAGACAAAATCACGGGCACAACGACAATGGGGCAGCGAGGGGCACAGAAGGAAAAAGGGGAGAAAGCAGACAAAATCACGGGCACAACGACAATGGGGCAGCGAGGGGCACAGAAGGAAAAAGGGGAGAAAAGCAGACAAAATCACGGGCACAACGACAATGGGGCAGCGAGGGGCACAGAAGGAAAAAGGGGAGAAAAGCAGACAAAATCACGGGCACAACGACAATGGGGCAGCGAGGGGCACAGAAGGAAAAAGGGGAGAAAAGCAGACAAAATCACGGGCACAACGACAATGGGGCAGCGAGGGGCACAGAAGGAAAAAGGGGAGAAAAGCAGACAAAATCACGGGCACAACGACAATGGGGCAGCGAGGGGCACAGAAGGAAAAAGGGGAGAAAGCAGACAAAATCACGGGCACAACGACAATGGGGCAGCGAGGGGCACAGAAGGAAAAAGGGGAGAAAAGCAGACAAAATCACGGGCACAACGACAATGGGGCAGCGAGGGGCACAGAAGGAAAAAGGGGAGAAAAGCAGACAAAATCACGGGCACAACGACAATGGGGCAGCGAGGGGCACAGAAGGAAAAAGGGGAGAAAAGCAGACAAAATCACGGGCACAACGACAATGGGGCAGCGAGGGGCACAGAAGGAAAAAGGGGAGAAAAGCAGACAAAATCACGGGCACAACGACAATGGGGCAGCGAGGGGCACAGAAGGAAAAAGGGGAGAAAAGCAGACAAAATCACGGGCACAACGACAATGGGGCAGCGAGGGGCACAGAAGGAAAAAGGGGAGAAAAGCAGACAAAATCACGGGCACAACGACAATGGGGCAGCGAGGGGCACAGAAGGAAAAAGGGGAGAAAGGCAGACAAAATCACGGGCACAACGACAATGGGGCAGCGAGGGGCACAGAAGGACAAAGGGGAGAAAAGCAGACAAAATCACGGGCACAACGACAATGGGGCAGCGAGGGGCACAGAAGGAAAAAGGGGGAGAAAAGCAGACAAAATCACGGGCACAACGACAATGGGGCAGCGAGGGGCACAGAAAGGAAAATGGGGAGACAAGCAGAAAATACGGGCACCGGGGCCACAAGCGGAGGGCGATCTTACCTGCAGAAGCAGCGGGCAGACAACACAGGCGGAGCTGTGTGGTGGGGGAGCGACCTACCTGGCAAGGTCAAGGGTCGCTCCCCCCTTGAAAGGCTGCTCGTGTGGGTGGAACAATCAGTGCTGCAGGCTCACTAGCAGCATTTGATTTACAGGCACTGGCACTCTCAGTGCACTTTACTAGGGACTTACCAGTAAATCAAATATGCCAGACATGGAAACACCAATCCATAATCCAATTTACAGTAGGAGCACTTGCACTTTAACACTGAACAGCAGTGAGAAAGTGTGTAGAGAAACTAAACCAGCAAAAACAGTGTCAAAACCAGGAGGTCAGAAGGCAAAAAGACAGGAGAAACACTCCAAAACATGGCAGGTCTAACAGTGACTGTTTTCCATCTTCAATGTATTAATCTGCACTCTCTCTTGTGTTTCAGTGCTTTCCAATTAAGCTGCTTCTACCACCTAAGAAGTTGTCTTCTGCTTTGAATGGTGCCTCACTTCAATCTACGGCTTCACAACTTGAAACCGTTGTCCTTCGTCAAGTCTCAAAGGATCTGGGAACTCTCTTTCGCCCATTGAATCACTTCATTGAAGTACTCAAGAACTGTTTCTTTGTTGTTGGTAATATGCACTGTTTCTTTTATCGTGACACTCTTTCATGCTATTAAGTTGACCTCTCACACAAGAAATGAGGACTTGTTGCTCATAGGCAAAGATATTATAAGCTTTGGTTAGTTGCCGTTGGTTTACTATATTTTTGTTCCAATCAGTTGGATTCTGTTAAGCCCTATAGGAACTGTAGTATCTTTGTTTCTTCGCTGCTGAAACTAAAAAAGGATAACAACTCTAGCCTGTGTGTCTTTACAAAATACAGACATTCAGTTACTAAAGCTAGAAAACCTACATTTTACATTTCAAAAACACAGTAAATCATCGAATATGAAGGTTTTTATCAGCATTGTATACAGCAAGTAATCAATTATGGGGTTTTTTTCACTGCAGAAGACTTATGGGCCTTTGTAGGTTTTGCAGACAGGATCCTCTGTCAAAACGTGAAGGATATCCCGCCTGCCCTATCACAAGTGTCATAGGCTATAATGCACATGTAATGCAGAGGAAGGGACATCTGCCACATTTATGATTGACTATCCCATCTGCCCAACTTTAGCTATGGCTCGTAATGTTTTAGTTAATACTCAAAAAGCAAGCCAGTCCTGTTGGCTTTGTCAATGCATGTTTTACCTGCTACCCCATCAATTAAGTTAGACTCAATTCAATCACTTGTACCAAGATGCTGTGATGGAACAAATTACAAATTATAGCTGCTGAATATCTGATGCATGAAATCCTTCTCAGTATTTGCAGGTATGAAAAAAAGGAATGCATATAATGCAGTTTAGGTGGTTTCCTTTCACTTTTTGGTTTAATTCTGTATTGGGGATGCTCCCAAAAAAGGCTGCTGCCATCCAGAGTTGAAGCTGTGCCATCTTTTCTTCATCTTCTTGAAGATTTCCTTTTATGCAAAAGCTCGTCTACTAAAATCACAATGCAAGCACACTCAAAAAGTCAGAAATGTACTCCTTAGATTGTACATTTACATATGGATTCATTTTCTGACTTTTTCTTAATTCTCACAAAGAGCAAGGAGCACTGCTAGGTATCTGCCGCAGTTGCAGTATGTCTGAAGTACCTATGAATGCATTTGTGAATTTTAAGCAACTCAAATGGAATAGGATTTTCACATGCATAAATGTAACATTTGTACATTTACACAGGTGTAAATCCACCGCCCAAGTGCAATTGCACATACTAACTTTAAAAAATCTTTTTTCTGAATTGGAGAACAATATGCCCAGTAGAACGTTTAACTGTGCGGCCGCTCATCTATGGAACAATCTCCCGCCCATCCTTAGGCAAACAGAAGAGTTCCTTCACTTCAGGAAGAAGCTTAAAACCTGGCTCTTCCCTAGGATGTAGTACGGGACAGTCATCCGGTTGGTAAACATGTGCATTTAGGGGAGTTCCTGTTAACCTCAGTGCCAAGATACCCGTGGGGTGATAGTGCGCTTTATAAGTCCGCATTACATTACATTACAACTAACCTTCACCCACACCACCACTAATTTTGGTTGTGGCATCTCACAATTCACACCCTGGACATGAACAAAAGGAAATATCCAAGCCTAGCTACAATGTGTAGAATTTGCCTGCCAAAATGGTTATATATCTGCAAAACTCACAAGTTAATGCGTGTTCATCTAGGAAGCTAAATATCCCTGCCAAAGAACATGCACGATCCACTACATGTAGCAAATTTGCTCACATGTAATATTGCACCACTCACACAGGCTATGTGAGACTAAATCCATTTATGAGTGTAAATTCATGCTTTGCGACTCCTTTCAGGTAAATGTCCTATCCTCTTTAATCATTCTGTCCTCTATCTACCTTCCCAATCTTCTACCACCTCACCTCTTCCCTAAACGGTACACCCCCTGTCTAACTCCTCTGCCACTTCCCACTTGCTTCTAATCTTTTCCTGACTGTTCCTTAACCAACTTTCTTCCATGCACCCTTCTCTTCCTCTTACTCTCCTCATCTCTTCCTACCTCGTCTAATACCCTTCCTTCTAACTTCTTTCCCAAACCTCCACTGATCCTCCAGTGCGATCCATGTGCTTCATATCTGGTGCCTTCTTTTGGGCACTCTAGATAACATGAACCACCTGGTAACACAGCTAATCCTTCCTTACCTGACTTAATAAACAAAGGCAACAGTCTTTCTCTCACATGCCATCTCCCCATCCTCTAAGTATTCCTCCCAACCCAATCCTCTATTTCTCCCCCTGCTCTCCTTCACACCTCCTAATACACCTCGCCTGCATTATTTCAATGACTAACCTCAGCCAACTCGAACACTACCGCTCTAATGCTGTCAAAGCTCTTCTCTGCCTCATGAGACAGAATATGAGACTTCCATCTCCAATTCAACTCCCATTTCTCATCTTCTTCCTACTCCTAAACCCCAGTCCCTTACCACTAAACACCTCCACCCCTCTGGCTTTTCCACAGCTCTCTCTCTCCCCGTCTAGAGGTCTCCTCATCAATGCACGATAATGAATATTTAAGACCTGATCTCTGACTAAAAACTAAGGGCTTTATTTAGAGTTGGGCGGATGGGTAACTCTGTCACCAATGTGCTGGATGCCCTGACCTCCATATTACAAGTGCCATTGGATATAATGCACTTGTCATACAGCGGACAGACTATCCAGCACATCTGTGATGGAGTAACCATTCAGCTGAACTGTAAGTCAGGCCCTAAATATCCTGTTCATAATCGAAACCTGGCTAGTAGATGATGCAGCCTGATTCTCTACAATGCCACCCTTCCTAGATTTGGACTCCTCACCCAAAACTGGCTAAAGAAGACAGGAGGAGGGATAAGAGTTATTTTCAAGGACAGTTTGCAGACCACAAGCTTTCAAGAATGCATCAGAGCCAAATGTGAATTATTTCTTCTACACTAATCTTCCTAACCAACCTTCTCTTGCCCAGTTCTGTTGATATGCAGATCTATGCCAAACAGTAAAGGTTTTGCAGAGGCAGTTCTAGATGCCAACTCTGATATCACAATAAACCACAACAATGTTTGAGTCCTGAAAGTGCTGGAAATCTGTTTTGACTGCTCCAACCTTGCCAAACCATGATCCAGCACAATGAAAGTAGAGACTCAACCTATCTCAGGATCAACAACCTCATCCGGACATACATTGGATGCAAACTTCAGTGCTCAAGTGCTAATCACAATAATATGAAACCCCCCCATAATCTGGAATGACACCACCTCATCTTCTCCTATCAAAACATCCATGTACCCTACTGACAGAAATAGTACCCCATACCTCAACAAAGAAACCAAAGATTGAAATATATGCTTTACACTGAAAGTTAAAGAACCAATATGGGAAAACATGCCACCTATGCCACAACAGGATCTATGAATCACCCATCATGCGAAAATAATCTGCAATTACGAGCAGATATAAAAAGACAAATGCCCTTCCGAGGAACTACATAGAAGTCTTTCAAAATTTCACAACCCAGTGTGAACCAGCATCAAAATTACGAACTCCCAAACCTTGGATTGCAAACAAATTTGCCTCAAAAACAAGGAACGTGAACAGATCCTCAGGGGCAATATACCCACCAACCAGCCTATTGAGTCAAGTACTAACAAAAGAAATTGCACATGTAGACTACTATTTCTGGGCACCTTCAATCAATTCTCTGTCTGTCCCAATTCAAGAAAGTTGACGTGGCAGCTGCCCCCACATCAGACGCATGCCTAGGTCAAAACCTCAAGCACATCTTACTCTCTACAATTGCTGCTTCCTCAGAGGGAATCCTCAGGCATCTTCTACTTCATCCCCAAGACTGCAAACAACAGACGATTCATCAAAAAAATAGAACCTTGACGAGCAGTCAGACTGCTGAGGCTCAAGGAACTTGGCATCTAGGAAGCATTTGATACTGAATAAGGCTAGCCTTATCATGCTGCCTCCATATATGTAATTTCTTTTTAGCACTGATCCTAATGTTCCTCATGGGTCAACCATCACACAACTCCTCTTCAGTCTCCACCTCACCTCTCCATAAGTCCTTCAACCCAACTCTCTACAGCTACGCCAATGACATGACGATTATTGTAAAGCTGGATCTAGTTTGTAATTGTAAATGTATTTATATAGCGCTTACTATCCCTGACGAGGCATTGAAGCACTTTTTGGCGAGTAGCACACTACTCCAGAACCCAAGTGGATTAGTAGTCGGATTAGTATAGGGAAATCTAAGTTGATAATTCAAGCGGTGGACATCTGAGTCTGTTAGTTGGATTGAATAGGATAAAGGGGGGTTGGAGGAGTGAAGAGTCTAGAAAGGATTATTAGGGAGATCATAGGAGTACAATGAGGTCTGGGAAAAGTCAGAGAGTGGAGGTAGAGGATATATTGAAAGAGGTATAGGATAAGACACTGAGTAGTGAAATTGAGAGAGTTGAAGGGCTTTGATTTATGTATTCATGTTCTAGAGAAGGAGTAAAGTAATACATATATAGATACATAAGTACATAGAATGATATACATGTATATGGAAAATAATAGCTATAAAGTTGTATTATATAAAGTCCCATATGTACATGTATGGATAAATAGTTAGAAACATCAACTTTCAAGTGTTGTTGTACATAAAGCAAATATTTTTGTGCATTTTTTTAAAATTCTTTGGAAATTGTATGTTTTTTATTTTTTTTAATGTGTTTATTTATTTATATTTATTTATTTGTATTTTATATTTCCCCCAATATTTCAATAGTGAAGCACTTATAGTTACAATTGTTATGATCATATTTACAAATTGTGATAGATAAAATAATAACAGAGACCCATAAGCGTATAATCAAATAACATATAAACTATCACATATCATGATAGATAAAATAAAATAAAACAAAGACCCATAAGCATATAAACAAATAGCTTAAATGTAAACTATGCAGTGACCAATATACATGTTAAGCATAAAATGTATACACACACACACACACACACACACACATATATATATATATATAGACGGGCTGGCAGGCTTTGGACAGCAGTAATTACAGGTGCAACGATTCACGGAGAAATAAGAGGACTGTCTTTCCCATAATGCATCATATGTGGATGCGAGTATAACAATGGGGGAGTGTCCGCAATGCACGCCAGCCTCTGATGAAGAGATATTCGAAACGCGTAAGGCGATGCGCTGGAACTGCTTTATTTACTTGCATGCTGAACCCGCCTGTACCAAAGATTAAAGGTTTAAGAGGTGAACCTACCTGTTGTTCGAGTGCTTCCCTACTGTGTGGTAACCTCTGGAGCGTGATATATATATATATATATATATATATATATATATGTATATATATATATATATATATATATACCTACTGGCGGTCGCCAGTAGGTAGTTATAGTTAGGACCTATTTTCCATAGGAAAAGCATTTTTTGTTTTCTCAATAACTTTGGCGTCGTTTGACGAATCATCGCAAAATTTTCAAAACTAGTGGGGCGCTCCGGTTAGCTCCTGTTGTGAAAGTTTCGGGGTGATTTGTCAAGCGAGGCCGAGAAAAGAGGGGTCCCAAAGCGTGTTTTCTCCATGTTATTTTCCAAAGGAAACTTTAGACACGGCTACAGCCCGAACTGCTGAACGGAATTACACCAAATTTTGCAAAAGGTAGCCCTTAGTTCAGAAAGAGTCCTTTTTGTTAAATGGTGTAAATCCGTTCAGTAGTTCCTGAGAATTAAAAATAGAGGTCGGAAAATCAATTTCCCATAGGAAACTTTAGCCAAGGCTACAGCCCGAACTGCTGAACGGAATTACACCAAATTTGGCAAAAGGTAGTGCTTGGTTCAGAAAGCGTCCTTTTTATTAAATGGTGTAAATCCGTTCAGTAGTGCTGAGAAATTCAAAAATAAAAGTTTCGACATCTATGGCGAGGAGGGTTCGCGAACCCTCCCGACCACGAGCTTTATTCTAATTGGCTGTCAACACTCCAAACCAGGAAGTGTTGGCAGCCATCTTGTGACTCGGTAGAGTCACAAGAAAACAGAAAAACAAAGGTGAAAAAAAAGAAAAGGGGGCAGGGTAGAAACACCCTGACTCCCTAGGCCTGCTCAGGGGGTCCCACAAGGACCCCCAGGGCCAAAAAAGCATTTAAAAAAAAATAATTTCAGTGGAATTCGCGCTGGGGTCGCGAATCCCGCCAAAATTATTTTAAAAAAATGAAGCGCAGGCTCCCGCGCTTCATTTAAATGATGCCCCTGGGTGGGCCAGGTCCCGGGGGCATTGCCCAGTTAATAATAGGTTACTCCTCTGTGCAATAAATGACGATGTGAACACAGTGCTGCTTTCATTTGAGCAAAGAGCTGCAATCAACACGGAAAATATATCTTAATTAAAGAAACTAACTTTATGTACGCTTGCTTAAAAATCCAAACTACAATATTGTAATAAACCAGTTTTCTTGAGAAATGCTAAAGAAGACCTCCTGATTCAGGATTTCCTTATTTTTGTAACTATGGGAAAATCCTTTGTAAATAAGTGCCCGAGGCTTTAAGACGGTTGCCAGAAATAATAATCAAACGTAAATGTTACTGAACTAAGCCGGGACCCTCTGATTAACATGCAGGTGCATTTAAAGAATGAATTGAAGAGAACAGTATTGAATTGTGTTAAGGCGCCACCTACTGACACTTTACTGAAATATTCCATCATCCCTTCGTTAGCTATGTTACCGAAACTGCTTCAAAGAATCAAGACACTAAGGGGATACTCCAGTAGTGGCCCGTGGAGGGAGTTCCGTGGGGCGGTGAGGCGGGGCGGGGGAGGGGCAGGGTGGGGGGTAGTAAACACCGGAATATGGATGAACGGAGGTAAGTAAACATTTAAATAAATAAAACGAATTTCGTTGCGCGCGCTGCCTTCCCGGATCCAGCGGAGAGGGGTAGGTCAACCACACGGCTTTCATTGAAAGCAGACACATAACTTATATGTGTCCACGGCCCGCTGGATACTGACGAGGCACGATTCAATTAGTGATTGGGTCGTCCATAGAAACAACAGGCGCACAACCCGCTTATCCAAGAGTGGTAGGTAGTTCACCACACCACTGGGTGTAGATAGACTCACTTTACGGTCCTGAAGAATCGCCTTTGATCCTTAAGACAACAATGGCGAGAAACATGTTGACCCACTAGGAATAGAGCGCCCTGATCTTGACCCATTATAGTCAGATAGACGCCTCTCCTTTTTCTATTTTAAATCAGGCAGGGGGCCTACCAAGAATAAAATATGTTCCATAAGGCACCCTGACTTGTTTTAACTCACTTCACATACTACTACATCCACACAATCAAAAGGGCCCTTACACCCACGGCACCCACCGGCAAGGAACAAAAGATCTCCGATAAAGAGCCCCTTTTGGGTGCCCATCGGGTATTGCAGCGCCGACCTGACGAGGAGCAGGCCCAGATGATGAAGCATGACACCTAGCTTGCTGGGTGTGTGAGGGCACCAGTTCCGAAAGGAAGAATCCCCTTCCTTTCACGACCTGCAATAAATACTCTGTATTCACCGAGGAACCACGTACTTCTTCTTTATTGGTGTTTACTACCCCCCACCCTGCCCCTCCCCGCCTCACCGCCCCACGGAACTTCCTCCACGGGCCGCTACTGGGATACTCACAAAAGCATTTATTGGCACGGACAGTACTACCACGGGAGTACACTTATGAATCGCGCTCTCCCTCGGCTGTGCTGGATCATGGCTGCTCGCAGAGGCTGCTCCGTGCTCACGGCGGCTGTGGCGGCGCCCTGAGCGAAGCCTGGAGGGGGAGTCCGGCGGGGACACGTCCACCTTCACCCCGAGCCCCCCGGAGAGAGGTGAGAGAGGGCGGACGGCTCATCGGAGCATCAGGGGGAGGAGTGGCAACTGGTGGTTGGGGGGCCCTGGTGCATTAGTGAGAGGTCGATGTATGTTGTGCATCACGTGGACACTGGTGCACTTATGGGGCATGCATTAGACCGATGCACGGGGCGGGGCTGCAGCCCTGCGGGCATTTAATCGATGCACTCTGGAAGGACTGCTGCAGCTTTGTAGTCCGTGCCTGGTAGCAGTCACCCAGCCATGAGGGGATCTTTGCAGTTCTTGAGCGGCCCTTTCTCGTCTCTTGGAGTTTCAGTGCAATGCGGGGTGCACTAGTGCAGCTGTCGGTGAGCTGGTGCATTGAAGCACTGGAGCTGCTATGGTGCACTAGTAGCGCGGATCAACACTGACGCATTCATGGACACACTGGTGCAGTTCGTTGGAGATACTAGTACAGCACTGATGCAACTAGGATACACTGGTGCATCTCAGGGCGAGCTTGTGCAGCCCAGATGTTGGTGCATTTTGGGGAAGCTTTGGTGCAGTTTTTGTTGGGCTTTGCAACCACTGGGACTGCACTGGTGCAGGTAAGTGTGAGATGCCGTAGGTCGGCGACGATCAGTGTAGTTCTTGAGGGACATTGGTGCTGTAATCTGGTGCAGCAATGTTGAACTGACGTAACACCGAGTGCATTGGTGCAGCTGCGGATGAGCTTGTGCACTTGAGGAAACACTATTGCAGTTATGGTGCGCTGATGCAACCCGGGGTGCACTAGAGCAGCAATGTTTGAGCGTGTGCATCTCGGGAGAGGCAGGTGCCTTTTAGGTAATCGCTTGTGCAGCCCTTGGAGGACACTGGTGCTGGCAATGGGGGTGCTGATGCAAATAGTGGAAAATAAACATTTGAAGATGTATTGGTGTAGTGCGTTGGGGTTACTGATGCAATAGTGCAACACTGGGTGCACTAAAGCAGCTGTGTGTGAGCTGGTGCAGCTCAGGAGAGGCAGCCAATGGCGGCACGAGGACAGAGGTGCAGTCATGGCGTTGGTTGCTGGCGCCTGTTGGTTATTAATACTGTTGCAGCTGTGGCGAGCTGGTGCACTCCGCGTGAACAGTGGTGCACAGATGGGGAGTCGGGCAGTTGAACCCTGGTGCAGCTGTGGGGGGTGCTGACTGGCGCTCCCTCAGGGTGCGATGGCTAGTGCAGTTGTCTTTGGTGCTTTGTAACACTTTAATGGTGACACAGCTGCACGTGTTGTAGTGCTGGATTGATGTGTAGTGGGGTCTGATGCAGCTAGGGAGCTACAGATGTAAGTTAGGGTCAGTTATGGAGGCGGCAGGCTCGGCCACTGTGCAGTTGTCACTGGTTGAGTGGGCACGATGCTGCTGTCATTGGCAGAGAGGCAGGGTTGCACCCTTGTGAACACTGTTGGTGCAGAGAGCATGGGCGCTGGTGCGGGTGTGGGAGAGGCCGTGACGGGCCCCAATGCTGCAGAGTGCGGTCATCGACTTATAGGGAACCTGGTGTATCAATCTAGGTGCACGGGCGCTTCATGGATGCAGTGCCATGGAAGCTTAGGTAATTGTGAATAATTGTGCAGTGCCAATGTGACTGTGTCGGTTGAGGGTCATTTGGGGAGCCGCGGAGCAGCAGTGCAGCAGAGGGTCCCTGGTGCAGCTGTTGTCGAGGGGAGTGGATGGGGCGCACACAGCATATGCACAAGTTTACACGGACGCCGCAGGATTGATGGTGCAACTGTGCGCGGCGGATAAGCATTCATGCAGTTGTGCAAGTAACTGGTTGTGCAAGGGTGTGAGGGGGGTGTTGGTTCATTAGTGCAGTTGTGAGAGGGTTGGATGTTCACTGCTTCAGCTGTAAGAGGCTCGGTGGTGACTAGGGTGGGTGGACACTGGTGCAACAGGGGCAGACTCGGTGTTCACTAGTACAGCTGTTGTGGGGCGGGGGACGTGGGGCTGGCACAGTTGTGTATCTGCTTTGGGGCTGGCTGATCACGAGTGCATCCGTGAGTTTGTGGTGGTCACTGGTGCAAGGAGGAGGGATTGGCCTTCACTCGTGCAGCTGCAGGGAAGCCGAGGTTGACATGAGCAGCTGTGAGCGAACTGGGCATTCCGTTTTTAAGTGGATTAATGGTTTACTAGTGCGGCTGCGATGCACTAGTGCAGAGGGGAGCCAAAGGTGTTCACTTATTCATCTTCGAGGAGTGCGGCGTGTGCACTGGTGCGGTTTAAGGCTTCGCTAGTGCAGTTGTTGCTATGGTTGAGGATGCACTGGTGCAGCTGTGAGGTGATAGGTCGAGCCCTGGTGCTGCTGTCGGCTGCATGTGAGTGCACGGGGTATATTGGGGTTCAGCGGTGCAGCTGTGACGTGATAGGTCGAGCCCTGGTGCTGCCGCATGTGGGGACACGGGGTATATTGGGGTTCACCGGTGCAGCTGTGAGGGGATAGGCCGAGCCCTGGTGCTGCTGGGGGCTGCATGTGGGGGCACAGGGTTTATTGGGGTTCACCGGTGCAGCTGTGAGGTGATATGTCGAGCCCTGGTGCTGCTGTGGGATGCATGCAAGGGCACAGGGTATCATGGGGTTCACTGGTGCAGCTGTGAGGTATCCTTCTCACTCAAAATAACTGATTAATATCCACCACTCAAATCACTTTCATATTTCACCATACTAATTCAGCACTAATCCTTTATGGGTTTCCGGAGTAGCGTGCTTCAACACCCCATCAGGGGTAACAAGCGCTACATAAATACAAACCTTTTTTTCCTCTTCTATCTTTCTGCTATCCTTCCGAATCCAAATAACTGACTAACCTATCCACCACTTAAAATTTACTTGCATGTTTCACTATACTAATTCAACACTAATCCTCCATGGGTCCCGGAGTAGCATGCTACTCCCCGAAAAAGCGCTTTGACGCCTCGTCAGGGGTAGTAAGCGCTATATAAATGCAATTACAAATACAAAAACAAAACATGATTTCTTGAAAGGGCCCCTCAACATCAAACACAGGCTTGTAAGAGTAAGTGGAAGACTACCACTGGAGTATTATTTTACATACATCAAAATTATTTTTTGGATAGGCCCCATGATTTTGATCTTTGGCTTCGATATGTTTTTTCATGAGTTATATTCACAATTTATTTTGGATCAATATGTGATTTTCTAGTAAAAAGCATTTGCGAAACGTGCCACGTCTGCAACTATTTCGAAGCCTACTCTGAGCTGTAATAAAAAAAGAATGCAACCTATCAATGCTCTGTGTATTTCTGTTAGAGAGGGGCCGACAACATTTCTCTCCAAAACTCCCCCTGGAAACCTCAATCTAGACCGGTTTGGAAAAACACTAGCCGACTATTTCGCCCACACTAAACCCCTGTGACCTGCACATTGAGACAATCTGCAAGGACACGACTGGTCATTATCAGAATACCCAAACTCTCTACCACCTGTTTGCAACTTTTTCAGATGGATATTGTCTTATTCTATCCCTAAAAATGTCATGCCTTCTGTTATAGCTTTCTTTTAATTTCACTTTAGTTGTCTGTGTCAATGTGATATGTTATATTATATTTTGCTATGGGTTGTTATTCAGGACCTGATGTAAATCAAGACCATACTTTGTTTCCTTTCTTTTGTTCATCATTTCTCATATGGTGCCATGTTTAATAATACAAATGTATAATACGCTCTACCTGTTGACCCCACATGCGCTTTGTACTATTGTATCATGTAACCTTTTGTTTGTCTCTTTTTTGTTAAAAAAACTAATAAAGTCTTTAAAATAAAAAAATAAAAACATTCTTTTATTAACTTAAATGTATTGTATATGCGTGATATTTGTAAACTTTTCAAACTGCATTTAGTATTTAAGCTCGTTAGATGCATGTACTACCAAAAAAAATCACACTTATCCAAAGTAAACACAATAGATGATGTAATGTTAAATGAGAGAACAGTACAACGCAATGGCTCAGCTGTCATAAGACCACACATTGCTACACGTTGTAATGTACTTCTCTGCTTTGGTGTCTTCGTTGTACAATTAAGCCTTAAATGCGATCAGCGGTGTATCTGGGGCAGCTTAGAATAAGTCTAATGCCCAGTCTGTGTTACCACGAAGTGCAACAAGTGAGGAAGTTGTTTGAATACGTAAAAAACCTCTCCAGAAGTCAATATCATGCAAATATTGTGTGTGTTCTGTAGCTACCCTTTTGAATGGTGACCGTCCAGAATATCTGAACAGTAAATATATTTATGCCATGGCAGTGAAAATAAACGTGGCACATTAACATTTGCTATTTAGAACAACTGTACTAATAAATGCATATTCGCACATTCATTACTGCAGCGCAAAGGACACATTTGAGTTTATTACCACAGTACAGTAAAATTGACACGAGAAAAATGCTTTTTGCTACCGAACACATTAAATGTATCAATCGTTTTACACAGAGGAACTGCTCTTCTAATAGCCATGACATATCTGGAATGTGTAGTTACTGTACTGTACACATTTGAACTCCTTGCATCCTGCTTTTAGTAAAATACCTTTTGTTAAAAACAAGTGCACATGAAAAAATACTATGCCACAATCCATAAATGGAAATGTACAATATGCTAGTTATTACTATTATTGAGGGAGGGGAGGGGCACTATAACTCACTCGAGGCTTGTCTCTTGTGAGCAATGACCAACCCCACACGAGCAACAATGGTAATAAATAGAATATTTCAATATGCATATCTGCATGCAAACTATTTATGCCACGGCGAAGCAAATAAGTGTTTAGGTCCAACTAGCCCACCAGGTACCTCCAGTAAGCGCCCATGAGCTGCTTTGCAGAGAGGTGTAAAAAGGGGCGTGGCCTTGGACCACCTCTCTGCAAAGCAGCTCTGTGCCGCTTCCTGGAGGTACCTGGTGCGCTAGTTGGCCCCCAGGGACCCTCAGGATTCAAGGGGACTTAATACCCCAACTTACGACGTGCTAGGGGGCACGTTTGCACAGTGGTGCAGGGAGGGGGCGGGCCTGATATAAGAAGTTAGCAATCCTGCTGTGTGGGACTTACTGGTGGTAATAAAAGGGATAGTTGGCCCCCAAGGTTGACGTTGGGGGCTAACTACTCCTGTTACCTCCAGTAAATCCCACACAGTGGGATTGCTAAGAGGTGTTTCAGAGGCCACGCTCACCTTTTTCCACCACTCTGGAAACGCGACTGGTATGTTATAGTTAGAAATTAGCATTTGAAAAACCTTTGAAATTCACTGAAAATCCTCCATCCAGACACTTATACACCCACTCATTCTTCAATACACCTTGGCATATATATAAAACATATTTAAACTTTAAAGAAACACACAGTCACTGGATGATGTCATCAGTGATGTCATTTGAGATGTCATCAGTGATGTCATCAGTGATGTCACTGACCATGTCATGAATGATGTAATATGTGACGTCATCAGCAGTGCATTGCGGGGGCGCAAGTTATAGTTAGCTGAACTAACTATAACGGCGGAATTTCTCTGGTTTTGTACGAGTGAAATGTCCAACTAACTATAATGTGAATTAAACTTATGGTTTTTTCAGTGAATTTCTAAGGTTTTTTAAATGCTAATTTCTAACTATAACGTCCCTGAAACCTATGGTTTTTTCAGTGAATATATATATATATATTAACCAGGAGTAATATATCCATTTGTTAAGCAGACATATAAGAATATCCATATATTTTTAAACCATAAGTAGTATATATATTAGTCCAAAGAAAAGCACATACCTAAATACATACATATAATCAAATTATACATATTTACATACACAGGTATGTAAATATGTATAATAATGTAGGAAAGAGCCAACTCTTGAGTAGTCTTTGAAGATAAGATAGTTATCCGTGGATCTTATATTTGGGGTAGTGAATTCCAGAGTTCGGCTGCTGGAAAGAGAGAGATGCACCACTCATGTTTTCTTTTTCTGGTATACTGGGGTTTTGAGGCAATGTGCCAATCTGTAGTGGAGTTTCCTTTGTTATATGTATTTGGTGATTTTATTCCTGGTGAAAAGTGGTCCTGTTCCATGTATGATTTGTGGGTGATATAAAGTAGCTTGAAGGTGGATCTTCTGGCAACCAATATTCAATGTAGGGCCCTCAAGGCAGAGGTATTGTGGACTTGTGGCTTTACATGTAGGATGGTCTGGCAGCAGACTTCTGGATGTGTTGAAGTCTTTTCATTTTTTTTGTTTGAATCTGTTTATTGTAATGTTTACCTTTTCATACAATACAATAGCAGGGCAAGAGCAGTTAGCATAACATAAAATAACATCACAGTGCGATACATTCGTAGTGCCAACTGTACAGTCATGTGAAATCAGTAAGGTGCACTAGGAAGCCCATGTGGTGTGAAAAACTCGGAATCAAATTCCAGAAAGGGATATGTGACCAGGCTGTATGTACTTGCACAAGCTAAAAAACTTGTTATAGCAACCCCTGCAATAAAAAAAAAAACAGGACCAGCGGAGTGCCAGTGGAGTCATAACTGACATTATAAACACAGCCATGTTTTCTAACAAACGTGTAGTGATGAAACCCAAACAAAACATCATACCGATCCCCATGACATAACAGCACATCACCATCCTCCCGGTCGCCATATCCGACAGATGTTATGGAATGTAGCTACCAGCATGAACCTAGATAATCGAAGGGGAGTGTGTGTGAGGGTTGCCAGTATAAATACTATGAGCAATATCAGTCCACAGCTGCCGTTTGCTCAGCTGATGCCTCTTCCACTGCGCCAGGGCTACTGCCCATTGCAGAAGAGTGATTAGATTGCAAATCAGATAAAATGGTATCTCAATAAGTAGCAATAGGGTATTTGCGTAGCCGAAGTGTGTCCTCCCTATCTAGGGCCACACTTTCGGCTTGCACCCAATTGAGCATTGAGTGCTCCCAAGCCACGACCCAGGGGGAGCTCCGGGGCTTTCCATCTGTGGGTGATAAGACATTTGGCCACTATGAAACCCAGATCTAGGAAGCGAGAGGTAACCCTATGTCTTTTCCTCCTGCGGAACAATCCCTGGAGAATACCTCCCAGGTCAGGCGCTCAGTACAGGTGGACAATTTGGAGGTGATGGTGGCCCAGTATGTATGCAAGTGGGGGCAGGACCAAAGAATATGCAGTAAATTAGCATCTCCTTGAGAACAGCGTGGGCAAGCAGCATCATACTTGTGGTAAAACCTGTTGATGTTGGCGGAGTGAGATAAGCCCTATGGACAATGTAGAGCTGAATAAGCTTGAATCAGGCATTGCGTAGCACTTTGCGCCGGCTCTACAATAGGATGGCCCATTTCTTTTCAGAGCAGGGGTGTGCTAAGTCTGCCTCCCAGTGGTGGCGCAAAGGTAGGAGCTGGGGAGCAGTGTGGGAGCGAAATGAATCAGCAAACCAGTGTATGAGGTATCTGCCCCCGCACATCACATGTAGATATTGAATCATGAAATGCATGAGCAATTCTGTGGCCACATCACTCCAGTGGCGCCCCAGTGTGGCAAGTAATGCGTTGTGTAGCAAGAACTGTCCCGAAGGTAGGCCATCCTCCTCCATCAGCACCTCAAATGTTGCCAATGTGCCATCACTGTATAGATCCCCCAATATGTGTATGTCTGCCGTGTGTCATACTGTCAGCTCAGCTGTCAATGTGACCCTCCAAGCCTGGGCGTACCCAGGAAAGCCAACCCTGGTGCATAGGGGATCATATGTTTAGTGATACGGAGGCATCTGCGAAAGCAGTGAAATGCAACCCCCAGTAATAGTGAGTCAGGTACCCTAATTCGTGTGCAAGGATGAAATAGGTGCAGTAAAGCGGGAAACCCCCAACCGGGGGAGACTGTTGTTGTGGCCGACAGGGGTAAACTCGCTAGCCACTTTGCTATCTATTACTGGATGTGTTGTAGTCTTTTCATAGTTAATAAAGATGATTTGTGATAAAGGCCATTGGTGTAATCAAGTTTAGACAGTACAAGAGAGACAGTAGCTTGGACCTTGTGTGGGAATCTTAGGTGAGGGAAGATGCGGTGCAGAGTCTACATAATAATTAACTTGCTCCTGCTAACTTATCCACTTGGGCATTCATTGATAGCTTGGAGTCTATGATAATTTCAAGGTTTCTTACTTCCTTGGATACTTTAGTAGGTGGTCCCATATCATCAGACCAGGCACAGAGTGGGTCATAATTCTTCCAATTGCCACATGTGAATATTTCAGGTTTGGACGCATTCAATTTGAGATGGCTCCATTTCATCCACTGTTCAATGCCTCTGAGGCAACTGAAGATGTTTGCGTTTCCAATGTCTTTGGGTCCTTCCAGTTTAAGAAGTATTTGTGTGTCATCTGTCTAGTTATAGCATGTGAGCTGAAATTCATTGATCATTGCCGTTAATGGCTTCATGTGAATGTTGAAAAGCATGGGTGAGATGATAGAGCCTTGAGGGACCCCTGCTGTTTTGAAGTATGGTTTGGAAGAGAAAAGGGGAGTATAGATGACATTTGTTGTTTTGGAGGTAGGATGTGATCCAGTCGAGAGCAGTCCCCTCTATGCTGGCTTCGCAGAGTCTTTGGATTAGAGTGTAATGATCAACTGTGTGGAAGGCAGCTGAGAGGTCCAAGAGAAGTAGTGCAGTGACCCCATTCCAGTCTATTGTGTATTTAAGGTAATCCAAGATGGTGATGAGGGCAGATTCTGTGCCTCTTCCTGGACGGAATCCTGTTTGAAAGTTGGAAAGTATGGAGTTGCAGACGGTCAGTAGGGAGTGGGGAGATATCGGCCACAGCTGGTTCCAAGTTGGGGATAGTAGTATAATATAGCAATAATCAGTATTCAGTGGATTTCCAAGACCTTTTGACCCCTGTGCCACTGCACCATTCTAATCATGGCCCTAGTCCCTGCACGGTAACTGCACTTTTGGCTGCTTGTTTAGTAATAAAATATAGCAACAATCGGTGTTCCGTGGGTTTCCTAGACCTTTTTGTCCCTGTGCCACTGCACCTGCTGCACCATTCAAATCTTTGCCCTAGTGGCAGCAAGGTAATTGCAAATTTGACTTCTTGTTTAGTAGCAAAATATAGCAATAATCGGTGTTCGGTGGGTTTCCTAGAGCTTTTGACCCCTGTGCCACTGCACTTGTGACATCTGGGTGAATGCTGCTCTTTCTATCAGTTTGCCCAGGAAAGGTCCATAGATATCCTCAAGAACTCCGGACTTGACCACTAACTCCAAGCAGCCATCGACCAATGGATTCTAAGCAACCACCTTAAGCATAATCTTCAAAAACATAGGTTATAATTTACAAGAACTACTCATCTACAACCATTTGGCCTCAGGAACTTAAGTCAACATCAGTGACATCAACTAAAGTAAGACATTTGGGAGTGATTATGGGCTCCAGCAATTCACCAAAGTGAACCAGGTAACTTAAAGTGTTTTTGAAATCATGTAAAATCTTTTAAACATCTTCTTTCATCTAGGTTTCCTGCAATTCTGCACTCTGCTCTCACTGTTTTCATGCCTCCAATAGGCAATGCAAATAGTGTCTGCATAGGGGCCTTACTTCTCCTACTTCAAAGAAGGTAAACAATCCAAAATGAGGCAGCAAGAGAGTTCGTATACCTTTGCTCATCTGAATATTTCACTGCAGTGCTCCAAGCAGTTCAATTGCTATCCATGGCTAGACATTCTGCCTTCAAAGCATTACTCTTCAATGTCAAGGTCCATGTGTTATTCAAGTGAATCTTCAAATGTATTCATGGAACAGAACCATCTCCTCTAGACTGGCCACTACAAGTCTCTGTATAAAGGGAAAAATTATGCATTTCCCTTTTTACAAAAGACTAGAAATATCCAAAGTCACTTGGAATTCAGGAAGGAGGTAAAGACCTGGCTCTTCTCAAATTGATAATGTATGGTCATGTTGAACAAGAAACAGACCCATTCTCCCACTGAAAGAGAGTATTGACAATAGATGACTCAGACCCTTTGTCACTCTAGAGCCAGAACACATTCCTCCTACAAGGATGGTGGGCATAATCACAAACACAACACATCTCATGATGGACTTCATTCCACTCCAGAATGTGCACGGCTACACAGCCACAGTGTCACGCGAAAAGCAGCCTGCTACTTGTCACGCACAGCACCATGACACTTAATATTACCTCTCGCAAACGAATGAAGCATAACCCAAAGTCATGGCACTCAATGAGGTGCCCACCCTAAATGGTGTGACTGACCTGACATTCTTCTTAAGCTTAGCAAGCTACTGTTTCAGGTACATAAAGGCTTCATCACAATGATGACACTTCTCAGAGAACTCACCAAAGAAGGACAACCCTTCAAAGGGCCAAAGGAATGCGTCAAAGCTTTAAAACAATTCAAGGAAGCAGTAGCGTTAGTCTATTATCTCACATACTTTGACCCCGATGTCTGCACTGAACTGACAGTTGATGGCAGCCTAGAGGGCTTAGATACATTCTTGGCTCAACACACAAGAGGAAGGGACCCCCCTAAGGATGAATATCTGGTATGCCAGTTGAAGCTTAACAGTGATAGAAAGAGCATACTTTCAGAGTGAAAAATAGAGACGAATCATGGTCTGGGCCTACAAACACCACCACGTTCCTATATGGAAAAGCATTTCACCATAGTGACAGATCACCAGGGGATACTGACAATTTATGAAAACCTGAGAGCAAAGATCACACCAAGGATAGAAAGATGGGGAATGCATCTGATGGAATATGACTTCAAAATGATACACAAGCTCGGAAAAGATGACAACCCAGCAGAGAATGTTTGAAGGCATCCACTCCCTGCTATGGATGCAAAGCCACAGAATAATATATCCATTGTTTAATGCCAGTGAACCAATCAACAAGTCTCCTTGAAGGAAATAGCCCGTGAATCGAAACAGAATGTCCTCCTAAGCGAAGTGAAGCTCATTTGTGAGAAGCAGCGGTAGAGTTATGTCAACAGCAATAGCTGATAGTCTGATGCCCAGTTTCAAGACACCCCACTGAAGGCTACACTAGTCAAGGTGTCACAAACTCATAAGGTCATTGTGGAGGTTTCAGTAGAACTCTGATGAAATTCCACCAGTCCTCCACCAATTTAGACTTGTCAGTTGGGTACAACAAAAACTCGAACCTACTCATTGTCGCGTCGCGCGGCTTGTAGAACATCAAGGACGCGACAGGGTGAGTGGTGTCGATTCTTTATTGGTTGGTACAGAGTTATCGGCATTCGGGCGCTGCGCTCCCCAGGGTCTGACCTCTCACCTCGAGGTCCTGCAGGCGAGTGTCCTCGTCCCCCGCCCCTGACCGGATGTAGTGTCCGGTGTCCCTGTTCCCCCTGACCCTGAGCCCCAGGGTCTTAGTGCATAACCTGTGGGCACGACATCTCCCCCTTTGTTGCAAACACAGTTTCTTGCCACTTGTCCTGTCGACTCGTGACGGTGATCAGAGAGAGAGAGAGAGAGAGAGAGAGAGAGAGAGAGAGAGAGAGAGAGAGAGAGAGAGAGACATCTCTGTGAACTGGTGGTCTCTTCACATCTCTTCGATTAGTCTCTTGGTCTTTTTACATTCCCTCTTTGGTCGCTGTTCTCCGACGACTGGTGATGTATCTTCCTGCCAAATCTCTCTGGTCAGTTCCTTCTTTGGTATGTCTCCTTCTTCTTCCGTTTTCACCTCCTTGAAGTGGGAGCTGTTTCTTGTGACCTGGTGCTGGCCGGCGGTAGCTGTAATCATGGTCCCGTTCACTTTCACCACCTTCAGCGGATCCTTTGCGAACGCGCTGTCTGACTTCCTCACCTGCCGTTGTTTTACGAGCACCATGTCTCCTTCCTCTAGCTCGTGAGGCATTGCACGTCTTCTTTGATCAGCGTATTCTTTCATTTTTGCTTTCTGTCCCTTATCTCTGATGACGACGTCCTCCTGGTCTGTTTTTTTTTTTCTTTTGTCTGCGGCAGTCTTGTCCTGCTCACTCGCCCTAGTACCAGTTCAGCGGGGCATCTCCCCGTGGAGCTGTGTGGTGTGTTTCGATAGTCCCTCAGTACCTGGCACAGGGCTTGTCCGATCGATACTTGTGTTAGCTTTGCTCTTTGCACCGCCTTTTTGATTGTTCCCATGAACCGCTCAGCCATCCCATTTGCTTGTGGCCACAGTGGCGTTATTCGTCTGTGATTTATGCCTAGGTATGCCATGAACCTTTTGAATTCCTCCCTGAGAATGGTGGTCCATTGTCTGTTTTCAATGTCTGTGGCGAGCCCCATGCAGCAAAAATGTCGTCCAACACTGGTAGCGTGGCGTTTGCCGGCGTTGATGACACTGGCGTTACTAAGGGAATCTTGAGTATTCGTCTATCACGACCAGAAAATAGCTTCCTGTTTCTAATGGCCCGTAGAAATCTGCTGCCAGCTCGGTCCACACCGCCTGTGGTAGCGGAGACATTTGCAATGGTTCTGGTTTGGACGGTGGTCCTATTATTTGACATACGTGGCACTTTGTCACCATCTCTTCCACCATGCTGTCAAGTCCCGGGAACCACACTTTTCTCGCAGCATCTTTTTTGTCGCTACCATGCCTCGGTGTGACTCGTGTGCCAACTCCACTGTTCTCAGTCTTAGCGTTTGGGGCATCACTATTCTTGTGCCCCTCATTATTGTTCCGTTTTCGCATTCTGACAGTTCCTCATTTATTCTTTTCAGTGCCAGCAGTTCTTCTTTGTCTATTCCTCTTCCTACGTGCATGTTGTTGTTTACATGCCTCCATCGTTGCGCCCTGTTGATCCTCATTGCCTCCTGCATGGTGGCGTCCTGTTTCGTTTCTTTATTTAGTTCACTCTCTGTTATTGTTGCCGGTGTGCTTAGTTTCAGTGCGAAGTTCAGGTACTCTTCTGCCATTGTGGTTGCTTGAGAGTTTTGTGGCAGGGTGCCTTGACACATAGTCTGCTGGGTTTTGTTCTTTTCCTGGCTTGTGAATGATTTTGAAGTTGTAGTCCATCAGTCTGATTCCCCACCTTTCTATTCTTGGCGGTATCTTTGCATTCGGGTTGCCATATATTGTTATCAGGGCCTGATGGTCAGTCACGATTGTGAATGGTTTCCGATATACGAACATGTGGTAATGTTCACAGGCCCATACTACTGCCAGACTCTCCTTTTCTGGTTGTGAATATCCTTTCTCGACGTCTGTCAGACTCTTGCTCCCATACGCAACGATGTGTCTTGGGAATCTCTCCCAAGTTGATGTTGTGCTAGAATTGCTCCCAAGCCCACGGGGCTTGCATCCACTGTCAGCTCTGTGCATAAGTCCGGGTCGAGTAGGCCAGGTGATCCACTGCTGTCACTGCCTTTCTTATCTCTTCAAACCCTTTGTCACACTCGCTGGTCCATTGAAACTTGTGTCCTTGTTTCGTCAGCTCTCTCAGTGGCGCGCTGACAGTGGCGAAATCCTTAATGTAGCGTGCGCAGTAACTTGCCAACCCCAGAAATGACCTCACTTCTGCCACATCAGTCGGTTTCTTTGCCTTTTCCAGTGTTTCTACCTTGCTGCGGTCTGGCCGCATTCCTTTTGGAAAAAATGTGACCGAAAAACACTAGCTCATTCCGCCCCAGTTCGCACTTTTCCTCATTTAATGTTAGGCCTGCTTTTTCTAGATGTGAGCATACCTCTCTTAACGCCGTGTCATGTTCTTCGTCCGACTTGCCGAACACCAGGATATCGTCACTGTAATTTAGGCTGTTCTTGACCGGTCTGATGACTTGACGAATTGTCTCCTGGAATATTTCTGCGGCCGATGAGATCCCGAAGCTCAAACGTTTGTACCTAAATAGTCCTAGGTGGGTGGAGAACGTCGTGATGTATCGGGACTGTGGGTCTAGTTCAAGTTGGTGGTACCCCTTGCAGAGATCCAGTTTTGAGAATCTTCTCGTGCCTGTGAGACAGCTGATCATGTCGTCTAGATGTGGGCCTGGGTGTCGCTCACGTTCAATCGCCTTGTTTGGGATCCTCATGTCCACACATATTCTTATCTTTGATTTGTCCTTTTTGGGACGGCCACAATGGGTGACACCCATGGTGTCGGCCCATCTGCTCGTTCTATGATGTCCTGTCTCATCAGGGCCTCTAGTTCTTCCTCAACTTGTGGCTGTAGGTGTATGGGTGCCCTTCTGTGATGTTGCGCAACTGGTCTTATCGTTTCGTCTATGTGCAACGTGATCTGCCGTCCTTTCAGCTTCCCTAGTCCTTCTATCAGTTTGGGGTATTCTTTTAGAATGTTTTTCTCTTCTGACATCTGATACGTCATTTCCATCAGCCCCATCACTTGTGCCGTGACGTTGCTCAACAAGCATGGCGCTGGCATGTCTCCTTTGAGCACATGTATCTGTTCACGTTAGCCTTTGATCTTTGTATCGTAATTCCTCTTTGAATTTCCCCAAGTTGATCACTGGTCGCTTTGCCCCCATGTGAATACTTTCACTCTGGATGGCTTTAGAGTCGGCTTCACTTTCATTTTCTCATATTCAGAGACGCACATGATATTGCACGTTGCGCCGCTGTCCAACACAAACGTGCTATCGTGTGGCCCCACTTTTATTGTTACGGACTCCGTTCTCTTTATCTTCTTCTTGTCCACCAGGCATATTGTTTCATCTCGCTCTTCTTCGTCTTCTTCTGAGTCTGTGTTGACCTCTGTCATGAGGTATAACCGCCCCGTTTGCGAAGTCTTGTCTTCTTCACCCTCTTCCCCTGATTCTGCGGACGAATTCCTCACCTCAGTCTCGACATGCCTGATGTGTCTGTGTGTCGGCATCCTCCCTCTGCTTGTTCTTCCACGGTCATTTCTGAACTGTGCCCCTTGACATACACTTGCGTAATGGTCTCGTCCGTTGCATTTTCGGCACGTCTGGCCAAATGCTGGGCATGGCCCTCGGTGTGGGAACTCTAGTCCGCATCTGTAGCACATTCCTTCTTGCTGCTTCTTCCCAGTCTGGCCGCCTCTGTCTTGTCTCCAGTTTCCTGTTTTGTTGTTGCTTGCCATCCGATTAATTTGTTCTCCACCTCTTCCTTTTCCACGTTCCATTTCTTTCGCGTGTGTTGTGGCTCGTGCTTCCGCTCTTCCTAGTGCAAGGATGTTCTCCAGCGCTATCGGTTCTTTAAGTATTCTTGTTCGGAAGTCTATGTCCCGACAGCCTGCGATGATTAGTAGTCGAATGGCCTGCTCGTTGTCGAATTTATCAAATTCACAGTGAGTCACTAGTTTCCTTAGCCTTGTTGCGAAGTCATCTAGTGACTCTTCGGCCTGTTGGAAGGAAATCATGAAGCTGTACCTCTCAAAATCAGTGTTTCGTTGCGGATCAAACTTATTCGTCAGGCACTTTGTTAATTTGTCGTAGGTGTCAGTGTCTGCAGTTGGCAGTGTCACTAGTAGGTCTTCGATCTCGTCGCCCACTAGGTTTATGAACAGTCCCCGTTTTTGGCCTCTATGACATCTGTTGCTTCAACGTAATTTTCAAAACGTCTGAGCCATTTCTCCCATCCTATCCCAGTTTGTGGTTCAGATAGGCTAAACGGCAGTGGTCTCCTGTATTGCGCACTTTGTTTCTGGTCTGCCATTGCTCCTTGTATTCCTTTGTTCTGTTGCCTTTGTTTTCTTTATTTCGTCTTTGATGTCTTTTAATCTATTTACTGTCTGTTTCTTCGTTCTCCTTATGCCTTATCTTTGTTGTTATTTTAGTTGTCTTTTCTTTTTGCCCTTTTGAATTCTTCTCTTTTTCCTTTATTTCTTTCCTCTTGTCTCTTTTTCTCTTTTATTTCCTTTACTAGTGCTTGTTGTGCACTTTTGCCTCTTTTTCTTTTGAAATTCTGCCCTTTTCTGGTCAGATCGATTTTTCCTGGCCTTGCAATGGCCGCCGAGTCACTCTTGCTTCCGATTGGCTTATTCGCCTGATTCTAAGATGGCCGCCGATAATCTCGCGATTTCGCGGCCAATGGAAACCTTGCCTGACTTCAAAATGGCCGCCGAGTCTTTTCCGCTCGCTGATTGGCCCTCTCGCCTGACTGTACAATGGCCGCCGAGACTCTCGCGAGAGCTCGCGGCAAATTCTATGTCTTCACTCTTTTAGTTACGGCGCTTACCGGTGCAGGCAGTCTTTCCTCGCAGCGGCCGGGGTGGGCTCCCGCGTCGCTGCGCTCCGTTTTCTTTTCTTGTGTGGGCACAACAGAGGATCCTTTTCGCCGAGCCGTGCAGGCTCACGGAGGTCACGATCCTACCTTCGTCGCCAGTTGTCGCGTCGCGCGGCTTGTAGAACATCAAGGACGCGACAGGGTGAGTGGTGTCGATTCTTTATTGGTTGGTACAGAGTTATCGGCATTCGGGCGCTGCGCTCCCCAGGGTCTGACCTCTCACCTCGAGGTCCTGCAGGCGAGTGTCCTCGTCCCCCCGCCCCTGACCGGATGTAGTGTCCGGTGTCCCCTGTTCCCCCCTGACCCTGAGCCCCAGGGTCTTAGTGCCAACCTGTGGGCACGACACTCATGCTTATCAGTGGAAAATGGGGAGGTGGGGAAGAAAGAGAAGAAATACTGGATGCCGCTTTGTCTCTCAAATGTTCATGATGACTTACAAAATTCAGCCGGCGAGGAGGCAGCATAAGTGGTAATGTTCACACTGTCACATCATACTGGTCTAATGATATCAACACATACAAGGTAAGTATAGATATATGTACAAGTTCAATGCGTGTGGTAGCAAGGTTAGGTTTGAACAAATATGGACCCGTCTTGTCATGCAAATGTTGATGACGGTGATGAAAATAGGAAGTACCTGGACAGCTTACACAAGCTAGGGAGCACCGAGAAATGCAGTAGATTGACAGGCAGCTGTCACATTTAGAAGCTCTGAGTAGATGGTCTGAATTTGACACAGGAGCCATCATCAAGAAAGTTCCGGCACGAGGAAGGAATGTTGCAGAACGAAAATAAAACAAAGATGCAGGACTCTAAACGATGAATGAATTGATCGAATGAGGGAACCATACACTTAAAGCAGTTACGTGGCAACTTTTCCTGCCTCCTCTGCTTCTTAAGTTCTTTCGCCAACACCTTTCCCATGGTCCTGATTGGTCCATATCTTCTTTAGGGAGAACAGGAAAGCCCCTTCCTTCATTTCCCTTGCTCTTGTTGAGCCGTGACACAAGGCAACCATGGTTGCCGTGGCCTCTGACCAACAGTCCATCATGTGAAATGTCTCACGTTCCAAGAAATATCACCAGTTTCCCCTCGGCATGGGACAACACCTGGTAGCCCACCGCCCTCGGCAGCCCCCACACTCCCACAGACCACACCCAAAACCTCGGCATGGTACTCGACTCCTCCCTCTTCATGACCCGACAGGTCAACGCCGTCGCCTACACCTGCTTCAACACCCTCCGCATCCTCCAAAAGGCCTTCAAATGGATCCCCCGAATCAAGGAAGACCGCCACCCACGCACTCATAACCAACAGACTGGACTACGGAAACGCCCTCTACGCCGGGATCAACAAATCTCTGCTCCGCAAACTCCAGACCATACAGAACACCGCAGCCAGACTCGCCCTCGGCATCCCTTGACACGAACACATCACCCAACATCTGCGTAACCTCCCCTGGCTCTCCATCGAGAAGAGAGTAACTTTCAAGATACTCACCCACGCCTACAAATGCCTCCACAACACCGGACCCCAATATCTCAACGTAGAATCTCCTTCCACGTACCCAAGAGGGACCTCCGATCCGCTGCCCTCGCCGAACCCCCGCGCATCCGCAGAGCACGAATGGGTGGAAGAACCTTCTCCTACATCGCAGCCAAGACCTTGAACGAGCTCCCGATCAACATCAGACGCGCCCCCACCCTGCACTTCTTCAGAAGGACCCTCAAGACCTGGCTCTTCGACTGACCGGAGCTGCTCACTCCCCCCCCCCCCTCCCAGCGCCTTGAAACCCTCACGGGTGAGTAGCGCGCTTAAAAATTCCCTGATTGATTGATTGACCAGCTGCTGTGGAAAGGGAGAAGATGTGGCCTTACGGCCAGAGCTGCCGACTTTGGAGCTGGGGAACCAGGTTCGAGCCTCAGCGTTGGCTCAGCCTCCTGTGATTCTGGGCAAATCACTTAATCTACCTGTGCCTACCAAAAAATGAATGTATAACATAACTAGTGCTCATGTAAAGCGCTCCAATACCTTTGGGTCGAGTTCGCGCTATGTAAATCTGCACACAAAAAAAAAGAAAAAAGAAGTGCAGTACCCGTGAGTGATGATGACGGCATTGGTAACACAACAGCCTCCAGCAGGGAAGACATTGATGACACCTACACAGTCAAATGAGGGGAGCACTGGCAATCAATTGTCCTCACCAGCCAGTGACCATTTCGTGCCAGTTGAAGAACTATAACTCACTGTTTCCATCTAGGTATCACTGAGTTCTTGTTTTTCAAGAAAAGGGAGAGATGTTGTGTAGTAGGCAGGGCAGTAGGGCCCTACAGCCACACTGTCCACAGGCCATCTTCCTGGGCACTGGACACCAGGTCAGAGAATCAGACAGAGAGGGAAAGGCCAAGTTTCAACTTTTCAACTGTGACCTTTTTGAATAAATAATACAGTGACTTGAATCGTATATCCTAGCTTCCAATGTAGATCTACATTTTCACCCACCGTTTCTTGCTTTATTGCCCTGTGATCGAAGTTACAAGACGATGATTGTTTTATATGAAGAAAGGGGCAGTGCTTATAATTTAGGAAAATTGATTTTTTTTGCACAGGTATATTAGTTCATTTAAAGCTCAGGTTCTTGAAACCTTCCTCAAAGCACTAGTGGAGTTCAGGAGAAGTAGCGATGGCTGTACTAGAGGACAGTACTTCGCTTCTGCCTGAGGTTATTGTTTTGCTCTGCTTTTTGCTAAAAAAAAGTTGTCAATATTTACACTACTGCCCAGCACTGCTTTCGCCTGATGGTAATCAAGTGCAGATGACTGTCATCATACTACAAGCAGGTGACTGCAACTAGTTATTTTGGAAACCTTATATGAAATAATTTTCTGCCAATTGTATGCAGGTTAAAGTCGATGGGGCAGATTTACAAGCCCCTTGCGCCACTTTTGCGTCACGTTTCCCATGTTAAAAATGACGCAAAAGTGGCGCCAGGGGCTTGTAAATAAGCCCCGATGTGCGTACTATGAAAAGGTTGCTTGCACAGCGTCATTTTACTTTACGAAAATCCATTGGGACGTAGGGGCTTATTTACAAGGCCCTTGCGCCACTTTTGCGTCATTTTTAACATGGAAAAGTGACGCAAAAGTGGCGCAAGGGGCTTGTACATCTGCCCCGTGGTGTTTAGCCAACTTACAGTAACACTTTGCATAGCACTCTACCGAAGTTGTTCAGAACTGCAAACTTCAGAATGACCTAAATAAGATACCCCAAAGATATGGCGGGCTGGTTTCAAATAGTACCCAACCCAACCCTCACCCAGTTGAGGGTTGGGTTCAGAATTAATATGCACGAGACAAACGCCCATGTTATGCATTACACATTGGAGATAGTCTGTTCGCGTGTTAAATGGTCATTGCTTGATTATCATCCTCTTAGCAATCGCTGTCGTCCCGAAAAACGCTCTTCTGAGGTTTATGTGCAGGTTCTGTTCTACTAACCTACACACATTTTTTAATTGCTTTGGTCCCGTATTTTACGTGTTGTCCACGCAATGCAATACTCCCATCTAGTGGTGATCTGATAGTATGCAACAAGACTGTTTTCAGAGCACTAAATCACGCTGGTCACCCAAAACCCACATCAATACATCGGCCAGAAGGGGCTCGGCTCTCTGTAACAAAACTACGTTGAATCACAGTGACTATAAATTATGAGATTATTCTACATTTTTGCATGGAGTTGTTGAAACAAAAATGCGTATATACTGGAGAGAATCTGTCATACTCGCTGCTTCTTCTGCTCGTGCCTCGTTCTGCAACACATCTACTACTAATTAGGGCAAAGCAGCGTAGTATGTAAATATGCAAGGAGTTCCTTTCATCCAACGGCCGAAGCGCATAATAAAACATATGGGGACTGTGATCCCCAGTACAATGGGGCGGGTGAATGAGTCTAGAGAGGGACACCCACCACTTGAAGACATTTTTTTAGAAACTCTAGATGCTCATCAACACTTTTTGCAGGGGCGCTACATCGTTTGTTATTACGCCATTGATCTGTGCTGCTTGAAAGGCATAAAATGAGGCCCGAAATCCCCAAAAAGCTCAGGTGGGGCTCTGTTCTTTATGGATTTTTATGGGAAGTGTGTACTTTTTAAACAAGCATTTCAAAATTACATAAAAGACAGAGGATAACTATATCTATGCCCTCTCTGAGGGAATTTTGCTCTACTGCCTCTGAAGTAAATATTTTGTTTATATAGAAAGTCTGCATAACGTAGACATCAGAGCCATTTATGTTTGTGTTGGAGGCAAGTCTGCATTTGCAAGTCTGCAGAGCTGCCAACTGTGGTATGTGCACTTGTAGTGTACCAATGGCACCTACCTGACATAGGAAATCTGTAACATGCACTCTGAGGGCTGGAAGTGGCCAGGGGCGTAAATAAAGGGAAGTACCACTAGGGGTGAGTTCCGTAGCAGTATTGCTCATCTATGTTCACTATTTAGAGTGGGAAGTGGGAGCTTGGACCTCCCCAACAACAATGGTGAGTAGGGGTACCTCTGTGACCTTTCCCTCTTGCCTACGGAGTAATGTCATTGTCCTGAACACAAAAGCGAGACTTACCTCTGGGCCAGTGAAATCCTCTTACTAGCTTTCAGTGAAGCAGTGACAACATTTGTCAATCCACGCAATGCTCCTGTTATGTTATGTTATAACATGTTATGTTAAGTTATGTTGTTATGCTATTTTATGTTATGTGAATTTGTATAGCACATAACTCACCTTGGTGGTGTGTATCCTGGTGATGAAGCAGGAGCTGTATGGCATAAGCCAGGGTCAGGGCCAAGTGAAAACCCAGGTCTTCAATTTCTTGTGGAATTCAAAAAGTGAGGAGGAGGCTCTGTTGTGCAGGGGCAAGTTGCTCCAGGCATTAAGAGCGTGGAAGGAAAAAGCAGGTTGTATGTTGGAACAACGAGTTCCACAACCACGACTTCCCTAACAACGAGGGCGCTACCACGACCTCGTCTAAACCACGATTTTTTTTACCACGCATTCCTTTACCACGATTTTTCGTGTTAAAGGAATGCGTGTTAAAAAAAATGCTTACCAACTACTACCCCGATCCCCCCCAAACCCCCCACCCCCTAAAAACTAATTCCCCACCCTAAAAATAAACACGAACACCCCCTAAAAACTAACTCAACCCCATAAAACAAATCCCCCCATACCCTATAAACAAACACGATCACCCATACCCCTAAAAACTAACCTCAAACCCCCTCCCCTGAAAACTAACTCAAACTCCTAAAAAAGAATTTCCCCACCCTAAAAATAAACAAACACGATCACCCATACCCCCTAAAAACTAACCCCAAACCCCCAACCCCTAAAAACTAACCCCAAACCCCCCACCCCTAAATACTAACCCCCAAACCCCCCACCCCCTAAAAACTAACCCCAAACCCCTCCCACCCCTTAATACTAACCCAAACCCCTCCCACCCCCTTAAAACTAACCCTGACCCCCCCACCCCCTGAAAACTAACCCCACACTCCCTAAAAACTAACCACGAACCCCTCTTACCTGTTCCTGTGCGACGCTCCTCCGAACTCCGCCCTGCCCGAACACTAGACTGAATCAGCCTTAACCATGCACATGCGTGGTTAAGGCTGAGTCATTGTTCGGGCAAGTCGTTGTTCGGCTTGCGTGACTCCGGAACTCGTTGTTTGGGAGTCGTGGCAAAGGTTGTTTTACCGAAAAAGCACAGCTGCCAGATCTATGTCTGCGTATGCAGGGATGTGTGTGAGTGGCAATCCGGCTGAGCGGAGGTGCTGGAGGAAGTGGGTGGCCACAGGGGACAATGTAGCAACTCATGAGATCCGGGAAGGCAGTTCCAGCAGCACTCATCTGGAAACAAGCTTTGGAAAAGCCAATAGGTCTTACCTATGCGAGATCTATTGGCTTTGCCAATGTTTTCAAGCCATGTTGCAAATGGCTGAAAGTAAAGAAAAAACGCTTTATGACAAAGCCAGCGTTGACTGCATTATAGCGTTGAATATTTTTTTTACTTGCAGCTATGCTGCACTGAAGCCAGCGCTGCTGTATAGTCTGTACCATAAGGTCTCTGTAGATCTCCAGTCTGGGGGGCGCAAGCTCACTTCTGACCTTTGAATGCGGCCCCCTGTTCAAAACGGGAAAGCGTTTATTTACAATTGAATAGACGTGAAAGAAAGCAAGTAACTAGGGTGTCCTACACAGTAACCTTTTGAGCCACCTTATTTTTAAAGACATTCTGCAACAAACGTGTAAAAAATGAAAAAGTCTCTTCAAAAATTTCATTTATTTATTTTATTCACATGCAGAGCTGTTCCATCTTAGTAGTAGTAGTACATCAGACTAAATCATTGCAAGTATTTTTTGTTTTAGGGAATAGTTTTCAAACATAAATTTTGAAACGTTCATGCTTCCACCCACCCTGACAATGCCAATAGTGAACTAAGAGGCAAGTCAGTTATGCGCGCTCTTTGGATGGCCTGGCTTGCTACTCTGTATTGACAACAGTTTAGTAAAATCAAATGTTGGCAAATTTTTCATACAGTGCATATCCTGAAGGTATGAATTTCAAGATGGTATTATATGTAATTATAAAGAACAAGCATTGGCAAAGCCAATAGGTTTTGCATATGTGAAATCTATTGTCTTTGTCAATTTGTTTTGTACATGTTGCAGATGACTATAATAAAGATGTGAAATAATGGAAGGAGCTGCTGACTTGAAGAACCGGTTTCGAGTCTTGGCGTCGGTTTAACATCCTGCGACCCTGCCAAATCATGTAATCTCCCCAGTGCCATAACATTTGTGCAATATAACTGGCGCGCTTATAAAGTGCTGAAATACTTTATAGATCTTTTAAGTGCTTTTTAGAAAAGCTGACCGTACTGTGAAAAAAGATGATTCATACACGCTCGCACTGCGCCATAGGGAGCACTGGGAAGGCAGACGGTCAGTAGGGAGTGGGGAGATATCGGCTAGAGCTGATTCCGAGTTGGGGATAGTAGTAAAATATAGCAATAATCTGTATTCAGTGTGTTTCCAATACCTTTTGGCCACTGTGCCACTGCACCCGCTACTACATTCAAATCATGACACTAGTGCACGAAAGGTAATTTCGCTTGACTGCTTGTTTAGTAGTGACATATAACAATAATCAGTGTTCAGTAGGTTTTCTAGACCTTTTTGCCCCTGTTCCACTGCACCCACTGCACCATTCAAATAAAGGCCCTAGTGCTTGTAAATTAATTGCACTTCTGACTGCTTGTTTAGTAGTAAAGTATAGCAATAATCAGTGTTCAGTGGGTTTCCTAGATCTATTGTCCCCTGTGCCACTGCACCCGCTGCACCATTCAAATCATGACCCTAGTGCCTGCAAGGTACTTGCAAATGTGACTGCTTGTTTAGTAGTAAAATATAGCAATTATCAGTGTTCAGTGGGTTTCCTAGACATTTTGACCCCTGTGCCATTGCACCTGCTTCACTATTCAAATCATGATCGGAGTGCCTGCAAGGTAAAAGCACTTGATTTCTTGTTTAGTTTTAAAATATAGCAATAATCGGTGCTCAGTGGGTTTCCTAGAGCTTTTGGCCCCTGTACCACTGCACCTGCTGCACCATTCAAATCGTGGCCCTAGTGCCTGCAAGGTAACTGCACTTGTGACTGCTTATTTAGCAGTAAAATGTAGCAATAATCCATGTTCAGTGGTTTCCTAGAGCTTTTGGCCCCTGTTACACGTCATCTGCTGCATCATTCAAATCATGACCGTAGTGCCTGCACTGTAACTGCACTTGTGACTGCTTGTTTAGTAGTAAAATTTAGCAACAATCGGTGTCCAGTGGGTTTCCTAGACCTTTTGGCCCCTGTGCCACTGCACCGGCTGCAGTATTCAAATCATGACCCTATTGCCTGCAAGGTAATTGCACTTGTGCCTGCTAGCTTAGTAGTAAAATATAGCAATAATCGGTGTTCAGTGGATTTCGTAGAGCTGTTGGTCTTTGTGCTACTGCACCTGCTGCACCATTCAAAACATGACCCTATTGCCTGCAAGGTAATTGCACTTGACTGTTTGTTTAGTAGTGACATATAGCAATAATCGGTGTTCAGTGGGTTTCGTAGAGCTTTTGGTCCCTGTGCCACTGCACCCGCTGCACCATTCAAATAAAGGCCCTAGTGCTTGTAAATTAATTGCACTTCTGACTACTTGTTTAGTAGTAAAATATAGCAATAATCGGTGCTCAGTGGGCTTCTTAGACCTTTTGGCCCCTGTGCCACTGCACCTGCTACACTATTCAAATAATGGCCCTAGTGCCTGCAAGTGCAAAAAGAACAATTGATGGACAGAATGCTGAACAAAGTCGTGCATTCACACCAGTACAGAGATCTGGGCCTAAATCCATCATTCTTTTGCTCCCCATGCCATTCCAGTTTAGACCCAGCCATATGCAAATCAGTCTTGACCCTGTTCCCCATGGGAACAGTCCAGCCCGAACTGCCAGGCCAGGTCCTCCCTGGACCGGAAACAAGCATCCTAGGACCAGTTTCGGTGTATCACCCCTCATCAGCCAGGCTAGCTTGATTCCTGTGGCATGGAGAACACGGGACCCACATCTGCCCACATCTGTCCATCAATTGTTGGAAAAAGAACAATTGATGGACAGAATGCTGAACAATGTCTGTGACTGGGGGTGAGTGCCTGAAAAGTTTCAGCGCTCCGTCCATCATCTCCTTGTGTTTGCCTTGTTCTCTCTAAGTTGGCAGGGTATGCCCAGACGTGGGTCCCTTGCTCACTTTGCCACTGGATTCAAGCTAGCCTGGCTGATGAGGGGTGTTACCCCGAAACCGGTCCCAGGATGCTTGTTTCTGGTCCAGGGAAGACCTGGGTTGGCAGTTCGGGCTGGACTGTTCCCATGAGGAACAGTGTCAAGAGTGATTTGCATATGGCCGGGTCTGAACTGGGGTGGCGAAGTGAGCTAAAGAATGCTGATGGATTCAACCCAGATCTGTGAATGAGTGTGAGTGTCTGAAAAGTTTCAGCGCTCCATCCATGATCTCCTTGTGTTTGCCTAGTGCCTGCAAGGACAAATGAGGAAATCGTTTATATCCAGTAATGTCTGTGTTCCGAAAAAGGCACAGTTGCGGATGGAATACATATGATTGTGTAGCTAAACATTAATACAAAGACTTTCACAAAAAGTGCCTTTAAACTTCTCCAACTCTCCAAATGAGTTGCCACAGATGTCATAAATGAAGCATATGCTTTACACATCAAAGTGAAAAGCAAGCATTGTTAAATTGTGTTAGAATGTGGCTGTTTCTTTCCTGTGAAAAGATCTTATCCGGTGCTTGCCAGTGAATGGGCCATAAACAGTGTAAATTTTCCCAAGATCACCATATGTTAGGCTGACGCAGAGGGTACAATGTGGTTTTGTACTTTGTTCCTAAAAAGGCAGTTTCATAAATTAAATGGACACACCAAATAAGAGGAATTTTGCAAAAATGTGTTAAATATGAAAAAGTCTCCACAAATCCCAAAAATGTATTTCATTCACCAGCAGAACTGTTTTATCTTATTAGTCCTAGTACATCAGACTCAATCAGTGCAGTCCACAAGTGCCCCCCTGAACTTTGCATATGGCCCCTCATTGAAAACATGCAAGCATTATTTACTGGTTAATTGACGTGAAAGAAAGCAAGTAACTAGTACATCAGACTAAATCCGTGCAAGATTTTTTTTTTAAGTAATAGTTTTCAAACATGATTTTAGAAACGTTCATGCTTTCACCCACCCTGACAATGCCAATAGTGAACTTCATACCTTGCGAATGAAAGACAAATGTTTTGTGCAGTTGAAGAACAAGATACCTTTTGAGATGACAATTTCTAAAATAAAACTAAAAAAATAAGGGGCCCAAGCAGGCTCCATGGAGAAAGTACACTGCATTTCTCTTTCCTGTAAACACTCTCACTTTGAAGTCAGCCAAAAGCAGAATAAATACCAGGCTCCCTCAAAGACATAGCATGACATTTGACCTCGGTCTTTGAATGCCCAGCAAATGTGACGAGATAAGAACAAGATTTACAGGCATGTTTATTATAGAAAACGAGTTCATGGAAGAATACTGTAAATATGACTTGTGCATGGGGAGGTACGAATTCGAGCTGCACAGCTAAAGCAAATAAAGCCAGCAAATGGAAAGTCAGAAAACGTGAGTTACAAACCACAAAGTCAATGGCAAGCAGTGGGCAGATTGAATTCCCAGGTCAACGTTCTGAAACTCCCCAAGATGTCTTTTGCATAACACACAGCTGCTCTGTCAGGTAGGCTGCGACCTAAAAAGGTATGCAGGGGAACAAACGTTTGACTCTGGACAGCAAAAGTCACAGGACAGCACATTTCAGGGTCCTAATAAAGTTCAGCAGGTAGGGCCGCACTGAGACAGAAAATAGGCCCAGGTGCCAAAATATAAGTGGCTCCCATTAGCGAACCCACATTTGCAAATCTGGACAATTTTGAAATTGTAAAGACTAGCTGGAAAAGTGTTTTGCAAAGTATGGGAGACTAGAGCCATTAGTGCTTGCTGTAGGCAATGTTTGTTGTAATAGCAGGGAAATCAACAGTAAATACAGGCCCACTAGGCCATAAATCAGACCCAAAAACAGCCAACACCCATCTCACACATTCAACTGCCACAGTAGCACTTCTGGCATTGCCCAATTGCCCTATAGGACAGTCTGACCCTGTAAGCAGGTCATCGAAGGTAGCGTAAGGTCCTGCTGTCCGGGGTAAGATTAAGAGAGATTGAATGTCTGTCACTTGGCGTGGAATACAAGACCAGAGTGAACTTCTTAGATAGAAATGTATACTTTATTTTCTTAATCTTCTTTTGCTGATGATTTGATGTCTCTAATTAAAGGCCTTGTTCTTCTTCCTTTTTAGGTCTCGCAGACCTGCGTTGCAGCGCGTATGCGCTGCTCACTCTGCGAGGCTTCTTGTAATCGAGTACATTTCAGAAGTGGACTTGAAGCCCCGCCCATCATTCCTATTGGCTTGCGTCATCGTTTATGCTAAACGCTGGCTTCCGATTCAAAACGAGGCTTCTTTGTTACCGCCCTGTCTCCTTCTCGGACGGCCCATCCGGACTGGATCTTTCACTAGCGGCGTTACACAGTCTCCTTCATTAGTCGGGACGCACTATATTTTTGTCACAATGCCGACAGCTTGTTTAAAATGCGCCTCGGGCGGGCTCTCTTACGGAGTTAGCCTGTGTGCTTTTGATTTCATGTTTCATCATCGCGCTGCGGAAAAAAACCAAGACATTCCGTATCAGCTTCTCTTTACTGCAATCATTAAACATGAGCGGCCGGATCTATTCATTGATCGCCCAGGGATTATATTTGCAGCGCGGTCGCTTTGTTCCTAATTAGGGGTCAGCATGCCCGACGCTTCAGCTCTACAACTGTAAAAAATAACTGGCTGACTTCCTAAAATGCGCAAGCTTATCTGTGATGGAACCGAATGTTTATTTTATTATTTAAAAAAATATAATACCGAGCGCGGCGCCCGCTTCAGGGACACCGCGCTCGGGTTTGTTATTTGTGTGTGTACATTAGTCCAGCTTCCACCCAGGATTGTAATGTCGTACTCCAATCCGGAGTCCGACAAGGAGCAAATTGGGGCCGCAACCAGCGCTCGGGCATGCCGCGCGTGTTTAATGAGGGACAGACATAGGTGCAGGTTAACTGGCTTCCTCGGCCGTACGTGAACTGCCGTCACATCCGGCCGGATGCCTCTTTCTTAACTTACTCACGTGGGAAGTGCGGACCACCCTCCATACTGCTCAAGGAGGGGGCGAGCACGCCCACTAAACTTCACCGGGTACGGGAGACCCTCCTCGCCCCGCCCCTTCGCCGGTCAATCATCCTAATCCCAGCTTTTTATAATTTGACCTCCCTCGCCTTCGTATAATAAAGTTGTCTAGGTTCGGAGGCAAAGTAGAAGCAATCGGACATGCTTGGTTTATTTATTTAATTAATTTGGAGCGCGGTCCGCTGACTTTAGCGGCCGCACTTGGTTTATTTATTTAATTAATTTGGAGCGCGGTCCGCTCACTTTAGCGGCCACGCTTGTTTTGCAGGCTACCCGTTTTCACAGGATAGAATTTCACGGCCGGAGTGTGTTCTTTTTTGAGTTCCTAATGGTATGTAAAAATGGAGTGTGGTTTCTTTCAGTGGTAAAACTCGCTGGTACTAAGCGGCGTCCTGCATGGTGGTGCTTGCTCGATGTGCACAGGGTTTGTAAAAGAAGCGGCTTCTGACAGTTTTTTTCTAGCACGAGTAGAAATCCTGTTCTCATCCGAGTAGCCTTCTATCTCTGGTAGAGCCTTCACGGCTGTGGACGAAACTGGATTCACGAGATTCAAATGGCGCTAACAAAACATTCTTCAGTCGTAATCCAGCCAATCTTTTTTTGTAATCCCCAAAAAACAAGCATTTGCAATGCTATAGGTCTCACATTTACACAAGTTTAAGCTATTGGCATTGTAAATGACAATGCCTTTTATTTAAGTTTCAAAAACGAAAACAAAAATAAAAGGCATTGTTATTTGCAATGTCAATAGCTCAAACTCGCCTAAATGCGAGACCTATTGCATTGCAAATGCTTGTTTTAGGTCCTTTGGAGTTCCCGTCCGCCGGCACCCTGGACACAAAGGAAAGGCCAGCAAAGTCGGTGATATATTTTACCTTATTTTTTGGTGTAGTTAGTTTGATGAGTCTTTCTGTCTTTTCTTCTTATAAGGTGTCGTTAATGGAGTAGAAATTGGTAAATGAAGGAGTGCCCAAAACACAGTCTTATGGATAAGGGTTTCTTTTAGGAAAAGAGAAAGAAAGAAATTCTAGGAGGCACCGTTCCCAAAATAAAGAAATAGATAGCAACCTACAAACAACTAAAAAAGGACAGGTAACTCATCAGACTCTAGAGGTTTGGTCTGATTTTAATTCTTACTGTTTTATACAGGTCCTCGTAAAAAGACCCTTTTTCTCCACCGCCTCCCTCTTAGGGGTTACCCTCCTGCTTCTCGGCTCTGTTTAGGAGATGCCCACACACCTGACTGAGCTATGCTCCTCTGGGAGCATGGCGTGAAGTGAAGCTCTGCCGGCGTACAGGATTCGGCTCTGGTTCCTCTCTCAATGTCTCTTTCCCCTCTGTTCGGCGAGGACTCTCGACTTCAGTGCTAGGGACGTGTTTTCCGGTCTGTCACTCCGGTGTTCGGGGGCTTCTTTTCACTCTCCATCTATTCTGGCAGGATGCAAGTCCAGGGCCGGACTGGGAACAGAAACCGGCCCTGGCAAACTGCTCAGCCGGCCCCCCTGGGGTGAGGGGGAGTGCAGCCGAGCAGTTTGCGAGGGCCGGTTTCGGCCGATTTTGTTACAGGGGGCCGATATTGCCGACCCCGGTAACAAAACGGCCCCCAGGTGCCCAAAACCGGCCCCCATCCTAGCGGCCTACCGGGGAAACGCCCGGTGCCCGCTATGGCCAGTCCGGCTGTTGTAATCAAAACGAAGATCCGGTTCCAGGGTAACTTAGGATAGTATTTATTAAGATAGAAGGTTCAAGATAAAGTTACAGAGAGAGCCCCACCAGGAGCAGCCTTCCTGCTGCTCAGCCCATCCTCCAACTGCCGACCTCACTCACCCAACATTCCACAGCATCATCCATCCCAACATTCCACACCACACTCACACTGGCTGAGCAGCAAGTACAACACTTCTCCCTTCCTCATATTAAACAAAAATACAATGCAAAGATACAAGTGAAAAGCACATCAAAGAGATAATAACATGCACATAAAATCTGGAAAGGTACCATTGCATAGGCCTGAGAATGGTTGAGGGCAAACCAGAAAGGATGAAAAGAAAGGAAAACACAGTACTATGGGCTTGCAAGTTAACATCGCACCAAAATGTTGTAATCAAAACGAAGATCCGGTTCCAGGGTAACTTAGCATAGTATTTATTAAGATAGAAGGTTCAAGATAAAGTTACAGAGAGAGCCCCACCAGGAGCAGCCTTCCTGCTGCTCAGCCCATCCTCCAACTGCCGACCTCACTCACCCAACATTCCACAGCATCATCCATCCCAACATTCCACACCACACTCACACTGGCTGAGCAGCAAGTACAACACCGGCCCTGGGTCCAACAATACCATCCTTCCTCTTCCACTTTTTCTTTCACATTTCGAGGCTCTGCCTCCCGCCTCTCAGTGACGCGCAAGTCCGATGAGATTTTTGTCACACTCCGGGTTGCCTGACTTCCTGCTTGGATGCCCTTGACTGATCGGTCCTGTAACATAAGAAGGGCGCAGTCGGCACCAGGGAGACAATGCATAGAGTCCTCATCCCCAGGTTTGGTGACAATGTCCCTCCACCGGTACGAGTGGGATGTCCATCATGCAGCTATAAATACTGTAAACATAAATTGTGCAGAGTAGCCTGTGATGGGCTAGGGTATACAGGGTAAGTGGTAGGGAGATGCTGTAGTACAGAAGGAGTCCTCTTAACACACTTATCATGTACACTGTTTAGCCTTCAATTATGCTAATAAGGAGGAATGCAAACACTTACAGTAAAGACACCCTAAGCCAGTAGGGCAGCAGCCACAAAGCCTTTAATGCATACATGCCAACATTTTACAAGTGGCACGTGGGAGATTTTGAAATAAAAATCAGGAGATTGTATTTTCCCCATTGACATATTGTAGCAGAGCTATTTTAGATGGGAAACCGCTAAAATAAAACCGGGAATCTCTAGCCTAAATCGGGTCTGTTGGCATGTATGTTAATGAAGCCCAGCCAATATGGCAAACGCTAGACTGAGTTAATGCTCCTTTCCACCTCCTTTTCCATGTTACACGAATGGGGTTGCATTGTTGACATTTGGCTTTGCAGTGTCACTTTAGTACTACATAGATGATGTCTTCCTTCCAATTAAAGCCTTCCATATTTAAATAGGGAAAGTTTTGTGAGGGAGTCAAACGTTTCATACATCTTTCTTAGCTCACAGAGACATTGAACAGGAGTTACATGTACAAACTGTAATGGTTAAATTGGCCTATTTTAAAGACAGTTATTTTTTGTTCTATTTTCTAATCAATTCAACTCACTTGGTAACAGCAGATCATTTTACCTCATCCTCGCAACTGCTTTATCATCTGTATCAACGTGACTTTATTTCACACCATAAATGAGGTTGATACATTTCAATGATACAATAAATGCAAAATACTTCAGAAAATAGACCATACCAGAGATGAAAAATCCTCCAATGTTTTATTACACATTGCCCTCAAATTTCCAACTCATTTTTCTCTCATAACCAGATCACAATTATCTTCCAGTATATGAAATTAGCAGTGACAAAAAACCAATTGGTCTCATCCGTGGCACATATTCATTCACTTTGCCCATGTTTTCCCCCCAGTTGGTCAATGTGAAGGCCATCTTGAAATGATTTTGCTTATAGCAAAAAATGATTCCAAGATGGCTGCCCTGTTTGTCTGTGCATGCGTGGCAGCAATCCTAGAATGATTTTTCTTAAAGCACATAAAAAAGCATTTCAAGATTGCACCTGCTTGTCCCTGGTGGTTGCCATCTTGGAATGAGTTCTCTACTATGTACTTAATATACATTTTCAAGATTGGGAGGGCCATTTACGAAGGATAAATTAAAAAAATAAGGTATGTGTCCGATGTCACACAAATGTGAACAATCAAGCAACGCTGTAGCAGTGTGCAGTTGCCAGGCCCTTGCAAAAATAATTTTTATGGTTTATACCTTTTTATTCATTATGGTCAATAACACATAAACTCACCTACATCCAAAATGCTGGTGAGGCACGCAAACGGGGAAGGAAACAGGAATTATGGAGAGGAGGGAATGCAAAGGGGAGGGAGGCAGACTGCACAGAGAGGGGTGGAGAAAGTGGTAAGAAAACGTGAGGGTAGAGAAAACTGGAAAAGGGCTGGTCTCCATCTCACAGGTGGCGTCCCTGTAGGCTGCTAGAACTCTTCTGGAGTGGCGAGATGGGGTTAGGTTACCCTAATCTTGGTGGTCCTGCTTGGATGCTGGCCTCTATAGCCTAATAACCTGGAGGCATTTGGGGTATGAGAGTTCCCGAATGACTTGTGATAAATATTGGAGAAAAAAAATTAAAAGAATATTTTAAAAGTGGGGAGCAGGTTTAGCTGACAGCGCGGGAGCAAATGGGCAAAAGCAAGTAACCCAGTTGCATGTGCAGCTGCTGACCCATCTCAAAAAGAAGCAAAAAATAAATAAACAATAAAATAAAAACGATAGTGGGGAGGAAGGGACAGAGAAGCCAGCGAGGAAAGTGACGGACTACTATGGAGAGCTGAAAGAAAAATAATAAAATAGTCCCTTTACATCAGTGGTTGCAGGATACAACTCAGCCATTCAAAAATAATGTAAACAAGCATTGGCATAGCCAATAGGTCTCGCCTTTGGGGCCTTATAAGTGTTTAGCCAGAGCTATTGACTTTGCCAATGTCTTCAAGCTGTGCTGTAGAGAAGTGTGGCTGCTGTGCAGCATGCTGAAAAGTTATAATAAAAAAGTGTCAGAAGCATTTTTGTTACTTTATATATGACCAAGAAGGCATTATGTAAAACTGAACGACAAAATTTAAAAAGTATTTACAATAAAAAATTTCCTCAGTTTTCTTTTGTTCTTGCAATGCTGGCAACTTGTTTCTGCCTATTGCAATGGTTGTTTGTTAAAGCTTTTTTTTTGAGCGGGCATAAACAATCGGAGGGTGAAGGTTGGGAACTAGTACCTGTATTATAACACTAGCAGCGGCCAGACGCTAGGGGAGAATCAACAGATGCCAGATTCCGAGAGCAGGCTGAGGTGGTGCTGAGTGATGCTGAGGTGGTAGTGGTGGTGGTGGTGACTGTTGCGGAGACGATGCTGAGGTGATGCTGAATGATACCCAGGTCTTGCTGAGTGATACTGCTGTGGTGCTGAGTGATGCTGTGGTGGTGCTGAGTGATATTGTCTTGGCGCTGAGTGATGCTGTGGTGGCGCTGAGTGATGCTGTGGCGGCACTGAGTGATGCTGTGGCGGCACTGAGTGATGCTGTGGCGGCGCTCAGTGATGCTGTGGTGGCGCTGAGTGATGCTGTGGTGGCGCTGAGTGATGCTGTGGTGGTGCTGAGTGATGCTGTGGTGGTGCTGAGTGATATTGTTGTGGCACTGAGTGATGCTGTGGTGATGCTGTGGTAGTTCTGAGTGATGCTGTGGTGGTGCTGAGTGATGCTGTGGTGGCGCTGAGTGATGCTGTGGTGGCGCTGAGTGATGCTGTGGTGGCGCTGAGTGATGCTGTGGTGGCGCTGAGTGATGCAGTGGCGGCGCTGAGCGATGCTGTGGTGGCGCTGAGCGATGCTGTGGTGGCGCTGAGCGATGCTGTGGTGGCGCTGAGTGATGCTGTGGTGGCCCTGAGTGATGCTGTGGTGACCCTGAGTGATGCTGTGGTGGCCCTGAGTGATGCTGTGGTGGCCCTGAGTGATGCTGTGGTGGCCCTGAGTGATGCTGTGGTGGCCCTGAGTGATGCTGTGGTAGCGCTGAGTGATGCTGTGGTGGCGCCGAGTGATGCTGTGGTGGCGCCGAGTGATGCTGTGGTGGTGCCGAGTGATGCTGTGGTGGTGCCGAGTGATGCTGTGGTGGTGCCGAGTGATGCTGTGGTGGTGCCGAGTGATGCTGTGGTGGCACCGAGTGATGCTGTGGTGGCGCCGAGTGATGCTGTGGTGGCGCCGAATGATGCTGTGGTGGTGCCGAGTGATGCTGTGGTGGCGCCGAGTGATATTGTTGTGGCGCCTAGTGATGCTGTGGTGGCCCTGAGTGATGCTGTGGTGACCCTGAGTGATGCTGTTGTGCTGCTGAGTGATGCTGTGGTGCTGCTGAGTGATGCTGTGGTGGTGCTGAGTGATGCTCTGGTGGCCCTGAGTGATGCTGTGGTGGCCCTGAGTGATGCTGTGGTGGCCCTGAGTGATGCTGTGGTGGCCCTGAGTGATGCTGTGGTGGCCTTGAGTGATGCTGTGGTCGCGCTGAGTGATGCTGTGGTGGCGCTGAGTGATGCTGTGGTGGCGCTGGAGTGATGCTGTGGTGGCTGGTTGATGCTGTGGTTGTGCTGAGCGATGCTGTGGTGGTGCTGAGCGATGCTGTGGTGGCGCTGAGCGATGCTGTGGTGGTGCTGAGCGATGCTGTGGTGGTGCTGAGCGATGCTGTGATGGTGCTGAGCGATGCTGTGGTGGTGCTGAGCGATGCTGTGGTGGTGCTGAGCGATGCTGTGGTGGTGCTGAGTCATCCTGTGGTGGTGCTGAGTCATCCTGTGGTGGTGCTGAGTGATGCAGTGTTGGCCCTGAGTGATGATGTGGTATCGCTGAGTGAAGCTATGGTGGTGCTGAGTGATGCTGTGGTGGCGCGGAGTGATGTTGTGGTGTTGCTGAGTAATGCTGTGGTGGCGCTGAGTAATGCTGTGGTGGCGCTGAGTGATACTGTTGTGGCGCTAAGTGATGCTGTGGTTGTGCTGAGTAATGCTGTGGTTGCACTGAGTGATGCTGTGGTTGCACTGAGTGATGCTGTGATGGCGTTGAGTGATGCTGTGATGGCGTTGAGAGATGTTGTGTTGGTGCTGAGTGATGCTGTGCTGACTCTGATTGATGCTGTGCTGGCTCTGATTGATGCTGTGGTTGCGCTGAGTGATGCTGTGGTGATGCTGAGTGATGCTGTGGTGTTGCCGAGTGAGAGATAGAGTGAAGATATAATGCCCAATTAGAGAGGGTGGTGAGAGAGAAAGAGAGAGAAAGGGTGCACATAGAATAAAGAGTGGAGCGGGATAGAGAGAGAGAAAGAAGGGGAGAGAGAGTGAATGAAGGAGTTTGAAAGAGAAACAGATAAAGGGGTGAGAGAGAATGAAAGGCTAAAAAAGATAGAGAGGGAGAGTTAATTAAGTAGAGAGAGAATTAGAGAGGGGAGAGAGAGAGAAGGAGAGAGACAATAAGAGTGGGGGGGTGGAGTTTAAATAGAGTGAAGAAGTGACGAGGAAAAATTAACCTTAAATATAGCTTTGTGCTTTGCGCGAATAAATATAAAAAAAAAAAAACAGAGTGAGACAAAAATACTGGTAATTAGGCTGTGACTCCCAATATAAAACAAATAGCGATATAAGGTGATGCTGTGGTGGTGCCGAGTGATGCTGTGGTGGTGCCGAGTGATGCTGTGGTGGCGCTGAGTGATGCTGTGGTGCGCCGAGTGATGCTGTGGTGGCGCCGAGTGATGCTGTGGTGGTGCCGAGTGATGCTGTGGTGGTGCCGAGTGATGCTGTGGTGGCGCCGAGTGATGCTGTGGTGGCGCCGAGTGATGCTGTGGTGGCGCTGAGTGATGCTGTGGTGGCGCCGAGTGATGCTGTGGTGGCGCCGAGTGATATTGTTGTGGCGCCTAGTGATGCTGTTGTGGCCCTGAGTGATGCTGTGGTGACCCTGAGTGATGCTGTGGTGGTGCTGAGTGATGCTGTGGTGGTGCTGAGTGATATTGTTGTGGCGCCTAGTGATGCTGTGGTGGCCCTGAGTGATGCTGTGGTGACCCTGAGTGATGCTGTGGTGGTGCTGAGTGATGCTGTGGTGGTGCTGAGTGATGCTGTGGTGGCCCTGAGTGATGCTGTTGTGGCCCTGAGTGATGCTGTGGTGGCCCTGAGTGATGCTGTGGTGGCCCTGAGTGATGCTGTGGTGGCGCCGAGTGATGCTGTTGTGGTGCCGAGTGATGCTGTGGTGGTGCCGAGTGATGCTGTGGTGGCGCCGAGTGATGCTGTGGTGGCGCCGAGTGATGCTGTGGTGGCGCCGAGTGATGCTGTGGTGGCGCCGAGTGATGCTGTGGCGGCGCTGAGTGATGCTGTGGCGGCGCTGAGTGATGCTGTGGCTGCGCTGAGTGATGCGGTGGCGGCGCTGAGTGATGCTGTTGCGGCGCTGAGTGATGCTGTGGCGGCGCTGAGTGATGCTGTGGCGGCGCTGAGTGATGCTGTGGTGGCGCTGAGTGATGCTGTGGCGGCGCTGAGTGATGCTGTGGCGGCACTGAGTGATGCTGTGGCGGCACTGAGTGATGCTGTGGCGGCGCTCAGTGATGCTGTGGTGGCGCTGAGTGATGCTGTGGTGGCGCTGAGTGATGCTGTGGTGGTGCTGAGTGATGCTGTGGTGGTGCTGAGTGATATTGTTGTGGCACTGAGTGATGCTGTGGTGATGCTGTGGTAGTTCTGAGTGATGCTGTGGTGCTGAGTGATGCTGTGGTGGCGCTGAGTGATGCTGTGGTGGCGCTGAGTGATGCTGTGGTGGCGCTGAGTGATGCTGTGGTGGCGCTGAGTGATGCAGTGGCGGCGCTGAGCGATGCTGTGGTGGCGCTGAGCGATGCTGTGGTGGCGCTGAGCGATGCTGTGGTGGCGCTGAGTGATGCTGTGGTGGCCCTGAGTGATGCTGTGGTGACCCTGAGTGATGCTGTGGTGGCCCTGAGTGATGCTGTGGTGGCCCTGAGTGATGCTGTGGTGGCCCTGAGTGATGCTGTGGTGGCCCTGAGTGATGCTGTGGTAGCGCTGAGTGATGCTGTGGTGGCGCCGAGTGATGCTGTGGTGGCGCCGAGTGATGCTGTGGTGGTGCCGAGTGATGCTGTGGTGGTGCCGAGTGATGCTGTGGTGGTGCCGAGTGATGCTGTGGTGGTGCCGAGTGATGCTGTGGTGGCACCGAGTGATGCTGTGGTGGCGCCGAGTGATGCTGTGGTGGCGCCGAATGATGCTGTGGTGGTGCCGAGTGATGCTGTGGTGGCGCCGAGTGATATTGTTGTGGCGCCTAGTGATGCTGTGGTGGCCCTGAGTGATGCTGTGGTGACCCTGAGTGATGCTGTTGTGCTGCTGAGTGATGCTGTGGTGCTGCTGAGTGATGCTGTGGTGGTGCTGAGTGATGCTCTGGTGGCCCTGAGTGATGCTGTGGTGGCCCTGAGTGATGCTGTGGTGGCCCTGAGTGATGCTGTGGTGGCCCTGAGTGATGCTGTGGTGGCCTTGAGTGATGCTGTGGTCGCGCTGAGTGATGCTGTGGTGGCGCTGAGTGATGCTGTGGTGGCGCTGAGTGATGCTGTGGTGGCTGGTTGATGCTGTGGTTGTGCTGAGCGATGCTGTGGTGGTGCTGAGCGATGCTGTGGTGGCGCTGAGCGATGCTGTGGTGGTGCTGAGCGATGCTGTGGTGGTGCTGAGCGATGCTGTGATGGTGCTGAGCGATGCTGTGGTGGTGCTGAGCGATGCTGTGGTGGTGCTGAGCGATGCTGTGGTGGTGCTGAGTCATCCTGTGGTGGTGCTGAGTCATCCTGTGGTGGTGCTGAGTGATGCAGTGTTGGCCCTGAGTGATGATGTGGTATCGCTGAGTGAAGCTATGGTGGTGCTGAGTGATGCTGTGGTGGCGCGGAGTGATGTTGTGGTGTTGCTGAGTAATGCTGTGGTGGCGCTGAGTAATGCTGTGGTGGCGCTGAGTGATACTGTTGTGGCGCTAAGTGATGCTGTGGTTGTGCTGAGTAATGCTGTGGTTGCACTGAGTGATGCTGTGGTTGCACTGAGTGATGCTGTGATGGCGTTGAGTGATGCTGTGATGGCGTTGAGAGATGTTGTGTTGGTGCTGAGTGATGCTGTGCTGACTCTGATTGATGCTGTGCTGGCTCTGATTGATGCTGTGGTTGCGCTGAGTGATGCTGTGGTGATGCTGAGTGATGCTGTGGTGTTGCCGAGTGAGAGATAGAGTGAAGATATAATGCCCAATTAGAGAGGGTGGTGAGAGAGAAAGAGAGAGAAAGGGTGCACATAGAATAAAGAGTGGAGCGGGATAGAGAGAGAGAAAGAAGGGGAGAGAGAGTGAATGAAGGAGTTTGAAAGAGAAACAGATAAAGGGGTGAGAGAGAATGAAAGGCTAAAAAAGATAGAGAGGGGAGAGTTAATTAAGTAGAGAGAGAATTAGAGAGGGGAGAGAGAGAGAAGGAGAGAGACAATAAGAGTGGGGGGGGTGGAGTTTAAATAGAGTGAAGAAGTGACGCGGAAAAATTAACCTTAAATATAGCTTTGTGCTTTGCGCGAATAAATATAAAAAAAAAAAACAGAGTGAGACAAAAATACTGGTAATTAGGCTGTGACTCCCAATATAAAACAAATAGCGATATAAGGTGAAATCAACCCACCGAAGCAATATTTCTAACTAGACAAAAAAAAGCTTGCATTTCAATGCTAATCGCTGTTGTTTTTCATGTGACTGTAGTCCAGGGCCGTCAGTTGGTAATGTGAGCTGCTGCTGCGATTGAAACATCAGAGTCCAGAGAGTTTATGAGCCATGACGAGGAAATGAGGAAGAGATAGGAAACACAGATGGCAGCTGCGCGCGTGCACGCCATCGTGAACGCAAGCTGGTCGCCAGCCGAAAGCCAGTGGGTTTGCACTTCCAAAACCCGCTTACTAAAACTCTCGGCCAGACCAGCGCAAGCGCTGGTGCAGGCCGAGACCTAAAAAGAAATGAGGGACAAACACAAAACTAGGGAGGAAAGTCATCAAATAAGGAGCATTGAAATGAGATAGACAAGAAAGGTTTCCAATCAGGAACAAAGGGATCACCCAAAGCCCATTCTTTGTGTTGTTTTGTACAATAGAGATTTTCGACAACACAGTCAATGAGAACTAAAGCCAAATAAGATTTTTGTTTATTCCATAAATAACCTTGGTGTATTTATGTGTCTCTTGACTGACTGAACCTCATTATGAAATGCGGGTGTGCATGCTGCCAATATACTTTGGCCCTGATTATGAGTTAGTTGGTTATTTCTGCCATATGTGCAAACCTCTGTTTGCATGGAGATTGGAATTCCAAGTTGTGCGTATTTTGACGGAATTTAACAGTAGAAAATAGTAGGGGCACTAGAGAGCCTGGCGAAAAGATAGCCGCCAACCCGTGAGGCTCTGCTGGCCAGAGTAATTAATCCGGTTTTCTATCCTGCATATCTGGGGCATCGTGGCTGGGACTGTGCCCTTGAGGCTCCGCCGCACAGTATTCCCCATTTTGTTTCCTGGGTTGAGTGAGAGCACGTGTAAACTTGCCTGCCAACGCTGGAGGCTTTGCTCGAGGCCGCGTTATCAGAGTTGGGCCTTGAGACAACCTCAGGAGTACTGCAAGGGTTGCGCTGACCACTGCTGATGTGTGGGCCAGTCCTGCCCCTTCCGGAGCTGGAGAGGGTGAGACTGACAGTGCCCTTTTGGTGAGTGCACTCGTGGGGGGGGGATGGGGGGGTATTCCGCATGCTGAGCGCCAGCTGGCTGTGCCTGCCACGGCGCTGGGGACCCAGACGGACCAGGCAGGCCAGCTGGAAGCAGCCAACCGACATGAATGTGAGGAGGCCCATGGCCCAGAAGGAAGCTCCACGATGACGGGGCTGTGAGGCAGCCTGGGAGTAGTGCAGAGCAGGAAGCGTCCTATTTCGTCACGGCACGGCATATATCGACTGCACTGTGCTCCCGCTCTGTTGCTGCCTGAGCGGTGTGAGGTGCTGCTGCGGGGAGGCACTACGGGCCCTGCTGATTCACTGGACATTGTGCTGCCGGCCTCTTGGTGACACTGGACACCTGGGCGCCGTCCGGCCCTGAATCTCTTGGCGCTGTTGGCCCCACGGCCCACTGCATAGTGCCTGGCCCTTGAACTTGGCAACAAGCTGAAACTGGAGATGCTGGGGTGCGCATTGGGAGGGCCTACCTCAAAGACCTTGCTGACTTCTGGAAATATTGCGTGGTGAGACAGGGCCTATAAGACTGGGGAGCCGGCTCTCATTTTGGATCATGTGGCTGCAGATTTGATCGAGACAGACACTGACAGCCCGACGGGGTGGTATTCACATCTGGCAGGGTTGGTGGTGGTCTGCCAGTGCCCCCCTGCTGACTGTAAGTGGGGGAGAGGCTGGACCCTGGTGGTGGCCAGGGCCGGGTGGCAGACCCGGACTAGCAACTGACTGTTGGGCACTGGTTGCCTGAAGTGTATAGTTGGATGAATGATGGGGAAAGCCGATGCAAAACTGCTAAACTCTCCTTGAGAACCGTAGGCAGATGCTCATGATGGACCGAAGACCCCTTGCTTGGCCGTAGCAGCGAGGATGGCCCGCCCCCGGAGATGGCTATTCGCTCTATGGTCCTAGATTTGAAACAGAGTCTAACTCCCATAGATACTAAAATGGACTTCCTTGCGGAGAGGTTTGACCGCCCTAAAGAAAACATGGATAAACACGATGACCGCATAGAGCAGCTTGAATGCCATACCTCGGATGTAGTAGATGGGCACTCCGTAGACAGAGAGTAGCTTCTGTGCATGGAGAAGGTGCTAGAGGTTATCCACAATAAGAATGAGGACCTGGAGGCCCGCTAGAGGAGGAACAGCCTTCGAATCCTTGCAGTACTTGAGTTGACAGCGATAGGCAGAATGGAGGACTATGTAGAAGGGATGTTTTGAGCGCACTTTGGAGAGGCATTCTCTGCTCTGTTTTCCATAGAGCTGGCTCACAGGTCTCTTGGGCAGAGGCCCGGCTGGAACCCCCAGCCTGGCCCATGATACCTTGCCTACTGAACTATAGAGACCGAGAGGTGGCCTTGCGCCTGGCGAGTGAGAGATGACCGCTTCATTACCAGGGGAAGGGGGTGTCCATCTTCCCGGACTTCACGATGGTGGTGCAGGCCGCCAGGAGAGATTTTCTGCCAGTCAAATGCACCCTCCAATGCACGGACGCCAAGTACTCCCTGCTCTACCTGCTAAGCTGCGGATACTACATCTAGGGAAGACTCGCTACTTAACCTGACCCCAAGACTGCAGCCAAGTTTGTGAAGTCCATCCCGATGAAGGCAGGTGGATTGTTGCCAGCTGCCCGTATGGCAGGTTCCGAGCACCACAGCGACAATGATTAGCCTCTTAGGCTCTTCTGTGTGCAGTTGCTCACTGGTCATTTGAGGAGATTGCTTTGCTCCCGATATGGTATCTCCCCATAATGTTGGACGGGCTATTGACCACAGACTGATCTGCTTGGGAAGGACACCTTGATGGACCGCACACCCTATCTTGTTGATTCCGGTACGAGGGCGCCAACCCAGGGCATGTGATGATTTTGCCAACTATGTCTTAGACTGTGACTGTGGTGTTACCGGCAGTGATAGACATTTGACAGTACTGATGTAGCTGCCACAGGAGCCTGGGCCCCCATGACACTGGTCCCTCTGGCCACTCGGCTATGCACTGGGTGGGAGCAAGCCGGACCTATAGATCGCCCTCACGGGATGAGTACCGGGAGAATTCGCCTAGTTTGTTGTTGGGTGTCGCAAGTAGGGTGGGTTGGTGGAATTTGACCCGATTGGGGGGCCAAAGTGGAAGGTGGGGGAATGTATGTTTGTTGCTGATGTCTGCCTAATGTTCTTCCAGTCCTTTCCCCTAGAACCACTCAGCGGGCAGATGAAAGCTTACACGGCTGGCGTTTGGTCATTAGGCGGCAGGGAACCCCCATACCAATTCCTCACTATCCATGCGGTCAGTAAAGGTCAGTTAAGGTTTTAACCTGGAACGTCCAGGGTCTAAAGGATCGGTGCAAGGCACGACATGTCCTCGCTTACCTGCAGAGACACTCTGTGGATATCTGCTTCCTGCAGGAGCTACATCTTACAGAGAGTACCCAGGCGTGGCTGCGGGTGTGATGGGTGGGAGAACGACACACAGCGTACTATTCAAACTATGACCATGGTGTGGGTATAATTATTCCCAAGGGCCTGCTGTGGCACATGCGACACATATTAAGCGACTCGCAAGGATGCTATGTTTTGCTTTCTGGAATATTGCAAGGCCACCCGATCAAGCTTATTGCAGTGTATGGGCCCAATGTTGATGACCCCCAGTTCTTCGCGGAGGTGTGGTGAATGGTGGGCTCACTAGGTCCTGGCACAATTCTCTAGGGTGGAGATTTTAATGATGTTTTAGACCCCACAGCAGACAGATCAAGTGACTCTAGATGCCTGCACCCACGGGTGGTATCCCAGCTGTGCCTGCTCATGGACGACTTTGACCTAGACGATCTATGGCGTTCTCGACACTAACATGACAATAAAGGTACATGCATAGTGGGGGTGCACACCACATGGTCGTGCATCAACTATTGGCTGGCGCTGTGTGATAAGGACACATGGACCATGCAGGTTTCCCATTTGCCTCTGCTGCTGTTTGATCATGCTCCTGTTCTATTTGAATTTGTCCTCCCAGATAGTCCTTAGCACGCATTCACCTGGATGCTTACAGATGGAGCCTTACATGACTAAGTGTTCAGAGGGGGAATTAGATCCACAGTAGTGGAATACTTTGAGCATAATGATAAATCTGAGATCGCGCGCTGTTCCCTCGGGGAGGCTTTTAAGGTTATAATAAGAGGTGCATGCTTTGCAAAGCAAGCTGGGGTATTGCGAAAACCTCCACCACTGAGAGTCATACCGCCCTCTGTGCATGATTAGCATGGACAATAAAATTCTGGCTAAACTGATCGCTTCGCTGCTCCTCCCACTTCTGCCAACTGCGCAGTTGATTGGCTCAAAAATGCAGCATATTGCCAGGAGCAACTGAATGACTATTGGGAGTTGATGCCGGCGTGCCTGCCCCAACAATATCTGGTCCCCTTTGGAGGCATACCTTAATGCCCAATCGGAACTCGGAGAGGCTGTGAATGCTGATGATGCGGCTCCTTCGCTTGAGCCCATTGCATCAGAAGTGCAGGCCCCAGAAGGGTTCCCGTGTACCCCCAGTGGAACATGTTGACCGCTATTCAGGAAGAGCCAGGTCTGTAAAGCTACGGTGCTGCAGCTGCCTCCCTACTCTACTAGCAGAGTGGCCCCATCCCTCTGCCTTCTGCTTTCCCTGTACCCCTATAGTTGTACTGTACAGAATGGAACAGGAAATACTGACTGTGCTGTTGGAAATGTAGCAATGTAACCATTATGGACCGCATTTGGTGTACACCATGCATTCTTGCCTTGTTCGAAATTCAATAAACAGAATTTTAAAAAAACAGTAGGAAATAGTATGGTGTTTATGGTAACATTTGGAATTTGTTTCAATAAACACCAAAATCTGCATGGTTTTCCCCCCAAGAACACAAGGTGCCATTTATCGATCCGATAAGTTACAAACCCCACTGAGTTGGATTTTATCGGGTGAGATAAATAGCAACTACTCGTCTGACAAACTCATGGTCAGAGCATATAGGGGAAAGGTGTAAAGTATCGCTATGCATCGTAATTAAACATGCAAACTAGATTGAACGCATTTGTGAAAGAGTGGTGTTAGACCTGGCATCATTGGCGCGTGTCTCCCTTCCTCTTTTCGCTTCTGACCTTTTATGTTGGCTGGATTTAGATGCTCTGGGCGCTGTGCCACTGCCAATCAGTGACACAGCGCGAATGCTCCCTGTGTAAAGATAACTGTGTGAATTGGGATAATCATAATTGTCTCGTTTGGTTTACCTGTCAGTCCCTAGTATCAGTGCACTGTGTGTGCCCAGGGCTGGTAGACCAAATACTGCTGGTGGGCCGGCAGCGCTGATTTGCGTTACCCACCAAAGCAGCTTTTAAAGTATGTCTGTGTAGCATGTTCTAATAGCGAGTTACCCTCCATTTCACTGTTTACTATTGCGAGGCCACCCGTTCTCATAGGCCAGAATGTGCAGGCTGAGTATTACATGCCTTAATCCTACCTGCCCCCAGGAACCTGATAGGAACGTCGAATTTGATATGTTTAAGCTCAGAACGTTGAGATGCATCTTTTAGTAAGGATTATTAGCGTAGCCCGTGTTCGAAAATGCCTCTACTAGAAACGAGGTATTTTCTGGCCTGAAGCTTTCCTGTAGGCTTTTGCTAGCGTGTGTATTGGCCGTCTGGTTTTGGAGCGGCAGGGCCTGCTGGGTCAGACCTGGCTGGAGAGAGAGATCGGCATTTAGAGTATGGGGATCCGAGCAGGGCCGTGCCTGGCAAGGTGAATGATGGCTCCATCTCCCACTGGGCGTCTGATAGCAGACCCCCAGATTCTTAAAGGGCAGGATGTTGCCTCGTAAACCAAGTGCTCCCCGACCCCACCAAACTGGTTCTGGCTGGATGCAGTGATTTGTGACTGCAGAGAACAAAGACTTTTTAGGTATAAAACGCTGCGCTGAAACCTGTTTCAAGTGTGTTCCTTCTGGATGTCAAGACGAAACTCTGTCCGAGCGGACAGAGGAAAGGACTTTGAAACTTTCACCAAGCTTGCTGAAGAAACTACCCAAGGCCCTGAATTGAGAGCGCCTCCTGCTGAAGTCTCAGGGACATTAGACTTCACCCCGTCAGCCGCCCGAATTCCCTTGCTAGGAATTCTACTTGCAGGTGAGGCCTCCGTCGAGTAATCCGGAACCTCTAGTTCTACTGTGAGGAACGAGGACTGGTAATCCTTGTGAACTCTGTGTGTGGGCCGCCGCAGCTAAGAGAGAGCTGCCGCCGCTGAGTGCCCGCCTTAATTTGAATCTTCAGAACCTTCGCTGAAACTGTGTGGGCCGCCGCAGCTAAGAGAGAGCTGCCGCCGCTGAGTGCCCGCCTAAATTTGAATCTTCAGAACCTTCGCTGAAACTGTGTGGGCCGCCGCAGCTAAGAGAAAGCTGCCGCCGCTGAGTGCCCGCCTTATTTTGAATCCTCAGAACCTTCGCTGAAACTGTGTGGGCCGCCGCAGCTAAGAGAGAGCTGCCGCCGCTGAGTGCCCGTCTTATTTTGAATCCTCAGAACCTTCGCTGAAACCCTCTGAGCCGCCGCAGCTAAGAGAGAGCTGCCGCCGCTGGATGCCCGCACTTGTGTTAATTGTGCAACATCGTGGATTGTCCTGTGAGCCGCCGCAGCTAAGAGAGCTGCCGCCGCTGAGTGCTCGCACCCTTGCTAACTTTGCATCACCGAGGATTGTCCTTTGAGCCGCCGCAGCTAGAGAGAGCTGCCGCCGCTGAGTGCTCGCACCCTTGCTAACTTTGCATCACCGAGATTTGTCCTGTGAGCCGCCGCAGCCAAGAGAGAGCTGCCGCCGCTGAGTGCTCGCACCCTTGCTAACTTTGCATCACCGAGATTTGTCCTGTGAGCCGCCGCAGCCAAAGAGAGGGCTGCCGCCGCTGAGTGCTCGCACCGTTGCTAACTTTGCATCACCGTGATTTGTCCTGTGAGCCGCCGCAGTTAAGCGAGAGCTGCTGCCACTGAGTGCCCACGTCTTTGTCAACCTTGCACCATCGTGAATCATCCCGTGGGCCGCCGCAGCTAGGAGAGCGCTGCTGCCGCCGCGAGCCCACCACGGAGCTGCACGACGAGAGTCATCGCCACCACCAGCCCGGGCCGCCGCAGCCGCGTGCTGCTGCCGCTGAGGGCCCGCCTGTCCCGGAGTGCCCGAATCATTGCGAGTGCACTTTGTGGACCACTGCCATCGAGAACTGTGGTCGCTGGGAGTCCGCCTGTCACCGTCTCCGCTTCTTCGAGAAGCTACGTACTGTGTCCCCGTCCAACGGCAGGTATCTGGTGCGCAACGGGTCGCGTAGACCCAGGCCTTGAACCCAGTCAGTGCCACGTTCTGGTGAATGCGTATTGCCCCTTTTTAAGTCCCTACGGATTTACATGCATGGTGACTGGTTAAAACGCTTTTGAGAGTCTCGTACTAAACCTTAGATAAAGATACTATTTTTTTCTATACCTACTTGAGTTGTGTCCTTTTGTGGTGTCGTTACTGCCTTATTGTGCATGGTCATAAATGCTTCACACACTGCCTCTGAGATAGGCCTAACTGCTCGTGCTACGTTACCACAGGATTGAGCAGGGGTTATCAAAGGGGGTAGCCCACTTGCCCTGACTTAGGAAGAAGGGTCCCTATTTGGACAGTGGCGCCAGCCATTGCCAACTAGAGACCCCCATTTCTAACATTGGCGGTCAGCGGTGAGGATCAGGACTTGCATTTATGATCCACGTACAATAACTGGTAGACACCACTAATGAGTACAGACCAAAGCGCAGACACGCGCAGATTTTTTTTCTCTCTCCGAATTTTTTTTTTAGTTGGTTGTTTTAGTATTGAATTGTTGATTGCAGCCATGAGTACTGCCAATATGGGAAGGCCAACCTCCAATGCTTCGGAGGATCTCGCCTTTGAGGAGGAAAGATTAGATACCTATACTGCCAAACAGCTGAAGTCATTTTGTAGGCAATTCGCAGTCCCTGTGATAGGTCTCTCTAGGAAGGAGGAGTACCACAAGGCGCTGAAGGCCTGGTGGGAAGCGAGAGAGTCCGCTGGGGATGAGGAAGAGAATGCTGGAGGGCAGCAGGATGATGCAGTAGAGGGGGGGGGAGATAGAACACCCTCCAATCCAGGTACTAGTGTATCCCAAAGGAGCCTGACCCCAGAAGAGCTGGAGGACAGGGAGAGAGATAGGAGGCATAGTTTGGAGATGGCTAAATTGGAAGGTCAGAAGGACCTTGAGAGTAAGAAGTTAGACATTGAGAAGAATCGATTGTCATTTGAACTTGAGAAAATGAGAATGGAACATGAGAGAATGTTGAGGGAGATAGAGATCAGGGCGAGGAGTGTCCCGGTCTCCCCTCTGGTGGCAGCATACCTTTAGTAACTCCTGAGAATAGAGTTTATATTCCTAAGGATGTCATTAAGGATTTTCACAAGAGTGAGGATATTGGGCAATGGTTTGCCGCATATGAGATAGCAATGGTGTCCCACCGGGTCCCTGAGCAGGATTGGGGAGCGGGATTGTGGGGGCGCTTTGTGAGTGATGGTAGGGATACCCTGTTGGACCTGCCTGAGGAGAGCAGGATGGTGTATGCCCATATGAAAGAAGCTTTGATGACCCGTTATGGTTTGACCCCGGAAATGTACAGGCAGAGGTTTAGGACCTGTAAGAAGTTAGAGGGTAGCACGTGGGTTGAATATGTGTCTTTTTTCTGCAGAGCAATGGATCGCTGGGTAAAAGGTAGCAAAGTGGAAACTTTCGAGCAATTATATGATTTGTTTGCGTGGGAGCATTTGTCCAGAAACTGTTTTCCAGAGCTACGCCAGCACCTGATTGATAGCAAGCTGACTAACCCTAGGAAGCTTGCTGAGGAGGCGGACCGCTGGGTGAGCACCCGGGTCCGCAAAGGTTTTGTGGGAGACTTTGCCAGAGGTGGGCAGGGTCCCCAGCAGAAAAGTGGGGGGGCACGGGTAAACAGAGGGAGTTCCAGAGGGGACCCCAAAGTAATTCCCAAGGGAACCAAGCTGTGGTGTCCCAGCCTCCCCCTGAGAAGAAGCCAGTGTCCCCGACAGGTAGGCCTGTTCATAGGGGGCCCCTTACTTGTTTCAAGTGTGGTCAAGTGGGCCACCGGTATTATGATCCCCAGTGTCCCCAGAGGGACCCCAATGCATCCCCTCGTGCACCACCCCGTGCACCAGCCCGCCAGATTGCCAGTGTAGCCCTGGGGGGGGGGTGAAATGGAGGTCCAAGGTGGGTGGGATCCCGTAGAGTTAACCCTTGTCTCGCTAGGGGACTTCGAGAAGGTCCCTAACCCCACACTGCCGACCAACACTCAGAAGTACCGGCAGTGGGTGACCATCAATGGCCATAGGGTGGAGGCTCTCAGGGACACCGGAGCTAGTGTGACTGCTGTCAGCTCCCGGTTAGTGTCCAAAGAGCAAGTTGTCCCCCATGCATTCTGCCCCGTAGTGTCAGCAGACAACTCAGAGAGCCAGTGTGAAGTGGCTCAGGTTCCCTTCCAGTGGGGGGGTCACAGGAACTCTTCAAGTGGCTGTGAGGGCCGCCATGCCTGTAGACTGTCTGTTGGGCAACGATCTGGAGAACTCCCCGTGGGCTACGGTGGAGAGAAAGTCTCATTTGGAAATGTTGGGTTTGCCTGAGTGGGCATGTGTGACCACTCGGTCCATGGCAGCTCAGAAGGATGTTCAGGAGGGTCTGGAGCCTGAAAGTATGGCCCAGGCCCCTGCCTCAAAGAGAAGGGGTAGGGGGCGCGTGAAACCGGCCCCGCGGTTCCCACGGTCCCGGAGGGAGCAGACCTTGAGGGGGATGCCCTGGAACCTACAGGGGAACAAGTGGCCGAAGTGGGGGACCTACCGGGGCTGACCCATTGGCAGCAGGAAGGGGGGCCCTCCAGGGAGGAATTTTGCGAGCAGCAGAGAACCTGCCCTTCTCTTGAGGGGGTGTGGCGACAGGCCGCCGCCCAGGCAGCAGGTGACCAGACAGGGTTACATTGGATCTATTGGGAGAACGACCTCCTTTACAGCGAGCCTAAGGTTGCTGAGGCTGGGTCAGCCCGTGTGCTGGTGGTACCCCAGGACTTCAGGACCTTCCTACTGGGGTTGGCTCATGATGTGCCACTGGCCGGACATCTGGGACAGACCAAGACCTTTGAGAGGCTGGTCACCCACTTCTATTGGCCCCAGATGCGCAGGAGCTCCGATGCTCACTGCAGGACGTGTGAGACTTGCCAGGCAAGTGGGAAGAGTGTGGGGAAGATTAAGGCCCCACTACAGCCCTTTCCCGTGGTGAGCACCCCATTCGAAAGAGTGGGCATTGATATTGTGGGGCCTCTGGATCCCAAGACAGCCATGGGCAACAGGTTCATCCTGGTCTTGGTGGACCATGCCACCCGGTACCCTGAGGCCATCCCGCTCAGGACAGTGACGGCCCCCGTGGTGGGACGGGCACTGATGGGGATTTTCTCCCGTGTGGGATTCCCCAGAGAGGTGGTGTCCGATAGGGGAACTAACTTAATCTCCAAGTACATGAAGTCTCTGTGGGAGGAGTGTGGGGTAACGTATAAGTTCACCACTCCTTACCACCCCCAGGGTAATGGGCTGGTTGAGAGATTCAACCGGACCCTTAAGGGCATGATTATGGGCCTAGGCGAGCCCATGAGGCGTAAGTGGGATGTCCTCTTGCCCTGCCTGTTGTGTGCTTACCGTGAGGTGCCACAGAAGTCCTTAGGGTTCAGTCCCTTTGAGCTGCTCTATGGTCACCCGGTAAGAGGGCCTCTGAGTCTGGTCAAGGAAGGCTGGGAGCAATCTCCCAGGAAACCTCCCCAGGATGTGTTTAGCTACATGCTGGCCTTCAGGAACCAGACTCGGCGTTTCAGGAAACTTGCTGAGGCAAACCTGGAAACCAGCCAGGAAGCGATGAAACGCTGGCACGATCAGAATGCCACTCTGATCGAGTTTCAGCCTGGACAGAAGGTTTGGGTCATGGCCCCAGTGGAACCCTGTGCGCTCCAGGATAGGTGGACCGGCCCCTTTGAGGTGGTGGAGCGCAAGAGTCCTGTTACCTACGTGGTGGACTTGCAGTCTCCCAGGAACCCCTTGCGGGTCCTGCATGTTAACCGCCTGAAGCCCCACTTTGAGAGGACTGAAGTGGGCATGCTTCTGGCCACAGATGCTGGGATGGAGGAGGAGAGCGAGCCCCTTCCTGACCTCCTGTGTGCAGGGGAGCGAGATGGGTCAGTGGAGGGTGTGGTCCTCTCCACCACACTGACCCCTGAGCAGCAGGGTGATTGTCGCCAACGGTTGGGGCAATTCAGTGATTTGTTCTCCCTGGTACCTAGTGTCACTGATTGGTGTGTCCATGATGTGGACACCGGGGACAGTCCTCCCATTAAGCACAAGGCTTACCGAGTGACTGACCGGGTAAGGGCCTACATTAAGGATGAGGTTACCAAAATGATTTGCCCTTGGGGTGATTAAGTCCTCTAGCAGCCCTTGGTCCAGCCCAGTGGTCCTGGTACCAAAAGCTGCAGCGCCTGGTACCACCCCAGAACTTCGGTTCTGCATGGACTATCAAGGCCTCAATTCAGTCACGAAGACTGACGCGCACCCCATCCCCAGAGCTGATGAGCTCATAGATCGGTTAGGGGCTGCCAAATACCTCAGCACATTTGATTTGATGTGTGGGTATTGGCAGATCGCCTTGACCGAGGGAGCAAAGGAGAGGTCAGCCTTCTCCACACCCGATGGGCACTACCAGTTCCGGGTGATGCCCTTTGGAATGAAGAATGCCCCTGCCACCTTTCAGAGGCTGGTCAACAGGGTGTTGGTTGGGCTGGAAGACTTCAGTGCCGCCTACCTGGATGACATTGCGGTGTTTAGCTCCTCTTGGGAGGACCACCTGCGCCACCTCTGGGAGGTATTGATGGCACTGCGGAAGGCAGGCCTCACAATCAAAGCCAGTAAGTTCCAGATTGGGCAGGGTTCTGTAGTGTATTTGGGGCACCAGGTGGGGAGCGGCCAGGTGGCGCCCCTTCAGCCCAAAATTGAAACTATCCTGGCGTGGGAAGCCCCCAAGACTCAGACGCAGGTGAGAGCCTTCTTAGGACTCACGGGGTACTACAGGAGGTTTGTCAGAGGATATGGTAACATTGTTGCACTCTTGACTGAGCTGACTTCTAAGAAGCAGCCAAAGAAGGTAAACTGGACTGACACCTGTCAGAACGCTTTTGACGCCCTGAAGACTGCCATGTGCACTGCACCCGTGCTTCAGGCGCCCGACTTTTCAAAGGAATTCGTTGTCCAGACAACGCCTCAGAGCATGGTATAGGGGCTGTTCTGTCACAGATCAATGAGGAGGGACTAGACCAACCGGTAGCCTTCCTAAGCAGGAGGTTACTTCCCCGGGAACAGAGGTGGAGTGCAATTGAGCGTGAGGCATTTGCTGTGGTCTGGGCGCTGAAGAAGCTGAGGCCATATTTGTTTGGGACTCACTTCCGTGTTCAGACAGACCACAGGCCCCTTAGATGGTTGATGCATATGAGGGGTGAGAATCCCAAGTTGTTGAGGTGGTCCATTTCCCTACAGCGTATGGATTTCACGGTGGAACACCGCCCTGGTACAGAGCACGCCAATGCTGACGGTCTGTCCAGGTTTTTCCGCCTTAGTGATGAGAACTCCCAAGGGAATGGTTAGTTCTCCCCACATTTCAGCTGGAGGGGACGTGTGTTAGACCTGGCATCATTGGCGCGGGTCTCCCTTCCTCTTTTCGCTTCTGACCTTTTATGTTGGCTGGATTTACTTGCTCTGGGCGCTGTGCCACTGCCAATCAGTGACACCGCGCGAATGCTCCCTGTGTAAAGATAACTGTATGAATTGGGATAATCATAATTGGCTCGTTTGGTTTACCTGTCAGTCCCTAGTATCAGTGCACTGTGTGTGCCCAGGGCTGGTAGACCAAATACTGCTGGTGGGCCGGCAGCGCTGATTTGCGTTACCCACCAAAGCAGCTTTTAAAGTATGTCTGTGTAGCATGTTCTAATAGAGAGTTACCCTCCATTTCACTGTTTACTATTGCGAGGCCACCCGTTCTCATAGGCCAGAATGTGCAGGCTGAGTATTACATGCCTTAATCCTACCTGCCCCCAGGAACCTGATAGGAACGTCGAATTTGATATGTTTAAGCTCAGAACGTTGAGATGCATCTTTTAGTAAGGATTATTAGCGTAGCTCGTGTTCGAAAATGCCTCTACTAGAAACGAGGTATTTTCTGGCCTGAAGCTTTCCTGTAGGCTTTTGCTAGCGTGTGTATTGGCCGTCTGGTTTTGGAGCGGCAGGGCCAGCTGGGTCAGACCTGGCTGGAGAGAGAGATCGGCATTTAGAGTATGGGGAGGGGTGACTCTTTGATCCGAGCAGGGCCTTGCCTGGCAAGGTGAATGATGGCTCCATCTCCCACTGGGCGTCTGATAGCAGACCCCCAGATTCTTAAAGGGCAGGATGTTGCCTCGTAAACCAAGTGCTCCCCGACCCCACCAAACTGGTTCTGGCTGGATGCAGTGATTTGTGACTGCAGAGAACAAAGACTTTTTAGGTATAAAACGCTGCGCTGAAACCTGTTTCAAGTGTGTTCCTTCTGGATGTCAAGACGAAACTCTGTCCGAGCGGACAGAGGAAAGGACTTTGAAACTTTCACCAAGCTTGCTGAAGAAACTACCCAAGGGCCTGAATTGAGAGCGCCTCCTGCTGATGTCTCAGGGACATTAGACTTCACCCCGTCAGCCACCCGAATTCCCTTGCTAGGAATTTTACTTGCAGGTGAGGCCTCCGTCGAGTAATGCGGAACCTCTAGTCCTACTGTGAGGAACGCGGACTGGTAATCCTTGTGAACTCTGTGTGTGGGCCGCCGCAGCTAGAGAGAGCTGCCGCCGCTGAGTGCCCACCTTAATTTGAATCTTCAGAACCTTCGCTGAAACTGTGTGGGCCGCCGCAGCTAAGAGAGAGCTGCCGCCGCTGAGTGCCCGCCTTAATTTGAATCTTCAGAACCTTCGCTGAAGCTGTGTGGGCCGCCGCAGCTAAGAGAGAGCTGCCGCCGCTGAGTGCCCACCTTATTTTGAATCCTCAGAACCTTCGCTGAAACTGTGTGGGCCGCTGCAGCTAAGAGAGAGCTGCCGCCGCTGAGTGCCCGTCTTATTTTGAATCCTCAGAACCTTCGCTGAAACCCTCTGAGCCGCCGCAGCTAAGAGAGAGCTGCCGCCGCTGGATGCCCGCACTTGTGTTAATTGTGCAACATCGTGGATTGTCCTGTGAGCCGCCGCAGCTAAGAGAGAGCTGCCGCCGCTGAGTGCTCGCACCCTTGCTAACTTTGCATCACCGAGGATTGTCCTTTGAGCCGCCGCAGCTAAGAGAGAGCTGCCGCCGCTGAGTGCTCGCACCCTTGCTAACTTTGCATCACCGAGGATTGTCCTCTGAGCCTCCGCAGCTCAGAGAGAGCTGCCGCCGCTGAGTGCTCGCACCCTTGCCAACTTTGCATCACCGAGATTTGTCCTGTGAGTCGCCGCAGCCAAGAGAGAGCTGCCGCCGCTGAGTGCTCGCACCCTTGCTAACTTTGCATGACCAAGATTTGTCCTGTGAGCCACCGCAGCCAAGAGAGGGCTGCCGCCGCTGAGTGCTCGCACCGTTGCTAACTTTGCATCACCGTGATTTGTCCTGTGAGCCGCCACAGCTAAGAGAGAGCTGCTGCCGCTGAGTGCCCACGTCTTTGTCAACCTTGCACCATCGTGAATCGTACCGTGGGCCGCCGCAGCTAGGAGAGCGCTGCTGCCGCCGCGAGCCCACCACGGAGCTGCACGACGAGAGTCATCGCCACCACAAGCCCGGGCCACCGCAGCCGCGTGCTGCTGCCGCTGAGGGCCCGCCTGTCCCGGAGTGCCCGAATCATTGCGAGTGCACTTTGTGGACCACTGCCATCGAGAACTGTGGTCGCTGGGAGTCCGCCTGTCACCGTCTCCGCTTCTTCGAGAAGCTACGTACTGTGTCTCCGTCCAACGGCAGGTATCTGGTGCGCAACGGGTCGCGTAGACCCAGGCCTTGAACTCAGTCAGTGCCACGTTCTGGTGAATACGTATTGCCCCTTTTTAAGTCCCTACGGATTTACATGCATGGTGACTGGTTAAAACGCTTTTGAGAGTCTCGTACTAAACCTTAGATAAAGATACTATTTTTTTCTATACCTACTTGAGTTGTGTCCTTTTGTGGTGTCGTTACTGCCTTATTGTGCATGGTCATAAATGCTTCACACACTGCCTCTGAGATAGGCCTAACTGCTCGTGCTACGTTACCACAGGGTTGAGCAGGGGTTATCAAAGGGGGTAGCCCACTTGCCCTGACTTAGGAAGAAGGGTCCCTATTTGGACAGTGGCGCCAGCCATTGCCAACTAGAGACCCCCATTTCTAACAAGTGGCAATGCGAAGTTCTCACAAACCTGTCAGGAATATAGTTCCCAGTGGAAACTGTCTGGGAGGAAATTCTATAGGGGCGGGGTGAGGGGGGTGAGGCGTTGGAGAGGGTGGGATGCCTCCAAATGCAACTGAGGAGATAGGAACGGTCTGCACGGATCTCAACGTAAGAACGAGGCTCTCCTGGAGGCGTGAGGTTAGAAGGATAAGGCGGGGCACAACGTTTCAGTAATGTGCAGTCGGAGCAGCAACCTACCACGTGCTTCGTGTGTGATGAGTGCCGGTGTAGCTGGGGGCTGAGTCTACGGCGCAATCACACCTGGCCCAGTTGGTACTCACCTGATTGTGGGAGCTTTCAGGAGGAGATCGAGACGGGCTTAGAGTGTGAACTTGCTTAGTTATATGCCTAGAATTCGTTCATGCTTTGTCCTCTGAATTCTGGTACTTGTAGTTTTTCTTGTGGAAGTACAAAATTATAAGTACCAGAAAGTGAAGGTAAAATGTATTTCTGAATATCACCTTGAATTGGGCTGTGGAATATTTTAAATACATCATAAAGGCAGACATACATTTAAAATGCCAATGTAGCAACCATCAGACATGGGCCACCTTTCATAAGCCACTTCCAAACACCAAGGGGCAGATTGACAAGCCCCTTGCGTGACTTTTGCGCTGCAGTTGCGTCACTTTTTTGACGCAACAGCGGCGCAAACAATGCGGCCTATTTACAACGCGACGCATCTAGGGAGATGCGTCACGTTGTAAAGCCCTGCGTCACATCATACCTGCGTCAGGTATAATGTATGCAGGGTGGGCGTTCCAACGCAGGAAGGCCTCGTAAAAGTGATGCAGTGAAATGTACAAGATTTCACTGCGTCACTTTTAGGACGCCACTGCGTCAAAACCTTACGCCTGCTCGAAGCAGGCGTAAGGAGTGACGCAGTGTATTGGTAATAGGCCTCAACACGCATTGCTGGAGTTGCGTCGTGCTTGCGACACGACTCCAGCAATGCGTGACTTTTCCGCCAACAGATGCGTCAATTTCTGACGCATCTGTCAATCCTTGCGCCATAGTGCGCTGTATTGTAAATACGGCACATCTATGGTGGCGCAAGGGTTTCTAAGGGTGGCGCAGGGAAAGTGACGCATCTATACAGATGCGCCACTTTCTTGTAAATCTGCCCCTCAGACTGTTAAGAGTCCTCTGCCGTTGTGAAGTTTTATTAGAGTCACCCATGAAGCTTGTTATGCAAGATATAAATACAAATTAAGCGCACCCACAAATTATGGACCTTTTTCGGTAAAATAAAAAAGCAATTCCACTGTTTGAATAATGAGACAACTTTGAAGAAAAAAGCTTTAGCTTGTGAATTTCTTAGCAGTTTTTTTTAGATGCAATGGAAAATGGGGTCATTTTCTTTGAAATGCAGCTGATAATGGGCCATAGTAGGAAGTCTCTCATTGGGAGCAGGGTCCAGAAAAAAAGCACAATAGAGTGCTCCCACCTCATCTGGCTCCTGGGGTACCTTAGAAAGAGCCATCACCAGTGGACAGGTGAACCATAGAGGCTATCTCCCTCCGCTGGGTAGATATAGTCATTCATGGAAGTGGGGCGCTTCGGGACCATTTAAAGTGAAATATGTGAAATACCCTGACGACGACGCTGGATACCATAGCACTGATACAGTGATGGGATCAGAACCCCACATGAAGTCTGCACTCAGGACAAGGGACTTTAACTGTATTTCCAACTCCCTAGGGCTTATGAAGCAATGAGGTAGAAAGAGCCATGGTCTGGTGTCAGGTCAGATGGTCGAGAAGTCCGCTGAAAGACATTGTCAGTGGCACACAAGAAGAGGTTTTGGTTGTTTTCTGTTAATTGTTGAAACTCTGCAAATGTTCTTCCTTGTTTCCTCTGCCTCGTTTCCTCCTTTCTTCTGTCTTGTTCCCTTCTGTCCTATTCCCTCATTGCGATCTTTCCTGCTCCTTTCTCCGAGGTATACTTAGGGTGTCATAAAGTGCTGCACAAACAAAGAAATATGACATAAAAGGTAAATGAGACAAGCACTTTCTCTAGCAGTTTATCCTCAAACAATGTTTCAGTAAGTTCAAGTGTGCACCCATCTTCTTCCAAAATGTAAGCGTAAGCCTGTAACAAGTCAATCCACAGCTCTGATTCAATGGGTGGTTCCCCAAGTTCAGCTAGAAAAGGTGACGGGGCTTGAATATTTGACATGTCTGTGTGAGCACGTCTGGCACTATGTCACCTCTCAACCACCCAAGAAAGAGTACACTACGCAAGTAAACTCCTTGAATAGATGTACGTTGAAAAACTGTACTGAGTGCTCTGCAAGCTAGGTAAATGCACCCAGTACTATCGCCTCACATATAATGGATATCTAGACTCCTCAAACCAAGTCTCCACAAGATACTTTGCAATGTGTTACCAGTAAATGTACACAAAAGTACTAAAAATATTGTACAAATCCACCTACAAATAGCAGGGTAGAGATTTGAGGTATTTCAACCAGGGATTTCTGTGCAAGGTTTTCAAGGACAGACTGGGAACCAAAAGCAGCCCTGCTCCTTTCCTCTCTGCGCTCTCATCTCTGTCTCTCTCTCTTTCCCTCTCTCTTTCTCTCTCTCTCTCTCTCTTTCTCTCTCTCTCTCTCTCTCTCTCTCCTGAAGCTCCTCCCCCCACTATCCCTGCTTGTAGCTAATACTCAGATCCTGGAAGATTTCTTTAGTAAACATTTATTGAGACACAGAGGGAGCCTAGATACTGCACTACCATCTCAAGGACAGATCTCCACCAACTGCTGCCACAGACACAGGCACAGAACATCCCAGAGACAACAGAGCAGAATATGGAACACAGAATCCAGTTAAAGGTAAACCGTGGCATGAGGTAAGCATTAGTAAAATACCTGTATACAAAGAGTACTTGTACAACCATATGTTACATTGCTGTATTTACCTGGGGTAGATGGAAAAAGTAACAGAGGTGCCAACAGCGGCCTTTTGCACTAAAATCCCGCCTCCTAAGGCTGCAGCCCATGGGGAAAATGCCCAGTGGATAAAAGGGGCAGTCCAGACTTGAGGGTATTACTAGATAGTTAGCTCACCCCGACGTGACCTTCATTACAGAGATCTGGCTCATCCCCACATCCGCCCCGGACAACACCACCGCAACATCCATCAGCTACAAGATGAAACACCGTGACCGCACCAACAGACACGGAGGCGGCATCGCCATCATACACAAAGAATCAATCACCAACACCATCACTTGACAACTGGATCACGTCAGTCATGGAACACATGAACTCCTAGCTCCGCCTGACGACAAAACCACCATCAAAGGCATCGTCGCTTACAGACCTCCGGGACCTCAAAACGGCCTCAGCAACGCTATTGTGGAATTCATAACCCCACTCCCCATAGAATCCAACGACCACATCTTCCTGGGAGATCTCATCTTCCACCTGGATGACCTCACAGACACCAACTCCACAGACCTCCTTGAATGAATGGACAACACCGGCCTCAAGCAGCTGGTCATAGAACCGTCACGCAATGCAGGACACACGCTGGACCCTCATTTTCATGTCCAGCAACAGAATCAGGAACAGCCACACCACAGAACTCATCTGGTCAGATCACTCCATCGTCCACTTCACCAACACCGGACTTCCCCGTCCCACCCCCAATCACCACAGTGCCTCCTTCCGCAGCTTGACCAAGGTCACTCAGCACCAATGGACTGACGCCCTCAGCAACACCCAACCCAGCGTCACCACAGACCTGAACCAGGCAGTAGAAAAATTCAACGCCTGGATCACCAGCGCCGCCGACCGGGTCGCACCCGACCAGAACGCACATACTACAAACGAGTCAGCTGGTACACCTCCAAACTTAGCGAGGCGAAACGCAGATGTAAACAACTGGAAAGAAAGTGGCGAACCAGCAGGAACAACACGGACTGAGCCACCTTCAAATCAGCTCTCAAGAACTACCACCGCCAGCTCAAAGCCACGAAATATGACACCCTTATATGCCGTGTCAAGACCAGCACCAACCAAATCAAGGAACTCTTCACCATCGTCAACGAGTTCACCTCCCTGTACGCCACCGAAAACTCAATCCCATCCTCAAAGGAATTCTGCGATGCTCTCGCAGACAACTTTCACAACAAAATAGCAACCATCTACAGAAACTTCGATCCCAAACCCACTGACCTCCTCAGCATCCCATTAACCACCGCCGCCAACCACACACTCTCCACACGGGAACACCTCAGTACACCGAACACAAATACCCTAATGAGCTCCATCCACTCTGGAGCACCCACCGACCCCTGCCCTCACCGACTTTTCAATCTCAGAAGAGACGAGAGCAGCCATCAGCTCACCACCATCCTCAACACTTCCATCACCACAACCACCTTTCCCGATGCCTGGAAACTCGCGGAGGTCAGATCCTTTTACAAGAAACCATCAGCATACCTGTAGTGTTGTCCTCAGCAATGAATCCCAGGAAATACCGAAGCTGGGTATATATCTTTATTGCCAACCCGCAGTAGTACAAGTAGACTCTCAGAAGAGAGCGTATCATCTGACGATAACATTCTATGCGGGAATATATATAGTGGAACCTGGAATGGGGAAAGGTTCTAAGATCTAAGAACATACACGATATAAAGGAAGCAAGGGAAAGATAGGAACAAGCACAATAACATTACTACACATCCTTCCCCTTGTAAATTTAAAAAAAAAAAAAAAAACACAAAACACAAAAAAAAAAAACTTAATCACATAGAAAACTATTAAAACGAGTTGGTTTCTTAATAATTCTCCCACTGGAAGTTTTGGGCTCACAAGAAGAAAGACACTCTTCAAAAATAAAAGGAGTTTGTACAGAGGTAGATGGAGAAACATCCTCCGTAACCGTTTGAGAATCTGAGGAAGTGTCATCAGCTGAACCATTGGTATTAGAGCATAAATCACAATCAAATACCCACCAATAATCACGGTTAGAAGTAGAGGCATCAGATGATGCTGGGAGAACATTCTTAATGGGGGCTAAACGGTTCATATGCCAAATTTCACCATTATCAAGTACAACAGTGTTATTATTCACTTTTATAACTTGGTGAGGTTCGCTGAATCGGCTTGCCCCTTTGGGAATTTTTTTTGCAAGTTTGACACGAACCCATTGACCAACAGAAAGACTAGTTGTTTTGCTTCCATGCTTCGTGTCAAAGTAAACTTTGTTTTTGGACTGGGACAATTTAATGTGATGTTTGATACTATCCCAATCACAATGAACGCATTTGCTTCTATTCATCCAGCCAGGGTTTTCCTTAGAAAACGGAACCCTGCCTCTCATGATAGAGAAAGGGCTGCAACCAAGAGAAGGATGACTGGTCACTCTGTAGGACCAAGTCATCTTCATCAACTCATTTTCCCAAGACAGGTTAGACGACTTGGACAGTTGAATAATACCTTTGATGATTCTGTTAATTCTTTCTACAACACTATTCCCACTTTGATTATATAATGCAGTGAATTTATGATCAATGCCAGAAGAACGCAAATAATGGATCATTTCGTTGGATTTGAACTGAACCCCATTGTCCGTGAGGATGGATGCGGGAAAACCTTCCCTAATAAACAAAGCATCCAAAAACTTGATGACAACGAGGGAATTCACAGTTTCGACAATACTCAATTCAAACCACTTGGAAAATAAGTCTGCAATAACAATGATGTACTTAATGGAACCATCTTGCCAAGAGATGGGACCCATGAAGTCTAAAGCAACTTCTTGCCAGGGAGAATTGGGACAATGTAATGGAAAAGAGGGAGGATTGAGGGTTTTGAGAGATTTGTCTGCACTTTCACAACTAACACACTGTCTGACATATCGCTCCACAGCAGAATCAGCACCAGGCCACCAATAAAGAGCCTTTAATCTTTGTTTGGTGCGAGTGATTCCGGAATGACCATCATGACATAAACAAATTATTTTGTATCTTAAAGTGGTGGGCGGAACAATTTTTTCACCTCTCAACAAAAACTGATCATGCACACACAGTTCATGTCTAACCTCCCAAAATCCTCTGAGTTCATCAGTAATACTCTTTTTGTCAATACTATTCCAACCATTGATGACTTTCGCTTTAACATCAAGAAGAACGGCATCCTCATTTTCAGCTTTGGTCCACTCTGAACGCTCAATGCATCCCTGTAAAGCATCAACATGAGAAATGCTAGCAACAGAAAATTCATTCCATGAATTGGAGTCTATCTCAATCAAAGGTAATGCCATTCTGCTTAGAAAATCAGCTGGTCTGTTTTTAACGCCTGGGACATACCTTACAGTGTACAAAAAATCTTGAAGACGCATTGAAAATCTTGCAATTCTAGAAGTGGCTTTAGATAAACCTTCGGTGGTAAGCAGCTTAGTTAAAGGTTTATGATCGGATCTTACAACAAAATGCCTACCCCATGAAATTTTTCTAAAATGTTCCATGGCCCACACGCAAGCCAAGGTCTCCCTTTCAATTACCGAGTACCTTTCCTCAGAAGGAGACAACGATCTGGAGGCATACGCAATGACAACTTCGTTCTGATTACCATCAAATTGGGAAAGGACAGCACCTAAGCCTTTGGGGCTTGCATCGGTAGTGACAAACGTGATAGCTAAAGGATCGAAGCCTTGTAGGTTGGGAGCTTTACAGATAGCGTCTTTAATGGCTAGAAACGCTTGTTGGCACTCAGAAGACCAATCAAAACTGACTTTATTTTTAAGTAATAACCTCATGGGATGAGTTTTTTCTGAAATATTCTCAATGAATTTAGAATAAAATTCCGCTAAGCCCAAAAATGATCGCAAATCATCCTTGGACTTAGGGGAAGGAGCATGAACAATAGCATTAACCAGTTTAGGTTTGGGTTTGATACCATGTTGACTTACCTCATGACCCAAGTAAACCACACTATGTTCAGCAAATTTGCACTTAGAAATTTCACCAGTTAGACCTTTGGATAATAAGATTTGCAACACTTCTCTCAATCTGTTATCATGTTCAGGTTTGTCTCGACCCATAACAAGAATGTCGTCGTGAAAAAAAGTAACCCCAGGCATATCACCAAACAATTGAGACATTAACCTCTGAAATACAGCAGCCGCAGAGGCTAAGCCGAAAGGCTTTCTACGGAATTGGTAACAGCCAAAAGGTGTACAAAAAGAAGTGACACTTCTGCATGAGGGGTGTAAAGCAATTTGATGATATGCGGAAGAAAGGTCGATGGTGGAAAACCATTTTGAACCCCTGGTCATAGAAAGCATCTCATCAATCCTGGGTAAAGGAAATTGGTCAATGATGATGTTCTCATTGAGGCTTCTGAGATCAACGCAAAGACGAATTTTTCCGTTGGCACGTCTGGCAACGACCAACGGAGAAATCCACTCTGAAGCCTCAATGGGCTCGATTATGCCAGCATCTTGTAATTTATTTAATCAAGTTTTACCTCTTCCCTAGCAATCATGGGAATATTGCGAACCTTGTGGATTTTAGGAGTAGCAGAAGACTTGACCCTGATGACGTGGGTAAAACCCTTAAGTTTACCAATTTTTCCACAAAACACTTCTTTAAATTCATCTAACACCCATTTCTTTGTATTCTCACTGTCACATGCAACTAAAACTTGTTCAGGACTATTGGGATCTAAAATAATGCACAGAGCCTTGTGGTCCTTCCACCCCAAAACTGAAGGACCATCAAAAGCTACATACAATTTGCATAATGCTTGCCTTCCTTTAAATTGAAATTTTAGTAAGCGAAAACCTAATATATTTATCTTTTCTCCTGTAAAACTTTCAGGATTGATATCTGAAGGTTCTAAATGTGGACCAAGAGCATTCACAAACTTATCATCCCAAATGGAACGAGCAATGATTGTGAATGGAGACCCAGAGTCGGCGGCAACTTGTAGAGGAATACCTCCAAAATTGATGATGCATAAAGGTTTGCTTCTATCAGCACCAGTAACATTTAGAACGACTTTTTTCACTTTGTACACAGAAGAAGCTAAATGAGAGTTTCCAGAATCCTCCGAATCTGTTTCAGAAGAGTCTGAATTCTCGGTAAGACAAGCAACTTGGCTAAATTTCTTGTTTCTACTTCTACACACTTTGGCGAAATGGCCTACGATGTTACAATTGAGACATTTAGTAGATCTAGCAGGACAATATTCTGCACCGGCATTATGCTTAGGGCTACCACACCTATAACATGCAAATGTGGAAACTTTCCCTTGAAATTTAGGTGTAGTTTTGTTAATAAACTTGTTGTTGAAAGTATGTTTCTCTGCAGGAATAGCTGAATTAAATTTTCCTTTAGGCTTGGAAGACACTAAGCTAACCGATGGTTTTTCTTCGCTGATGGAGATGGCCTTAGCACTTCTTTCAGAAAGTTCAGCTTTCTTAATTAACGTAATAATATCTTTAAGACAAGAGTCTCCTTCAATCCATAACTTGTCTTGAATGCTTTTACTCTTCTGGCAGATAACAAGCTGGTCTCTAATCATGTCGTCATGAAGTACACCAAATTTGCACGAAGCAGCAAGGTTTTTTAAACTGGAAATATATTCTTCAACGGATTCATTTTGCTGTTGCTTTCTTTTGTAAAATGTGCGTCTAGAAATTGTCACACAAACAATTGGAGAAAAATGACTGTCTAAATCTAAAATTGCACCTTTAAAAATATCAGCATCTCCTGCTCTCTCCGCTTTTTGCATTTGGTTGTACACTTTCAAACCTTCAGGGCCAAGGCAGTGCATGAGAATTCTTTTTTTTCTATCAGGAGAAAGAATGCCGCTATTATCTTCTAATGTGGCGATATAATTAAGGAAATAATCTTTCCATTCAGTCCATTTGACAGGAGGGTCTCCAGGATTGGTAAGAAACTCTTTAGGTGTGTTTAAATTAATTCCAACCATTAGACTGTTAATAACGTTTGTTGAAGAAGAGGAACTTCCTGAACTTCCTTCCATGGTGTATAGTACAATACAATTGTAACAGGTTAAAATGTAAAGTAATATAAATAAAAGAATACTTGCAGAGAGAAACGATGAAATCGTAGGAAAGGAACGTCGTCCGTTGAAACGTGAGGGAGAAGCAGTTAAAATCGTGACTAAAAAAAAAAACGAGTCGAAATTGACTCGGAGAAAACAAGCGCGTTGCTAAGCAATGTAGAAAATAAAATGGAGGCACGTAAAGGTCACGCACTGTGACGAAAGAAGATGTCCCAAGGTGCTTTGCGAGTTTGCGAGGTTGAATCACCAAAGTTCCAAAAGCAAGCTGAAAGAAGGAGCTGCGAATTCGGAATGCGAATGGTGAGTGCGAGGAAGGTTTGTTTGAATGATGCACAGGGGAAACGGCACTCGGGTAACGGTAGTTGTAAAATAAACGAAAGTCATGTAAAAAAATTTTTTTTTTTTACCCGAAGAAGGAGTGCCAAGTAGTACGATGTCCGTATTCTCGCAATAACTCGGAAATACACAGTAGATATGACGTCGTTAGTATTGGAATCGTAGTTGCACAGATTTCCGATGAATATCTCTGGAAATGCTGTGGGTCCAGGTTTGGCAGTGAAACATCCCAAGCGCGTCGCCAAAATTCTGTAGTGTTGTCCTCAGCAATGAATCACAGGAAATACCAAAAGCTGGGTATATATCTTTATTGCCAACCCGCAGTAGTACAAGTAGACTCTCAGAAGAGAGCGTATCATCTGACGATAACATTCTATGCGGGAATATATATAGTGGAACCTGGAATGGGGAAAGGTTCTAAGATCTAAGAACATACACGATATAAAGGAAGCAAGGGAAAGATAGGAACAAGCACAATAACATTACTACAATACCCCAGTGAACTCCAGAACTACCATTCCATCTCTCTGCTCCTGTATCCCCCCAAAGTCCTGGAGAAGGCCATCAACCTTCAACTTCCCGAGCACCTGTAGAGAAACAACCTGCTGGACCCTTCCCAATCAGGATTCAGAGCCGACCACAGCACAGAGACAGCACCAAAAGCCGCAACAGGTGATATCCGCACCCGACTCGACAGAGGAGAATCAGCCCCCCTGATCCTGCTCGACCTCTCCGCAGCCTTCAACACCTCATCACCCGGCTACAACAGATCAAAATCACAGACGACGTGCTCAAATAGATGGCACCCTTTCTCATGTGGCGCACCCAGAGACTAAGTCTTCCTCTCAACCCAAGCGCACCATCTGCAGTGTCCCGCAAGGTTCTTCCCTCAGTCCTACCCTCTTAACATCTATATGACACCCCTTGCGGACATCGTCAGAAACCATGACATCAACATAGTCTTCTATACCGACGACACACAGCTCATCCTCTGGCTCTCAGTGGACCCCACCACCACGAAGACCAGCGTCCACAACTGTATGAAGAACGTCTCAGCCTGGATAAAGAATACCTGCCTGAAGCTCAACATGGACAAAACTGAAGTGCTGATCTTCAGCAGACACACCTCCCTCTGGAACGACTCCTGGTGGCCATCAGAACTCGGGCCCAACCCCACTCTGAAAGACCTTGCCCGCAACCTCAGCATCATCCTGGACAGAGAACTCTCCATGAAGCGCTAGGTCAACTCTGTCTCCTCAGCCTGCTTCCACACTCTCTGCATGCTCTGTAAAGTCTTCAAGTGGCTTCCCATCAACACCAGGAGAACCGTGACACAGGCACTCATCACCAGCAAACTGGACTATGGCAACTCACTCAATGCAAGCACAACCACCAAAATTATGAGAAGACTCCAGTCGATCTAAACCTCAGCTGCCAGACTCATCCTCAACCTGCCAAAGAGGACCCACATCTCCCAGAACCTGAAAGACCTCCGATGGCACCCCATCCAGAAGAGATGTCAATTCAAGCTCCTGGCCCATGCTTACAAAGCCCTCCATGACCAAGGACCCGCCTACATGAACCACCATTTGAACTTCCTCCAGCCTCCCAGGAAACTCCGCTCCCCTCATCTCACCCTCGCACACATACCACAGATCTGACGCTGCCACACCAGAGGACGTGCCTTCTCCCACTTCCCCGCCAAGTCCTGGAAAGCCCTTCCCCTCCACATCCGTACTTCACTCTCGCTGACCCACTTCAGGAAGGGACTCAAAACCTGGCTCTTCGACTGACACTGCAGCATAGCGCCGGAATACCCTCTCTGGTGAGAAGCAGCGCTTTAGAAATACCACTTGATTGATGACTGACTGACCTCTATAATCAAGTGCTGGTGAAACTGAATTCTCTACACAGTCACAAACTATGAATTGCGTGGAGCAGTCAATGGCAGCCGGATCATTCGTAAACACTCCCTGCTGTGTCCCTGGCTCATCAACACAGCGCGAAACTCACCAGATGAGGACCAATTATGAAGTTTGAAATGTTCCCACAAGTTTCTTTTTTTTTTTTTTTTTTTTTTATTATCTTTTTTATTTTTCCTCATATGACCTCCGTAGCTATAGCAACCACTCGACCTGGTCCACCTCTGGTGCATATAACTTGGTGGTTCCACTCTCAGCTGATGTTCTTTACGGGGAGCACCCGTAACACACAACCTGAGCTGACCAGAGGTTTCAATCATTGGAAATGATCCTATCCGTGTAGTCTAGTATGGTCTCATCCAAAAGACGAATCATCCAACAAATTCCAAAACAACCCCATATCTGGCCTTTCTCTATAAACATTTACCCTCTGGTCTAAAGCTCTAAAGTATCTTACAGAGTTCCACCAAGCATTCCACGTGGGAGGTACCATCTGACGCCACAATTTACAAATCTCTCTCCTGGCCAGCAGGATCAGATAAAACACCAATTTATGTTGCAACCCATATCGGGCCTAGCACCCCCCCCCCCGGTGTAGATACAATGCCAAATAATATAAGAGATGGGCTTACCTCCACAACGGTACCCAGGACCCTGGAAATAGTCTTACCCATGCTTCTCCAAAATTCTTGTATCTTGGGGCAGGAGGCGAATACGTGAACATCATCTGCATTCTGACAACCACATCTCAGACAGCTAGCTTCTCCACCACCCTTTATTCTGGATATTTTAAGAGGGGACCAGTATATCCTGTGGAGTGTGAAAAAGTGGTCTCTTCTGAGTGCGGCAGATTTAATCAGTGGGTAAAGAATGTCAAGAGATACTTGCCAGAAATCTTTCAGCTCGTCCCTCGGCAAGTAGTTCTCCCAGACCCGGTATGGCTGTTCCATCTTTCCATCTACTGCTGCCAGGAGATGGTTATACCATTGAGCCACTTCTTTCTTCCTTGGGGCCAAATCTTGTAGTTCATTTTCCATGGGATTATCTTCCAATAGGGACCAGCGTTGACTCTTACACCAAGATGAAAGCTGATAAAACTTAAACCTAGACAGAGCTCCACTCGTAATATGACTCCAGAAGTCCCAAGGATGACATTTATTACCCACTATGAGGTCTTTCCAGTGTGAGACTCCAGCCTCTTTCAGTGGTTGAGCTAGGACGTCCAAAAGACACTCCGGTGTTCCAGGAGAATCCCACACTGGGGCCCAATCACTATAATATGAAAGTCCCAAGCAGTCTCGACAGTCCGACCATAACTTGGCCGCCATACGCAACGTCTTCAAGCGGACTTTTTAAAAAAAATTAGGGGAGCTGAATTTGTAAATGAATCCTAACTCCACTACACCTACTAGCATAGCTTTGAACATGCTGCCTATCAGTGAGTCATCTGGAGTAAGCAGTAACATCCTACAGTTTTTTAATTGGTAGGCCCAACAATACAACTGGAGGTCTGGTAAGCCCATGCCTCCTTGCATTAATTTGCGCCTAAGTTTTTTCCAGGACAGCCTGATCCCTGTACCTGCCCAGATAAAGGAAGATATCTTGCCCTGGATTTTAAGAATATCGGCTTTTGCAAATTCTAAAGGGATATTATTAAACAGATAGGTGTATTTCGGGAGGACACACATCTTAATCAGGTTAACCCGACCATAATGGGAGAGTGGGATGTTCTGCCATCTTTTTAATAAAACATCAACCTCTTTCGACACTCTATCTAAGTTAATTTTAGGAATTTGACTAAGGTCCTGAGTTATTATAACTCCAAGGTATCTGAGCTCCCTAGCGAAAATCACCTCCTGGTCAATGATATTCCATGCCATAATCTCCGTTTTATCGTTGTTTATTTCATAACCCGATAATTTCCCAAAAATCTGGGCTCCAACAAGAAGCTCCGGTAGTGTAGTGTTAACGTTAGAGGATAATAAGATCAAGTCATCCTCGTATAGCGCTAATTTCCTCACAAACCCATTTACTTGAAAGGGAGCGATCTTCTGGTTTAGTCTTAAACTCTGGGCTAAAGGTTCTATATATAAATCGAACAAAATGGGGGACAACGGGCAACCCTGCCTGGTGCCACGCCCTATTTTAACAACAGGAGAGAGGCTACCGTTGACCAAACTCAGAGCCCGGGGGGACTTATATATTTTTTTAAGGACTTCCCTAAAACCGTCGACGAAGCCAAAGATCTTCAGGGTCCTATCCAGGAAATGCCACTTCACACGGTCAAAGGCTTTAGCTGCGTCGACAGTAATAATTGAAAGAGGATGACCCTGTGATGAGGCCAAATCGACCGCCCCGATTAAAGTATGTACCAGATCCGACATCTGCCGTCCCGGTAGAAAACCCCTCATGAATTATTGGCCCTATGATCTTACAGAGCTGGTTGTTCAAAATCCCAGCAAAGACCTTATAGTCAACATTTAATAATGAAATTGGCCGGTATGACTGGCACTGAGTTGGATCCTTACCGGGCTTCAGAATCAACGCAATAACTGCATCGCTCCAGGAGTCAGGCAGGGGGGATGTACCATCCAAGATCCCATTATACAGTTTCAGCCAGACCGGGATAACCTCCTCCCTCAATATGGAGTAAACCTCAATTGGGATCGCATCGGGGCCTGCCGCTTTCCCTTTCTTAGCTGTGTCTAAAACAGTTAATATCTCACTCCCTGTTATTTCTAGTGTGAGGGTTCCCTGGCTGGCCTCAGTTAATTTTGGAAGCTGTTTCTCTTTGAGCCACCCATCAATGTGTTCCTCTACCACCTGAAGGTCTTCCCGGTATAACTCCTGGAAGAATTGCGCGAAGGCTTGTTCTATGTTCCCTTTATCCTCTATGATTTGCGGACCAACTTTAATCTTGCTAATATAGTTGTTAGATCTAAAAACCCTACTCTTCATAGCAAGAAGCTTGCCACAACTCTCCCCTTGCTCAAAGTCCCTCAGTTTACTTGCCTCCTATTTTTGGAGTAGGATCTCTTCGGTCTTAAGTCTGAACTTCAGCTGCAACTCTTCAACTCTCTTTATTAAGTTGTCGTTTTCCGTTCCGAGAGGACAGTTCGCCTTTAAATCTGCTTCTGCCCCTGCTATCTGTAGTTCTAAGTCCGCCAGTTCTTTCCTCTCTGCCCTAGCCCACCCCGCAACCGCCCCTTTTAGTATCCCTCTCAACCAGGCCTTAAAAGTATCCCAAACCACGTGCAAGGGGGCAGACCCCAAATTGTCCTGAAAGAAGCTAGCTGTTTCGGATTTCAGAAAGCCAGGAGTTGAAGATTGCAGAAGGAATCTCCTATTTAGAGTCCACCTCCTCAGAGTAGGCTCTAGGGGGAGTTCCAGGTTAAAAGCTATGGCACCATGGTCAGATAGATGTATAGGCAGGTATTCGATTGAGCTGACTTTATCGAGATCTGAATACTCCATAAATATATAATCGATTCTGGAGTAATGAGAATTCTTCTTGCTATAAAAGGAGTATTCCCTACTCTCTCCCATTTTTTTCCGCCATACATCGCAAAGGTTGAAATTTTTTAATATAGTCAGAAGATGGGCTTTAACATTTGGAACTGCTACCTGCGTTCGAGGGGAGGACCTATCTAGCTTATTATTTAAAAGCACATTGAAGTCTCCTCCCAAAATCAAAAGAGTCTCATAGTCAGCCAAGGCAAGACAAAGATTGTTCAGAGGCGTTATATCATCCTCGTTGGGTCCATAGTAACTAGCAAATGTGTATTTAGACTCCTGACATTTGACTTCTGCAATAACCCAGCGCCCTCTATCGTCTACCTGAGACTTAATGAGCTCAACTCCCGAATTCACTTTAAGTATAACAGCAACCCCCTTCGAGCAGCATTGCTGATCTGTGGCTATGATCTTATCAACCCATCTTAATTTTCCAAATAATGCCTTACACTCTGATTGTAGAAGATGGGTCTCCTGGATCATAAGGATCCTAGCTGAACTGTTTTTTAGGTAATGAAGGATCAGGCGCTGTCTTCCTTTAACCCTTAAACCGTTAACATTCCAACTTAGGCATTCAAGATGCCGCTTCCCTCCCCAAGCAGGTCTATCCCCCATCATTGTCCTGCCTCCATCCTCTACTGTAACTACTGGAGGTTATTATGTCACATGAAATTGTTGTTACGCTTTTTTTTTTTTTCCAATGCTCCCCACCAACAAACGTGAAAACCCTCACTTCCCCCCAACTCCCCCAACCCACCCACGGGAACCCTCCCTGACTACCCATTGGCAATAAACTATTGCGTTTCGAGCCGGAGCCCTCCAGTCTCCAAAAAAAACAAAACAAAAAAAACAATAATAATAGGTGCTGAATTCCCTTAAACTGTAAACTATACGCTAGATTTAGTTTGTGCCAAGAAGCTGTCTACTTCCTCCGGGAACCTAAAATTGTACATCTTATTAGCCCAAACAACTTTTAGGAAGGCAGGAAATCGCAGCTGAACCTGAGCTCCCTGATCCCTTAATGCATCCATCCTCTTACCCAATTCCCATCTTCTATCTTCTGTGACCCGAGAGATATCGGACCGTATTCTAAAGGAGGCATCCTGAACCTGAATAGACTTAAGTTTAAGGGCTGCCCCCAATAATTTCTCCTTAAGAAGGTAGGATTGAATATAAACTAGGATTTTCCTAGGCTTTTTCCGGGCGGGATTCAACTTAAAGGGCGCTGGATCTCAGTTTCCCAGACATGGGCTGCAGCGATCTGGGGGAAGGCTTTAGTCAAAATGTCTATAACACAGGCTTTTAAATTATCACCTTCCAACCCTTCTTTCAGGTTTAAAATCCTGATGTTGTTCCTTCTTGAGATATTTTCGAGCCTCTCCAACCTTTCTGTCAGGTCCCGCTCTTTTTCTTTCAATCTAAGCACTTCTTGGGTATTGTCTTTAACCTCTAAGCCCAATTCCCCCACTTTATTCTCAAGGGCCTCCATCCGATGCGTCAGTGCCGACAGATTTTCCTCTAAGCTAGTGCAGGTATCTTGGATCTTCTTCTGATTCGTTTCAGAAGTGGAGAAGCGAACCCCAATCTCCACCGATAGCTGCCTTAACATCCCGTGTAACGTGTCTGGGCTTTGTGCTACTAGGACCGGGGACGTATCTCCTGGCTCGTCTAGTTCAACTTGGCTACCAGCCCCTGCCATAGAGGCCACGGTGGAGCGAGGGAACATGGCGGCCAGCTAGTTAGCCGGTCGCGGGTCGTTTGCCCTCTAGTCTCTGTTATGCGTTGTAGCTGCTGAAAATTCCCTGAAGTTTTCCTAAAAAGTTTGTGCATACCTTTTTTTTTTGTATTTTGTCCTCTTGGTGTTGCGTTGCTGTCCGCTGGCTGAGGACGGGTCGGGACCCTCGCTTGAGCCTCCCTGCTGGCGCGGGTGTACAGAGTCTTCCCTGTTGCCCTGTGTGATCCGAGGGGGAGCGAGGAGGAGTTAGAGCTGACGCGGCGTCGCTTCGCAGTCAGTGAGCGGCTCTACGTAGCCTGGGGGGAGAGAGGCAGTGGAGACGCGAGGCCAGAGCTGAGTCTGCTGCTGCTGCTCCGGTGAGGTGCGGTAAGAGACAGGGGGGGTTACAATTGACATATCACCGCTTGTGGGTTTCTGGATGTGTGGCGGCCCAGTATTTCCGTTATTTAGGGCGGAGGGGGCACTTGCGGAGTGTCGTTGTGCTCGGTGCCTTTCCCTCGATCAGTTATCTAGTCCCTGCCCGAACTACTGTAGGGGCAGTTTTCGTGATACACTCTATTCAGATACAAAGACTCTTACCACCGTCAGACATCATTTACAGCTGGATTCAGGCACTGAGTTTAAAGATGCCCCAGAAAAAAGCTATTTAGCGGTGTGCCTAGTTACATGCTGTGATAAACTAAACAAGACAATTAAATCAAGGAATGAGATCGCCTCTTGCTCTATGGAGTTAGCTACACAGCAATCTGGGCAGTTTGGAAAAAAAGGAGATCAGCCTACTGAGGGGGGCCTGTCAAAGCCAAATAAATCAGAGGTACCTCTAGGCAAAAGGTACAAATTAAGATCACGCACCCTTTTAGGAGGAGAATTTTCTGCACAACAACTCGAACAATCTTGTCAAGCCGCGGACATCTCAGTAATAAATCGTAATCATAATCATAGGAAACCCTCAATAAATCTGGGAAATTTACTCCTGTGAAGAGCCGGAAGAAAAACAAGAACCAAGTCCCTACTAATGTGACTCCCTCACTTAGGTCATACTTCATGGCTAATGCTCAGGGTAATGGGAAATCCGCAAAACAGGCTGCGCCAGTGTCAGGCGAATCCCTGGAGTTAAATTCTGCCATTCCTCTCTCTAATCGATTTTCTCCGTTAATTGAGACCACTGTGGTTCCCACAAGTTTCTGACAGTCTTTGCACTTGAAAGGAGGTCAGCATCACGTATCGAGTCACACGTCACACTATTTATGTGACCAGTACAGGCAGTTCCTTGCCCACAGTGTCAATTCAAACGACCAAATTGGCACCACCCCATCAGGCACAGCAACTTTCCATACCTGTACTCCAACCAAAAGCAGATTCTGTGAGATGTGAGGCAGCCATCAGGGGTGTCTGAAGAAGACCCTGCACAGCGCTGCAGTAGACATTCAGGAATCTCTTCTTCCCCAAATCAATGCACAAAATGGGCCCACTATGGCACCCTTATGCTTGAGGCAAATGTTATGTTGCCAGTTACAAGAAGAATCGGGCACGATGGAGAAAGTAGGGGTTGATTTATTTTCAAGTTGATGATAACAAAACCAGTACAAGATGCCAGGCAATACTTTCAAACAGAGGCCACCCTTTTAGCTTACACTATTCTCTTCCTACCTCACCCCCACCCAACATTCCACTGTGCACACACTCATCCTACATTGCATCCTCCCATTCCACCAGACAGTGGCCCAAAACAACATACCATAAATGATCATTTATTTGATGCTGTTGTGGTTAGGAATTCACTGGCAAATCATGTCAAATAACTGGTGACGCACTACATTATTGAGATGTATGATTGATGAAGTAGGGTCAGTGTGCCATGCCAGGCAATGAGTGCGTAATCTTACAATAACATATAGTTTCCTGTCAGTTTGTTAAGTGTACAATGAAAAGAAGCCTTGTCAATGATAGGTCTTAACATGAGTGTTAGATCTGGCATCTTTGGCGTGTTTTTCCCGTCTTTTTTGCTTCTGACCTCTTGTTTTTGACTGTGTGCTGCATTTCGTTTTTGCTGGTTTTAGAACTCTGGGCACTTTACCACTGCTGATCAGTGCTAAAGTGCAAGTGCATACCGACGGAGTTCCGAATGCAGGCCAAGTAGGTCAATACGCGGGTCTCGAGCTTTGACGAATGTGTGACTAAAAGCCGGACCCCCTTCCGGAAACTCATGAGGTTTTTCTCTGAAAATACCAGAGTACAAAACCATTAGAGGAAATTCTCCTCTTACCTATATCGCACCTTAGCGAGTGCGTCACATACCTGGTCACATATACTCTATAGAACACGTTCTTAATCACTTTGCACATAGAGGTCCTGAAGAAAGCCAGATCAATATGAGGCCTGGCTGAAACATGTTGACCACACTGGATGTAGGAGACCATAGTCACCTCCACGCACATCCGCCGCCTTGCTTTTAATACTGCCAAGGGCCCATCAATAAAATAACCCTTGTGGGTAGTGGGACCCTAGGACAGTTTTCAACTTATACTCTCACACTATCACTGCACACTCACTAATCAATACCCGCTCCGCTGTAAACAGGCATCGCAGCACACCCGGGGCTCGCTCAGTGCCACCGGGTGGGGCCCGATGATGAAGCATGCCACCAACTAGGTTGGTGGGTGAGGGCTTTCATAAGAAACAGATGTTTTCTTTACTCCAGAAACACACATCTTGAGCTTCCATTTACCGGCTAGTTCTTTTTGATTATTCACAAATCATGTCAAATAACTGGTGAAGCACTACATTATTGAGATGTATGATTGATGAAGTAGGGTCAGTGTGCCATGCCAGGCAATGAGTGCGTAATCTTACAATACCATATAGTTTCCTGTCAGTTTGTTAAGTGTACATGGAAAAGAAGCCTAGTCAATGATAGGTCTTAACATGAGTGTTAGATCTGGCATCTTTGGCGTGTTTTTCCCGGGAAACATCCTTTACCACGAAACCATTACAACGCGGTATGGTTACATCATGGTTTTCACAACGCAAGTCTTGTTTTTGACTGTGTGCTGCATTTCGTTTTTGCTGGTTTTAGAACTCTGGGCACTTTACCACTGCTGATCAGTGCTAAAGTGCAAGTGCTCCCCGTGTAAATTCTGATTGTGATTGGTAAGACCCTAGTAAAGTGCACTGTGTGTGCCCAGGGCCTGTAATTCAAATGCTACTAGTGGGACTGCAGCACTGATTGTGCCACTCATATGAGTAGCGCTGTAAGCATGTCTCAGACCTGCCACTGCAGTGTCTGTGCGCAGTTTTAAACTGCCACGTCGACCTGGCAAGTGAACCCACTTTCCAGGCCCAAACCTTCCCTTTTACTACATGTAGGGCACCCCTAAGGTAAGCCCAAGGTAGCCCCATGGGCAGGGTGAAGTGTAGGTGAAAGGGAGAACATGTACTGGTGTGTTTTAGATATCCTGATATTGAAATACTGCTAATTTCGTTTTTCACTATTGCAAGGACTGCCTCTCCCATAGGCTATCATTGGAGCTGCCTTGTAACCTCTCACAACTGTAACAGATAGAGATTTGGAGTTTAGGGTCTCTGAACTCACAATTTAATAATACATATTTTATTGAAGTTGGTTTTTAAATTGTGTGTTTAAAAATGTCACTTTTAGAAAATAGGAATTTTCTTGCTTTACTATTCTGTGCCTCTGCCTGCCTGTGGAACCCATATCTGGGTTTGGTTGACAGTTGGGCTGCTTGTGCATTAACTCTAGACAGTCACAACAGGAGCTGAGGTTTCCCCTGCATATCCTGATGGCCCATCGCCAGGCTGATGTGTCTTCCTGAGCTAGAGTGGTGGGATGAGTTGTCACTGACACCTGAATAGGGCTGTGCCTGTCCTCAAATTATGCTGTCTCCACCCCCCTATATAAGTACTGGAGCTATGACACCATAACTTCAGAATACTTCTGGACTAAGAGGACTTTCTGCCAAGAAAAAGAGCTGAAGAAGTTGTCAGGCGGGACTACTATTTTGCTGTGTACTTTGCTGTGTTGCCCTGCTGCGTCTGTCTTGGGCAGTGAAAGGACTGGACTTTGCTTTCTACATCCTGCTTGCCCAGGTTCTCCAAGGGCTTGTGTGTGCTTGCCTCCTATTAAGAAGTCTCATGGCCATCAAAGACTTCATCTGCAGCCCATGAACTCCTCTGCTGGGAGTTCTGACCTGCCAAGTGGTGCCAATTCCAGTTCTGGGTCCTTTGAGGTGGCTTTTGCTGCCACAAACCAAGAAGATCCACGCATAGACCTCCAGTGCCTATTTTTCCTGACGCAGAACCCCCGTAAGGGTTAAAAAATACAACGCATCGCCGCTGTGCAGCTGAAGAATCAACACATAGCCTGCTGTGTGGCTGAAAGATCGCCGCAGCCCGAGTCCTGAGCACCGTGTCACCGACGTCCATGGTGTCCGCTCCAACTCCGACCCTGCTGTGCGGTGGAAGAAATTGACGCATCACCTGCCTCGTGACTGGAAAATCAATGCAGCGCCTGTTTTCTTACCGCTGCCTTGACCCAGAGCATCCAAAACCGATGCATCACCTCCCCAGTGATGCAGTAAGGAACCATCGCATCACCTCCCCTAGTCGTAAGGAACCGACACATCACCTCACCTGGGAGTAAGGAACCGATGCATCACTTTGCTTTTCTAGTGCCTCATCTCCCCTGCGCCTGTTTTCGTCTTTGATTTTGACGTATTCCAGGTACTTTGAGCTAAAAGTGATGCGTCCATAGATTTCTATGAACTGAACAGTTTTTAACCTTTAAAAGTGATATCTTTACTTGTGTATGTTGGATTTTTGCAGTTCTGGTCTTGTATTATTCAGATAAATATTGTTTATTTTTCTAAACTGGTGTGGTGTCCATTTGTAGTGTTTTCATTGTGTTACTGTGTGTTGGTACAAACGCTTTACACATTGCCTCTAAGATTAGACTGACTGCTCGAGCCAAGTTACCAAGGGGGGTGAGCAGGGGTTATTTTAGCTGTGTAATCCCCTTACTCAGACTAGGATAAGGGTCCCTACTTGGACAGGGGTAAAGCCTCTGCCAACTAGAGACCCCCATTTCTAACAGTGAGTAAGTAAGCTGACCAGGTACTGGGGGAAAGGCACAACACGATGTTGAGAGGGACAAGAAGATTTACATAATTTTCCTTTTTTATCCCCTTTAACAGAACAGCACAAAAAAGTAGGGAGGCACTTGCATGAAATATATATTTCTGCCCGGGGCCGAAAAGGTCAGCCTGCCGTTCTGGTGTTTCCTCAGTACACTGAAGCCAGGGAGCTGTTTCCACGCTGAATGGGCTTCTGTGACCTTTCTCTTAAAGCACCCATCGCCCTGTTCTAGTCGCAGGTCCATGCCAGCTACCACACGGGACTAAAAATGCCACTAGTTATATCGACTCCGAGATTCTCCCTTTACAGATAGCTCACACTCCTAGGCCAAAAAAGCAAACGAGCTACGAAGTGATGCTGTGGTGTATGTACCTGGTCAGTGCCTAGAAGGTTTCGCTTGTGCTTGGAGGTCATTTCTTTATTCCATGATAGGCCCTTAGTTGCAGCCACAGCCTCATAGTTCTCTCAAACGACCCATCCTACCAGCATAAAACTCAGAGGTTTCAGGTTTTCTGTATTTTCTGAAAGGTCTGATAACCTCACTTGTGCTTTACTGTAGGGCCACTGCCTCTTACTTAAATACTGCAGTGAGGTACTGTCAAGCAACAGCACAAATATGAAATATCTGCTCATGATGTCAGTGATCAATAAACCGTGTTCCTGAGGAAAACAAACTGTTGGTTATTTAGCATTTAGTGAAGAGTTCATAGAACTTTTCTCTATAATGTTTGGCGAAAGAACAGGGCCAGCATTCCCTAAAGCAAAGCCAAGCTGAATTTGCATTTTATCATTTGGTGGCACCAAATTCCAAGAAAAGTTAAAGAAATCACATTTTCTTTCGGTGACAGGGAGGTGGTGCATTGGCAAAATACTATTTTTCTTGCAGTATCTAACATCTTTGCTAACAAAGGACTGATTCCTCCAATTCCAAATGTGGATTAAAAGTCGCCTTTTTAAAAAGCATGGTCAAAGCCACTAGAACTGACTTTAACGTGCTGACACATGCAAACACGGAAATGTGCAAATGCTAGCTGCATCTGTTGCATGTGCAAATGTTGATTAGCATGGTAAAGCTATATCTATTGACTTTGCAAAAACTGTGGAAAATGTAGCAAAAAAGGATTACCTTTTGTTCAGAATTCATATAGGATATAAAAACTGAAAGTGACAAAAAGCGTGATAATTGAGTGTTCTTTATAGACATAAAGTACTCCCTCATGCATGTCAACGGAAGCACTTCCTAGTGGGCCTAACCATACATCAGTCCGCCAATAATAGCACATGGTAAAATGTTTGGATGGAGCCTTGATAAACATTTTAAAGAATTAGTAACAATAAGTTAGGGAAACAACAGCGCCTCAAAGCCAGACCAAATAAAAAGAAAAACAAGGTTTTCTCAGGCTGTCAAATGCCCCTAAGAGAAGTTGCGCGTCACTCCTTTTAACCCACTGCTTCTTGGAAAGCTTTGTCAAGCCGGCGTCCCTCTTCCCTTTCGGTCCCTTTTCCTCCATCAGCGCTTTTGCTTTTCTCGGCAGGTGTGTAACATTAATGGCTCCACGAGGGAGCAGCGTGGCCTGTCTGGTCTAACGAACATCACCCTCCAATAATAATAATCACCCGTGGTCTGCTATTAAACCACAGCATCGCAGCCCGTATATCAGTCAAGGCTGTGGAGGACGCCACGGTATTTTGGCTAATTATTGAAGAGAAAATGACAGTTTTCGCAGGCCTTTGTGTGACAGTGACAGGGTAGGTGTAAATGTGAAGGACGGCGGTGGCAACAGCGACAGATGCCAAGGGAAGAAGGGGAGAACAAAACGATATTCTCTGTTTTAATTTCAAATTAAGAGGCGGGGGAGGTGGGATCGCTTCACCTTGTCACGAGCACAGAACAAGCGCGCCTTTGACATGATTGACTCTGGCGTCACAGTCGCTCTCCCTTAGGGAAGCGAGGGAGACATTGATGGCATGCTAAGAGAGTCTGAAGATGACTCGGCTGGTGGCAGCTTCGACCTCCTTTCTACGATTGGTCCCAGGAGGAGAGGCACAGAATTAAATTTTAAATGTAATTGACGAATTTTTAATTTAAATGTCTGCCACCGCGATGCGTCCCATGGCACACTGTTTTACAGTACGCGGAGCAGTAGGAAACCATAAAGATATTCATCAAAGAGACGTGTAGGCAAGAAATGAGCAGAATTGAACAGAAAAAACAAATATGCAATGGGATGCATATAGTATAGTATCACAGTATTATCCTCTGAAAGTTAGCACACAGTCGCTCCGAGCTGCATAACACAATGCGCTCTCAGCTTTTTGATGTTTAATTTGCTAGAGATTCTATTTTTTTTCTTTACGTTTGCAAACATGTACTCTCTTTTATATGAAAGTGCTACCCATCAAGGATTTAAGTGGCTTGTGGGAAAGGTGATTGTGTCACCATGTATTATAAGGAATAAAGTACCCCCTGCCATTCATGATAAGGATACTGGAAGCCACATCAGAGTTTCATAACCCTATAAAGGAACTCGGCATGGAACTCATTGATGATTTGTAATATCCTTATAGTGTACGGCAGGGGGTACTTTAGCCAATAAATAAAGAATACGCAATGTAATATGTAATGTTATTGCCTTGGATCTTGCTTCCTCTTTCTTTGTTCCTTGAGCCTTGCTCTCTCTCCCTTTCCCTCACTCAGTTTCATATATCCATCTTCACTCTTCCACTGAAATGTTCTCTCATTTTTCTTCCATAGAATGTTGGTGGGTGAGAGCATTTGGAACAGTTGGGTACAGTTGGTGGTAGGGTGTTGATGCCTTAGGCGTCTGTTACTGATCCTGGTTGCGTCTTTACAACATTTTTGGCGACGACTGAGGTTTCCCACATGTGCCCTTGCAGTCAGATACAGTTTCCTACTTTGTGCCATACCAAGAGGCATCGACCAGTCATCTGTGTGTTTTGAGGATGAGGGACCTACTGTTATAACATTTTTTCCCTTAACATTCCACTTCATCGGTACAGTATTTTATTTGTTATCAAATCTAGTACTCTTTTCTGTCCTTCTGTAGTCTGGCTACACAAGATTCTCGTTCAGTAAGGGATTCACAAACTTCTCAACAATCAATGCAGGGAACTGGTGAGGGTCGGACAAAGGACTTTCTCCTTTCAGAGCTGAAAGCCCGGGATGTGACTCATCTGTGTGGAGAAACACAACCTAAATACAGGGCTTGCCCAAGCTGTCTGCAGAAGAGACTTTGGTAAGCTGTGCATTGCCTCCTGGTTGGGAACGCACCACTACTTCTGCTGCGTGAATTGTTGGAGCTGAAAGTTGGAAATCATTCATGACTTTGGAGTCCATGGTGGTCTTCCAGGGGAGGGATTGTAAAACATTCCAACTTTGCATCAGTTGTGACTTCCAGTGAGCTGCGGTGAAAGAAAGAGGAATCAGCCACAAGAGAGAAGTGGAAAAGGCCCCTGGTTATCATGTCCCATGCTGAATGAGAAATGGCATGAGTAACATATTGTGTCATTACTTATTGTGTAAAAGCCATTTTGGGTGCACACTGAAAATTCACCATGTGTGATAACGGAAACAGATTCATAGTTAAAGAATAAAGCAATTTTTAACAATGTGTTTCTTTAGAAGTGGAGGCAAATACAACATGCAGTGCAGTCTGGTCATATGGAACAGAGCATATAGGAAGTGAGTGCAAGATGCTTCACTTACATAGGTTGACTATAACCATATACTGGTTCAGACACTTTCAGGGAATGAGCTGCTAATTGTGTCTCTTTCAGGTTCGATGCCAAAGAATACTGAGAGAAATTCTCAACAAAGAACAATAGATATCAGCTTCAGCATTTCTGTGTAATAGAATTCCAAAGAAATGCTTTTGTTTTAAGATTGTTTTGTACATGACTACGGGGCATAATATGCATTCAGCTATCCATTAAGTACGTTGGTGGTGAGATTTAAACTGTATGACTAAAATGTAATTACATTATTAAAAACACATACTTTGAGGAAGTTTGTTGAAAATTCGAGTATTGAAGGTGGTACGGGGGTGTGCCCTTTGTTGTGAAGTATGTTGTTAGTGTCTTAAAAACTCATTTTGCATTGTCATTCTGTGTTGTCTGTGAAATTTTCAAAAGCGAATAAGCTAGACAGGATTTTTTTCAGCATGCAGCATCTTTCCTTTTTATTATATATGGAGAACCCCATATGAAGTGGGGAAAATAGAAAGAAGCGTTTAATCATTTCAGAGTATGTGGGTAAATTTGAGTGCAGAGAGAAAAACTTATTACTGATGCAAAGTTTAGGTGCAGACGGAAAAGTAGTTTTTGAAAATTTGCTAGAGTTAGATGATGCATAGTGTAGAGACCTGAATGGATTTGAGAAATATATCTGTGGGATGACATAGGGAAGTTCTAGATAATAACCTTTCAGTTGAAGCATTCTCTCATATTGATCTAATAGAATGTTGATGTTTGAATACTGACAATTGGGACAGCTCTCTGGATGGATGCGGTGCAGTAAAGTAGCGCTCTTGGTCTATTTTGAGGTCTCTGTCTCATCTGATGATCCCAAAACCACAGTATCAAATATGGATAATCATCACATACCAAAAGTGCGTACAATACTTGAAAGATGACATTTTGGTAGGAGGTTATAGAAGCAGGGAAAGTCTGTGGAAGAGTATGTTAACATAGTTGAGATGGGCAGTATTTTCATGTAAATTTAGAGAGCAAGTGAACGAGAGAATCAGTATCATTTTATGTTAAAATGCACGAATGATTAAGTATTAGAGGAATTATGGCTTAAGGATGACCTGCTATCACATGAGTGTTACTTGATGGCAGGATGATTGAACACACTTTGGCATGTGTGGAAGAAACTAAGGGCAGTAAAACAAATCTAAGTGTCCAAGTTGTTTATGGAAAAATGAAATGAGTGAAAGGTTTAGAAAAAACCTGGTTCAGATATGGAAATCTTAGTCATATTGCTAATAATAGATAATGTCCAGTCATGAAATTTGTGTGGCAAGAAGGTATGTTTTACCAAATGTTGCAGACATGCTGACGTGCTAAGGAAAGCTGGGATGCAAAAGAGATTCAGAATGAGTTAAATGTGATGGTCCTAGTGTGGTGGAAAGTGACATAGGTAATCCAACAAAGCTAGTTAGATTAGACAGAGAGGAAGCTTGTATGATGGATGTATTTTCGTGAGTACCAATTTTGTCTGATGAAATATATGAGGATAAATGTAAGGATGCAGTTAAGCTAAAATAATTGGTATAGCACCTGGAGGGTATGGTGCTGAACCCAAAGAAATGTGATGGTATTGAGTAATGCATTGAAATCAAAGACAGATTCACTGCGTGAAAGGTGTATGTCATTAAAAGATGATATGATTATTGGTTGGACAGAAAGAGCTGGACGTGTTGTTGGGTCCTAATTCATAACCACTGGTGTCTGTTGGTGAAATAAAAAGGCAAGGTTTAAGTTTGAAAAATAATTTCCAGAAGTGTTTAGGAATAAGTTGGAGTGTTTGGAAAAAAAACACTAACACAATTATTTTGAAATATGTACCAGTGATGAGTAAAATTAGAAGGTTTACCATCAGTTTGAGGGAAGTCACGGAGGAAGGTAATTGAACCAGTTGAAGCCACTGAATGGTTGAGTTCGATGGCAAAAAAACTGTAGCCAGATATATGTGCTGATTTTCGAGGGTTGAATCAATGTCTGGTAGTAGACAGATTTCCTTCGCCCTGTATCGGCAAAATGATGTTGCTCTTGGATGATGCTAAATTTTCCACTGCCCTTGATTTGCCACAGCCTGCCATCAAGTAAGCCATCTTGAGGAGACTAAGGACAAGACAGCATTCATAAAACCTATGGGAACATACAGATTTTGGCATATGCCTTTTTGGCTAGTTTCAGGGGAGTCAGTCTTCCAGTGTGCTATGTTACGAATGGTGGGTGACTTGGAATGTGTTCAGCTCTTCCCGTATAATGTTTTGATTCATGGTAGAAAGTGGAAGGCACATAATATGAGAGTAGAGAAATTGTTAGGACATATCCAGGAGCAAGTATTGACTCTTTAAAACTGAAAAATCATAAATGAATGAACTTCGGCATCAGATCTCAGAATCAAAAGAAGAATTAGCAAGATCCATTATTCAAGTTCCATTTTCCTCAAGAGCATTAAAATAGACAGAGAAAACCTACTCTGTAAGAATGGGATGCTCCAGCAGTGATTTGGGAAATTAACAAGTTCAAAAGTTGTGTGTGGTGCTTGAATTGTATTATTATTATGAAGGATCACAAATCATTCTGCAAGATTAGACTCGAGAAATGATTGGATACAGTGTCATCATAGATTTGCAAATGAGCACTTGGTCATAAAGGACAAATTTATTTTCAGGACTGAAACATAGCAGTTGATGGTCTTTCTAGATTGGAAGTGTAGTGTTAGACCTGGCATCCTTGGCGTGGTTTTTCCTGACTTTTTGCCTCTACCTCCTGTGTTTTTGATGCTGGCTTAGATGCTTTGGACACTTTGCCACTGCTGATCAGTGTCAAAGTACAAGTGCTCCCTGTGTAAATTGATATTGTGATTGGTTCTCCCTGATTGGCATATTTGTTTTACCAGTAGGTCCCTAGTAAAGTTCACTGAGTGTGCCAGGGCTGGTAACTCAAATGCTACTAGTGGGCTTGCAGCACTGATTGTGCCACCCACATGAGTAGCCCTGAAAAGATGTCTCAGGCCTGCCACCGCAGCGTCTGCACGCAGTTGTCAACTGCCATGTCGACTTGGCAAGTGCACCCACTTGCTAGGCCTTGCCCTTCCCTTTTCTCACACATAGGACACCCCTATGGTAGGCCCAAGGTACCACCCTGGGCAGGGTGCAGTGTATGTGAAAGGTAGGACATGTACGGGTGTGTGTAACATGTCCTGATAGTGAAATACTGCCAATTTCGTTTTTCACCATTGAAAGGCTATCTTGCCCATAGGACAGAATGGGGAATGCTTTGTAACATTTTACAAGCATATCTTCCCATAGGAGTAAGATTGAAAATTGGAGTCTGGTATCCCTGAACTCAGAATTTAATAACACATCTTTTAGTAAGGATGGTTTTTAAATTATGTGTTTGAAAATAGCACTTTTAGAAAGTGGCTGTTTTCTTGTTCAACCTTTCTGTGTGCCTCTGCCTGTTTGTGGATTGACTGTCTGGTTTCAGTGTGACAGAGACAGAGGATGTGCATTCCCTGTAGACAGCCTCTGGGGGGGTTGAGGTGTGCCTGGCCCTTCCTGGATGACCCAGCCCTGAGCTGAATAGGCCTGATCTGCATTTGGAGTGGTAGGAGGAGTAGCACCTGTACCTGAATAGGGCTGTGCCTGCCTTCCACAATGCTGGCTCCGCCCCCCTGTGGTGTGTCTGGGACCAAGGCCCACACTGACAAAGGATGTTGTTTGGCACTGGCAGAAGTGCCCCCAGAACTGGTTTGGACTGGGCTCAGAGCCCCTTGCACAAAGGGATCAAAGACATTTTGGGGTATAAGTATCAGACCTAAAACCCCTGAACTTTAGACTACTTCTAGAATCAAGAGGAACCTTTGCTGAGGAGAAGAGCTGAAGAAACCGAGGAGAAGTACTGCCCTTGCTGTGTGTCTGGGGTTGGCCTGCAGTTGCTGTTTCTTCCAAAGAAATGAGAAGGACTTTGCTGTGTGCTGGGTCCCCTTCTTGAGGAAAGTCTCCAAGGGCTTGAAGAAGAGCTTGCCTCCTGTTTTGAAGTCCCAGGAACAAAGGACTTCACCCCCAGCTCCCCTGAACTTCCTTGCTGGGAGTTCTGACCTGCCAGGAGGTGCCTATAACTGTGTGTTTGCCTCTGGAGGTTGTCTCTGCTGTTGGGAGCTGGAAGAAACCCAAGAGAAGTAAGAAATCCTGTTTCTGACGCCGTCGACGCCGCCGCTGTGATGCCGCAACCTGCACCGAGGCCCCGGGAGCCGCTCGTGAAGTGAACAATGCAGCGCCCGGCCTGCTCTGCAGCTCTGACGCCCTACGACGCCCGCCGATGCCGCCAGTGATCGGCCGTGCCCGTCGCCAGCGCTCGCATCGACTCCGTCTTCGCCAGCACCTGCATCTTGTTATCGCGGCGCCGATAACCGCCGAGAGTGACTCGAGAAACTTGCCGACGTCGCATCATCACCGGAGCCGACATCCGCCATCTTCGACGCAGTGCATTGTCACCGACATCGTTTTCAAGGTACTGTTTGTTTGGGAGTCTGTGTGACTCTGCACCTGACGCCGCGACCCTCGCGGGCGGCGCCGTACTTTGGATTTCGTACTGTCCTGACATCGTGATAGCCCCAGTTGGTGCTATTTGATTTCTACAAGCTTATTTTTGCAACATCCTTTTTAAAGACATTTTACTGAGTATCTGTATGTTGGAGGTTTGTCGTTTTGGTCTTGTTTAGTTTAGATAAAGATATTTTATTTTTCTAAACTGGTGTGGTGTCCATTTGTGGTGTTTTCACTGTGTTACTGTGAGTGTTGGTACAAATACTTTACAAATTGCCTTTGGGATAAGCCTGTCTGCTCGTGCCAAGCTACCAAGGGGGTGAGCAGGGGTTATCTAAAGTGTGTATCCCCCTTACCCTGACTAGAAGCAATGGTCCCTATTTGTACAAAGGCACCTACCTCTGCCAACTAGAGACCCCCATTTCTAACATTGGTGGTCAGCGGTGAGGATTTGAACCCGTATTTGTACTTGACCCACAGTGATTGGTGTACATCACTAGTTTAGTGCAGACCACTACGCAACCACATACTGTGTTTTGTTTTTGGTTCTATTTTTGAGTGACCCTTAAAGTATCCATGCATCATGTCTCAGAAGGGTATCCCAGCAAGTGAGAAAGCAGAATTGGAGTTTAACATTGAGGTTTTGCATACCTACAAAGTAAATCAGCTCAAATTTGCAAAAAGTTTGGATGTCCCATGAGGAGCAGCTCTAAAAAGGAGGAGCTGCAGAAGGCCTTAAGGGCCTGGTGTGAGGCCAAAAAGGCTCCCACCTTCTGTTCCCTTCGTTGCCCCCATTACTGTGAGCCCGTTTTGCCTTCTGTTCCCCTCGTTGCCCCCATTACTGTGAGCCCGTTTTGCCTTCTGTTCCTTTCGTTGCCCCCATTACTGTGAGCCCGTTTTGCCTTCTGTTCTCCTCGTTGCCCCCATTACTGTGAGCCCATTTTGCCTTCTGTTCCCTTCGTTGCCCCCATTACTGTGAGCCCGTTTTGCCTTCTGTTCCCCTCGTTGCCCCCATTACTGTGAGCCCGTTTTGCCTTCTGTTCCCCTTGTTGCCCCCATTACTGTGAGCCCGTTTTGCCTTCTGTTCCCCTCGTTGCCCCCATTACTGTGAGCCCGTTTTGCCTTCTGTTCCCCTCGATGCCCCTGTAATTCTGTGCCCATTTTTTGCCTTCTGTTCCCTTCGTCGCCCCTCACAGCTCCCGCCGCTGCGTCCCCTGTGGCCCCGCCCCCCTGAACGCCTATTCGCTGCCCCTGCCCTGCCTCCCAGCTGCTCCTCCCTCCCACCTCCCCATATATGGCGGCCGCTGCGCGGTGAGGAGAGCGACCCTTGACCCTGCTAGGTAGGTCGCTTCCCCTCCGCACAGCACCGCCTGTGTGTCCTTGCCCCAGCTGCCGCTGCTGAGGAAGATCGAGGCCCTCCTTCACCCGCAGGCTACCCCCTGCGCCTCATCCCTGGTGGCCAGTGGTAGGCCGTAGGTTTGTACCTCATTGTTTGCCTTTATTGTATCCTTGTTTGCCTTCTGTTCCCCCCGTTGCCCCCGTGTTTGTGAGCCCGTTTTGCCTTCTGTTCCCTTCGTTGCCCCCATCATTGTGAGCCTGTTTTGCCTTCTGTTCCCCTCGTTGCCCCCATACTGTGAGCCCGTTTTGCCTTCTGTTCCCCTCGTTGCCCCGTGAGTGTGAGCCCGTTTTGCCTTCTGTTCCCTTCGTTGCCCCCATTACTGTGAGCCCGTTTTGCCTTCTGTTCCCTTCGTTGCCCCCATTACTGTGAGCCCGTTTTGCCTTCTGTTCCCCTCGTTGCCCCCATTACTGTGAGCCCGTTTTGCCTTCTGTTCCCTTCGTTGCCCCCATTACTGTGAGCCCGTTTTGCCTTCTGTTCCCCTCGTTGCCCCCATTACTGTGAGCCCGTTTTGCCTTCTGTTCCCTTCGTTGCCCCCATTACTGTGAGCCCGTTTTGCCTTCTGTTCCCCTCGTTGTCCCCATTACTGTGAGCCCGTTTTGCCTTCTGTTCCCCTCGTTGCCCCCATTACTGTGAGCCCGTTTTGCCTTCTGTTCCCTTCGTTGCCCCCATTACTGTGAGCCCGTTTTGCCATCTGTTCCCCTCGTTGCCCCCATTACTGTGAGCCCGTTTTGCCTTCTGTTCCCTTCGTTGCCCCCATTACTGTGAGCCCGTTTTGCCTTCTGTTCCCTTCGTTGCCCCCATTACTGTGAGCCCGTTTTGCCTTCTGTTCCCCTCGTTGCCCCATTACTGTGAGCCCATTTTGCCTTCTGTTCCCTTCGTTGCCCCCATTACTGTGAGCCCGTTTTGCCTTCTGTTCCCCTCGTTGCCCCTGTAATTCTGTGCCCATTTTTGCCTTCTGTTCCCTTCGTCGCCCCTCACAGCTCCCGCTCCAGCTGCTGCGTCCCCTGCGGCCCCGCCCCCCTGACCGCCCATTCGCTGCCCCTGCCCTGCCTCCCGCCTCCCAGCTGCTCCTCCCTCCCACCTCCCCCTAAGGCAAGCCCGTCTGCGCCCGTCCGCGCCTGGACCGTGCCCAGCGCCAGAACCCCTGGTCCCCGCGCCCGCCACGACGCCCGGCTCCGCTAAGACTCCAGCACCCTCCACGCACTCAACACCGGACGACTATCGCGCACCTGCTTCCTGGCCACCCCGAAGCGCACCCAAGGACCCTTCTCCTGCCGGAACTGCAGCTTCACCAGCACCCAGCCCGCCAACCCGCCGACCAGGAACAAACCCAACCACCTCAGTTGCATTCTTCTCAACACCCGCTCTGCCCGCAAACACGCCGTTGAACTCTGGGACCTACTCGACTCAACCTCCCCTGACCTCGCATTCCTGACGGAGACCTGGCTGAACCCCTCCTCAGCACCCGACATCGCCATTGCCATCCCGGAAGGCTACAAGATCTCCCGCAGGGACCGCACCAACAGAGTAGGAGGAGGAATAGCCATCGTCCACAGGAACACTCTCAGAGTCTCGACCAACAACGACGACACCCTCAGCACCGCCGAACACCTGCACTTCCAGATCCACACCGACCCCAACACCACCCTCAGAGGAACCCTCGTCTACAGACCCCCCGGACCCCGACCACAGTTCAGCGACTCCATCGCTGACTTCGTCAGCCCTCACGCCCTCGCCTCCACGGACTTCATCCTCCTCGGGGACCTGAACTTCCACCTCGAGAACAACAACGACACCAACTCTACCACCCTGATCGACAACCTCGCCAACCTCGGACTCAGACAACTCGTCACATCTCCCACCCACTCCGCCGGCCACACGCTTGACCCCATCTTCTCCGCAAGCTCCCACGTCACCTTCAGTCACACCACCGAACTCCACTGGACCGACCATCGCTGCATCCACTTCACCTTCCAGAAAGCCACCACGCACCACCGCACCCAACAGATGCCTGCCGCTGCTGGAGCAAACTCACCGAAGACCAGCTGTTGGAAATGGCCCTTTTTGCAGGGTCACCCCTAAACTTTTTGCCTGCTTCCTGTATTTTTGCTGACCTGTTTCTGTTGGTTTTATGACTCTGGGCACTTTACCACTGCTGTTCAGTGCTAAAGTGCATATGCTCTCCCTTTGTAAATATGACTATGTGAATTGGTATATCCCTGATTGGCTTATTTGGTTTACCTGTTAGTCCCTAGTAGTGTGGCCTGTGTGTGCCCAGGGCTGGTAAACCAAATGCTGCTGGTGGGCCTGCAGCACTGATGTGTGCCACCCACAGAAGCAGCTTGTAAAGTGTGTCTCAGACCTGCCACTGCAGTGTCTGTGTGCAGTCCAGAACTGCCATCTTGGCTGTGAAGTGCACCCACTTCCCAGCCCCTGAACCTTCCCTTGGCATCTTGTAAGTCACCCCTATGGTAGGGTGCATTGTATGCGTAAGGTAGGACACGCCTTGCTGTGTGTAGCATGTCCTGGTAGTGAATTATGCCCCATTTCGTTTTTCACTACTGTAAGGCTACCTGTTCCTCAGAGGCTAGAATGGGCAGTTTGACTATTACATTCTATAGTCCTAACTGACCCCAGGAACATGGTAGAAAAACGAATTTAGTATGCCTGAGCTCAGAATATTAAAATACATCTTTTAGTGAAGTTTATTTTTATATTCTGTGTTTGAAAATACCACTTTTAGAAAGTAGGTATTTTCTTGCCTAAGTCTTCCAGTGTGCTCTGCTGTTATGTGTATTGGCTGTCTGGTTTTAGAGGGGCAGGGCAGGCTGAGTCAGACCTGGGTTGAATAGAGAGATCTGCATTTAGAGTGTGGGGAGGGGTGGCTCCTTGACCTGAATAGGGCTGTGCCTGGCAAGGTGAATGCTGGCTCCACCTCCTACTGTGTGTCTGCTAGCAGACCCCTCTTTCTGAAAGGAAGAATGCAGCCTGGTAAACAAAGTGCTCCAGGCCTGAGCAGAACTGGTTCTGGCTAGGTTCAGTGACTTGTAGCTTCTGAGAACAAAGACTTTTGGGGTATAAATATCTGTGCTCAAACCCCTACAATTTGTATTGCTTTTGGATCTGGAGAGGAAACTCTGTCCGTGCCACTGGAGGAATCTGCAGGAAGTGACTGTGCTTGTGTGTTGTTTCTTGCACTGGCCTGCAGCAGTGACCACTGGACCTTGAAGAAGAGGAAAAGGAACTTTTGAGAGAACTTTTATTTTTGTTACAGCAATTACCCAAGGGCTAGGAAGAGAGCTAGCCTCCTGCTGGAGTCTCAGGCACATCAGACTCCACCACCAACCTCCTGCTTCCTCCCTGCGAGGATTGCTATCTGCTGGTGAGGCTCCTGTGAGTTCCAGGGCCCCTAGTTTTGCTTCAGAGAAAAGAGTGCTGGAAATCATTGCTAACGCACGTTTGCGAGCCGCTGCAGCTGAGACGCGCTGGAAAAATCATCGCGCTGCTGTCGCCGAGCGCTCGCAACCCCTAAAGAAATCATCGCTTCAAGACATCGCTTTGCGGACGCCGTGCGTCCGCCATTTTCATCGCATCGCACCGGATTTCGTCGCTCCCTCGCGGAGCGTCATCTCTTCGCATCGCAACACAATCGCACAGCGCAACAGGATCGTCGCATCGACTTCTCCCTCGCGGCAAGAAAGTCATCGCATCGGCGGCCTAGCGTGCAGAAGTTGGTCGCAGTGTCTCCGCACGCATCACGCAGATCAGCGCATCATCCTCCCTTGCGGCAAGGATTTCAACGCATCGCCGGCCTCGCGTGCCGAGAATCATCGCTACCACTTCTTTGCGACATTTTGTTGGTTTTGCTACTAAACCCAGGTACTTTGTGAGAGAAAGGGTCGCAGAGACCACTGCTTTGAATTTGAACTTTATTTTTGCAACCTTTGAACTATTTTTTGACAGTCCTTCAACAGCCCTCCTATTTTTTGACAGTCTTATGAGAGAAAGGGTCGCAGAGACCACTGCCTTGAATTTGAACCTTATTCTTGCAACCTTTGAACTATCTTTGACAGCCCTTCAACAGCTATCCTATTTTTGACAGTATTGTGGCTTTTACAGTTATTGGTCTTGTGATAAATCTGCCTTTATATAAAGATACTTATTTTTTATAACTACTTGTGTGGTGTCCCTCTGTAGTGTTCCTCACTGTGTTACTGTGTATGGTCATAAATGCTTCACACCCTGCCTCTGAGATAAGCCTACCTGCTCGTGCTACGTTACCACAGGGTTGAGCAGGGGTATTAAAGAGGGTAGCCCTCTCACTCTGACTTAGGAAAAAGGGTCCCTACTTGGACAGTGGCCAGCCATTGCCAACTAGAGACCCCCATTTCTAACATTGGTGGTCAGCGGTGAGGATCTGGACTTGCATTTATGATCGCATACAATAATTATAGTGTACACTACTAGTGAGTGCAGACCATAACGTACCGCATACATTTTTTGAGAGTTTTTTGGATCCTATATTGTAATTGATATTGCCGGTGATTTTTCACCCGCACACATTTCCTGAGAGTTTTTGGGATCCTATATTGTGATTGATATTGCCGGTGATTTTTCACCCGCGCCCATTTTTTGAGAGTTTTTGGATCCCATATTGTAATTGATATTGCCGGTGATTTTTCACTTGCGCACATTTTTGAGAGTTTTTGGATCCCATATTGTAATTGATATTGCCGGTGATTTTTCACCCGCACACATTTCTGAGAGTTTTTGGATCCTATATTGTTATTGATATTGCCGGTGATTTTTCACCCGCATACATTTTTGGGAGAAGTTTTCTTCTATCTTTTATTGATATTGCCCGTGATTGTTACAATGGGCAAGCCTATGTTTTATTGATATTGACGGTGATAGTACCCGCATACATTTTTGAGAATTGTTGGATCCTATATTGTGATTGATATTGCCGGTGATTTTTTACCCGCATACATTTTCTTGAGAAGTTTTCGTCTATCTTTTATTGATATTGCCCGTGATTGTTACAATGGGCAAGCCTATTGTTTATTGATATTGCCGGTGATAGTACCCGCATAAATTTTTGAGAATTGTTGGATCCTATATTGTGATTGATATTGCCGGTGATTTTTTACCCGCATACATTTTCTTGAGAAGTTTTCTTCTATCTGTTATTGATATTGCCCGTGATTGTTACAACGGGCAAGCCTATTTGTTTTATTATTGATATTGCCAGATATTGCTACAATGGGTCTTGCTGAAATGAGACCTACCTTTTATATAGATGATCTGTTAACCTACAGTCTAGAGGAGCTAAGGGGGTTCTGTGAGGAGAAGGGCTTAGCAGTGAGTAGGAAGGAGACTCAGCTATCCCTGCAGACATCCCTGAGACTTTGGCAACAAGACAGATGGAGATTCTTGGAGTCCCAGTACACCTACCAAGAGGGTAGTTGGTCTGAGGGTGGCTCTAGAGAGTCTGAAGAGGAGGAAGAAAGTGTTATGGAATATCTCATAGGTGGGGAGTTCCTTGATGAGCCTAGTGCCTATGGTAGTGCCAGATTCCCCTCATGGTCCCCAGAGGAGTTGGGGGACAGGCCGGAAGGTCCCATAGGTAGGGAGTCCCTTGCTGGATCTAGTGCACAGGGTAGTGCCCAATCCCCTTCATGGTCCCCAGAGGAGTTGGACAGACAGAGGGAGAGGGAGTACCAGCTGGAATTGGAGAGGCTCCAAATAGAGATTGCCCAGCTGGAGGCGCACCTAGCGCAGATAGCAGAAAAGGAGAAGTTAGCTCCAGAGGGGAGGTTACCCCTGGAGCGCAGTTTTAATTGTCTGGATTCCCCAGAGAGGGTGGGGTCCAGTGGTGGCAGCAAAATTGAAGTATATAGTGATGACAGTGTAGTACACCCACCCAGGGATGTGGCACCTGACTTGAAGGAGGGGGTTGATCTACACCAGGGGATTCAAGGACCTGAGATAGCTCCATTGGTGTGCAGTGTCCCTGAGGTGGATTGGGGAACTAGCGCAGGGGCCCATAGTCCTAGTGAAAGGAGGGATACTCTACCGACTCTGGATGAGAGGTGCAGGGAGAGGGGTTCCCCGTGGTTGAAGTCCTGGTGTATGAGTGTGAGGACCGCCCAGAAGAGTGTGGGTTGAGTGATAGAGACAGTCAGTTAATGTCTCGCCCATTTCAAGAGAGTGGTGTGGGGTACGTGTGTGAGGCACTGGATTGTGAGGTGAAGGTTAGCACCTGTGTGGAGCTGTGTAATCCAATTGTGGGAGAGCATATTGTGAGTTCCTGTTTTCCAGAGCTAGGCCAACACCTGCCAGATTGCGAGTTCTCTGATCCTAGGGAACTTGCACAGGAGGCAGACCTCTGGGTGAGTACCAGAGGCTCTGTAGAGGCATTAGGGAATGACCCTAAGAGAAGTGGTTCAGAAGTTTTCCAACCCAGAGTGCTGGGAAAGGTTAGGAGTGTTACAGCTGGGTCCCCTTGTTGTGAGGAGGTTGTAGGGCCTCACATCCTGTCTCGTGGGAGCAGGAGTGAGACTGGGATAGGTCCCGAAGTGCCCCAGCCTCAGTCCCCAGGACTGGATGGTTCCATGAGGGAACACCAGGTGGGGAGCCTAGTCTGTCTGGATGGACCGTCCATTGTTGGGGGTACCCCAGTGTTAGGTGAGCTGGGAGTGCCTGTAGTCAGGCCTCCATCAGTTCTTGTGCCTGGCAGTGCCACTCCTAGGGGAGGGTACAGAAGTCCAGTCTGAGGGATGAAAGGGGGAAAGAGTCCCCAGTGGAAGAACCAGTGGGTCAGGGGCCAGCCAGAAGGGCTGAGCCTCATAGGATTGGCCATGGTGACGCCACTTCTGTCCTGGGGCATCTTCACGCACTGTCAGAGGGACAGGAGGTCGTGAGCTCTGTGCCAGGCAGACTGTCACGCAACACGCTAGGTATGTGTCACCCTCAGGAAGTCCTGGTTGGCCAGGCAGTTGTTCAGCCGCAGGGGTTGGTCCCTGGGTTGGTAAGTCAGGTCCAGGAGTTGTCTGACCTGGAGGGAGGGACAACTGTAAGCAGTGTCCCGACCATTTTTTCCAAGAGCACCACTCCAGGTGGGAGGGTGCAGTATGCTGGAAGGGGTGCAGAGGGAGGAGTCCTCGCCTCTGACCCCGGTGCACCCTGAGGGTTTTTTCAGGTTGGTAGGTCAGTTGCAGGGTCCAGGCCCTGAACTGGTGGAGGGGTGTGTTTCCCTTGAGGGGAGCCTGTGTGCTCCCCAGGAAGTCCTGGGTGGCCAGGCGGTTGTTCAACCCCAGGGGTTGGTCCCTGGGATGGTAAGTCAGGTCAGGTGTTGTCTGACCTGGAGGAAGGGACAACTGTAAGCAGTGTCCCGACCATTTCTTTTCCTAAAAGCACCACTCCAGGTGGGAGGGTGCAGTATGCTGGAAGGGGGTGCAGAGGGAGGGAGTCCTCGCCTCTGACCCCAGTACCACCTGAGGGTTTTTCCAGGTTGATGGATCAGTTGCAGGGACAAGGCCCTGAACTAGTGGAAGAGTGTATTTTCCTTGGGGGTATTGGTGTACTCCCCAGAAGTCCTGGGTTGCCAGGCACAGGCCCAGCCTAAGGGTACAGACCCTAGGTTGGGGGGCCAGGTTCAGGGTGTCCCCCTGATCTGGAGGAAGGGGCAACTGCTAACAGTGCCCCTCCCGGTTTGTGTTATGGAGGCACCTCTCCAGGTGGGAGGGTGCCGGGCCCCAGTAAAGGGGGCGGGGAGAGGGCAGCCTCACCCCTGACCTCCGCCCAGTCTAAGGGTACAGACCCTATGCTGGTATACCAGTTGCAGGATAGAACCCCTGAACTGGTGGGCGAATTATGCAGGACACCTGCCTCAGGTGCCCTGACAATTCTGGAGGGGGTACCGCTCCAAGTGGGAGGGTACTGAGCCCCAAAGAGAAGGACCGGGTGTGGGGAGCCCACCCCAGTCGCTGGCCCCGCCGTTGGGTACAGGCCCAGGGCTGGTGGGTCAGTGTCAGGACGCGTTGCCTGACCTGACAGGAGGGAGAGTGGACAAAAGGTGCCAGACACCTGGGGTTACTGCCCCGCACTCTCTGATGCCACAAAAGTTTGAGAGCCCTGAGAGGTATAGGGCTTGGATTTTATCACTGACTACTGTCAGTGACTACTGGGAGCTTGTTGTTTATCTGTTGGGACACACCTGGGGGCCAGTTAAGGTTAGATGCTGCACAGGTGGTATCCACAGGTGAGGGGAAGAGTTCCCCATTGGTTATCTTAGTGGGCCCTAGGAGTGTGGACAGAGGGATCCACCAGGGTTCAGATTGGAGTAGAGCTGCCATATGCCCCTGCAGTTGCGGTCCAGTTCCGTGTTCTATCGCCCGAAGCAGGGAAGCCCATCAAAGTAGTCATTGGTCTACCCTGCGTTTTGGCTGGAAGGGGGTTGTGTTGGAAATGGCCCTTTTGCAGGGTCACCCCTAAACTTTTTGCCTGCTTCCTGTATTTTTGCTGACCTGTTTCTGTTGGTTTTATGACTCTGGGCACTTTACCACTGCTGTTTAGTGCTAAAGTGCATATGCTCTCCCTTTGTAAATATGACTATGTGAATTGGTATATCCCTGATTGGCTTATTTGGTTTACCTGTTAGTCCCTAGTAGTGTGGCCTGTGTGTGCCCAGGGCTGGTAAACCAAATGCTGCTGGTGGGCCTGCAGCACTGATGTGTGCCACCCACAGAAGCAGCTTGTAAAGTGTGTCTCAGACCTGCCACTGCAGTGTCTGTGTGCAGTCCAGAACTGCCATCTTGGCTGTGAAGTGCACCCACTTCCCAGCCCCTGAACCTTCCCTTGGCATCTTGTAAGTCACCCCTATGGTAGGGTGTATTGTATGCGTAAGGTAGGACACGCCTTGCTGTGTGTAGCATGTCCTGGTAGTGAATTATGCCCCATTTCGTTTTTCACTACTGTAAGGCTACCTGTTCCTCATAGGCTAGAATGGGCAGTTTGACTATTACATTCTATAGTCCTAACTGACCCCAGGAACATGGTAGAAAAACGAATTTAGTATGCCTGAGCTCAGAATATTAAAATACATCTTTTAGTGAAGTTTATTTTTATATTCTGTGTTTGAAAATACCACTTTTAGAAAGTAGGTATTTTCTTGCCTAAGCCTTCCAGTGTGCTCTGCTGTTATGTGTATTGGCTGTCTGGTTTTAGAGGGGCAGGGCAGTCTGAGTCAGACCTGGGTTGAATAGAGAGATCTGCATTTAGAGTGTGGGGAGGGGTGGCTCCTTGACCTGAATAGGGCTGTGCCTGGCAAGGTGAATGCTGGCTCCACCTCCTACTGTGTGTCTGCTAGCAGACCCCCTCTTTCTGAAAGGAAGAATGCAGCCTGGTAAACAAAGTGCTCCAGGCCTGAGCAGAACTGGTTCTGGCTAGGTTCAGTGACTTGTAGCTTCTGAGAACAAAGACTTTTGGGGTATAAATATCTGTGCTCAAACCCCTACAATTTGTATTGCTTTTGGATCTGGAGAGGAAACTCTGTCCGTGCCACTGGAGGAATCTGCAGGAAGTGACTGTGCTTGTGTGTTGTTTCTTGCACTGGCCTGCAGCAGTGACCACTGGACCTTGAAGAAGAGGAAAAGGAACTTTTGAGAGAACTTTTATTTTTCTTACAGCAATTACCCAAGGGCTAGGAAGAGAGCTAGCCTCCTGCTGGAGTCTCAGGCACATCAGACTCCACCACCAACCTCCTGCTTCCTCCCTGCGTGGATTGCTATCTGCTGATGAGGCTCCTGTGAGTTCCAGGGCCCCTAGTTTTGCTTCAGAGAAAAGAGTGCTGGAAATCGTCGCTAACGCACGTTTGCGAGCCGCTGCAGCTGAGACGCGCTGGAAAAATCATCGCGCTGCTGTCGCCGAGCGCTCGCAACCCCTAAAGAAATCATCGCTTCAAGACATCGCTTTGCGGACGCCGTGCGTCCGCCATTTTCATCGCATCGCACCGGATTTCGTCGCTCCCTCGCGGAGCGCTCATCTCTTCGCATCGCAACACAATCGCACAGCGCAACAGGATCGTCGCATCGACTTCTCCCTCGCGGCAAGAAAGTCATCGCATCGGCGGCCTAGCGTGCAGAAGTTGGTCGCAGTGTATCCGCACCCATCACGCAGATCAGCGCATCATCCTCCCTTGCGGCAAGGATTTCAACGCATCGCCGGCCTCGCGTGCCGAGAATCATCGCTACCACTTCTTTGCGACATTTTGTTGGTTTTGCTACTAAACCCAGGTACTTTGTGAGAGAAAGGGTCGCAGAGACCACTGCTTTGAATTTGAACTTTATTTTTGCAACCTTTGAACTATTTTTTGACAGTCCTTCAACAGCCCTCCTATTTTTTGACAGTCTTATGAGAGAAAGGGTCGCAGAGACCACTGCCTTGAATTTGAACCTTATTCTTGCAACCTTTGAACTATCTTTGACAGCCCTTCAACAGCTATCCTATTTTTGACAGTATTGTGGCTTTTACAGTTATTGGTCTTGTGATAAATCTGCCTTTATATAAAGATACTTAATTTTTATAACTACTTGTGTGGTGTCCCTCTGTAGTGTTCCTCACTGTGTTACTGTGTATGGTCATAAATGCTTCACACCCTGCCTCTGAGATAAGCCTACCTGCTCGTGCTACGTTACCACAGGGTTGAGCAGGGGTATTAAAGAGGGTAGCCCTCTCACTCTGACTTAGGAAAAAGGGTCCCTACTTGGACAGTGGCCAGCCATTGCCAACTAGAGACCCCCATTTCTAACACCAGCTAACCACCACCCTAGCCCGGCACCCTCCCGCCGACCCCACCGACCCCGACACCGCCGCCCACAACCTCAGACAGTGGATCGACGACTGCGCCAACACCCTCGCCCCGCTCAAAAAACCCTCCAACAGCCACACCAGCAAGAAAGCCAGCTGGTTCACTGAAGACCTCCGGGCCTCCAAGCAAACCTTCCGAAAGCTGGAGAAGAACTGGCACCGCGAACAAACACCGGACAGCTACACAGACCACAAGAACGCCACCCGCAGACACCATCACCTCATCAGATCCGCCAAAAGGGCCTCCTTCAAAGACCGCCTAGACAACAACGCACACAACAGTAAAGAGCTCTTCAACATCGTGAAGGAACTCTCCAACCCCAGCTCCAACACCAACGACATCCCACCTTCGCAAGACCTGTGCAACTTGCTGGCCACCTTCTTCCATCGCAAGATCGCTGACATCCACGACAGCTTCAACACCACGATCGCCCCGACAACCACTGAGATCTCCGCCCCCACGACCAACATCCGCACCAACCGCCTGCTCTCCTGGACCAACATAAACGACGCACGACACCATCAAGATCATGAACACCATCCACTCCGGATCTCCGTCAGACCCATGCCCACACCACATCTTCAACAAAGCCAGCACCGCCATCGCACCCCATCTCCGGAAAGCGATCAACATCTCCTTCAAGACAGCAACCTTCCCGGAAAGCTGGAAGCACGCCGAGAGAACGCCTTACTCAAGAAACCCAAGGCGGACCGCAAGGACCTCAAGAACTTCCGGCCCATCTCCCTGCTCCCGTTCCCGGCAAAGGTCATCGAGAAGACCGCCAACAAACAACTGACCCGCTACCTCGAGGAGAACAGCATCCTGGACCCGTCCCAGTCCGGGTTTCGCAGCAACCACAGCACCGAAACTGCCCTCATCGCCGCCACCGATGACATCAGGACCCTGCTAAACAACGGAGAGACCGCGGCCCTCATCCTCCTGGACCTGTCAGCCGCCTTCGACACGGTATACCACCACACACTATGCACACGCCTCCATGACGCCGGAATCCAAGAGAAGGCCCTGGACTGGACCACCTCCTTCCTCTCCGGCAGAACACAGAGCATCCGCCTCCCCCCCCTTCATCTCCGAGGCCACCGAGATCATCTGCGGGGTACCCCAGGGCTCATCCCTCAGCCCAACGCTGTTCAACATCTACATGGCACCACTCGCCCACGTCGCCCGACTGCACGACCTCAACATCATCTCTTACGCCGATGACACCCAGCTGATTCTCTCCCTCACCAAAGACCCCCACACCGCCAAAACCAACCTCCACGAAGGAATGAAGGCCGTCGCCGAATGGATGAGGAACAGCCGACTGAAGCTGAACTCTGACAAGATGGAGGTCCTCATCCTCGGTTCCACCCCCTCGGCCTGGGACGACTCCTGGTGGCCGACCGCACTGGGAACAGCTCCAACACCCACCGACCACGCACGCAACCTAGGAGTCATCCTCGACTCCACCCTCTCCATGACTAAGCAGGTCAACGCCGTCTCTTCCTCCTGCTTCAACAACCTCTGCATGCTCCGCAAGATCTACAAGTGGATCCCCAACGAAACGAGAAGAACGGTCACCCAGGCCCTCGTCAGCAGCAGGCTGGACTACGGAAACGCCCTCTACGCTGGAGCCTCGGCCAAACTCCTGAAGCGGCTGCAACGCATCCAGAACGCCTCTGCACGCCTGATCCTCGACATCCCTCGCCGCATCCACATCACCCCTCACCTGAGAGACCTGCACTGGCTCCCCGTCAACAAGAGGATAACCTTCAAGCTCCTCACCCACGCACACAAGGCTCTCCACAACATCGGACCTACGTACCTCAACAGACGACTCAGCCTCTACACCCCCGCCCGCCAGCTTCGCTCCGCCGACCTCGCCCTCGCCACAATCCCCCGCATCCGAAGAGCGACCTCCGGCGGCAGATCCTTCTCCCACCTCGCCGCCAAAACCTGGAACACCCTCCCCATCCACCTACGGCAGACCCAAGACCTGCTGACCTTCAGAAGACTCCTCAAGACCTGGCTCTTCGAGCAGTAGCAGCACCCCTCCCTCCCCCCCCCAGCGCCTTGAGACCCTCACGGGTATGTAGTGCGCTCTACAAATGCTATGATTGATTGATTGATTGAGACAGGTGATGCAGAAGTGGATGAGGATGCACAAGGGGATGGTTTCAGGTCACAGGACCTGCCTGTGTCCAGAGCAGCCTCCAGGGCTGGCAGCAACAATTCTGCTAGGAGCTTTTCCCCAGAGGAGCTGGAAGAAAACCAAAGGATCAGAGATCATGAAGTTCAGCTCCTAAGATTAAAAATGAAGCAATTAGAATTGGAGAACCAAAAGACTGCCATGTAGAGAGAGAAAATGGCAAGGAAAGCAAGAACGCTCTTGCCTTAGAGGAAAATAAATTGCTTTTGGAGAGTGAAAAGAGGGCAGAGGAGAGCAAGAACGCTCTTGCTTTGGAGGAAAATAAATTGCTTTTGGCTCATGAGTTGAGCATGAGGGAACTGGACATTAAGGCCAAACAAGTGGAGTCCAGTTCAAGTGGTGGCAGCGCACAGCCAGTGCAAGGGGGTAAGGTGTACATACCCAAGGACTTAGTGAAGAATTACCAGAAGGGTGATGATATTTATGCATGGTTTACATCATATGAGATAGCTTTGAGAATGAATGAGGTTCCTGAGAAGCATTGGGGGGCGGGCCTGTGGAAACACTTTGAGGCCACTGGGAGGGACACCCTACCGCCTTTAGAGCAGGCGGGTACCCTGACCTATCCCAACATGAAGGAGGCTTTATGCCTCAGGTATGGGCTCACTCCAGAGCAGTACAGAGAGAAGTTCAGAAACCTCAAAAAGCTTGATTCAAGTACTTGGGTTGAATGTGTGAACATGTATACGTGTGCACTGGAAGGTTGGATAAAGGGCAGCAAGGTAACTGATTACCAGGGGTTGTGTAACTTAATCAGTTGGGAGCACTTGAGTAGTCTGTGTGTTCCAGATCTGCGCCAGCATCTATTGGATAGTAAGCTGACTGATCCCAGGGAGCTTGCTAAGGAGGCGGACCGCTGGACTAGCACCAGGGTCCACCAGGGGATTGTGGGTAACCCAGCCAAGGGTGGGCAGGGTCCCCAGCAGAAGAGTGGGGGGGACAAGGGTAACCAAAAGGAGTTCTCTAAAGGGCCCCAAAACAGTTCCCAGGGTAAGGAGTCCCAGCCCCCCAAGCCTAAAACGTCCAGGCCCCCTAAGGGCAACTCCGACAGCTGGGGTCCCCCCAAATGTTACTCATGTGGTCAGGTGGGTCACATTGCCAGAGATCCCAAATGCCCCAACGCACCCCCGCACCCACTGGTGCTCCGTCACCGGGATTAGTGAGTGTAGCGCTGGGGGAGTAATTAGTTCCTAGTGAAGGGGGGGAGCAAGCAGTCATGACCCTTGTCTCATTAGGAGACAAAGAGATGGTCCAGGGATCCTATCTGCCTGAGAACACTAAGAAATACAGGCAGTGGGTGACCATCAATGGGAGGAGGGTGGAGCCTCTGAGAGACAGAGGAGCCAGTGTGACATCTGTCAGGTGTCAATGGGTGTCTGAAGAGCAGGTTATTCCCAATGTACTTCACCCTGTAGTTGCAGCAGACAACTCTGAGCGCTTATGTAAGGTGGCGCTAGTTCCCTTTGAGTGGGGGGAGGGTCTCAGGTTCCTTGAAGGTCATTGTTAGTCCATCCATGCCTGTAGACTGTCTGCTTGGAAATGACCTGGAGAGTTCCCCATGGAGGGAGGTGGAACGCCAGGCTCATTTGGAGATGTTGGGTCTGCCTGAGTGGGACTGTGTGACCACTCGGTCAATGGCAGCCAGTAAGGGTAATCAAGAGGACCTGGAGCCTGAAACAGTGGCCCAGGTGCCTGCCAGAAGGAGGAGGGGCAGGGGGCATGGGAAACCAGCCCCCAAAGTTCCTGCGGTCCAGAAGGAAGCAGACCTTGAGGGGGATGCCCTGGAGCCGAACTGGGAGACCTGCCTGAGCTGACCCATTGCAAAAACAACAGTTGATGGACAGTTCGGTCTGGACTGTTCCCATGAGGCACAGGGTCAAGACTGATTTGCATATGGCTATGTCTGAACTGGGGTGGCGTGGTGAAGCAAAATAACGATGGATTAAACCCAGATCTGTGACTGGGGGTGAATGTTTGCCAATGTGCAGCATTCCGTCCATCATCTTGTGTGTTTTGCATTTTGCCCTAAGTGGGAAGGGTATGCCCAGACGTGGGTCCCGTGCTCACTACGCCACTGGAGTCAAGCTATCCTGGCTGATGAAGGCTGATAGCCTGAAACCGGTCCTAGGATGCTTGATTCCGGTCCAGGGAAGACATGGCTTGGCAGTTCGGTCTGGACTGTTCCCATGAGGCACAGGGTCAAGACTGATTTGCATATGGCTATGTCTGAACTGGGGTGGCGTGGTGAAGCAAAATAACGATGGATTAAACCCAGATCTGTGACTGGGGGTGAATGTTTGCCAATGTGCAGCATTCCGTCCATCATCTTGTGTGTTTTGCATTTCGCCCTAAGTGGGAAGGGTATGCCCAGACGTGGGTCCCGTGCTCACTACGCCACTGGAGTCAAGCTATCCTGGCTGATGAAGGCTGATAGCCTGAAACCGGTCCTAGGATGCTTGATTCCGGTCCAGGGAAGACATGGCTTGGCAGTTCGGTCTGGACTGTTCCCATGAGGCACTTTGTCAAGACTGATTTGCATATGGCTATGTCTGAACTGGGGTGGCGTGGTGAAGCAAAATAACGATGGATTAAACCCAGATCTGTGACTGGGGGTGAATGTTTGCCAATGTGCAGCATTCCGTCCATCATCTTGTGTGTTTTGCATTTCGCCCTAAGTGGGAAGGGTATGCCCAGACGTGGGTCCCGTGCTCACTACGCCACTGGAGTCAAGCTATCCTGGCTGATGAAGGCTGATAGCCTGAAACCGGTCCTAGGATGCTTGATTCCGGACCAGGGAAGACATGGCTTGGCAGTTCGGTCTGGACTGTTCCCATGAGGCACAGGGTCAAGACTGATTTGCATATGGCTATGTCTGAACTGGGGTGGCGTGGTGAAGCAAAATAACGATGGATTAAACCCAGATCTGTGACTGGGGGTGAATGTTTGCCAATGTGCAGCATTCCATCCATCATCTTGTGTGTTTTGCATTTCGCCCTAAGTGGGAAGGGTATGCCCAGACGTTGGTCCCGTGCTCACTACGCCACTGGAGTCAAGCTATCCTGGCTGATGAAGGCTGATAGCCTGAAACCGGTCCTAGGATGCTTGATTCCGGTCCAGGGAAGACATGGCTTGGCAGTTCGGTCTGGACTGTTCCCATGAGGCACAGGGTCAAGACTGATTTGCATATGGCTATGTCTGAACTGGGGTGGCGTGGTGAAGCAAAGTAACGATGGATTAAACCCAGATCTGTGACTGGGGGTGAATGTTTGCCAATGTGCAGCATTCCGTCCATCATCTTGTGTGTTTTGCATTGAGCTGACCCATTGGCAGCAGGAAGAGGGTCCCTCCAGGGAGGATTTCTGCAAGGCGCAGATGGAGTGCCCTACTCTTGTCGGTCTGCGGTAACAGGCTGCAGACCAGGCAGCAGGTTATGTTATGTTATGTTATAACAATTTATCACGCGCACTACTACCCGGAGGTGTCTAGGCGCTCACGGTCTGCCATGCTGTGTCCAAAAAGCTAATTTCTAAAAAGCCATGTTTTGAGCAGTTTCCTGAACTCAAGCAGGGATGAAGTCTTCCTAAGGGAGAGTGGAAGAGCGTTCCATTCCTTTATGGTGTTGTAGCTGAAACTCCTTCCCCCCCAATTAGTCTTATTGATTCTAGGGGTGAGCATCAGGTAGGCGTTAGCTGAACGAAGCGCTCTGTTAGGAGAATACCAGCTAAAAAGGTCCAAAAGAAACCGTGGTCCTTCTCTATGCAATGCCTTATACGCAGTGCAAAGAGCCTTAAATTTGATCCGCTGACCAACTGGTAGCCAGTGCAATTCCTGAATGCCTGCTCTGATAGACTGGTATTTAGGAACATCTAGGACCAGTCTAGCTGCGGCATTTCGTACTGCTTGCAACCTTCTAAGTAGATTGGATTGTAAGTTAATATACAGTCCATTACAGTAATCCAATTTGGATAAGACAAGGGAGGTCAGTACTGTTTTTCTAGTATTTATGGGAATAAAAAGCAGAATTTTACGTACAATTCTGATAGTGAGGAAGGAGGAGGAGACCACCTTAGAAACTTGGGACTTCATGTTGAGTTTTTCATCTATGATGACCCCCAAATTCTTTGCCTTGGCTACTGGTATAGGAGTAGGGCTCAGTGTATCTGGCCACCAAGCTGGAGACCACTGAGGGGAAAGGTTTCCAAATAACACTACCTCAGTTTTTCCTGAATTCAACTTCAAGCAGTGCCTACCCATCCAGTTGCTCAGAGTGACCATACAGTCATGAAGTTTGATGGAGTAGTTGATGTCCTTGTCCACTGCTGAGATAACCAACTGAGTGTCGTCGGCATAAGAGGTGGGGATTAAATCAAAGCTTCTAATCAAAGAAGCTAATTCGGAAACATAAATATTAAAAAGCGTAGGGCTTAACGAGGACCCCTGAGGCACCCCACATGGCAAGATGAAAGGTGCAGATTTAAAATTACCCAATTGCACAGATTGAGTTCGATCCGAAAGGAATGAAGTTAAAAGGCAGAGGGCCCTTCCTCCTATCCCTATGGTTTTTAGGCGTCCGACCAGAAGCGTATGGTCCACGGTATCAAATGCCGCGGACAGGTCGAGGAGAACAAGAGCTGCCGTTCCTCCCCCATCTAGAGTCTTACGGATTTCCTCAGTAGTTTTTATTAGAGCCGTCTCGGTACTATGACCCGCTCTGAAACCAAACTGACTCTGGTCCAAGATTTCATTCTCTGCAATGAAGGTGGAGAGCTCAGTATTTAAAAGTTTCTCAAAAAATTTTGCGGGAAGTGGGAGCCGTGCAATAGGACGGTAGTTGGCAGGATCTGTAATGTCCAAATTTGTTTTTTTTAAAAGAGGCAGTATACATGCCTGCTTCCATATTGAAGGAAAAAGCCCTTGTGATAGCATCAGATTAAACATATTAGTTAGCAGTGGACTAACAATATGACTGATGCTTTGAAGGATCCTGGGGGGACAGGGATCGTCAGGAGATCCTGATTTAGTTGTTGAGAGAAGTGAAGCTATTTGCGCGGAGGAGGCCGAGGAGAAATCTGAAAACGACACTTTGCCTGTAGCTACTCGTATTGTGTCATTAGCGATTGATTTGTGCGTGGCAAATTGGTCATATATTTGGTCCACCTTGGACTTAAAGAAGTGTGCAAGAGTGTTACAAAAATTTTGATTAGAATTTGCGGTGTCATCCTTTGGGACTGAAATTAGATTTTTTATCGTCTTGAAAAGTTCCTTACTGGAAGTGCCAGCCTTTTCAATTTGCATCGTAAAGTACTGGCTCTTTTCAGCAATTAACTTTTTTATAATCTGCCAGTATGGCTTTGTATAGATCTTTTTCTGATGCTTCATAGTTTTTCCTCCATCTTCTTTCCTGCCTTCTACATGCTTGTTTGTCTAATCGCAGGGCCTCCGAGAACCAAGGGGCTGATGGCACTTTCCTGTTTTTATTTATCACTGTAGTAGGTGCTACAATAGCAAAATTGGACTCCAGCCATGCTGTGTAATTAATGGCTGAAGCTTCTACTTCCCAGTTCAAAGCGGGTTGGCTTTGTACTAACTGGTTTTCCAGTGTGCGCTGGTCAATTTTATGCCATAGTCTGCCGAGGGCCTTACTGCTAGACGTATTACCAGCATGAGGTCTGGGCCGACTATAACTAAACAGGACAGCATAGTTGTCAGTCCAGGTCAGGGGGAGAATAATTATCTTAGAGATGGCTGGGTTATTAGTAAACAGTCCATCCAAAGTGTGTCATGCTAAATGGGTGGGATAATGTATAAGTTGCTGCAGTCCTAATTCTGATGTGACGTCAAGGAGCTCCCGTGTGTCCCTATCATCTAGAAGATCAAGATGAAAATTCAGGTCACCTAGGATAGTGAAAAATTTAGATTGGAGCCCTAATTCTAATAGAGGATGAACCTTAGTCCGGATCACATCTGATTTACTGGGAAGATGGTTTGCTATATAGTGAGCCTAAGGTCGCTGAGCCCGGTGCAGCCCGTGTGCTGGTGGTACCCGAGCGCTTCAGGACCTTCCTACTGGGTCTGGCTCATGACGTGCCTCTAGCAGGACATTTGGGGTGCGACAAGACCCTTCAAAGGCTTGTCACCCACTTCTACTGGCCCCAAATGAGAAGGCACATTGTTACGCACTGTAGGTCTTGTCCAACTTGCTAGGCAAGTGGCAAGAGTGGAGGGATTGGGAGATGAACGTCACAAAACTGCCTAAAATTGAACTCAGGAAAGACTAAGGTCATCCTATTTGGAAATGATCCCAACTTCTGGACCCCAACTTGGTGGCCAGAAGCAATGGGGACTCTTCCGACTCTCTCCAGGAAAGTGAAAAACCTAGGAGTCATAATTGATGAGAAACTCAACTTTGGCGATCAGATCAACGCAGTGGCATCATTTACTTTCTTTACAATCAGAATGATTAAGAAAGTTCTCCCCTTCCTGCCGGCTGATAGCCAGCGGACTGTAGTCTCTGCACTTATTATGTCCAGACTTGATTATTGTAATAGCCTTTATTTAAACATACAGGAACGTTTTTTGAATAAATTGCAACTGCTGCAAAATGCGGCAGCAAGGCTGCTTACTGGCACTCCCAAATTTGCCCCTATTTCTAGGAAATAAAAAAACTGCATTGGTTGCCGGTTAGGAAACTGGTGCACTTTAAAGCTCTCTGCAACGTCTATAAGGCACTACATGGCATAGGCCCAGACTACTTGAAACGGCAAATGTGGTGGTATGTACCCAGAAGAACCCTTCGCTCCTGTGGAGCCAAGTTGGTGATAGTACCGCCCATTAAAAAAGCTTCATGGGGTGGGAAAAGCTTTACGGTGTGCACAGCAAAGGTCTGTAATGATCTTCCCCTATATTTGAGAAAGGCTCCGGACCTCCTTACTTTTCGGAGGGGATTGAAAACCTGGTTGTTTACTCTATAACGTTGCCTCCTATCTTAATTCTCTGAGAATAGTGGTTAGCGCCAGGACACCTTTGGGTAATTGCTGCGCTTTAGAAATAGCTATAACATAACAAGTGTAAGGCTCCCCTCCAACCCTTTCCTGTGGTGAGCACCCCTTTTGAGCGGGTGGGCATTGAGGCCACTGGAACCAAAGACAGCCTTAGGCAACAAGTTTATCTTGGTGGACCATGCCACCCGGTACCCGGAAGCTGTCCCTCTCCGGACAATCACAGCCCCCGTGGTGGGCCGTGCATTGATGGGATCTTTTCCCATGTGGGGTTCCCCAGAGAGGTGGTCTCTGACCACGGTACAAACTTCATTTTGAAGTACATGACATTTTTGTGGGAGGAGTGTGGTGTGACATACAAGTTCACCACTCCTTACCATCCTCAAGGGAATGGGTTGGTTTAGAGGTTCAACCGAACCCTGAAAGGCATGATCAAGGGTCTTGCAAAACCCATGAGACGGAAGTGAGACGTCTTTTTGCCATGCCTGTTGTTTGCCTACAGGGAGGTACCGCAGAAGTCCTTAGGGCTCAGTCCCTTTGAACTGCTGTACGGGCACCCTGTGAGAGGACCTCTGAGCCTGGTAAAGGAGGGTTGGGAGAGAACTCCTAGTAAGACCCCCCAGGATGTGTTCAGCTATGTGCTGGCTTTCAGAAACCAGACTCACCGCTTCAGGAAACTCGCTCAGGTGAACCTGGAAGCTAGCCAGGAAGAAATGAAAAGATGGTACGACCAGAATGCCACTCTGGTAGAATTTCAACCTGGCCAGAAAGTTTGGGTGATGGCACCAGTGGAGCCTTGTGTGCTCCAAGACAAGTGGACTAGTCCATATGAGGTGGTGGAGCGCAAGAGTGAGGTAACCTATCTGGTTGACTTGCAGACTCCTAGGAACCCTTTAAGGGTCCTACACGTGAACCGCCTCAAGCCACACTTTGAGAGGTCTGAGATAACTGTGCTCCTTGCCACAGATGATGGAATGGAGGAGGAGAGTGAGACTCTTCCTGAACTCCTGTCAGCAAAGGAGCATGATGGGTCAATGGATGCGGTAAACGTCTCTCCTACCCTGACCCCAGAGCAGCAGAGGGACTGTCGCCAGGTGGTGGGACAGTTCGCCTCCCTGTTCTCCCTGACACCAGGTGTCACCAATTGGTGCGTCCATGATTTGGACACTGGGGACAGTCTTCCTGTGAAGCAGAAATTTTACAGGGTAGCTGACAAGGTCAGGGCCAGCATCAAGGAGGAAGTCTCCAAGATGTTGGCATTAGGGGTGATAGGGCCCTCAAGCAGCCCCTGGGCTAGCCCAATGGTCTTAGTGCCAAAAGCTGCTGCACCCGGTGCCACTCCAGAACTTCGGTTTTGTGTGGACTACGGTGGGCTCAATGCAGTCACCAAAACTGATGCACACCCAATCCCCAGACCTGATGAGCTCGTGGATTGGTTAGGAGCTACCCGGTACCTCAGAACGCTCGATTTGACGTCTGGGTACTGGCAGATTGCCTTGACCGAAGGGGCCAAAGAGAGGTCAGCGTTTTCGACATCAGAGGGGCACTACCAGTTCCGGGTCATGCCCTTTGGGTTGAAAAACGCCCCTTCACCTTCCAGAGACTGGTCAACCAGGTCCTGTCCGGGTTGGAGGAATTCAGCACCGCTTATCTGGATGACATTGCTGTGTTCAGCTCCAGTTGGGAGGAACATTTGCAACACCTCTGCGAAGTGTTGAAGGCTTTGCAGAGGGCAGGCCTCACTATCAAGGCAAGTAAGTGCCAGATAGGTCAGGGATCTGTGGTGTACTTGGGACACCAGGTAGGGAGCGGCCAGGTGGCTCCCCTACAAGCGAAGATTGACACCATTCTGGCCTGGGAGCCCCCCAAGACCCAGACAGAGGTGAGAGCCTTTTTAGGTCTCACCGGGTACTACAGATGGTTTGTCAAGGGATATGGCACCATTGTTGCCCCCTTGACAGAGCTGACTTCAAGGAAACAGCCCAGGAAGGTGATCTGGACTGATGCCTGCCAGACCGCTTTTGATGCCCTGAAATCTGCCATGTGCACGGCGCCCGTGCTTAAGGCACCTGACTTCTCCAAAGAATTTGTTGTGCAGACAGATGCTTCAGAGCATGGTGTGGGAGCAGTACTCTCACAATTGAACGACGAGGGCTTGGACCAACCTGTAGCTTTCATCAGTAGGAGGCTACTTCCCAGGGAACAGAGGTGGAGTGCAATAGAAAGGGAAGCTTTTGCTGTGGTCTGGGTGCTGAAGAAGCTAAGGCCCTACTTGTTTGGGACCAACTTCCGGGTTCAGACAGACCACAGGCCCCTCAGATAGTTGATGCAGATGAGGGGTGAGAATCCTAAACTGTTGAGGTGGTCCATCTCCCTACAAGTAATGGACTTTACGGTGGAACACCGCCCTGGTACAGAACACGCTAATGCTGATGGTTTGTCCAGATTCTTCCGCCTTAGTAATGAGAACTCCCAAGAGGGTGGGTAGTTCTCCCCACTTTTCAGCTGGAGGGAAACGTGTTAGACCTGGCATCCTTGGCGTGGTTTTCCCTGACTTTTTGCCTCTACCTCCTGTGTTTTTGATGCTGGCTTAGATACTTTGGACACTTTGCCACTGCTGATCAGTGTCAAAGTGCAAGTGCTCCCTGTGTAAATTGATATTGTGATTGGTTCTCCCTGATTGGCATATTTGTTTTACCAGTAGGTCCCGAGTAAAGTGCACTGAGTGTGCCAGGGCTGGTAACTCAAATGCTACTAGTGGGCTTGCAGCACTGATTATGCCGCCCACGAGTAGCCCTGAAAAGATGTCTCAGGTCTGCCACCGCAGTGCCTGCACGCAGTTGTTAACTGCCATGTCGACTTGGCAAGTGCACCCACTTGCTAGGCCTTACCCTTCCCTTTTCTCACACATAGGACACCCCTATGGTAGGCCCAAGGTACCCCCCTGGGCAGGGTGTAGTGTATGTGAAAGGTAGGACATGTACCGGTGTGTGTAACATGTCCTGATAGTGAAATACTGCCAATTTCGTTTTTCACTATTGAAATGCTATCTTGCCCATAGGACAGAATGGGGAATGCTTTGTAACATTTTACAAGCATATCTTCTCATAGGAGTAAGATAGTAAATTGGAGTCTGGTATCCCTGAACTCAGAATTTAATAACACATCTTTTAGTAAGGATGGTTTTTAAATTATGTGTTTGAAAATAGCACTTTTAGAAAGTGGCTGTTTTCTTGTTCAACCTTTCTGTGTGCCTCTGCCTGTTTGTGGATTGACTGTCTGGTTTCAGTGTGACAGAGACAGAGGATGTGCATTCCCTGTAGACAGCCTCTGGGGGGGTTGAGGTGTGCCTGGCCCTTCCTGGATGACCCAGCCCTGAGCTGAATAGGCCTGATCTGCATTTGGAGTGGTGGGAGGAGTAGCACCTGTACCTGAATAGGGCTGTGCCTGCCTTCCACAATGCTGGCTCCGCCCCCCTGTGGTGTGTCTGGGACCAAGGCCCACACTGACAAAGGATGTTGTTTTGCACTGGCAGAAGTGCCCCCCGAACTGGTTTGGACTGGGCTCAGAACCCCTTGCACAAAGGGATCAAAGACATTTTGTGGTATAAGTATCAGACCTAAAACCCCTGAACTTTAGACTACTTCTGGAATCAAGAGGAACTTTTTCTGAGGAGAAGAGCTGAGGAAACTGAGGAGAAGTACTGCCCTTGCTGTGTGTCTGTGGTTGGCCTGCAGTTGCTGTTTCTACCATAGAAAGGAGAAGGACTTTGCTGTGTGCTGTGTCCCCTGCTTGAGGAAAGTCTCCAAGGGCTTGAAGTCCCAGGAACAAAAGGACTTCACCCCCCCAGCACCCCTGAACTTCCTTGCTGGGAGTTCTGACCTGCCAGGAGGTGCCTGTAACTGTGTTGGGCCTCTGGAGGTTGTCTCTGCTGTTGGGAGCTGGAAGAAACTTTGGATTTCTTACTGTCCTGACGTCGTGATAGCTACAGTTGGTGCTATTTGATTTCTACAAGCTTATTTTTGGAACATCCATTTTAAAGACATTTTACTGAGTATCTGTATGTTGGATTTTTGTCGTTTTGGTCTTGTTTAGTTTAGATAAAAATATTTTATTTTTCTAAACTGGTGTGGTGTCCATTTGTGGTGTTTTCACTGTGTTACTGTGAGTATTGGTACAAATACTTTACACATTGCCTTTGGGATAAGCTCGTGTAAAGATACCAAGGGGGTGAGCAGGGGTTATCTAAAGTGTGTATCCCCATTACCCTGACTAGAAGCAAGGGACCCTATTTGGACAAAGGTACCTACCTCTGACAACTAGAGACCCCCATTTCTAACATGTAGACAGAGTGGAGGTGAGGTAACAGAATCAAGATGTGATGGGTGCCTTGTCCACAGAAAAGGTGTGTCTAATGTCACAGGGTGCAGTGTCAGAGGAAGAATGGAAAGAGCATTCGAGTAAAAATGAAGTTTTACAACTTGTGCTAGAATTTGTAAAATAAATGGATTGACAGGAAAACAGGTGAAGAGTTCAGATAGCTTTGGATAATTAAAGAAGAACAGCTTTGTAATGAAGGTTTATTAGTTAGAGGCACTACACCTGTACACCCAGGGAGTATGTGCTAAACACATTTATTTAACTCATGATGGAGATCTGTACATTTCCACGACAAAAGACAATTTGAAGACCGTTTTTGGTAGCCTCGTCTGGATCATGAAGTTGAAAGCAGGGTGAGAGAGTGGATAGCATGTTGTACTGATGACAAGGTTTCTGACAATTAAACATCCCCAATAGAGTATCATTGCTTACCTTTGAAAGCATGGGAGGACATAGCATTGGATAGTGTTGGTCCTTTGGCAGGTGGAAAGCATGCGCCATATACACTGGTGAACGTGGACATGCTCTCAATGTGGCTGAAGTGTTTTAGAGAGAAGGTTGTCGAGCCAGGTATTAACAGATAATCGGGTCTAGTTAATTTTCAGAGAAATAGAAGATTACTTGAGAGATTCTGCTGTTATACATAAGAAGCGTGCATTATATTACCTGGGAGCAAATGGAATGGTGGAGAGATTAACTTGGACCATAAAGGAAGTATGCAATTGGCTAGGTGTTATTGCACAAATTGAAAGGAAGAATTACAAAATACACTCCTTGACACATGATGCCTACTTCTCACCGAGATCCATCGGCTCGCTAAGTCACACAGGTAGAACGCCTTATGGGCGGTCGCGGACTTGATGGACTATTGTTTACTGTTTAAGGCTGATCAAGGGCCCGGCCCTTCTCGAGGCACTCACTGAACCTAATAGGTGGGGAGAGGGAGGAGTGGGGCACTGCCTCCCCCAGCTTTCTACTCTTAGTTAAACCGTTGGGCGACAGGCACTCTGCATAGGGTATTTATGGTCAGTTTTGCGCCCAGAGTGCAGGGAAGCAGGGAGGGGGGTAGTTGGGGTTGGATTTTCGTATGTTTATTTGTTTGTTCTGAATCGACACAGTACTACCGATCCATGTTTGAGAATTGTCTACTGCATGTAAGTCCTGATGAGTATAGGCTGGGATAAAAGCATCAAATTGATGAGTTGGAACGTGAATGGCTTGGGGGACAAGGTTAAAAGATGTGTGGTGTTGCAGCATATTAAACAACATGCTCCGAACGTTGTCTTGCTTCAAGAAACGCACCTGGTGGGAAATACATGCAAGGCTTTGAATAGGTGGGGGTACAGGCTGGTAGCACACTCCGGTTTTACCACCGGGTCCAGAGGAGTCGGCATAATGTTAAAAACTCCTTTCCCCTTACTGTGCATTCCAAATGGTCAGATGACTAGGGTAGATATATAGGGATCACGGGGCAATGGGAAGGCAGAACGTTGACGCTGATGTCTGTGTATGTACCTCCTGGCCTCCAAGGCCGCACCTTCACGGACCTGGGAGCGATACTGTTAACCATCCCGGATGGTCTCCTGGTAGTGGGAGGAGATCTCAACTCAGTGGTCTCAGGCACGCTAGACAGATACCCACCTCGTGAACTTAACCCGTCGAACCGCTGGCTGCCAGACTTCATTGAATCCCTGGGCTTCACAGACGCCTGGAGGGCTTATCACCTGGACACCATTCAGCACACCTTCCACTCGGGTGCCCATCATAGTCTCTCCCGTATAGACTACCTACTAGTTCCTGCACCTCACATCACATTTGTCCAGGAGATACGGCATATGGCACGAGGCATCTCTGATCACTCCCCGATATGGGCCCATCTAGTTATGAGTCAGCATAAAGTGGGTAGAATCGCCCCGATCAATCCTTGGCATCTCCGCAACCCAGAGGTCCGAAAGTCAATAATCACAGCAACAGACCTCTACTTTCAAGAAAATGAGGGTTCGGTGCAGTCCCCCCAGATAATATGGGAGGCATTCAAAACAGTAATAAGGGGACACGCACTCTCCCAGATAGCCGGGGTCCGGAAGGAGAAATTAAAGATGGTGGTTGAGGCAGAAAATGAAATCCTTAGACTAGAGGAGGAGATGAGGCAGGTGGTAACTCAAGAGAAGCTCCATGTCCTTCAACTAAAGAGGGACGAATATAAGACACTTGTTACAGATAGAGCCAGGGAGTTGGGGAGAGAGAGCCAAGGTAGGATATATGATCTCAGGGATAAGGCAGGGAAATTGATCGCCTGGCTTGACAAGAAAGAGCTCGCAAGTAGGCTAGTCCCAGAACTAGTAGACAGGACAGGCCACTCCATCACCGATCCCCAAGAAGTTGCTAATGCATTCGCGACTCACTATGGTGAGACATACAACTCGACTACAACTTACACTGAAAGCGATTCTCTAGCACTACTCAGGGACATCACACTTCCAACCCTCTCGACTGATGATCTAAAACTGCTCGAAGATGACTTTACCAACGACGAGATAGCCTTAGCAATCAGAAGTCTCCGTTCTGGAAAGGCCCTGGGCCCTAATGGCCTACAGATAGAACTGCACAAACTTAGACCAGACAAACTAGCCCCGTACTTGCGCGCCATGTTCAAAGAGAGTAAGAAGTTGGGGGTGCTTCCACGAGACCAAAGAATTGCGACACTGGTTACGATTCATAAGGAAGGGAAGCCAAAAACAGAATGTGCCTCCTACAGGCCAATCTCCTTATTGAACGCAGAACCCAAGATACTGGCCAAGCTCCTAGCCACTCGACTTGTCAAAGTAATTAGTAGTCTGGTACACCCCAACCAGTCGGGCTTCATGCCCCAGCGTAACACTGCATTAAATCTATGCAGAGTACATGGGGTGATGGGAAGGGTGGCAACGATTCAGGAAGCGGCGATAGTAGTGTCGCTAGATGCCACAATGGCATTTGATATTGTCGAATGGCCATACCTTTTTCAGTCCTCATTAAAATGGGGTTTGGGCCCAAGTTTATTCAATGGGTCAGGCTCCTTTACTCTGAACCCCTGGCTCAAGTCGTAGTCAATAATAAAAAGTCCGAAATATTTAACTTAAGTCGCGGAACCCGCCAAGGCTGCCCTTTGTCCCCCCTCCTGTTTGCTCTGGTACTGGAGCCATTGGCGTCCTGGATTCGCAAGGATCCAGTGATACGAGGACTGCGCTGGTCAGAAACCTGGCAAGACTGCATCTCTATGTATGCGGATGATATTCTCCTCCCCGAAATCATCAATTGGTGCAGTGCTGGACATTTTTGCAATCTTTGGCCGGTACTCCGGCTACTCGATTAACTGGAGTAAGTTAATACTATATGTCCTTAAGGGACCCCCACCTGCCTTGCCAAGGAACTGCCCCATGCAGACCACCATGGTGGGCTTTAAATATCTTGGAATTTTCGTTACCGCAGACCCTAAGCGCCGATACAACCAGAACCTGCTTCCTCCCCTCAAAGATTGAAGCGAGATGCGGCAAATTGGATGACACTCCCGCTCTCGCTGTTAGGCAGGGCGACTTTCTTTAAAATGATGTCCCTGCCCCGCTTTTTGTATGCATTGCAAAATTCTCCCAACTTGGTTCCCGCAAGCTACTTTAGAGAGATCGAAAGTCTGCAGAGAGCCCTGCTCTGGAACGGTAAACCCCGTATAGCGCTGGCCAAACTCAATCTCAGCTGGAATGACGGAGGTATTGGCCTCCCAGACCTTAAAAAATATTATTGGGCAGCACACCTTGCGGCCATAAACCATGGGACATATCGACGCGCTGATGACCCGGGCTATGCCATGGACAGATGGCTGCTGCCGGGAGGAAATTACAATAGAGTACTATACTCTAAACCCGGGCGACTCTCCCTAACAGGACCGACTAAGCATGCGGTTCAAATATGGCACGCAGCGAACAGGAGCTTGGGCTGGGAGCAAAAACTCACCTTGGCAACCCCTTTGTGGGACTCCGAAGCCCTGGGAAACCTGTGGAAGTCAAAGGGGTTTGATAAATGGGACCTAATCGGCATCTCCAAAATAGGGGATCTCTGGGTGAAGGGGGATGTGAAAGCCTTCACTACTTTACAACAAGAATGCAACTTGGCGGACTCAGAGCATTTCCAATACCGACAGATTCGCCACGCCCTGCTATCGAAACTGACAAAGATGGCTGTCTGCCAACTAAAGCCATTTCGCTGACTTATAAAAATCTGATTAATAACTCTGTTGACCCTCTCCAGCGCACTAGAGAACATTGGGAAAGGGATGGGATAGTGCTGGATGACGAGGACTGGCAGGAGGCAGTGGCCTCTCCCCGAGAAGTAGCCATCTCAGCCAGATTGCGACTCGTTCAACTTAAAATTCTACACAGAGTGTACATAACGGGGCCGTGTCTGGTGCGTATGGGCAGGGCGGAGAGTGGGGGTTGCAGGAGACAGTGTGGCCAATAGGGGATCTTTATGCATATCCTGTGGGAATGTGAGCAGATTCAGCATTACTGGCGCAAAATACACAAAGTCCTTAGTGAGGTTCTCACAATTCCTATCGGCCCAGAAGCAAAGAGGTGCCTCCTGAATGTTTGGGAGCCCACAGGCCTTAACACCAAACGCACACTTTGGGTCACACTGGGTTTAATGATTGCAAAGCGGAATATTTTACAATTGTGGGGGGAGACCCACCCGCCCAAATTGGAGGCCTGGAAAGCGGACATGGACTGGTGCATGTTCAGGGAAAAGACAGAGTATGTGGCACGGGGATGCCCCCGGAAATGGTCCTCCATCTGGAATGATTGGAATGTTTACCGTGGAAATATCTGTACTCCCCCCAGCACTCCCGCACAAGATGATCCTCAGTCCCCATAACTGATGTAATAACTCATGTGTAATGATTCAGAACTTGATTGCATTTTCACCTCTATATACTTTATTCGTACTTTAAGCTGAACTGTGTAACGTCGATTCTTTATGTTTTAATAAAAAGAAATGTTAAAAAAAAAAACACTCCTTGCGTATTGGAAGGCAATACATGCAATAGCAAAGAAAACCCATTTTGAATTGTTTCGTGGGAGAATACCCAATATAACCGTATGTCCTAGTTGGCTGCGGTGGAATGAAAATAGATGATGATCGGAGAAGAATATATTTGTGTAACAAAAAAATAGGACAGTAGAGTACGATACGAGCAAAGCTGTGTTTGAAATAGGCATGAAAATAGGAGAAATTGTGAAAGTGAATGCTCAGGTGATATGTAGAAATTATTTTAAATTCACCAATGACTGGGTGGTCAAGCTTTAAGAATTGGGAGAAGTTGGAATTTGAATCTTGTGGCAAAATGTGTGGATCAAAGAAGCAGGTCAATAGTGAGCGGTGGAAACCCTGAGCGGATGGTGAAGGGCGAAACACACCAAGAGAAGTGAGGTGAAGTGCAGCATAAAGGTATTTAAGGGGTTAGTATACAGACCTGCATCTCTCAAGGATTATGCTCTCAAGTAGTTGTGGTTCTTATGTATAGATCATGCCAGGGTTGGTACTGTGTAAATTGGTGTTTAAACTATTTTCCTTTTTGTGCAACATTTTTTTTTTTTGTAATCTGTTGTAGTTCTCTTTTAATCCCTCTGGATTAAGAATGTTATATTAAATCTATTCTTGTTCTATTTTATGAAAAGTAAGGTCTGAGGCACAGTAATGTGCATTTAATCCTTACATGGTAGCGTTCTAATCTACTACAACTGGGGGTGGCAATTTATGCATAGTCTGTTGGTGATTGGTTGGTGTATAGGCCGCATGGTTACACAACTACTACTTACTTATAATCTCTAGAATTTGACAACAATTCTACAACATCACTAGCCATGATGAGCATTCTGAGGAGGAGCTTTCATTTTTGTACATTTCTTCCATTCACCTTGAAATTTACAAATACCATATTATATTTGTTTTATGAATGTGAGCTTGCGCTGTGCAGGGGTGGTTTTTGGCATCAGTATGATACAAAATGGAATTCACCTTTGATGTACAATAGACAAAAGGCTGTGCTAGCTCCATCACCTTTCTTTATGGTGGAGTGCAGATTCCATGTCTCCAGCATTTTCCTCCCTGTTTAGGGTTTCTTGGCACTAGCCTCACATGGGTGCAGTGAGCAGGGTGCTGCTCCTCCTACAGCTCCTCCACCTTCACAGCTGGTTGCACTGACTGTCAGATGAGCGTGGAGTCGTTATCACCAATCCACCCAGCAGACCATTGTGGAAGAGGCACTGACCTTCATTGGCCATCCTTTTCACCATAAATGGTAGCGGTAACCCGGCGCTCCAAGACTCGTTTGGCAATGTTTGCCATATTGGTTCTTCATTAACCTTCATTAGCTGGTGCACTTCACTAGACTATCAGTCACCTTAAACCTTATCTATCCATCATCACATTGTGAAGTTTCTGTATAATCAACCTGTGATGCGCACGTGTTAAGTATTCATTCATTTACATACTGGACAGACTTACATTCTTCAAACTTCATCCTATTCACATTTATTGAGTATTAAACATTTTTCCATCTCATAATTACACGGTTGTTTCATTGTCAGTCTATTTTGTTTTCTTCCGTTTTTACACAATATGTTATTCTGTATTGCAGTTACATTTGTAATAGTGAGTAAAGTGTATCAACCGTTGTTCATATATTTATATTGTTATAACATTGGTTATTATTTCTGTCTGTTTTACTTGTTTCCTTCTCTTTCTGTCTCCTCCTTTATCCCTTCGCTATGTAGAAGTATGCTCTGGACCAATCTATCGACAGAGCATTCCCAGACACCTTGCACCTTACAGCCTGGATGTGTGAAGATGGAATTTTTTTGTTTTCGCTCGTAATGAGCAGATTGACGATCATCTCTCCTCAAGAGTCGTAAAGTGAGCAATCAAAGTCTGGAAGTTCGTATTTGTATTCACCAAGAGAATGCCTGCTCCCCGTGCCCATCTTCACGTTTGATGCCCATGGAAGATGCTGAATTGTCTTTCCTGATCTCCAGACTCTTCCTCTCTAACAAGAGGCACATCTCCAGAGATGGAAATAAAACCATATATGTCTTTTCTGTGTCCAGCATAGTGCCCGGAAAGGGAAGCGTTGTTGAGACAACCAGAGAAGTTTACTCACAGTTGATAGAAAATCCCAGGTAGTTAAGAAGGAAAACTGCTCGGAAGAGCTTGAACATCCCTGTCCCTCAAAGATACAGATAGCAGTCAGTCATCCAGATGAGCTAAACATGAATTCCCTCCCACCAGGCTCCAGCCACTGCTACCACTTGGCACTTTGTGCCGGCTTCATGCTGGAGGCGTGACACTCCCTCCTTGAATAAAAGGCATCTGCAGTGTGCTTTTCTGATTAGTAAATGGAAGTAAGCATCTTGCAGAATAAGCAGGACCATAAAATCTCCTCAATTGAGATAGTGAGTGATGAACTGTAGGGTCAACATTTTTGAGTTATCTCATGATACAAATTTGTTATGGCACCTTATGTGTAGTATAGGCATCTTCTTTCCCTTCACTCCTTTCTTGTCCGCCAGTAAGTCTCTGAAGTACGTTCATCTCCCCAGGTAAGACAGGGGAACACACTCCAACACATGTTTCAGAAGGAAGGTCACCTCTTGCCCAAGGATATTGAGATGCTGCACCAAGTGAAATATAATCTGTGTTGGTACACCAGGAGCAATCTGTGAAGCAAGGGGTGCTGAATCTGCCCATGCTTGAGTTGATAAGCTCTCTTGGAGATGCCCCACTTGGCGTGCAGACAAATTTGTAATATCGGCCAAAGAGCAAATGGTTTGGTATATTATTAACTGACCTTCAATCAGGAGAGCCTCAACCTCTACCTTCTTCTCATCAGGGAAAAGTCTCCATCATGGCCCATCTACTCTTCTCTAATCTACACAAAACCCACATAGCATTGGCTTCCTGAGTGATAGCCACCCCTGAGGTGCAAAGTTTCTTGCCAAAGACGTCGAGGAGTCAACTCTCACTATCTGGAGGATTCACAACTGCCATGTTTCCTTGGAATGTTTTAGCCACATCTGAAACTACTGGTAAGTCTGCACGTCTCACGTAAAACAATGGACTGAATTTAGAGCACCCTGCTTATGCTCCACTCTCTTGGATACTGACTTGACAGCGGTAGGCATCACATAACCGAATTGGCATGGTCTTACAGCCATTGAATTGTAGGTTCATTCTGGGCAGCAGGTACACCCAGTCTCTCAAAAAGCAAATAATCCGGAGCCTTGCAGTGTGAATGAGGATCCTGTACTTCCTCGCTATTATACTTCCAAAGTCAGTGAAGGAGAAAGAGAGAGAGATCCTTTAGTGGGGAAAAGAGCCTCCTGCAGAGGTACAAGTATCTTGAACATAATGGGGCCGATTCTGATCTCGGCCGGTAGTGCTCCGAATCGGATTTGGATTCACCGGATCCGATTCGGAGCCCTGTTTCCCGACCGAATCGTACGCGGGTCCGGCCGAGCGAGTACGATGCAAGCACCCGCGAAATCGCTGACCGACTCGAACGCGGCTTCAACACGCTCCGACCGACTCGCATGGACCCGACTCGCACCGCGCTATGGAGACGTTTCCCGGCCGGGTAAGTACGATGCGCGCCGCGAGCAGTCCGACCGACTCGCGCCGTCCGGCTCGAAAAAGCTGTCGGAGCCGGACTTTGGGGGTCCGCATCGGACCCCCCTGTATGCGTAGGCGCGCGAGTCGCACACAGGGGGGACCCATGGGTCCCCCCTACCTGTGCATGTACGCCGTGATGCGCATGGACGTGTACCCGCTGTAGGGGGCGCCCTTGTCCGCCTCGCACCCATTGAGTCAATGGGAGCCCGCGAACGCGTTGTACGACCTGCTCCCATTGACTTCAATGGGAGTCCGACCGACTCGAATCCGATAGCATGCGTGCGCATCGTACTCGTTCGGTCGGACTGCTAGGGTCCGATTCGGTCGGAATTCTCTCCGGGTCCGGCTCGGTCGGAGAGATTTCCGGACGGAATCGGAATCGGCCCCTAAGTGTCTATGTGAAGCTCACGTTCATCCAGAAGGGGTTCTTGGTGCTGAATAATATGTTTATTGTTACCCACCTCAATGATACTCATTTTAAAGACCTCAAAAGGAAGAACGTCTGAGTGGGCTGCTGGGATTTTAATCTGTGACCATGAGGCCAAATGCAGATCTCTGCAGTGGATGGATGCATTAGTCCACTGAGCCACCAGACCCTGCTTCCTTAGTCAGCCACCTTTGCCTTCCCCATCATCACCAGCTTGTCTTAAATCTCGTGATAGCCCTTTTCAATCTCACTCCTGTATGAGTGGGTGGGTCAAAATCACCCTCATCCACACTTTCCCATCCAAAGGAGGTGGAATGTTGTTCTTTCCTGAGGCATTTTTATCCCTTGATGTTAACAGGCTCCGCTGTGTGGCGCTCTGCACAGGGTTAGGGTAGCGGCGCGCCTGGGTGCATAAAGAATTAAGCAGACACACTCTACTACCAGTTGGCAGGCGGAAGACCTCGAGCAGTCTCTGCCCTCTTTATTTATGCCCACTGGCCACGCCTGGCCAGATGGTCTTACAGGGTGCGAGACCTTCTGGTTTGTTCCCTAGCACCGTTATCGTGGTGCTAGGGTCATTACATCCCTTTCCAACTTAGCATTAAATTGTCTCTAAAAGTTCAACAAAGTCCTTCAGTCTTTGACTGGGCAGTGGATTTGGCTTCAAATTGTAGCGATGAAAGTTGGAACGACAGTTTTCACCCTGGCTGGCTGGCTTTGGCTGGGCATTGAGGCTTGGGTCATGGCTTCTCTCACGTGAGACGGCCGGCGGGCTAAGAGGACTAGCCAGAGATCGCCTCTCCGGGCTCTGCTGCAAGTTCCTTCCGACCCAGCCAGGTTCTGTTTCAATGTTGTCTGCGCTAATGGTTTCTTAGGTCGGGTGTTCCACACTCCGGAACCTTGACACATTTCGGGTGACCACTTTGTACCCGCATTTTGCGGTGATGGCTGTAACGTTAACCCGCAAGAATGTCCATGTCCCTGGTTCGTATGGTGTCCTGGATTTCCACCCTGCCCTGCGGTTCCAAATCAGCATTAGGCTCCCTGGCACGAGAAGTCCGGGTTTGGCCCATTGTCTCTTGCTGGCTCGCTCGTTGGTTTGAGCTTGTCGGGCTTGCGTGTTAGCCGGTTCATATGGTGGCGGAGTCCACTGGTCGGACACTGGGATGGTGTCCCGTCTATTTCCGGTGAGCATCAAGGACCACGGGGACCTCTGTGTGGTGCAATGAGGGGTGCTGCAGTTTTCTCGCAGGAACCGATACAGTGCTGCCTCTGGATTGGTCCCTTCTGCCACTGCCATGCGTAGTATCTTATTTGACGTGCGCATTAACCGCTCTGCTTTTCCGTTGGCCTGCGGCCATTGTGGGGTGATGCGGCGGTGTCGTATGCCAAGTGATTTGAGTAGGTCTTTGAACTTTCCTCCTTGGTATGTTACTTCAAGGAGAAGGCATAAAATGAATCTTACTGTCACAAATATAATGTTGAAGAAACCCCGAGAGAAGTGTGGAGGACACCATAGGAGAGCCAAAACATAAGAAAAAACACAATGGTGTTTCCAGATCCTTCTCTATCAAGTTTGAAAAAAGAACTGAGGTAAAGTGCCTGCCTGAGGGTTGATGTTCCTGCAGTGACAGCTCGAACTTAATTTTTACCTAGTTTTCTATTTCTGCTGCTTGCTCAAACAAGGCTGTCGCATTATTTTTTGAGCCAGTAGAGGTTACACTACTAGTTCGGATTTGTTTGGCATCTGAGAAACTTTGACGAAGCTTAGGCTTTATGTCTACACCTTGGAATTTGAAAATACTTGTGAAGGAAATGTTATCCTAGTGCTCATTATTTCCGAGCGTGCAAAGGTCAGAGGTCTAGTGATTTAGAGGGCTGGAAGTGTATCCTTTATTCAGGAAATGCAGTTGGGGTCCATAAGTCAAATTCTTCGCACACCACCTTGGAGTTGAACTAAACTTCATTGGTTTTCGAGACACAAAGCGTCTGTTCTCTGTTGTCTTAAGAAAACATGAATAAAATATTCTTGAGAGGGACCCCTGTTGCCGAACCAGGGAATGGGGTACTACTAGCAACTAGAAATAAATGTCCCTTGGTAGAAAGATCTATGAGATACAATGCTAGGTCTCAAAGTACCTAGCCAGAGAACTTTATAGCCCATATAATAGGTCATAAAAAGGTTGTACATACAACTATAACAATTGTGAATTATATATTAAAATATATTGTTTATTTAAAACCAACAAATATTACAAAAAACACTGTAAAAATTAATTACACTAGCAGCAGAGGCATAATCCTATATTCCATCAACAAGAACCTATAATTGACTTTAAAAATGATTACAAAAACATTGGTGACAAATTCATATACGATAAAATAATATGTGTTATCCAAGAACCTAATACATCATATTTGGTTGGACGTACCAAAGAAAAACAATCAACAGAGAGACAAAAACAGACAGTACATTTTGTCATCTAAAGACACATCCGATCTGAACAATTCAATAGCTGGTCCTGGATACAAACTATTATTATTATCTACAGGATAAGCTAAATCCGCGGATTGTGTTTGCTGAAGCGTCGACGCGTTTCGATGGTTCTATAGATGTCCCATCTTTGTCAAGACAGTATATAAATATCTCTCTTTAATGGCACTGTTTGGTTGCCTGTGGTTTCAATACTGTATAAGGCAAATACAATGTATTCATTTATTGTATTCAACTTCATAGGTTACTCAATACCTACTATATTAAAAAACACTCAATTGTACATTATTACTTGTCACTTTTACTTTTTAGCTGTTCTGTATGGGTTCCGAGGTCAGTTTGTTCAATTTGCAAATTATAATAACATTATGAATATAACATGCAGCTCTTCGCCAACTCTTATAATAGTTCATCTTAACTCTATCAGATGGGCTTATTCTAAATTGTGCCTATGACCCCATGTAAAAACACCCATAGTTTAAATCCAAAGGGACACCCTCATTCCCAAAACCTGACCAAATTTTTTTATTTTTTATTTTTTTTATGCACAAGGTATTTTACCTTATTTCATGTTACTGACACATCAGTTCACTTGTTCTGTCGGGCATATTATTAGCCCTTAAGCCAGAGAGTCTGAAAAGAATTTTATATATACCAGCCATGAGTATCCATCACATTAATATTTTCGCTGGCTAATCTGTATTCTAAACATCATTAACGCTATGACTCTACTCTCACCTGATAAGGTCAGTGTGTAATCCTTGTTATTCAATTTCTGTATGGATAATCTTCCTTAATAGCGTTGGACTTGAAACTCATAAATTTAAAATCTAAAGAATAATAATAATAAAACCTAATATTAGTCCTATGTTTCTTCATTGTGTAATATATTCTTAATTTATAAATTAAGCGGCCTAGAATACCTGTAAAAACTTGCTTCCTTGCTCACAATCTTTTAGTCCTATCAGTATAATCCTCCAAAGAAGCCACAGTCTTGTACAGTCTCTTTCATTAATATGCACTAAAGGACAAAAAGAAGAGAGCCCAAACTCGTTAAGGTTTTTTTAAGGATTATTAAAATCATAAAAATACGATTTCCCTTGACCCAAGTCCTTCCTCTTTTACCTTGGAATTCCGCTAGCGAGGCTCCAACGTGTCCTAATGCTGCAGGTAAGCCGACTGAACGAGCGTATGCGTTCTGTCTTTAAATATCTTAGTTGCAGCAACGCGATTGGCTCTACCTATTGTCTACTAATTAGTAGCAGCTGTTTTTTAGAACTTCTCGCATTGGGCCACTGCTTCTGCCCCTTTTGACCCGGAAGTTACATACTCGGGTTATAACATAGTGGCAGCACATTGTCCGCCTCTATTTACCCGGAAGTAATCGGGTTATGTCTCGGAGACATCTCATTCTCCGCCTCAGTTGCCCCGGAACTCGACACACCAAGAAAATAAATGAAGTTTAAAGGCTTGCTGCTCGTCCTGATTGAATTTAACTATTTATTTTGCCAATTTGATAATTTCTAATAAATCGAACATAATTCAGTGATCGCTTTACCCATAATCTTATCTCTTTTACAAATGGACTAATTCGCCCTAGAGTGATTAATTTAGTTTTAGGAGTTCACTTGTGGAAATACACAAATGAAACGTTTTTTATAGCAGAATGATTTCTAATAAACAATCAAATTCCATTAATAACAACCATTCGCTTACACTCTTCACTCCTACTGCAAACGCAGCACTATTATCGAGCCAGTCTCATGCGCGCAGCTATCTCAATTACTTCTGAACTACCTGCCTATTCTAATTGGTGGGACACTTTCTTACACACCCTATATATCAATTCTAGGGCGAATTAGTCCATTTGTAAAAGAGATAAGATTATGGGTAAAGCGATCACTGAATTATGTTCAATTTATTAGAAATTATCAAATTGGCAAAATAAATAGTTAAATTCAATCAGGACGAGCAGCAAGCCTTTAAACTTCATTTATTTTCTTGGTGTGTCGAGTTCCGGGGCAACTGAGGCGGAGAATGAGATGTCTCCGAGACATAACCCGATTACTTCCGGGTAAATAGAGGGGGACAATGTGCTGCTACTATGTTATAACCTGAGTATGTAACTTCCGGGTCAAAAGGGGCAGAGGCAGTGGCCCAATGCGAGAAGTTCTAAAAAACAGCTGCTACTAATTAGTAGACAATAGGTAGAGCCAATCGCGTTGCTGCAACTAAGATATTTAAAGACAGAACGCATACGCTCGTTCAGTCGGCTTACCTGCAGCATTAGGACACGTTGGAGCCTCGCTAGCGGAATTCCAAGGTAAAAGAGGAAGGACTTGGGTCAAGGGAAATCGTATTTTTATGATTTTAATAATCCTTAAAAAAAACCTTAACGAGTTTGGGCTCTCTTCTTTTTTTGTCCTTTAGTGCATATTAATGAAAGAGACTGTACAAGACTGTGGCTTCTTTGGAGGATTATACTGATAGGACTAAAAGATTGTGAGCAAGGAAGCAAGTTTTTACAGGTATTCTAGGCCGCTTAATTTATAAATTAAGAATATATTACACAATGAAGAAACATAGGACTAATATTAGGTTTTATTATTATTATTCTTTAGATTTTAAATTTATGAGTTTCAAGTCCAACGCTATTAAGGAAGATTATCCATACAGAAATTGAATAACAAGGATTACACACTGACCTTATCAGGTGAGAGTAGAGTCATAGCGTTAATGATATTTAGAATACAGATTAGCCAGTGAAAATATTAATGTGATGGATACTCATGGCTGGTATATATAAAATTCTTTTCAGACTCTCTGGCTTAAGGGCTAATAATATGCCCGACAGAACAAGTGAACTGATGTGTCAGTAACAAGAAATAAGGTAAAATACCTTGTGCATAAAAAAAAAAAAAATTTGGTCAGGTTTTGGGAATGAGGGTGTCCCTTTTGGATTTAAACTATGGGTGTTCTTACATGGGGTCATAGGCACAATTTAGAATAAGCCCATCTGATAGAGTTAAGATGAACTATTATAAGAGTTGGCGAAGAGCTGCATGTTATATTCATAATGTTATTATAATTTGCAAATTGAACAAACTGACCTCGGAACCCATACAGAACAGCTAAAAAGTAAAAATGACAAGTAATAATGTACAATTGAGTGTTTTTTAATATAGTAGGTATTGAGTAACCTATGAAGTTGAATACAATAAATGAATACATTGTATTTGCCTTATACAGTATTGAAACCACAGGCAACCAAACAGTGCCATTAAAGAGAGATATGTATAAACTGTCTTGACAAAGATGGGACATCTATAGAACCATCGAAACGCGTCGACGCTTCAGCAAACACAATCTGCGGATTTAGCTTATCCTGTAGATAATAATAATAGTTTGTATCCAGGACCAGCTATTGAATTGTTCAGATCGGATGTGTCTTTAGATGACAAAATGTACTGTCTGTTTTTGTCTCTCTGTTGATTGTTTTTCTTTGGTACGTCCAACCAAATATGATGTATTAGGTTCTTGGATAACACATATTATTTTATCGTATATGAATTTGTCACCAATGTTTTTGTAATCATTTTTAAAGTCAATTATAGGTTCTTGTTGATGGAATATAGGATTATGCCTCTGCTGCTAGTGTAATTAATTTTTACAGTGTTTTTGTAATATTTGTTGGTTTTAAATAAACAATATATTTTAATATATAATTCACAATTGTTATAGTTGTATGTACAACCTTTTTATGAGCTATTATATGGGCTATAAAGTTCTCTGGCTAGGTACTTTGAGACCTAGCATTGTATCTCATAGATCTTTCTACCAAGGGACATTTATTTCTACTTGTCTTAAGAAAACAAGCATTTGCAATGCAATAGGTCCAAGGCCAGACTGGACGTAGCGGCCATCGGGCATTTCCCCAGTGGGCCGGAGGGGTGAGGGCCGGTATGGTGCCCCTGGGGGTCGGTTTTGCCATTGCATTTCAAAAGCAGCCACTCCACTCTGCTCTCAGGGCCGGTCGGGGAGCAATCGCCAGGGCTGCCTGCTGTTCCCAGTGCGGCCCTGAATAGGTCTCGCATTTGTGAGAGTTTAAGCTATTGGCATTGTAAATGACAATGCCTATTATTTATGTGTTTTGAAAACCAACACATAATAAAAGGCAAAGTCATTTATAATGACAGTAGCTCAAACTATCGCAAATGAGAGACCACTTTAATGGTGGCCGCACCCCTTTCTTTAGATGCTGCTCGCATTATTCAGCTTACAGCGAGCCACGTCTGAAGAAAGGGGTGCGGCGGCCATTAAAGTGAAAGCACGGCATGGGGCGCTTTTCCAAAAAAAAACCTTTGTTTGTGAACTTCATAAACAAATGTATTTTTTTGTAAAAGCGACCCATGCCGTGCTTTCACTTTCATGGCGGCCGCGCCCCTTTGTTTAGATGCGGCTAACTGTAAGCTGAAGTGAAAGCACTTCATGGGGTCCTTTTACAAAAAAACAAAAACAAATCTCATTTAAATGAATGCTTTCGGAACGCGGCCACTATAGTTAAAGCGGACCGCACTGGCAAATAAAATAAAGAAAGGAGCGTGGCCGCTATAGTTAAAGTGGACTGTGCTGGCACAGAAAAAAAAATAATGTAGATGAAAAGGTGTAAGGTGGGTGAGGTGCGCGTTTTGTAAATATGACGCGGCCGCCATTACTAATTAAAATATAAAAGCGGGCGGCGTGCTGCGTTGTAGGACAGCATGTCGTGGGTGGAATAGGAGAAATCATTCAAGAAAATAGAGCTCACAGACTAAATAAAACACACCGAGTAACAACACAAGTAAAAAGGCCAGTCCTTATGGGAGGTTACTAATGTAGGCAAGGTGGTACTAAGGAGGGACTACTAAGCTTATTTATGAATCAAAAACAACCATTTAGACAGGACATTAACAGGAGCCAATTGAAAAGATGGGCGGAAAATTGGCGGAGCTTCAAGTCCATACCTGAAAACAGCATGCCTCGCAGATCAGCGCATGTGCTGCCCAGGCTTGACCTAAATAGGAATACAAAGGTGTTAGCTTAGCACAGTCTGTGTGCAAGGGTAGAAAACACATTCATTTAAATATTTCCAAGAATCCACAATCTTCAGCATTCCACTTCCCAGGCAAACCGGCCTTCCGAATTTCTTCTGGTGTTTGCCATTTCCTGAGTCACATTTTAAAAACTTTATGTCGAGCATCTTTCATATTATGCCTCTGAAGTTTTGAAAAAGGGATCTCCTGTGTCAAAAGTATGTTTTCAGCTGGCACCAAGAGCCTAACCTAGGACGATTATTTTGTGCACTGCCGTAAATCATAAATGGTTCATTTCCCTGTTTCTTTATAAGCTCTTTTAGCGCAGTGCTATTCTGGACAGGAAAGAGGTGACAACAAAAAAGTGTGTGTATGTTTTGAAGGAAAGACCAAACAGCATGTCTACATGCATTGACCTGCCTCTTCTAAGTTATTAGCAGATGTGGTAATTCACTCTGCAAGAGTGCATGTCGGCAGTCCGCCCCCCGCTGCTCCCTCCCTTGTCTTGGCCCAAACTCTCTGTTGTTGTTGCCCCCCCCTCACACCTCTCTCGTGTTGTTGTTTTTTTTTTTTTGCATTTGAATATAACACAAACTCGGCCGTAGGTGTTGGAGCGCTATGACGCCATTTGTTTCCTCCTCTACTTTTTGTTCTGTACTTTTTTTCACAGGCTCTCTCTCTAACTCTTATAATGGATGTTTGGACAGCTATAGATTTGTTTAAAATATAAAGTCAAACAAGAGAAGACCCCTCACACCATAGATACTAATCACAAATTTCAAAAGCCTCCATTATCTTTTCGTGCCTTTATTATCCCACCTTAGGATGACGCTTAGACTTAGTAATTTGTTTTAACATAAATCCTCTCACCAGTATCCCACACTTAAACGGAATAAAAACATTTGTGATAATCTAGTAAGATCCAATACCTTCTTAGTGACTAGAACTTCCACACTAAGCACTTTGTTGAATTTACACCATAAATGTGGAAATTGTTCAACTGTGAAAACACGATTGAAGGCGTAGAATTTGTGTACAGACAGAAAAATATCCCTCATATGGAATTCATGAACTGTAACTCAAAAAACGTTATATATTGTGTTATTTGCTCATGTGAAAAAGCCTATATTGGGAAGACAAATCAGGAGATATGTAAACGGATCATTCAACATAAATTGCGAATTAGGCACAAAATCCAGAATGCACCGATAGTACAACACTCTCTTCAGATGAATAATTCATTGTCTGATTTAAGGTGGATAGTTTTAAGACAACTTAAAGTCACCAATCCAGAACGCAGAAGCAAAAATGATACTTCTCTTACGCACTACAGAAAATGGCCTGAACAAACTTTCTGAGATAGGGAATGTATTTACATAATCCCCATATGCTTAAGTCTCCAAGCCAGGACTACTATGTAGCAAAACAATCTGTTGTTTCTTGTAGTGCCCCAGAATGCAATCTTCAACGTTTGCATATTTAACATACATAGGATGAATATACGTTATTGAAAATGTACAACACACATCCATAATATATCCGCACCACGATCATGCAACGATTAGTGGAAAATTCTATTAGATGATAGGGCACACATTGTAGTTTTAAAGGTAGAGCACTGTGTTATGAATTCTTAACGAAAATACGCCAGGGTTGACAACCTAAATGACAGGGCACGCTAATTAATTTGAGTGCGGAGGTACCGCACTACAAATCCCATGGTGCCGGCGCCACTTCTGGTCTTACCACGTTCTTCAATGGGAACAAGGCAACGTTGAAGCCCTCCATGACGGATCAAATGGAGAAAAAGGACGCGGCCGGGACTTAAGGTGAGCCAAGAAATACAGGCGGTCTAAACCTTGCAATCTGAATACTGATAAACAGCACATTTGCTAAATAGTATGCATGACGCTCCTTTCACAGACACAGGGCCGGTGGGACCTACTGACCGGGCTATAGTAGAAGGATATTGATTCTCTGTGAAACCGTCAGCTTTACATAAAGACCTGTTGAAGAAGGTATGATAAACACCATGCTTGGTCACGGCAATATGCCAACCTTGTTAGCACTCATATTGCGAATCTTCACATTACTCTAAGAAAATCTTTTTCTTTCCTTATCTGGTCTAGAAATGTGACAAATGCAGTTCCTTACTGTTGTATGCGAGGAGAGGTGCCTACCCACATATGGAGGACTGAAGCCCCTCATTATAATGTAAGGAGCATCCTTCTGCAGTTATTATGACTATAAGTAACATGCAGTTTGGCATGTAAGGCAACCGCTTTTAACCGAGCTCTCTTCTGTTTCTCATTTCTGCTCTTCCATCCCCCCTTTTTTTTGTCCATCCCAAACCATCCCTCTATTTCTATTTATGGGTTCGAAAGTGAGGGGAATCCACAAGAAGATCAAGGATCCGTGGAAATATTTATGCGGAGACAGTGACTAAATTAAAATGAGGTACGACTTTTAGTAGGGATGTCCTTGGTTATGTAATAACACATAAATTTCATTCATCGAAACTCATTTGTTATAAAAAAAAATTGTTTCATACACAGTATCCCCTCCAACAGTATGCCCTGAGGAAGACCTTCAACAAATTTGTAGGGCCATCTAGAAGGTCGAAACGCGTCAGCAGAATTTAAGGATTTGAGGGAATTTGGCATCCTTAATAAATTGATTAATATCAGTATAGGATTAAATGAGTTAATTCATGTGCTTTCATTCAAGTTTTTTCAATGAATGCTTTCAAATCAGTATAGGATTGAATGAGTTAATGCGTGTGTCTTCATTCAACATTTCTTTGAACGAATGCGCTACCCAATCATGAAAGGTCCCCTACAATATACTAGTACATGGGATACCTTTATTTGGATACTCTTTAGTTTCTATTTTTGCATATGATACCCTTTAAATGTTGGACACATAAATGTTGTAATTGTATTACATGATGAATTTGTTACACATATTTAAATGTATGTACAAACAAGTCACTGTATGATTTAGTAGTGGTCTCGGTGTTTCTAAGTCTTTATCTATGTACAATCTTAATTTATTTGCAATGGTGTCTTGTATTTATGTATTATATATTTTGTGTTTCTGCATTCAATATAACTTGGGTGAGTGAAGAAGCCCATACTCATAAAAAAGATTGTCTTACGAGTTTTAGCATGTACGTGTGGGATACTGGTGAAAGGATTTCTGTTAAAGCAAATTACTAAGTATAAGCGTCATTCTAAGGTGGCATAATAAAGGCACGAAAAGATAAAGGAGCCTTTTGAAATTTGTGATTAATATCTATGGTGTGGGGTGTCTTTTCTTGTTTGACTTTATATTTTGAATGATCCCGCCCCTCATTACCTCAACAGGATCTCTCCCCTTTATAAGACATAGATTTGTTTAAAGCACTTCTTACACACAGCAGAGTTACAGCGCTGTAAATAACATTACTGTTAGTACACTGTTTTATACGTGTTCACATCTACTAGATTGATCTCCATGTAACCTAAAGATGCCTCCTGTCCCTTTCTAATCCCTCTATTTTGCTCTCCCCTGCTCCTGCTTTCTCATCCCTGCTCTGCCTGTCCTCCCATTTGCCAGCGCTCATACTCTTTACCTTGCTCTCCGTATGTTCCTTCTCTCATTCTCCCTGCACCTGTTGCCATACTTCTTCCTACCTGTAGCTGCCCGTTTCCATTAACCCGCCCGCTTTTTATCCATGAAAAAAATCTGATGCCAACTAGTCACTTTATGCACTCCTTTCATACCTTTTTTCCGTCTGTGTCTGGCCAGTAACAGGGATGTGCTAGTAATCAAGGAGGGCCTGTTGTAATTGTGCCTACTTTGTTGTGGTATGACGCACCTGTGACATAACGTAGCTGATACAGTCCCCTTGAAACATGTGAATGCAATCCAAAGATACCTGGTCTTGATTCTACCTTATCCCTCTTTCTTCTACCAACATGCACCTCCTGTCTCTTTTTCTCTGTTCTTTTTCACTCCTGCTTTCCACTGTTTCCTCTGCATCCTCCATCCTTCCTGTCTCTTTACATAGGTCAAATAATTACTCCACTGCAAACAAAAAAACATAACTTAAAAGCATTGTCATTTACAACGCCAATAGCTCTAACTTTCACAGATGCGAGACCAATTGCATTGCAAATGCTTGTTTTAGGTCTAATGCTAGCAAAGGCCCTTTGATTTAATTGAGATTATAGATACATATACTTACTTTTAAGAGCTTTCAGCTAGCCATCTTCACTCACTGGTCTGTTGTTTCATCACATTTTTCTTCCCCCACAACAGCATACAGCATGGGTCACTGGGCCAGCCCACAGCCACTGGCTGTCTTGCATTTTGTCCCCTTACATTTCGCTGCGAGTTCGGAGGTGTAAGTACAGAAGCAGAGGAGTGTGTGTTATCGCCCTTGTGTTTAATAATAGCTGCTCCGGACACAATCTCCACTGAGACTCTACTTGTCATCACATGTAGCTCCCTTCTTGCATAAGAAGCTGGGGTGGCAGTTGCTTTATTTTCTGGTGTTCTGTGTCAGAACCGTACTGTTAGATTTTGCTGAACGGCCTTTACTTCAAATTCGCAGCAGCCAATAATAGTATAAACGGCATTAGGGCATTTGTGCAATGTATGAGCCATAAACAGGAATAGTAATGTCTGTAGCATATATAACAAGCTCCGCCTAGTAGCTCTTGCTCTTTCTTTGCTGCTCACAGCAGCTGAGCTAAGTGCCCTTTCACTTTTACCATTTTGCCGAAATAATATATCCTGCCATTTCACTGTGTTTTTTGTTATAATGACTACTATGTGTGCATTATAGGGTTTCAGTGAGCCTGTTCCACTCCCATTCCTTTTCCCTTACCGCCCACTCGAGTCCATTTGACTGCACACTCTCTGTCTTTGAGGAGATGTAGGTCAGAACAAGTGGGAGGGCTGCGTAGGGGCAATTCTGGTTCCGCCAAAGGCTTTCCCTTCATGCACTGTATCGGGATAACACACCCGCGCAACCAGTTCTCTCCTTTGTGGTTCTGATGAGCGCGTTGGCCATTTTATGATCGATCGACCAGTGTGCTCTTCCAAAAGTGCACACTGTTCTCTCGGTTAGAACGTTGCAGTTTACTACTGCCTCACTATTTCAAAGACTGTTTAAAGGGTTTTGGTTATTCCTGTGCATTTTAGCAGTTTAGGGGCAGATGTATCAAGCATTTATGCATTCGCAAACGGGCAGATTCACAGAATCTGCCCGTTTGCGAATGCATAAAATGCTTTTCCGATGCAGCAAACCTAATTTTGCGATTCGGTAACCTGTTACCGAATCGCAAAATGGGTTTGCGAAGAAGGAGCGTGTTTAGGGCGTCCCTTCCTAATACCGAATCGCATCAGTATGTATGAATGTTTTGTGACCGCAATTGCGGCCGCAAAACATTCGCATTTTACCACCTACTTCAAGTAGGTGGTAACCCGTTCGTAAATGGGAAGGGGTCCCCAAGGGACCTATTCCCCTTTGTGAATGTTTGTAAAACCATTTTTAAGAGCAGGCAGTGGTCCCACGGACCACTGCCTCCTCTTTAAAAATGAAAAGAAAACTTTTCATTTTTCGTTTTGTAAAGCATCTCGTTTTCCTTTAAGGAAAACGGGCTGCTTTACAAAAAAAAAGATTGCTTTATTGAAAAGCAATCACGGACATTGTGGTCTGCTGATCTCAGCAGGCCACCATCCCCGTGATTTTTGCGATTCCTAGGAAGTCGCAAATTGCGACCTACCTCATTAATATTCATGAGGTAGGTCATTTGCGATCCCCTAGGAATCGAAGAAAGTGTTAAACACACTTTCATGCATACCATTTTGCGATTTTCTAATTGCGAATCGCAAGAATTTGCAATTAGGAAATCGCAAAATGGATTGTTGATGCATCTGGCCCATAGTACGTTGCCCCCTGCATTGTATTGGGGAGTGGTTAGTTAGGGACTTTGTAAACATATATTGTGCCTCTCACTTACATTAAAATGGCTGAGGATCGTTACTACGTCAGGCAGGAAGGAGTCATGGAATCCTACGGTATGGACCCTGATTTAACCTTAATGATTAAACTGGTGGTTTCCAAATCGGTTGAGTTGGCCTTTTCTAAAGTCTTATACAAATTGCAAGGTGCCCCTCCCCCAGCCTAGGAGGGCTTGCTGAGCGTTCCCTTGCAAACGTACCTGACGGGTGGAGGTGGGCTCCCTCGTAGGAAGCCGGGGTCGGAAGGACACTCAAATCAGGTGGAACCAATGGGGAAACTGTACAAGCTGTTAGGTTTGCCCCTTGAGACACAGCCGGAGGAAGTAGCAGGCTCCCAAGGGCCTATGCCCCGTGACCAGGGACTCCTCGTGACCGTGACTAGGGGACACATCTCTTGACCTTGGCCAGGGTGATTCTGATCCCTCAACATCAGATTACTCTGATAGAGAGTCCAAGAGGTTGAAGGACTGGCATCCCTCCGTGGGACGGCAGCAAAATGAGTCTCAATGACGAACTAGCATTCCGCTCCAAATACCAGGATCAACATGAGATTACACACCCTCGCTCTTCAAAGTGGGAGTCTATGCCCAGGGTGGCGTATTACTTAACATATAGCCTCCTTCAGAATGGGCACAGGAGCCCCTGCGCTCCTATTAACAGTTATATGGTAATTACTGGGCTGTCACCCACACAAGACCAAAACAACAGGAATCATGTGTTCTCGAGATATGCTTTCTTGAAAATATCACGTAAATGCCTGAAAACCCTAACCCCTACTAGTAGGGGTTTTACGGTAATCTTCCGATCATGTTAGCGATCCATGTCGGGGCGGGAACTGAAAGGGATTCAGGGTAGCTGGCTGCGAGGAGCGTGGTGCAACTACCAGGACTACTCGGGTCCGAGGTATTACCAAACTTTCTTGTGCCCGCCTGTGGGGTTGGAGTAGGCGATTGTCAGGCCTAGGAGCGCTGGTCAGGAAAAGAGCCCCAGGGCTGGGGAATCAAGAGAGTCTCCTCTGTCTGCAGGCACGCGGCTTAATATGGCAGAATTTACCTCGCGAGTCGGGGACATGGTATCTTTTCGTCAGGGCTGTCAGCCCAAACCGGTGCCAGTGTCCCCAAAGCAAGGAGAGAGGCCGCAGGGGTGTCGGTGGGCCTCAGGAATGGGGCCCGTGTCTTTGGTCGTGCCTGCATCTTTGGCCTGCCCTCAGTTACCGGGGCAACGCGTCTTTGGAAAATGAGAGACGCGGCTTCAGGGGATGCACTGAACTCGATCAGTGCAGGCACGGAATCTTCCAGCGGCGATGAAGTAAGAAGGTGGGATTTCGGCCAGTGCTGCTCATGGAGCGCTGGATCTCCTTCAAAATGCAGCGCAAATTGGAACCAGGCTGGGCTGATGATCAGATTTGTTCTGACCCTTGATCTCAGCCAGCTGCTGGACTCGCAGATGTCAGAGTCTACTCCAGCGGCAGGGAGATGAACCCTTTGATGGCCCTGCGATTTCTGGAACAGGGGGCAAGCAAACAAGCCCTTGGAGATCACTTTGGGGGAACAAAGGGAGCAGCAGGCAGGAAGGCCAGCACATCAAGTCACTTTGCAGAGTGGCAGTCCCTCCAGCAGCCCAGCAGGCAGAGGGCCAGCACAACAAAGCAAGTAGTCCAAATGGCAGTTCCTCCTGGGAGCACAGCAGTCCTCTGGCAATGTGCAGAATGTAGAGCCAGCAGCATCTGGTTACAAGTCCCACACAGTGTCTAAAAACATGGGATGAGAGCCCCAGTACTTCTAATCCAAACAGCTTTAATGAACCGGTGACTTCAAAGGAACTCTTAGAAGTGCTCAACAATCCCTTTCAGCCCAGCTCTGGCTCCAGACATTCAGTAAGGGGTAAATCAGCCCTTTGTGTGAGGGCAGGACACAACCTATACGAATGTAAAGTGTGAACCACCTCTCCCTCTCAAAGCCCAGTAAGACTATCAGCAAGCAGATGAATGAAGATGTATCCCCTGTCACACCCAGCCCTTCCAGTGTTGTGGCTGTCTGGAAAGTATGCACCGTGTGTAGCTGTCACCCAGCTCAGACGTGTATTGGAGTCAGGCTGCAAAGCACAAAGAGTCATAAGCACAGAGAAATGCCCACTCTCTAAAAGTGGCATTTCTAAAATAGTAATGTGAAATCCAACTACACCAGTATGCAGGATTTATCACCACTATTCTAAACATACCAAACATGGTAACGCGTTACTCTTTTCTGATCAGGAATCACCACTTAAACATATATAAGGGAACTGCCAATGCTAGCCTATGAAAGGAGTAGGCCTCACAGCAGTGAAAAATGAAATAGGCAGTTTGTCAATACTAGGACATTCAAAACATAGAGGCATATGTCCTTCCTTTTACTTACACAGCACTCTGTCCGTAGGGCTACCTAGGGCCTACTTTAGAGGTGACTTAAGTGTAATAAAAGGGGTGTTTAAGACTTGACAGGAAGTTTTAAGTGCCATGTCAAAGTGGCAGTAAACTGCGCACGCAGGCACTGCAGTGGCAGGCCTGAGACATGTTTGAAAGGACATGTCTGTGGGTGACACAAGCAGTGCTGCAGGTCTACTAGTAGAATTTAATTTACAGGTCTTGGGTATATGGGATACCACTTTATAAGGGACTTTCAAGTAAATCAAATATGCCAAACAGGTGTAAACCAATCATACCATGATTAGAGGAGAGAGCACGTGCACTTTAGCACTGATTAGCAGTGGTAAAAAGCTCAGAGTCCTTAAGCCAAGAAAAAGGTCAGAAAAATAGGCGGAGATAGGAAAAATGTTTGAGGATATCCCTGCAAAAAGGGCCAGGTCCAACAGCACCCAACTGAATGGGCTCAAAAACAGATCTAGACAGTTGTTTCAAATGCTAAAAGAGTCATGCACTCCAACAACCAAGACTGACATTAGTGCATAGAAATGTGATGCATCTGAATAGTTTTCCACCAACACAATTAATCCAATCAGACGGGAAGTTTGCTCTCCCACATCAAATAGCATCGAAATAGAGATCACTCAGCACGCATGTCATGGTCAAACTTTGAATTGGTTACAGAGGAGCCTTCGAGGACATTGTAAAACAAACTCCTCCTGCTATGCAGCTGACCCAAATTCAACAACTCTGGCTAAAAGAAACAGTCCAACTTTAACACCAATCTCAGTTGAAATCATCAATTCGTCCTTATAGTTTTACCCTCTTCCTGACAAACTGAACATTGGACATGTTAAACCACTGATTAGGAAAACAACAGTTGACCTTGGCTTGATAATTTCTGACCCATCATAGGACTTACACTTTAATGAAAATCATGGCAAACTGTGCCACTTCCCAGCTCAACAACTACTGGAAAGAAAACAACCTTATTGGTGACTCCCAATCAGGTTATCAACTGGGAAACCCCACCGAAACATCAATGCTAGATGTGGTTGATGATGCCCTAAAAGTTTGCGAGGACAGTGACCGCTGTCTACTAATTCTAGACCTATCCTCTACCTCCAATATTGTGGACCATAAAATCCTATAGCACGCCCTTAAAGAGTAGTTTCGAATTAATGGCACAGTGCTAAAGTGGTTTGATTTCCATTTTGCCAAAAAAGAGAGCAATTTGTCAAAATTGAAGAATCTCTATCAAAACTGGTACCTGTTTCCAGCGTTGTACCTCAGGGAGCAATATTGTTATTCTAACTTTTTAGAACATATGTTAATCCACTTAGTTTGCTATTAACCGAATTAGGATTTCAGTATCATCTCTGTGCAAAAGAAGCCCAGAGATACCTTAGAGTCTTTGCCAATTCTGATCACACAGTCAAATTCTCGTGTTTGACCAACATTCAAAAATGGCTAAAAGTTCAACGTCTACAACTACATGAGTTGAAAACAGAATTCCTTCTTCTCTTATCTAGAGTTAATTTTATCCAAAAAAGAACTGAATAAAAGCAATTCAGTATGTGGGTTTTCAGGAAACGTGAGGCCTGATTTGGGGTTAGGAAGAGGGTTAATCCATCACAAATGTGAGGGATATCTCATCCTTTGTGTTACAAGTACAAGAAATGTGGCCTCATGGCCAAAGTTGCTGACTTTGGACCTGGGCATCCTGGTGTCAACTCAAGATCCTGTGTTTCTGGGCTAATCAATTAATATCCCAGTGCCAAAAGAAAGGAAAAAATAATCTAACCATGTGTAATTTAATCTGGTGATCTGGTGCTCATGTAATCGTTGTGTGATGGAACCATGCATGCGTTTACCACGCATGCCGGTTCGATGTGGTCTCAACCACGTAAGTCTTAACCATGCATATGCCTTTACCACGCATGACTTTACAACAAAAAATGCGTTGTTAAGGCATGTATGGCAAAGACATATCCGTGGTTAAGACTTGGCAGGTAAGTCTTACCTCCCGACACCTGCCCTGCCCTGAGTCTTAAAACTAGCTCCCTCACTGCTGAAAACCAACCTCCTGCCCACAAGCCCTAAAAATATCCCTGCCCCAGTCCTAAAAACTACTCTTTCCTCCCCTAAGCCCTAAAAACTATCCTGATCCCTGCCCCTCCCCACACTGAGACCTAAAACGGCCCCTCCCTCCTAAAAACCAATCCCCTCCCCCAGCCCCAAAACTTCCCTGCCCCCAGCCCTAAAAACTACCTGCCCTCCCCTAGGCCCTAAAAACCTCCCTGACTCCCCCCGAGCCCTAAAAACTTCCCCGATCCCACCCCAGCCCTGAAAACTACCCAGACCCCCAGTCCTGAAAACTACCCGACCCCCCCAGCCCTGAAAACTACCCCTTAAACCATACAAACTACCCAGCCTGCCTACCTCATCGCATCCTCTGGTTCTCCCGATCCTTCCTGCCTCCACCAAGCAACAGCTAGACCGCGCACTGCCTTAACCACGCATATGCTTGGTTAAGGCATATGCGTTGTTAAGGCAAGTGTGGTAGCGCTTGCGTTATCGAACAAGGATGGCTGAGCCTGCGTTTTCTGACTGTTTCCCCATGTAATGTGCTCTGACTTTCCCGCTGCCCGCTGCTCCTGGGACTTCCCGCCACTGCCTCCCTGCGGCCCCGCCCCCCGTGATTCCATTCGCCACCCCGCTCCCGCCACCCAGCTGCTCCTCCCTCCAGGCTCCTTACTTATGACGCCCCCTGAGCGGCACGCGCAGCGGCCGCGCGCAGCGGAGCACCGAAGGAGCGCCGAAGGTGCGCCAAAGGTAAGCCCGTCTGCGCCCGTCCGCGCCTGGCCCGCGCCCAGCGCCAGGACCCCTGGATCCCACCGATGCAACACTACTCGACGGACCTACGACGCCGCCACCCTCACCGCACTCAATGCCGGCCGGAACCCTGCCTGCTACCGAGCCTCACCGAGACGCACCCACGGACCCTTCACCTGCCAAGCCTGCCGATTCACCTGCCCCCGGACGTGCACCACCTCCGCCAAGTCGAGCACCAGCAGCAACCACCTGAAATGCATCCTGTTGAACACCCGCTCCGTCCACAGGCACGCCGTGGAACTCTGGGACCTGCTCGACGCAACAGCACCGGACGTCGCCTTCCTCACCGAAACCTGGATGAACGCCTCCTCAGCGCCCGACATCGCCATAGCCATCCCGGACGGATACAAGATCACCCGGAAGGACCGCGTCAACCAGACGGGAGGAGGCATCGCCATCGTACACAAGAACACCATCCGCATCTCGACTAACTCCGACGAGACCTTCACCGCCGCCGAACACCTACACTTCCAGATACACACTGACCCCAAGACCACCCTCCGAGGCACCCTCATCTACAGACCCCCGGGACCACGCACACTATTCAGCGAAGACATCGCAGACTTCATCAGCCCGCACGCCATGCCCTCCGCCGACTACATCCTCCTAGGGGACCTCAACTTCCACCTGGAGAACAACAACGACAGAAACACCACCGCCCTGCTGGACAACCTCGCCAACCTCGGACTCAAGCAACTGGTGAACACGCCCACCCACTACGCCGGCCACACGCTTGACCCCGTCTTCTCTTCCAGCAAGCACATCTCCTTCAGCCACGCCACCGGACTCCACTGGACCGACCACAGCTGCGTCCACTTCAGCTTCAGAAAGACTGCGACCCACCACCACCCGCAACAGGCTCCCCGCCGGAGCTGGAGCAAGATCACCGCCGAGCAGCTCATCGCCTCCCTCAGCCAGAACACACCCACCAACACAACGGACCCAAACGAAGCAGCCAGCAACCTCGCCAAGTGGCTGACCGCCTGCGCCGACGACCTCGCACCACTAAAAACCCTCCCAGCAGACCCGGAAGCAAGAAAACCCCTTGGTTCACCAACGAACTCAAGGAATCCAAGAAGAACTGCCGCACTCTCGAGAAAGCCTGGCGACTCGACCAGACCACAGACAACAGGACCGCCCTCAAGCACGCCACCCGCAAACACCACCAGCTGATCCGTGCCACCAAGAAGTCGGCACTCAAAGAACGACTGGACAACAACGCCCACGACAGCAAGGAACTTTTCAGCATCGTCAAAGAGTTCTCCAACCCCAGCGCCGGAAACAACGACATCACCCCCTCGCAAGACCTCTGCAACTCACTCGCCGCGTTCTTCCACCGCAAGATCACCGACATACATAACAGCTTCGACGCACAGACCACGCACCCTACCGCCGAACCAACGCCCGCCACCACCACCCTCTGCAACTGGACCCCGATCAGCACCGAAGACACCACCCGCACGATGAACTCCATCCACTCCGGATCACCAACCGACCCCTGCCCACACCACGTCTTCAACAAAGCCGACGCCACCATCGCACCCCATCTCCGGGACATCATCAACTCCTCCTTCCACACCGCCACCTTCCCGGAGAGCTGGAAGCACGCCGAGCTTACCGCCCTCCTGAAGAAACCAACGGCGGACCCCACCGACCTCAAGAACTACCGTCCCATCTCGCTCCTTCCGTTTCCGGCCAAAGTCATCGAGAAGACCGTCAACAGACAGCTTGCCGCCTTCCTCGAGACGAATGGATCCCTCGACCCCTCGCAGTCCGGGTTTCGGGCCAACCACAGCACCGAGACCGCCCTTATCGCAGCCACCGACGACATCAGAACCCTAACCGACAACGGGGAAACAGCAGCCCTCATCCTCTTGGACCTCTCCGCGGCGTTCGACACCGTCTGCCACCGCACCCTAGTGAAGCGCCTCAGCAACATCAGAATCCGAGAGAAAGCACTGGAATGGATCATCTCGTTCCTCGCCGGAAGAACCCAGAGAGTCCGCCTCCCCCGTTCAGATCCGAGGCCACCGAAGTCATCTGCGGCGTTCCACAAGGATCTTCACTCAGTCCAACCCTCTTCAACGTCTACATGAGCCCCCTCGCAGCCATCGCACGCCAACACAACCTCAACATCATCTCCTACGCCGACGACACCCAGCTGATCCTCTCCCTCACCAACGACCCCACCACCGCCAGAGCCAACCTACACGACGGGATGAGAGACGTCGCCGACTGGATGAGGAACAGCCACCTTAAACTGAACTCAGACAAGACGGAAGTCCTCATCCTGGGCTCATCACCCTCCGCCTGGGACGACTCTTGGTGGCCCCCGGCCCTGGGCACCGCGCCCAAGCCAACGGACCACGCACGCAACCTGGGCTTCATCCTGGACTCCTCCCTGTCGATGACCAGACAAGTCAACGCCGTCTCATCTTCGTGCTTCAACACCCTGCGCATGCTCCGCAAGATCTTCAGATGGATCCCCACTGAAACCAGGAAGACCGTCACCCAGGCACTCGTCACCAGCCGACTGGACTATGGGAACACCCTCTACGCCGGAACCACAGCCAAACTTCAAAAAGACTCCAGCGCATCCAGAACGCCTCCGCACGACTCATCCTGGACATCCCCCGACACAGCCACATCACCGGACACCTGAAAGACCTGCACTGGCTCCCCGTCAGCAAGAGAATCACGTTCAGACTCCTCACCCACGCACACAAGGCCCTCCACGACCTGGGCCCCAAGTACCTCAACGACCGCATGACCTTCTACACGCCCACCCGCCAGCTACGATCAACCAGCCACGCCCTCGCCACCGTACCACGCATCCGCAGAGCCACCGCCGGAGGAAGATCCTTCTCCTACCTGGCAGCCAAGACCTGGAACTCCCTCCCCACTCACCTTCGGCGAACCCAGGACCATCTCTCCTTCAGGAAGCAGCTCAAGACCTGGCTGTTCGAGCAGTAACTTACCCCCTCCCCCAGCGCCTTGAGACCCTCCCGGGTGAGTAGCGCGCTCTATAAATGCCGTGATTGATTGATTGATTGATTCATTCTAGCCAAGTTCACACTATATAAAACTGCAAAACAAATGATAAGCTAATGCATTTGTAACAATATGTATCAATATGAACTAGACAGCCGTCATGTTTGTGATGGAGAACCTGTCCATCAAACTTTAAATCAGGCCCTTAATTGTGAACAGCGGCGGCTCCTCCGTTAAGGCGGAGGAGCGTTGTCCCACTGCTTTGCGAGCAGTTTAAAAAGAAAATGATAATAACGCATTATTATCATTTTATTTTTCCATTCCTGCTTAGGTTGCGGGTCAGGGCTGGGCTGGCCAGAGCAGGGGGAGAAGTGGTTTGCACACTCTAAGTGTGTGTGACAGTTTGACCGGCCATCTTGGGCCGGCCAAACAGTCATGCACACATTGGATGTTCTCCACCGGCTATATTGCACAGCCTGGGTGGAGAACATACAGAGGCTCATAGTCCCCATCTGAGCGCCGAACCACGGCGCTCAGACCAATCAGGACGCTGCTGTCATGGTGAAAGCTTAAGAGAAAAAGAGACCTGTTAGAAATGGGATCTCTAGTTGGCAAGGGCTTGCACCTTTGTCCAAGTAGGGACCCTTCTTCCTAGTCAGGGTAAGGGTGTTACACTCGTGAAGTAACCCCTGCTCACCCTCGTGGTAGCTTGGCACGAGCAGTCAGGCTTAATTCAGAGGCAGTGTGTAAAGCATTTGCACATAACCAACAGTAATACAGTGTAAGCACTACAAACGGACACCACACCAGTTTAGAAAAATAACCAATTTTTATATACTCAAGACAAGACCAATTATGACAAAAATCCACAATACTATACTTTAAAGACGAATGCTTGATAAGGTAACTTCTTCTTTGCAGGAATAGTTAAAAAACAAAGTTCGTACGAGTCGGTAGCTCCGTCCGAGTCTACCGCGATGCTAAAAACCACAGAGTCTAACAGTTCCAGCCGACCGCGTCGATATGGGCCAGCAGAGTCGTGAACAGACTCGGTCACAGTACCTTTCTCGTTGTGGCTGGTACGGAGTGTACGAGCCGGTCGGCGTTCGTCGCGGTTGCGGTGCAAGACGGAGCGATGCAAGGTGCGGTGTCCCTCGATGCGGTGCAGGCAGCGGCTCGATGAGCGTTGTGCAGACGGAGTCGGTGAGTCCAAGGCGTGCGATGCAGGGTGAGACGATGCTCGATGCGGTGCTGACAGGTTGCGATGCAGGCGACCAAGACGGAGTGCGGGAGCTGGCGTCGGACAGCGGTGCGAGTCGGAGCGGTGCGTCGCAGACGTGCGAGCGGTGCCCCAAATGCGATGCGGTCACGACTCTTGAGCCAGTTGCAACGACCGCGTCGGTCGGGTCCGGCTGGTTCAGTGAAGCGATGCGATGCGAACTGCGGTGCCCACAGGTCACGGTGCAAGCAGCGGCTCGGTGTTGGCGGCGTCGGACGTCGCCCACGGTGAGACCAGGGTTGCGATGCGAAGCGGGGCGATGCGGTCTGCGGTGCAAACAGGTCACCGGTCAGGGATGGATTCGGTTGACGGAGTCGGTTGCAGTTCCCTTCCTCTGTGGCAACTGAAACAGCGTTCCAGAAGCGGTACCCAGAGGCTTGTGAAGTCTTTGTAGTCCCTGAGACTTCTTAACAGGAGGCCAGCTCGGTTTCAGGCCCTTGGAGATACTCAGCACAAGTTTGTAGAAAGTTCAGTCTAGTCCTTTCACTGCCCAAGGCAGAAGCAGCAGCTGCAGGCCAACCCAACAAAGCAACAACACAGCAAAGGGGCAGTACTCCTCCTGGCAGCTCTTCCAGCTCTTCGTCTTGGCAGGTTCCTTGATTCCAGCGAGATCTAAATTCATGGGGTCAGGGCCCCAATATTTATATCCCAAATTCCTTTGTTCTCTGAAGGCAGAGAGGCTTTTGCCTAGTCCAAACCAGTTCTGGAGCACTTTGTTGACAAGTCTCCGTCCCTTCTTTCAGAGAGTAGGACAGGGACATCAGACGCACCACAGGAGGTGGAGCCAGCATTGTGGAGGGAAGGCACTGTCCTATTCAGGGCCCAGGTGCAACTCCTCCCACCCATCTACATGTAGATCTTGCTATTCAGCCCTGTGCTGACTCACCCTGTCTCCTGGCATCCCCCAGCCCCTGTCACTCACACTCCAGACAAGGAATACACAACCTTGCAGAGGCAGGCTTGGATGGTTAGACAAGAAAATACCCACTTTCTAAAAGTGGTATTTTCAAACGCAGAATGTTAAAACCAACTTCACTAAAAGATGCATTTTATCATTCTGAGTCCAGGCATACTAAACTCGAATTTCTACCATGTTCCCGGGGTCAGTTAGGATTATAAGCTGTAATAATCAAAACTGCCCGTTCTGGCCTATGGGGAACAGGTTGCCTTGCAATAGTGAAAAACGAACTAGGCTGTAATTCACTATCAGGACATGCCACACACACCAGGGCATGTCCTACCTTTCGCATACAACGCACCCTGCCCACAGGGGTCCCTTGGGCCTACCTTAGGGGTGACTAACATGTAGAAAAGGGAAGGTTTAGGGACTTGCAAGTGTGCGCACTTGCCAAGTCGACATGGCAGCCCCAGGCTGCGCACAGGCTCTGCGATGGCAGGCCCGAGTTACACTTTACGGGCTGTTTGCGTGGGTGGCACAATCCAGTGCTGCAGCCCACCAACAGCATTTGGTCTATAGTTCCTGGCACTCGCAGTGCACTTTACAAGGGACTGACACATAAACCAAATAGGCCAATCATGGAAACACCAATCCATAACACATTTTATACAGGAGCACTTGCACTTTCCCACTGGACAGCAGTGAGGAAAGTGCGCAGAATCATTACACCAGCAAAAACAGAGTCAAAACCGGGAGGTCAGAAAGCAAAAAGTCAGGGGAAACACGCCAAAAGATGCCAAGTCTAACACATGTCCCCTCCAGCTGAAAGTAGGGAGAACTACCCAACCCCATTGGAGTTCTCTTCACTAAGGCGGAAGAACCTGGACAGACCATCTGCGTTGGTGTGTTCTGTACCAGGACGGTGTTCCACCGTAAAGTCCATTCCCTGTAGGGAGATGGACCACCTCAGCAGTTTTGGATTCTCACCCCTCATTTGCATCAACCATCTGAGGGGCCTGTGGTCTGTCTGAACCCGGAAGTGAGTCCCAAACAGGTATGGTCTCAACTTCTTCAGCGCCCAGACCACAGCAAAAGCTTCCCTTTCTATGGCACTCCATCTCTGTTCCCTGGGAAGTAGTCTCCTGCTAAGGAAGACTACAGGCTGATCCAGGCCCTCTTCGTTCAGTTGTGAGAGCACCGCTCCCACACCATGCTCTGAAGCGTCAGTCTGCACGACGAATTCCTTGGAGAAGTCAGGTGCCTTGAGCACGGGCGCCGTGCACATGGCTGCCTTCAGGGCATCAAAAGCTTTCTGGCAGGACTCAGTCCAGATCACTTTCCGGGGCTGCCTCTTAGAGGTCAGCTCTGTTAAGGGGGCAACGATGGTGCCATAGCCCTTAACAAATCTCCTATAGTAGCCGGTGAGACCTAAGAAGGCTCTCACCTCCGTCTGGGTCTTGGGGTGCTCCCAAGCCAGAATGGTGTCAATCTTGTGTTGTAGGGGCGCCACCTGGCCGCTTCCTACCTGGTGTCCCAAGTACACCACAGAACCCTGCCCGATCTGGCACTTACTGGCCTTGATCGTGAGGCCTGCACCTTGCAGAGCCCTCAACACTTTCTCAAGGTGCTGTAAATGTTCTTCCCAGCTGGAACTGAACACAGCAATGTCATCCAGGTAGGCGGCACTGAAATCCTCCAGCCCAGCCAACACCTGATTGACCAACCTCTGAAAGGTGGCAGGGGCATTCTTCAACCCAAAGGGCATCACCCGGAATTGGTAATGACCTTCTGGGGTTGAGAATGCTGATCTCTCCTTGGCCCCATCGGTTAAGGCAATCTGCCAGTACTCAGACGTCAAATCAAACGTGCTGAGGAACCGGGCAGCTCCCAACCGATCAATGAGCTCATCAGCTCTGGGGATGGGGTGCGCGTCAGTCCTGGTGACGGCATTGAGCCCACGGTAGTCCACACAAAACCGGAGTTCTGGAGTGGCACCGGGCGCAGCAGCCTTTGGGACCAAGACCACTGGGCTGGCCCAAGGACTGTGGGAGGGCTCAATCACCCCTAACGCCAACATCTTAGAGACCTCCTCCTTGATGCTGGCTCTGACCCGGTCAGTCAACCTGTAAATCTTGTGCTTCACAGGAGGGCTGTCACCAGTGTCCACGTCATGGGTACACCAGTGAGTAACACCGGGGGTCAGAGAGAACAGTGGGGCGAACTGTCCCAACAACTGGTGACAGTCCCCCTGCTGCTCCTGAGTCAGAGTAGGGGAGAGGATCACACCTTCTACTGACCCATCATGCTCCTTGGTAGACAGGAGGTCAGGGAGAGGCTCACTCTCCTCTTCCACACCATCATCTGTCGCCAAGAGCATACTCACTTCGGACCTCTCGAAGTGGGGCTTGAGGCGGTTCACGTGAAGGACCCTCAAAGGGTTCCTTGGAGCCTGCAAATCCACCAGGTAGGTGACGTCACTTTTGCGCTCCTTTACCTCATATGGCCCAGTCCACTTGTCCTGCAAGGCACAAGGTGCCACTGGGGCCATGACCCACACTTTTTGCCCAGGTTGAAATTTGACCAGAGTGGCATTCTGGTCATAAAATCTCTTCATTTCTTCCTGGCTTGCTTCTAGGTTCGCCTGAGCGAGTTTCCTGAAGCGGGCAGTTTGGTTTCTAAAGGCCAGCATGTAGCTAAATACATCCTGGGGAGTTTTCCTGGGAGCCGCCTCCCAGCCTTCCTTTACCAAACTCAGAGGTCCTCTGACAGGGTGGCCATACAGGAGCTCAAAGGGGCTGTACCCCAGAGACTTCTGAGGCACCTCCCTGTATGCAAAAAGTAGGCATGGCAAGAGGACGTCCCACTTACGCCTCATGGGTTCTGTTAGACCCTTGATCATGCCTTTCAAGGTCTGGTTGAATCTCTCCACCAGACCGTTTCCTTGTGGGTGGTAAGGAGTGGTGAACTTGTAGGTTACACCGCACTCCTTCCACAGGGATGTCATATACTTGGATATGAAATTGGTCCCCCTATCAGAAACCACCTCTCTGGGGAATCCCACACGGGAAAAGATCCCCATTAACGCCCGGCCCACCACTGGCGCCGTCGTTGTCCTGAGAGGGATTGCCTCCGGGTACCGGGTGGCATGGTCCACCAAGACCAGGATGTACCTGTTGCCCATGGCTGTCTTGGGATCCAGTGGCCCCACAATATCCATCCCTACCCTTTCAACGGGTGTACCAACAACAGGAAAAGGTTGGAGAGGAGCTTTGACCTTCCTCCCACTCTTACCACTTGCCTGGCAAGTTTGGCAAGACCTACAGTGTGCATCTGACTGCCTTCACATTTGGGGCCAAAAGAAGTGGGTGACAAGCCTGCCAAAGGTCTTGTCCTGCCCCAAATGTCCTGCCAAAGGCACGTCATGAGCCAGACCCAGTAGGAAGGTCCTGAAGCGCTGGGGTACTACCAGCACACGGGCTGACCCAGGCTCAGCAACCTTAGGCTCACTGTATAGGAGACCACTCTCCCAGTAGATCAGATGTGACCCGGACTGATTACCAGCTGCCTGGTCTGCAGCCTGCCGCCGCAGACCCTCCAGAGTAGGGCACTCGTTCTGCTCCCTGCAGAACTCCTTCCTGGTGGGACCCCCTTCTTGCTGCCAATGGGTCAGCTCAGAGATGTCTCCCAGTTCGGCTACCTGCTCCCCTGTAGGCACCGGGCGTCCCCTCGCGGTCCGCCTCCTCCCGGTCCGTGGGAACTTTGGGGGCCGGTTTCCCGCGCCCCTGCCCTTTCTCTTGGCAGGGACTTGGGCCACTGTTCCAGGCTCCAAGTCCTCTTGATCACCCTTTCTGGCTGCCATTGACCGAGTAGACACGCATGCCCACTCTGGCAACCCAAGCATCTCCAAGTGAGACCTGAGCTCAACCTCCTTCCATAAGGACTGCTCCAGGTCGTTTCCTAGCAGACAATCTACAGGCATGGTAGGGCTCACAACCACCCTCAAGGGACCTGAGACCCCCCCATTCAAAGGGAACCTGCGCCACCATACACTGGCGCTCAGAGTTGTCTACAGCAACTACTTGGTGGAATGCTCCTGGGACTACTTGCTTCTCAGATACCAGGTGACACCGGACTGAGGTCACACTGGCTCCAGTGTCTCTGAGAGCCTCTACCCTATTCCCATTGATGGTCACCCAGGTGCTATATTTCTTTGTGTTAGGGGGCACCTGGTTTCCTGGGACCATCTCACTGTCCCGTAGTGAGACAAGGGTCATTTCTGCAGGATCCCCACCCTCCTGTGGGCACCCCTCCTCCCCAAGCGCTACACTAGCCAACACTTTGGACTGTCCACCGGTGGGTGGCTGTGTCCCCTTTTGGCACTTGGGGTCCCCCTTAAAGTGACCTACCTGGTCACATGCATAACACTTGCGGGGGCCGGTCTCAACAGGCTTCCCTGTAGAGACCCCTTTCTTCTTATCACTAAAGGCCAGGTACCTTTACCCTGGGTACTAGTTTGGGGCCCTTTAGAGAACTCCTGTGCTTTACCCTTGTCCCCCCCACCTTTCTGCTGGGGACCCTGCCCACCTTTGGCTGAGTCTCCCCCAAACGCTTTCTTGTGGACCCTGGTACTCACCCAGCGGTCCGCTTCCATAGCAAGCTTCCTGGGGTCAGTTAGCTTACTATCCACTAGGTGCTGGCGCAGATCTGCAAAACATAGACTAGACAAGTGCTCCCATGCAATCAAGTTGTAGAGCCCCTGAAAATCTGTTACACTACTGCCCTTCACCCAACCATCCAGCGACCTGCAGAACACATCCACACATTCCAACCAAGTGTTGGCATCAGACTTCTTACTGGACCTGAACTGATCCCTGTACTTTTCAGGAGTAAGACCATACTTCGTGAGAAGGGCATCCTTCATGTCAGCATAGGTGAGGTGATACCCCTTACCCAAAGCTATCAGAGCATCCCTTGCTTCTTCAGGGAAAAGTGGCCACAATCCTGCTCCCCAATTCTCCTCAGGGACCCCATTCATGTGTATGGCTGCCTCATAACCCTGAAACCACCTTTGTATGTCATCCCCCTTCTTGAACTCCTTGCCTACATTCTTGGGAATGTGCACAATCCTGTCTGCCTTTCTGGACGAATTGCTGCCACCATCTGAGCCTGACTTACTCCTAAGTTCTAGCTCCTTCAGTTCTCTCTCATGCTCTAAGACCATCTTCCTCTCCTCTATGGCCAATCTCTTCTCCTCCCGCTCACTCTCCAGCCTGAGCTTCTGCAGCTCAAACTGCCTTGCCTCCCGCCTGTCCTCCAGCTCCTCTGGGGACAGACTGCTGCTGCCTGACCTGGCGGGTTCCCCCTACCCAAAAGCATATCCACCCTGGAAATAGGCTCCTCCACCTCCTCACTGAGATTACCAGGCTGCCCACTGGCATGTCTGGCTGCTACCCAGGCCCTCAGCGCCTTCTGTAGCTCCTCCTTCCTTGTGAGGCCTTTAATTTGGACTTTCAGGTTTTTACAAATTGCTCGTAGTTCCTTTACGGCGTAGGTTTCCAACCTATCCTCCTCAAAGATAACTTCCAGAGATGCAACGGATGATGCAGCTGTGTCAGGCATGACAAAAGTAGTGAGTTGAAAACTGGCAAGATCAAAAATAGGCCAAAAGAAAAAGAACCAGTATGTGGTACGTAATGGTCTGCGATATGGTAGTAGTGCACACCAATCACTGTAAGTCAAGTGCAAACACAAGTCCTATCCTCACCGCTGACAACCAATGTTAGAAATGGGATCTCTAGTTGGCAAGGGCTTGCACCTTTGTCCAAGTAGGGACCCTTCTTCCTAGTCAGGGTAAGGGTGTTACACTCGTGAAGTAACCCCTGCTCACCCTCGTGGTAGCTTGGCACGAGCAGTCAGGCTTAATTCAGAGGCAGTGTGTAAAGCATTTGCACATAACCAACAGTAATACAGTGTAAGCACTACAAACGGACACCACACCAGTTTAGAAAAATAACCAATTTTTATATACTCAAGACAAGACCAATTATGACAAAAATCCACAATATTATACTTTACAGACGAATGCTTGATAAGGTAACTTCTTCTTTGCAGGAATAGTTCAAAAACAAAGTTCGTACGAGTCGGTAGCTCCGTCCGAGTCTACCGCGATGCTGAAAACCACAGAGTCTAACAGTTCCAGCCGACCGCGTCGATACGGGCCAGCAGAGTCGTGAACAGACTCGGTCACAGTACCTTTCTCGTTGTGGCTGGTACGGAGTGTACGAGCCGGTCGGCGTTCGTCGCGGTTGCGGTGCAAGACGGAGCGATGCAAGGTGCGGTGTCCCTCGATGCGGTGCAGGCAGCAGCTCGATGAGCGTCGTGCAGACGGAGTCGGTGAGTCCAAGGCGTGCGATGCAGGGTGAGACGATGCTCGATGCGGTGCTGACAGGTTGCGATGCAGGCGACCAAGCCGGAGTGCGGGAGCTGGCGTCGGACAGCGGTGCGAGTCGGAGCGGTGCGTCGCAGACGTGCGAGCGGTGCCCCAAATGCGATGCGGTCACGACTCTTGAGCCAGTTGCAACGACCGCGTCGGTCGGGTCCGGCTGGTTCAGTGAAGCGATGCGATGCGAACTGCGGTGCCCACAGGTCACGGTGCAAGCAGCGGCTCATTGTTGGCGGCGTCGGACGTCGCCCACGGTGAGACCAGGGTTGCGATGCGAAGCGGGGCGATGCGGTCTGCGGTGCAAACAGGTCACCGGTCAGGGATGGATTCGGTTGACGTAGTCGGTTGCAGTTCCCTTCCTCTGTGGCAACTGAAACAGCGTTCCAGAAGCGGTACCCAGAGGCTTGTGAAGTCTTTGTAGTCCCTGAGACTTCTTAACAGGAGGCCAGCTCGGTTTCAGGCCCTTGGAGATACTCAGCACAAGTTTGTAGAAAGTTCAGTCTAGTCCTTTCACTGCCCAAGGCAGAAGCAGCAGCTGCAGGCCAACCCAACAAAGCAACAACACAGCAAAGGGGCAGTACTCCTCCTGGCAGCTCTTCCAGCTCTTCGTCTTGGCAGGTTCCTTGATTCCAGCGAGATCTAAATTCATGGGGTCAGGGCCCCAATATTTATATCCCAAATTCCTTTGTTCTCTGAAGGCAGAGAGGCCTTTGCCTAGTCCAAACCAGTTCTGGAGCACTTTGTTGACAAGTCTCCGTCCCTTCTTTCAGAGAGTAGGCCAGGGACATCAGACGCACCACAGGAGGTGGAGCCAGCATTGTGGAGGGAAGGCACTGTCCTATTCAGGGCCCAGGTGCAACTCCTCCCACCCATCTATATGTAGATCTTGCTATTCAGCCCTGTGCTGACTCACCCTGTCTCCTGGCATCCCCCAGCCCCTGTCACTCACACTCCAGACAAGGAATACACAACCTCGCAGAGGCAGGCTTGGATGGTTAGACAAGAAAATACCCACTTTCTAAAAGTGGTATTTTCAAACGCAGAATGTTAAAACCAACTTCACTAAAAGATGCATTTTATCATTCTGAGTCCAGGCATACTAAACTCGAATTTCTACCATGTTCCCGGGGTCAGTTAGGATTATAAGCTGTAATAATCAAAACTGCCCGTTCTGGCCTATGGGGAACAGGTTGCCTTGCAATAGTGAAAAACGAACTAGGCTGTAATTCACTATCAGGACATGCCACACACACCAGGGCATGTCCTACCTTTCGCATACAACGCACCCTACCCACAGGGATCCCTTGGGCCTACCTTAGGGGTGACTAACATGTAGAAAAGGGAAGGTTTAGGGACTTGCAAGTGTGCGCACTTGCCAAGTCGACATGGCAGCCCCAGGCTGCGCACAGGCTCTGCGATGGCAGGCCCGAGTTACACTTTACGGGCTGTTTGCGTGGGTGGCACAATCCAGTGCTGCAGCCCACCAACAGCATTTGGTCTATAGGCCCTGGTACTCGCAGTGCACTTTACAAGGGACTGACACATAAACCAAATAGGCCAATCATGGAAACACCAATCCATAACACATTTTATACAGGAGCACTTGCACTTTCCCACTGGACAGCAGTGAGGAAAGTGCGCAGAATCATTACACCAGCAAAAACAGAGTCAAAACCGGGAGGTCAGAAAGCAAAAAGTCAGGGAAAACACGCCAAAAGATGCCAAGTCTAACAAGACCTGGCTACCAATTTTAGTTGCTGCCATTTATTTCAGCAGACTAACAGCCCATACATTTAGTCTTTGGGCCTGATTAATAATTTCTCCATGATTTACACTGTTAGAAACAATTTTTTTTGTAACATGTCAATTTTGTTTGAGACATTCAAAGATACATAGCTCAAAAAATTCTAATATACATTAAATATACACTTAAACATACACTTATAGAAGTGAAAAAAAATGGGGAACAACAAAAACATGAATTTAGTGCATTACAATCAATTGTGAGAAATTACACCAGCATGTCTTGAGACACATTACTAAAACAATGAGCACTCACTTAAGGCCCTTTAATTAGCTTGTTAAGGAGAGATTCTCTCCATGAGGGAGAAAATAAATATCTGTGGGGATATATCTGTGTATAAGGTCCCTCTCCGAATCCGTAAATAATTTAATTTGCCCCCTTCATGGATAAGAGGAAATGCCGACGCGTTTCCAATCCCATGCTGTGTTAAGGGATTTTCATCAGGGCTGGAACAAGGTGTAATCTGATTGTGCGGTTACAATCTTCCTCAATGCGTGTTGGTTTGTTCATCAGTCAATCTTTTGAAATTTAAACAGGACTTTTTCAAATTCTGCTAGTCCATTCAAAAGAAGGTGGCGAGCCTGCATGTATAACTCGGAGCTTGTGAAAGCATAAATCTTCCTCATTCAGCTTTTTTGTTTGCTTAATGTCTCGTGTTTAGTCCCGAGTGATTTCTAAGCAGCCACTGTCAATTTCACTCGTGTGCTGTTCAAGGATTGCTACTTCTCCATGGTGTGCTCACACGGACAGCTATTCCTTCGTGTGCGTTTTCCCTGTTAAATGTGCTTTTTATGGTGAAAGCAGCATCGTGATTGGCTATGAGAGCCTGTGTGCGTCCTGCGTGTCAATAACTGAAGAGGACCGGGAGGCGGCCGGCCTGCAGGTAAGTGGAGTTTTTTTTATGTCCCCCCACCCCCGTTAAGCAGCAGCCGCCACTGATTGTGAAACTTGCATTAAGAATGTATCCAAAGCAGCATTTTCCTACGCATATTCCTCATAAACTGCAAACCTTTCCTACCACTAAATGATAATCAAATTACTGTGCAATTCCTTGCAGTCTCTGACCTTGACTATGACAGTGCGCTTCTCACTAGATTGATAAAAAAAGAGCTTTACTTCATTAAGGCTTTCTTCATGCTGTAGTCAAGCTTGTCTCAAACTCTGGCAAACATAGCCATATCACTCTGGTCCACATCTCGTTAAAGTGACTCCAGATTGAAGCAAAATGCATTCATATAACTGACTGTTTAACACACAAGGCGCTACTCTTAAATACTTCTGTCAAGAAACAAATCAAACTATCACCCACAGTGGAGACGGTTTAAGAACAAATCCCGCAATGCCTGGTTTTATTCTGGGTATGCATCTAAGATCTGGAGCTGCCTACCAGTATCATTAGACTGCTCAACTCTTTCAGCCTTTTTAAGTGTTCCCTGAAATCGCACCTTCTCGAACAACGCTTTGATACTTGATACTTTCTGTTCTGCTTTTGATGTATCTGTTGCCCTTCTCAGTTATCTATCTACAAACAGGTACCTTCAAAACCAAGAAGCTGTTTCCTTCTCAGGGGATGGAACTCTACCAAACTGCTATGATCACACGCCTTGTGGTTCAGGATGCAGCTGACACTACGACGTCACACCGTATGCCACATTTAGCAATATGTGGTGTAATTGTGTATGATTTTTGGGTTGCAAACTGCCAATCAAAACCCTTAGCTGTGGTGCCACTGCACCTACTGCATTATTTATGGCTACTCGAAAGGGAGCCAGGTGGAGATGAGAGGAGGCGGAGAGAGTATGGAGAGGCAGAGATGATAGTGAGACACCTAGAATGACATCTTTATTTTTATTCTTGGAAGTTTATAAAGCACAAAAGCCCAAAGGGCGTCACAGCACCTCAAGTTATACATTTAGGGGCATATTCACAAGGAGCTATCGCTGAATTAACGGCACTTTATCGCAGCCAAAGTCGTGATAAATTTACCTCCCCATTCACAAGCCGGTGTTAACAGCCCACAGCACCAGTTTACCCGCGATAGCAGACGCAAAAAACATCGCCACAGAGGACCCCCGCAAATATCGCTAATGAGATGCAGAGTAGGCGTTCCCGTGACAAAAGCCGAGACAACAGCACACCTCAACATTCACAACGACCAGCCACATCCGCGATAAAAACACAAAACAGGCGATAAGGCGCGTTAGCACCAGGAAATCTACACCTGCTTTGACCTGGTGTAAAGTCGGACGGCAGCCTGCAAACCAAAAGGGAGCACAGCCCAGGGCTACATCGGAAGGGCAACAGATGCCATGGAGCCACCCATCATGCCGCCCGGACACCCAAGAGGGCCACAACACCCACTGCCACCATCCCCAGGACCACCCCTCCCTGGCACCCCCCCGACCAAAGACATGCCACATCAGCCACACCTAAACATGTACAAAATATTCCGCTTGATGTCGCACAATCACAACTGGGGACATGCATGTGTCGTCACAGAAATGAGCAGCACACATTCACTTTCGAAGCAACAAATGAAACTTTATTAAAATGAACACCGAAATGAAATGAAGGTCACAGCCTGTAAGACAAAAAAAATGATGAGAAGGTGTGTCCTGCGCACATCAGAGGACAGAGAGAGAGCAAAGGAGAGAGAGAGGAAGAGAGGGAGAGAGAGAGGGAGGAAGAGAGGGAGAGAGAGAGAGAGGGAGAGAGAGGAAGAGAGGGAGGGAGAGAGAGGAAGAGAGGGAGAGAGAGAGAGGAAGAGAGGGAGAGAGAGAGAGAGAGAGGAAGAGAGGGAGAGAGAGAGGAAGAGAGGGAGAGAGGGAGAGAGAGAGAGAGAGAACGTGCCGCCCCTGCGCACCCAGGCCACACTGCTCACCTGCTGCCACCGGTGTGTCTCCAACCACGTGCCGGTATGTATAGCAGGACACCAGGTCACACATCTGAGTCAGAGCCGTCAGGTGAAACAGAGTCCAGATACATGACTGGCACAGTACACACATTTGCACAAGACAACATCGCCTGCCCGCCCATGCACACCCAGGCAGAGGCACCCCAACCCCTCCCGCCGCCCATCGAAGCATGCCCGCCAATGCACACCCAGGCCTCAATGCTCACCTTCCGCCACCGGCGCGTAGACAGGAGGTCCCACCACGTGCCGCTGCAAGCCACAAGCCCGAAGCCCGCGGACATGGCACCCTCCACATCATGCAGCCCCGCTCCGCAGGCCACCAGGTCTCACGTTTGGTGCTGGGTCTTGATTACTCCTTCGCGATACCAAAGGGGATGATGGACAGAGCGTTAGAGCAAATCAAACACTCACCCCCAGTCAACTGATCTGGGTTTAATCCATCATCATTCTTTAGCTCACTCCACCACCCCAGTTCAGACATGGCCATATGCAAATGAGTCTGACCCTGTGCCTCATGGGAACAGTCCAGCCCGAACTGCCAAGCCATGCCTTCCCTGGACCGGAAACAAGCATCCTGGGACCGGTTTCGGGTTCATAACCCTCATCAGCCAGGCTATCTTGAATCCAGTGGCAAAGTGAGCAAGGGACCCACGTCTGGGCATACCCTGCCAACTTAGGACGAACAAAGTGATACCAAAGGGGATGATGGACGGAGCGTTAGAGCAAATCAAACACTCACCCCCAGTCAACTGATCTGGGTTTAATCCATCATCATTCTTTAGCTCACTCCACCACCCCAGTTCAGACATGGCCATATGCAAATCAGTCTGACCCTGTGCCCAGGGAAGACATGGCTTGGCAGTTCGGGCTGGACTGTTTCCATGAGGCACAGGGTCAGACTCATTTGCATATGGCCATGTCTGAACTGGGGTGGTGGAGTGAGCTAAAGAATGATGATGGATTAAACCCAGATCAGTTGACTGGGGGTGAGTGTTTGATTTGCTCTAACGCTCCGTCCATCATCCCCCCCCTTTGGTATCGCTTTGATTACTCCATGGCATAGGACATACCAGTGCACCCGGCACCATCGCAGGCTGCACACCCGCTCAGCCCAATGGGTGCCACCGACTCTGGGATCCCGGAGGCGACGCCACGTGGCGGTAGGCCCGCGCTGCCCGCTGGCTCTGGCCTACACTGCGGTCCAGCAGGGCACACAAAACCTGAGCTTTCCGGACCGCCGGGACGGGGCATCATCGCAGGCTGCACACACGCTCAGCAGCTCAAGGTGCCACTGACTCAGTGCACCCAAAGTCACCGTCCCGTGGCGGGGTGCCTGTGCCGTCTGCAAGGCCTCGGATGACACTAACCCTGTGCAACCCCAGTCTGCGCCACGTGGTGATAGGCCTGTGCCGTCCGCAAGGCCTCGGACGCCACTAACCCTGTGCAACCCCAGTCTGCGCCACGTGGTGGTAGGCCTGTGCCGTCCGCAAGGCCTCGGATGCCACTAACCCTGTGCGCAGCAACTCATGGGCCCTACATGAGTGAGAACCGTGGAGCGGCTGTCATCCAGTCACCACCGGAAGAGGGGAATGTGACGTCGTCGGCTCCTTATGTTGGCAGAGTCACATGTCCTGTGACGCCTGTGCCGGATGGGTGTGGTGTGTGTGAAAACCTGCCCTCAGGGAAGGGCTGTGACATGCTGACAACTAGACCAGTGACCTGCACACCACCAGCGAGTACGGCTGCGACGGGTAGCAATGAGGGCCCCCCCTCGGGCCGTTAGCGGAGTGGTCTGGCCTGCCGTACGCCCGACCAGCTCAGGGCTTGCAACAATGACTCGTGGGCTCTGGGCGTGGTCCAGTCCATGTCCGGACAAGGAAGTGACTGATGCGTGTGTCCCTGTTGTAGTGTTCACGGAACCCGGTACACAAAATGCAATGTCGCACCCTCTGACTGGCATCCCACAGGATGAACATCATTGACGCAAGGGAAGGCACTGTCCCCACATTCATCCACACATCCATACATGAATGACGTAAGACATTACACAGCAGTGCGTCACTGGATGTTTATTTGCACATCCAGTGCAGTCATGCAGCTGGAGCATACAGGGCAATGCCGAGCACACTACACAATATGGGCCCGTGGAGGGCCAGCCAGTGTCCATCCGGGGATGACCTGTACTGCGGAAGAGGAAGGGTACAGTCCGCAGTCTGTCCGCCGTGGCATTGGTCGTCAAACAGGATGTGGCAGTCCATGTCGCTGTCCAAGGTGAGTGCATCGGAGTGTATCGGGGGTCAGTGGTAGGTCTTGAGGCCATGTGCGGCACCATGCAGATACAGGCAAGGTGGCGGAAATGGATGCTAGTGCCTGGCCCTCCTGACCACAGTCCCATCCACGTCCTCGTCCCCGGGTGTGTGCCCTGCCCCACCTGTGGGTGTTGCAGTACCGGCTGCTGCACTGTGTGCCACTGACACATCAGGGGCCGGAGGAGGATTGTCGGCCGCACTGTGTGGCAGTGACACATCAGGTGCCAGAGTGGATACGCCTGCCGCACTGGGAGGCACTGACACACCAGGGGGCGGAGATGTGGATGGTGTGGGGGCAGCAGCATTCATCATCGCCACGCCTTGTGGCAGCAATGCCATGATGAGGACATGCAGGGCACGGTAGATCCCAGCTACATTTCGCTGATGTGCAGTGGTGGCTGCCATCCTTTTCGCCTCCATCCGCACCATGTCCTCCATGAGCCTCCGCATGTGTGCCAGCTCACGGCTGGCATCGCTGGGGCCACTCTGAGCGGACAGGTATTCTTCCCTCCGCGTCATGACTCCAGCAATGTCAGTCAGGGCTCGTTGGAGACCATGGGGCGGACATAGACACCCAAGGATGGCGTCCAGTTTGGTAGCCATGAGCTCGAACCCCACCTGCACCTGCTCGCCCGTCTCCCTCTGGCCCTCCAGCACACGGAGTTGGAAGGCCATTTGTTGTTCCTGGGGGACTTGGGAGGGTGCCGGGGCTGTGGGTGCCTCCTGCTGGGTGGTTTGGGTGGTGGGTGGGGTCTCATGGATGTAGCTGGGCTGCCCTGATCCTGGAGGTGAGTGGCGGATGAGGTCAATGAGGTCTTGGATGGTTTGGGTGTCGATGCTGGTGTTGTCCTCCTCCTCGTCATCAGTGAAGAGTGGCTGTGACTGCTCTGCAGGAGGTGTTGACGATGCCCCTGCGATGTGAAGGGGAGATGGTGTATTACAATGTGTCCACATGTATGTAGCCGCATGGTACAGGTTGACATTCAGACAGCATGGCATTGTACAATGTGACAGTCTGTGGGTCTGGGCGAGGACCCAGAGTGATTGTGGGTGTGCACTGTGCCCTGCTTGCTTGTCCATGTGTGCCATTGTGGCCATCTCCCCCGTCCCCCCAGTACCTGGTGGTCACTCACCCTGTTGCGGTTGTGTTGTGTCCTGTCGAGCAGTGTCCGGTCCCCCGACTCCGGCCACAGTATCCATACTGATGACTGTCAACACCAGCTCCTCCATGTCATCCAGCTCCAGCTGTGGCGCTGGGCCCCCACCTGCCTTCAGGTTGGCGGAGAGTTTCTCCTTGGTCTTCCGCTTGATGTCATTCCATCGCCTCTTGACCTCGTCCATTGTCCGCTTGTGCTCTCCGACGGCATTCACCTTGTCGACGATGTCACGCCATATTCCTGTTTTGGTGCCCAATGGAGGTGACGAAGAGTTGTTGATGGTGTTCCATCACCTCCGTGACTATGATCCTGTTCGCCTGCGGACTGAACTTGGTCTTCCTAGTCTTCTTGTCCTTGCCCTTCCCTGTCCCCGAGGTCCCAGGCTGGTCGTCCGGGGTGCTTGTGGGGTTGCGCTCGTCCTCTGCGCCTGCTCCGGCTGCCTCCACGGTGCTTGTGTGTTGGTCAGTTTGTGTGTGGGTGTTTTTTCTACTTTTATGGTGATTTTTGACGCCTGCCAGGTGTGTGTTGCAGGCCTGGCGTTGCTTGTCGCTGATTTCCTCATCGCGCTTTGGCCCATTGCGTGTTTTTTGGTGTTGTGGTTTGTGTTTTTATCTCCATCGTGGTGGTTGTATCGCGGACATTGTCCGCGGTTTCGGCAGACTATCGCATGGTACCGCCTTGTTGTGAATTCCACGTTGACACGGGGTTATTTTCCCGCGATAGGCTGCGATATTGAAAGTTGCGTTACGCTACTCTTGCGGTAGTTATCACACGTTCTTGTGAATATACTCCTTAGTGTGACAATTATGGCTATTTTTTAACTACCTGAATGAGGACACTGGGGCTCATTCTCTTTGCATGATGGCCCTTTGTAACTTTGCTAAGCAGCTGCCGTCAGTAGACAATCATATCACGTTAGTGAAACTCGTTGGTAAAATCTTTACTCAAACAAGAGCAACTATTAGCATTGGCAATGCTTGTTTTTTTCTGCCCGATGAGAAAGGAAATCGAAACTTCTGCAGCAACAATTTTCATTAGAAGATACCCGTAAGTAGGGCTTTAAGTGGGCCGGGTCTCACCGGGTCTGAGCACTGGCAGTTTTTTAAAGGGGGCCTCGAAACGGGTCCCTATCGGGCTCTGTTTTGTGCCCTGACCCATGCGGTCCGGTTTTTTTTCCGGACTGCAGTGACAGCACGCACATCGATGTGCGTGTACTCACACTGCTCACTTCTCACAAGTGGCGAAGTTACTGCATGACGTCATGCCAGGTGAGCGTTCTAAGGGAAGGGAAATCCTTTAAAGAGAGACATTTTCTCTCTGGATTTCCCTTCTCTTTTTGAAACTCAGGAGCAGCAACATTGTCGTGGTGTCGACTCACCAGGGCTTTAAGTGGAAGCTTTTTCAATATTATATACTAGCCATAGTTGCTGCTTATTTATCTTATGCAACTAACAACCATTGACAAAGCCAATAGTCCTGACTTGTTGTAGGTATGATGTTGCTTGTTGTATCATATATCTGGGTGCAATGACAGAAACAGCAAAATGAGTGTCAGGCGGCACACTATGCTAAACACAGATTTTTAGCTTACATGTTTTAAGCCACGCCCTTAATTACATTGGCCACGCCCCTTTAAGAGACCCCCCCAGTTTTTTCATCCCACTTAAAGCCCTGCCCGTAAGTTTCGTTTCTTCTGACTGCAAGAAAGAAGTTTGGGGTACGCGCCATAGATCAGGCAGAAGACGGGAGAGCCCTGCGGAGGACAGTGAGCGAGGGCGGGAGAACAGGAAGGTAAGCGGAGACAGCACGGAGCGCACGCGAGAGATGAGATGGGATGGGATGGGATGGGATGGGATGGGATGGGACGGGGCGGGGGTCAAGCGACGGGAGCTCTCGGCAGAAGGAAGGAGGAACCAACCGGGGCGCTGGCAAGTTCGTTTCTTCCGTCCCGACGCAAAAGCGGCATTTTGCCGACTGAAGTCCGTTTTGGTGAGATGGTCGGGGTGGAATCTGTATTTCAAAACCATCACCGCCAGCTCAATACAACAAAATATAGTGAGGTGAGCCCCGCTTGGGGGGGGGGGGGGGTGAGGCAGGTGGGGTTAACACCGTATTGAGAGGATCGAGGTGTTACGTTTGGGGGGTGGGGGAAGGGGAGGGAGGTGCAGTGTTAGGTAGTTAAAGTATTAATCATCTTTTTAATGTCAGAAATTAGGTAAATAGTGCTGAACAAATGTGCAAATAAGCCAAACAAGGGACTTATATAGCATAGCATAACATGAGACAACATAAGATAGTGGCTACATAACATAACTTGAACAGTAGTATGAGTGTAACATAGACAGTAACAACATAACATAAGGCACACAGCAGGTTCATCTTACCTAAGATAGCTTAAAACTATAGAAAGCAACCACATACCATAACATTACATACAGCAGCTAGGCAGGGGCGGTGCGTCCATTAGGGCGCTGGGGCATTGCCCCACAAGCCGCCAACGCCCGCAGCTCCCTCAGCGTCTCTGAACTTAAGTAAACTCTCAGTTTACTTAAGTTCAGAGACGCGAGGGAGAACTGACAATCATGTCAGTCAGCATGACGTCGGACCGCCGGTCCGACGTCATGTTGACTGACATGATTGTCAGACCGTCACCATGGGCATGCAGGCAGGCAGCAGCAGCACAATGCACAAGTGCGCATGATTGGGGAAGGTCGGCAAATTTTTCCGCCGTGCCCAGTCATGCACACTAGTGTCTGCACAGGCTGGCGCATGCCCATTAGGAGAGCGAGGGTTGAGCAAAGGCTCAAACCTCGGTCTCCTAATGGGCAGGCGGGCGAGCGGTGAGCAGCCCTGCTAAGCCAGGATTGGCTGAGAGGGGTTGCCAGCAGTGACGCGGCTGTTCCAGGACCTGTAGGCGCCAACAGGACCCCGGAGCAGAGGCAGCGCGGACCCTATCGGGTACGTTTTTTTAATTTAATTTAAATCCCCCCGGCCCCCACCACCCCGCGGCCCCCCCCTGCGATTATTGCGTGCCGCGACTGGCTGCAGCACTATGTGGAATTATTAGTTTGGCTACATGCTCTGGGCTGTGTCTCCACTCCACCATTACCTTTATTTCAATTTTGCCGCATCGCTATCCTACAGCGCCAAGAAGCTCCGGCATGCATTTCATTTTTATAAATAAAATACACCAGAACATATATAATCATTTAGCACAACTGGTGAGCGTTTTGGAGCCCCGCAAGTATGAAGTGAAGTGTGTGAGTTCTGTCATGTATTCGTGTGTAATTTCACGGGCTGGCACTCAGTGAATAAGTGTTTGACTACTGCAGTATTCCATCAGTGCCGGGGTCACTGAGAGTTCAGAGGCGCTATGATTTACATTAGTAGCTGGAATGTGAAAATCACAGCTCCCGTCAGTGCAGAATTAATGAACAGGACGTCACTTTTCTATTTATCTTTGCCAGATAAGCCTCTGCTTGGCCATTTATTTTTGTTTCACACGTGGCCCCACAGTCTGTCTCCTGGTGACCTCGTCTGAATGGGGAGCTGCTGGTGCTTGGCGGTTCGTGCCTGTGAGCTCATGTAACCTTGCTAATGTGAGCACAACCTCGTGGTTTATCAAGGCTAATAAAAGATAAGTCTCTTTAGAACTGATGATTTGCAGCCTTGAATTATCACCTTGTGTTGCCCATCGTCGCGCGGCTGTACGTACGCAACTTCTTTCAGTCAAACATGGATGCTGGATGCTGCAAACATGTAAGTTGATTTGATTTATATCAGGCGGCTATGTGATCGCACCGGGACTTTGCGGTGAAAGGGGTTTTGAAGGTTCACAGGAACAAATGGAAGTGTTTATCAATATAGTGTTTTTAATGCTTTCTACAGAACGATTGTAAACTGTGGCTTTGTGTTCATGGCTAACATTAAACCGAACATTTAAATGTGAACAGTATGATTTTGATTTTGCAACACCCAGTGACAACTCCGGTGTGTGTGACGTGGTTGAGAGATTACGTTTTAATTATTACACAAAGATTGCTGAGTTCGTAGCGCTGCGAAATGCAGGTGTCGACGCGCTGTGAAATACAGGCGTTACCATTAGCTAACCCTATGGTGCGCAAAATATCTAAGCTAAGGAGGCTGGAAAGGCTGTGTGATCTAAGTGTGAGGTGCGGTTTACACACAGGCCGCTGCAGCATGTGAATTATCTTACTGAGAACCTTCACGAACTTTAGGTAATCGCTGAAGGCTAACGCAAATATCGCCCACTAAAATTACCATTAGAGTTAGGTATTCATTTACAAATACACCCTCTGCCCGTATGGTTATGTCACGCGCTACCAGTTCTGATTTTTTTTTTTTAACCTAATATCGCTCAGCAATTTGAAACTTGGGAGCTCATGGGGGAAGAGCGATACTACAACTCCCAGAATGCAGAGTGCTGGTTCCTCCAACCTGGATTAGCGCAGGGTGTGATACATGGCATGAGGTAACATGGCAGCACTGACCACACACTTTTGCAGGTGTTCAGCTGTTGTTATTTTTAAACACCTATTCAATTGTTAAAAAACCCAAATGTTTCGTCCTTTGCACGTCCCCTCAAACTCTTATGATGTGGAAATAGCGTGTTATCGTGTTTGTATCAGAAGTGCTCGCTCAATTTATCTGCTTGTTGGAAGTCACCTTGTACCGGTTTCTTGCCTTGGTACGCACTTGCCCCATATAAGTTTGTGTTACGTCACCCATCTATCCTTTTGGTGTAGGAGGCAGGTGAAATAATTATCCAAATAGGCTTCAATCATCTGGAAGAAAACCTTTTATGGCACACAAATATTCAAGACAACTATAGGGTATGTACTATTGGTGTGGTGAATACACAAAACGTTAATACAAAAACATGGAAAAAACAATAAATAATCACTAAATCTTTGTCCAAAAAAAGCCAAAAAAACAATTAAACCATCGCTCACGCCACGTAACAGTGACAACACCACCATATTTTTGTGTTGACCTGGACCATGAAGAAGAAATGGTTATTAAATTTCTTTTTCGTCCATCACAATATACAGTGCATAATGAATAATTCAAAAGATCAAACTCTTCCCAGTGTGTACAGGGTGGTTCCAAAGTGAAAATGTGCAGTTTAGTCCCTGTATAAAACTGAAAGGAACATTGCGATTGGTGGAGTAGATCGTGAAGACTGAGGGGTTTCCAGGCCAGATCTCCGGCCTGGGAGGCAAGTGGCCAATCCTTGCAGGACATATTTCTGGTGTTCCGCGTGCAGGGCATGCAATCACTGAGATTCATTAGTCTTTGATTTTCTAAATGTCAACAGTTAGGACTAATGGTGATTTTTAATGTCTGAATGTGGGGGTACACGCCCTTGTGCCTCATAAGCTGTCAGTAATGAGCTTGACTGTGATAGTGTGAAGTCTGTGTGCATGTGCTTTGCCGGTTCGAGAGGCCAACTGCTACAGGGTGTTTTACGCATGCAGTGCCAGCTTTGGTTTACATGCAGCAGTCTCGCTCCATGCCTTGTGTGTGTGTGTGTCACCTGCAAAGGCCGTAGTGAAGGAGGCACACTGCCCACTCCTGCCTATGTGTGCAGCAACATTTCAGTGGACACAGCGGGAGTCAGGAACATGAGGCTCATTTGCAGGCAGTGTGGCCTCTCACATCCTGTTTGGCACAGTCGTGTCTCACAGTGCCCTTCCATTTCTGGTACTTTGCAGCAGTTTTAAGATCTTAGAGTTTCTCATTGCTCAAATGGGTATCATTTCTAATATTTATGTTTCCCTTCGCTTGATTTTGCTTGTGAGAAAGTGTCACTCATAGTTGAGGAATGTCACTCATAATTACACTGAAATTATGAAAATTGTCACGCATAAGCCATCTGAAACCTTGGCAGCTATGTTTATATGTGCTGGTCCCCCGGCTGGGCTGCGAAGATATCTGCCTAGGTTGGTGTTGTTTATCTGTATTTTTTTCTGTGCATACTTTGAGGCTTGAGCCATGCCAGGTGTTTATGAGGGGCTTTGATTGAGCATGCAGGCGCTAAGGCTAAAGCCAAACACAGTGCCTGTCAGTGGGTTGGCCTCTCTGCAGAGCACACAGAACGTTTGTGTATTCCATTTGCAACTGAAATTCTGTGGAAATGTGTGTGAAGGGAGTTCACTGATGTCAAAATATTTGCAAGGCAAAAGTAAGAGAAATGAAGGTGCTTATATTTGAGGGAGTGCATGTTGGGGGCGGTCAAGTGACAGAGATGTGAGGAAGGGCATTCGGGGAAGAGTGAAAAGAGGATGCTGAAGAGGAAAGAGGGGGTTGAAGATGTGCAGATGGACAAGATATGCAGAGAAAAAGAGGATGCATATCTAACATAAAGCACACATAATCTAAGGCCAAAACTCCTTTCACAGGCCTCAATGCTATTTAATTCACAGACTCACTATTTCAGAAGTTCAGAATTTAAACATTTTCAATGTTAATTATTTATAAGAAATTATTGTTGTTACTCATTTATCTTAAACAGCTAACACCCAGTGACAAAGCCAATCATACTGACAGGCTTTAGGCGTATGTCAGTTGCTGTGCCATTTATCTGGATAAAATTACATCTCAGAGAGAAACCAAAATACCGGTCTGATGGCACACTATGGGAATCACAGAAATGTATTTGGCATGTTCCTTTATAGGAGGCACCCACTTTTTTCATCTCACTTAAAGACCTGTCTGCACATATTTCTATATGACTGGTTAGAGCCAGCAGCTGTGGGTGCTTCCCGAAGTCTGGTTAGAGCATATTTTTCCAAAGTTAATGCTGCATGCAGTGCAAGACACTGGGCAAGCATACATTTTAAAGGGCTAAAGTTGTCATGCAGAACAATTTACATATTACAGTAACTGTTGAACAAATTAATGCAAGAAGATACGGGGCAGTTTTTAATGTGTTTAATATTTCAAGACTGTACGTTCCCACTGCTTAATAAGCCTTGCTTTATCGCTGCATTCATTTGCTTTAAAATGCACCATTTGCCAATCTTTTTTAAATTTCTTTCTCAGGAGAGGGACTCTCCCTTGACCCTAGGTTTGTCCATTGAACTTGTTCACATCACTAACTAGTGTTTTCTATTGGAAAGGGTAGAGCCAAAGCAGTCCTGCTTAGTACCCTAGCCCTCTTCAGAAGTCAGACTTGCTTGGCAACCCAGAAATTCTCTGAAATAATGTATGAGTTTTCTTTTATGAATGCCTAGAAGAACTGAATTTTTAGTCCATTTATCACAGAAATAGTGCTGAAAATCGCACCAAAAAGATGCCAATTTTTAAATATTTCTTCACGGGGGGAGAACCCCCCACCCCAGAACCCACCTTATTGCCGTCGGGCTCGCTCGCTCGCTGTGCTCGCTCGCATACGTTGATTCGTTCTGCATACGCCACACCAGTTTCAAATTCCACCAGCCGCCACTGGCAGCTACATAGCATACCATAAACAACAGTACCTTAGCATTACATATAGGCAGGAGCAACATAACCATAATTGTAAACAGCTGCTACACAACATAAAACACAGCAGCTAAATATTACATTCCATAACATAACATGAAATAACAAACAGCAGCTACATGTTACATAATATAACCTAGCATAACAGACAGCAGCTACATAAGATATAGACACCAGCAACATAATATAATGTAGACAGCAGCTTCATAACATACCATAGACAATAGCAACATAGCATAACATAGGCAGGAGCAACCTTTCATAGCATAAACAGCAGTGGAACAACATAACATACCGCAGCTACATATTACATGCCATAATATAACATGAAATAACAGGACAGCAGCTATGTATTACATAACGGATCATGAAAGAACAGAGAGTAGCTACATATTACATAACATGAAATAAAAAACAGCAGCTACATATTATATAACAAGAAATGACATGACAGCAGCTACATTACATAAAATAATATCACTAGGAGGATGTTGGGGTCTATCAACCGTGCTGGTGTGTAATACTGCAGTGGTCTCCAGGATTTAGGTATCACTTTTGTTACAGGCACCAAAACCCAGTTTTTTTTAAAGAGCCCTCTGCACCCCAGTTATGGATGTTTTTACTAAGCCATAGAAGGCAATAGAGGGCCCATGTCCCACAGGCTCCTACTGTGGACACATTCGAGAAAATGCTAAAAACGCATTTTTTCAATATTAAAGCCACTTGCTATCTCCCCCAGCACACACCGCCGGGACGCTCTTTAGGGAGCAGCTGTTGCGAAATACAAGACTGTTCCAGTCATTCAATCCCATGTTTGCAATAGGGCCCGTTACACACTTGCTACTCCACTGGTGCTCGCCGACCCCTAAATAAGAACGAATGGGCAGGGGTGCAGCCAGGACCGGTCCTAGAACTTCTGGGGCCCCGGGCGAAAGGGAAGATGTGAGGCCCCTCTAATTTGCATGTAACATCCAGTCGCGGCCGGCATGACTCGCGGGCGGAGGGTCTCGCGTGGGGGGGGTTAATTTAAAAATAAACTTACCTTCCTGTGCCTCGCGTCATCTCCGCTCCTGACCTGCTCTCCTGCCTCTGGCAGGAACAGGAAGCAGGCAGCCTCCCTCCCCTCCCCTAAGCCAATCACAACGCTGCAATGGCAGCATTGTGATTGGTCGGGACGCCGACCAGCCAGGCGCCTATGTGGAGGCCACAGCCTACATGGAGAAAGGCCAGAGTGCGCATGACTGGTTTGGTTGGCCCCGGAGGACCGACCAAACAGTCAGCGCCCTTAGCAGTGGGCAAGGCACTCCTCCCCTGCCCTAAAGCAGACCCGCCCGCCCCAAAACAAACACTTCTGCTTTCTCGCAGTGTGAGAAGCAGAAACATAAAATGGTAGTTTTAGCATTTTGTGTTTCTGCTTCTCGCACTGCGAGAAAGCAGTGGGGTGACGCTCCTCCGCCCTAGTGGAGGAGCCGCCCTTGGTAACATCACAAGAAGTGACATCACAGAAAGTGACATCGCAGGACTATTGATCTTATTTGGCATCACTGAAGAGACCTAACGTGGATATCAGTAACATGGACAAAAAGATAAATATACAAATGAAATAAGTCCATATATTTTAAAACTGTATTAAATGGATTACATTTGTCACATTGGATGGAAAAGCTAGGTGCAGGTCTCACAAAGATGTATATTATTTAGTCCTTGTTAACTGATTGTATCATGCACTCATCTGGAAACAATTTCCAGTTCTGCCTCCTAAAGGGGGGAGATCCTGTTGAGGTAATGAGGGGCGGATCATTCAAAATATAAAATGACACAAGAGAAAACCTCTCACACCATGGATATAATTGCAAATTTCAAAAGGCTCCCTTATCTTTCTGTGCCATTATTGTGCTACCTTAGGATGACATTAATACTTTGCAATTTGTTTTAACGTAAATCCTCTCACCAGTATCCCACACGCACATGCTAAGAGACGTAGGACAATCTTTTTGTGTGTGGTCTCTTTACTCGCCAGAATTATGTTAAGTGCAAAAACACAACACATATAGTACAAAATTACAAGACACCATTGCAAACAAATAAAGATTGTACATAAATAAAAAAGACTTAGAACAACCGAGACCACTGATAAATCATACATTGACTTGAAGGTATGCTTCAGATTCAAGGGGTTTTCAAATCAACGTTTTTGATTTGGTGTTAGAACTGTAGGAAGTAGAAGTGGCAGCCTTTAGCGCTGGTGGAGCCCTGTGCGACAATGTTGGTGCCCCCCAATGACTCGCTCTGCCACGGATTCCCTCACTACCATACTTTAACAGTGCTTCTCAAGTCTCCATAACCACATTCTCGCTCAGATGCATTTAATTTGATTTACAGCGCCACTGATACCAGTGTAGGGTGTCAGAGAACTTTATATCACACATTACACAGAGACAATCAATAATACGTGTGTAAATCACAAGAGGTAATGTTACATAAGACAAAGGACTAGGAGTCACATGACAATCATACTAGTAGGCAGTATAGTTTAATAGTGATTGATCTGGAGAAACACAAACTGAATTTAGAAGGAATCGTGAAGGAACTCTCCAACCCCAGCTCCAACGCCAACGACATCCCGCCGTCGCAAGCCCTGTGTGATTCCCTCGCCACCTTCTTCCACCGCAAGATCGCCGACATCCACGACAGCTTCGACTCCCGGACGACCCCAACAGGCCCCGACACATCAGACCCGCCGCACCCCATCGACCACGACCCCCTGACAGCCTGGGTCAACGTGAACACCGAGGACACAATCAAGACCATGGGCACAATCCACTCCGGCTCCCCATCAGACCCTTTTCCACACCACATCTTCAACAAAGCCGGCAGCTCCATCGCACCCCACCTGCGCAACGTCATCAACCTCTCCTTCGAGACCGCGACCTTCCCAGGGAGCTGGAAACACGCCGAGATCAACGCCCTACTCAAAAACCCAAGGCGGACCCGAGCGACCTCAAGAACTTCCGGCCCATCTCCCTGCTTCCATTCCCAGCTAAGGTCATCGAGAAGATCGTCAACAGACAGCTCACCCGCTACCTCGAAGATAACAGCATCCTGGACCCCTCCCAGTCAGGATTCCGCAGCAACCACAGCACCGAGACCACCCTCATCGCCGCCACAGACGACATCAGGATCCTGCTGGACAACGGCGAGACGGCGGCCCTCATCCTCCTGGACCTCTCCGCCGTCTTCGACACTGTCTGCCACCGCACACTACGCACACGCCTCCACGACGCAGGGATCCGAGACAAGGCCCTGGATTGGACCACCTCCTTCCTTTCCGGCAGAACCCAGAGCGTCCGCCTCCCCATTCCGATCCGAAGCCTCCGAGATCATCTGCGGCGTACCCCAGGGATCTTCCCTCAGCCCGACACTGTTCAACATCTACATGGCTCCACTCGCACGCATCGCCCGACAGCACGACCTCAACATAATCTCCTACGCCGACGACACTCAACTGATCCTCTCCCTCACCAAGGACCCCCTCACCGCCAAATCCAACCTCCACGAAGGAATGAAAGCCGTCGCAGACTGGATGAAGTGCAGCCGACTTAAGCTGAACACAGACAAGACGGAGATCCTCATCCTCGGCTCCAACCCATCAGCCTGGGACGACTCCTGGTGGCCCTCGTCACTAGGGGCACCCCCGACACCAACCGACCACGCACGCAACCTGGGAGTCATCCTCGACTCAACGCTCACCATGACCAAGCAAGTCAACGCAGTCTCCTCCTCCTGCTTCAACATCCTCCGCATGCTCCGCAAGATCTACAGGTGGATCCCGACAGACACGAGAAGAACAGTCACCCAGGCCCTCGTCAGCAGCAGACTCGACTACGGAAACGCCCTCTACGCAGGAGCCCCGACCAAGCTCATCAAACGACTGCAAAGAATCCAAAACGCCTCTGCACGCCTGATCCTCGATATACCACGTCACAGCCACATCACCCCCCACCTGAAAAACCTGCACTGGCTCCCCGTCGACAAGAGAATCTCCTTCAAACTCCTGATCCACGCACACAAGGCACTCCACAAAACCGGCCCAGCCTACCTCAACAGTCGACTCTCCTTCTACGTTCCCAACCGTCAGCTCCGCTCCGCCGACCTCTCCCTGGCCACCGTCCCGCGCATCCGGAGAACCACCACCGGAGGAAGATCCTTCTCTCACCGCGCCGCCAAGATCTGGAACACCGTTCCCCTCAACCTACGACAAACCCAAGACCTGCTAACCTTCAGGAGACGACTCAAGACCTGGCTATTCGACCAGTAGCGGCAACAACCCCATCCTCTCCCTCAGCGCCTTGAGACCCTCGCGGCACCGGCAGTACTACATACATTTTAAATACACATTCCCATAAAAAAAATAAATGGGTGATGTAAAAGTTAACAAAAGCCAGTTGATCTGGCTACTCCCTCCTCCCCTCATCCACCTCGCCTTACCTGTGTCTAGCTGGTCCTGGAAACAAAGGGGCCTTCTGTCACCTAGCAACAAAATGCAGAAAGGGAATGTCCGGTACTTAAGAGGTGCTGCCCCTCCCCTGACACTGTGAGCCATAATTGCTGGCCTGGCTGCTGTGCCTTCCCCACTCTGTTTGTACCTTCCCCACTCTGTTTGTACCTTCCCCCACCCCTGCACCCCCAGGAATTCCACGACGACGCCCTGACCAGCAAGGTCAACTCAAGATGTGTATTGTGATAGTGTGGTGGCAGGGGGCCTCGTAGGAGCAGGTGGGCTAACTGTGAAAGTGTGGCCTTTCACACGGAAGCGGGCCCCCTGTCTTTCAGCTGAGCACGAGGCCCTGGGCAGCTGCCCACACTGCCCATGCCTAGCGCCGGCCCTGGGTGCAGCCTTCAACTTACCTACAACCCATTCCTGCACCTCCATCTCTGACCTCCCATTAGAGATGGGCCAAATGGTGGTTAGGTGTAAAAAGCCAGCAGCAGTGAATGTGCTAGTGATGGTGGGCCCATGGAAATGGCTTCGGTTGCAATGCGAAAGGACGCAGCACAGCCCTAGAAATTACAAATAGAAGCATCAAGGTCTCTGCCGGGCTCTTCCATTACACACATACAGCAGTTTCAGCCAAGACTGTTGCAATGCTTCGGTAAATGCGCAGTGCAGCGCACTGATTAGTGTTCAGTCAAACAAAAACTCTGTTGTGAGTCCTCAAATGCAAAAGAAACAATTGATGGACGGAATGCTGGATAATGCAAACATTCACCCCCAGTCACAAGGATCTGGGTTAAATCCATCATTCTTTTGCTCACCACACCACCCCAGTTTGGACCCAGCCATATGCAAATCAGTCTTGACCCTGTTCCTTGTGGGAACAGTCCAGCCCGAACTGCCAAGCCAGGTCCTCCCTGGATCGGAAACAAGCATCCTGGGACCGGTTTCAGGGCATCACCCTTCATCAGCCAGGCTAGCTTATCCTCCAACTCTACCTTGAGTCTCACTACAGCAAGAAATCTAGTTTTTTGCAACTCCGAAGCATTTGCTCTATTATTTATTCATCCATTCCATTGACAGAAGTTTCAATACCTCTAAGCCAATCAACAATTTCTTGAGAAGTAGGACCTGGTTTTTCTCTTTTTTTATAAAAATCTGTTTTTATAAATTTTCACATTATATCAAGTTATACATTGATATCTCATATACATCCACTTGGTGCTTATTATAGTTGCTTTGTACATAGCTCAGCTGATCAAATCGACTATCTAATGAACATAAAGTATCATCGTGGTTTTTTCCCCTTCCATTCGCCATACAGCTCGTTTTTGTGATGTTTTTAACACTTTATTACATTTTGCTCATTTCTTTTAAAGCTGTACAATTTCTCAAAAGTGTGTGTAACTTTTTCTTCGCTTCCAGTTTTTTCGTCTATAATTATAAATTCAAACAGGGTAAACCTTGGGTAGGGATCAAAAAATATAACGATAACAGATGTTAAATTCTGGATATTATTCTGGGCTGTAATGGTTTCGTCTGGGCACCTTGGCTCTTGTGTCTTGTGTGAATGTTTGTACATAGTCAATGACTATATCATAGTGTTAGTTGGGCTGCGAGGGGGGCCGCCTGTTGTTGCCGTCTGTTCTATCTTTGCTGTTTCATGTGTAATTGTTTTTACCTTATTCTGATAGCTTTTCTCTTACTTATTGGGTCGACGTTATTGTTGGGGGCGATGGGGTTCGCCTCTGTTTTGGACACGGGACAACTCTGTTAGAATCACATCACAGCTATTGGCAATGGGGATCTTGCGTATCTCCAGTGTGTCTTCTCTATGAAGCGCTACGCTCTCTGCCTTAGCCCAAATGATCAAAGAGCGTCTCCACATTTCTATGTGTGGGGGATGCGGAGTCTTCCACTTTCTGGTGATCAGTCTTTTTGCTGCCACTATCCCTAGGTCGAGGAAAACGGGACGTTACCTTATTGTTACGGTTCCTGCGGTATAGGTGTAATATGTATGTGTGCCATTCTGGGGAAAGGACTCTGTTCATGCAATGCCAAATCCTCTGCTACCGCTTTCCAGTATTATGTTAGAGCAGGGCATTCCCAGAGCATGTGTAATAGATCTGCATCTGTGAGCGAACATCTGGGGCATTGAGCGTCTTGGCGCTTGAAGTACTGGTTAATCTTTGCTGGTGTTAGATATGCTCTGTGCATAATAAAGAATTGAATCTGGCGCAAGGGAGTATTTCTAGGGACGTGTGTGGGGCTCTGTAATATTGAGGACCATTCTGAATTTGAAAACTGTCGGCCCATCTTAGTTTCCCAATGTTGTCTAAGAGGCGTCAAATCAGCAGCTGTATGGTGCCGTAGCGAGGCTGCAAACCACTTGATCAAGTGACCTCCCTGACCGATGACATGTATATATTGCATAGTAAGGTGTGTGACCGGTTCGCAGTATAAATCTCCTATGTCTTGGATTCCTGCTTCCCGCCAGTGCTGTAATTCTGTCGCTGAGGTGACTGTTTTGCCCCTGGGAGTTCCTTCTAGTGGGAGAACTGGCACGTATGGGGTTTATGCTCGGGTCATGTATAGTGCTGTACGAAAGCAGTTATGTGCCTCCCGCAGCAGTAATGAGTCTGGAGGTTTAGTTCTAGCACATGGGTGGAAAAGCTTCAGCAGGTTTGGGAGTTGCTCGGGTGGGAGCATGGTTGCTTTATCTTCTCTGTGCCTATCTGCCATCCACCTGGCCACCCACTGCAGTTGGACTGCCAAGTACTACTGTTTCAGATTTGGGACCGCTAATGCGCCTTGGTCGACTGGTAGATACAGTTTTCTAATTGCCACACGATGTCGAGCTACCCCATATGAAATCCCTGATTAGCCTCTCTAAGGGGCGGAAAAAGGATGGGGGGGATGTGTAATGGGAGGTTTGTGATGTAGTATTAGAGCCTAGGAAGGATTACCATTTTTGTCAGTGCTACCCTTCCCGTTACTGACAGTGGCAGAGTTGTCCAAAAGGCCATTTGGGACTGGACTGCTGTTATGGCGTTGCCTAAATTGCCATCTCACAGATCTGACGGGTTTCAGTATACGCATATTCCAAGGTAGCAAAATGTGGTAGCGCACCACTGAACTTGTTCTCTATTCAGTGCATAACCCGGGTCTGTGGCGCATTCTGTAAAGGAGTACAGACCGGATTTGGAGGAATTCGCTTTAAGGCCTGATACTATAGCAAATCTGTCTAGTACCTGTGCCAATTGTTGGGGTACTCGGTAAACGTCTCTCACATACAGTAGGAGATCATCAGCATATAATGATAGGATATGCATGCCATCGCCTAAAGTAATGCCCTCGCCTACCTCCAGTCTGATCACCTCCGTGAGTGGCTCAATCGCTAAAGCAAAGAGCAGCGGGGAGAGGGGACATCCTTGTCTGGTTCCCCTGCACACACTCACTTGCTTCGACATAGAGGGACCTGTCTTTACCCGTACTTCTGGCGTGTCATAGAGTAGTCGTACCATACTAAGGAAGTCCTCCCCCAGCTTGTATTTTTCCAATATTGCAAAGAGAAACTCTCACTCCAATGAGTCGAAGGCCTTCTCTAGATCTAAGATCAGGCTTCCTGCCCGCAGCCAGCTATTGTGTGAGTAAGTGGCTAGCCTGATGAAACGCCTTAAATTTAATGAGGTGCTCTTAGAGGGTACAAATCCATTCTGATCTGTGTGTACTGAGAGCACTATTTGTGTGAGCCTGTCGGCCAGTAATTTTGCAAATATTTTATAATCTACATTTAGTAGGGCCAGAGGCCTATAAGATTCATGTCTGTAGGGTCTTTGTCCGGTTTGGGTAGGGATACCAGTTTCGCTTCTCTCATAGATGGGGATAGTTTCTGCGCACAAATTGCTTCTGTGTATACTGAGTGTAGGTGGGGGACTAGTGTTGCGGCATATGACTTATAGAATTCTGTGGGGAGACCGTCTGGGCCAGGTGTTTTCCCATTCGCAAGGGCCATGATTGCGCATCTAATTTCTTCGGGGGTTATTTGCGCATTTAATTGTTGCCTCTATTCTACTGTTGCCTCAGGTAAGCGCACGGAATCTAAGAACGCTGATGGTGACCCTTTCTCTCATGGGCTCCTGGATTGGTACAGTTGAGCGTAATGTCTTGTCATCTCATCATGTATTTCATGTTGTGTGTGTATATACCAACTGCCCTGACACAGTATGTATGGCTCCTATAGGGTGGTATGTCTGTTCCTGCCGTAGGAGCCAGGCCAGCATTTTCCCTGCCCTATCTGCTGTGGCATGTGTGCGTGCTGAGTGCGGCGCATAATTGTGGCAACAAAGCCATTCAAGTGTTTCTGCATGTTTGGCTCGTAGTGCATCTAGTTGCTTTGTATTTTGGTTACCTGCTGACTGCTTTGTTTCTTGCCCCAGCAGTTGCTTTTCTATTCGGCTGAGACTATCATTTAGTTTCTTCCGGATGTTCCAGGTGGCTCCTCAGCAGTGGGCTCTCATGGTCACCTTAAAGGCATATAGGTGATCAACAAGAACTAGCCTGCGAATGAAAGCAGTTTGTGTTTGCGCTCTAGTAGAGGCAACGTCTGTTTCTTATGAAAGCCCTCACCCACCAACCTAGTTGGTGGCATGCTTCATCATCGGGCCCCACCCGGTGGCACCGAATGTGCCTCGGGTGTGCTACAACGCCGGACTACAGCGGAGCGGGTATTGGTAAGTGAGTGTGCAGTGATGGTGTGTGCATGTAGGTTAAGACTGTCCTCTGGTTCCACTACCCAAAAGGGTTATTTTATTGGAGGGCCATTGGCAGTATTTAAAAGCAAAGCGGCGGATGACTTAGGAGAGTACTATGGTCTCCCTCATCCACTACGGTAACATGTTTTCAGCCAGGCCGCATATTAATCTGGCTTTCTTCAGGACCTTAAATGTGAGAAAAAGTGTAGGGTGAATAAAACAAGGTCAGATAGTGTTTATAAGACCAAGTATGTGTCGCACTCACTAAGGTGCGCTATATGTAAGAGGAGGGTTTCCTCTTATGATCGATACTCTGCTTTTGTCAGAATTTATCCTCGTGAGTTTCCGGAGTCGGGGCCCGGCTTTTCGTCTGAACTCGCGGCCCGCCTGGGTACCTACTCGGCTGTCCTGGAAACTCTGTCGTAGTGCATCTAGTTGCTTTTGTATTTGGTTACCTGCTGACTGCTTTGTTTCTTGCCCCAGCAGTTGCTTTTCTATTCTGCTGAGACTATCATTTAGTTGCTTCCGGATGTTCCAGGTGGCTCCTAAGCAGTGGCCTCTCATGGTCACCTTTAAAGGCATCCCATTCAATGAGGGGGTCCTCTGCTGTGTGCTCATTTATCTTAAAGTACTCCAGCATGGATGTCCCCAGGGAAGCGCAAAATGCATAGTCCTCTAACGCCACTGGTTGTAGGCACCATATGGGGGCAGGAGGAGGGCCAGTGTCCCATGTAAGTTGAATTAGCTGTGAATTGTGGTCTGAATGTGTGCGTCCTAGATAGTCCGTATGTTTAACAAGTGGGATGAGGGGGGTGATATCACTATACGATCTAGTCTGAAATGGAGGTCATGCACTGAGGAGTAAAAGGAATAGACACGTGTTGTCGGGCTTAGTGCCCTCCATGCGTCTACTAGTGACCAGTTAGCCACTCCGTCAGGGCCTGTGCGTTGGATGTTGTTGCTGTGCGTGCTAGGGTGGGGGGGATATGACTTATCTAGTTCCACATTTTAATACTGAATTGAAGTTCCCCCCTATGAGCCAAGGGAGTCTGCTCCGTTGGGCTAGCACGTCCGTGAGTTTCCTGAGAAATGAGTTTTGGTCTACATTCGGGGCATATATTGAGCCCATTAGTAGGGCTTGACCATTTAGTGTACCTTTCATGAATATATACCTCCCCTCTGAGTCTACGATTACTTCTTCTGCTTTGTGTGGGGCGCCTGCCTTGACCCATATCATTGCCCCTCTGCCTTGGGAGGAGTAGTTGGTGCTCTATACTTGTCCCCTCCATCGTCTTCGTAGTCAGTATGCTTCTATCTGGGTGAGGTGCGTTTCTTGCAGTAGTGCAACGCTGGTGTGTCTGCGCTGAAGGTATGAATGAATGAATGAATGAATATAAAACTTGTAAAGCGCGAACTAAGCCCAAGGGCGTCAAGGCATATATGGAATATCTATGGCTGGGTGTATGCATGCCCCTCACATTCCAAGTCAAAAAATTGGTCTGTGCCATGTGCGTATCCTGTGCTTCCACGCATGGGGGAAGCTTTGGGGACTATCAGAGACCAGGGTGCACAGTTGTGTATCCAGCAACAATGTGCTCATAACTGGGAGTAATGGTGTAATTGGGAAGTATGTAACTTTATAAGGGCGAGATTGTAATCGGTACTCGTCCAAACTGTGGGGCCAAACCGTGCCAACTGTCATGTTAGGAATGACTTAAGTTGGGGTAACGTGTGCTGCACTTGCGTATGTTGGGGCATACCTCATGTGTGAACAAAGATGATTGCTGAGCCTCAGCTCTCCATTAGTTCTGCGCCAGGGGTGTGTCTCACACAATAGGCAGAGCGTTAAGTTGATTCACTGTCCCCCCCCCTCCCCCCCTTAGTTTTGCTTATGCAGGTCGCGGGGCATGCGTGTACTTCACAGCATGAATATATTTTGATACTTGCATTCTTGCAATGTGTGCCTTTGCTTTAAAAGGATACATTATACAGTGTAGTCATCTATTGTCTATATTATGTCATCCGATGACTGCGGCGTTACATCAGGCAGCTGGACAGAGTCGTAGTCTTCTGATCGTGTAGGTGAAGAGTCCATGGAGCTCCGGGAGTGTGCCGAGTGCATGTCCAGATCTAATGATTGCGAGGCGTTTCGGATGGTTGCAGCTACCTGTAGGGCCTCCTGGCGTTCCACCATTCTTTGCTCCATGTCCGGCACGCCCCTCAATGTCCTTCTCTGTTTAGTTGTCCCTCTTCTGCCATGTCGGCGATTCCTCTTGCTTTGGCGCTGCGGAAAAGGTTCTGCAGCCGTTCTGGGCCCTGTGAATTGGCCCGTCTCTTTCAACCAGTCCCACACTTCTAATGATGTATCAAATAATCTTGGTTGGCCTTTTGTGGCAACTCGTAGTCTGGCTGGAAACATCAAAGAGTAACGGATATCCAGTGCTCCTAGCTGCCGCTTGACTTCAGCAAACGATCCTCGGCGTCGCTGCTCCTGCAACGTGTAGTCTGGGAACAGCATGATATGTTGGTTTTGTATTTTAATTTCTGTGAGTTTTCTGTTTTCTCTGAGTACAGCGTCTCTATCCCTTTAGTTCAGTAACTTGAATAGTAATGGCCGTGGTTTGGATCCTGGGGGTGGTCGGCGGGCCGGTACACGGTGTGCTCTTTCCACTACAAATGACGGGGACAGTGTATCTGCTGGGAGGAGTTCTCAAATCCAATCTTCTATATATGTGATCGGGTCTTGCCCTTCCTCTCCCTCAGGAAGGCCAACTACGCGTATGTTGTTACGACGCGAGCGGCCTTCAGCGTCTTCTAGGCGGTCTTCTAATACGTTAACGCGGTCTATGATGTCTTGTACTGCTGCAGCATGGCCATGAGTGGTAGGTTGCAGTTCCGACAGGGCACGCTCATGTGTTTGCACTGTATCCGAAAGCTTACGGTGGTCTGCTCTGAGTAGGGTGAAGTCTGAAGCGACCCTGTCTATTTTTGACTCAAGTGTTGTGCAGGTTTGGTCTCGGGCTGTTCCCAGTTTTTCCACTGCCGCCTGGACAGAGTCAAGTTTTGATGAAAGTGTTAAATTTGGGGTCTCACTTGTATCTTTCTCTCCCCTGTGCTGGCTTCCTTGTGCTCCTTGCTGCACACCAGGTTGTTGTGTGGTATTTCTTATGCGACCCATGATCAACTTCTGAGCTGTGGGCATGCGGGTTTCACCAGGGGGTGACTTCCCGTTGTGCCCAGTTGGCACTGAGTTGGTCGTGTATGTTGTATCTCCTTTTCCTTCTCTTTCCCCCTATCTGTTGTGCCGCGATGCTACTTTCTGAGGTGCTGTGTTCTGGCTTGGAGGCGTATGCGCGCCAGTGTATATCTCTATGTTTGGGGAAGAGCTCGTGCAGAGGTATCTAGTGCCTGCAACGAGGTCGGGTCTTTCTGGAGAGTTGTCTTGATCCCTCCTCTAGGGGCATTGACTCTAGTCTAGGCTTAGGTTACTTGAGGGTTTAGTCTCTGCTTGTGCCGTGGCTTTTCCCGGTTGCAGACCTGGGGCTTCTATTACCAGCTAGAGGTTTCTGCAATTAATTTCTTTGCCGCACTTAGTCCTGGGCTTGCCAAAGAGCGAGAGTCTCCTTGTCCCCCTTATTGGTCCTTGTGCTACTTCTCTTCTGGGCCCGTCTGCCGCTCTGCTGCTGTCGTCTAATATCCACTCCAATTCTGTGTTGTAGTGACATTGTTTGCCCCCCACCCTTCAGCTTGGACCTGACTCATGATCCTGGGTTACAGTTCCTGCTGTGGGTATTATCTGTATGGCCAGGGGTGTCCTTGGCTGCTGAGTGCCCCTACGACCTTTGCTGTGCCTGTTGTAGCTCGTCTCGGGCTATCCCTCTGCCTGCCACTGCTGCTGTTCCTCACCTTGGTTGTCTAGCCACGTCACGTGGGGCTTGCGATGGGTGGCTCTCTTTGCTCACTGTAGGGGCTTCTGGCTTCCCTTGCTGTGTCTGCTGCCCGTTGTGTGGTGGCGCCAGATATTTTGAGCGCCTGTGATCAGAGGGCCCCCCGCCCAGTACACAGCCTGGCAGGCTGCGCACCTCTTCCGCATCTCCCAAGTCCTGCACTCCGCTAGCGGGGGAGCTCCTACCCCCAGCTCATCAGTGTTTTCTTGCCTGTTTTAGCAGGGCTTCTCTGCGGCTAGCGCAGATGCGGTCCAAGACGCTGCTGGGTGTGTATTAGGGGGTCTGGCACCTAATTTTAGGTGTTCCTTCGGCTTGGGGGCACCGCTCCCCTGCAGACAAGTCTTCGGAGCCGCGCGAGTCAATCCGCCCTCACGGCTGGCCCGGGGACAGCTTGGCTGGGATCCGCTCGGTAGATTGTCCCTTCTCCCAACACCCGGTCCGGAGCCGGGTCGTTGCAGCTCCGACCTTGTCTTTCTTTGCTGCCTTGCGATGTCGTCTTGTGAGTGCTGGTGCTTGCGGGGTGTTTCCTTCCTCACTGCTGCATCGAGCACCCTCTGCGTGCTTCAGGTCTCTCACCTCGCTTTACCACTTTTCTATGGTTTTATTCCGTCTTGCATGCACATGTGTGTACGCCGAGAATGTCTACTTCTATTTCGCTCTGCTCTTGTGCCTGTGGTGCGGAGACTCAGGCTGTAATTAACGGATAAACGAGGCAATTAGGACGGAGCTCTACAGAGCTGCGTCCCCCATGTTGGCTTGCTAGCCACGTCCCCAGGAACCTGGTTTTTCTCTTGGCGTGTTCAAAAACAAACCCCCATGACAATCCTCTTTCCCTTCGACAGGTGTTGAATGTATAAGAGACAGATCAGAATCTGGGGTTCCCATGTGAAGAGCATGTCCTGTGGCACTCTGAGTTACTCGAGGAGTTGCCACCTCATCCTCAGGTATGTAGAAAGGCTGAGCTTGCCTTGAACTCCCTGTACAGGAATTAAGTCATGTTGAATGTACATTTGAACCAGCATTCGTTCCACTAGAAACATCAGCTGGTGTCTGGACCAACGGTGTCTGTGTAGATTGCCTCAATCTCAAATCTACAGGAGTAGAGGTTGGACCATTTATCCCAGTAAGGATAGCTAAAGTGTGTGCCTGATTTCCTCCACTACCTGACTGGTATAAAAGGACTACAGGACCTATAGTTACTGGTACAGCTAATGCATGTGGCGCATTGTGAACAGTCTGATTAGTAGCGTTTGATACTTCGGTATTACCTCCCACTGGTGTAAAAGGCAGATCAGGAATTTTTTCCAGAAATGAGTTTGTCAAATTCGGAGGCTGACTTTCATTATAAGGTGGTAGATGATTTAGCAATAACTCATTTAGAAATTTGTAATCAAATTCATCATCACTATCCAGCCGCGGCCCTGGCAGGTAAGAGCAGTGGGGCCGGGTGGGGGGTGAGGGGGGGGGGGGGATTTCAATGGATGATGACGAGGGAACATTAAATAAATAATTAATTTTCCCTCATCATCGTCCGTCAGAATCACCCCCCACCCAGCCCCAACGCTCTTACCTGCACAGGCCGCAGCTGTCACTCTCTCCAGCCAAAGCTAGTGTTTTCGTCTCTTCAAGGTGTTTTTTCTTTTCTTTTCACTTCCCTCCGCCCTCTTTCTCTGCAAATAGTACAGGATACATTCTAGTTCCCTCTACTATGTCAGTTCTCCAAGCCTTTTGTTGTACATCCCATCTGGCCTCAACTTTATCTATTCAGGGTGTTCTTGTACCTTCCCCGATATTTCTGTTTTTCTTTTTGATGAGCTATATGCTCCCATTCACTAAGTGCTTCAAACTGCATGGTCTAGGAGGTGGTTTAATCTCATACAATTGTCTCCTCAAATTTTCATTTATCTTAACATTAAAGGTTCCATATTGTGGAAAAGCTAAGGGACCATTGTTCTCAGTGTATTTCATCCAATTTTCAAGCCACGTACATGTGTGATATCCTCATTCTTGTGACATATACAATGCTGATCAGCTGATATTGGTACTCCTCCTCTAATGGGTACAGGCACATCTCCCTCCATCAAGCTTTTCAAATTCTTCAGGATTTTCATTTATGTCTGTGAGGGATGGGCGGAAATTAGATCTGGGAGGCTGTATGTGCTTCTTAATGTTGGCGTTTATTTTGAGAGATCAATCCAACAAAAATATAAATCTTGGGCAAAGGGGGCGAAAAGGTAAGTCTTAATGGGTTATGGTTGCTGGGTTGGGGTCCATAGGCTTATTAAGAGGGGGCGGGGTCAGCTCATCCTTACATCCCCCCCCCCCTCCCTAACTTTCTTGCTTGCAAGAGAGACCTCTCTGGGGTATCGGGACAGATAATCAGCATTAGGCTGGTTCTTCCCTTTTCTGTGATATGTACTGAATCTGAAAGGCTGTAATGCTAAAAACCATCTTAACACTCGGTCATTGTGTCCTCTGTTACGGGATAGCCACTCTAATGGACCATGATCTGTATATAATATGAATTCCCTACCCTCGAGATAATATCGTAGGGATTCAATAGCCCATTTAATGGCCAGTGCCTCCTTTTCTATTACAGCGTAGTGTTTCTCCAGTGGAAACAATTTTTGACTGATATATAATACTGGCCTTTCATTCCCTTGTTTATCTCTTTGGGAGAGAACCGCCCCTAAACCTCTGACGCATCTGTCTGTAAAATGAATGGTTTACTATAATTTGGGCTGAGAAGGACTGGTTCGAACGTAAGAGCGCGTTTAAGTTGATGGAAGGCGCGCAGGATTGCAGACGAAGGATTCTTTAGTTCTTTTTCGGTCTTTGTCTTTCTGTAACAGATCCGTCAGAGGGGCTGCTATTTGTGAAAAGTTTGGGATAAACCGTCTGTAATAACCTAAGATGCCTAGGAAGGCTCTTAGATCCTTCTTTGTCTTGGGAAAGGGTCGGTCCGTTATGGCTGCGACCTTTTCATTTTGGGGTTTTATACAACCTTCCCATAGAAGGTACCCCAGATATTTAACCGATTTTGCAGCTATGTGACTTTTGGTTGGGTTAATGGTTAGTCCTCCTTCCTGCAAGGCTTGAATAACCATCCTCAGATGTATCAAATGTTGTTCCCAAGACGAACTATGGATAACTACATCATCTATATGGGCGGCTGCAAATGTGCTACATGGTCTTAGTATTGTATTCATGAGTCTTCGAAAGGTTGCGGGGGCCCCATGTTGTCCAAAGGGTAGTACCGTAAAATGGTATAACCCCCCAGGTGTGGAAAACGTTGTTTTTTCCTTATCTTGCTCCCTTAGTGGTACCTGCCAATAACCTTTGCATAGGTCTAGGGTGCTGATATATTGGGCCTCGCCCAACCTTTCTATCATCTCATCCACTCGAGGGAGTGGATATGAATCGAATTGTGATATCTTTTTCACCGCACGAAAGTCAATGCAAAATCTGATAGACGCATCTGGTTTGGGAACGATAACAATTGGGGATTTCCATTCACTGGTGGAAGGTTCTATGACCCCCACTTTGAGCATCTGTTGAATTTCATTCTCAACAGCCTCTCGCCGGGACCCCGGTATTCTGTAGGGGCGTAGTTTGATTGTTTTTTAGGTCTCGCCTAGGCAGCGTGCATGCGCTGCTCTAGGAGATGACCTTTAGAAATTGGTCAGCTCCTTTCCACACACTCTTGCATGTGGCAGCATCCACCTTGCGGGAGCGAGCAGCGGCACGCGCAGGGGCCATTGGACACGCACGCGCTTGTTTACATTAGCCTGCTCGCGGTCTCCTTGCCGGCTCGACATCCTGGCGCTTTCACTTTCGTTCGCGGCCGCTTGTCTCCCTTTCTGTAGACTCTACAGCTGGAAGTGCTTCAGCTTTTAAAAAGAATGAAAGGAATGCTTGAAAACACAGCCTTTCTCTTTAGGAAGGGAAGCGCCCAAAGTATTTCATGAACGGTAGTGAGTGTGTCATTGCTTCCGTTTACGTGTTAGTGCTAGCATGTAAACGTGGCACAAACTAGAAGTTTCCCTGCAGGCTGTTCTTTTGCCAATGTGTATTTGACAGTCTGCCTTTTATTAGGGTTTCCATCCCTGAATTGGTAAGTTACCTTCTGGGCAGGTGTTTAATCTCTTCCTTGCATTTTCCGCTCTGTGTTCCCTAAGAGGAACTCCCTCTCACTCCTCATCCATTCACTGAGGAAGCCTGATGCCGAACCTTATCTCTCTCGGCGCACGCACCACTCACGGGCTTGTTATTGTTGCAGAGTGCCTGTGCTCTTTGCTGGCGCTGCTCGCTCTCCTCCCCCTGCTCTCGCCGGCTCCCCTGGCACTGCCCCTCACTCTTAACAAATGTTTGTTTGGTTGATGTTTGGGGAATCCGAGTACCATTTAATTTTTTTATTGTTTCCCAATGTCTCTTTTTCGGCATTTTGAGGACTTTCTCCGACGACGATTGCTCGCACTGAAAGCGTGATTTCACACAGTTGTTTACCTGCTTTCTCCAAGGACTTTTTATAAATAAAATTCCTTCAGTTTCAGCACACTCCTTGTGACTGCTGTTTGTCGGGTTTCTTTTGAAGACGAGTCCATGTAAATAATGTGTGCATATTTGCACGCATTTAAAGCATGCTTTGGTTTGCACAACAATTTCTTCGATGCAATCTTTTCATCTCTGCACGCAATGTTTTAGGAAGCTGGATACTTTCATTATTTTTGGTGCACACTGACTTGTTGGGAGCCAAATTACTATAATTCTTTCATTCACATTCATTACTTTGTATTTAACACTTTGTCTTAGCTCATTACATTTATTAAATTAAACAGCACATATAAACCGCACGTATGCTAGGCGGGTTGAACACAATCTCTTCTTCAAACACATACTGCCGTCTTTTCGAAGTCTCAGACAGTAATTTACTGTTAACGCCCCTTTGCCATATGTTAATTACCAGTACTTAACAAATAAACGTTTCTGGTCTTTTTATTCTCCGTTGTACTTCGTATGATAGAACCAGCCAACGCGTTTCGTGCTGGTTTAGGACGTTTTCACGGACACGGCTCCAACATACTTATGCGGCTAATACCGTTTGAAGTAAACCATACTACATATACTCATAGGACTTCGCTCTACCATGAGCCTCACCAATGCGTCCTAGGATTTGCTTCAATCCTCTTTGATATGCGCGTCTGAGGATACATTTCATTCTTATATCCTATTGCCCTGAAGAAGCCCGTTTTTGGGCGAAACGCGTTGGCTGGTTCTATCATACGAAGTACAACAGAGAATAAAAAGATCAGAAACGTTTATTTGCAAATACTTTTTATTGACGTGTTTTCATGTACTTAACTGTCTGTGTCTATATATTGCCTCTCATCCAACCAATTCACTTAGTTATATTTATGGTCTATAAGCAGCAGATCATTTGAGGTGGGCAATATTACATACAACTTGTGACTAGTCCTGGTGGTGCAGTCATCTAAGACCCAGCTGCTTTAATTTTTTTCTTCATTACCAGTACTTAACACTCTTTACAGGCCACTCACTGTGGAGACATTGTTCCCTCTCTCAAAACATAACATCTCTTCACAGGGAAAAGACAGCCACATTGTAAAACACATGTAAACAGTTCTTGTTAACAGAGCGCCTGCTTGCCTGAAAGAAGTGTTAATGTGCACGACAGGTTATTCTGCAAATGTAAAGGGAACTGGGAAACTTGTTTTGGCTTGTATAAATGGAATCACTTGAAGCTTCCTGATACATATACCTCTATGTGAAACACCGAAAAAAGGTACAGATTAGTTTTTTAGCCACGCATTTGAACCCGTCACCATTGTACACAGCATCATAGTTCCCTTACTATTTTTAATGCACTTCAACCGCTCTCCGCACTGACTCAACGAATGTAACCTGTATTTATTTACCTCGTGGAACCTGGAAAACGTATCTATAACATCGCATACACCCTGTTGCCTCTTACTCATAAACTGGGCACGGCCAGCCCCTCAGTAGAGGTGGCTGAGATGATTGGAACAGCCGGATCACGTTACTTCTAATACAAGGGTTCATTCCAAGGAAATCTGCGCTTCCGCACACTTTTTTTTTGTTGTCTCTCCTTGTTTGATTTACTTTTGGCCAATCGCTCTCCAAGAGAGCGTTTCGGAAGTCCGCCACCCGCTGCTCCCTCACTCCTCCGTTGGTAGGTAAAAGACTGCCATTTACAATGCCAATAGCTCTAACTTAAAAAAATCCCGAAACCTATTGCATTTCCAATTTGGGCCAGATAATGTGATTTTCTTTTTTTGTAGCGCTTGCCACTGCATTGTTGTTTATAGTGCTCTAAATAAGGGTGTTAGCAGGGCTTTAAGTGGGCCGGGTCTCACCGGGTCTGAGCACCGGCAGTTTTTTAGAGGGGGCCTCGAAACGGGTATCTATCGGGCTCTGTTTTGTGCTCTAGCACAGGCGGTCCTTTTTTTTTTCCGGACTGCAGTGACAGCAGGCACATCGATGTGCGCTGCTCACACTGCTCACTTATCACTAGTGGAGAAGTAACTGCATGACGTCATGTCAGGTGAGCGTTGTAGGAGAAGGGAAATCCTTTTAAGAGATGCATTTTCTCTCTGGATTTCCCTTCTCTTTTTGAAACTCAGGAGCAGCAACATTGTTGTGGTGTCACCAGGGCTTTAAGTGGAAGCTTTTTCAATATTATATACAAGCCATAGTTGCTGCTTATTTATCTTATGCAACCAACAACCATTGACAAAGCCAATAGTCATGACTTGTTGTAGGTATGATGTTGTTTGTCATATATCTGGATGCAATGACAGAAACAGCAAAATACAAGTTGGGCGGCACACTATGCTAAACACAGATTTTTAGCTTACGTGTTTTAAGCCACGCCCTTAATTACATTGGCCACGCCCCTTTATGAGACCCTCCAGTTTTTTCATCCCACTTAAAGCCCTGGGTGTTAGTATCAACAAATTTAAAGCGTCAGCATTGAAAACCTCTGCACGAAACTGATTATAGTCAAATATTTTGTTACAACCAGGCTCTATTTTAAAAACAAAAAAGATATTAAAAGGATTACTCCGCTTGTGTTCAAGAGATAGTCTCAGAGCGAGTAAACATCACACTAGTGTGGCACAATTGTATCAAAAAAGCCGTTGAAATAAATCTCACAAGCACTCCACAGTTCTGGACAGTGTGACATTAACACGCAATGCACCAGCAGGCAATGGATTTTCACGTTTCACTTCTCGCTCGAGTTTTAAGAACCGCTCCAGAAGTGCCCTTTAGAAAATGCACACCGAGCAATCCAACATATTAAAAAATATATTTAGTGATTGCAGGCACTGATGTAAAGGTGTCGGTACACTGAAGTGAACGCCGCAGTAGGAAGTTAAACAAGCATTTGCAATGCATTTACGCGAGTTTCAGTTATTGACATTGCAAATGACAATGCCTTTTATTTTTGTTTTCGTTTTTAAAACATTAATAAAAGGCATTGTCATTTACAATGCCAATAGCTTAGACCTGAAGGGCTTTCATTCGACCCTTTTCATCCACTGATCTATTGTTGTTCACATTTTTCTTTTGCCCACTACAGTAAGCGCAAGGCACTACTTGTCTTTCTTTGTGTGCATTAAAAAGCCATGGAATGTGTCCATAAATGTTTCCTGAGGCAAGCATGAATTCCTGAATCGGACTCCATAACCCAGTCTGTAGTAATTGTATAGCTCTTCAATCCTTGGCGGCCCGGCACTCAGGATAATGTGCTGCATGGCTAAACACTTGGAAGGTCCCAAAGGCGAGACCTATTGGCTATGCCAATGCTTGTCCTGGAAGGGTCTGAATCGAGTGCTCTATAAGTATTGTTCTCCCCGGAATTATAGAAAACACCGATTGAAAGGATAGTAAACGAGTTTATTTCTTGTTTCTGGTGATCTGGTAGATCCGGATCTATACTCTGTAGATATAAGGGCAAGGGATCCTTATTGATGCTTAATAAAGCCGGTTTGGCTCCTTCCCACTTTTTCAACAGATTAATGTGGAAAATCTGAGTATCTGTTTTCTTTTGTGGGTCCATCTCCAACCGGTAGGTGACCGGGATTACTTGTTCTATAACCCGAAATGGGCCTTGCCATTGTCCTAGTAACTTATGATCAGAGGAGGTCAACATAAGCAAGACCAAATCCCCCACGGCAAGGGTTCTTTCTTTGTTTTTTTTTGTCATATTGGATCTTTTGGGCGGTCTGGACTTGTTCTAAATGTGCTTTTACTATTTCTCGGATCTGACCTAATAGATTTTTTAGGGTAAAGACATACTCAAGTAAAGGTTTTCCTGTCTCCTTTTCCTCCTCCCACTTTTCCTTGAGCATATCTAACAAGGTACAAGGTTGCCTCCCATTTAATAATTCAAAGGGGGAGTATCTGGTACTTTTTTGCTGTTTGCATCGAATAGCAAAAAGGGCGAGGGGTAACATATCCTCCCACTTGCGCGTTACTAATTCTAACAATTTCTTTAGTGTTGTTTTTAGAGTGGCATTATATCTCTCCACTAACCCATTTGTCTGTGGGTGATAAGCAGATGTCCTTATTTGTTTAATGTTTAGCTGTTGGCAGACTTGTTTTAGTAGTTTAGAAACAAAAGGTGTACCCTGATCAGTCACAATCTCCTGTGGGAACCCTACTCGAGAGAAAATATTAATCATAGCCTTACCTATTTGGATGGCATTGGGCTGTCTCAGGGCCACTGCCTTAGGAAACCTGGTGGCATAGTGGACAAGGACGTATCGACATCCACTACGTGAAGGAAGGAGAGGAGCAATTATATCCATGCCTACCCTTGAGAAGGATTCTTCTATTATAGGGAGTGGTTTTAATGGGACCCTAAATGGCAGACTTCTACTATTTTTTTGACAAATTGGGCACTCTCTACAGTATCTTCGTATCTGTTCATAAATTCCAGGCCAATACAACCTCTCTAGGATAGCCTGGTCTGTCTTTTCCCCTCTAAAATGACCCCCCAGCAAATGACTATGGGCCAGAAATAACAGCTTTTCTCTATATGAGCTAGGTATCAACAGTTGTGGGTTATGGTCCTCACCCTCCCCCCTCTTTTCGGTACAGTAAGCCCTTGTTTATAAAGAAATAGGGACATACTTGGTCAGGGTCTTCTATGGGAGAGGCTCTGTTCCAAGCTTCCCTTCGGGTCTTCTCTCTGAGCTCTTCGAAACCTTTGATTGGATTCCCATATACTCTCTTTATTAGCTTGGGCTAAGGCTACATGGTTCCATTCTTTCTTCTCTATCTTCTGTCTACGGCTTTTCAGAGGTTTGCCTATCGGCCATTAGTCGTCTTGTACCTGAGAAAAAGGATCTGTCTTTCTCCAATCCTCTCCCTCTTTCCAGGTTTCCCGCAATAAATGGCCATATGTGGATAGTCTCTTCCCAATACCAGGGGTGCTGGCAATTTTGGTATCAGTCCGACCCTCATGGGAACTGGATTACTTGTAGCTTCATGTTGGATCTGCACTTCAGTGGTAGGATATCTTTTGTTGTCCCCATGCACACACTGGATATTTAACATATCATTCATGGTTCTCACTCCCCCAGAGACCGCTTGGGGTTGCATGACACTCTGTATACATCCGGTGTCTATTAGAGCTTCCCTGGGTTCTCCATTGACAGTAACCTGGTGATGATAACGAGGACTTGAGCCTTCAGGTGCGCCATACAACACTTTTGTTATGCCCACATCCATTGGTTCCTCCTTTTGGGGGCATGTATGTGCAATATGTCCAAATAACCCACAATGAAAGCACTGCGGACCAGGAGGGTTAGGAGGTCGGACAGAAGGGGCTACAGGGCCTGGCATCAAGGCAATAGATTCCTGCTTTTTCGGAGGCGCACTCTTTTGGCTCTTGGTTGATACCCCCCCCCCCCAAACGTTTCCAATTGACCTCTTCCCTACCCTTTTGTATCTCTTGTGCCCGGAAATAGGCACTTGCTATTTGCACTGCTCTTTCCATGGTTATTTGTGAATGCTGTCGGACCCATCGCTGTATAGGAGGGTGTAGGGAAGAAAGATACTGTTCCAAATATATCTTCTCTACTATTTCTTCTTTTGTTGAAGTGGAGGGTTTCAACCATCGGTCGGCCAAGTTCTTCACTCGAAAATACAAGGCTCTTGGTGTTTCTTGTGCTCCTTCTTTTATCTGACGTAGACGGATCCGATACGTTTCATCATCTACTCCTAGTCTTTCAAGGATGCTTTTCTTCACCTCTTCATAAGGCGTAAGACCAAGGAGGTTGGCTGCTTGGTAGCCCGATATTGCCCCCATTTGTCAACAGGCCAAGCGGCTGATCTTGCCATCCGTCCAAAATTTGCGGGGGAAAAAGTCTGGATCTTCTCCAGCAACGTATTTTTGTATTATCACTGAGGGGAGTGCTGCTGTTTGTGGTCTCTTTTGATTAAGTACATCTGCCAACCTTCCTATTGTGGACTCTTGAGTCTGTTTTTGCTTGGTCAGGGTCCTATGTAATTTCTCCCTGTATTCTTCTGCGACGGCCAGAAAACGTTCCATGATTCGTTCCAGTTTCTCCTGGCCTTCCGCCAGCCGATACACAATGGCCTCCATCCTCTGTGATCCCACTTCTGACACCACGTTTGTGAGGGATGGGCGGAAAATAAATCTGGGAGGCCGTATGTGCTTCTTAATGTTGGTGTTTATTTTGAGAGGTCAATGCAACAAAAATATAAATCTTGGGCAAAGCATAACGAAATTATTGTTTTGGGTCTGTTATTTATTCCGGATTTGCCAGGCTTCTTCACTCCTTCTTCTTGTCCTTTTCTTAGGTCTCAAGTTCGGTCTCCAAGGGTGCGTTGTCCCCGGATTACCAGGAGATAACACAAGGAGATTGAGGTAAGTATTATGATCTGGCCGATTGGTGAAGTAATAAAAGTGACCATCACCACACCCGGGTGTACATAGCACTAAAAATCCCATTTCTTTGGGTAATTATCTTTTATAGCTTCTAACCCTCTGATGGGGGGGGGGGGGGTGAGGAAGAGAGGGGAGGTTTAGTGCACAAAGGAGAGAAAGAAAATAAATAATAAATACACCACCCGTGCTCCCCCAAATCTACCGTCTTCCCCTGTCCATGTACTGAGTAAATCTGCAACTCTTCCCTGAGTTGCGGCGGGGACTTCAGATCTTCCGGGGCGACCATCACTCCTCGCTCCACCCTTCTGGAGCCTCGTCGTCCTCTGGCGCTGTTCTCCTGTTTTCGGCCGCTGAAACTGGACATCCGTCTTCTTCCTTCACACTGGCGTCTTCGTCCTCCTCTCCTTTATCCCGTTGAGTCCTGACTCCTCCTTCCTTTCTGGAGTCTTCCGGATTCCGCCTTCTGCCCCAGGTCCGAGCGACCGTCCCTCCAGGTCCGTGCTCGCTGGTGATTGGCCTCTTATGTTTATGGCTCCACCTTCCTTCTTTGTCCGCGTCTCTCCGTCATATACCTTAACTTTTTTTTTTTTTTTTTTTTTTCTTCACAGGTATCGGGTCCACGGAACAGGTCGTCAGGCTGGGGGCGGAAAGGTAAGTCTGAATGGGTTATGGGTGCTGGGTTGGGTCCATAGGATTATTAAGAGGGGGCGGGGTCGGCTCATCCTTAAAATGTCTAATTCAATTTTGTCTTTCACAAATGATTCCCCACAAATTGATTTCTACTACACTTCCTTGTTTATCTTTCTCAACCAATACCAGCACGGCACAGTAGGACGTAGTCAACCGATCACAGCGCGGCGTTACACCAACCGACCAATACCAGCGCAGCACACTGTGACATCAGTCTCACTCCATGCAGTGGCTACCTCTCCAGTACAATCCTTTGAGCGTGCACTTTCTCGAAGCAGAATCCTCACACAATGCAAGCTATTTTCAATAAACTCTGTCTGCTTCTCTAAAGAAATGATAGATCCTTTCACACAAGAGCTCCAACCAGTTACAATGATCTAATCTATTTCAACATACACTTCAAGTGAAACCTCAACCAGCGCGATCTCACTCAGGCTGATGCAATTACTCCTTGTGCACTGAGAACACTTGTAACAACCGCAACCCTCAATCTCACAAAGATATTTCCCTTTTCTTAGTGGTACTTCCGATGTCGTCTCACGAACAGCACCTTTGAAACACAGCAGAAAACTTACTCAGCGTATGCCACACTGAGACCACCCATAGGCGTATATCCTGGGATCTTAGGTCACGTCAGACCTCATAACAACTTCATCTTCTTTGCATAAAGCGCATCAACCAAAGATGAGCTATAACCTCTTCACATACCAGCACACAGCCATTTCACAATACTGCAATCTAAGCTTAAGCATTCGTGACACGCAACCCTGGTGATACTCACACCACTGCTTCCAATCGTCTTCGCTGCACTCCACTGGTACTCGATCTTCTTCAGGTTTACACAGAGCATTGGACTTGGGATGGGCAACTTCTAAACAGGTATCTTGACAGAAATCTCAGTAAAAATCTCTCTCTTTTTTAACGTCAGTGGACAAAACCATCCGACGTACTACCAGATTATTTTTGCAGTGGGATTTGTTTTTGGGCCCCAATCTGTTTCTCTACTCTCATCATATATTTAATTTCTTTTGACACTCAATTGATCCTCAGATGAATCTTGTATTGTGCCACTGAGGGGTTGAAAATTAAAGATCTAACATCCAACAAGGATCAGGAATTGGATAACTGAATCACAAATTAACGATTAGATTGATGTATATGACTCTTAATACCAAATTATATAAATAAAGAATTGTAACTGCTATTCCAAACCTTCTAAAGAAATCTAGCCAAAATAAAATCATACAAACCAATAATTCGGTTAAGGCAATACAAAATATTAACATTAGAACCTGATAATTAGAGATCTCCCTATATTGATTTTTTTCCTGCTATTAATTAATAAATTGGAATGCACAACTAACTTTTTTGAAAGCGAGTCATGACAAACTCAGAGTCTATGATTTAGTTAAAATCAAAATTTATCAAAGGTAGTTAAAGTAGTACATCATTAGTAAACATGTAGGACCTAGTGAATGCTAGTAAATTTAATTAGTTTAGGGTTGCCACAAGGTGACACACTCTGGAAGGTTCAGCAGGCACATGAACCATAACAGCTCATAGGCAGTGTCCCACCGAGAAAGAGTCCACAAATGTCACTCTCAGTGTATGCATCAGTCCGAAAGGAAGGCACATGAAATCCGCAAAGTTCCGAAAGGAAGTGTCTAATTCGGAAAGTAAGCAAGTTCTGCCAAATCTGTAACAATCATCATCTGCCTCATTTGCTGTATCTCCGCTCCCCCAAAAAATCTGCTTCTTCCTTACAGGTCAATGTATAATATATTCCTGTAATTCCGGTGGTGACACCTCCTTAGTCACGTCATCGTGTCAGACCACTCAATCCATTGATCAGTCTATGTAAGATGATTGTCGTGCGACATAAAGAAGACACATATTATAGAAAGGGGTGGTGCAAAGCACATAGTTTGACAGAACATCTGGCACATGTGAACTCCTGAACAATGATCCTTTAGCATTAGGCACATGAACGAGTTCAAGAGGACAGTTTCCCATAGCAAATGATCCCAAAGTGTCAACATTGTAGCAGATTGTCCTGGTAAGCGAGTGAGAACTCCTCCAATAAGACACAATCTCGCTTCACATTGTAAGTTAATGAAACTTTCTCACGAGTGTAAGTTAGCACAGAATAGGAAATAAATCACGTCTACAAGAAAGTAAATTTAAAATCTGAAGAACATAAAACAGAGATATATACGTTTCATAAAAGGAAATCAGTATTCTAAAACTCTTTCAGCTTATATTCAGATTATTGTTCTTTATTGAATTTCAGAAATCACATGTAAGTATAACACATTACTGCATTTTCATAGTAATAACATATAAAATAATTTCAAATCATAAAATATTATTTTCGTTTCAAATGATTTACATTAGTAAATATATCAAGATCATAATATGAAAGTTTCTGAACAGTTGTACTAAATATGAAAATGCAGCACCACTTTTTCTCTTGTCACTTTCGGTGCACGTTTTCACATATGCAATAATAAAATTCAGAATGAAACCTTTCAATATCACTTGTAATTTTATCTAAATCATGTTGGATTACATTAATTCTAAACACCCATCATTATTTCTATAAGAATGGTTAGTAATCTTATAGCACCTAAGTACATCACTTTTACTTTTAATAGACATTGAAATAGCAACTAAAACTGGTTAAACGGGGGGGGGGGCTTGGCCAACTATCATGGCCGATCGGACATGAATCCGATCGGCTCCGTCCCAGGCCCCGTATCTTTCCTGGCATAAGGCATATTTTCAGGCACCCTGACCACCCCACTGCACGGCTCGAAGTGTGGTGACGACGGCGGACTGCCCTGAAACCTGGTGGTGGCCCCGTGGTGCGGCAAAGGAGCTCCAACAAGATGCGATAGCCCGGCTTTGAGAGCAAAGTAAAATGGTGGCTACATCTACGGCGGGCTCTGAGAGGTGCAGCGGCTGAGACCCCGGGCCCCTATTGATGGACCTGAGCATCGGGCTCAACGGCCGCCACGGGTGAGGGGTCTCAGCTTGTGCTCCAAGAGATTATCTGCCTTTACGGTGGCATCGGAGGTGGCCGGCGGACTCCCTCATGGTGGAACCCAGACGGCGCTAAATGGCGGAGTACCCCGTTGGGACCGTTAGCTCGCGTTCGAAGAGGGGGATTGAAGGCACGCTGAGCTCCAGTCTGCGGATTGCACGCCCCCCCAACTGAGAAGCGGCAGTGGAAAAGCACAGACAGCCAGCGGCGGGGTGTCCGCGGACCCGGTGCCCGCCGGAAGACGTGCTACTGGACTGCGGGTTCACAAGAGCCCCCGCAGGCACGAGGTGAGGCTGAGGGGCTCCCCTCTTCCAGCGAGGGACGACGCATGAAGTAGGGTGCGGAGGCCCTGAAACCTCCCGTGGCACCGGTGGCAAAGCGCGGCCCCTGGGTCTGTTGGTGGGGGCATCTGGCAGCAACTTATGGATGGTGAGGCAGCGAGGTCCAGAAGTGATCTGACATGGGGGGGGGGCCCCATTGCCTCGAGGCATCTACTAGTGGAGGGGGCCTAAGACCAATTCCTCTGCGAGGCGCTGGGCGCCTGTTCCTAATATGGCCACCGATCATTGAGGTTATCATTGGAGAACTCCGGCAGCAATACTGGGGTTACTAAGCAGGCCCCCTGCCTTATCATACACTGAGAGGAGCCAAAGAAAAGCACCGCTCTCGCAGAGACCCAACAGGAGCACACGGACCGTCATCACGGAAAGGGCCCACTGACCTACCTTGGGAGCCCTCACATTCTGCATTGGGGATTCACTCGCAGGGGACGGCAGCGCAATGTACGCCCCTAAGCCGAACGAAGAGAGCAAAGCCTGGTTCCGTGCGACGTGAGGGCGGCCAGGAGCTACCAAGCACAGCATCTACCTATGCCACCGAAAAAGGCCCCCCAACAACAAGGTCTCCAACTACTTTGCCGCCACAGGTGCGGGGCTGACTGGTGATGAATCGACGCCATCCCCAGGAGCAAAGGCGCTCACCAAAGAGGACCTCCTGGCTTCCCTGCGGGAATTTAAAAAGGAGCTCCGCGCAGACATCAAGACTGACATGGACCCCTCCTTCGAGTCGTTCCGAGCGGAAATGAGGGAGAAGCTGTCGACTCTACAGGCCGACGTGGACTCGGTGGGCACCAGAATGCTTGACCTCGAGGCAAAAGTCCAGGAGTTCACGGATCGTATCCAACCCCTAGAGGAAGTATCTGCGGACTTAAGCGGTCAGCTGCGTGCCACCTTGCTCAAGTGCGAGGATTTAGAAAACCGGTCCCGCCGCGATAATATCCGAGTCCGTGGCCTGTAGGGACCGGAGCTGGAGGCCTTCATGGTGGGCCTCTTCTCCTCGGTTATGGGGGAGGACGGCCCCGAAATCCAGCTGGAGAGAGTACACAAAGTGGGAGGGCAGGAGACCCCGAGACATCCTGGCAAAGTTCAGCTCTTTAAAATCAAAGAACTGATCCTACAAAAAGCTAGAAACACCGATAAAGTCTCTTTTCAGAATGCCACTTGTACGCTCTACCAAGATGTGGCCCAAGCCACTCTTATGCGCCGACAGCAGTTCCGCCCGATCACCGACTGCCTGAGAGAGAAGAAGGTCAAGTACAGGTGAACCTACCTGTTTGGGATTGCCTTCCAATGGGAAATCGAACAGGTGCACTGCACCGAATTGACGGAGGCGACGGACATCTTGGGAATCGCGGCCCCGGTGCCTAAGGGTGCTGCAGCTTCAAGGACCACGGAAGGGGGAAAGCAGCGAGAGCGACAGGGGGTCGGCCAATGGCGGAGAGTGGGCCGAAGGAACAACAAAAACCCGGACTGAGCTTCATGACCAGTGGATCCCACGACCAAGCTATTTTTAACGGACAAGGTACTCTACCCCCTTTTTTCCCACCCAAGGGACAGCCAGATGTTGTTATGGAGAGTTAGATGGAGCGGAGGACTTGCAATTCACGAGACTGTGGGGCAGCCACGGGTCCGGTCACCTTTATGTGGCCCTGGGACTGGTGCTAGGCCCCCAGGGCCACATGGACGAGCTACGCTTGTTGTGAACGGTGTGTAGAGCGGCCCGTCTCTACTGCGGTAAGGAGATTCCAGTGGGAGGGTGGTTGGAGCGGAGGACTTGCACTCTACTGGACACTTGTGATGCCGCCGGGGCTAACAGACTTGAGTAGCTCATGCAGGGGTGCTTAGCCAAGTGATAGCCACTAGCTGGCTGTATAATTTCACAATGCATATGCCTTAATTGTTGCTGTTGTAGGGGCTGGGGGAACGGGAATGGTTACGTACCTCGAGTCTGTTCTGGTAAAGAGGTTCCCCTCTGGGAGGGGAATTCTCCACACTCTATCTTATTGTTTGTTCTGTTTTGTTAACTTAGTTAGATGTCATGGTGCCTTTTTTATAATGTTTCTGTGCTGGGGAGGGAGGATAGGGAACTCAGTCCATGCAGAGGGCCTAACGAGGGGGGCAAAGTCCCATCCGGATACCTATAACCTGGAATGCCTGAGGCTTAAATTCCCCTAATAAGCGACAACGCTTTTGGAAATACTTGCTCGACCATAATGTCCAAGTGGCGGCCCTTCAAGAAACGCACCTCTGAAAACCAGAGGAACACCGTCTGAACCAGAAAGCTTATCCTCTTATATTTAGATCCTCTCACGCCACAAAACAGAACGGGGTGTTGTTTCTCAGGGGGTAGCCAGCAGGGTGGAGGCGGCGGATATTCTCCCTCGTGGGCTCTTGGACCACTCGCCGGTGGCTATTACCCTGCGCCCCGGTTTGGCACGCGGGCCGTTTTGGTGGTGCTTTTCGACCTGGCACCTCCCAAAAGAAGACTACAGGGAACACATGGAGGAGGCCATTGATCAATATTTATCATGTAATGTTGGGTCGGTGCGCGCGGCAGAATCTCTTTGGGAGGCAATGAAGCCCACCCTCCGCGGGGTGGACATCTCCTTCTGTGCCGCGGCCCACAGGGTGCGTAGGGAGTCTCTTCTTCGGGCTGAAGCTGCGATTCTGGATCTGGAGGGGTCTAGCAGGGAGGAGGAGGGGTGGCTGGTCCGCCGCCAACTGCTGCTCGCGCAACAGGGCTACTCATCCCTTTTACTAGATGAAGCCCGCCAGGCTTGGTTGGCAACCCGGAGCAGGATCTACCAGTGGGGAGACAAGTCGAGCAAGCTACTGCATAGATTGTCAGGGATCGTCGGGCTCCCTGGTTCTCCCGGGTATTATGGAACCGGATGGGTCACCTATTTTGGACCCATCGGCCATTGCAGAGAATTTTGCGGCATATTATGCGGACCTGTACGCTCCTAAGGAATGCCTACCGGCAGACGTGATAGGCCGTTTCCTGGACGACCTCCCGCATAGGGCCCTGTCGGACGATGTCAGTGCGGAGCTGGACCGCCCACTTACGGAGGACGAGTTGGGTGCCGCCCTTGGGGAGTTGCATCCCGGGAGGGCCCCGGGTCCCAATGGTTTCCCAAACAAATTTTTTTAAACAATATTTCCTGCAGCTCGGCCCCCATTACCGTAAGGTGGTGGAGGAAGCCAGGGAGCGGGGTCGCCTGCCCAGTGATTGGAGGCATGCAGAGGTGGTAGTCTTTCACAAGCCTGGTAGACCTCCCGAACATCACGCGTCCTATCGCCCTATTTCCCTCCTCAATGCCGAAGCTAAGGTCCTGGCCAAGGCATTGGCCAACCGCCTCCGGCCTCACATTTCCTCCCTAGTCCATCCGGATCAAGCCGGGTTCATGCCCCAGCGGGCGACCCGTCATAATATTCGCAGGGCACACATAGCTATTGCGACGGTCAGGGGCCTGGAGGTGCGTGCGGTGCTTCTACTTGCACATATGGACCGTGCCTTTGATTCATTGAATTGGGAGTATTTGTTTGCGCTTCTGCGCAGGTTGAACTTAGGGCCTCGCTTCTTGTCTTATCTTACTCTACTCTATACTGACATAACGGCGTCTGTCCGTGTAGCGGGCTCTGTCTCATCGGTTTTCTCCATTGGTCGAGGCACCAGACAAGGGTGTCCACTATCTCCGTATTTGTTTGCCTTGGCCATGGAGCCCCTGGGTGCGGATGGATGCTCAAGTGACCGGTCTAGAATGGGCTGATGGGTTGTCGGATCGTATATCCCTGTATGCCGACGACGTGTTGTTTTTCCTTACCGACTTAAACTGGACTGGCCCGTGACTGTTGCGTATCATGCAGGTGTTCGGTGAGACCTCCGGCCTTTACATGAACCCGCGGAAGTCTACCCTTTGGGTCCTGGGCGAGGGGGGCGATCTTGGTTCATGGGCCTCCACGGTGCAGGTGGTGCACGGGGGGATGAAATATCTGGGCGTGTTTCTATCCGATTCGCAACCAACTTCATGGGACAGGAACTTGGTGCCGGTGTGGAATAGGGTGCGTGAGGATATTAGGGCTTGGTCCCACATGCCTTTGTCTATTTATGGTCGCTCGGCCATCTTCAAGATGGTCTCTCTTCCGCGTCTACTATACCAGCTACAGAACCATCCATAACCTATTTCCCCTAGATGGTTCCGTCAGGTTAATACGGCCTTGGGCCAGTTTCTATGGGGTGGCGGGGCGGCTAGGGTGGCCCTACGTACCTGTTTCCAGTCCACATATTGTGGAGGGCTTGCGACTTCTGATATTCTTTCCTACTATATGGCCTTGCACCTGTTGGTCCTTAATGAATGGTGGTATGGGGATAGGTCGGATTCAGCGTATGCTGTGGAGCGACGGTGTATGGGGGATCATACGCTACATACGATCCTATACTCCGCGCCTCTGCGGCGTTCTTTACCGGCTGCTACACAGCTTGTTTTTCAGATTTGGAGGCAGGCGTTGCGGAGGATGGGTTGGTGGAACCGCTTGACCCGGGAGACCCCTTTGTGGCACAATGGACGCCTGCCACAGCTGGCGGGCTTGCCTGGCTTCCTCTACTGGGACATAATTGGGATCTCTACCTTGGGGGATGTTATGCGGGGGACCGTCTTGAAATTGTTTCAGGACTTGCAAAAAGATTTTCAAATGCCACGTACCCAATTTTTCAAATATCTACAATTTCGGCATGCTATTTCCCCCAGCTTGGTGGGGCTGGAGGCGCTGGCCGAATTCAGTCCGGTGGAAGCGAAAGTGTTCATGGGAGATTTGCAGGATCACAAAATGTATCAATCCCTGGTCACACATAGTTCCCCGTCCTTGCAGCATCTCCGAGAGGTTTGGGAGGGTGATGTGGGCTCACTGGAGGAGGAAGATTGGACAGAAGCCCTAGCCTCCCCACGTGGGGTGGCCATTGCAATGAGCCTTTGGCTTATCCAGTTTAAATACCTCCATAGGGTGTATTTTACTAGAGTCAGGCTGTACAGGGCGGGTTTGGTGGCTTCCCCGGTGTGTCTTCGCTGCATGCATGAAGAGGGCACCCTGCTTCATACTGTATGGGACTGTTCCGCGCTGGCGCGGAGTAATGACCTGCCTGTCGGAGGTTCTGTGTTGGGATCTCCCCAGTTCGCCTAAGCTGGTTCTCCTCCACATCATGGACGATATCGGGGGCAATGTTTAAAAACGTCATTTTATGCTCTTGGGTTTTACCTTGGCCAAACGTGACATTGCTAGGGCCTGGAAGGCGACGGTGGCGCCCTCCGTTTCTGTTTGGAAGAAAGGCCTGGACTTTTGTATGGGCTTAGAGGCTCCCATCTTTGTTGCGAGGGGGTGCCCTCATAAACACTACAAAATATGGTAGCGCTGGGCGGACTATCGGGGCCTGGAATTGGAGCCTGTTCCAGCCCAGTGCCCGGGCCGGCTCTAGTTTCTCCCCCTTTTCCCTGAGGTGTTCTGTGTATACACTTGGTGGGGATAGACACTTCTTGGAAGTGAACCGTAGTGAGCGTAGGATTGTGGCTTTGACTGTACATATTGATCTTGCATGGTCGACAGTGGGAGGGGGGCGTTGTATGTTTTTCCTTTTTGTTTTTTGCTTTAACTGCAATTCCTTCCAACATTCTTTTATGTTTACGAGAAAAGTGTCAAAGTCATAATGTATATTGATGCTACGGAAGTCTCTGGGTCACAGAGCTCCGCTTTCTTCGTGCTTTTGACAAATAAAATCTGTTTAAAAAAAAAAAAAACAGAACGGGGTGGCTCTGCTTTTCCACGCAGGGGTCCCGTTTCATGCATAGGACACCAAAGCTGACAAAGCAGGGAGGTACGTTGTGGTTCGGGGGGACCTAAGGGGCTGGCAGTGCACATTTGCAGTTATCTATGCACCAAATACGGGACAACAGGACTTTATACTCTCCTTCCTTATGGCATTGAAGAACTTTGCACAAGGGGACATACTCCTTTTGGGAGACTTCAACCTCGTCTGGGATCAGGGGCTGGACACGACTCATCCACATAGGGCGGCGGGGGGGGTTTTGGCAAGGCACTCAAGTCACAACTTCAACTCATGGGCCTGGTGGATGTGTGGAGGGATTGTAATCCTACCGTTCGTGACTACTCCTTCTTCTCCCACTCCCACAGAACATACTCCCGCATGGATCACATCTTTGTGAGACAGTCTCTGCTCCCCTCGGTACTACAAACACACTTCCACCCGATATGCCTATCTGACCATGCCCCCCTCGAGATGACACTCACCTGGACGAACCCACGTCCAAAACATGCGCGTTGGTATTTCCCCAACTTCCTTTGCAGGTTTAGACTTCTACGTGATGAACTCAGGCAAAATATTAAGGAGTTCTTTGAGCAGAATGACCCCGAGATTACCTCCCATGCCACTACCTGGGATGCACTTAAAGCGGTAGTCCGAGGTAAATGCATCGAGTTGGCTACTACCCTGAGAACACAGCAGCGCGAGGAGTGCCTCATGTTAGAACGGGATTTACTGTCCGCAGAGCAGGCACATAAGGCTAGCCCCTCGGCCCCGGCGCTGAGGAAAGTCACTGCCCTCAAAGGGAAGCTACAGGCCATATATACTAACAAGGCTGAAAAAACCATCGTACGCCCACAGACCAGGGGGTATGAAGGAGGGAACAAAGTGGTGTCCCTGCTCGCACGTCAGCTAACGGCCAAACAGGAAAGGGAATACATAAAACGTATTGTAGATGACGCGGGCGTCTCACATAAGACAGAGGAGGGGAAAGCACAGGCCTTCGAAAAGTTTTACCGTACTCTTTATACTTCGGAACTCCCACGGGCGCAAGACCAAATGGGGTATTTAGATCCCTTAGACCTCCCACAGGTCCCGGCTAACACCAATGAGGACTTGGCGAAACCCATAACCCCTGAGGAAGTGCAGAAGGCAATTGACGCACTTAAACTCCAAAAAGCACCGGGCTGGACGTATTTACGGCACATTTTACCGTACCTTCTCACCGGAACTGGTCCCCTTTTTAACTATTTTATTTAACGTCATTGCTTTTACGCAGCCGGTCACCCCCTCCATGGGTGAGGCGATTGTGGCAGTAATTCCCAAACCCGGTAAGGACCCCACAGCCTGTTCCTCTTATCGCCCGATAGCTCTTCTGAACCTAAACGCCAAGATTTACTCCAAAATCCTGGCCACTCGCCTCGAATCTGTGCTCCCCGGCCTTATTGACCCGGACCAATCAGGCTTTATTAAGGGACGGCAGGCCCACGATAATTTACTGCGCATCATCCATATAATAGAGAAGGCCCGGAAGAAAAACATCCCTGCGGCTCTTCTCTAGACGCGGAGAAAGCATTTGACCGCGTGGAGTGGACCTTTTTATTTCGAGTGCTCCAGCACTTTGGATTTAATGAGACCTTTATAGGGATGATTCGCGCCAATTATCACTCTCCTAGTTCTCGGGTCCGAGGCAGGGATGTCCGTTGTCCCCCCTCCTTTTCGCCTTAAGCATAGAACCCCTAGCGCATACAATTAAGAAAACCTGGACATTCGGGGATACGATTTGGCACAGATGATAATAAGATATCGCTCTTTGCCGATGACGTGCTTCTCCCAGTCACAGAACCATTGATCTCTCTACCGGCTATCCAGGAGGAGCTCATGCTGTTTGAGCGGGCGGCGGGGTTTAAGATCAATCTGGCCCAGTCCTTTTTACTGAATCTGTCCCTATCTAAAGAGGAGTGGCGGCGGGTAGAGGGCGCGTCACCCTTTAGCTGCACAGCTAAGTAGATTACCTATATGGGTGTCAAGCTCACCCCCTCCCCTCCCCCACCCCCCCCGTATCTCAGATCTCTACAAGGCCAACTTCCCTCCCCTTCTACGCCAGTTAAAATTGACCTGGGTAAATGGAGTGCTGCATACATTTCCTGGCTGGGCAGGATTAATGCCATCAAGATGAATGCACTCCCCCCGCTTGCTTTACCTCTTTCAGGGCCTGCCCATTCCAGTGGAAGAGGGTCTCTTTCGGGAGTTGCGACAAACGCTTACTAAATTTATCTGGTTGGGGAAAAGGGCTCGCTTGCCCCACCGCCTGCTTACGCGGCCACAAAGGGAAGGGGGCCTGGCACTGCCGGATTTTCAGGGATATTACAGGGCAGCTCAGCTGCGCGTAATCACAGAATAGTCGCTGCGGGCCTCAGAGAAGCACTGGCTTCATATAGACAGACAGATTACCGGTCGCACCATTTGGGATCTATTATGGAAGCCAAAACATGAGACCCCCCCAACGCTTACATCAGCACACCCACATCCACCACATTACAGGTATGGGATGTTCTTACTAGGAGGTTACAGCTAACTACCTTTCCATCTCCCTACACGCCCATACATTTTAATGCTGCCTTCCCCCCTGCGCTTCAAGAGGGACCCTTCGAGGCATGGCGGGAGGGAGGTTGTCACATGATTTCCCATTTATTTAATAAACGCGCGCTTCTCACCTTTCAAGAATGCACGAAACAATTCGCGTTGACTGCCAAGGACGAATACCACTATTTGCAGCTTAAACATTGGGTTCAGCAGCCCCTGGTGCGGCTGGCCGCCACCAGGGACCTGCTCCCAATAGAGAAGTTTGCCCAATCTGGGTCCACCTCCAAGGGATGCATTTCCTTTCTGTATGCTCTCATACAAGCTCTGAGCCCCAGGCCGACCAAGCGTTATAAACGCTTTTGGGATGCACTCTTAGATACCCCTCTAGCGGACAAACAGTGGGAGCATTTAAGTAGGACATTGTGAAATTTAACTGCTCGATGTATCTCAGGGAGCCGCACTATAAGATCATGTACAATTGGTACCTATGCCCTCAGAAACTACACAAGATCTTCCCCCAACACTTCGGATTGGTGCTGGCGGGGGTGTGGTCTGCTGGGTGACTTTCGACATATCTGGTGGGACTGTCCCTCCATACAGCCTTTTTGGAAAGAGATTTTGTCCCAAATTAAACTCATTCTAGGCTACCCAATTCCTATATCCCTGGAACACACCTTGCTGGGGGTGAGAGACCCAACCCTGAAACGCCAAACACAGAGTGATAGGTCTGTAATGTGGCTTTGCCTGGGGGCAGCTAAAATGGCAGTAGCTGCCGCATGGAAAAAACAAGAGGCACCATCTTTAACCCAATGGCACGCGAGGCTGTGGAGGGCGTTGGCACGCATGGCCGACATAGTAAACGACACCAGAAAAGGATTCGAATATATATGGTCCCCGCTGGTGAGCTACTTATCGGAAGGGGTTCCACTGACGGCTTGCGCCCCACGGCTTAGGGCCCTCAACCTGTTCCATATCTAATTCCACAGCTGCACAGTTGGCAACTGGCAGTTCGGAGGTTGCCTTAGTAGGGGCCCAGGAGCCCAACCCTCATGACCACCTCATTATTATTTGCACCATGACATCACGGTTTTGTTGGTTTTTTAAGTATGTTAAGTTTCCTTTTCAGGTTACTCTCTTCGGAGGGTGGATTGACGGACAGTTGTAGAATACTAAATGCAACACGATATGATTGTAACTATTTATAAGTTTTCTATGCCACAGACCTCGTGAACAAGCTGTAACCTACATGTGAGATCTGTAACATTTGGCTTACATTTGACAACTGTTGCATGTGTACTGCATTTCTGTATCAATCTAAAAGAAAAAAATCAATAAACAGAATTTGATATAAAACTGGTTAAACTATGAACCTATATTATTTAATGCATGTGATTCCATCTATTCTACAATTTATCTGCATGCTTTTACGATGCAGTAACTAAGTTTTATCACATATTAAATTTCAGGACTCTTTAACGTGTGATTAGCGCACGTCTATTCGTGAGTTACCCAAAATGTCTCATAATCGGTTTAGATATAGATAGATATATATATATATATATATCTATCAAAGGATCTAGCTGCTTATCAGCTGCATCATATACTTACATTCACAATGTTGTGGTAGTTGAAACGCTGCAGTTGATATTCTTGTACTTCAATATTCTAACATACAACCATAGCCTAATGTTTGCTGTATTAAGTCATCGTACTAATCAGTGTAGGGTATAATTTCGTCATCAATTTCAATGTCATGCCGTTTGGTGGCCAGTAAGCAATTGTGACTCATTCTCTGTCTTTATTCACAGCAAAAGTGTCCAGAAGATTGTTGCTGTTCATTTCAGCCCATGACCTGAGCTTTCACACTCAAACATAACATTGACCGTCACTGAAAAAGAAGAAAAGGAAAGCCTCACGCCCTCTTGAGACAGTCTTGTCCCTAGTTTCAGCAGATCACAATTTGATGATGAGCCAGTTCCCTACTATGACGCGCAAGATGGAGAAATTTCAGAGTGTTGGCAAAGGAAATGGGTTGCGGGCTACTGTGCATGTGTCCCCCGGAGAAGTGCTGTATGTTGCTGAGCCTTTTGCCTACACTGTCAACCAGAAAGGAAGGGGACTAGTGTGTGAGTGCTGCCTGCGCACTACACAAAAACTCATTCAGTGCTCTCAGTGCAAGTTTGCCAAATACTGTAGCAAAGCATGCCAGACAGAAGCCTGGCTTGACCACAAGAGAGAGTGCAAATGTCTAAAGAGTGCCAAGTCTAAATTTGACACTGACACAGTCAGGCTTGCTGGCAAGATTGTCTTCAAGATGATTCAAAAATCACCTTGTCCTTCAGAAGAGCTCTATTCTGTGTCTGAACTTGAGTCTAATTTTGGAAAAATAAGCAAAGAATATAAAAATGAGTTTGAATTATTTGCAAAAATGTTAGAGCTGTATCTGAAAGAAGAAATCTCAGATCCCTCCCAGTTCCTCGCTGATATAAACCTTCCTGACCTCTTTGCGAAAGGGACCTGCAACCGTTTCTCAGTTGTTAATGGAGATCTGCTAGGTGCTGCAGTTGGTTTGTATCCGAGCATGTCTCTTCTCAACCACAGTTGTGAGCCAAACTGTAAAGCTGTTTTCATTGGACGGCACCTGCACTTGCGGGCAATCAGAAAGATTCAGGCAGGAGAGGAGCTTACTATTACCTACATTGACCAACTGATGCTCACAGTAGAACGGCAGAATCAGCTCAAGGTCGAATATTGCTTTGAATGTGACTGTCGTCTGTGTCAGACACATGGCAATGATGAGAGGATGCTGGCAGGTGACAGACAAGCTTCGGACAAGACCAAGGACTTGGTATCAAAAGTGCTTGAACAACAATCAAAGAAACGGTGGAGGGAGAGCCTGGCTCTGTGCAGGGCTCAATTAGAGAGGAACACTGGACTAGTTCCAGACAAGAACATCTATCAGCTAAAAATACTGACTTGTGCTATGGACGCCTGCATGATACTCAATTTACCAGAAGAAGCGTTGCGCTATGGATACAGAGCACTGGAACCCTATAGACACTATACTTCAGGAATCAATGCTTCGCAAGCACTACATATGATGTCAATGGGCCAATTGCTACTCCAGCAAGCCGAGATCCCTGAATGTATGTCTATGTTTCAAGAAGCGTATGGTATTATGAAAATATTTTATGGACAAGAACATCAAATGACAAAGAACGTGATGAAGACGCTAGGATGTTAACAAGGCAACTAAACACATAGTTTTCTCATCTCTTCAGCTGTGCATATTTACGAGGTCCAGAACAATGTTGAGACTTAGAATTGGGCATTACGTGTGATTTGCTTTTGCTTAGTGTGGCATTGCTCTTAGGTAGAGCTATTTCGATGAAAATAAATCTTTTTTTGGAGTAAACCTCCAACACATAGGAACGCTCAAGTGGCATAGATGTTGAATAGGTAGGGAAGGAAGGAGGAAGAGAAGGAGGGGGGATTTAGGCCATACAGAGTGACTTAACTAGTTGAAATGGATGTCTCTGCTGCAGCAACACCTGTGAGGGATAATGTTGGCATAAACGGTTGAGGAATTTAAAATTGACATTTTACCACGTTCAATGGCATATTGTCAATTAAACTGTTAAAAATTGATACTGTAATTTGCTTGCATTATAGAGAAATATGGGTGTTTGTATTGATGTAACTGTGCTGACAGTAAAGGCTAAAAGAATCCCTCCTGCTCAGTGTGGTCCATGAAGGAAATAGAATGTCTTGCTTTTATTTCTGACTCTAACTGGGCCCCTTTCAGCTTGCTAAAATCAAGTGGAGGACTAACTAAACAGAGCAGCCAATTAGAGAGCATAGAAAGCAGAGAACAGATCATACAGAGGAAGCAGAGAACAGTTGTGGCCCTGCATACTCTCATGGTGTTTTCAAGTCTCATTATTTCTTCTGTTCTCCCAGTTGCTAACATTCAAAAGCATTTGATAGCAACATAAAAATAAAAAATAAAAGTGAATTGTTGACACAAATTAATCTGTTAGACTGTACTGGATAGCATTCAAGTTTATATGGAAAACACCGATGTGGCCTACTTCTCGCAGCAGGTGATATGTTGGGTATCTGGCTGTAAGTTATTAACCACATATTAGCTTGCTGCCGTGGTAGTGGGCTGTTCTGTTAAAGTTCCAGCATTCAGTGGGGTTCCAATGTTCTGTACTGTACTGTGTGGGCCTGTGAAGCTGTCAGTTGCTGCTGGAAGTCGATGGACCACCTCACTATGCTGCTTAATAAATGCCTCTCCATAGTCTGACAGCCTGTGCCTTATCCCATCCTCGGTGCTACCACGAAGTGATAAGGCACAGACTGTTAGATCCAAGTTAGTTCATTTGGCCCATGAGGGTCATTTGGGCCAAACACTGACTAAGAGGCGGTTGAGAGAGACATTTTGGTGGACCAGAATAGACGGTGAAGAATCACAGTGGGTATTGAAGAGTACTTATTGCAGAGTGTGCAAGTAAATTCTCTCGTATTTAGTAACTGACAAGAGTGTCCAATTATGTTTGTGAGAAAACACATTTGCTACTCCTTGTACAACCCAGAGTTTAATGGTGTTGCAGAGCATGCTAATATTTTATTGGTCCATTGCTGTGGTGAGGAGACATGGGGCCTGATTCACAAAGGTAAGTTTACAAGTGTAGATCTACCCATGTTTAGATCTACTCCTACACCAGGTGTACAGCTCCACCTTTTTGCTACACACCATTTTCAAGTGAGGAACTACTCCTAGATGTGGACTTGAGAGTCTCCACCCCTTCAAACAAAAGGAAGTGAAGTTAAGGATTTGTATATTGTAGTTAAAATGGATAAATGACAGAGTGAAGCTGAGTGCAGAGCAGCTTTCAGAGAAAGCAGAGCTGAAAAATAATTTGGAAAATTGATGCTAGACCAAACTAGCACTGCCGTAACTGACTGACTGTTTTCTGGAGATGGGAGAGAAAACTGCCTCATTTTCATCTCTAAGGAAATGTGTGGGTGTAGATTGCATGATTTGCTTTTTTATGCCAGAACCCACTGTGTTGAGCCTCAACGATAACTGAAGATTTGACATTGAAGCTGTAACTACTGTGACGTCCTTTAAGCAAACTATTAAACAGATCTGCTTCCTCCCACTTGAAGAAACCACCCATTGCCACATCAATGCATCAATTATATGATTGTAGTACTTTGCCCCACCAGCTACCTGCTGGACCTCAGTGGACAGTGGTAGATTTTACCAATGCAATGGCCATGCTTTTGCCAAATTTTATGATGTTTCTAGATTACGCCTTGTCACTAACGATAAAAAAAGAACATGTCGACTTATCTTTTACAGATCATTGTTTTCAGGTCTGTTAGTTGAGTGGGTCAACTGAAGTGAACCAGTAGTACACTTCCCAGAATGTATTGGGTGGAAAAACGACTGAAGGTGACATTGAGTCATCTATTACCCTTAATTACAGACCCTCACTTCCATTCTCTTCTTCAGTTACCACTGTATTTTATATTCTCCTGGATTCCTTTTCTGTTCAAGATGCTCCAAAAAATGTATAACGTAATGAAGCTTCTCCAGTAATCTGCGATATGAGGAGATATAATAGACGATACCTAGCCTTTGTAACACACTTTAATTCGGATGGAAATATTCACAGTTTATGATTTTTTATTAGTGATTCACTACTACCAGTATGGCATTTGGTCTGGTAGTAAGCTTATATGAGTTACTGCAACATTATGTACACTGGTCTCTTCTAGAACCTCATTGCCAGGCTACAAAGATTACAGAACTAAGCAGGCGCAGTAAGACTCCCCTTCTACATGTGCAACCATATCAAACCTGCCCCACCGGTCACACAGCATATGGAAATAAAGGCACAGAATGCTTACAGACACGAACACCTCATTATGCATCCACTAGGAACCTCTTGTCAGCATCGTTCACCTGATCACAAGACTTTTCAAGATGATGGAATTTGCAATTGGGCCCCGACTACTCAAGGATAGAGCACTTACGCTTGAATCCCAATACAACCACGAGCTGTTCAGGAAAGTTCTGAAAACTGAACTATCACACTTGCTGTCAACTAAACCTCTATATACATTCAACAGACATGACTTAACAACATCAGATGAAGTTTTTAACTTTTGCTATCCACTCTAAATTCCTCTTCTTCTCTGTTTGTGTGTCTTTATTTCAGAGTCAGATTTATTGCGACATGTAACCAGGTGGCTACCTTAGAGGTTGCCCACCTGGTTGCCCCAGCCTTTCCTGTGTCCTGGTTGTCAGCCTGCAGCTGCTGCCACCAAGACAGGAATCTGACCCACTGCCAGGAGGTGTGAACACTCCCAGGAGTCAGAAACAAAAGCCTGCCTGGGCGGGAGGTGTCACCTCCCCACCTGACAGGATGGCTATTGAATTGGCAGATCAAGGCGGTGAGCTTCAAAGCCCACAGCGCCTCTGATATGCAATAAGGCTGATTCCCAAAGGAGGACAAATTCATCCCCCTGCCCCAGGCACAATTGCACCCTTGCAGACAAAAAATTAGGTAATCAGGAGGTGTATACCCCCAGAAGGCTAGCCACACCCTAAAGTGGGCTGCCTCATCTGTACAGCCGAGGATGGGTTCTGCCATTTTAAAAAGTGGTAGAATGGAAGGTTCCGAGTAGAAAATGTGGCACTCCTCCTGGATGTGGTCACCTCAGGGGTAGATTAGCTGCTGGGGCTAATAGGCCATTGACTACTTGCACCCACACCTCTAATGCCCCTAAATCTAGGATTTAAGGGGCACCCCTGGCACCAGATCTGAATCGACTTGCAACGAAGGACAAAGAAAAGACCCAAGTGCAAAAACCTGCACCTGTGGCAACCACCCTGCAACTTCACGACAGCGACTCGTCCTGGATCAGAGACTGATTCCAAAAGAAAAGGAACTTCTCTGAGCACCAAAGACAACTCCTGAACTCCCTTGGACTAGAGGTACTAGTCCCCTGAAGTCCGCAGGCATCAAACGCTCCCAGAACCAAATAATCATTGGCCATCGGGCCTGCAGAGAGATGTCCCAAACGTAAATGGTCAAGTGCATTGTGGGAAACGTAGTCCTGAACTCCAGCAAGTTTCAGGTAGCTACCGTTTTCCACCCTACTCCTGGACATCGAAGTTACCCACAACTGAATTTATTGCTCCCACGGCTTGTTGGTGGCCAGTCCAGCTACCACTACATATGTTCGACACGCACCTCGAGGGAACCCCGTAAAACCTTCAGCTTGCCACCTCAGTGGCCCTGTTGTTGAGCTTTTGCATCTGCTTCCTCACCTGCACTGTATAAATGGTAAAATCAGCACTCCGCGGCTCCCACATCAGCACCAAGGACAACCAGGACAACTCTGCACCTGGGTGTCCTCGAGCCCGGTAAAATTGGACTGACTGTCAAGACTAGGTCCTAGGAACCGCATCACGTTACCCCCAGTAATTTCCACTGGACTCAACCTGCAAGTGACCGATTGTCACTAGCTGTTTTCTCCATTGACTGCAATGTTAAAGTTTTGCAGTAATGAATTACACTGACTTACTTATCCAACTTGGTGCTCTGAAATGCTTAACACATGTTCCTCTAGAAAAGCCTGACTGCTCTGTGCCACACTACCAGGACTGAGCTAGGGATTTATTAGTGTGAATCCAAAGGACCCAGTTTGGGGTATTGTAAGAGTATTTCATAGTGAAGCCTAGCCAGCATTACTACAAGACCCTTCAAGATGATGAAATATACAGTTGGGCCTGACTACTCAAGGATAGAGCACCTTCATCATTAGTCTTAGATCCCAATCTAACCACTAGCTGTTCAGGAAAGTTTTGAAAACTGAACTATTCACACCTGCTCCCAACTGAACCTCCATATACATTTAACAGACACAACTTAAGAACATCAAATGAGGTTTTTAACCTTTGCAATTGACTCTAACTTACTATTCCTCTCTCTGTCTTTCTGTACAGTCCTCGGTGTTCTTATTTCTTATGTAGCACTGTAAAATAAATAAATAGCAAAACTACAGAGATTTTTTTTCCTGGCATTTAGCCTCCACTCATGTACCTCAGGAACTTCACTGGGCTCTTTTATTTAATGGCAGTATTTAAGCAACAGGGAAGAACAGATGTGACATGGGGTAAGGTGGAATTTTGTGTTAACGATCTGCTGTATTATGGGTGAAAGGTGTGACATCCAGTATTATGCCTCAGAGTCAACAAAATGTGTGCTTGCGTCCATCTCCTCGCAGTTTGTATAGTTTAGCCAGATGAAGAACCTCAGAGAGCCTCCTGAACAAGGCTGAATGTTTCAATGTACATGTGATTGATATATTGTTGTTCTGTTACTTGCATTTGCATAGAGCAGTTCTGCCATGTGTATGGTATATATCCTGGGACACAATATTTCCAAAAGACTTACTTTTCTGGGGATAGCTTGGCATTTGTCCTAATTATCTTTTTTACAATTTTAATCTCAGACATCACTTTGAAAAGTTCTTGGATTTCCTGTAAAAACAATTGGCTTTGTGGCTATAGGTTCTGATTCTAGTTTTTATTTCTAATTATTGTGGTAAACAGTTCTACACCTCAGCTTCTAAACACAAATGTTTCTTTCTTGTTAGGAAGTTCATCACACAACCACTTATCAAGGGTGCCAGTGTATTATTGGATACAAACTTCTCAGGTGACGTGTAATAGCCATAACACTTTGAAACATTTTAGGTGATGGTTTATTATTACTTAGTGCTAATATACTCTTCTGCATTCAATTAACATCTGTCTGATGAGTGAACTCATGGCAAGACGTCCCAGGCAATCCCTATAAGAAGCCACCAGGGTCCGAAGTTCTTTTTTCTTTCTTATCCAATTCTCCTTCCCTCACTCGTGTGGTCACCCCCTATCTATATATACAAATATGGAGGTGGGGGGCAGACAGTGTTGGGTGGGTGGTTTCTGCTGCTCTAAAATCCATATTGTCTTTCCAGGATCTACATAACTATCATGATCGTGACAAAAAGATGAGCTCAAAAATAATTCTCCGGGGTGGACATAATGGACCTTACGACCATTACCCTTTCTGGTTTAGCTCAAATGATTATGTAGCTGCAAAATGAAAATCAAGATCTATCTGAAGACTTGAATGAACCCCAGGATGCTAGCCACAATCTAGCACAACCTCTCGATATAAATACAAAACCGGGAGTGGAGGGTCCAAGGGAAGTTTAGAGACCTGCGCGAATAATATCTCCAATACGATTAATGACACAACCTAGTTATCCGCGGGTCTAACAGGCTTAAAAAAGCACTGAAGATTAAGAACACCAGAAATGGACTCCAAGTCATGCCTAGTGAAAATCCTTAAAAAGGACGGAATCCCATCACCCACCAAAGCGGCATGCTTCCTCATCTGGGAGTTCTCCTCTTGGCTACAATGCCTAGTGTAGCCAAGGGCTACAACCCCTCACTATGAGGGAGGAGCTCAGGGATGTTTTTTGATACTACTCTTGCATAGGATCAACTAAAATCCATGATATGTGAAGTATTCTGGTATCAGAGTGATGGGCGCAGTGCACAAAAATTGTGTTAAATGTGTATCTAAAACTAACTACCAAGAGAGAAGGATAAAGTTTAATAGCTAACTCTTGGGGTCAGGATTAAAAACAGTGCATGTGCAGTTTGAAAAAATAACTGCATCTGTCCAGAAGTGGGTCTACATGTTTCGGCCAATGTGACTTCAATGGTGTCGTGACCTTCCTCAGGACCTAAATTATCAATGCTACTGCGTACCAAAGTGATCAAAATAATAAAGTAAAACAAGTGTAGTTAAGCAAGTGTAGTTTGGAACAAATACAACCTACATCACCAGTAGTGCTTTTGGTAGATTAATGATCTACTGGTTGCACCTGTGAACAAAACACAAAAAAGAGAGATCAAGAATACTGGTGTCTCATATGCATCATAAAACAGTGAATCATAAGTATTCATCATGTATGTGTCATTATATGTACAGTGAGAAATAGAACTATGAAGTGAACTTACCCGTGATTCACGAGTGAGAAGCCTCACCTCACCTGGCAAGAGCTCAGGACGGGAGGCACCGCTCTACAAAAACACAATGTGGGCAGTCAGAATAGAATGCATTAGCTGATCTGACCTGCCACTGTATTATATTTAATAACAAAATGTATACACTATGATCTTTGAAAGACCTGTGCGGGAACTCAAGGAGGAGAGTATAACCAATACAACATAGGTAATGGCATGCAAAGGATGATGCCCAAAGCACCTAAAGCGGGTGCTTCACAGCATCTTGATGTCTGTCAGGAAAGAGCGAAGGTAACAATCCAGTGGTTAGGCTCTTTGTTTAATTGAGAAAGATCTTATCGTACATCTAGAAATAACATGCAAAACGGGTGCTTATATTGTAAACCGGGTGCTTATATTGTGCAAGTCCAATCCACAAATGACATGTTAAATTGTAAATAGACCGGGTGATCAATCCCTAGACTCTACATCACCAAACGGCAAGACAAGAGTATATATAAGACCGCATAGGCGCAGTAGCACTGCGGGCTCACAACAACATCAGTGATACTCTTTGACTGCTACTCTGTTTCATAAGCGCATTACGAAGAAGGGGAACCTCACAAGACTCAACAACATTTAAAGATTTTAAAATTATAAAGCGGTCCACTCACCTATCCGTCGGTACCCCGGTCTGTCGAAACGTGTGACGTCATCTTTATGGGCCGTCTACGAGCAAATTACGAACACCGGCTCATAGGCTTCTCCAGTGTCCATTATAAAAGATCGGCCCTCACCTACCACAGGTTACCTCCGGCCGCAGCGTTTGCCAGCCCTTAACAGACTTAACATCGACATGAAAAATTGAATGTTATTAAAGAAAAAAAGGTTGACCGCATCCCTAAATGCCAATGCAGATAGGGGGATTTAGGTCAAAAGAGGTATGTGAACTAGGAAGTGGGAGAACCTTTGTTTTTATTGTGAAAAATCTGATAATTTCTTGATAGATTGTCCTATAAAACAAAAGAATAAGCTTAGAGGGCTTGGCCAAGAAGGGCAGGGTAAAGAAATCATTCATAATGAATGAGGTTATACTCCTGAGTATAATAGCATTCCAGCCTCTCATAAACTGTTGAATCTTGAATTTGATTTTAGTATGCACTTCCTGGCATCTATCTCAGTAACTGTGCAGGAGATTTTTGGAAACGGCAGTATCAGCTTTAGTTGACTTGGGGGCAGCAAGCAACTTTATGGATATTGATTTCGCGAATACCATACAGATGTCTACAAAGGATAATAAGAAACCTGAGAGCGATAAAACTATTGATGGCCCTGAACTAACCGAAGGATCAATTGCATGTCAAACAGAAGATTTATTAATGACATTTCAAGCAGATCTTTCAGAGGAAATCAGTTTTGATCCAATCTAGGCACGAAAATCTCAGCTCATTTTAGGTCTTCGTTGGTTGCATATGCATGATCCTCAAATTGATTTAGAAACTTATTCCATTGAATTTGAGCTAGACTTCTGTCAGGTAAATTGTTTGAAAACCCTAACCCCGTCTAGTAGGGATTTTACAGTAAACCGAAAGGGATTCAGGGCAGATGGCTGCGGGGAGCACCGCGCAACTACCATGACCGCTCGGGTCCGATCCCAGGTAATCACCAAACTTTCTTGTGCCCGGCTGCGGGGTTGGAGTAGGGGATTGTCAGGCCTAGGAGCACTGGTCAGGAAAAGCGCCCCAGGGCTGGGGAATCGAGAGATCTCAGCCGTCGGCAGGTACACGGCCTAATTTGGCAGAATTGATCTCGTGGGTCAAGGTCAAGCAGGCCCAGTTCTAGCGGGTGGGCCAGGCCTACCCAAACTTGAGCCTAGCCCACCCAAATATGAGCCTTGGACCTCCCAGTGATGACATGAAGGCCAATAGAAAATGCTCACTTTAATTAAAAATGTTCCTCCGAAAGTTGATTTTCTGCCTGTTCCAAGAGTTGCGTGATTGGGCCAGGGCTCTTTCTCACAGGAACCCCCAATCATGCATCTCCTTTTAGAAAGGTGGGCTGTGTCCCCGCCCAATCGTACAGGTACAATAGGGGCATGGCGAGGGGGACAAATCCTTTCCTTTGGTACCGGGTAACTTTTGCCTGCCGTCCTGCTGTGTGGATCTTGCCTTTTCTATTCAGGGCTGGAAAAAAGAAGTTTGTTTATCCTGCCACCGATTCACCTTTCCTGATCCCTGCAGCTGCTGCTTTACCAGATCGCGCTCCGAGGCAGAGTTCAACGTCCCAAACAGATAAGAACATGTGTGTCTATTTGTTCTTGTTTTTAAAATCTGTAAATGCCTAGCAAGACACATACTTCGTGTATGCTTCAATTACATCGTTTTTATCATTATCATGGCCGGCTCTGCGACGGATGCAAGGCAACAATAAAAATATCCAGATAACTCTGGTAATTAATGATCCTGCTGGAGAGTAATAGTTGGCATTTTTGAAATGCAGATAAACTGTATTTTTGTGGATAGCTCAGTGGGTTACTGCCTTTGTCACAGATATTCTTTAGTTACTTGCAGTTCAGAAGTAACAATCCTAACATAGGACAGTGACCTATCAACTGTCATGAAAGAGCTGTATACAAACTGAATAGTATAGTTAGAACTTTACTTTTTTTTTTGTCTTTTTGTGTTGAGATATAGTTAGACTTCCCCAGTCTTTCATTATTCTAATGTTGCTGAAAACAGTTCTTTTGGGCAGATATACATTTTTATTAGTAAAGCCAACCCCCAACCACCGGGGTACGCTTTAAATTCTGAGTTTGTGCTTCTCCAGACCAAAACCTCTTAAAATATACTGCCCACCAGTATGGCTGACGTGATTCCCACACCTTGTAATCCTCATTGTCTTATGCGACATTTACTAATGTTTTTTACCGGGAATAATGAAAGTGGAGGCGGATGGTGGCTGATATGGGGCTGGGGCCCAAGGTCAGCTGTGAGATAAGGTGCACGGAGAGGGATGGTAGAAAAGTGGATAATCAGGCCTGGAAGGGAGTGCGCTGCAGAGTGAACTAAAAGGCAAGTCTGTTGTCATGTGCGCCCTACTTGTGGCTTAGATTCTTAGTGCATATGTAGGACCATTATAGTATACTAAATCAAACAGAAAAGGTTTTTGTACAGTGAACATCTTGAGCACATGTATTTGAAGATACCCCCTTCTGTGATGATGAATAAAGGAGGCTCAGTGAAATAAAGATTTGGCTAGGATCACGCAATTTGGTCAAGCATAAAAGCCAGGATTGATCCCAGGTTTTCTAGTTTCTCATTGTGCAATTCAGCCACTATATGGGTATCTCATTCTCCTGTTTTGTATTACAGATTAATGCTTTATCTTTCATACTTGGCATATGATGTTACAGAAGCCAAATGAAAGCTAGGCTTGTTTTGGGGTGCAAGGGTCCAAGAGGATCTTGAGCTGAACCAGGCATCTGGCTCAAGCCTTCAGTGGCTTTCCACCTCTAGCCAGCTCTACTATAAGGTGGCCCTGGGCCTTCAGAAGCAGGCCTCTATTATCCCCAGACGCTCCGAGTTCCCCACACCCCTTTGTGGGAAAATAGCCAAAGAGGTAAATCACCAGTCAGCCCCTTCTACCACATACAGGAGTACGGTTTTATCTTTTCATATGTCCTTCATTTCACTCTTGCTGCCTGCTCTCTACCTCTCTCTCACATGTCCAGTAGCGTAGCCAGTGTATCCTCGGCCCTAGTGCAGGAAGGAATGACCCCCCCGGATGCTACTTAAATTATAAAATACAACAATAAACAAGGTTCAGTAAGCCCCTCAGTCCATGGTGCAACTGTTCCTGCTGCACCAACGGAAGCTACGCTCCTGCACACTTTTCTCCCACTCTCTAATTTCACATTTTGTCCTTTACTGTGATTGACTTCACATCACTGACCTCTGGTTTGGTTTTCCCTTACTTTGTGTTTTTAAGAAATGTTATCTCCACACCTACAGACAGAACAAGCTCATAATTATGTGTCAACAACACCCCTACTTGAACTGTGAAAGCAGTGTTGGGGGGGGGGGGGTCATGATGCCACTTCCTAGAGGCAGCGTATTATTGAATGACATTGCGCTTTGTACAAATGCCTTAAAGTTAGAATGGCAACCTGTATCTGGTGAAAGGATTAAGATACCCATCTGTTGCACCGGGCATATATATATATGCTGGCTGCCTATAACCCCTTGGAACTTCTCATGTATTGGCATGCTCATCTGTTACTGCTAGATGGACCCAAAGCCATCTATTTACCTGCCTATATACCCATGTCCATGCAATATTTTTGCTAGGCAGATCTATTTTGGCTGCCTGTAACGGGTGCCTGTAACGGGTGCACTCCTATGGATCGCTTGTCATCACTGCTGGCTGCACTCAAGATTATTTGCCATGGCTAGCTGTATACCATTCAGGCCTGTTGGGTGTTCATTTGTCAATCTGGGGAGTTATATAGAACTATACCATGACTGCCGTTCTCGAGCATGTGGTGGATCGCTCATCTGTTGTAGCTAGGTGGATCCTAAGGAAGCCTGCTCAATCACTCACAACAATAGATTTATGTAATTTGCATGTATTCCATCTCGTTCTCCTCTTCTTGCTATTAAACATCTACTTGCAACGACCCAATAAAGAATAAGAGCATCACTCTGATCACTCAAGCACAATACTGAAACACTTCCCAAGTAGGCCACACTGCGATACATCACTCTTATAACTAGTCCTCAAACAGGATGATTTTGGAAACCATAGGCAGATAAAATGCAGAATATTGTATTGTGACAGGGAAAGACTTCAGACAAATGGATTCGTTGTTAGAAAAAATAATCCCCAAAGATGGCAATGGACAAACATACCTCAGACAGTTTTAATCTCCATGAACCATAAAGAAATGTAAGCAGCTCAACAAGCCTGCAGAATGCAAATGTGTAATGCCTTGGATTGAGGGAGAGAGTTGAAATGGGTCCCACTTATCACATATTCAATTCATTGCCTATGCAGCACTGCACCCTCATTTGGGAATTCATAATTCAAGATTCTTATTTTAGATGCAATATGCGACTCATGGCAGGTTTGCCATGACAGAGCAGGGTCTGTTCTGTATATCCAGATAATTTCATGATACCAGAGCTATTTATGGTTGCAAATGTATACTGCTTATTGAGGAATTTTCTAGTTTCCAATAACACGCTTCAGGATTTTTTTTTTTTACTTTTTAATCATCGTACAGGCGCTAATTTTCAGGTGCTTTTTTTGTTTTTAATGTGCTTGACCTGTGGTATTTTGACCTGATATTTCAGGCACATTTTTAACTAATAAACATTTTTTTTTTTATTTTCACATATTTTTTTCAGTTACTTCTAAGCCTAACTCGAGCATCATGGACGGGTTCCTCATTTGTAGAGGTTCTTTAGACGCCAGCCGCAATCACTTGTGTTATAATCCAAGTCCTGTACCAGCAACCACCATGGAAGTTAAAAAAGAAAGGATAGACCATCTCAACCATTTCTTAAATCTTATCCACAAAGTAGATTTGGCGACCGTGAGAGGGCATTCAGCTCGAACTGGTACAAAACTCAACCATGGCTGGAGTACTCTGTTAGTCTAGATGCTTGCTTTTGTTTCCCATGTCGTGGGATTACTAATGGGAAAAATGATAAGGATACAGTTTTTACTGTAACTGGTTTCCGTAACTAGAAAAGTGTGCTAGCCTCTGGTACAGGTTTTGCTAAACATGTGGCCAGTCGAACACACATTTGCTGTACCAGCTCTAGCGGAGGCATCTAAGAGAGGGGAAAGAGGAGATACAATTGCCTTTTTATTAGATACGGAAGTAATAAAAAATAATCAATATTACTTAAAAATGCATTGGAGAAGTAATTCAGTTTCATGTTGTTAATGAGCTCCCCCTGCGTAGCGACACAGAAGATGTTTTTGATTCAACAAGTGGATTATTTTTAAAGCTTTTCCAATACACTCTGAAAAAAGATAAAAAGCTAGCTGGTATTATACACTCTATTCCCCTAAATGCAAAATATACATCTAAATGTATCCAAAACAAAATAATAGATACTTTAACTGGCATGGTTCTCTCAAAAGTCAAAAAGCATTACAAAAGTTGTGAATCAAAAGTTTTTGTATTAAAAGCGATTGCACCTGTGACAAATGTAGCATTGAAAATCTGTCCCTCATGGTGTGTTTTTAGCAAAGCTAAACCTAAGGAGCATTTAATTGGTCTTTTACAGATGGAACAATTAGATGCTGAATTGTAAACCACTTCATTCCCTGTGATTTCAAACCAGAAGATATTTTAAGTCCGTGCTGTGATAGAGCATCCGTGACGAGTGGATGCAATGGGGGTGTTCAGGCTGTGATACAGAGAAGATCAAATAAATATATTCCTTACATACACTGTTACAATCATCAGCTTCATCTTTTTGTCATACATGCCATCCAAAGTGAACCAAGGGCAAAGCGATTCTTTGGTCTTTGTAATATGCAGCACAATTTCTTTCATCGTCATTATGTGAGTCAACCTATATAATGGACGGACTCTCAAACGTCTTCTTGAAATTTGATGGACTAGCCATTATGAGGTTACAAAATGTGTGGTTGAAAACATTGACACAATTTCTGATCTGACAATGCTACATCTGAGTTGAAGGCAGAAGTTTGTGGTTTATTATCTTGTATTGAAAGGGAAAGTGTTCATGTTATTGGTAAACTTTTACAAGATCTACTTTTATCTTTAAAACCTGCTAATGCTGTGTTTCAGACACAGCAAACAAATTTGTCTTTTGGAGTGGAAGTTGTACACTCCACACTTAGGGGCCTATTAGGATGGCGGGCGGATCGCCCCCGCCGGGCCGGCAGTAGCCACCGGCGGGGGCGATCCGCCCGTCATCCATGCCTCAGTGATCCCCCGCCATATTAGGATGGCTGGGGGGGGTCCGCAGCGGACGGGAAGACCGTCCGCCGCTTTTCTGCCGGGCGGAAAACGTGCACAATATGGTGGCGGTGTCTGCAAGATACCGCCATCCATATTGTGATGCAGGTGGAGATGTGCCATGGAAAGGCATACGGTCTTTGGTAATGGGGGCCCGTTGCGGGCCCCCAGTGGGGTGGGGGGTGAACTTGGTTGACATGCACAGGGTGGCAGGCACCGCGCGGTGCCTGTTACGTTGTGCATGCCAATATGCAACATGCTTTTTTTTTACATTGCAGCGGGTGCTGCTCACAGCACCCCCTGCCGCAATGTAAATGATGCGGGATGCCACCGTGGCGGTGGCATCCTAATTGAAATGGCGGGACCGCCGCACCTCTTGCGGGCGGTCCCGTTTGCCATTGCGGGCGGACTTTGTCCGCCTGCCATCGTAATGATGCCCTTAGTGTCCTGAAAGCAATGCGTACAGATCCAATGTTTTCTACCAAGTACTGATCTTCTGATGATGTGTTAGACGAAATCACGTGTTAATCATGGACCAAAAAGGAGGTTGACTCTCAACTGCCAATTTGCAGATTCAGTGGTACTTTCAGCAGTTAGACAATCGGCAGATGGCTCTTCCTTTACTCAGCAGCAAGTGCTCGGGCAGCCCATCTTGAACATTCTGGACATAGCAATAGTTGAAATGGAGACCAGATTCACCCAGGAGAACATTGAACTTATCAAAGCCATTTCTATTTTGGTTCCCTCGTCAACTCATTTTCTTGATGTGAACAAGTGTGCACTCATTCTAGAGCTAAATAATGTAATCAATGCTACTCTTGCAGCAGAACTAACTGTTGCAAATCCATTGTTACAAGAAAAAGTCACAGATGGTGCAGATGTTGTCACCATTTGTGAACTGGTGCATGATTATGCTGAAGCTTTCCCAGCACTTCATGAAATGTATGTATCTGCGCTGGTTATAGGGGTTTCAACCGCAACCTGTGAGAGCTCCTTTTCAACCCTATCCCGGGTCCTCACACCTTTCTGACGCACAATGAATCATGATTGGAAACAGAATCTGACTATTTTAGCACATGAGAAAAAGCTCATGGCAAACCTATGTGTGGAGGAGTTTGTTAGGGAGTTTTTTCAAAGAACAAAAAAAGGTTACTTCCAAGATTGCAACTGTTAGTTTTGCAATTGTCAGGCATGGAAACTGCTGGCAGTTGTCAAAAATACTCCTTTCTCTGTTTTCAAATGTGTTACTGTTTTTCAAGAATTTGTAATCTCTGAAAGTAAATCGCAAAAGAATGACAAGAAAATAAAATTTATAATGTTCAATTTGTGCAGAGAAATAAGTGTTGGACACATTGCACCATGTAAATAGCCAGCCTTTCAAGTGCAATGATGTCAAGGCTTTCGTACGGTAATAAAGACCTCCTTAATTTTGAGCTATTATAACATGCTTGCCATTCAAGTACTTGTGTTGAAGCCTGGCCTGCTGGAATTTGAGGGTTTGCACTTGGGTACAGATATTGCTCTTACTTTCAAATAACTCTCCACATGCTCTGTATACACACAGAATCAATCTGTTGGATCATGGTGACTGTTTGCAAATAGATATGATGTAATCTAGGGCTTGTAGACTACCTCCAGAAGCGACAAATTGGGCCCGTAGAGGCCCACCCGAATGCACCTTTGGCCCACCCAAATAAAAAGATCCTGGAGTCGGACCTGGGGTCATGGTACTTTTTCGTCGGGGCTGTCAGCCTAGTCCAGGTGACAGTGTCCCCAAAGCAAGGAATGAGGCCGCTGGGGTGTGGGCGGGCCTCAGAAATGGGTCCTACGTCTTTGGTCATGGTTGTCCTCAGCAAAGGGGGGAATGGGGGAGACGACGCACTATACCCGAGTCTCTGGCCTGCCCTTAGTTACCAGAGCAATGCGTCTTTGGAAAATGAGAGCAGGGCTTGGAGCCACAGCATCAGGGGACGCGCTGAACTCGATCAGTGCAGGCGGGGAATACTCCAGCAGCGATGAAGTAGGAAGGTGGGATTTTGTCCAGGGCTGCTCATAGGGGGCTGGATCGCCTTCAAAATGCAGCGCAAATTGGAACCAGGCTGAGCTGATGATCAGATTCGTTCTGACCCTTGATCCTCCTCAGCTGCTGTACTTGCAGATGTCGGAGTCTACCACAGTGGCAGGGAGATGAAACCTTTGATGGCCCTGAGGTTTCTGGAACAGGGGGCAAGCAAACAAGCCCTTGGAGAACAGTTGGGGGGGAACAGAGGGAGCAGCAGGCAGGCCAGTGCATCAAGTCAATTTGCAGAGTGGCCGTCCCTCCAGCAGCCCAGCAGAGCACAACAAAGCAAGTGGTCCTAATGGCAGTTCCTCCTAGAAGCACAGCAGTCCTCTGGCAATGTGCAGAATGTAAAGCCAGCAGCGCTTGGTTACAAATCCCACGCAGTGTCTAAAAACATGGGGTTCGAACCCAGTACTTATACCCAAAAACAGCTTAGATGAAGAGGTGACTTCAAAGGAATCCTTAGAAGTGCACAACAATCCCTTTCAGCCCAGCCCTGGCTCCAGACATTCAGTAGGGGATAAATCAGCCCTTTGTGTGAGGGCAGAAGACAACCTATACAAATGTAAAATGTGAACCACCTCTCTCTCTCTCAAAGCCCAGGAAGACTATCGGTATGCGGATGAATTCAGATGTATTCCCTGTCACACCCAGCCCTTCCTGTGTTGTGGCTGTCTGGAAAGTATGACCCAAGCGTAGCTGTCACCTAGGTCAGACGTGTATTGGGGTCAGGCTGCAAAGCACAGTCATAAGACCAGAGGAATGCCCACTTTCTGAAAGTGGCATTTCTAAGATAGTATTATAAAATCCAACTACACCAGTATGCAGGATTTATCACCACTATTCTAAACATACCAAACATGACAACGCGTTACTCCTTTCAGATCAGAAATAACCACTTAAAAAATATATAAGGAATTTCCCAATGCTAGCTATGAGAGGAAAAATGAAATAGGCTGTTTGTCACTACCAGCACATGCCAAAGGCATATGTCCTTCCTTTTACTTACACAGCACCATGTCCATAGAGCTACCTACGGCCTATCTTAGGGGTGACTTAAATGTAATAAAAGGGGAGTTTAAGGCTTGGCAAGAGGTTTTAAATGCCAAGTGAAAGTGGCAGTAAACTGCACTCGCAGGCCCTGCAGTGGCAGGCCTGAGACAGGGTTGAAAGGCCACGTCTGTGGGTGGCACAAGCAGTGCTGCAGGCCCATTAGTAGCATTTATATTACAGGTCCTGGGTATATGGGATACCACTTTACAAGGAACTTTCAAGTAAATCAAATATGCCAAACAGGTGTAAACCAATCATCTATGTTTAGAGGAAAGAGCAAATTCACTTTAGCACTGGTAAAGTGCCCAGAGTCCTAAAGCTAAGAAAAATGTCAGAAGAAAAGGTGGAGATAGGCAAAATGTTTGGGGATATCCCTGCAAAAAGGGCCAGGTCCAACTGAATGGGCTCAAAAACAGATCAAGACAGTTGTTTCAAATGCTAAAAGAGTCATGCACTCCAGCAACCAAGACTGATAAGTGCATAGAAATGTGATGCATTTGCACAGTTTTCCACCAACACAATTAAGCCAATCAGACAGGAATTCTGCTCTTCCACATCAATTAGCATTGAAATAGAGATCACTCAGCATGCTATTACGTCATGGTCAAACTTTGAATTAGTTATAGAGGAGCCCCTCAAGGACATTGTAAAAAAACAAACTCCTCCTTTGCTGCTGACCCAAATCCAACAACTCTGGCTAAAAAAACCAGTCCAACTTTAACACCAATCTGAGTTGAAATTATCAATTCGTCCTTAGAGCTTCAGCCTCTTCCTGACAAACTGAACATTGGACATGTTAAAACCACTGTTGACCTTGGGTTGATAATTTTCGGCCCATTATAGGACTTACATTTTAATGAAAATCATGGAAAACTGTGCCACTTTCCAGCTCAACTACTGGAAAGAAAACAACCATATTGGTGACTTCCAATCAGGTTATCAACTGGGAAACCCCACCGAAACATCAATGCTAGACTTGGTTGATGATTCCCTAACATTTTGTGAGGACAGTGACCGCTGTCTACTAGTTCTAGACCTATCCTCTACCTTCAATATTGTGGACTTTAAAATCCTATAGCACGCCCTTAAAGAGTAGTTTAGAATTAATGGCACAGTGCTAAAGTGGTTTGATTTCCATCTTGCCAAAAAAGAGAGCAATGTGTCAAATTTAGAGAATCTCTATCACAACCAGTGCCTGTTTCCAGCGTTGTACCTCAGGGAGCAATATTGTCATTCTTAGTTTTTAGTACATATGTTAATCCACTTAGTTTGCTATTAACTAAATTAGGATTTCATTATCATCTCTGTGCAAAAGAAACCCAGACATACCCTAGAGTCTCTGTCAATTCTGTTCACACAGTCAAATTCTCGTGTTTGACCAACATTCAAAAATGGCTAAAAGTTCAATGTCTACAACTACATGCGTTGAAAACAGAATTCCTTCTCCTCTTATCTAGAGCTAATTGTATCCAAAAGAGAACTGAATAAAAGCAATTCAGTATGTGGGCTTTCAGGAAACGTGAGGCCCGATTTGAAGTCTGGAAGACGGTTAATCCATCACAAATGTGAGGGATATCTCATCCTTTGTGTTACAAGTGAAAGAGATGTGGCCTCATGGCCAAAGTTGCTGACTTTGGACCTGAGCATCCTGGTGTCAACTGAAAATCCTGTGTTTCTGGGCTAATTACTTAATATCCCAGTGCCAAAAGAAAGGAAAAAATAATCTAACCTTGCTTAATTTATTCTGGTGAGCTGGTGCTCATGTAATGGTTATGTGATGGAACCATGCATGCGTTTACCATGTATGCCGGTTCCAAGCGGTCTCAACCACGTAAGTCTTAACCATGCATATGCCTTTACCACGCATGACTTTACAACAAAATATGCGTTGTTAAGGCATGTATGGCAAAGACATATCTGTGGTTAAGACCTGGCAGGTAAGTCTTACCCCCAACCCCTGCCCTGAGTCTTAAAACTACCCCAAATCCTCCTAAAAATCAACCCCCTCCCCACGAGCCCTAAAAACTTCCCTGCCCCAGTCCTAAATACTACCCCGCCCTCTCCTAAGCCCTAAAAACTACCCAGATCCCTGCCCCCGCACCCCACACTGAGCCCTAAAACGGCCCCCTAAGCCTCTGCCCTGACACCTAAAACCACCTCCTCCCTCCTAAAAACCAATCCCCTCCTGTTAGAACTGGGGGTCTCTAGTTGGCAGAGATAGGTACCTTTGTCCAAATAGGGACCCTTGCTTCTAGTCAAGGTAAGGGGGATACACACTTTAGATAACCCCTGCTCACCCCCTTGGTAGCTTGGCACGAGCAGACAGGCTTATCCCAAAGGCAATGTGTAAAGTATTTGTACTCAAAACACACAGTAATACAGTGATAACACCACAAATGAACACCACACCAGTTTACAAAAATAAAGTATCTAAACTTAACAAGACCAAAACGACAAAAATCCAACATTCATGTAATAAGAATATGACTTTAAAAAGGTTTCAAACAACTTGGTCCATAGAAAACTATGGATGCGTGATTTCACACCAAAGTACCTGTAGATGCGTCAAGATTCACAAGGCCAAACAGCCGCAGAGAAAGGAAGCATTGGAAAACACAGCGATGCGTCAGTGCCTGAGTCCTTGGGGAGGCGAGGCGACAGTTCTGCTGCACACAGGAGAAGTGATGCGTCGAATCCGGATTGTAGGGGGAAGTGAGGCGTCGAAATCCAAGACGATTCTGGTCTGCGGGTGATGCATGGAAAAACTTGGGGCACAGGTACGATGCGTGACACACCGGAGGTGATGCGTCGCTTTGCGAGGCTTCGCGCCGTCCGGCGTCGGTGATGGGGGCTGTGCGGTGAGGCTTCAAGTCGCCCGGCGGGACTCGGCGTGGCTTCGCGTTGTCCAGCGTCTGTTCCGAGAGACTTTGCACTGCTTCGCGATGCTTCGCGCTGGTTCTTGCAGAGACGAGCTGCAAAACCCACCTCTGAGGCCCTGTAACTGGAAGGCGGCACCTCAGGCAAGGGTAGGACTCCTAGATGGCAGAGTCCAGCAGCACCAGCAGATTTGCAGGAAGTCTTTTGTGTCCCTGAGACTTCTTAACAGGAGGCAAGCTCTACTCAAAAGCCCTTGGAGATCTTCTTCAAGCAGGGGACACAGCAAAGTCCTTCTCCTTTCCTTGGCAGAAACAGCTACTGTAGGCCAACCCCAGACACACAGTAAAGGGGCACTACTTCTCCTCAGTTTCTCCAGCTCTTCTCCTTGGCAAAGGTTCCTCTTTATTCCAGAAGTAGTCTAAACAAAGTTCAGGGGTTTTAGGTCTAATACTTATACCCCAAAATGTCTTTGTTCCCTTTGTGCAGAGAAGCCCTGTGCCCAGTCAAAACCAGTTCTGTCCTCTCTGGTGCAGCTTCCTGGCAGGAGGTGGAGACAGCATTGTGGAATGCAGACCAGGCCCATTCAGGTGAAAGGAAATCTCCTCCCCCTACTCTAAATGCAGCCCAGGTCTATTCAGCTCAGCCCTGACTCATCAGGCTCTCTGGAGCCACTGCTCCTCTCCAGCCTCTGACACTCCAAACCCAGTCAATCCACATCCTAGCAGAGGCACACTGGATGGCTAAACAAGAAAATACCTACTTTCTAAAAGTAGTATTTTCAAACACAGAATGCAAAAATCACCCTCATTAAAAGATGCATTTTAACATTCGGAGTTCAGGCATACTAAACTTTAATTTCCTACCTTGTTCCCAGGGGCAGTTATGTTTATAAGATATTCTAAAGAAACTCCCCATTCTGTCCTATGGGAGTAGGTAGCCTTGCAACAGTGAAAAATGAAATTGGCAGTAATTCACTATCAGGACATGCCACACACATCAGGGTATGTCCTACCTTTCACATACACTGCACCCTGCCCACAGGGGTACCTAGGGCCTATCTTAGGGGTGACTGACATGTAAGAAAAGGGAAGGTTAGGGCCTGTCAAGTGGGTGCACTTGCCAAGTCGATATGGCAGTTAACAACTGCGCATAGACACTGCGGTGGCAAGTCTGAGTTACCGTTTCAGGACTACTCGTGTGGGTGGCACAATCAGTGCTGCAGGCCCACTAGTAGTATTTGATTTACCAGCCCTGGCACAGTCAGTGCACTTTACTAGGGACTGACCAGCAAATCAAATATGCCAATCAGGGAGAACCAATCACACTAACAATTTACACAGGGAGCAATTGCACTTTGACACTGATCAGCAGCGGCAAAGTGCCCAAAGCCTCTAAGCCAGCAAAAACGAAATCCAGCACAGCATCAAAAATACAGGAGGTAGAGGCAAAAAGTCAGGGGAAACCACGCCAAAGATGCCAAGTCTAACACCTCCCCAGCCCTAAACCTTCCCTGCCCCAGCCCTAAAAACTACCCCACCCTCCCCTAAGCCCTAAAAACTACCCCGACTCCCCCCTGAGCCCTAAAAACTTCCCTGACCCCACCCCAGAAAACAACCCGACCCCCATCCCTGAAAACTACCCAGACCCCCAGTCCTGAAAACTACCCGACCCCCCCAGCCCTGAAAACTACCCCTTAACCCATACAAACTACCCAGTCCCGCTTACCTCGTCGCATCCTCTGGTTCTCCCGATCCTTCCTGCCTCCACCCAGCAACAGCTAGACCGCGCACTGCCTTAACCACGCATTTGCTTGGTTAAGGCATATGCGTTGTTAAGGCAAGCGTGGTAGCGCTTGCATGGTCAGGAACACGGATGGCTGAGCCCGCGGTCTTCCGGCTGTTTCCCCATGTAATGTGCTCTGTCCATTCTAGCCAAATTCACAATGTATAAAACTGCAAAAAAATTATAAGCTAATGCATTTGTAACAACATGTACTAGACAGCCGTCATGTTTGTGATGGAGAACCTGTCCACCAAAATCTAAATCAGGCCCTTAACTGTGAAACTTACATTAAGAATGTAGCCAAAGCAGCATTTTCCTACTCATATTCCTTATAACCTGCAAATCTTTCCTACCACTAAATGATAATAAAATTACTGTGCAATTCCTTGCAGTCTCTGACCTTGACTATGACAGTGCGCTTCTCACTAGATTGGTAAAAAAAGAGCTTTCCTTCATTGAAGCTTTCTGCATCCTAGAGCCAAGCTTGTATCAAACTCTGGCAAACATGGCCATTGTAACGTAGCTCGACAGGAGCTAATGGGCCTAGCGCTGGAGAGACAATTAATACACTCAGACACAGTATACTCGTCTGGGCCGGAAGCCACGAGCGTCCTCCGCCCATTTATTTATACACTCTGGCCACGCCTGGCCAGAGAGTGATACAATGTGTGCAGGCACTTCCGGGCCAAGGGTCTCTGGCGGATGCACGGGCGGCATCTAGACCGCTACATCCCATCCCAAGTCAGTGTTCAGAGTAAACAAAAGAGTCAACACATAAAGTCAGTGAGCCTTTGACTTGGTCTTGGATTAGGTCTCAGTTCGTACCTCTGGTGGTGGCCTCCTCGACTCGCCTGAATGGCTGTCAGGTGACTAGGCATTGGTGGTCGTAGTAGTTCCGGCCTCTGCGGCCATGGGTGGAGGTGGGCTCAGCATGGTTTGATCTTCATCCGGACCTGGCAACAGGCCCTCCGCTGCGGCTTCTCCACCTTCTACATGGCCAGGAGGTGTCCGGTCAGTGCTAGTTTCCTGTACTCGCTTGAACCAGGAGATGTTTCGGGTGATAATCTCATCACCTCTTTGAGCCGTGAGGGCGGTCCCGTTGGTCTTCAGCACGGTCCACACCCCGGGCTCATATGCTGTGCGGAACTTCCCTCCGCTGCGGCGGTTCTTTACTAGGACTGTGCATCCTGGCACGATGGTCCTGGTCTTTGCTCTTCTCGTCTTGCTGGCCCGCTCGTTGGTTGTCGTCCTCCGTGCCTGGGCGTTGGCAGGGTCATACGGTTCTGGGGCCCAGCCGTCGGCTGCATGGATGGTGTCCTGCCGGAAGTAGTCTAAACAAAGTTCAGGGGTTTTAGGTCTAATACTTATACCCCAAAATGTCTTTGTTCCCTTTGTGCAGAGAAGCCCTGTGCCCAGTCAAAACCAGTTCTGTCCTCTCTGGTGCAGCTTCCTGGCAGGAGGTGGAGACAGCATTGTGGAATGCAGACCAGGCCCATTCAGGTGAAAGGAAATCTCCTCCCCCTACTCTAAATGCAGCCCAGGTCTATTCAGCTCAGCCCTGACTCATCAGGCTCTCTGGAGCCACTGCTCCACTCCAGCCTCTGACACTCCAAACCCAGACAGTCAATCCACATCCTAGCAGAGGCACACTGGATGGCTAAACAAGAAAATACCTACTTTCTGAAAGTAGTATTTTCAAACACAGAATGCAAAAATCACCCTCACTAAAAGATGCATTTTAACATGCTGAGTTCAGGCATACTAAACTTTAGTTTTCTACCTTGTTCCCAGGGGCAGTTATGTTTATAAGATGTTCTAAAGAAACTCCCCATTCTGTCCTATGGGAGCAGGTAGCCTTGCAACAGTGAAAAATGAAATTGGCAGTAATTCACTATCCAGACATGCCACACACATCAGGGCATGTCCTACCTTTCACATACACTGCACCCTGCCCAAAGGGGTACCTTGGGCCTACCTTAAGGGTGACAGACATGTAAGAAAAGGGAAGGTTAGGGCCTGTCAAGTGGGTGCACTTGCCAAGTCGACATAGCAGTTAACAACTGCGCACAGACACTGCGGTGGCAAGTCTGAGTTACCGTTTCAGGACTACTCGTGTGGGTGGCACAATCAGTGCTGCAGGCCCACTAGTAGTATTTGATTTATCAGCCCTGGCACAGTCAGTGCACTTTACTAGGGACTGACCAGTAAATCAAATATGCCAATCAGGGAGAACCAATCACACTAACAATTTACACAGGGAGCACTTGCACTTTGACACTGATCAGCAGTGGCAAAGTGCCCAAAGCATCTAAGCCAGCAAAAACGAAATCCAGCACAGCATCAAAAATACAGGAGGTAGAGGCCAAAAGTCAGGGGAAACCACGCCAAAGATGCCAAGTCTAACACCTCACCCAGCCCTAAACCTTCCCTGACCCAGCCCTAAAAACGACCCCACCCTCCCCTAAGCCCTAAAAACTACCCTGACTCCCCCCTGAGCCCTAAAAACTTCCCCGACCCCACCCCAGCCCTGAAAACAAACCCGACCCCCATCCCTGAAAACTACCCAGACCCCCAGTCCTGAAAACTACCCGACCCCCCCAGCCCTGAAAACTACCCCTTAACCCATACAAACTACCCAGCCCCACTTACCTCATCGCATCCTCTGGTTCTCCCGATCCTTCCTGCCTCCACCCAGCATACGGTTTTGGGGCCCAGCTGTCGGCCGCAGGGATGGTGTCCTGCCGGGGCCCGGCTAGCATCAGGGACCAGGGGGACCTCTGTGTCGTGCAGTGTGGAGTACTGCGGTATTCCCCTAGGAACCTGTGTAGCGCTACATCCGCAGGACTTTGTTGAGGGTCTGCATGAAGCGTTCTGCTTCTCCGTTGGCTTATGGCCATTGGGGAGTGATACGGTGGTGGTGGACTCCCAACAACGCTGACATGTTTTTGAATTCTGCTCCCTGAAAAGGGGGCCCATTGTCGGTCTTGACTTCATGAGGTAATCCGAATAGTGAGAACGTCTTCTCCAAGACTGGTTGCAGGTGGGCAAAGGATGTGGAAGCAATCACCTCGACTATGGGGTATTTTGTGTAGCTGTCGATGAGTACTGCAGTTACCCTGCCGTCTGAAAAACTCCCGAAGTCCAAACCTATCCTCGACCACGGGGCTGTCCCTGGGTCTTCCGTTATGACTGGAGCGGGGTGTTCTTGGCTGCTTGTGAGCAGACACGGTCTGCAGTGTCTTACCAGGGTGTCCACGGCAGCTTCGAGCCCACACTTTTTCCCTCATGCGAGACTTCATCTGCATTGTCCCTTGGTGCCTTTCATGGACTACGGATGTGGCTTGTTCTTCCAGACTCGCGGGGATGACTATTCGAGAGCCTCTCAGTATCACTCCATCTGCCGCAGCGCTTAGTTAATCTCACACCTTCCAGAGCTTTCCTAGCCGGTCCTTGTCGGCTTCGTTCCATCCATCCGCCCCGTGCAGAAAGTCTTCTCAGGATCCTCTTCGGAGTGATTTCAGCATCTTCACTATTACGGCATCTGTGCCGGTTTCAGCTTTGATCTCGTCCAGGGTGAGGGCTCGCAGACAGGCCCACTGAGACACCATGTCTACTTACTCCTCCGTCTTGAGCTCTTGATCGCCTCCGTCTCCACCCGCTTCTGGCAGGTGTTGTGACAAGAAGTCTGCAGGATTCTTCGCCCCGGGTCGGTATACCAGCTCCATTTAATAATGCTGCAGTTGTATCGCCCAGCGTTCGATCCTTGGTGGAGGATGTGGCGCCGTGCCTCTGAATAGCGGGATTAGTGGTTGTTGGTCGGTCACCACTCGGAACGGATGCCCACTGACGTACAAGTGGAAGTGGTTGCAGGCCCACTTGATGGCTAACGCCTCCCTCTCGATCTGAGAATACCAGGCTTCTGTTGGCATGAGGGCCTTGCTTGCGAATGCGAGTGGAGTCCATTTCCATGGTTCCGTCTCTTGGGTCAGGATAGCTCCTAGCCCGACGGGGCTGGCATCCACTAGGAGTTCCGTCATTCGTGCGGTTTTGAAGTATGCCATGGTGGTTTTTCCCAACAGCGCCGCTTTAATTTTCTGAAAGGCGTCTTCTTCTTCCTGGTCCCACTTCCAGGCCACATCTTTTTTTGTCAGGGCTCGCAATGGTTCTGCTAGCGTGGCTAGGTTCGGTATGATCCGCCCGCAGTAGGTGGCCATCCCAAGGAAGCTCCGGACCTCTGATGCAGTCGTTGGGACAGGGGCTTGTTGTATGGCCTGCGACTTCCTTGGGTCTACTCTGACTCCGTCCTGGCTGAACACGTAGCCGAAGAAATCAATGGACTTCTGGAAGAACGAACACTTGTCCTGGTGAAGGGTGACTCCGTGCTCAGCAAGACGTTGGAGCGTGGCCCGGAGATGGCGATTATGCTCCTCTATGGTTGCAGAGTGTATCAGGATGTCATCGTTGACATTTAGTGCTGCCTGGAGCCCTGATAACACCTCCCGGACGGCATTCTGAAAGATTTCTGCCACTAACGAGATGCCGAAAATCAGTCTTTTGTAGCAGCGTAGGCCTATATGGGTCAAGAAGGTTGTGATATACCGGCTCTCCTCGGCGAGCCTCAACTGGTGGTATCCTGCATTGAGGTCAAGCTTAGAGAACCAGCGGGACCCGTTCAGATCAGCCAGAATGTCATCTACGGTGGGTGTCAAGTGCCTTTTACGCTTGATCGCCTGATTGGGTAGGCGCATATCGATGCATAGCCGGATCTTGCCGGGCTGCTTCGGCTTCTCTGCGATCACCATGGGAGAGACCCATGGTGTCGGTCCAGTGACCTTCTCGATGACTCCTTGTTGTTCCAGTTCTTGGAGTTCTTTCTCGACGAGTGGCCTGAGGTGGAAGGGTATTTGGCTGTGTCTTAAGGCAACTGGCTTCACTGCTTTGTCTATATGTAATTTGATTGGGGCTTTCTTTATGCATCCAAGTCCTTCGAACAGTTGCGGGAACAGCTCCAGGACATCCTCGGTCTGTAGGGTCTTGACCGCGTTGGCAAACGTGACTAGGCCAAGGTCCTCGGCTGTGTGGCTCCCCACCAGGATGTCCGCTTCCCTGTCAACTACATGGAAGGTGGTGGTGATCTCGGACGGTCATTTTCCCCTTAAGCGGTAGTGGTGTTTGACTGCCATACGTGAGGATTCTAATGTGCGACGGGGATAATACAGGTCTTCGGTTAAGTCGCTTGTATTGTTTGCACCCCATCACATTAACGGATGCTCCTGTGTCGATCAGCGCAGTGACATGGGATCCGGCAATTTCTAGGGTGCACGTGGGCGCCTCTTCCATTTGAGGTCACTCACGAACAAGATGAGGTAGCACTCGCCTTCTTCGTCTGTTAATGAGTCTTTCAGATAGTGCCTCTGTCGTGTGGGTGTCCGGGCTGCCTGTGGGTTTTCGGAGTCTTCAAGCAACAGGTGTTTTACTGCTTTTGACGGTGGCCGTCGTCCTCGGGCTCCTCGATTTCGCGGACCTACTCTGCACGCCACTGCGAAGTGGTTGGGGGTGCCACACTTCGAACATGTCCACCCTTACGCTGGGCATTCTTCCTGCGGGTGTTCTTCCCTTCTGCAGTACCCGCAGCGTGATCCTTGTGTGCTTCTTCCTGGCCACCGTCCACGGGCGCCTCTATTCTGGGTGCACACTGCATCCGCCCTTTCCGTTTTGATTGCAACAGGTTCCTCTGCCTGTTGGGTTATGGCGATGTCCATTGCCGTCGCCCTGGTGTCAGACAGGTCATGCGACCTGGCCATGATGAGGATGTCTTCCAGGGTAATGCCTGGTTGGCGCAGGATGAGTGTCCGGAGGTTCTTGTTCTGGCAACCTTGAATCACTTGGGCCCTCACCTCTTTGTTCTGGTCATCGTCTGTACATGTCCTCGCCAGCTCTCGCAGCCGTGTGGAACGCATCCATAGACTCCCCTTCCCTCTGGCGCGCTTGGCGCAGTTTAAACCGTTCGTGATGCGGGTTTAGTTGGGGATTGAAATGCGCGTTCAGGGCCCTGACCGCTGCATCGTAGTCGTTGGGTGCCCTGTGTGAGAAGTTGGCCTGGTATATGCTGTCCACTAATTATAGTGGGCACCTTGCACCAGTCCAAACAACCCCTTATTGGAGATAGGTTAAAGACAACCTTTATTGAAAGCTATCCTAGTGGTAGCTATGGAGAGCAGCCTTCAGGCTAAGTCTTGAAGGAATGTAAAGCAGCTTGTTTTACCAGTCTATAATCTCCTGAGTGACCAAATGAAAGAGGACCACACCAGGTATATATTCAAAATATATGTATTTATTGCTAAACACACCCCTCTAGTCTCTTTGAGGCTAGAGTTCGAAGTACATAAGTTATAAGTTAGTTATCAACAGTAATAGCACAAATACACGTTTGAGCCCTAGGGGCATACCAAACCATATACCAATAAAGTGGTATAAGAACCACGACTGAGCTAGACACAAGGCCTAGAGCCTGTAGAAGTGCTTGGACCACAAGGAACCACCCAAGGTAGTGACACAGGGGACCCACGGGGACGCGTGCAGTGTGATAACACAGCCGCGAATCGCCGTTGACTTCTATGGGGAAAGTCGCGGTTGTAATTTTAAAGAAAAGGGACACTTAGAGGAGGACTTGGAGCAAACCCTTTGAGAACGGGGTCGTTCTAGAGTCTATACCCACGGGAGCACCGGAGTACTCGAGTTACCTCACCCAGGGAAGCCGGGTGCATAGGTGTCTTTCGGGGTCGGGTTTTGTCGTCGTTTTCAATGGCGATCTGCTGCAAAGTGCTGCTGGCGACCAAGTCGAAAGTGTTCGGGTGGATCCAAAGGTGGATCGAAGATCTGAAGAACCTGAAAGCAGAGGGGACAGAGTCTGGGTCACTAGCCAGTGACCAGGAAGGCGATGAGCGAATGCCCACCGATGTCGGATGCTTCAGGTAGGTTGACGGTCATCTTGACTCTTCAGCCACGAGGTCCAGGAGGCGTCGACGATGACCAGGAGCTGGAATCTAGCTGTCCCACAACGTCTGTCGATTGCTGAGGTGTCGGCGACCGGATTGGACCCAACAAGCCTTGGCTACGGCAAGTCTCGTGGAAATAGAAGAAGGACGGTGGTGCAGATCAGCAAGGTCTGAGGGACTCACCCAGCAAGGGTAAGTCAGGGCACGCCTGGAGCAACCAGGGAAGCCCAAGCAGGATAAGATTGGCCTTCAGGAGGGCCTACTAGCCAACGGACTAGCGACCGCGAAGGAGCCTCGAGTAGACGCACTTGGAGCTGGCTCACGGGACACTCGTGGAGTGGAGGCCAGTGATCTTCGGTGCAGTCGGTGCTGGAGGCGGGGGCTACTCGGAGCCCAAAGCACAACTTCGTGGGAGCCCAGGAAGAGGATGCACTTGCAAATGTGCTTGGTGTCCAGGGGTCACGGTTTCACGTTACCCACGACAGCTACGGGCCTTAGCTTTGCTGGGGACTCAGGACAGCCTCGGGGAAGTCTGAAAATCCACCTCTGGTGATGCAAAGACTTCGGCGTCTGGCGGGAGCTTCGGCGATGCAGACCGGACAATTGCTTCTTTGGTGCCTGCCAAGCAGGGGAGTCACTCCTTGACCCCAAGGGAGATTCTTCAGTCCTCTAATCTTAAAGTAGAGCGTCGAAGGTCCAGGATTCTGTGTCAGAGTTTCGTCCAGGTAAATCTAAAGTCCTAAGGACTGGGGTCCCATACTTATACTAAGGTAGGGGGTTGGACATACTCTGGGGACCCACCTATGGGAGGGTCAGGGCAGAGGGGTGGTTACACCCCTTTCCCTTTGTCCAGTTTCGCACCAGAGCAGGGGCTGGAAGCCCCTGAGCCGGTTTGAACTGGGGTATGCACAGGGACACCAAATGTGCCCCCAGTGCAGGACTTCAAAGCACCAGAGAGTGCTCCCGCCCAGCCCCAATACACACTATCCTGTCTGGGGAGGTGGTCACACCTCCCTGGGACAGGAAACCTATTGTCCAGGCCTCCCCTGCCGGAGTTTCGGTCAGCAGCAGGAGGCCAGACTCGTGTCTGTGGCAGCGGCATCCATTTTGTGATGCCAGGGCTTGGAAAGAAGTTACCGGGCAGGCCGGTGTGTACATGTCTCTCCCTCTAGAAGGGTGGAATGCTACCCCCGCCGCCAGAACTGGCGGGGGGGGGGTAGTATTCCAAGATGTTTGACACCAAACACGACATGTTTCCGTGCAGCCATCCCAAAGTTAGCATTTAACGCGGGGTTATAATGCGCTTAAGAGTATATGGTCAGGCTGCACTACAAACAGCATCAGAGAAGGGTCTCCGAACGCTGCAGAGGGGCCCTGCTCATGCAGGGGCACCCTCTCACATAGGAACCACGCACTCTGCCTTCAGGATTGATAAGGTCTGCCATAGGAGTGACTTATAGGTTTATATGTGTGTATGTATGTAGTGATATAGGTAACCTATATCACAGTAAGGGGTGCATGCACCACCTTACCCAGGCTGCAGTAGCAGACCTGTGGTGTCCTTTGGCTGGCCTTCCAGGGGTGGCACAATACATGCTGCAGCCCCTGGCAGGCCTCTGAGGTACCTATGCCCTGGGTACATAGTATACCATATACTAGGGACTTACAAGGGCACTCCAGATTCCAATCAGAGATGTGCCTAAGGCACATGGAAACCATTTTAGAGAGGAAGCAGCTAGGCTGGGGTTCTGATTAGCAGGGCCCCAGCCAGACTAAAGTCGAAAAACAGTGAAGCATCAGCAAAAAGTGGGGGTACCCATGTGAAGCAGATCCTACTCTCCTACACAACCCCCCCAAACGTAGGGACATTAAACTAACCTTGCCCAGTTAAGTCTTCATGTTCTAAGTGGAAGTACCTAGAGAGTCCATCTGCATTGGCATGGTTACTCCCAGGTCTATGTTCCACTGTGAAGTCCATCCCCTGTAGGGAAATGGACCACCTAAGCAGTTTGGGGTTTTCACCCTTCATTTGTTTTAGCCATAAGAGGGGCTTATGGTCTGTTTGAACAAGGAAGTGAGTACCAAACAAGTATGGCCTCAACTTCTTCAGAGCCCAGACCACAGCAAAGGCCTCCCTCTCAATGGCTGACCAACGTTTCTCTCTAGGGGTCAGCCTTCTGCTAATAAAAGCTACTGGCTGATCCTGACCTTCATCATTCAATTGTGACAGTACAGCCCCTACCCCCAATTCAGATGCATCTGTTTGGACAATGAACTTCTTGGAGTAATCAGGACTCTGTAGAATGGGAGCAGTGCACATGGCCTGCTTTAGGTCATCAAATGCCTTTTGACAGCTAACTGTCCACTGAACCTTTTTGGGCATTTTCTTGGAAGTTAAGTCATTCAGGGGTGTCACTATTGATCCATACCCCTTGACAAATCTCCTATAGTACCCAGTCAGGCCTAAAAAGGCTCTCACCTGAGTCTGGGTAGTTGGAGCAGTCCAGTCCATGATGGTCTGGATCTTGCTCTGCAAGGGTTGAACCTGGCCTCCACCCACAAGGTGGCCCAGGTACACAACCTGACTCTGCCCTATCTGGCACTTGGTGGCCTTGATAGTCAGGCCTGCTTTCTGCAGGGCCTGTAAAACATTTCTGAGGTGGACCAGGTGATCCTCCCAGGTGGAGCTAAAGACAGCAATATCATCTAGATATGCTGCACTATAGGCTTCCAGACCTGTAAGGACTGTATTCACCAACCTCTGAAAAGTGGCAGGTGCATTCTTCAGACCAAAGGGCATCACCACAAATTGATAATGCCCACTAGGGGTTGAGAATGCTGTTTTTGGCTTTGCATCATCAGCTAGTCTGATCTGCCAGTAGCCAGCTGTCAGGTCAAATGTGCTTAGATACTTGGCTGATGCCAAAGTGTCTATTAGCTCATCTGCCCTAGGTATTGGATGGGCATCAGTCCTAGTGACTGCATTGAGACCCCTGTAGTCCACACAAAACCTCATCTCTCTTTTCCCACCATTGGTGTGAGGTTTTGGCACAAGGACCACTGGACTAGCCCAAGGGCTATCTGAGGGTTCAATAACTCCCAAATCCAACATTTTCTGGACTTCTGTCCTGATACAGTCCCTGACATGGTCAGGTTGCCTATACATTTTATTTTTAATAGGCAGACTGTCCCCAGTGTCCACTTCATGAGTGCACCAGGTGGTCTGACTGGGTGTCAGTGAGAACATGTGTCTGAACTGATTGAGCACCTGTCTGCAATCAGTCTGCTGCTGGGTAGTGAGGCTGCCTGCCAAGGCTACACCATCCACTGACCCATCATCAGGGTTCTGTGAGAGCAGGTCAGGGAGTGGGTCACTCTCTTCCTCCTGTCCCTCATCAGTAGCCATGAGCAAGCCCATGTCTGCCCTGTCCACATATGGTTTTAACCTGTTGACATGGAGAACCCTGTGGGGACTCCTGGGTGTTCCTAGGTCTACTAAGTAGGTAACCTCACCCTTCTGTTCAACAATGGTATGGGGTCCACTCCATTTGTCTTGGAGAGCTGCTGGGGCCACTGGCTCCAACACCCACACCTTCTGTCCTGGCTGGTAAACAGTCAGTACAGCCTTTTGGTCATGCCAGGCTTTTTGAAGTTCCTGGCTAGCCTCAAGGTTTTTAGTTGCCTTTTTCATGTACTCAGCCATCCTGGAGCGGAGACCAAGTACATAGTCCACTATGTCTTGCTTTGGGGGCTTGAGAGGCAACTCCCATCCTTCCTTCACCAAGCACAATGGACCCCTGACAGGGTGACCAAACAAAAGTTCAAAAGGGCTGTAGCCAACCCCTTTTGAGGCACCTCCCTGTATGCAAATAAAAGGCAGGGCAAGAGTATGTCCCATCTTCGCCTAAGCTTTTCTGGGAGCCCTTTAATCATGCCCTTCAAGGTTTTGTTGAATCTCTCAACTAAACCATTGCATTGTGGGTGATAGGGTGTGGTGAACTTGTAAGTCACTCCACACTCCTTCCACATTGCTTTCAAGTATCCAGACATAAAGTTAGCACCCCTGTCTGATACAACCTCCTTAGGGAAGCCCACTCTTGAGAAAATTCCCAGGAGGGCCCTTGCCACCACAGGTGCTGTAGTGGTCCTAAGGGGAATAGCCTCTGGGTACCTGGTGGCATGATCCACTACCACCAGGATAAACCTGTGCCCAGATGCTGTTTGGGGATCCATGGGACCAACAATGTCAATCCCCACCCTTTCAAAGGGAACCCCCACCACAGGTAGTGGTATCAGGGGGCCTTTGTAGTGCCACCTGCCTTGCCACTGGCCTGGCAGGTTACACAGGAGCGACAAAACTCCTTGGTGTCTTCAGACATATGGGGCCAGTGAAAGTGAGGGACAAGTCTGTCCCAAGTCTTGTTCTGGCCCAGGTGACCTGCTAAGGGAATGTCATGGGCTAGGGTCAATAGGAAGCCCCTGAACTTCAGAGGTATAACCAACCTCCTGGTGGCACCAGGCTTGGGGTCTCTACACTCTGAGTACAAGAGTCCATCATCCCAATACACTGTATGGGGACCACTAGCTTTCCCAGCAGCCTCAGCAGCAGCTTGCTGTCTGAGGGGTTCAAGAGAGGGGCAGCTCTGCTGCTCCTGGCTCAGATCTGCCCTGGAAGGGCCCCCTGTCCCCAAGAACTCAACCTGGTCAGGTTCAAGCTCCTCTGGGACAGTTCCTTCCTCAGGACTGAGATCATCCCCCTCAAGAGACTGATCTTCCTTCTGAGCCAAGGGGGAAGGCACTGCCTTTACCCTACTACTCCTCTTCTTGGAGGGCACTTGGTCCATTATTCCAGAATCCAAGGCCTGTTCAGTGTTAGACATTTTGCTCTGTGACCTGGTCACAGCAAACACATCTGCAGGGATCCCCAGCATTTCTGCATGGGTCCTGAGCTCCACTTCTGCCCAAGCTGAAGTTTCAAGATCATTGCCAAGCAAGCATTCCACTGGTAGGTTTGCACTCACCACAACCTTCTTAAGGCCAGTTACCCCTCCCCAGGAGAAGTTAACAACTGCCAGAGTATGGTCTGTTCTGACATTGCTAGCATTGGTCACTTGGTACATTTCACCAAGTATAATCTGCCCAGGATTCACAAGGTCTTGTGTCACCATGGTGACACTTGCCCCTGTGTCCCTAAATGCCAAAGCCTCTTTTCCATTGATTAAGGGCTGTTGCCTGTACTTGCCCAGATTACTGGGACTCACAGAGGAGGTCACATCCATGCCTCCATCACAGACTAGGACAGCCTGAGTGAGTTCTCTGACTAGGTCAGAGCTCATCTCCTTACCCAGGGTCAACCCTACTAAACCCTTGGCTTGTGTACTCCCACCACCAACTGTAACTGTACTAGGGGGAACAGGTGCCTTAGGGGCGTTGGTGGGGGCTGGAGTAGAGTCTTTGGACTTGGTGCAATCACTGGTCCAGTGGGTCTTTTGCTTACAGACCTTGCACCATGGTTTCTTTTGGCCTTTCCCTTTGTTAGACTGTGAATCCCCACCTGAAGAAGATTTTTGGGGGCCTTGTGAAGACTTCTGGTCTTTACCCTTCTCCCCACCCTTATCAGAGTTCTTAGAATCTTGCTTCTTTGGGTCACCACCTTGGTTCTGTACCTTCTGCCTCACCCTGGTTCTGACCCATTTGTCTGCCTTCTTTCCCAATTCTTGGGGAGAGGTCAGATCAGAGTCCACCAGGTACTGATGCAACAGCTGATTTTGACAGTTATTAAGAATCTGCTCCCTCATGATAAGATTGTACAATCCTGTGAAGTCACACACCTTACTGCCCATCAACCAACCTTCCAGAGCCTTAGCAGAACAATCCACATAGTCTACCCAGTCTTGAGTCTGTGCTTTTTGGGTGTCTCTGAACTTTAACCTGTATTGTTCAGTTGTTAGGCCAAACCCATCAATCAGAGCACTCTTCAAGACTTTGTAATTGTCAGCATCCTCTTCTCTTACAGTGAGGAGCTTGTCTCTACCTTTGTCTGCAAAGGAGAGCCACAAGATTGCTGCCCACTGCTCCTGAGGGACCCTCTGTACTTTACAGGCCCTCTCCAGTGCAGTTATCCATTTGTGGATGTCATCCCCACTCTGGTAGGGAGGGACAATCTTGCTCAGGTTTCTATGGTCATAAGACCTTTCCCTATCTCTGGGGAAATTGCTGCCACCATGGGACTCTAGTCCCAACTTTTTCTCTCTCTATAGAGATCTAGGGACTCCCTGTCTATAGCCAATTGCTGTTTTCTGAGTTCAAGCTGGGCTTGCTCATACTGAATCAGTCTCTTCCTCCTGTCATGAGAGGATTCTCTCCTATGAGAAGAGACAGAGGTCCCTATTGAGGTGTCAGAGTGGTTAGACTCCTGAGAAGGAGATCTAGACCTTCTGGGCACACTCACAATTCTTCCTGGGGGGCAAAGGGGAGGTCAATCTGATCCTCCTCCTCCTCCACAGGGGGAATTGGGTTTTCCAGGTCAAGGTCATTTTCACCTTCCTGGCCAGTTTCAGAGGGGGGCCTGGGTTTCTTCACCCTTGCCCCCTTCCTCATTTTCTGCCCCACCCTCTCTGCCTACCCCTTCAGACCCTAGGGGCCTGCTGAGATCATCAGCCAGTAACACCTCCTTCAGGTGCTGGGTGCTGGCACTTTTGCCTGCCTTCAACTTCCTAGTATTGCATAATGCTCTCAATTCCAAGAATGGGAGTTTATCATACTTGGAGGGAAGAAGCCCACTGGCTTCTGGCAAGGACTCACTGGGTCCTGGCTTTGAAGACATTACTAGTGAGGTGTGGTGTATGCACTACCTACTCTAGTGTGGCCTACTAAACTCTCTTGAGTTGTAGAAAGGGTGTGCTATCCCTTAACACACAACTCTAAGTTCAGTAGAACTTACTGTATACTAAGCTTGATTTATATGTACCTTAGGTACCCTTAGTGGTTTTCAGTTGATCAATTCAATTGAGATTATCTGGTAAAACAATAGCAAGCTGGAATCCCACACGCTGCACACCAATGTGAGAAGTTGGCCTGGTATATGCTGTCCACTAATTATAGTGGGCACCTTGCACCAGTCCAAACAACCCCTTATTGGAGATAGGTTAAAGACAACCTTTATTGAAAGCTATCCTAGTGGTAGCTATGGAGAGCAGCCTTCAGGCTAAGTCTTGAAGGAATGTAAAGCAGCTTGTTTTACCAGTCTATAATCTCTTGAGTGACCAAATGAAAGAGGACCACACCAGGTATATATTCAAAATATATGTATTTATTGCTAAACACACCCCTCTAGTCTCTTTATGAGGCTAGAGTTCGAAGTACATAAGTTATAAGTTAGTTATCAACAGTAATAGCACAAATACACGTTTGAGCCCTAGGGGCGTACCAAACCATATACCAATAAAGTGGTATAAGAACCACGACTGAGCTAGACACAAGGCCTAGAGCCTGTAGAAGTGCTTGGACCACAAGGAACCACCCAAGGTAGTGACACAGGGGACCCACGGGGGACGCGTGCAGTGTGATAACACAGCCGCGAATCGCCGTTGACTTCTATGGGGAAAGTCGCGGTTGGAATTTTAAAGAAAAGGGACACTTAGAGGAGGACTTGGAGCAAACCCTTTGAGAACTGGGTCGTTCTAGAGTCTATACCCACGGGAGCACCGGAGTACTCGAGTTACCTCACCCAGGGAAGCCGGGTGCATAGGTGTCTTTCGGGGTCGGGTTTCGTCGTCGTTTTCAATGGCGATCTGCTGCAAAGTGCTGCTGGCGACCAAGTCGAAAGTGTTCGGGTGGATCCAAAGGTGGATCGAAGATCTGAAGAACCTGAAAGCAGAGGGGACAGAGTCTGGGTCACTAGCCAGTGACCAGGAAGGCGATGAGCGAATGCCCACCGATGTCGGGTGCTTCAGGTAGGTTGACGGTCGTCTTGACTCTTCAGCCACGAGGTCCAGGAGGCGTCGACGATGACCAGGAGCTGGAATCGAGCTGTCCCACGACGTCTGTCGATTGCTGAGGTGTCGGCGACCGGATTGGACCCAACAAGCCTTGGCAACGGCAAGTCTCGTGGAAATAGAAGAAGGACGGTGGTGCAGACCAGCAAGGTCTGAGGGACTCACCCAGCGAGGGTAAGTCAGGGCACGCCTGGAGCAACCAGGGAAGCCCAAGCAGGATAAGATTGGCCTTCGGGAGGGCCTACTAGCCAATGGACTAGCGACGGCGAAGGAGCCTCGAGTGGACGCACTTGGAGCTGGCTCACGGGACACTCGTGGAGTGGAGGCCAGTGATCTTCGGTGCAGTCGGTGCTGGAGGCGGGGGCTACTCGGAGCCCAAAGCACAACTTCGTGGGAGCTCAGGAAGAGGATGCACTTGCAAATGTGCTCGTGTCCAGGGGTCACGGTTTCACGTTACCCACGACAGCTACGGGCCTCAGCTTTGCTGGGGACTCAGGGCAGCCTCGGGAAGTCTGAAAATCCACCTCTGGTGTTGCAAAGACTTCGGCGTCCGGCGGGAGCTTCGGCGATGCAGACCGGACAATTGCTTCTTTGGTGCCTGCCAAGCAGGGGAGTCACTCCTTGACCCCAAGGGAGATTCTTCAGTCCTCTAATCTTAAAGTAGAGCGTCGAAGGTCCAGGATTCTGTGTCAGAGTTTCGTCCAGGTAAATCTAAAGTCCTAAGGACTGGGGTCCCATACTTATACTAAGGTAGGGGGTTGGACATACTCTGGGGACCCACCTATGGGAGGGTCAGGGCAGAGGGGTGGTTACACCCCTTTCCCTTTGTCCAGTTTCGCGCCAGAGCAGGGGCTGGAAGCCCCTGAGCCGGTTTGAACTGGGGTATGCACAGGGACACCAAATGTGTCCCCAGTGCAGGACTTCAAAGCACCAGAGAGTGCTCCCGCCCAGCCCCAATACACACTATCCTGTCTGGGGAGGTGGTTACACCTCCCTGGGACAGGAAACCTATTGTCCAGGCCTCCCCTGCCGGAGTTTCGGTCAGCAGCAGGAGGCCAGACTCGTGTCTGTGGCAGCGGCATCCATTTTGTGATGCCAGGGCTTGGAAAGAAGTTACCGGGCAGGCCGGTGTGTACATGTCTCTCCCTCTAGAAGGGTGGAATGCTACCCCCGCCGCCAGAACTGGCGGGGGGTAGTATTCCAAGATGTTTGACACCAAACACGACATGTTTCCGTGCAGCCATCCCAAAGTTAGCATTTAACGCGGGGTTATAATGCGCTTAAGAGTATATGGTCAGGCTGCACTACAAACAGCATCAGAGAAGGGTCTCCGAACGCTGCAGAGGGGCCCTGCTCATGCAGGGGCACCCTCTCACATAGGAACCACGCACTCTGCCTTCAGGATTGATAAGGCCTGCCATAGGAGTGACTTATAGGTTTATATGTGTGTATGTATGTAGTGATATAGGTAACCTATATCACAGTAAGGGGTGCATGCACCACCTTACCCAGGCTGCAGTAGCAGACCTGTGGTGTCCTTTTGGCTGGCCTTCCAGGGGTGGCACAATACATGCTGCAGCCCCTGGCAGGCCTCTGAGGTACCTATGCCCTGGGTACATAGTATACCATATACTAGGGACTTACAAGGGCACTCCAGATTCCAATCAGAGATGTGCCTAAGGCACATGGAAACCATTTTAGAGAGGAAGCAGCTAGGCTGGGGTTCTGATTAGCAGGGCCCCAGCCAGACTAAAGTCGAAAAACAGTGAAGCATCAGCAAAAAGTGGGGGTACCCATGTGAAGCAGATCCTACTCTCCTACACCCTGGTGTTAGGTAAGTGCGCAAACAATGTGTAAATCTCTTCGCCCGCAAAATGTAATAGTAGGGACCTCTTCACTGCGCCATCTATCTCCCGCGTTGCTGTAAAATAGTTGTCCAGCCTGCCGATCCAGAGTGTCCATCTGGGAGATGCTGTGGCCTTGTCTATGAGCTCGCTGAATGGGGGCAACACATTGATCTGGGAGTGCTGTGATGTCGGTTGCACAGCTGGGGGCCCAGCTTGTTGGGCAGGTGGCAGGTGTTTGCGGCGCTGCTTGCGCCGCCTGGTCGTTATGACCTCACGTGCGTCGTGTGTCAGGTGCTGTGTCCGCTGCGCTGTGGCACTGTAGGGACAGTGCTTAGAGGTGCTGTGCAGTTGCAGTGGGGTCCAGGCAGGGCGGGTAACACTCCGTACTTCGCGGGACCGCCGAGACGGGGGTCCCGGGCAGGCAATCCCAACATCACTGGAAACCTCTGCCGTCTCCGTTGCGGCGGCAGCGCTTCGCCGACTCTTGAGGCTCGACGCTGCGGCCGGGGCCAGATGGGTGCAGTGCGCGGTCCTGACGGGCGGGGAGCAGGTGATGGACCAGCGGGGGGGTCTATGCGGTGCGTGGACGATGTATCCCACCCTCGTCACCAGTGTACCGTAGCTCAACAGGAGCTAATGGGTTTAGCGCTGGGGAGACAATTAATACACTCAGACACAGTATACTCGTCTGGGCCGGAAGCCTCGAGCGACCTCTGCCCGTTTATTTATACACTCTGGCCACGCCTGGCCAGAGAGTGATACAATGTGTGCAGGCCCTTCCGGGCCAAGGGTCTCTGGAGGATGCACGGGCGGCATCTAGACCGCTACAGCCATATCAATCTGGTCCACATCTCGTTAAAGTGACTCCAGATTGAAGCAAGATGCATTCACATAACTGACTGCTTAACACACAAGGCGCTAATCTTAAATACTTCTGTCAAGAAACAAATCAAACTATCACCCACAATGGAGACGGTTTAAGAACAAATCCCGCAATGCCTGGTTTTATTCTGGGTATGCATCTAAGATCTGGAGCTGCCCACCAGTATCATTAGACTGCTCAACTCTTTCAGCCTTTTTAAGTGTTCCCTGAAATCGCACCTTCTCGAACAACGCTTTGATACTTGATACTTTCTGTTCTGCTTTTGATGCATCTGTTGCCCTTTTCAGTTATCTATCTACAAACAGGTACCTTCAAAACCAAGAAGCTGTTTTCTTCTCAGGGGATGGAACTCTACCAAACTGCTATGATCACACGCCTTGTGGTTCAGGATGCAGCTGACACTACGACGTCACACCGTATGCCACATTTAGCAATATGCGGTGTAATTGTGTATGATTTTTGGGTTGCAAAGGGCCCATCAAAACCCTTAGCTGTGGTGCCACTGCACCTACTGCATTATTTATGGCTACTCGAAAGGGAGCCAGGTGGAGATGAGAGGAGGCGGAGAGAGTATGGAGAGGCAGAGATGATAGTGAGACACCTAGAATGACATCTTTATTTTTATTCTTGGAAGTTTATAAAGCACAAAAGCCCGAAAGGCGTCACAGCACCTCAACTTATACATTTAGTGTGACAATTATGGCTGTATTTTTACTACCTTAATGAGGCCACTGGGGCTCATTCTCTTTGTTTGCATTATGGCGCTTGGCAACTTAGCTACGCCGCTGCCATCAGTAGACAATCATATCACACGTTAGTGAAGCGCTTTGTAAAACCTTTTTTTCTCTAACAAGAGCCACACCTATTAGCGTTGGCGATGCTTGTTTCTTTTCTGCCTGAGGAGAGAGGAAATCGAAACTTATGCAGCAACAATTTTCATTAGAAGATACCCTCGTAAGTTTCGTTTCTTCTGCAAGGAAGAAGTTTGGGGAACGCGGGTGAGATCAGGCAGAAGACGGGAGAGCCCTGCGAAGGACAGCGAGCGAAGGTGGGAGAGCAGGAAGTTAAGCGGAAACAGTGTAGAGCGAGCGCACGCGAGAGGTGGGATGGGGGGGGTCAAGCGACGGGAGCTCTCGGCAGAGTCGACATAGGGAAGGAGGAACCAGCCAGGGCGCCGGCAAGTACGTTTCTTCCGTCCCGACGCAAAAGTAACATTTTGCCTCCAGGAGTCCGTTTTCGTGAACTGTTCGGACAGGGGTTGAATAGTATTACTCATCTTTTTTATGTCATAGAAATTAGGTAAATTGTGCTGAACAGATATGAAAATAAGCCAAAATAGGCACTTAAATAGCATAATATGACAAGTCACGAGACTACATAATAGTGGCTACATAACATAACTTGGACAGTAGTATGAGTGTAACATAGACAGAAGCAACATAACATAAGGCACACCGCAGGTTCATCTTACCTAAGATAGCTTAAAACTATAGAAAGCAACCACTGCATATTACATACCTTAAAATTACATAGAGCAGCTACATAGCATACCATAAATAACAGCACCATAGCATTACATATAGGCAGGAGCAACATAACCATAATATAAACAAACAACAGCACCATAACATTACATATAGGCAGGAGCAACATAGCCATAATATAAACAGCAGCTACACAACATAAAACACAGCAGCTAAATATTACATACCATAACACGAAATAACATAGCAAACAGCATCTACATATTGCATAATATAATATAAAATAGCATAAGAGACAGCAGCTATATAAGATATAGAGCCAGCAACAATAGATATAGACACCAGTAACATAATATAACATAGAGAGTAGCAACATAAAATAACTAGACAGCAGCTACATAACACCATAGATAACAGCAGCATAGCATAACATAGACAGGAGCAACCTTTCATAGCATAAACAGGAGCGGAACAACATAACATACCGCAGCACCATATTACATTCCATAATATAACCTGAACTAACAGGACAGCAGCTACATATTACCTAACAGAACAGACAGCAGCTACGTATTATATAAAATAAAATGACATGACAGCAGCTACATTACATACAATAATATCACTAGGACGATGTTGGGGTCTATCAACCGTGCTGGTGTGTGATGCTGCAGTGGTCTCCAGGATTTAGGTATCACTTTTGTTACAAGTGCAGTGGCAGCAAGACCCAATTTTTTTTAAAGAGCCCACTGCACCCCAGTTATGGATGTTTTTACTACTCAGCCATAGAAGGCAATAGAGGGCCCATATCACACAGGCTCCTATTGTGGACACGTTCGAGAAAATGCTAAAAACGCATCTTTTCAATATTAAAGCCACTTGCTATCTCCCCCCAGCACACAGCGCCGGGACGCTCCTTAGGGAGCAGCTGTTGCGAAATACAAGACTGTTCCAGTCATTCAATCCCATGTTTGCAATAGGGCCCGTTACACACTTGCTACTCCACTGGTGCTCGCCGACCCCTAAATAAGAACGAATGGGCAGGGGTGCAGCCTTCAACTTACCTACAACCCATTCCTCCGCCTCCATCTCTGTCCTCCCATTAGAGATGGGCCAAATGGTGGTTAGGTGTAAAAAGCCAGCAGCAGTGAATGTGCTAGTGATGGTGGATACAGTTATAGAATGTCCAATGCACACCTATTCCTTCCATTTCTTCCATTGTTTCAATCTAAGCATTATTCAAATTTTTGCGTGCTGCTCGGGGATGTGGTTTGCCCAAATACCACTGACTAGTAAACTAAAGATAAACTGGAACGGAGTTTCGCTCCAACACCGAACGCACAGCGTGCTCCACGGTTGTCATAACCAAAATACTCCAAATTCATCAATTTTAAACCAGTTTATTCCATGTCATCAAAACTTCTTCAAAAATATCACTTGATTCTCCTGTCACATGTGAGACACTTATGTAATCCAACAATGGATTACATAAGTGTCTCACATGTGACAGGAGAATCAAGTGATATTTTTGAAGAAGTTTTGATGACATGGAATAAACTGGTTTAAAATTGATGAATTTGGAGTATTTTGGTTATGACAACCGTGGAGCACGCTGTGCGTCTAGTGATGGTGGAGCCATGGAAATGGCTTCGGGTGCGATGCGAAAGGACGCAGCACAGCCCTAGAAATTACAAATAGAAGCATCAAGGTCTCTGCCGGGCTCTTCCATTACACACATACAGCAGTTTCAGCCAAGACTGTTGCAATGCTTCGGTAAATGCGCAGTGCAGCGCACTGATTAGTGTTCAGCAGGGCTTTAAGTGGGCCGGGTCTGTCCGGGTCTGAGCACCGGCAGTTATTTTTAGGGGGCCTCGAAACGGGTCTCTATCGGGCTCTATTTTCGGGCCTCGCACAGGTAGTCCGTTTTCTTTTTTTTTAAATTGGACTGCAGTGAGAGCATGCACATCGCTCACTACTGAGAAGTGGAGACGTCATGCCAGGTGAGCCGCATTGTAAGGGAAGGGAAATCCTTTAAAGAGAGCCATTTTCTCTCAGGATTTCCCTTCTCTTTTTAAAATGCAGGAGCAACATCATAGTGGGATGATTAGGAGAGAGACGACCAGGCGCGCAACGCCCATTGCCCCGGGCTGAGACAGCTTCCCGGGCGCACACAGCCGCACCCGAGTACTTCACAGGTCTTTAAAAGACCATTTGCTTGTAAAAGAGGCTCTGTTGTTTTTCACCCCTTTTTAGAGCCCCTGCATCCCCACTCTGCCTCTTGCTGGAAGAATTAGCCTCCCCCCAAATTTGGCTCTAGTTGCGCCTCTGGAGACGACCACAGGCAGCCAACTCCAGCACGACCCTGCTCTGACCTTTCACAGTGTCTTGTTTTAGTGCTAGGAAAACACACGCTTTGCCTGGCTCACTTAGTTCTCACACCCCCTCTTTAATATGAAGATAGTAGCGTTGGAATTACCTTTATATTCCTATACTGTGCTTCACATGGAAATATAGAAGGGCAGGTTCTCACCACCCCAAATTAGCTGTTTGGTATACTCTCTCAAATGTCAGAACTACAGGTATTCAGTGTCTGTCAGTCACGGACAATTTAAAGCAGTGTTCCTATATAGAAATGGACAAAAGGTTATGTTTCTGAATAAGCGTCTTACACTGAAAAGCTGGTTTATATTTCTTTCGCTGGATCAACCTTTGTTTAAAACACCACCAGAGAAGGGTGGTGAACTATGGTCCACAAAGAGCAACTGTTTCTTGTTCTTTATCAGAAACATCTGCCTGTCAATGGTTATCACCAGCCTTTTCGGTCCATTAAGAGGCTGTGTGGATGAGTATAATACGGGGTCTTTAGGATCGGGGGCGGAGGATGCACGGAAAGAAGGACGGATAGGTGAATAAAGGGCGAGTGGATGGATGGCCAGATGGATGAATGGATAGCTGGATGGATGGATGAATGGATGCATGGACCAGTACTTAGGATAGGCGGGTGGGCTGATAGATGCTTAGGATAGGTTCTGGGACAGATGTATGTATGGATGTATGGGCGTATGGATGGATGGATGGATGGCACAGTGCTTAGGATAGGCGGGTGGGCTGATAGATGCTTAGGATAGGTCCAGGGACACATGTATGGATGGATGGATGGATGGATGAATGAATGGGTTGCTGGCTGGATGAATGGATGAGTGGATGAATGGATGGATGGAAGGATGAATGGATGAATGGACCAGTACTTAGGATAGGCGGGTGGGCTGATAGATGTTTAGGATAGGTGCAGGGACAGATGTATGTATGTATGTAGGTAGGAATGTATGGATGGATTGAAAGATGGTTGGATGGCGCAGTGCTTAGGATGGATGGATGCAGGGCTTTAAGTGGGCCGGGTCTGAGCACCGGCAGTTATTTTCAGGGGGCCTCGAAACGGGTCTCTATCGGGCTCTATTTTCGGGCCTTGCAAAGGTAGTCCGTTTTCTTTTTTTTTTTATTGGACTGCAGTGAAAGCATGCACATCGATATGCGCATGCTCATTTTGCTCACTACTGAGAAGTGGAGACGTCATGCTAGGTGAGCCGCGTTGTAGGAGGAAGGGAAATCCTTTAAAGAGAGTGTTTTCCGAAGGTAGGATAATAGGAGGGATTTTCTTAAGCACACAATGCTAGTTATCTTGATTTAGACCACGCCCCTACTTGGATAGGCCACACCCCTTAAGAGGTTTGCCCCGCCCCTTTTAGAGCACCCCCAGTTTTTTTTTCCCACTTAAAGCACTGGTGTTCAGTCAAACAAAAGCTCTGTTGTGAGTCCTCACGCACGGCTCATTATCCTCCAACTCTACCTTGAGTCTCACTACAGCAAGAAATCTAGTTTTTTTCAACTCCGAAGCATTTGCTCTATTATTTCCTACACCCTTTCCATTGACAGAAGTTTCAATACCTCTAAGCCAATCATCAATTTCTTGAGAAGTGTGACCAAGTTTTTTCTTTTAAATCTGTTTTTATTAATTTTCACATTATATCAAGTTATACATTGCTTTCTCATATACACCCAGTTGGTGCTTATTATAGTTGCTTCGTACATAGCTCAGCTGATCAAATCGACTATCTAATGAACATAAAGTACCGTGTTTTTTTTCCCTTTCATTCCCCATACAGCTCGCTTTTGTGATGTTTAACACTTTATTACATTTATAACATTTTGCTCATTTCTTTTAAAGCTGTACAATTTCTCTAAAGTGTGTGTAAATTGTGCTTCGCTTCCAGTTTTTTCATCTATAATTATAAATTTAAACAGGGTAAACCTTGGGTGGGGATAAAAAAAAAATATAACAATAACCGGTGTTAAATGCTGGATATTATTCTGGGCTGTAATGGTTTTGCCTGGGCACCTTGGCTCTTGTGTGAATGTTTGTACATAGTGTCAGGAATCAGGCCACTTGGAAGTATGACAGCCTGAGTTGGAGAGGAACATGGCGGCCGCCGTCTGAACGGTCGCGGGAACACCTCCTCAGGCTTTGAATGGCGGTGGGGTTCTGAGACTCGAATGACCTCCAGAAACCACCCTCCAACGATGGAAGCTTTTTAGAGCTGGATCATAGTTTGATTTATTTTGCATTCTTATTTATTTCTTTTTCCTTCATTTTTGTGGCTCCTTGCTCTCCGCGGTGGTGGGCGGGGGTGCTCCTTGCACAGTCAGGCAGCAGCCGTGGCGGTTAACGCTCCAGCTCTTTCAGCTCCTCCAGGCCGTGTCCGCGTTGGCGTTGGCGTCGGCGTCAGCGGCAGAGAGCGTGGATCGGCGGATTGGGATTCAGGCTGGAGGTGGCGGTTTGCAGCAAGTGAGAGGAGACGAAGCGGGCTTCTTCCTCTGTTGGTGTGTCGTACCGGAGCAAGAGCCAGAGGGAGAGCATATAGCCTGAAATATGCATATTCTGCCTTCTTGGAGCAGGTAGGCGAGTTTGGCTTTCGGGATAGCGGTTCAGTCTCTGTGTGGATTGCTGAGAAGGGTGTTATTTTTTGTGAGTCCCTTTCGGATTGTATGGAGAGGAGGGTCGCACTCCAAGAGGGATTATCTCCCCCCAAGCAACAAGATATTCATTGCGGGCAAGGGCGGCCTACTTGACATCCAATAATTTAATTATTCATCCAATCTTACCACAGCGTGTATCACCTCCAGTGGCAGAAGTTAAAAAATTGGAAAAACGGACGAAACAGACAGGGGGGACTGGTTTATCTACAACATCAGGGAAATCTAAATCTCTAAGAGCCAAGGTGAAAATTCGGGAAAAGAAAGTGGCTAGTACCAAGCCCAGAATCACACCATCATTGAAAACCTTTTATCAAGTTATGTCCCTTTCTTCAGCGAAAATACCGCCCCCGCCCGCTGCTCCTGTTGGGGTAGACGGGGCTTCCGAAGCTTTGTTTGGGTCTAGCTCTGAGCTTGTTCCTGTCTCCCCTATGGTATCAGCGATGCCCACTGAGCCCCCGTCTATTGTTACGGTTTCGAATATGAAGATATCGGAGGCTATTCAGTCTGAACCTCAGGATAAAACCATCTCGCAGAACTTTGTTGATTTAGTCAAACTTGCAGATGGATCGATTGGTTCGAAGTTGGAGGTACACCCGGCCATAAATCTTTCTAACAGATACTCTGTGTTAGGTCAACAAGAGGAGCCTGATTTAAGCCTGGGGTCGGACCAGAGAGCTCAGGAGAGGCTGGAAAATCTTGAGAAGACCAGGGCAGAGTGTACGGAGGAGTTGTGTAAGGGGCGGATGGAAGATCTCAGTGTTTCTGTTGATTCGGGTAGTAGAAATATACCCCTCTCCTCTGTGTTGAATTCTCACCCACATTCCCACTCTCTGGCAGATGTTCTTTTGGCCTTGAAAGAGGAGATTGCGAGTCGGTTTACTATCTCAGAGGTAAATCAAGCTGAGTTGGTGAATAGGTTCGCAGTCTCAGAGGCAAATCAGGCCGCTATACGATCTTCATGTGATATACTTGCTAAGAAGTTGGAGGAAGTCACAGCAAGAACTGATGCAATTGAAGAGGAAATTCCTAGGATGAAGGGAGCAATTGAGTCCACTGCTTCTCAGTTGGAGGAATTAGCTATACAAAATAGAGACCTCAAACATAATCTTGAAAGATTGGAAAACCAATCGAGAAAAATAATTTGAAATTTTTAAATATTCCAGAGGCAATGGAGGGAGAGGATATAAAGGGGTTTTTGATCTCATTATTGAAAGGTACAGTTCTTAAGAGTTCCCCGAATGTGGATTTAGCTCATGAGATTCAGAGGGTGCATAGGGATCCCTTTAAAAGGAATATGGGTAGACAGAAACCCCGGAAAATTCTTGTTAATTTTTTATCATATTCAATCAAAGAACAGATTCTCTCTGCAGCTCTTAAAGAAGGGGTCCTGTCTTCTCCTTTTACTGATTTATCTCCCTTTTCCTTTTCTATAAGGTCAGATATTTCTCACATAATGGCTGAAAGACAGTGGGAACTGGGTAAAAGACTGGCAGAATTAAATAGCTTAGGGGCAAAGGCCCAATTAAGGTTCCCGGCTACATTGCGCGTTATGTGGAACAATCACATGCACATGATTCGATCAGTAAAAGAAGCAGATGCACTCATAGCGAATATTCAGCTAGAGAAGCGGGGAGGGTTGTAGGATGGGGGAGTGGAGGTCGTTTTGAGAACTCGGTTCTCCCACCGTCAGTTTTTACGTTATAATATAGCCTTGGGGGATGCTCCCGAAAAGGCGTCCGCCTATTGGAAGGTAGGGTTCCTCAGGGTAGTTGGGGATTGGGGGGCAAGGGGGTCAGGATGGGTAGGGAGGGAGATGGGGGGGAGCACAGGGTGAGGCACAGGGTGGGGGTAAAAAGGGTAAAAAATATTCCTCATCTCATAGGTTTAGCAAGTTATACTTTGTTCTTTTTGATTTAATTAGAGAACTCCCTCGAAATTTCGGTACAAGGTATTCAAGCTGCGGAAAAGTAAAATGAAGGGGGGCCGAAATATTCAATTTATTTCCTGGAACCTGAATGGTCTGAGATGTCCAAGGAGACAAAGATTGATCTTCAAATATTTAGAGCTGTCATCAGCTCAGGTATGTTTGTTGCAGGAAACTCACTTAAATAAACTGGAGTCTGAAACTATCTTTTCTAAAATCCCTTGGATACAATGTCATTGTCACTCTCAGCAATCATTAGATTGTCGTGGGGTCGCAATCTTGGTTAAGAAAGGTATTAATTGTAGGATGAAATCAGTTTTGACAGACCAAACAGGTAGATGGATAATTGCCCAGTTAGATTTTGAGGGCGAGGAGATCACTTGTTCATCTTTTTATGGTCCAAATACGGATGACCCATCTTTTCTCGTTAGGCTTCAGGATAATTTAATAATGGTAAATCCCCCCCTTATAATAGGAGGGGATTTTAATGTTCGCCTCGACTTGGTAAAGGATCGATCTAATCTAAGCCATGTTAAAGGGACCCCGCAGTCTCGTAGGGTCATGAAAAACTTACTTTTCAATATTAATTTGGTAGATTTATGGAGAGCCAAGATGGGGAGGTTAGATGGTTTTACTTTTTATTCTAAAAAATATCATCACTCCTCCAGGATTGATTATGTCTTGATAAATCGAGAGATCATAGATAATGTTGTTAGTATATCTGTACTCCCGAGTCATCTTTCGGATCATGCTCCTCTTTTATTTTTATACTCAACAAGTAATATTTCTTTACAGTCAAGATGGACTTTGGATAGGACAATGTTATTAGACCCAGGTATTATACAGGCAATTAAAAAGGTTTCCTTGGAATTTTTTTCTTTTAATTTAGGTTCTACTACAATAGAGTTTGTGTGGGAGGCCTATAAAGCAAATCTGAGAGGGGCGTTACGTAGTCTAATAAGCTCCAAGAATAGGAGTAGAACTTCAGAACTACAAGCTTTGGAGGGTAGAATTTTAGTTCTAGAAGAAGAAAGAAGTCATATCCCTCAGGAGACCTCAGGAAAATTGGCTCAGATAGAGAAAAAACTCGAAGGGGTAAGGCAGGATTTAAGGATCCTTCTGGACTTGAAATGTAAGGCTCAGTGGCAAGTCCGCAATATGGAAATTTTCGAATACGGGGAAAAAGCAGGGGCCTTATTGGCTTGGAAGGCTAGGATAGATCGGGCAAAAAACACCATTAATGAACTCATCATTGATGATGTTGGTACTATATCTGGTAAGCCTGTGGAAATGCAGAATTGCCTTTTGTCCCTGTTTTCGAATTTGTACAAGAAGGATATTGATCCCTCACAGGACTTAATAAGCCTGTGGTTAAGAGATAAGCTCTTACCTGTTCTTACAGAATCGGCCAGAGAGCTTTTAGATTCACCTATATCTATGGAGGAGATTAGGGTCCAAATAAAGAGGGCAAAAAATAAGAAGGCGTCGGGTCTAGATGCCCTTCCTAATGAAGTTTATATATTATTACTCGACGAACTTCTCCCAATACTCCATACTCTATTCAATTCTATCTATAGTTCTGATGGGGTGATCCCCTGTTCTTGGAAGGAGGCTACGATTGTTTTAATATTGAAGCCAGGAAAGGATCCCATGATGGCTGATTCTTATCGTCCAATCTCCCTGCTGAATGCTGATTATAAGATCTTTATGAGTATTTTGGCAGGGAGATTGGCAAAACTGGTACCTAGTCTGATCAATATTGATCAGAAAGGCTTTATGGTTGGGAGAGTCCTTCAGGAGCAAACACAACTACTCATTGGCAATATCGATCTTGCTGAAATAAGGGGGGATCCCCTGGCTGTAGTTGCCTTAGATGCCGCTAAGGCTTTCGATCGTGTCTGTTGGAAATATCTTTGGGAGTTGTTGGCGGTTATGGGTATGGGCCCAATCTTTGTGCAGACTTTAAAGAAATGTTATTCTGGGGCTTCAGCTAAGATTTTGTTAAATGGTTCTCTGACTCCAAGTTTTGTAATTCAGAGAGGGACAAGACAGGGGTGTCCTTTATCCCCCCTTTTATTTAATATTTATATTGAGCCTCTTGCCCAAGCGATTAGGTTGGATAATATTATATGTCCTTTTAGATCGCAAAATTACCAGTGTAAAATTGCCCTTTATGCGGACGATGTAATAATTTATACTGGAGACCCTGATGTTTCTATTCCGCGGCTTGAAATTTTGTTGAGGGAGTTCGGTTTAATTTCAGGATATCTTGCCAACTCGGCTAAAACCGAGGTTATGTGCTGGAACACAGTGTATAGTCATGGCCCTACAAGTAGAGAATTTAGGTATCTAGGGATAAAAATCGTTAAGGATTTGAATGTAATCCCTCAGATTAATCTGCTGAAAATCGAAAAAGATATTGACTATCTCTTTGCCAGGTGGAAAAACCTCCCTTTGACGATCTATGGGAGGGTCAATCTGGTAAAGATGTCAGTATTACCTAAATTAACTTTTCTTTTTAGTGCGGTTCCTCTTATTTTCCCTCAGAAAAATATCAGCAAGATTCAGGGTAAAATTGGTAGTTTTGTATGGGGACAAAAAAGTGCAAGGTTATCTTAAAAGGAAGCTCTTAAAAGGTGGTTTAGCACTCCCAGATATTAATGGGTATTTATTGGTTTCTCAATTCAAGGGTGTAAGGATGCTGTTGGCTACTCCTGATGAAACTAAGTGGGGCAGGTTATTGGGTGAATTGGCCTTAGTAGAGGGAGATAGTGGACAAAGGGGGTTCCTATACAAATTTGGGACACCCAGATTTTTCAAGCGGGTACGTCTTAAGGTTTTAAAAGCTGCTTTGATTACTTGGTATAAATTAAGACGTATTTGGGGTATTGGTTATTTTTCCTTTTTTGCACCAATTTGGGATTCTCCGGGGACCCCCCTCTGCCTGGGTGATAGTTTGGCAATGCCGATTAGAAGAGCTGGTTTGGAGAGGTGGTTTGACCTGGTGGATTCAGATGGGGTTCTCCCCTGGGAGATATTGCAAGATAAGATCGGTCCCTCTTTCTCTAGGTTTAAGTACCTCCAGTTAAGATCATGGTATGAGGCGGAAGCTCGAGAAATAGAAGGGAACTGGGAACTTGAGCAGCTATTTCAAGACTCACGCCCAAGGAAGAAAGAAATATCTCTGTGGTATTTGAGCCTCTTGGAAGCAGAGGATCACGAGGCCCCCTCTCAGTCATCGGTGTGGAATTCTTCCCCACTTGCTCAGGACATTGAAAATGTTTTTGAATCTTCTTTCAAGTTACTGTACAAATATATAAAGCCTGCTAGGCTAAAGAAAAATCATTTTTTTGTCTTGAACAGGCTTTATTATACTCCGGCCAAAATAGCTAAATTTGCACCTGCTCCAATCCCAGTATGCCCGAGGTGTTCTTTTGATAGGGCCGACGACATCCATATGTTTTTTGATTGTGCAGATTTGGGACTTTTTTGGAAAAATGTGGGGGTCACTTTGACAGCCATTTTTCGAATACATATTGAGATGGATCTTCATTTGGTGGTTTTTGGTGTAAATAATCATCTTAAAGGGCGGCTCCCTCAGACTCATATTGGTTTGTTACTTTACCTTGTAATCTTGGCTAAGTGGGAGATCTGTATAAGATGGAAAGATCCGTCTCCCCCTAATACAGAAAGCTGGTTAAAGGCGGCATTACGTATGGCCTCTTTAGAGCAAGAAGGGGCATTGGAAACCGATAACATCTGGTTTCCCCTCCTAAGTTGGGGTCGTCACTTGTACCTGATAACTTGATAATTTGATAAGATTTTTGGCGGGTCTAATGATTACACCAGTCTTCAGGCACGAGAGGAAGGCCATGGAGTGCTAGACAAAAAGCAGTAAGTCGAGGGGCTCCCAGTAATGTATAAGTCGGCTTGTTAAAACTGCTAATGTCTTTGGTGAGATGAGGACACAAAAAAAAAAAAAAAAAAGGAATCAGGCCACTTGTTCCGTAATGTGGAACAGAACATAGGTTCTCTGGTGCATGTCTTGTATAGAGAGAATATCTCTTTTGAAAGACTCCCTTATTATGCTCCTAGTTACTGGATGCAGCATTTGCCCTCACTCCCTTAATTGTTTAAATGCGGCGTCATCGGAAAACAAGCCCTCGCTTGGCTTACTGTTCCAGACCGGTTTTCACGCCCACTTTTTTTGATGGCTCGCTTTGTTTGTTTGATTCTAACCGCTGACGCGGTTTTTTTTGCAACTTTGTTTCCAGCCGCCTGATGCGAGGTTCTTGCTACTTTGTTTCCCCCGGCTGACACTCTACACGACAGAGTATCCGCCGAACACCCTGAAACGCAGGCTTCTATTCCCTAGCCACGTGTGTTTATTTCGGCAGGTTTTAATTTTGTTCCTCGTTTGCCTGCCTCTCATTCCGACTGCAGCCAGTCTTCCCTACCTCGGAGCCCCAACAAAAACTCTCCTCTTTATAAAGGCTCCTAATTCCTTTTGTTTAGTGCTGTGAGTGAGGCCACATTTACACGACACAGTCCTGAACCGGTAGCAGTTTATACCGGAGAGTACTCTGGCTGTCGCCTTCTTCTATTCCACAATCCTAGGCGTTTTGCTCTCTCCTACGCCTCCAGGTTTCCTCAGTGTCCCCACAGCTGCTCATTCCCGTTGTAGAAGTGGCTTGCTCTGACAACCTAAGAAAAGCCTACTCCAGTCCTACTCTCCTTTGGACATTTATTATATATATATATATATTTTTTTTTTACCACATGAAAGAGACTCCAGCCATAATAATTCTCACCCTTGACTTTATATGAACACTGCAACGTGTTGGTAAAGACGAATTTACCAGCCCTTCATCTAGAGTGCTGTTAACTCTACGAAGTTCTGCAAGGCCCTGGGAGATATATAACTGGTAAGTGGAATATCTCTTTATGCAAGACATGCACTATAACTGTCCTAATCTCTCCCTGCTAAATTGAGTTATAAAGTCCTGATCAAATTCTGGTTCCTTTTCAGTTTACCTCGTTTCCTGCCCTGTCTCCTGGTGTGACCTGCTTTACCTACGGGGGGGAAGAGTGGATTGGTCTGTGGTTATTACTCTTCCCCTTATCTCCCCCGAAGCAGCGGTCTTGATTGAGAAATTGTTCCTGACTCACTGAGAAGCTGTTTTTGGGGAGTGTGGGGAAATTCTCTTCGTTCCTGTGGAAGTGAACCAGATTCAGGTTAGTGGTGATCTTCTGCGTTACACATAGTCAATGACTATATTGATAAGGCCGGGTTCCGCTACCAGAATTTAACTAGGAACCCTAGGTCAATGGTTCTTTTGTTACCTGATGAGAAGTATAAAGGGGAAAAATCATTCAATTAAGGCAATCCCAACTTTTTCCGTTAACTACGACTCAAAAGATTACAGACTCCGAATTCCAGTTTAGTGGGTTTATTGCAATACCAAAAACAACTGAACGTACGAGCACCTCAGGACGAGGTTGTAAAAGTACATGGGAACTAATACAAAGCCATACCTACGAGTGAGTCTAATCTTATAGATCATGAAGAGAATGAAAAGTTCCAAAAACAGAACACTGGCAAGGACTGCCCCAACGTCTAAGTCAGACTTCATCTGCGGCTGAAAAGTAAAGAGCATTAGACTATCCCTACTCTATCTCTAAAATGACATCCCTACTTAGCATTTCCCAGGCAAGAGCAATTAAAGGTGTCAGCTCGTGAAGACTTCCTAAGAAGTACATTCACGTTGTATGGGTTGATCTCTTTACCCCTTCTCCTAACACCCTTCTTCACCTCTCTCATCCCTCTTCTCCTGACTCAACCCTCGGGACACTGTCCCTAATACAAAATGCACAGATGTAAAACACGCCCACAGATCACCTCATCTCACTAGGCATTTCTCATAGGTAAATTTCCACAGTCTTCCTCACTCCATCCAAGTTCGGCTCGATGACCTTGATTCCCAGGCCTCCTCAGTGAGAAAGAACACCGGCTCCCAATTATCGACATTCCGTTTACAAAGTATCACTTCTCCCCCATGCCTAACTCCTAAAACAAAGGCGTTAGTTTAACTTAACAAAGGCAGCTTCTTCCACCTGCAACGGAAAACGTGAGAACAGAACAACCTTGCATGTACATGAAATTCGCTGACTACCTCCAAATGCGAGAGCCTACCAGGGAAATTACATTTTCAGGCCTACACAAATCGGCCAACATAAGAATAAACGAATAGGCCTTCAATTACACAAAAGTGAACATTTCATTTAGGCCTTTAAACATCTAATTATACACACAGATTAATAGAAGTTTGCTTTGCAAGCATCTACAATTATTACACGTTAAGCACAATTAATCATCTCCACGTGCAGACTCTAATATGATGCACGTTTAAATCAAAATGCATTACAATACACATAGGCTTTTCGTTAGGCAATTGCAATACGCTGAAGTTACTCTTTTCCAAACATAAATGTCATTTCGTTTCTTTTGCATGGCACGAAACATTTTCTATTATTTCACTTACAGATCATTATTACAACACATTCCTAATGACCAAATGTTAATACAACACAGAAATATATGCGGGTGTGGACTATCCATGATTATGATGCACCCATACAATTTTAGAGCACCATCGCGCTCCATCAGTTTCCCCCTCTGATGACAAGTGTCATCATAACAATCACACTCCCTGGAGAAAGAACCGACCTAATCAGCTTGTAGCCACTCTTCCCTGTCGGAACCTCTCTAGGCTCTTGATATTTTCATAATGACTGTCCTGCAGTCTCTCCATCCTTTGCTCTTGCTCTCTAAGAGATCTCTCAACTCGATTTGCCTTATGCCACCTATAAGCCCTTATCAGTCCCCACAAAACAATCCCACAGACCACTACTATGATGATAGGCTTCAAGATGTAACCAAGAATTCCCTTTCCAAGGGATGCAAACCAACTTCCTACCTTACCAAACCCTTTTCCCACTTTGTCCCAAACTCCTTCTGTAGCTAGATTATGCACCTCATGATGGATCTCAGTGATATTACTTATATACTTCTTCAGATCCTTGCTGTTGTCCGGTATATAAGTACAGCACTGTTGAACTCTCAGCATTTTACAGACTCCGCCCTCTTTTGCCAGCAAAACATCTAAAGCAAGACGGTTCTGCATCACCATATCTCTCCATCCACAAGTAACAACGACTGAGCTGTGTTTGCTGACAACTTGCCCACAATAGTTGACAACCTTCTGATCTTGACATCATTCAACACCACTCCTAAACCTGGTATCAGTGCTCCAAAGACATCCCCCACAATCTCTCCTACACTTGCACCTCGCTTCTCCCTATGGTGTAATCCACTTCCCAAATGTCCTAAATCTTCAACATGATACATTTTCGGGAACACCACTGCTACATAGCACGTACCATACCAATTCAATGGCAATCGCACGTATGCATTCTTCCCGCACACGAAGTACACATTCGGGACCACTTGTATCGCATCCTGCAAGAACTTCTTTGCTGTAGCCTCAATGGTGAAGGTATGATCACACACACTCTGTCCCACAAAAACTTTATCATAATAGGTCTGAGCTTGTCTCACACACAACTTCCCTCTCTGCTCAAAATCCAACGCTATTGGACCACTACTCCCTTTCGCTTTGTGTGCTAACTCCTCCTTGGTCCACTCAACCTTTCCTTCTCTATTGGTACGACTTGCTGTTAATTGTCTATGTCTATCCTCTACTTGATTTACAAATTTCTTCTTAACATCTGTTAATGAACATGTTAAATTGTGACGATGTGCATAAGCCGTATTTAAAGTTACAGTAGGTATGAAATACTTCCCCACTCTATCTTCCTGCTTATAATAATCGTACTAGTTCAAATGCTTATAAGCTGGAACCTCTGAAAACACTGCATCGTAATTAGAAAAATAATATTCGTAATGACCTTTATCGTAAAACATACTAAGCAATAAACTACATGTAACATGCGTCAAAGGGAGATGATGATAACGAATACCTTCCTCTACGGACGCAGGCAACTGCATACACACATAACAGTCTCTCACATCCATCGTATTTACATACTCATATAGCAGCTTCGCACAGGCATTAAGCGTATAATCACCACTAGACAAATCTACATGCAGCATACTACTAGCTTGATCTAGCATAGCTTTTTCAACTCCTACGGTACCCTCTTTTGCGCTAGAAGTAATAGGTGTGGATGTCCCTTGCACTCCCACTCCCTCAACTTCTGCATCATGTGAAATTTTTACAGATACAATAATAACTACTGCTATTACAACTATCAACACTACTATGAGTGTACCTAACACACACTTAGACTTACGGTTCGAACTTCCAGACTCCATCCTTAGCTTGTCGGTTTAGTTCAGCAAGAGGATACACTAAAAGTCTCTTTTCTTCACCTCAAATTGCTGTTCAAACAGTTCAAACACAGTTCATGGAAATTCTGGAAATTTGTTCACAGTTCATTGCTCTGGTTTATTTACACAGTCCAAAAAGACTTCCTTAGCCCTCTTTCTTCTTCTATATGAAACCCTAAATTTATTCTTCTTCCACTCGGGCCTAGGTTATCTTCTTAAACTCTTATTTACAGTTCACAGTTCAATCACAGCCTCTTATAAGCTCAGAACCAATTTCAATTAGTACACGCTGTGAAATTTCAAGACGAACAGCTGCAATCTCCTGAGCTGGTGGCTGATATCCAAAGGTTGGAAAGGACAGTTCCTGAAGGATCAGAACTCGCACTCTGCTCAATATCGGAGGTCTTGGAACAGTCACTGTTAGCACTCCTTCTATTTCCAATCCAGGAACTATCAGTCCCACATCTATCTTCAGCTCGGGTGTTCTGCTGACCACTTGTGAAGACCTCAGTCTCCCGGTCCCCACTACTCCCGGCATCAGTGACCATATAAGTCCACTCCAGGGCAGTGTATCTCTGGCAAGGCAGCCTTACTCTCCTTGACCTTCTCGGGCCTTCTTGAGCTTGCTCTGAGTCACTCAGATCTGATTCAGATGTCTCCGACACAGGAGCAAGATCTCTCTCAGGAGCTAGTCTCAGATTCAGCCTCCTTTGTCTCCCAGGCCACGATTCTTCTGCCAGTTCAGCACCTCTTCTTTGCCCCCGACCACCTTGCGCACCAATTCCTTCAGCTGAGTTTGACTCTAAGCCACTCGCAACGTTACCTTCTCCCTCAGAGTCAATACCTGGGTCTTGTGTAGCATGACCCCCCTCAGCTTGCTCTGGTGGGGAACCAGCTTCGTCAGCAACCCTCACAGCTTTGCTTGTCCTCTCGAGTGGCCTTGCTGCCACAGCTGGATTTTCTTCTACGAGAGGAGCTGTTTCTTCCAAGGGTTCTGAAATTCTGCGAGTATGGGAGGCATGAATACAGTTTGGCAAGCCTCCGCACTTCACTGCTGTATTCGTTACCAGAATCACCTGGTAAGGGCCTCTCCAACGGGCGTCAAGGCAACTCTTCCTCACGTGCTTGCGAACTAGCTCCCAATCACCCGGACACAGGTCGTGGCAGAGGTCCCTCGAGGTCGGGGCAGCTTCAACCTGGTGAGACACAGAACGGACCACATCAGCCAGTCCTTTGCAATAATCAAGGATCAAATCATCTGTGATGTTTATCAAGGCTGTAGATGGCACTGCTGGTAACCGCATCGCCCTCCCTATCAGGATCTCATGAGGTGAAAGGCCAGTTCTCCTATCAGGAGTACTACGAACACTCATCAACACCAGCGGCAATGCATCAGGCCATTTCAGAGACGTGGACGAACACACTTTTGCCATCCTCATTTTCAGAGTCCCGTTAATCTGTTCCACAATACCAGAAGCCTCTGGTCGATAGCTACAATGCAGTCTTTGGTCAACATGTAAAGCGGCACAAAGCAACTTCATCATTTCGCTGTGGAAGTGTGTTCCTCCATCCGACTCCAATGAAGTTGGAAAACCGAACCGTGGTATCAGCTCCCTAAGCAACAGTTTTGCTACTGTGAGGCTATCACATCACCTTGTTGGATACGCTTCCACCCACCGTGAGAAAACACACACCACAACCAAAATGTACCTCAAGCCATTGCACCTAGGCATTTCTATGAAATCAAGCTGAATTCTATTGAAAGGCCCTCCAGACCGCCCAATGTGACTCAATGCAACCACAGTTTTCTTTCTAGCATTCATCTGCTGACACGTAACACACCTGTGACACACTGCTTCAGCAAGCGCACGGAACCGTAGATTATACCACGTTTGTCTGAACACACGCACCATAGCATCCCTTCCAATGTGCACTGCTCCATGAATCTGTCTTGCCATAGGGCTCAGTAAGTCATCTGGTAACTCTGCTCGACCATCATTAGAAACACAAATGCCATCATCTCTTCTCTCACATCCTGCTCTAGTCCAAGCAGCCTCTTCCTGTTCTGGAACTTCTCCTTGCAGACGCTTGAGCTCATCCCAGATGTCTGCCATGGCTAACATCATGCTGAGCTTGGTTCTCTCTGGACTCTCTCCAGTATAATCTCCTGTGAAAATGCACCCTTGTTCAGCGCAAAAACGTGCCAATTCATCTGCATATCGGTTTCCCAAAAACACAAAATCATTCCCCCTCCCGTGGGCTACACATTTTACCACAGCTATTTCTCGTGGTCGCTGCAAAGCTTCCAACAATTGTCTCACATATTCCCCGTTTCTGATAGGAGATCCTGATGACGTTAAAAATCCTCTCTGTGACCATAGCTGTCCGAAATCATGAACCACACCAAACCCGTACTGGCTGTCGGTGTAGATGGTGATTCGGATTTGATCAGCAATCAAGCAGGCAGGAGTCAAGGCGATGATTTCAGCCACTTGTGCGGAGTATACTCCCTGTAAGCAAGCAGCTTCCACAACTCCAGAGATGGTACATACAGCAAAGGCTGCTCTCAAATGACCCACATTGTCTCTTAAGCATGAACCGTCTACAAAAAAGATTTCATCAGACTCGGGCAGAGGTTCATCGACAATGTCAGGTCTTGGTTTGGTGCAAAGTTCAGTCACATCAAGACAGCCATGGTCCTCACAATCTCCATCATCAGCATTTGGCAAAGGCATCAAAGTAGCAGGATTTAGCACAGAACACCTTTTCAGAGTCACATACTCTGAGGCAAGTATAACCTGCTCATAGCGTGTGAGTCTGTTGTTCGTCAGGTGCTGTGTCTTAGTCCTCGTCATCAGGAGCTCAACTGAATGTGGAACAAAAACTGTAAGTGGATGACCCATAACAATGCTCTCACATCTCTCAATGCTGACACCGGTTGCAGCAACGGATTTGAGACATCCGGGCAACGCTGAAGCTACTGGATCTAAAGTAGCTGAGAAATAGGCAACTGGTCCACGGACACCCCCATGACTTTGAGTAAGGACTGACAATGCGCAACCTTCTCACTCGTGATCGAACAATGAAAAGGATTTGTTGTAATCTGGCATCCCTAGAGCTGGAGCACGACACAGGCCCTCTCTCAACTCCAAGAATGCAATCAGACAGTCGTGATCCCAAGGGACCGGATCACTCACATCCTTGTGCGTCAGCCTCTGCAAGGGCTTCGCCTTCAAGGAAAAGTTTGAGATCCATTGGCGACAGTACCCAACCATCCCCAGAAACATCCTGACTTCCTTTTGAGTGGTAGGCACAGTCATATTCATGATCGCCTCAATCCGATCTGGTGACACCTTTCTCTTGCCTTTCTCGATTCGATGACCCAAATACTGAACCTCAGTCAGACAGTACTGTAACTTGCTTGGGGACACCTGGTGTCCATTTTCCGCTAGATGATTCAGTAAAGCAACAGTATCGATCCTGCAAGCATCCTCCGTTTCGGACGCAATCAAGAGGGCATCAATATACTGCCCTAGAACTGAGCTCTGTGGCAGTACGAGACTCTCAAGATTCTTCTTCAAAAGCTGGATAAAGATCGATGGACTCTCTGTATACCCTTGTGGGATATGACACCATGTTAACACACGATCTTCCAGACGGAAAGCAAATAAAAATTGGCTCTCCTCATGTAACGGTATCGAAAAGAATGCCTGACATAGATCAATCACAGTGAACCGTTCAGCTTCACATGGAATCTGGAACAATATCACTGATGGATTCGGTACCACAGGACAACATGGAACTACAATCGTATTGACCTTTCGCAGGTCATGTACGATTCTGTACTTCCCACTTGGTTTCTGCAATCCCATAATGGGTGAGTTACATGGACTTCCCATTATTTCCTTCAGGATTCCCTGTTCGATCATAGACTCAATCACAGGCTTGATTCCTGCTACCTTTTCCGGCGACAGATTATACTGGGGTGTTCTCGGGAACTCAGCATTTGGTTTGATCTGGATTTTAACTGGCTCAACCCCTTTGATCAAACCTATCTCCTCTCCGGTGAAATCTCATACGTCCAGGGAGACAGAGTCCCTCAGGTCGAGTGGGAGTTCCTCAACTGTCAACATAGGAAACATTCCTGTGCTCAGATTCTGATTTGCCAATTTAAATGCCACATAGTCATCATTAGTCTGCAATTCCACTCCCTTGGGTGTACAGTAGATGGTGCAATTCAATTTACACAAGAGATCACGACCCAACAAACAAACTGGACTTGAGTCACATACCACAAATTGGTGTCGGTCGTGAAACGTTCCTATTCTCACGGGTATTGCCTCAGTCAATGGATTAGTCATTTTCTTATTTGCCACTCCTACAACTTGGATTGATTGTCCCGAGAGGGGTAGGTTGGGAACTACTGCAGATCTCACAGTAGAACGGGTAGCACCAGTATCAACCAAAAAGGTGGTGGGATGACCGTCAACATCCGCCTCTACATATGGTCCCCTCTGGTCTACCTCCAAGACTGCTCCAAGAGTACAGTCTTCCTCCCCCCTCAGGCACCGTCATTGCAACGGGTTTGGATCAAACTCATCAAAGATCTCAATAAAGGGCATCTGCTGATATGTTCGATTTCCCTGTGGAATTCTCAGCGGTTGGGGGATTTGCACTTGCGGGCCTAATGTCCCCCTCCTGCATGGACCTGGGTCTCGTCACAGTATTAACGACCTCAGGTGTCTGCACCACTTCCTCTTCTTGGACCTGATTAGCTGGATTTGATCTACACTCGCGCTTCCAATGCCCGATCTTGTGACAATAATGACATGCTGTAGTTTTCTTCAGTGTGGCAACATCCACCCCTGTCTTAGGGTCTATGGGTTTCCCCTTTCCCCGACCCGACGTATTCTGGGTCCCTCCTTGATTGTTTCCCTGTCTTCTTCCTAACGTTCCTCCACTAGACTGTTTTTGATCTCCCTTTTCCGCATTCTGCATTTGGACCAGCATTAACTTGTCTTTGAGCTTTTTATACTTTGAGTCCACTTCGTCACTACAATACCTGGCATACCGTAGAATCTCATCCACAGATTTATTCTGCCAGCAGATCAGATGCTGTTGGATCATAAAGCTAACTTCTGGTCTTAACCCTAATACAAATTTGGAAACGAACTGTCCCATGTCCTTTGGGTCAAGGGTGTCTAACCCGCTGTACTGCTTGAAGGCTTGCAAAAGCCTCTCGTAATAAGCATGTACTGTTTCTTTTGGCTCCTGAACAGTTCGGTCTATCTTAACCCAATCAATGTCTTGTGGTGAGATTTTCGACTGCAACCATGTGATTACCTGCTCGAACTTTTTCATGACCACAGGTGAAGGACCATGTGTAATAGGATCTCGTTCTGGTTCTGAAGACGGCCAATCAACAGCAATTTTACATGCTGACCACAAATCACTTGGTACTACAATATCAAACAGCGTATTCAAATCAATCCACAGTACCTTTGAAATTTTGACAAATCGGTCAACTTGCTTGTACCACTCAACAGGTTTTTCCCTCAGCCGAGGAAAATCATTGGTAAAAGCCGCTAAATCATCTCTACTCCACGGTACATGCACATACCCTCCACTCGGTACTTCTCGCAAAGGGTAAGACTCTACTCCTACTGTCCCCCCTCCTGGAGGCGGTGTTTCCCCTATACCTTTCTTGACGCTCTTCTTCTTTGACCATCTTTCCTCCCATTTGTCAAGCATGCTCCATGCATGCGTCCCTATAATCAATTCTCGAATATGTGTCTTCAATCCTATGACCCTTTTCTCTTCCAGTTCCTGATCACTGTAATTTAGCCTGTGGTTTCCCTGCAACATTTTTGTTTTAGACAAATCTACATCATACCTCCGTGCCAATTCCGTCAATTTTTCATGCGCTTTCCTTGCCCTACGAGTTACATCCTTCGCCACAAACAGCAATTCATCTGGCTCATAAAGGTCTAACGTTTCTAAAGGCAATCTTCCACTGATTATCTCATCTACTTCTGCCTTCAACCTCATCACGTCCACCACTTTAGCCCTTATAGCAGTTCTAATCATTCCTTGACTTGATTCACTACTTAACTCTCCATTCTCACTACTCTGGTCTCTATGTTGATTCCCTTCCATTATGTTTCGTGAGACAGATTGACTCCCGAAACTCCCAGAGTCATGTCTCCTCCCATTATCCTTCCACTAGGACCTCTCACTGGAGGTTCCCACATCCTCAAATCAGAACGTGAATCCGCCAAAGACCCTGATCTCGCTATTCTTGATTTCACATGACCTCTAGAAGCATCTGCAGTGGCTGGCAAAGGTGTACTCGATTCTATGGGTCTCAAAATGTGACCTGTTCCACTCACTGTACCATTTCCTCCAGAACCAGTGCTCTCTCCCATTGCTGATCGTATTAAGCTCCCGTTCTCTGCCTGATCTGGATCGTACACTGACACTATGGGACCAATGGTGACCGGCACTGTAAGAGCTTCCGGTAATCTCGTGACAATATTAACTCCACTTGCTTCTGTATTCTTCGATGATTGTGTCCCTATTCTCTCTGTTCCTGCTGCCATCCTTCCCTTTATCCCTGCACTAGGATTTATCTGCGGCTCCCCAGTTTCCTCTGTGAGTGCTCTCCTTCCCTCCTCTGAGCTTGGATTGTATGGAGGTGGACGCTCTGCTAGTAACCTCTCCAGTAAACCTCTCCAGTCATCTGTATCACTATCATCTTCCTCTTCTCTCCTCTTCTGAGCATCTCCCACCTTTACTAATAAAGGAAACAGTCTGTCCCCCTCTATGATCTCAACCCTCCATCTTTTCGCCAATGCATCCCATCGTGCATCTTGAAACGCCCTGATTGACTTTTTCACCCTTTCCTGACTTTGTTCTCTTTTCCTCGCATGTGCTGCTCTCATCCATGCGTCTAGCGCTTCAAACTGTGTTGGTCTGGGTGGAGGCCGCAACGCAGCCATCACTGCTCTCAATTGGTGCAGTACATCAAATATGAATGAACCATACCGTGGGAAAGCCAAATCTCCCTCCTTCTCAGTAATCTTTTGCCAATTTTGAAGCCAAATTATAGTATGGAGCCCTACATTCGTAGCCATGTAGTGGGCTGGGGTATCCTCGGGTGGTGCTTCTTCCCCCACTCAAGTTACCACTCCTCTATCTCCCGTGCAAAGATCCCGCAATACCTTAAAACATTTCATGATGAAATCAACTGTTTTACCCACCAAATGTTTTTCGCTCTGCTTCCTGATGGTGATCAACCAATCCCAGCGCGGCTTTACACTAACCGACCTATTGCAGCGTGGCACACTTCGACGTCACTCCTTCTTTCCACTCAGCAGTTCCCCTCCTTCACAATCCGTATCTACCACACTCACACTTTTCATTCATAGAATCAAGTAACTCTTTGTCCACCAAACGACCGAACAGTCACATAACCAACTGTCTGTCCACCATATGACCGGACAGTCACAAGTAATTGTCTACCTCAATCTGGCAACTGTCTGTCCGCGAAACGACCGGACAACTGCCTCAGACCATCTGCCCACGAACGGCCGGACAGTCATATAACTAATCGATAGGATCCAATCACTCGATTTTCAACACGCAGTAACCAATGACCTGTGTTGGTCACTCAAACACTCACACTCTCGTTCCCTATCACGAGTGGGTCTGTCGATGACATCTCACGACTCCCACAATCAATGGTCAGACAATTACAACTCTGGGTGTCTTCCACACCACAATCTATCTATCCCGGGATCTTAGGCTGCTCCTTGAGCCTGACATCAAACAACACAAATCACATGGACCGCGCGCTCAGTCCAAAACCACAGTCACTCGACTTTCATCCCAACTCCGCAAGACATCACACAATCAATTCATCACCGCAATCTAACAGACATACATCCCTATTCATACTCACTCCACCGCGAACTGCTGTTTCCGCCGCACTGTCACTCGTCGTCAGCTTCCAACAGGCGCCGTCGTCCTCCGCTCTTGATCCTCTGGACGTCCATCTCTTGGGCTCTATGAATCGTATAACTATCTTTTCCCTATCTTGTCCCCTTACTGCAGAGGTAACCATCCTCTGCTACCAACTGATAAGGCCGGGTTCCGCTACCAGACTTTAACTAGGAACCCTAGGTCAATGGATCTTTTGTTACCTGCTGAGAAGTATAAAGGAGAGAATTCATTCAATTAAGGCAATCAACTTTTTCCGTTAACTACGACTCAAAAGATTACAGACTCTGAATTCCAGTTTAGTGGGTTTATTACAATGCCAAAAACAACTGAACGTACGAGCACCTCAGGACGAGGTTGTAAAAGTACTTGGGAACTAATACAGAGCCATACCTACGAGTGAGTCTAATCTTATAGATCATGAAGAGAATGAAAAGTGAACATTTCATTTAGGCCTTTAAACATCAAATTATACACACAGATTAATAGAACTTTGCTTTGCAAGCATCTACAATTATTACACGTTAAGCACAATTAATCATCTCCACGTGTAGACTCTAACATGATGCACGTTTAAATCAAAATGCATTACAATACACATAGGCTTTTCGTTAGGCAATTGCAATACGCTGAAGTTACTCTTTTCCAAACAAATGTAATTTTGTTTCTTTTGCATGGCACGAAACATTTTCTATTATTTCACTTACAAATCATTATTACAACACATTCCTAATGACCAAATGTTAATACAACACAGAAATATATGCGGGTGCGGACTATCCATGATTATGATTCACCCCTACAATTTTAGAGCACCCTCGCGCTCCATCAATATCATAGTGTTAGTTTTGCTGCGAGGGGGGCCGCCTTTTGTTGCTGTTTGTTCCATCTTTGCTGTTTCATGTGTAATTGTTTTTACCTTATTCTGATAGCTTTTCTCTTACTTATTGGGTCGACGTTATTGTTGGGGGCGATGGGGGTCCGTCTCTGTTTTGGACACGGGACAACTCTGTTAGAAGCCCATCCCAGCTATTGGCAATGGGGATCTTACGTAGCCCCAGCGTGTCTTCTCAATGACGTGCTACGCTCTCTGCCTTAGCCCAAACGATCATAGAGCGTCTCCACATTTCTATGTGCGGGGGATGCGGAGCCTTCCACTTTCTAGTGATCAGTCTTTTTGCTGGCACTGTCCGTAGGTCGAGGAAACTGGACGTTACCGTATTGTTACGGTTCCTGCGGTATATGTGTAATATGTATGATTTGCACATGGCTATGTCTGAACTGGGGTGGCGTGGTGAAGCAAAATAACGATGGATTAAACCCAGATCTGTGACTGGGGGTGAATGTTTGCCAATGTGCAGCATTCCGTCCATCATCTTGTGTGTTTTGCATTTCGCCCTAAGTGGGAAGGGTATGCCCAGATGTGGGTCCCGTGCTCACTACGCCACTGGAGTCAAGCTATCCTGGCTGATGAAGGCTGATAGCCTGAAACCGGTCCTAGGATGCTTGATTCCGGTCCAGGGAAGACATGGCTTGGTAGTTCGGTCTGGACTGTTCCCATGAGGCACAGGGTCAAGACTGATTTGCATATGGCTATGTCTGAACTGGGGTGGCGTGGTGAAGCAAAATAACGATGGATTAAACCCAGATCTGTGACTGGGGGTGAATGTTTGCCAATGTGCAGCATTCCGTCCATCATCTTGTGTGTTTTGCATTTCGCCCTAGGTGGGAAGGGTATGCCCAGACGTGGGTCCCGTGCTCACTACGCCACTGGAGTCAAGCTATCCTGGCTGATGAAGGCTGATAGCCTGAAACCGGTCCTAGGATGCTTGATTCCGGTCCAGGGAAGACATGGCTTGGCAGTTCGGTCTGGACTGTTCCCATGAGGCACAGGGTCAAGACTGATTTGCATATGGCTATGTCTGAACTGGGGTGGCGTGGTGAAGCAAAATAACGATGGATTAAACCCAGATCTGTTGACTGTGGGTGAATGTTTGCCATTGTGCAGCATTCCGTACATCATCTTGTGTGTTTTGCATTTCGCCCTAAGTGGGAAGGGTATGCCCAGACGTGGGTCCCGTGCTCACTACGCCACTGGAGTCAAGCTATCCTGGCTGATGAAGGCTGATAGCCTGAAACCGGTCCTAGGATGCTTGATTCCGGTCCAGGGAAGACATGGCTTGGCAGTTCGGTCTGGACTGTTCCCATGAGGCACAGGGTCAAGACTGATTTGCATATGGCTATGTCTGAACTGGGGTGGCGTGGTGAAGCAAAATAACGATGGATTAAATCCAGATCTGTGACTGGGGGTGAATGTTTGCCAATGTGCAGCATTCCGTCCATCATCTTGTGTGTTTAATATGTATGTGTGCCATTCTGGGGAGAGGACTCTGTTCGTGCAGTGTGCCAAATCCTCTGCTACCGCATTCCAGTATTCTGTTAGAGCAGGGCATTCCCAGAGCATGTGTAATAGATCTGCATCGGTGAGTGAACATCTGGGGCATTGAGCGTCTTGGCGCTTAAAGTACTGGTTAATCTTTGCTGGTGTGAGATATGCTCTGTGCATAATAAACAATTGAATCTGGCGCAAGGGAGTATTTCTAGGGATGTGTGTGGGGCTCTGTAATATTGAGGACCATTCTGAATTTGAAAACTGTCGGCCCATCTTAGTTTCCCAATGTTGTCTAAGAGGCGTCAGATCAGCAGCTGTATGGTGCCGTAGCGAGGCTGCAAACCACTTGATCAAGTGACCTCCCTGACCGATGACATGTATATATTGCATAGTAAGGTGTGTGACCGGTTCACAGTATAAATCTCCTATGTCTTGGATTCCTGCTTCCCGCCAGTGCTGTAATTCTGTCGCTGAGGTGACAGTTTTGCCCCTGGGGGTTCCTTCTAGTGGGAGGGCGGCCACGTATGGGGTTTATGCTTGGGTCAAGTATAGTGCGCTACGAAAGCATTTATGTGCCTCCCGCAGCAGTAATGAGTCTGGAGGTTTAGTTCTAGCACAGGGGTGGAAAAGCTTCAGCAGGTTTGGGGGTTGCTCGGGTGGGAGCGTGGTTGCTGTATCATCTCCTTCATGCCTAGCTGCCATCCATCTGGCCACCCACTGCATTTGGGCAGCCAGGTAATACTGTTCCAGATTTGGGACCGCTAATGCGCCTTGGTTGACTGGTAGATACAGTTTTCTAATTGCCACACGATGTCTTGAGCTACCCCATATGAAATCCCTGATTAGCCTCTCTAAGGGGCGGAAAAAGGATGGGGGATGTGTAATGGGAGGTTTGTGTAGTAGTATAAGAACCTAGGAAGGATTACCATTTTTGTCAGTGCTACCCTTCCGTTACTGACAGTGGCAGAGTTGTCCAAAGGCCATTTGGGACCGGACTGCTGTTATGGCTTTGCCTAAATTGCCATCTCACAGATCTGACGGGTTTCAGTATACTCGTATTCCAAGGTAACGAAATGTGATAGCGCACCACTGAACTTGTTCTCTATTCAGTGCATAACCAGGGTCTGTGACGCATTCTGTAAAGAAGTACAGACCAGATTTGGAGGCATTCACCTTAAGGCCTGATACTATAGCAAATCTGTCTAGTACTCGTGCCAATTGTTGGGGTACTCAGTAAATGTCTCTCACATACAGTAGGAGATAGTCAGCATATAATGATAGAATATGCGTGCCATTGCCTAAAGTAATGCCCTCGCCTACCTCCGTTCTGATCACCTCCGCGAGTGGCTCAATCGCTAAAGCAAAGAGCAGCGGGGAGAGGGGACATCCCTGTCTGGTTCCCCTGCACACTCTCACTGGCTTCGACATATAGGGACCTGTCTTTACCCGTACTTCTGGCGTGTCATAGAGTAGTCGTATCATACTATGGAAGTCCTCCCCCAGCTTGTATTTTTCCAATACTGCAAAGAGAAACTCCCACTCCAATGAGTCGAAGGCCTTCTCTAGATCTAAGATCAGGCATCCTGCGCACAGCCAGCTATTGTGTGAGTAAGTGGCTAGCCTGATGAAATGCCTTAAATTTAATGAGGTGCTCCTAGAGGGTACAAATCCATTCTGATCTGTGTGTACTAATGAGGGCACTATTTGTGTGAGCCTGTCGGCCAGTAATTTCGCAAATATTTTATAATCTACATTTAGTAGGGCCAGAGGCCTATAAGATCCCATGTCTGTAGGGTCTTTGTCTGGTTTGGGTAGGGATACCAGTTTCGCTTCTCTCATAGATAGAGGGAGTTTCTGCGCACCAATTGCTTCTCTGTATACTGAGTGTAGGTGGGGGACTAGTGTTGCGGCATATGACTTATAGAATTCTGTGGGGAGACCGCCTGGGCCAGGTGTTTTCCCATTCGCAAGGGCCATGATTGCGCATCTAATTTCTTCGTGGGTTATTTGCGCATTTAATTGTTGCCTCTGTTCTACTGTTGCCTCAGGTAAGCGCACGAAATCTAAGAACGCTGATGGTGACCCTTCCTCTCGTGGTCTCCTGGATTGGTACAATTGAGCATAATGTCTTGTCATCTCATCGTGTATTTCATGTTGTGTGTATACCAACTACCCAGACACAGTACGTATGGCTCCTATAGGGTGTTATGTCTGTTCCTGCCGTTGGAGCCAGGCCAGCATTTTCCCTGCACCATCTGCTGTGCCGTGTGTGCGTGCTGAGTGCGCCGCATAATTGTGGCAACTAAGCCGTTCAAGAGTTTCTGCATGTTCGGCTCGTAGAGCATCTAGTTGCTTTGTATTTTGGTTACCTGCTGACTGCTTTGTTTCTTGCCCCAGCAGTTGCTTTTCTATTCGGTTGAGACTATCATTTAGTTGCTTCCGGATGTTCCAGGTGGCTCCTAAGCAGTGGCCTCTCATGGTCACCTTAAAGGCATCCCATTCCATGAGGGGGGTCCTCTGCTGTGTGCTCATTTATCTTAAAGTACTCCAGTATGGATGTCCCCAGGGAAGCGCAAAATGCATAGTCCTCCAACGCCACTGGTTGTAGGCACCATATGGGGGCAGGAGGAGGGCCAGTGTCCCATGTAAGTTGTAATAGCTGTGAATTGTGGTCTAAATGCATGCGCCCTAGGTAGCCCATATGTTTAACAAGTGGGATGAGGGGGGTGATATTACTATACGATCTAGTCGGACATGGAGGTCGTGCACTGAGGAGTAAAAGGAATAGACATGTGTTGTCGGGTTTAGTGACCTCCATGCGTCTACTAGTGACCAGTTAGTTAGCCACTCCGTCAGGGCCTGTGCGTTGGATGTTGTTGCTGTGCACGCTAGGGGGGGGGATTTGACCTATCTAGTTCCACATTTAATACTGAATTGAAGTCTCCCCCTATGAGCCAAGGGAGTCCGCTCCATTGGGCTAGCACGTCTGTGAGTTTCCTGAGAAATAAGTTTTGGTCTACATTCAGGGCATATATTGAGCCCATTAGTAGGGCTTGACCATTCAGTGTACCTTTCATGAATACATACCTCCCCTCTGAGTCTACGATTACTTCTTCTGCTTTGTGTGGGACGCCTGCCTTGACCCATATCATTGCCCCTCTGGCTTGGGAGGAGAAGTTGGTGCTATATACTTGTCCCCTCCATCGTCTTCGTAGTCGGTCTGCTTCTATCTAGGTGAAGTGCATTTCTTGCAGTAGTGCAACGCTGGTGTGTCTGCGCTGAAGGTATGCATATATGGAATATCTATGGCTGGGTGTATGCATGCCCCTCACATTCCAAGTCAAAAAATTGGTCTGTGCCATGTGCGTATCCTGTGCTTCCACGCGTGGGGGAAGCTTTGGGGCCTATCAGAGACCAGGGTGCCCAGTTGTGTATCCAGCAACAATGTGCTCATAACTGGGAGTAAGGGTGTAATTGGGAAGTACGTAACTTTATAAGGGTGAGATTGTAGTTGGTACTCGTCCAAACTGTGGGGCCAAACCGTGCCAACTGTCATGTTAGGAATGACTTAAGTTGGGGTAACGTGTGCTGCGCTTGCGTATGTTGGGGCATACCTCGTGTGTGAACAAAGGTGATTGCTGAGCCTCAGCTCTCCATTAGTTCTGCGCCAGAGGTGTGTCTCACACAATAGGCAGAGCGTTAAGTTGATTCACTGTCCCCCCCCGCCCCCCTTAGTTTTGCTTATGCAGGTCGCGGGGCATGCGTGTACTTCACAGCATGAATATATTTTGATACTTGCATGCTTGCAATGTGTGCCTTTGCTTTAAAAGGATACATTATACAGTGTAGTCATCTATTGTCTATATTATGTCATCCGATGACTGCGGTGTGACATCAGGCAGCTGGATGGAGTCGCGGTCTCGTGATCGTGTAGGTGAAGAGTCCATGGAGCTCTGGGAGTGCGCTGAGTGCATGTCCAGGTCCAATGATTGCGAGACGTCTCGGATGGTTGCGGCTACCTGTAGGGCCTCCTGGCGTTCCACCATTCTTTGCTCCATATCCGGCACGCCCCTCAATGTCCTTGTCTGTTTAGTTGTCCCTCTTCTGCCACGTCGGCGATTCCTCTTGCTTTGGTGCTGCGGAAAAGGTTCTGCAGCCGGTCTGGACCCTGCGAATTGGCCCGTCTCTTCCAACCACTCCCACACTTCTGATGGTGTATCAAAGAATCTTGGTTGGCCTTTTGTGGCAACTCGTAGTCTGGCTGGAAAAATCAAAGAGTAACGGCTATCCAGTGCTCCTAGCTGCCGCTTGACTTCAGCAAACGATCCTCGGCGTCGCTGCACCTGCAACGTGTAGTCTGGGAACAGCATGATTTGTTGGTTTTGTAGTTTAATTTCTGTGAGTTTTCTGTTTTCTCTGAGTACAGTGTCTCTGTCTCTTTAGTTCGGTAACTTGAATAGTAATGGCCGTGGTTTGGATCCTGGGGGGGGTCGGCGGGCCGGTACATGGTGTGCTTCTAGGCGGTCTTCTAATACGTTAACGCGGTCTATGATGTCTTGTACTGCTGCAGCATGGCCATGAGTGGTAGGTTGCAGTTCCGACAGGGCACGCTCATGTGTTTGCACTGTATCCGAAAGCTTACGGTGGTCTGCTCTGAGTAGGGTGAAGTCTGAAGCGACCCTGTCTATTTTTGACTCAAGTGTTGTGCAGGTTTGGTCTAGGGCTGTTCCCAGTTTTTCCACTGCCGCCAGGACAGAGTCAAGCTTTGATGAAAGTTTTAAATTTGGGGTCTCACTTGTATCTTCCTCTCCCCTGTGCTGGCTTCCTTGTGCTCCTTGCTGCACAGCAGGTTGTTGTGTGGTATTTCTTATGCAACCCATGATCAACTTCTGAGCTGTGGGCATGCGGGTTTCACCAGGGGGTGACTTCCCGTTGTGCCCAGTTGGCACCGAGTTGGTCGTGTATGTTGTATCTCCTTTTCCTTCTCTTTCCCCCTATCTGTTGTGCCGCGATGCTACTTTCCGAGGTGCTGTGTTCTGGCTTGGAGGCGTATGTGCGCCACTGTATATCTCAATGTTTGGGGAAGAATTCGTGCAGAGGTATCTAGTGCCTGCAACGAAGTCGGGTCTTTGTGGAGTGTTGTCTTGATCCCTCCTCTAGTGACATTGACTCTAGTCTAGGCTTTGGTTACTCAAAGGTTTAGTCTCTGCTTGTGCCGTGGCTTTTCCCGGTTGCAGACCTGGGGTTTCTATTACCAGCTAGAGGTTTCTGCAATGAATTTCTTTGCCGCACTCAGTCCTGGCCTTGCCAAAGAGCGAGGGTCTCCTTGTCCCCCTTATTGGTCCTTGTGCTACTTCTCTTCTGGGCCCGTCCGCTGCTCTGCTGCTGTCTAATATCCACTCCAATTCTGTGTTGTAGTGACGTTGTTTGCCCCCTGCCCTTCTGCTTGGACCTGACGCATGGTCCTGGGTTACAGTTCCTGCTGTGGGGATTATCTTTTTGGCCTGGGGTGTCCTTGGCTGCTGAGTGCCCCTACGACCTTTGCTGCGCCTGTTGTAGCTTGTCTCGGGCTTTCCCTCTGCCCGCCACTGCTGCTGTTCCTCACCTGGGTTGTCTTGCCACGTCACGCGGGGCTCGCGATGGCTGGCTCTCTTTGCTCACTGTAGGGGTTTCTGGCTTCCCTTTGCTGCGTCTGCTGCCCGTTGTGCGGTAGCGCCAGATATTTTGAGCACCTGTGATCAGAGGGCCCCCCCCCGCCCAGTACACAGCCCGGCAGGCCGCGCACCTCTTCCGCGTCTCCCAAGTCCTGCACTCCACTAGCGGGGGAGCTCCTACCCCCAGCTCATCAGTGTTTTCTTGCCTGTATTAGCGGGGCTTCTCTGTGGCTAGCGCAGACGCGGTCCAAGACGCTGCTGGGTGTGTATTAGGGGGCCTGGCCCCGTCGGGCACCTAATTTTAGGTGTTCCTTCGGCTTCGGGGCGTCGCTCCCGCTTTCCTGCAGATGAGTCTTTGGAGCTGTGTGAGTCAATCCGCCCTCACGGCTGGCCCGGGGGCTGGGATCCACTGGGTAGAGTGTCCCTTCTCCCAGTGCCCGGTCCGGAGCCGGGTCGTCGCAGCTCTGACCTCGTCTTTCCTTGCTGCCTTGCGATGTCGTCTTGTGAGTGCCGGTGCTTGCGGGGTGTTTCCTTCCTCACGGCTGCATCGAGCACTCTCTGCGTGCTTCAGGCATCTCACCTCGCTTTACCACTTTTCTATGGTTTTACTCCGTCTTGCATGTGTGTACGCCGAGGATGTCTACTTCTACTTCGCTCTGCTCTTGTGCCTGTGGTGCGGAGACTCAGGCTGTAATTAACGGATAAACGAGGCAATTAGGACAGAGCTCTACAGAGCTGTGTCCTCCATGTTGGCTTGCTAGCTACGCCCCCCAGAACCTGGTTTTTCTCTTGGCATATTCAAAAACAAACCCCCATGACAATCCTCTTTCCCTTTGACAGGTGTTGAATGTATAAGAGACAGTTCAGAATCTGGGGTTCCCATGTGAAGAGCATGTCCTGTGGCACTCTGAGTTACTCGAGGAGTTGCCACCTCATCCTCCGGTATGTAGAAAGGTTGAGCTTGCCTCGAACTCCCTGTAGAGGAGTTAAGTCACGTTGAATGTGCATTTGAACCAGCATTCTTTCCACTAGAAACATCAGCTGGTGTCTGGACCAACGGTGTGTGTGTGCCTCAATCTCAAATCCACAGGAGTAGAGGTTGGACCATTTATCCCAGTAAGGATAGCTAAAGTGTGTGCCTGATTTCCTCCACTACCCTGACTGGTATAAAGGGACTACAGGACCTATAGTTACTGGTACAGTTAATGCATCTGGCGCATTGTGAACAGTCTGATTAGTAGCGTTTGATACTTCGGTATTACCTCACATTGGTGTGAAAGGCACATCAGGAATTTTTTCCAGAAATGAGTTTGTCAAATTCGGAGGCTGACTTTCATTATAAGGTGGTAGACGATTTAGCAATAACTCATTTAGAAATTTGTAATCAAATTCATCATCACTATCCAGCCGCGGCCCATGCAGGTAAGAGCGGTGGGGTGGGATTTGAACGGACGATGACGAGGGAACATTAAATAAATAATTAATTTTCCCGCATCATCGTCCATCGAAATCACCCCCCACCCAGCCCCACCGCCCCAACGCTCTTACCGGCACAGGCCGCAGCTGTCACTATCTCCAGCCAAAGCTAGTGTTTTCGTCTCTTCAAGGTGTTTTTTCTTTTCTTTTCACTTCCTTCCACCCTCTTTCTCAGCAAATAGTACAGGATACATTCTAGTTCCCTCTACTATGTCAGTTCTCCAAGCCTTTTGTTGTACATCCCATCTGGCCTCAACTTTATCTATTCAGGGTATTCTTGTACCTTCCCTGATATTTCTTTTTGATGAGCTATATGCTCCCATTCACTAAGTGCTTCAAACTGCATGGGTCTAGGAGGTGGTTTAATCTCATACAATTGTCTCCTCAAAGTTTCATTTATCTTAACATTAAAGGTTCCATATTGTGCAAAAGCTAAGGGACCATTGTTCTCAGTGTATTTCATCCAATTTTCAAGCCATGTACATGTGTGATATCCTCATTCTTGTGACAAATACAATGCTGATCAGCTGATATTGGTACTCCTCCTCTAATGGGTACGGGCACATCTCACTCCATCAAGCTTTTCAAATTCTTCAGGATTTTCATTTGTCTGTGAGGGATGGGTGGAAAATAAATCTGGGAGGCCATATGTGCTTCTTAATGTTGGCGTTTATTTTGAGAGGTCAATGCAACAAAAATATAAATCTTGGGCAAAGCATAACGAAATTATTGTTTTATTTCTGTTATTTGTTCCGGATTTGCCAGGGCTTCTTCACTCCTTCTTGTCCTTTTCTTAGGTCTCAAGTTCGGTCTCCAAGGGTGCGACGTCCGCGGATTACCAGGAGAGAACACAAGGAAATTGAGGTAGGTATTATGATCTGTCCGATTGGTGAAGTAATAAAAGTGACCATCACCACACCCGGGTGTACATAGCACTAAAAATCCCTTTTCTTTGGGTAATTATCTTTTATAGCTTCTAACTCTCTGAAAGGGGGGGTGAGGAAAAGAGGGGAGGTTTAGTGCACAAAGGAGAGAAAGAAAATAAATACACACACATATATATAACTAATTCCGTGTCACTTTGTTCTCTTGTTTCTAAACTAATTATAGGGACTTTCTTTCAGTCTTCCTGAATCCTTTTTATAGCTCTCCTTACGCTACCGCTATAAGCCTTTCGCCTGGTACTCTTAGTTTATACGTTTGTTTGTTTCTTTGCTTTCCTCTCTAAATTCTGCCTAGTTCTTCTTGTGATCAATTCTTAGTCTTTGTATTACATCAGAGGGCTCTCTTTGGTCCCCCTCTGTCCGATTGGTGAAGTAATAAAAGTGACCATCACCACACCCGGGTGTACATAGCACTAAAAATCCCTTTTCTTTGGGTAATTATCTTTTATAGCTTCTAACTCTCTGAAAGGGGGGTGAGGAAAAGAGGGGAGGTTTAGTGCACAAAGGAGAGAAAGAAAATAAATACACACACATATATATATATCTAATTCCGTGTCACTTTGTTCTCTTGTTTCTAAACTAATTATAGGGACTTTCTTTCAGTCTTCCTGAATCCTTTTTATAGCTCTCCTTATGCTACCGCTATAAGCCTTTCGCCTGGTACTCTTAGTTTATACGTTTGTTTGTTTGTTTCTTTGCTTTCCTCTCTAAATTCTGCCTAGTTCTTCTTGTGATCAATTCTTAGTCTTTGTATTACATCAGAGGGCTCTCTTTGGTCCCCCTCTTTTTACTTTTCTCCCCAAGTTTCCCTTCTGCAACCCGTATTCCCCCAAAGCTACCGTTTTCCCCTGCCCATGTACCGGGTAAAGCCGCAACTCTTCCCTGAGTTGCGGCGGGGACTTCGGATCTCCCGGGGCGACCACCACTCCTCGCTCCACCCTTCTGGAGCCTCGTCGTCCTCTGGCGCCGTTCTCCCGTTTTCAGCCGCTGAAACTGGACATCCGTCTTCTTCCTTCGCGCCAGCGTCTTCGTCCTCTTCTCCTTTATCCCGTTGAGTCCTGACTCCTCCTTCCTTTCTGGAGTCTTCCGGATTCCGCCTTCCTCTGTCTTCTGCCCCAGGTCTGAGCGTCCGTCCCTCCAGGTCCGTGCTCGCTGGTGATTGTCCTCTTATGTTTATGGCTCCACCTTCCTTCTTTGTCCGCGTCTCTCCGTCATATACCTTAACCTTTGTTTTCTTTTCTTCACAGGTATCGGGTCCACGGAACAGGTAATCAGACTGGGGGCGGAAAGGTAAGTCTGAATGGGTTATGGGTGCTGGGTTGGGGTCCATAGGATTATTAAGAGGGGGCGGGGTCGGCTCATCCTTACAATGTTTAATTCAATTTTGTCTTTCACAAATGATTCACCACTAATTGATTTCTACTACACTTCCTTGTTTATCTTTCTCAACCAATACCAGCACGGCACAGTATGACATAGTCAACCTATCACAGCGCGGCGTTACACCAACCGAACAATACCAGCGCAGCACACTGTGACATCAGTCTTACTCCATGCAGCGGCTACCCCTCCTTTACAATCCTTTGAGCGTGCATTTTCTCTAAGCAAAATCCTCACACAATGCAAGCTATTTTCAATAAATTCTGTCTGCTCCTCTAAAGAAATGATAGATCCTTTCACACAAGAACTCTAACCAGTTACAATGATCTAATCTATTTTAACATACACTTCAAGTGAAACCTCAACCAGCGCGATCTCACTCAGGCTGATGCAATTACTCCTTGTGCACTGAGAACACTTGTAACAACCACAACCCTCAATCTCACAAAGATATTTCCCTTCGCTTAGTGGTACTTCCGATGTCGTCTCACGAACAGCACCTTCGAAACACAGCAGAAAAGTTACTCAGCTTATGCCACACTGAGACCACCCATAGGCGTATATCCTGGGATCTTAGGTCACGTCGGACCCCATAACAACTTCAACTTCTTTGCGTAAAGCGCATCACCCAAACATAGACTATAACCGCTTCACATAACATCACACATCCATTTCACAATACTGCAATCTAAGTTTAAGCATTCGTGACACGCAACCCTGGTGATACTCACACCATTGCTTCAAATCGTCTTCGCTCCACTCCTCTGGTACTCAATCTTCTTCAGGTTTACACAGAGCATTGGACTTGGGCGGGGATGGGCAACTTCTAAACAGGTATCTTGACAGAAATTTCAGTAAAAATCTCTCTTTTTTAACGTCAAGTGGACAAAACCATCCGACGTGCTACCAGATAATTTTTGCAGCGGGAATTTGTTTTTGGGCCCCAATCTGTTTCTCTACTCTCATCATATATTTAATTTCTTTTGACACTCAATTGATCCTCAGATAAATCTTGTATTGTGCCACTGAGGGGTTGAAAATTAGAGATCTAACATCCGGGTATCCAACGAGGATCAGGAATTGAATAACTGAATCACAAATTAACAATTAGATTGATGTATATGACTCTTAATACCAAATTATATAAATAAAGAATTGTAACTGCTATTCCAAACCTTCTAAAGAAATCTAGCCAAAATAAAATCATACAAACCAATAATTCGGTTAAGGCAATACAAAATAATAACATTAGAACATGATGATTAGAGATCTCCCTATATTGATTTTTCCCTGCTATTAATCAATAAATTGGAATGCACAACTAACTTTTTGAAAGCGAGTCATAACAAACTCAGAGTCAATGATTTAGTTAAAATCAAAATTTATCAAAGGTATTTAAAGTAGTACATCATTAGTAAACATGTAGGATCTAGTGAATGCTAGTCAATTTAATTAGTTTAGGCTTGCCACAAGGTGACAAAAACTCTGGAAGGTTCAGCAGGCCCATGAGCCATAACAGCTCATAGGCAGTGTCCCACCGAGAAAGAGTCCACAAATGTCACTCACAGTGTATGCATCAGTCCGAAAGGAAGGCACATGAAATCCGCAAAGTTCCGAAAGGCAGTGTCTAATTCGGAAAGTAAGCAAGTTCTGCCAAATTTGTAAAAATCATCATCTGCCTCATTTGCTGTATCTCTGCTCCCCAAAACAATCTGCTTGTTCCCTCCAGGTCAATGTATAATATATTCCTGTAATTCCGGTGGTGACACCTCCTTAGTCACGTCATCGTGTCAGACCACTCAATCCATTGGTCAGTCCATGTAAGACGATTGTCGTGAGACATAAAGAAGACACATATTATAGAAAGGGGTGGTGCAAAGCACATACTTTGACAGAACATCTGGCACATGTGAACTCCTGAACAATGATCCTTTAGCATTAGGCACATGAACGAGTTCAAGAGGACAGTTTCCCATAGCAAATGTTCCCAAAGTGTCAACATTGTAGCAGATAGTCCTGGTAAGCGAGTGAGAACTCCTCCAATAAGACACAATCTCGCTTCACATTGTAAGTTAATGAAACTTTCTCACGAGTGTAAGGCAGCACAGAATAGGGAATAAAGCACGCCTACAAGAAAGTCAATTTAAAATGTGAAGAACATAAAACAACAGAGATATACGTTTCATAAAAGGAAATCAGTATTCTAAAACTCTTTCAGCTTATATTCAGATTATTGTTCTTTATTGAATTTCAGAAATCACATGTAAGTATACCACATTACTGCATTTTCATAGTAATAACATAAAATAATTTCAAATCATAAAATATTATCGTTTCAAATGATTTACATTAGTAAATATATAAAGATCATAATATGAAGGTTTCTGAACAGTTGTACTAAATATGAAAATGCAGCACCACTTTTTCTCTTGTCACTTTCGGTGCACATTTTCACATATGCAATGATAAAATTCAGAATGAAACCTTTCAATATCACTTGTAATTTTATCTAAATCATGTTAGACTACATTAATTCTTCACACATCATTATTTCTATAAGAATGGTTAGTAATCTTATAGCACCTAAGTACGTCACTTTTACTTTTAATACACATTGAAATAGCAATTTAAACTGGTTAAACTATGAACCTATATTATTTAATGTATGTGATTCCATCTATTCTGCAATTTATCTGCATGCTTTTACGATGCAGTAACTAAGTTCTATCACATATTAAATTTCAGGACTCTTTAACGTGTGATTAGCGCACGTCTATTCGTGAGTTACCCAAAATGTCTCATAATCGGTTTAGATATATATATATATATATATATATATATATATATATATATATATATATGTATCAAAGGATCTAGCTGCTTATCAGCTGCATCATATACTTACATTCACAATGTTGTGGTAGTTGAAACGCTACAGTTGTTATTCTTGTACTTCAATATTTATAACTCTGATATTCTAACATACAACCTTAGCCTAATGTTTGCTGTATTAAGTCATCCTACTAGATAGTACTAATCAGTGTAGGGTATAATTTCGTCATCAATTTCAATGTCATGCCGCTTGGTGGCCAGTAAGCAATTGTGACTCATTCTCTGTCTTTATTCACAGCAAAAGTGTCCAGAAGATTGCTGCTGTTCATTCAGCCCATGACCTGAGCTTTCACACTCAAACATAACATTGACCGTCACTGAAAAAGAAGAAAAGGAAAGCCTCACGCCCTCTTGAGATAGTCTGGTCCCTAGTTTCAGCAGATCACAATTGGATGATGAGCCAGTTCCCTACTATGACGCGCAAGATGGAGAAATTTCAGAGTGTTGGCAAAGGAAATGGGTTGCGGGCTACTGTGCATGTGTCACCCGGAGAAGTGCTGTATGTTGCTGAGCCTTTTGCCTACACTGTCAACAAGCAAGGAAGGGGACTAGTGTGTGAGTGCTGCCTGCGCACTACACAAAGACTCCTTCAGTGCTCTCAGTGCAAGTTTGCCAAATACTGTGGCAAAGCATGCCAGACAGAAGCCTGGCTTGACCACAAGAGAGAGTGCAAATGTCTAAAGAGTGCCAAGTCTAAATTTGACACTGATACAGTCAGGCTTGTTGGCAAGATTGTCTTCAAGATGATTAAAAAATCACCTTGTCCTTCAGAAGAGCTCTATTCTGTGTCTGAACTGGAGTCTAATTTTGGAAAAATAAGCAAAGAATATAAAAATGAGTTTGAATTATTTGCAAACATGTTAGAGCTGTATCTGAAAGAAGAAATCTCAGATCCCTCCCAGTTCCTCGCTGATATAAACCTCCCTGAGCTCTTTGCAAAAGTGACCTGCAACCGTTTTTCAGTTGTTAATGGAGAACTGCTAGGTGGTGCAGTTGGCCTGTATCCGAGCATGTCTCTTCTCAACCACAGTTGTGAGCCAAACTGTACGACGATTTTCATAGGACGGCACCTCCACTTGCGGGCAATCAGAAAGATTCAGGCAGGAGAGGAGCTTACTGTTACCTACATTGACCAACTGATGCTCACAGTAGAATGGCAGAATCAGCTCAAAGTCAAATATTGCTTTGAATGTGACTGTCGTCTGTGTCAGACACATGGCAATGATGAGAGGATGCTGGCAGGTGACAGACAAGCTTCGAATAAGACCAAGGACTTGGTATCAAGAGTGCTTGAACAACAATCAAAGAAACAGTGGAGGGAGAGCCTTGATCTGTGCAGGGCTCAATTAGAGGAGAACACTGGACTAGTTCCAGACAAGAACATCTATCAGCTAAAAATACTGACTTGTGCTATGGAGGCCTGCATAATACTCAATTTACCAGAAGAAGCTTTGCGCTATGGATACAGAGCACTGGAACCCTATAGACACTATACTTCAGGAATCAATGCTTCGCAAGCGCTGCATATGATGCAAATGGGCTCATTACTAGTCCAGCAAGCCAAGTTCCTTGAATGTATGTCTATGTTTCAAGAAGCGTATGGTATTATGAAAATATTTTATGGAAAAGAACATCCAATGACACAGATACTGATGAAGATGCTAGGGTGTTAAAGAGAGAATACGGACGTGGGGAGACCCAATATACCCTTGGAGGCTTGGGCAGATAGATCAACTATAAGTAAAAGTGCCTACAAGGGATTTCGTTTAAAAAGTATGACTTTTAGTATAATATACATCAAATGACTTGATGGTTCAGTCCAATCAGATCCTGAGCCTTTGAAAAATCAATGCATCCGTCAAAATTGAAAAAACAAACGTTCAATAAATGTAAAAACAAAGAAACACGGGAATATCTTTTGAAAAAGATTCAATTTTTTATATATAAACCAAATTGAGAAGGGTACAAACAAAAGAAATTAATCCAGCAAATCATCATGAGAGAGGATATATAAATTGTCCTACAAATCATGAGTATAAACATCCATTCCAAAATAATTAAAGAAGTAACATGTCTGGAAATACAGATAACGGTCACTAAGAAACAATAAAAATTTGGGAAATGGACGATAAAGTCGACGTTTCGGTCTTTGGTGGCGTATGTCCGTTAGACCATCTTCAGGACGTTGAAATTTGCATAAAACAAAGACCCTATGTAAACATAATGCATACAATTACATTTATGCAAATTAAAATTTACTGTACTTCATTTAAACAGTAAAAACAATTTAATAAGATAACCCGTGTACAAATAGAAAAAAGAGGAAGTGACAACCCAATCAAACCAACATTTCGGTTTGATTGGGTTGTCACTTCCTCTTTTTCTATTTGTACACGGATTATCTTATTAAATTGTTTTTACTGTTTAAATGAAGTACAGTAAATTTTAATTTGCATAAATGTAATTGTATGCATTATGTTTACATAGGGTCTTTGTTTTATGCAAATTTCAACGTCCTGAAGATGGTCTAACGGACATACGCCACCAAAGACCGAAACGTCGACTTTATCGTCCATTTCCCAAATTTTTATTGTTTCTTAGTGACCGTTATCTGTATTTCCAGACATGTTACTTCTTTAATTATTTTGGAATGGATGTTTATACTCATGATTTGTAGGACAATTTATATATCCTCTCTCATGATGTTTTGCTGGATTCATTTCTTTTGTTTGTACCCTTCTCAATTTGGTTTATATATAAAAATTGAATCTTTTTCAAAAGATATTCCGTGTTTCTTTGTTTTTACATTTATTGAACGTTTGTTTTTTCAATTTTGACGGATGCATTGATTTTTCAAAGGCTCAGGATCTGATTGGACTGAACCATCAAGTCATTTGATGTATATTATACTAAAAGTCATACTTTTTAAACGAAATCCCTTGTAGGCACTTTTACTTATAGTTGAGGGTGTTAACAAGGCAACTAAACACATAGCTTTCTCACCTCTTCAGCTGTGCATATTTACGAGGTACAGAACAATGGTGAGACTTAGAATTGGGCATTACGTGTGATTGTTTTTTGGAGTAAACCTCCAACACATAGGAATGCTCATGTGGCATTGATGTTGAATAGGTAGGGAAGGAAGGAGGAAGAGAAGGAGGGGTAATTAGTCCATACAGAGGGGATAATTAGTTGAAATGGATTTCTCTGCTGCAGCAACACCCACAAGGTATAATGTTGGCATAAACGGTTGAGGAATTTAAAATTGACATTTGACCACGTTCCATGGTATATTGACAATTAAACTGTTAAAAATTGATACTGTAATTTGCTTGCATTATAGAGAAATACAGGTGTTTGTATTAATGTAACTGTGCTTACAGTAAAGGCTAAAAGAATCCGTCCTGCTCAGTGTGGTCCATGAAGGAAATAGAATATCTTGCTTTTATATCTGACTCAAACTGGCCCCTTTTCAGCTTTCTAAAATCAAGTGGAGGATGAACTAAAAAGAGCAGCTAATTAGAGAGCACAGGAAGCAGAGAACAGATCATACAGAGGAAGCAGAGAGCTGTTTTGGCCCTGCATACTCTCATGGTGTTTTCAAGTCTGTCATTATTTCATCTGTTCTCCCAGACTGTACTGGATGGAATTCAAGTTTATATGGAAAATACAGATGTGGCCTACTTCTCAAAGCAGGTGATATGTTATGCTTATCTTGGCTGTAAGTTATTAACCACATATTAGCTTGCTGCCATGGCAGTGGACTGTTCTGTTAAAGTTCCAGCATTCAGTGGGGTTCCAATGTTCAGTACTATGGGACTGGAAGTCGAAAGACCACCTCACTATGCTGTTTAATAAATGCCTCTCCATAGTCTGACAGCCTGTGCCTTATCCCATCTTCTGTGCTACCACGAAGTGATAAGGCACAGACTGTTCAATCCAAATTAGTTCATTTGGCCCATGAGGGTCATTTGGGCCAAACACTGACTAAGAGGCGGTTGAGAGAGAAATTTCTGTGGACCAGAATAGACGGTGAAGAATCACAGTGGGTATTGAAGAGTACTTATTGCAGAGTGTGTGAGTAGAGGCTCAAGGTTGAGAATCCAGAGTGAGAGTAAAAGAGGACCCGGTAGCGGTGAGGGTATTCAAGGAAATTTCCCTCGTATTTGGTGACTGACAAGAGTGTCCAATTAGGTTGTGAGATAAAACACATTTGCTACTCTCTGTACAACCCAGAGTTTAATGGTGTTGCAGAGCATGCTAATAATATATTGGTCCATTGCTGTGGTGAGGAGACATGGGGCCTGATTCACAAAGTTAAGTTTACAAGTGTAGAGCTACTCATATGTAGATCTACTCCTACACCAGTTGTACAGCTCCACCATTTTGCTATACACCATTTTCAAGTGAGGAACTACCCCTAGATGTCTCCAACCTTTCAAAAATAAGGCAGCGAAGTTAAGGATCTGTATATTGCAGTTAAAATTCATGAATGACAGAGTGAAGCTGAGTGAAGCTGAGTGCAAAGCAGCTTTTAGAGGAAGCCCAGCTGAAAAATAATTTTGAAAATTGATGCAGACCAAACTAGCACTTCTATAACTGACTGAATGTTTTTGGAGATGGGAGAGAAAACTGCCTCATTTTCATCTCTAAGGAAATGTGCAGGTGCAGATTGCATGATTTGTTTTATTACGCCAGAACCCACTGTGTTGAGCATCAACAGTAACTCTGAAGAATTGACATTGAAGCTGTAACTACTGTGACGTCCTTTAAGCAAACTATTAAACAGATCTGCTTCCTCCCACTTGAAGACACCACTCATTGCCACATCAAAGCATCAATTATATGATTGTAGTACTTTGCCCCACCAGCTACTTGCTGGACCTCAGTGGACAATGGTAGATTTTACCAATGTAATTACCATGCTTTTCCCACCGTTATATGAGGTTTCTAGGTTACTCCATGTCACCAAGGATACAATGCACATGTCCTGGACTTATCTTTTACAGATCATTGCTTTCAGGTCTGTTAGTTGAGTGGGTCAACTGAAGTGAACCAATAGTACAGTTCCCAGAACGTATTAGGTGGAAAAACAACTGAATCACTGCATTGCATGGTGACATTGAGTCATCTATTACCCTTAATTAGAACATTGGAATGTGGAGCACTCCATTGAATACAATGGAGTGCTCCGAGCTTCTACGGGCCGGTAAAGGCCCGCAAAGCAACATTCCAATGTTGTTTTCACAAAGGCCTCTCGGAGCCCGAGGGGATTTAAACCCCCTCGAACTCCGATAGGCCTTTGTTTTATTTGTTAGAACATTCTGCCCTCTAGTGGCAGAATGTTCTAATAGCCTTATAGCCCTTCGTAGCTGGGCTATACCGGCTATTAAAGTCCCGCTCCCTTGTTAAAGGACCTCGCCTTCGGCTCGGGCCTTTAACGCTGGAGCAGGCCTTTAATTGTTCCAAGCGCTTAACATCGAGGGCCCTGCGGCAGCCTATTAGTCATCAGTAGGCTCCGTGATGTCCTGGGAAGACAGCGCAACGGCGGTGACGCCAGCCACACTCAGAACTACCTTTCCCATGAGGCCAGGCGAGCACGTACCACGCCACGGGGGAACGCCCATAAAGGAAGTAACGGAGCGAGGCATGGCGTCGGAAATTCTTCGTCCATGCCGGTGAAGTCGGTGTCCTGTGAGTTCCAGCGAGGTTCGGTAAGGGTGCTCTGCACCAACTCCCTCCCTAACCCGTGTTTCCTGAAAGTTCCGTTCTCCGTTGGTGAGCGCCGTCGTGCTCGTGCGGAGAAAGGTTATTTGCCGGCAATTGTATTCTTGGTCCTTGACTGTTTTGGGTTATCTTCCTGCCAAAGCAGCTCGGTATTGACTATCCTCCCGTTTAAGCCACGTATCTGTGGAATTGCCGGTCATTGGATTTAGCCGCATTTATGGCACAGCAGTGACTGGCTCAAGTTACGCTGTTAATGTTTCAACCTGAGGTTTTCACCATTACATCCTTGTTTTTTTTCCCTGTACATCGTGTTTTGGAATTTATGGTGATTCAAACCATGCTAAGGATTAAGACTCTGATAACATAATAATGGAATATAATATTATCTTTGAGTGAAGATTTATGTGTTGTTGTTCTTCTAACTCTATTTTCAACAGGGGTAACAAGGAGCGGTATAGGACTACGCTCTATCTCTGTGAGGCATAGTGGAGTCTAGAATAGGGTAGGTTGCTGTCAGAATCCATTCATGTATATATTGGGGTGGTGCGAACTTTAGTCTTGTTCTATGAATGATGTACCTCCTATTCGCTGAATGTTTTCTTATATGTTTCCCACATTACAGCAATAACGAAGAAATAGGTACTTTTCCATCGAACTCCTAATCTTACTAGAAGTACCTCAGGCTACAGGTGTTATTCTTTTGTGTTACAGGTATAGAGATTGCACCTATAAAATATTGTACCTTTTTAGTCTATGTCTAGCAGGGATGAACATGCGGTGTTTATGATTGTTGTTCTCATTTCAGGTCTCCCTCCCTGCCGTTCCCATCCTTCCCTTTCCTCGCTACATTAGCTACACCGGAAAGGTTTCATGGGGAATCCGGCAAAGTCCAGGTGTTCTTAACGCAGGTCATGCTCCACTTTTTTTGCAAACAGAAATCCTTCCCCACTAATCAAGCGAGGGTAGCTTTTCTTATCTCATATTTAGCCGGCGATGCGGCACAATGGGCGGTGTCATTGGTGAATAGAGACGATCCCCTCTTATACGATAGGGAAGAATTCAGAACCAAGTTCTTGAAAGTATTTGACAGATGTTCGGATTCATTCATAGCTGATAGGGAATTATTAGAGCTGAGGCAGGGCAATAGAGAGTTGGTGGTATACCTGAATGTGTTTAGGAGATTAGTGGCAGAAACTAAATGGCCCGAGGCTAAACAAGCTGCACTCTTCCATCAGGGGCTAAGGGAGGATCTTAAGGACGTAATCGCTCAGATCGACCCCAGTCTACTAGTTGTGAGGATTTGACCACTCTATTGCTGTGTCTAGATCATAGAATCAGTGAGCGAAAAGGGGAACATAAGAGGAAAGAAAGAACCATCCCACCGTTTGAAAGACAGAGAAACACTGAAGCACACAACACCCAGGCATCAGAGCCTATGCATATAGGGACTATACGAGCAGTGTTAACGCAGGCAGAAAAAGACGTCAGACGTAAACAGGGCCTTTGTCTATATTGTGGCAAAAAAGGCCACTACGTTAAGGAATGCCCTGTGAAGCCCAAGAACAATCGATTCCGTAACAGTAGGATGGCAACTGCCGCCATGGATACGGCTCAGGAAAACTAGTTGACTCAAGAAAAGACGAAGGGGTTTCTTGGGGTCAGACATATCTCCCTTCCTTATGTAATGACAACCCATCAGCGCAGGAACATTTGTTTATTTCTTTATTACTACTCATAAGGTCAGAATGGACACGAGCCTCCGCCATGATCGATTCTGGAGCCACGGGCATATTCATGGACATAGGAGAAGCAAAATGCAGAGGCATATGCCTGGTGCCCAAAGACAGGCCAGAGGAAGTCTATGCAGTAGACGGAAGAAAACTAGACACAGGACCCATAGGATATAATTCAGGAGAAATAGAGGTCCAATATGGAGCCTCTCACCGGGAGCACCTAACGTTCGACATCATCCAAGCTCCCCAGTACGGGATTATTTTGGGGTTACTGTGGTTGATAGAACACAACCCCGAAATCAATTGGAGAACCAGAACAGTGCAGATGAATTCTCCCTATTGTCTGGAGCATTGCCTATGTAAGCCAGAAGGACCTGCGACAGCTCTAGCCTCAGGATTGAGTATAGCCACCGCTGCAGAAAAAGATATCCAACTCCCCTCGGTATATCAGGGATATACAGAGGTGTTTAATGATGTTCAGGCAGAAGAACTACCACCCCATCGACAATATGATTGTCAAATCGATCTTGTTCCTGGGGCTGTAGTGTCCAGCGGGAGGATCTATGCCTTGACGGAGCCAGAGAATCTCCATCTAAGAGCGTACTTGGATAAGTACTTGAAATTGGGTTTCATCCGTCCCTCGAAGTCTCCTGCGGCTTCCCCGCTTTTCTTCATACCAAAGGCGAATGGCGAGCTACGCGCCTGCATCGACTTCAGAGCATTGAATGCCATCACAGTGAAGAACCGCTACCCCTTACCACTGATCCCGGTGTTACTTGAACAAGTAAAAAAGGCTAAGATTTACACCAAATTGGACCTCAAGGGCGCCTATCACTTGGTTCGCATGAGGAGTGGCGATGAGTGGAAGACAGCGTTCAAGACCCGTTACGGATTATTTGAATATTCGGTGATGCCTTTCGGGTTATGCAACGCCTCTACGGTGTTTCAGTACTTCCTGAACGATGTGTTACGTGAGATCCTAGACCACTATGTGGTGGTATACATTGACGATATTCTCATTTACTCAGAAAATGAGAACACACACATTCAACATGTGGAATCCGTTTTACGGATCCTGCAAAAACATCACCTATCTCTGCAAACTGAGTAAGTGTGAATTCCACGTTAGTACGGTGGAATTCCTTGGCGTCATGCTCACTCCATATGGACAAGAAATGGCCGAAAGAAAAATCACAGCGGTCAAGGATTGGCCCCCTCCTCAGAATGTTCGTGATGTTCAGTGTTTTATTGGGTTCGCGAATTTCTACCGTCGATTCATAAACCAGTTCTCCAAACTGGTTGCACCCATAACACAACTGCTGAGAAAAACACAGAAGTTCGAATGGACTACGGAGGCCCAAAACGCATTTTTAGCTTTGAAAACAGCCTTTGTCACCGCCCCGATCCTGACTCACCCTGACCCAGAGAAACCATACATCGTGGAGGCAGATGCCTCTGATGTGGCATTGGGGGCTGTGTTATCTCAAAGGCATTCTTCCACGGGCCAACTCCATCCTGTAGCATTCATGTCGAGAAAACTGAACGACTCAGAAAGAAACGACAACATAGCGGAAAAAGAACTCTTGGCCATCAAAGACGCCTTCATGGAGTGGAGACACTTTTTGATGGGCGCCCAACATGTGGTTACGGTGTACACCGACCACCGAAATCTACAATTCATGACCGCCGCTCGGCGTCTTACCCCTCGCCAGCTCAGATGGATGTTATTCTTCTCAGAATATCATTTCATTATCACCTACAGGCCGGGATCTGAGATCAGAAAAGCAGACACACTCACCAGGCAGTCATCTTCCAAGGACCTGGATATTGAACCAGTGCGTTCCATCATAGACCCTACGAAAGTTCTGTGTGTGATACAGCCGGATACTATCCTCAAGGACGTACTAAGGGGAGTTAACACCTTCTCATGGAGGATCTGGCTAAAAAGCCATACGGAATGGCAAATCCGGAACGGTTTCCCAATGAACCGAAACCGCCTGTTGGTACCTACTGAGAAACTCAGGAAACAAGTATACCTTTGGTGTCATGAATCACCAAGTGCAGGACATCATGGGGTAGAAAAAACTGTGGAACTTATCAACAGGCAGTTCTGGTGGCCGTCTCTTAGGATGGACATCAAATGCTGGATCAAAGCTTGTAAAACATGTGCTAAGATGAAATCCGATCACCTGCGCCCACAGGGATTGCTGCAACCACTTCCTACTCCCAGCAGTCCATGGGAAAACATCTCGTTGGATTTCATTGTGGGTCTGCCAGTGGATAAAGGATGCACTGTAATTCTGGTAGTGGTTGACTACTTAACAAAGATGGGACACTTCGTGGCATGTAGGACGTTTCCCTCAGCAGGCCAGTTAGCTCATTTGCTGGGATTACCTAGAACCATTGTGTCAGATAGGGGTTCTCAGTTCATGGCCCAATTCTGGAGAGTATGGTGTTCATCGCTACATATAACAACGGCCCTGTCTACTAGTTTCCACCCCCAAACAGAACGTCTCAACCAAACACTCAAACAGTACTTGCGCTGTTATGTGGACAATAGCACCGAGGAGTGGGTGGATTATCTTTGGCTAGCTGAAATAGCCTATAACAATGCCACACATAGTTCTACACGTACTTCCCCGTTTTACTGCATCTATGGACGCCATCCAAGGTTTCTTCCCTTCATCCATCCGACAGAAAACACCAACCTACTCGAAGTGTCTAAGAGGGTGGCCCACATCCGAGAAACATTGGTAAATACACAGGAATATCTGAAGGCAACAAAACGCAAATACAAGGCTGCAGCAGACAAACACAGACGACCATTGGACCATTGTACAAAAAAGGGGACGCTGTATGGTTATCCACCAGAAATATACGCTTCAGGAAACACCGTGTTTAGCCCCAGGTATATCGGACCCTACAAAATCAGAAAATGCATTAGTCCAGTGGCCATGAAGCTAGAACTGCCTTCACATCTACGTATCCATCCCGTCTTTCATGTGTCTTTGTTAAAGCCTTCCTACACACCCGCAAGAAAACGGCCTCTGCCTCTTCTTGTCCATGACAACCCGGAATATGAGGTGCGGGGTATAATAGACTTCAAATTGTGTGGCCGCAAGCTCTGGTACCTGGTGGCCTGGAAGGGCTACAGTCCTGAAAAGAACTCATGGGAGCCTGCATCTGGGGTCCATGCTCCCAGATTGGTGTCTTCCTTTCACAGAAAATTCCCACAGAAACCCGGCCCCCTGGCGCGCTCTTGTTAGGGAGGGGATGTACTGTTACAAGCGCTTAACATCGAGCGCGCTGCCGCAGCCTATTAGTGATCAGTAGGCTCTGTGATGTCCTAGGAAGACAGCGCAACGGGGGTGACGCCGGCCACACTCAGAACTACCTTTCCCATGAGGCCAGGCGAGCACGTACCACGCCACGGGGGAACGCCCATAAATGAAGTACCTGAGCGAGGCATGTCGTCGGAAATTCTTCGTCCATGCTGGTGAAGTCGGCGTCCTGTGAGTTCCAGCGAGGTTCGGTAAGGGTGCTCTGCACCAACTCCCTCCCTAACCCGTGTTTCCTGAAAGTTCCGTTCTCCGTTGGTGAGCGCCGTCGTGCTTGTGTGGAGAATGGTTATTTGCCGGCAATTGTATTCTTGGTCCTTGACTGTTTTGGGTTATCTACCTGCCAAAGCAGCTCGGTATTGACTCTCCTCCCGTTTAAGCCACGTATCTGTGGAATTGCCGGTCATTGGATTTAGCCGCATTTATAGAACAGCAGTGACTGGCTCAAGTTACGCTGTTAACGTTTCAACCTGGGGTTTTCACCATTACATCCTTGTTTTTTTTTCTGTACATCGTGTTTTGGAATCTATGGTGATTCAAACCATGCTATGGATTAAGACTCTGATAACAATGTTATATGCGGGAATATAATATTATCTTTGAGTGAAGATTTATGTGTTGTTGTTCTTCTAACTCTATTTTCAACAGGGGTAACAAGGAGCGGTATAGGACTACGCTCTATCCCTGTGAGGCATAGTGTATTCTAGAATAGGGGAGGTTGCAGTCAGAATCCATTCATGTATATATTGGGGTGGTGCGAACTTTAGTCTTCTTCTATGAATGATGTACCTCCTATTCGCTGAATGTTTTCTTATATGTTTCACACATTACAGCAATAATGAAGAAATATGTACTTTTCCATCGAACTCCTAATCTTACTAGAAGTATCTCAGGCTACGGGTGTTATTCTTTTGTGTTACAGGTATACAGATTGCACTTATAAAATATTGTACCTTTTTAGTCTATGTCTAGCAGGGATGAACATGCAGTGTTTATGATTGTTCTCATTTCAGGTCTCCCTCCCTGCCGTTCCCATCCTTTCCTTCCCTCTCTTGATCCTCCCACTGACCTGTGCCATTACGGCTATTAGGCTTGGGGATATCAAGAGGTGGACCCTTCTGAGCAACAAACCGATCCTGAGGACATACCATCGTGACAGGTATAGCCAGCTACGGTGGGCTATAAGGCTATATTAGAACATTGGAATGTGGAGCACTCCATTGAATACAATGGAGTGCTCCGAGCTTCTACGGGCCGGTAAAGGTCCGCAGAGCAACATTCAATGTTGCTTTTGTTCACAGCTATTGCTGTGAACAAAGGCCTCTCGGAGCTTGAGGGGATTTAAACCCCCTCAGACGGCCTTTGTTTTATTTGTTAGAACATTCTGCCCTCTAGTGGCAGAATGTTCTAATAGCCTTATAGCCCTTTGTAGCTGGACTATACCGGCTATTAAAGTCCCGCTCTCTTGTTAAAGGCTGGAGCGGGCCTTTAATAGCCGGTATAGCCCGCTACGGCGGGCTACAAGGCTATATTACAGACCCTCACTTCCATTCTCTTCTTCTGTTACCACTGTATTGTATATTCTCCTGGATTCCTTTTCTGTTAAAGATGCTCAAAAAATGAATAACATAATGCAGCTTCTCCAGTAATGTGCTATATGAGGAGATATAATAGACGATACCTAGCCTTTGTAATCCACTTTAATTTGGATGGAAATATTCACAGTTTATGATTTTTACTAGTGATTCACTGCTACCAGTATGTCATTTGGTCTAGTAGTAAGCTTATAAGAGTTACTGCAACATTATTTACACTGGCCTCTTCAAGAACCGTATTGCCTGGCTACAAAGATTACAGAACTAGGCAGGCGCAATAAGACTCCCCATCTGCATGTGCAACCATATCAAACCTGTCCCACTGGTCACAAAGCATATGGAAATAAAGGCACAGAATGCTTTCAGACACTAACACATCATTATGCATCCACCAGGAACCTCTGTCAGCATCGTCCCACCTGATCACAAGACCCTTCAAGATGATGAAATTTGCAATTGGGCCCGACTACTCAAGGATAGAGCACCTACGCTTAGATCCCAATCCAAACACTAGCTGTTCAGGAAAGTTCTGAAAACTGAACTATTCACACTTGCTCTTAACTGAGCCTCTATATACATTCAACAGACACGACTTAAGAACATCAGATGAAGTTCTTTACTTTTGCAATTAAATCTAACTTCCTCTTCCTCTGTGTGTGTGTCTTTATTTCAGAGTCAGATTTAATGTGACTGACATGTACCCAGGTGGCTACCTTAGAGGTTGCCCACCTGGTTGCCCCAGCCTTTCCTGTGCCCTGACTGGCAGCCTGCAGCTACTGCCACCAAGACAGGAATTTGGCCCACTGCCAGGAGGTGTGAACACTCCCAGGAGTCAGAAACAAAGGCCTGCCTAGTCGGAGGGTGTCACCTCCCTCCCTGACAGGATGGCTAGTGAAGTGGCACATCAAGGCGGTGAGCTTTAGAGCCCACACCACCTCTGATATGCAATCAGGCTGACTCCCAAAGGAGGACAAAGCCATCCCCTGCCCCCAGGCACATTTGCACCCTGGCAGATGGGAAAATTAGGTAGTCAGGAGGCGTAATCCCCCAGAAGGCTAGCCACGCCCCTAGGGTGGGCTGCCTGGTCGGTACAGCCGAGGATGGGTTCTGCCATTTTTAAAAGTGGTAGAATAGAGGGTTCTGGGTAGAAAATGTGCCCCCCGCCCCCAGATGTGGTCACCTCAGGTGCAGATTAGCTGCTGGGGCTTGTAGTCCATTGGCTACTTGCACCCACACCCCTAATGCCCCTACATCTAGGATTTAAGGGGCACCACTGGCACCAGATTTGAATCGACTTGCAACGAAGGACAAAGAAAAGACCCGAGCGCAAAAACCTGCACCTGTGGCAACCACCCTACAACTGCACGACTGTGACTCATCCTGGATCAGATACTGATTCCAAAAAGAAAGGAACTTCTCTGAGCACCAAAGCCAACTCCAGAACTCCCTTGGACTAGAGGTACTAGTCCCCTGCAGTCTGCAGGCACAGAATGCTCCCAGAACCAAAGAATCACTGGCCATCGGGCCCGCCGAGGGATCGCCCAAAGGTAAATGGTCTAGTGCATTGTGGGAAACCATTTTCCACCAGACTCAAGGACGTCGAAGTTACCCAAAGCTGAGCTTATTGTTGCCATGGCTTGTTGGTGGCCAGTCCGGCTACCACTACCTTTGTTCGACACTGACCTCGAGAGAACCCCGCAACACCTTCAGCTCTCCAACTCAGTGGCCCCGTTGTTGAGCTTTTGCATCCGTTTCCGCACCTGTACCGTCTAAATGATAGAATCAGCACTCCTGAGGCTCCCACTTCAGCACCAAGGATAGCCAGGACAACTCTGCACCCGGGCCCCACCAGCCAGGTATAATTGAACTGACCATCGAGGCTTGATCCTGGGACCTGCATCATTTTAACCCCCAGTGGATTCTACTGGACTCTACCTGCCAGTGATCGATTATCAGTATCGGTTTTCTCCATTGACCACAACATTAACATTTTGCAGTAGTGAACTGACTGATTTATTTTTCCTTGAAAAATCCATAACTCCAGTTATACTTATCTGATTGTCTTAGTTCTAGTGTCTAAATTTATATAAAAACCTGCTCTGTTTATATAAATTGAGGTGAAATTTCTTTTGCCTCGTCATTTACTTACCGTCCATGTTGGTGCTCTAAAATGCTTAACACCTGTTCCTTTAGTTAAGCCTGACTGCTCTGTGCCACACTACCTGGAGTGAGCTAGGGATTTATTAGTGTGAATCGAAAGGACCCAGTTTGGGGTACTGTGAGCATATTGCATAGTGAGGCCTAACTAGTCTCACTGCATAATATTCCACTTTTCTACATTAGTGTTACAGCGGTGGGATCCTGAACTTGTGTTTCGCAGTACCACTTGGTCATAAGTGAATTTTTGCATGAGAAATCCATTATCGACATTAGACCCAAATTGATTTTTCAGATTTATTTCAAAAAGGTTTTTTTTTAATTGGAATTGTTAAGGCACTGTGTAGACCCCCATTTAAAGTAATCCAAACGTTTTAGAAAGTTAGGCAACATTTTGAAAAGTTTTTAAAAGTTTTAAAAAGGTTCCATTTTTCAAGTAAAGTTAGTGCACAATGAAGGCTGACAGGAATCTTGACTTGTCTGTCATCCCAGCTCTGACAATCAGTGATCCAAGAGTGCTTTGCAAAGCTAGGGGCATTGATGATAGAGCAACAGCCAAAAAGAAGGACTGAAAAAGTCCTCAGCTCCTACAAGAAAGAAAGGCTAGAGAGACAGGGCCATTCCTCAGATTACCCTTGATAGAGCGCCATGCTCTTGTGAAATTTGTAGGGGTGCATCATAATCACTGATAGCTCGCACCCGCATATATCCAGCTATATATCAATGAATGGCCAGCAAAATGTAGTTAAATCGCAGTTATTAGAGTGAATAAGAAGCATAATTGTGCTATTTTAATCATGTAAATGTAATGCTTAACTGAATCGTGTGTAAATTAATGCATAGATGAACCAGCCCATGTGTAATCGAGCTGCAGTAGTTTAAACGTATGCCATATTAAGTTGCACATGTAGTTCACTTTTCGCATATGAAATGTAATGAACCAATGCTTATAGAAGTGATTAAGATTTGTGTTTAAATTGTGTAAAGGCCTGACTGCATATATGCCATGGAAAGGCCTGTTTGTTCTTATGTTAGCTTATTTTGCAGGCAGAGAAGGTTCTCTTGGAAAGGCTCTCTGGGCACCAACGGTAGATTTAATTAGCACAGTAGAGGGTTTCTGTTGAACGTATCTTCTGTTGCAGGTGCAAGGACACATGCCTCGTTAGTTAAAGACTGGCTCTTTGTTTCATGAGTTAGAGCGTTGGGAGGCATGGAAATGGGAGTGCAATGGAATTTAGGGATGATACTTTCAGCGGAGAAGGTGCCTGGGACTCAAGGTCATCGCAACCGTCCAAGATGAAGTAACCGTTTCGATGGAAAAGTACAGGAAAGAAGATCTGGCCAAAGAGGCGTGACAAAAGGCGTGTTCAATTGTATTGGGTTTTGTATTAGGGATAGTGCCCCGAGGGTGGAGAGCAGAGAAGAGGTAGGAGAGACCAGAGAGGAGGACAGAGAGGGATTTGGTGAAGGAGCATCTTAAATCTGAGCTTAGGTACTGAGAGAGTGCACTTCTTAGGAAGTCTTCACAGCTGACACCTTTTACTTACTCTTGCCTGGGAAACTCGTTAAGTAGGTATGTCATCAAGTGATAGGGTAGGGACAGAAATTGGTTTGGGCTTTCTTAGATAAATGAGGAATAACATAGAGATTGGAGCTGTTATTGCTTGCCTAATACTTCTGGAGCTAACGATTCTTCTCATCCTGAGTCGGATGAGACTTCTGCGTAGGATGCTATTTGTATTAGTGCCCATCTATTTCTTTAACCTCGTGTTGAGGTGCTTGCATGTGCAGTTATTCCTGGCGGTAATAAACCCTCAAAATTGAATTTGGAGTCCGTGGTCTTTTAAGGGAACTGGGTTCTAAGATGGCGGCATAACTGAAAGGATTTTCTTCCCTTTACACTATTCAGCAGGTAAAAAGTTCCTGGCGACCTGGAGATCCTGAGAAAAGATAAGATAAGGATCAGCGTTATCAGTTGGTAGCAGAGTAGGATGGTTACCTCTGATAGTAAGGGGAGATCTAGATCAGGATAAGGGATAAGTTGCCCCATAGAGCCCGAGCGATGGTGATCCAGTGGATCGTAGGAGGAGGACGTCGGCGGTCGCTGAAAACTGACGAAGAGTGACGGGGCGGCGGAAGTAGCAGTTCGTGGTAGAGTGAGTATGAAAAGGGTGATGCTTGTTAGATTGCGGTGTTTAATTGTTGTGAGATGTCTTGCGGAGTTGGAATGAGAGTCGTGTCATTGAGGATCGGACCGTGAGCGCGCGCGGGACCGAGAGAGTGATCATTGTGGTGTAGAAGACACCCAGAGCTGAGATCGTTGACCAGAAGTTGTGGGGGTCATGAGACGTCGTTGATCAACCCACCAAAGATAGGGAACACATGTGTGAGTGTGTGAATAACCGACGCTGGTCGTAGGTTGTTGTGTGTGGAACATTGAGTGTTTGAATCCTATCGATCGTGTCAGAGGTGATGTTCCGGTCGTCTCGCGGACAGACAGTTGCCAGAGTGAGGTCAACAATCTCGAGAGGCTGATCGGTCATTGGTGGACTGACAGTCAGAGAGGTAATTGTTCGGTAGGACGGACCATTGCTTCAGAGTGTGATTGGGACACGTGCGAACGAGAACGAGAGAATTAGCAAGGAGGGGAACTGCTGCGAACGGAGGAAGGGTGACGTCAGACAGTGCCGCGCTGCGATAGGTCGGTTGGTGTGAGCCGCGCAGGCATCGGTGGATTGAACCAGGAAGTGAAAACAAAATATTGGGTGCGAACAGATATCTGCTTTACCATGAAATGTTTTAAAGTTTTACGAGAACTTTGCAGAGGTGACAGACATGTGTTTACTCGGGGTGGAGAGGAAGCCCCTCCCGAGGATACGCCGGCACATTATATGGCTACAAATGTAGGATTGCATACCATAATTTGGCTTGAGAATTGGCATAAAATGACAGAAGGGGAAGGAGAATTAACTTTTCCACGCTATGGCACTTTCAGGTTAGAGGTGTTGTACCAGCTAAAGACTATAATGGTTTCTTTACGACCACTGCCTAGACCGACACAGTTTGAGGCGGTACACGCATGGATTAGGGCAGCGTATGATAGGAAAAGAGATAAGAGCCAGGAAAGGGTGAAGAAATCGATCAGGGCATTTCAAGATGCGAGGTGGGATGCACTGGAGAAAAGGTGGAGAGTGGAAACGATCGAAGGAGATAGGTTGTACCCACTGCTAATAAAAGACGGGAAAATAACAAGAGTTGAAGAAGACGACAGTGATACAGATGACAGTCTGTTAGATAGGTTGCTAGCAGAGAGACCACCTCCATTTAATCCAGATTCAGAAGAGGGAAAACCAACTTCAGCAGTAGAAACTGGTGAGACGCAGAATCAGACTAACATGAGGGTAGTGGGAAGAATTTCCACAGGAACAGAGGGGGCAACAACACAGCCTTCCATTGGGAATACCCGATTACCGGACTCCCTGACAGTACCGGTTACCATTGGCCCTATAGTACCGGTATATGACCCAGACCGAGTAAGAGAAGGAAGTTCAGTACAGACTAGAGGAGAAGAAGGAACCAGTGCTAGTGGGAATGGGTTCAGAGTACAAGTGATTCACTTCCCAAAGCCATTAGACACAAGTACGCCATTACCAGCCACTGCAGACTCCTCTTTTAGACAGGAGGATGAGAGACCAGTCAGACCAAGATCTTTGCACGAATCTAAGTCAACTTTGAGGATGTGGACACCAACAGTAAGAACCCAAAGTGATAGGATGCCAGGCGATAGGGAACAAAACATTTCGGAAGACAGACCAAGTTCCAGGAGTACGATGGAAGGGAATAGGTCACAAGGACAGAATAGTGACTATGATGAGCGGGATGGAGCAGCGTGCCAAGAAGTACTGAGGAGTGCAGTACAGGCCAGGTTGCTGGACGTAGTAAGACTGAAAGCGGAGGTAGACGAAATGATTAGTGGAAGCCTGCCTTTGGAAAGAATAGAGATTTATGGGCCAGATGAGTTGCTTTTCGTAGCAAAAGATGTGACTCGAAAAGCCAGGATAGCACATGAGAAATTGACAGCATTAGCCAGGAGATATGAGGTAGATTTGAATAAAACAAAAACGTTGCAAGGACCGCATAGGTTGCAATATAGTGATCAGGAACTGGAGGAGAAAAGAATCACAGGACTAAGGACGCATACTAAAGTCCTGATTGTAGGGATGCGGATATGGAATTTGTTGGACAAATGGGAGGAAAGGTGGTCAAAGAAGAAAATAGCAAAGAAAACTGAGGGAGAAACGCCGCCTCCGGGGGAGGGCGACGGGCGTTGGAAACTTTCCTTTACGGGAAGTACAGAATGGAGGGTACGTGTATGTGCCGTGGAGTAGAGGTGACTTGGCTGCGTTTACAAATGACTTTCCTCGGCTGAGGGAGAAACCCGTAGAGTGGTACAAACAGGTTGAGCGGTTTGTTAAAATCTCAAAGGTGCTGTGGACTGATTTGAACACCTTGTTTGACATAGTGGTGCCGGGAGATTTGTGGACAGCTTGTAAAATCGCCGTTGAGTGGCCGACCTCTGAACCCGAAAGGGATGCTGTCACAAATGGTCCGTCACCCCTTGTCATGAAAAAATTAGAGCAGGTGATTACATGGTTGAAACTGAAGATTTTGCCTCAAGATATAGATTGGGTTAAGATAGACCAGACTGTGCAGGAACCTAAAGAAACGGTGCATGAATATTATGAAAGACTTTTGCAAGCTTTTAAACAGTATAGCGGATTAGATGCATTAGACCCCAAGGATATGGGACAGTTTGTCTCAAAGTTTGTGCTGGGCCTGAGACCAGAAGTCAGCCTCATGATACAGCACCATTTGATCTGTTGGCAGAACAAGCCGGTAGATGAAATCTTGCGGTATGCGAGGTATTGTAGCGATGAGGTGGACTCGAAGCATCGTAAGCTAAAAGACAAATTGATGCTCGTTCAGATGCAAACAGCTCGGGGCCAGCCTAGTGGAGGGACCCTAGGAAGGAGACAAGGAAATTACCAAGGGAACCAGAATGGGCAAGGTCAAGGAAAGGGGAAACCAATTGATCCCAAGACGGGGGTGGATGTGGCGACACTGAAGAAGACCACTGCGTGTCATCTTTGTCACCAGATCGGGCATTGGAAGCGCGAGTGCCCTTTGAACCCAGCCAACCAAGTGCAACAGGAGGTAGAAGGGGTTCAGGCACCTGATCCGGAGGTAGTTAACACTGTGATGAAGCCCAGATCGATGAAAGGGGGGACATATAACCCACAAGTATCGGTCCCCCAGCCACCAAGGATCTCGCAGGGAATACAAACTTACCAGCAGATGCCCCTTTTCGAAGGGTATGATGAGTATAGTCCAGACCCGTTATCCTGACGGTGCCTGAGGGGGGAGGAAGACTGCACACTTGGAGCGGTCTTGGAGGTAGACCAGAGAGGACCTTTTGTGGAGGCAGACATTGATGGTCATCCTACCACGCTTTTGGTTGACACTGGTGCTACCCGGTCTACTGTAAGATCAGCAGTAGTCCCCAACCTACCCCTCTCGGGACAATCGATTCAAGTTGTTGGAGTAGCGAACAAAAGGATAAACAGTCCACTGACCGAACCGATCCCAGTGAGGATAGGTTCTTTCCAAACCAGACATCAGTTTGTGGTGTGCGACACCAGCCCGGTTTGTCTTCTGGGAAGAGATCTGTTGTGCAAATTGAACTGCACGATTTATTGCACGCCCAGTGGAGTGGAGGTTCAGACGAGGGATGATGATGCTACTTTCAAAGTTGCTAATCAACATCTGTGCATAGACTTGTATCCAATGGTGACGGTGGAAGAACTTCCATCGGATTTGAGAGATACCGTGTCACCCGGGGTGTGGGACTTCACAGGAGAAGAGATAGGACTAATCAAGGGGGTTGAACCTGTGCAGATCCAGGTGAAACAGAATGTTGAGTTCCCTAGAACTCCCCAGTACAATTTGTCACCTGAAACGATCGCAGGGATTAAACCTGTAATCGAGACTTTCATAAAAAAAGGCATTCTGAAAGAGATCAGAGGTAGCCCCTGTAATTCACCTATTATGGGGTTACAGAAACCGAGCGGGAAATTCAGGATCGTGCAAGACCTGCGAAAGGTCAACACGATAGTTGTCCCTTGTTGTCCAGTGGTACCGAATCCATCAGTGATACTGTTTCAGATCCCATGCGAAGCAGAGTGGTTTACTGTCATTGACTTGTGTCAAGCATTCTTCTCGATACCGCTCCATGAGGAAAGCCAATTTCTTTTTGCATTCCGGCTGGAGAATCGTGTGTTAACATGGTGTCGTATCCCTCAAGGGTATACAGAAAGTCCATCGATTTTTAACCAGATCCTGAAAAAGAATCTCAAGAGTCTCGTATTGCCGCAGAACTCAGTTCTCGTGCAATACATAGACGATTTGCTTGTTGCCTCAGAAACGGAAGATGTTTGCAGGATAGACACGGTAGCCATGTTGAACCATTTAGCAGAGAACGGGCACAAGGTGTCTCCAAATAAGTTGCAGTACTGTTTGAATGAGGTACAGTACTTGGGACACAGATTAGAAAAAGGCAAGAGGAAGTTGTCACCAGATCGAATTGAGGCAATAATGAACATGGCAGTGCCCACCACACAGAGGGAAGTCAGGATGTTTTTGGGAATGGTCGGCTATTGTCGGCAGTGGATACCTAGCTTTTTTTTTAGAGCAAAGCCTTTACAGAGGCTTACACACAAGGATGTGAGTGATCCGGTACCATGGGACGAGGAGTGCTTGATGTCATTCCTAAAACTGAGAGAGGAGTTGTGTAGTGCCCCAGCTCTGGGAATGCCTGATTACAACAAGGCCTTTTCACTGTTCTGTTGTGAGAGAGAAGGATGTGCATTAGCAGTCTTAGCTCAGAACCATGGAGGTGTCCGTAGACCAGTTGCCTACTTTTCAGCTACTCTAGATCCAGTAGCTTCTGCGTTGCCCGGATGTCTAAGATCCGTTGCTGCAACAGGTGTCAGCATTGAAAGATGTGAAAGCATTGTAATGGGTCATCCTTTGACTGTATATGTGCCACACTCGGTTGAATTGTTGATGACCAGGACTAAGACGCAGCACCTAACGAATAACAGGTTAACGAGGTATGAGCAAGTCATACTCGCCGCAGAGAATGTGACTCTGAAAAGGTGCTCTGTCTTAAACCCTGCGACATTAATGCCTATACCGAATGCAGATGATGAAGATTGTGCGGACCATGATTGTCTTGACGTGACTGAACTTTGCACCAAACCGAGACCTGACATTGTCGATGAACCACTGACAGACCCAGATGAAATTTTCTTTGCCGATGGTTCATGTCTAAGAGACAGTGTCGGCCAACTAAGAGCAGCATTTGCTGTATGTACCATTTCCGGGGTGGTTGAGGCTGCTTGCCTAGAAGGAGTACGCTCCGCGCAGGTAGCTGAAATCATTGCTTTGACTCGTGCCTGTTTGGCCACTGATAAAATTCGAATCACGATCTACACAGACAGCCAATATGGGTTTGGTGTGGTACACGATTTCGGACAGTTATGGTCCCAGAGGGGATTTTTGACATCATCTGGATCACCCATTAGGAATGGAGAACACGTAAGACAACTGTTACATGCATTGCAATGTCCGAAGGAAATCGCAGTTGTCAAGTGTACTGCACATGGAAAGGGAGAGGATTTTGTGTCGTTGGGAAATAATTATGCGGACGAAGTTGCCCGCTTCTGTGCAGAACAGGGATGCATATTTACAGAAGGTTACACAGGAGAGAGCCAAGAAAGAACCGAGCTCAACATGATGTTGGCCATGGCAGACACTTGGGAGGAGCTCAAGCGACTGCAGGATGAAGTTTCAGATCAGGAACGAGAGGGATGGATCAAAGCAGGGTGCGAAAGAGGGGATGTGGATGTTTGGGTCTCCAGTGATGGGAGAGCTGTATTACCAGAGAATCTGCTGAGCCCGATGGCGAGACTGATACATGGACCGGCACACCTTGGTAGAGATGCAATGATGCGTGTGTTTAGACAGACGTGGTATAATCCACGATTTCGTGCAATGGCTGAAACAGTTTGTCAGAGGTGTGTTACGTGTCAGCAGATGAATGCTGGAAAGAAAACAGTAGTCACCTTGAGTCACATTGGGAGGTCAGGAGGGCCCTTCAATAGGATACAGTTAGACTTCGTGGAAATGCCTAAGTGCAATGGGTTGAGATACATCTTGGTGCTGGTTTGTGTATTCTCACGGTGGGTGGAGGCTTACCCAACACGCAGGTGTGACACTCTCACAGTGGCTAAGTTATTGTTGAGAGAGCTCATCCCGAGATTCGGGATCCCAACCTCTTTGGAATCAGATAGAGGAAGACATTTTCACAGTGAAATCATGAAGTTACTTTGTGCCGCATTGAATGTTGATCAGAGACTCCATTGCAGTTACCGACCAGAGGCTTCTGGGATGGTGGAACAGGTTAATGGAACTTTGAAAGCCCGGATGGCAAAAATTTGTTCATCAACGTCCCTGAAGTGGCCTGACGCTTTGCCGCTCGTACTGATGAGCATGCGAAGTGTCCCAGATAGGAGGACCGGGTTGTCCCCCCATGAAATATTGATGGGAAGGGCAATGCGGTTGCCAGCAGTACCAGCTTCAGCTTTGATAAACATCACTGATGACTTGATTCTCGATTACTGTAAAGGACTATCTGATGTGGTCCGTTCTGTGTCCCAGCAGGTGCAAGCTGCAGCTGTTCCAGCCTCGAGTGATCTGTGCCACGACCTGTGTCCGGGTGACTGGGTGCTTGTCCGAAAGCACGTGAGGAAGAGTTGTCTGGACGTTCGGTGGCGAGGCCCGTACCAGGTGATACTGATCACGAACACAGCAGTGAAGTGCGGAGGATTGCCGAACTGGGTACATGCCTCCCATACCCGCAGAGTTTCAGTACCCTTGGAAGAAACAGCTCCTCTCGTAAATGAAAATCCAGCTGATGTGGCAGGGCCACATGAGAGGACAAGTCAAGCTGTAAGGGTCGCTGACACAGCTGGTGGTGCACTAGAACAAGCTGAAGGGGGTTTCAACAGCCCGAACCTCAACTCTGACTCGGAAGACAGAGGTGGTGCAGTGGGTGGAGGAGTCAGATTCAGCAGAAGGAGGAAGTGGTGCACTGGGTATAGCAGGGGAAGGCGGAAGAACGACCAGAACTGAGGAAGGTTAGCCTGAAAGACAGAGGCGACTGAATCTGAGGTTGGTACCCGAAAGAGGTCTTGCTCCAGTGTCCGAGACGTCTGAAACGGAAGCAAGTGACGAAGAGCAGACTCAAGAGGGTCGGCGAAGGTCGAAAAGAACAAGAGTACCCTGCCGGAGATACTCTACCCCTGAGTGGACTTACACAGTGACCGATGCAGGGGGTAGTGAGTACGGGGAGACTGAGGTCTGTGCAGGTGGTCAGCAAGAGCCCGAATGTGGTAGTGAAGGTGGTGCTGTTGTTGCCAGGGCTCGAAGTCGAAGGAATACTGACCCTCACCGTTCCGAATCCCCCGCTTCTGAGTAAAGTCCGACAATTGGTTTTGCATCGACTCGAATTTCCGTCTTTTGGGTTTGAGCCGTCTTCACACGAAATGGTAATACTGCTTCTTGAACTTTTGTATCACGTTCTGGAAGTGCTCACTAATGATCTTATCATGGATGAAATATATCCTGTGAAAATAAAAGTCTAAAAGAAGAAGATAATCTAGGTCCGGGTGGAAGAAGAGTAAACTTAGGGACTTTCCACCGAAGAGGAACGAAAGTTAGGGAAGTCTTTTTCTGGACTATGTAAATAAGACTGTGGCTGACAAGGGGATTTCCAGAGGTTTCGAAGTGTTGCTCGAGTTGGTTAAGCAAGTCACGTGCTGAGAAGACAGAGACTTTCTGAGTGCTCATTGCTGAAACCAAGAACTTTTTGAGAACTTTTGAAATCATGGAGGTTGGAGATCCGAATCGTAGATCCAAATGGATTGTAGGCATACTTATAGGTAAGGTGATAGTTTCTATAATTATAGTCTCATATACCGTTCCACATGAGCTAGTAGTGCAGGGGGTGCCAGGGACACCTACACCTACCACACCTAGCCAAAAAGAGGTAAACATAGGAGCTGACAAGGCTTTGCTGATAGAAGAAAGTCGTAGATTGCATGTAGATTTGTCTAGAAGTGATTTTAAGCTTAATGCATACGCCAAGCTGTATTATGAGTACGTGGATGCGATGGATTGTTATGTGTGTATGCAGTTGCCTGCTTCAGTGGATGAGGGTATTAGGTATCACCATCTTCCACTGACATATGGAATTTCATGTAGCCTGTTGCTTAGTATATTCTATGAAAGAGATCAGTTTGAGTATTTCTTTTCCAATTACGATGCAGTGCTTCCTGAAGTCCCAGCTTACAAACATTTGAATAAGTACGACTACTATAAGTCAGAGGATAGACTTAGGAAGTTCTTCATACCGTCTTTGGAATTGGACACAGCATATGCCCACCGACATAATTTGACGTGCTCATTATCAGATGTAGAGAAAAAGTTTGTAGATCAGGTAGAAGACAGATATAGAAAACTAACACAGGCACGGGACACAGGGCATAGTAAGGTGGATTGGACAGATGAGGAAAAATTGCACCGGACAAAAGGAAGTTATGGTCCTATAGCTTTGGACAAAGAGCAGAGGGGAAAGCTGTGTGTGAGACGATATCAGACCTACTATGAAAAGGTTCCTGTGGGACAGAGTACGTGTGATCATGTTTTCACTATGGCAGATGTGGCTAAGAACTTTCTCCAGGGCCCTGTACAAGTGATACCTACGGTGTATTTTGTGTGTGGAAGGAATGCTTATGTGAGGTTACCTGCGAACTGGTATGGTACATGTTACTTGGGAATAATATTTCCAAAGATTTACCATACTGAGGATTTGGAACTTTTGGAAGGTGGAAAGCATTCATGAGTGAGAAGAGATGCGAGTGCAGGGGTCGTGGTGGGGGATATCTTTGGAGCAATGATACCAAGTTTGGGAGTGATCTTGAATGACGTGAAGATCCGGAGACTGGCGACTGTGATAGCTGAGCTATCGATGAACACAGCAAAGTCATTGGTACTGGTGGAGGGAGAGATGTTGTCGATAAAGACAATGGTTTTGCAGAATCGCCTTGCTTTGGATGTCTTATTGGCAAAAGAGGGCGGAGTCTGTAAATTATTGAAGGTTCAAGAGTGCTGTACTTATATACCAGACCACAGCAAGGATCTGGAGAATTATATAAGTAACATCACTACTATTCACACGAAGATAGCGGATTTGACCGAAGAAGGAGCTTGGGAAAAGGTGGGCAAGGGATTTGGTCAAGTGGGAAGCTGGTTTGCGAATTTGGGAAAGGGATTCCTTGGCTATGTTCTGAGACCTCTCCTTATCGTGGTGGTTTGTGTGGTTTGCCTGTGGGGTCTGATCAAGGCTTACAAGTGGTATCGAGCAGGCCGAGTTGAGAGAGCTCTGAGAGAAAATGAGACGAGAATGGCTAGACTGCAGGACAGTCAATATCAGAGACTCAAGAGAATGGAGAATCACAGACCAGGGAGAATGGCAACGAGTTCTGTTTAGGTCGGTTCTTTCTCCAAGGGAGTTGAATAAAATGTGATGACAGGAGTCATCAAAGGGGGGAACTGATAGAGCGCCATGCTCTTGTGAAATTTGTAGGGGTGCATCATAATCACTGATAGCTCGCACCCGCATATATCCAGCTATATATCAATGAATGGCCAGCAAAATGTAGTTAAATCGCAGTTATTAGAGTGAATAAGAAGCATAATTGTGCTATTTTAATCATGTAAATGTAATGCTTAACTGAATCGTGTGTAAATTAATGCATAGATGAACCAGCCCATGTGTAATCGAGCTGCAGTAGTTTAAACGTATGCCATATTAAGTTGCACATGTAGTTCACTTTTCGCATATGAAATGTAATGAACCAATGCTTATAGAAGTGATTAAGATTTGTGTGTTTAAATTGTGTAAAGGCCTGACTGCATATATGCCATGGAAAGGCCTGTTTGTTCTTATGTTAGCTTATTTTGCAGGCAGAGAAGGTTCTCTTGGAAAGGCTCTCTGGGCACCAACGGTAGATTTAATTAGCACAGTAGAGGGTTTCTGTTGAACGTATCTTCTGTTGCAGGTGCAAGGACACATGCCTCGTTAGTTAAAGACTGGCTCTTTGTTTCATGAGTTAGAGCGTTGGGAGGCATGGAAATGGGAGTGCAATGGAATTTAGGGATGATACTTTCAGCGGAGAAGGTGCCTGGGACTCAAGGTCATCGCAACCGACCAAGATGAAGTAACCGTTTCGATGGAAAAGTACAGGAAAGAAGATCTGGCCAAAGAGGCGTGACAAAAGGCGTGTTCAATTGTATTGGGTTTTGTATTAGGGATAGTGCCCTGAGGGTGGAGAGCAGAGAAGAGGTAGGAGAGACCAGAGAGGAGGACAGAGAGGGATTTGGTGAAGGAGCATCTTAAATCTGAGCTTAGGTACTGAGTGAGTGCACTTCTTAGGAAGTCTTCACAGCTGACACCTTTTACTTACTCTTGCCTGGGAAACTCGTTAAGTAGGTATGTCATCAAGTGATAGGGTAGGGACAGAAATTGGTTTGGGCTTTCTTAGATAAATGAGGAATAACAGAGATTGGAGCTGTTATTGCTTGCCTAATACTTCTGGAGCTAACGATTCTTCTCATCCTGAGTCGGATGAGACTTCTGCGTAGGATACTATTTGTATTAGTGCCCATCTATTTCTTTAACCTCGTGTTGAGGTGCTTGCATGTGCAGTTATTCCTGGCAGTAATAAACCCTCAAAATTGAATTTGGAGTCAGTGGTCTTTTAAGGGAACTGGGTTCTAAGATGGCGGCATAACTGAAAGGATTTTCTTCCCTTTACACTATTCAGCAGGTAAAAAGTTCCTGGCGACCTGGAGATCCTGAGAAAAGATAAGATAAGGATCAGCGTTATCACCCTGAAGAAGATGCCCTAGCCCAAATTGATAATGGGGAAGAAGGGGAAGACCAAAACTGTCCACCCTTTCCCAGACCCCCTTCACCAGCAGGAAGTGACAGAAGTCACTTTAGCAGACCCCTTACTGGTAAGGTGATAGTAAGCCTTGAGGAAGAGCTTGATCTCCTCTCACTAGAGGACAAAAAGAATGAACTTGAGGAAAGGAGACTAGCTGTTGAAGAAAGAAGGGTCAAGATGAGCTTGAAGCCCAAAGATGATGGTGGCAGCAATGTTAATAGGGAAAAAGAGGAAACCTTGGACCCTAAGATCCCCAAAGGGATTTCCCCAAAGTTTAGTGAGTATGATGACATCGACAAATGGTCTGCCGCCGTTGAAGGGGCCTGCAGAATGAGGATAGGTTGCCAGAATTGAGGCTCTCTATTGTGGGAGTTGTTCTTGGTGAAGGGCAGAGACAGACTTCTGACCCTTAATGAGAATGTTGCTGAGTCCTATTAGCATATGAAGGAGACCTTGATAGAAGGATTTTGACTCTGCGCAGAAGAGTATAGAGTGAAGTTTAGGGGCACTCAGAAAGGTCAAAACCAGACCAGGGTAGACATTGTAGACACCTCATTCAAGGCATTTGAAGGCTGGATAAAGGCAATGATGTGGACCCTTATGATGGGCTATATCATTTAATTATGAAAGAGCGCCTGTTAACTAATTGGGCCACAGAGAAATTGCATCAGCATCTAGTGGATTCTAAGTTGTCTTCTCCTAAAAGTTGGGAAATATAGCTGACAAGTGGGTCAACATCAGGGTGACCAAGAAGGCCCATGGTGGGAGTGCCCACAAGAAGGGCGCTCAGAATTCCCAGCAGGTGAAGTAGGCGAGCAACAACAAGGATAAAAAGGAGTTTTCAAAAGTCCCCAAAGTTCTTCCAAGGAGGGTGGGCACAAGACTTTTCCCAGTCCAAAGGTAAGGTTTATCAAGGTAAAAACTGAGATCCTACAAAGACAGCTGGAGTATGCTATGGCTGTCAGCAGCCTGGGCATAAGAGACAGGATTCAGAATGCCCCAAAAGTCCCCCAATGGTGGACAGTACAAGTAATTGACTAGCATAAGTGCGGGGGTGGAAGTGTATTCTGGAGAGGTCACACTGAGGCTACTTTAGTTTCCCTGGGTTGTGTAGCTATTGAAGCCCTGGCAGTCTTACCTTCAAACATGGAGAAGTAGAGACAAATCCCTAACATCAATGGGACAGAAGTAGAGGCTCTGAGGAATACAAGTGCCAGTGTCACCATGGTGGCAGCTAGACTGGTTTCCCCAGACCAAATTATACCTGGTGTCAATCACCAGGTGACCAATGCTGATAATGAGACTAAGCTCCATCTAATGTCCCTCTTAAGCTTAGAGTGAGGAGGGGTTTCTGGCTCAAAGAAGGTGGTTGTGGCCTCTGCCGTCCCTGCGGAGTGTCTTTTGGGGATCTGGAAACATTTGCTTGGGTAGAAGTGAAAAGGAAGGCTCATGCAGAAATGCTGGGTCTCCCTGAGTGGGTTTGTGTGATAACCAGAGCACAAGTAGCAGGACGGGGAGGTCAAGGGCGTTTGGAGCCTGAAATAATAGTCCAAGACTCCCAGCACAAGAGAAAGTGCAAGAAGACTGTTAAGACAGCTTCAAAGTGGTCTCAGGACCAGGAGGAGCGTTCTCCTGAGGGATATGCACTGGTGCCTGAGAAGGGAACTGCACCTGAAGGAGCATAGCCTGACCTGGCTGAACTCCTAAGTGCAGGGGGACCTTCCAGAGAGAACCTGTGCCAAGGGCAAAAGTCATGTCCTACTCGTCAATGCCTTAGCCAGCAGGCTGCATGGCAAGAAGAGGAAGATGTCAGTGGTACCCACAGGGTCCACTGGGAATATGGACTCCTGTATACTGAGGCCAGGAACCCCAAACTAGGGGCAACCAGAAGAGTGGTGGTCACCCATGTGTACAGAGAGTTTATTCTGACCTTAGCCTATGACATCCCCTAGCTGGACATCTGGGACCAACCAAAACCTGGTACAGGTTGGTTGCCCATTTTTATTGGCCCCAGATGTCTGAGATAATGAAAGACTTTTGTCGCCCCTGTGTCACCTGTCATGCTAGTGGCAAGACAAGGGGACAACCAAAGGTTCCCTTAATTTCACTTCCAGAGGTTGGGACTCCCTTTGAGAGGGTAGGGATTGACCCTCAAAGTGCATCTGGGAACAGAGTCATACCAGTGGTAGTAGACTGTGCCACTAGGTACCCAGAGGCAATGCCCCTCAGGACTGCCACTGCTCCGGCAGTTTTTTGGTAGAATAAAAGAGGGAACCCAGGGACCTGGGCTGGACAGTTATTCAACAATAAAGTGGTCCCTAAGGGAGAATTTAATGGTGAATATAATCACTTGTTTTACGGGTGTTGACTTCAAAAATTCTGTTGTCCCTATCAGCCACATGTATATATTTTTGTACATAGCACAAATGCAGTTTTTATTCACCATATAGCACTTTCACTGCACCGTCACCTTTTAGGAGTACCTTGTAGAAGTATTACATTATACTTTTCAAATTGGTTCATTTATTCTTAAATGAGATATGTAGAAATAAATGCACAAAAACGCATAACTGAAACGTACTCATTTGAGAGGTTTTATTCTATCCCTAGCATAACACTATTGTTGTGGAAGTCAAAGGCTACACTTCTCCCACAGGGACCACTTTATTGTTGAATACCTGCTCCGGCAGTGGCAAAGGCCCACCTTGGCATCTTCACCAGGGTGGGGTTTCCTAAAGAGGTGGTATCTGATCGAAAGACGCATTTCATGTCTGCATGCCTAAAAGCTATGTGGGATGAATGTGGTGTGAGCTACAAGTTCACTACCCCATATCACCCCCAGACAAATGGTTTCGTTGAGAGGTTCAACAAAACCATGAAGGGCATGATAATGGGTCTCCCTGAAAAACTCAGAAGGAGATGGGATGTCCTGTTACCTTGCCGCTTGTTTGCATACATAGAGGTGCCTCAGAAGGGGGTTGGCTTTAGTGACTTTGAACTTCATTTTGGCTATCCTGTAAGGGGTCCCCTAAGGCAAGGTCGGGTAAAGCTTCTCATAGAACCCAAGCTGGACATAGTGGACTGTGTACTGGGCCTGCGCTCACACATGACAGAGTACATGAAAAAGGCAAACAAAAATGTGGAGGCCAGCCAAGAGCTTGTCAAGCTTTGGTATGACCAAATGTCAGCACTAGTTGAATACCAACCAGGTCAGTTGGTGTGGGTGTTGGAGCCTGTGGCTACCAGGGCCCTTCTGGACAAGTGGACTGGGCCCTATCCCATCTTGGAGAAGAAAGGGGAAGTCACCTACCTGGTGGACATAGGCACTCCTAGGACTCCTCACAGAGTTCTCCATGTAAATCGGCTAAAGCCACACCAAGACTGGGCTGACATGACCATGCTCATGGTCACTGATGGAGGACAGGAGGAGGAAAGTGAACCTCTCCCTACAAAAAACCCAAAAGATAGTTCAGTGGAGGGTATTGTATTTTCTTGTCAGACACTCTCACTGCACAACAGCAGACTAATTGCAGGGAAGTCCTCAACCAGTTTGAAGTGCTCTTTTCTTTGACCGCTGGTCAGACAACCTGGTATGTTCATGATGTGGTTATCTATCAGAAAGGGGGGGAATGAACCACATAAATCTCAATACCAGATTCTCTGAACTTTTTGTCTCTGAGACCCTTAACCACACGTTCACAGACAGCGGTGTATGTAATCTTCGCTTAGTGTGGTTTGGTGGATAGCGTCCTCATCAGGTCTTGTCACTTGAGTGTCCCGTTCTACAAGTGACACCAAAACCTCCACCAGGATGGAGACTGTCTGGATGTTGACAGTGGTGAGTGGATTAAAATTATCTCCTATCCTTTAGGTGAATCTTTATTGGGAGAAAAGAGTAGGATAGTTCATGATGTGGACACAGGTGGCAGCTTCCCTGTCAAAAGTCAAAGTATGCATCAAAGCTGAAGTAAGCAAGATGCTAGTGCTTGGGGTGATTGAACCCTCTGACAGTCCCTTGGCTAGCCCAGTGGGACTGGTCCCCAAGCCTCACTCAAAGGGTGGAAAACCAGAGATGAGGTTTTGTGTGGATTATAGGAGATTAAGTACAGTCACTAAAACGGATGCACACCCCATACCAAGAGCAGGTGAGCTCATAGATAAGTTGGGTGCAGCCAAATTCTTAAGTACTTTTGATTTAACATCAGGTACTGGTAGATTGGACTCACCGAGGTAGCAAATGAGAAATCTGCTTTTTCAACACCAGAAAGACACTTTCAGTTTAAAGTGATGCCTATTGACTTGAAAAGTGCACTTGCCACTTTTCAAAGGTTGGTGAATCGAGTTCTTTCAGGACTGGACAACTTTAGTGCAGCATATCTGTATGATATTGTTGTATTTAGTTCTACCTGACAGAATCACCTGGTCCACCTGAGAGAAGTATTACAGGCCCTGCAGCAGGCAGGCCTAACTATCAAGGCTAGTAAGTGCCAGATAGGACAGAATGCAGTTGTTTACTTGGGCCACCTTCTAGATGGAGGCCAAGAGCAACTTCTCCAGCTAAATATCCAGACAATTCTGGATTGGGAGGCTCCCAAGACCTAGACCCAAGTCAGGGCTTTCCTTGGCTTGACTGGGTATTATTGGAGGTTAGTGAATGGGTAGGGTACCATTGTGGCCCCTCTCACTGAGCTTACCTGCAAGAAGCAGCCTAAGAAGTTCATCTGGACAACAGGATGCTAAAATGCCTTTGACACGCAGAAAGAGTCTATGTGCTCAGCATCAGTCTTGAAAGCTCCAGAAAATGGGAATGAGTTCATTGTTCAAACAGATACTTCTGAACATGGGATTTGGGCAGTGTTGTCACAAACAAATGATGAGGGCCAGGATCGACTAGTTGCCTATATCAGCAGGTGACTCCTTCCTAGAAAACAGCGTTGACTGGCCATTGAGAGGGAAGCTTTTGCTGTGGTTTTGTCCCTGAAGAATCTGAGACCCTATGTGTTTGGGACTCACTTCAAGGTTCATCCTGTACTACAGGCCTTTCAGGTGGCTGATGCAGATGAGAGGAGAGAACCTCAAATTGTTGAGGTGGTCCATTTCCCTACAGAGTGTAGACTTTTCAGTGGAGCAAGACCTGGCACTGACAATGCCAATGCAGATGGCCTTTTCAGGTTCTTCCACTTAGATGATGAGAACTACCAGGGTGTAGGTTAGGTGCTCATCACCTTTCATCTGGGGGGTGGAGTCATGTAGGAAAGAGCCCTTTTTTATTGTCACCCCACACTTTTTGCCCCAATGCTGATGATTATGACTCTGAAAGTGAACTGGAGCCTGCTAACCAGGCCCCAGTGCCAGTGCTTTCTCCCTAAATATGATGAATGTGAATTGGTTTCCCCAATTGCCAAAGACTTTAACCCCCTTATGGTACCAGTGGTACACAGGGCATGGGAGTTAAAGCGGTCACAAGGGCCTGAAGCACTGTTTGTGCCACCCTGTGTGACCCAAGTAAACAGATGACAGCAGGCCTGCCATGGCAGACTGCAGGAGCAGTGTAAACTGCTCTAATTTGACTTTGCCCTCACCATGTGTGGTAAGGCCAGAGCATTATTTGCCAGTCACCTCTAAGGTAGGCCTCCTAAGCCCAGGATTAAAAATAATGGGGCGACCCGGTGTCCCTCAGAACCTGGGTATCAAGATTAAGTAAAACAATTGGTTCTGTCGGGATGTTTACTATTGCTTAGGATACTGTTTTTTAGTGCAGAAAGCAAACACTTATTTATAATGCACACAACAATAGCTCATGAAAGAAAAGGAAAACACACACCAAAATAAAATTCAATAGTATATTCAAAATGAGTATCAAATACTAATGGCTGTCACAAATACAGATTCAATTGCAACAAAAACAACAAGTGACTGTGGTGAAAAAGTGACATGTAGTGATTAGTGATATAGACAGTACACTATATACATGACGAATACACGTGAGATAGAAAGGGGGGGAAAAAAACTTTTTTTAAAGTTCTTGTCCTGTCTATTTTTGCACATGTACTACAAGATCCATTGATGAATTAAATCGTGATCATGAAGACTGTGAGGACATATAGAGCATGTCAACGTTTCGACCCTGTAAGCAGCGCAAAAATGAAGTGCATCAGAGCGGGTCTTCCTCAGGACTATAGAAGGATGGGTGGACAGCCTATAAAATTAATTATAACGAATAATCAGGTGTGTGTTTAACAGAAATTAAATAAAACTGTTTAGTAGCCAGGGGAAGCTTACCAAAGTGCAGAAACCTCAGTGGATGGGATCTGCAAATAACAAGAGCCTCTATTAGGATTATGAAAAAGTATGTAAAAGATGACTTCTGAACAATTACTTTTAAAATTCCTTACCAGAATAGGGTGGTTCAACTGCACCGATGAGTAATACTTATAGGAAAATCAGGAATTGCAAAGAGGTCTCCACCAGCCGGTTGGAGCCTAAAAGAAATAATGGGGACTGCATAGGTCGAATGCAGTATGTAATTCCGCATTGTAAAATTGGTAACAAGATGTTAAACATACCTCATCTATAGCTTCACTTGACTTCCACCAGCCGGTTGGAGTCTTGTGAAATGCGCTTAATAATCCATTCGTGTCAGGTTGCTGTGAAAACGCAAAAACTAATTGTCGAGTCACTGCGGTGCGCTATAGCGCGCTGACTCTGGCTATCTAAATCATTCTCGATAGTTCTCACCTTAAAGTGCAGAAGGCGCATCCGTCCGGCAGCTGCTCAGACCAGTTAGTGAGGCCGTGAACAGAGGAGCAGCTAATAACTGTGTCATTACGTCATTCTCAGCTGGTGAGCGCCACGTGCACGCTGGGGTGCAGCAGCTCAACGGAGCTGTCAGGAAGGAATTCCTGTCCATTACTCATTGCGTACACGTCATTCTCAGTTAGAGAACGTGACGTGCACGCCGTGGTGCAGCAGCTCAAAGGAGCTGTCATGAAGGGAAATTGTATTGGTTATTCATGGCGTTTTCAGCAGAAAAATGCAACATGCACGCAGAGATGCAGCAGCTCGGTGGAGCTTTCAGAAATCGGAATTCTTGACCTATTATTCATGTCTACATGGTGCAGAATAAAGATTGAAACATTTTGCACGGGGAGCGTGTGATTGGGTGACATGAAAGGCATATTCATATTGATTGTACACAGTGTTGAAGTACAGCTTTCATGAGATACACATTGGCAAAGTATACATTATGTACTTGCTCTCAGATAAATCCAAAAACGACATTAGAAACGTCCTTAAAATTAGTAAAAAAGTTAGACAGAGAATAGCGTAAAATAAGTTCTAGTTAACACATTACATGAAGGACACAACAGGATGTTCAGGAGACTTGCATGTAAAGGTTCTAAAACCTAACAATCAACAGGATGTTCAGGAGATTTTCATGTAAGCTTAAACAATAACATGATGTTCAAGAGACTTGCATGTAAGGGTTCTAAAGCCTAACCATCTGTCTGTATGTCTCCTCCAGTTCATTTAACCCTTTGTTTACTGAATCAAGAGTATGGATCCATCTACATTCTTTTAAGTTCAGGGACGAAAGTAAGCTACCTCCTCTAGGGTGTATGGTAATTTTCTCAAGTACCCACCATTCTAGGTCATCTGCGGTGTGTTTACTTGTGGGGAAATGTTCGACTAAGGGAGCCCCCTGGACCTTGCAGCGAATCCTGCTGCGATGTTGAAGGATCCTAGTCTTGACCTTTTGGGTAGTCTGGCCAACGTAAATTTTGCCACAAGGACATCGTATAGCATAAATTACGTTGTTGCTGTTGCAATTGGTGTGCTGCGTCAAACAGTATGTTTTGCCTACATGTTGAAAGGATGAGTCAGTCATTGCAAAATCACAGGCTTTGCAATTACTGCATTTAAAATGGCCAATCAGAGGAGGTAGATTAAATTGTTGTCTGATATCTGGTGTCTTCTTAGTTTCTAAATAGGAGCTGACAACATAGTCCTTGATGTTTCTGGCTCTCTTAAAGGCAAATAGAGGTTTCTCCTGGACATTCACAGTATTTATCAGGTTCCAGTATTTCAGTAATACTTTCTTGATCTCATGGCTGCGTGTATTGAACGTAGTCACGCAAACCAATTTCTCTATATCTTCCACTGTGGGCTGTATCTCAAGAAGAGTCTCTCTTGGGCGATACCTAGCCCTTTTTCTGGCACGGTTTAACAGGCCTTTGGAATATCCACGATCCCTCAACTTAGTGATCAGGACATCTGTCTGTTTGTAGAAATCACTTCTTTTTGAGCAATTCCATCGCAGTCTTAAAAATTGGCCATATGGCAGATTGTCTCTGAGGCTTCTTGGGTGGTGCGAGTCGTACTTCAAGGTGGTATTCCTCTCTGTTGGTTTCCTGTATAGTGTAGTAAAAATTCTTCCTTCTTCGCTTTTCAATGTGATATCCAAAAAGCTTATGGCTTCATTGCTATATGTCATGGTGAATTGTATGTCCGGTGATTGTCGGTTCAGCCATGTTTTAAATTCTATGAGGCTCTGTTCAGTCCCTGTCCACACCATCAGCACATCGTCGATGTACCGCTTCCAGATGGTGATATTGTCCAAGAAGGGATTTGTGAGATCATACAGGTAAGTATCGAGAATATAGCGCACCGCAGTGACTCTACAATTCATTTTTAAGTTTTCACAGCAACCTGACATGAATGGATTATTAAGAGCATTTCACAAGACTCCAACCGGCTGGTGGAAGTCAAGTGAAGCTACAGATGAGGTATGTTTAACATCTTGTTACCAATTTTACAATGTGGAATTACATACTGCATTCGACCTATACAGCCCCCATTATGTCTTTTAGGCTCCAACCGGCTGGTGGAGACCTCTTTGCAATTCCTGATTTGCCTATAAGTATTACTCATCGGTGCAGTTGAACCACCCTATTCTGGTAAGGAATTTTAAAAGTAATTGTTCAGAAGTCATCTTTTACATACTTTTTCATAATCCTAATAGAGGCTCTTATTATTTGCAGATCCCATCCACTGAGGTTTCTGCACTTTGGTAAGCTTCCCCTGGCTACTAAACAGTTTTATTTAATTTCTGTTAAACACACACCTAATTATTCGTTATAATTAATTTTATAGGCTGTCCACCCATCCTTCTATAGTCCTGAGGAAGACCCGCCCTGATGCACTTCATTTTTGCGCTGCTCTATATGTCCTCACAGTCTTCATGATCACGATTTAATTCATCAATGGATCTTGTAGTACATGTGCAAAAAAAGACAGGACAAGAACTTAAAAAACCCATCTTTTTTCCCCCTTTCTATCTCACGTGTATTTGTCATGTATATAGTGTACTGTCTATATCACTAATCACTACATGTCACTTTTTCACCACAGTCACTTGTTGTTTTTGTTGCAATTGAATCTGTATTTGTGACAGCCATTAGTATTTGATACTCATTTTGAATATACTATTGAATTTTATTTTGGTGTGTGTTTTCCTTTTCTTTCATGAGCTATTGTTGTGTGCATTATAAATAAGTGTTTGCTTTCTGCACTAAAAACAGTATCCTAAGCAATTGTAAACATCCCGACAGAACCAATTGTTTTACTTAATCCTAAGCCCAGGAGGCAGGGTGCATTATATCAAAGGTGTAGACATAAAAGTGCAAGCTTATTTATCCCTAAGTAGTCGCTTTCCATTAAGGGCTACTATAAGTGGTCAGGGGACCATAGCCTAACAATGGCTGGCACCTGGAAATCCGGGGTCGCCAACCCCACTATGGACCGCTGAAATATATAATGTTTGATATGAAACGACTTGTCTCATTAAACCTCACTATTTCAAAGTCAGATTTAATGTGACATGCACCCAGGTGGCTACGTTAGAGGTTACCCACCTGGTTGCCCCAGCCTTTCCTGTGCCCTGGCTGGCAGCCTACAGGTGTTGCCGCCAAGACAGGAATTTGACCCCCTGCCAGGAGGTGTTGGCACTTCCAGGAGTCAGAAACAAAGGCCTGCCTGGGCGGGAGGTGTCACCTCCCTCCCTGACAGGATGGCTAGTGAAGTGGCACATCAAGGCGGTGAGCTTCAAAGCCCACACTGCCTCTGATGTGCAATCAGGCTGACTCCCAAAGGAGGGCAAAGCCATCCTCCTGCCCCAGGCACATTTGCACATTGCACATTGCACATTTGCACATTGGGCAAGTGGGAAAATTAGCAGGAGGCGTACAACCCCAGAAGGCTAGCCACACCCCTAGGGTGGGCTGCTTGCTCTGCACAGCCGAGGATGGATTCTGCCATTTTTAAAAGTGGTAGAATAGAGGACTCTGGGGAGAAAAGGTGGCACACACCCCTGATGTGGTCACCTTAGGTGTGGATTGGCCGCTGGGGCTAGTAGCCCATTGGCTAGTTGCACCCACACCGCCAATGCCCCTAAATCTAGGATTTAAGGGGCACCCCTGGCACCAATGCCTCAGATCTCATTCAGTTTGCAACGAAGGACAAAGAAGAGACCTGAGTCTGTGACTTCAGGACCTGTACAAAGCAAAGGCATCATAACCTGCTCCTGAGGCAACCACCCTGTAACTGCATGACTGAGACTCGTCCTGGACCAGAGAACGGTTCCAAAAGCAAGTGGAACTTCTCTGAGCACCAAAGGCAACTCCCTTGGACTAAACTAGTCCCCTGCTGCCCGCAGGCACCAAATGCTCCCAGAACCAAAGAATCACTAGCCATCAGCCCCGCCCAAATGTAAATGGCCTAGTGCACTGTAGGAAATGTAGTCCTGACCTCCAGCAAGTTTCAGGTGGCTTCAATTTTCCCCCAGACTCCAGGACATCGAAGTAACCCAAAGATGAGCTTACTGCTGCCAAGGCTTGTTGGTGGCCAGTCCAGCTACCACGACCTTGTTCGACACTGCACTTCGAGGAAACCCCGCAACACCTTTAGATCACCACCTCAGTGGCCCCGTTGTTGAGCTTTTGCAGCTGTTTCCACACCAGCACCGTCTAAGTGGTAAAATCAGCACTCCCGCGGCTCCCACTTCAGCACCAAGGACAGCCAGGACAACTCTGCACCCGGGCCCCCTCGAGCCAGGTAAAATTGAACTGACTGTCGAGACTTGGTCCTGGGACCCACATCACCTTAACCCCCTGTGGTTTCCACTGGACTCAACCTGCAAGTGACAGATTGTAACTAGCTGTTTTCTCCATTGACCGCCACGTTAAAGTTTTGCCGTTGTGAATTACACTGATTTATTTTTCCTTGAAAAATCTATAACTTGAGTTATACTTATCTGATTGTGTTTGTTTTGGTGTCTAAATTTATATAAAAATCTGCTCTATTTTTAGAAATTGGTGTTGGGTTTCGTTTGTGTCGTGTCATTTACTTATCTATTATGGTGCTCTGAAAACCTTAACACATGTTCCTCTAGTAAAGCCTAACTGCTCTGTGCCACACTACCACGACTGAGCTAGGGATTTATTAGTGTGAATACAAAGGACCCAGTTTGGGGTATTGTGAGCTCTACTAGAAGGTGGCCCTGGGCCTTCAGAAGCAGGCCCCTATTGTCCCCAGACCCTCCGAGTTCCCCACACCTCTTTGTGGGAAAATAGCCAGAGAGGTAAATCACCAGTCAGCCCCTTCTACGACATACAGGAGTACGGTTTTTTCTTTTCATATGTCCTTCATTTCACTCTTCCTGCCTGCTCTCTACCTCTGCCTCACATGTCCAGTGTATCGTGGGCCCTAGTGCAGGAAGGAATTACCCCCCCCCCCACCCCCTGGCTGCTACTTAAATTATAAAATACAACAATAAACAGGGTTCAGTAAATCCCTCAGTCCATGGTGCCACTGTTCCTGCTGCACCAACGGAAACTACGCTCCTGCACACTTTTCTCCCACTCTCTAATTTCACATTTTGGCCTTCTTTACTGTGATTGACTTCCCATCACTGACCTCTGGTTTGGTTTTCCCTTACTTTGTGTTTTTAAGACAATTTATCTGCAGACCTAGTACAGACAGAACGAGCTCATAACTATGTGTCAACAACACCCCTACTTGAACTGTGAAAGCAGTGTTGGGGGGAGTGGGTCATGATGCGACTGCCTAGAGGCAGTGTAATATTGAATGACATTGTGCTTTGTACAAATGCCTTAAAGTTAGAATGGCAACCTGTATCTGGTGAAAGGATTAAGATACCCATCTGTCGCACTTGGGTGGATGCATCGTGCATATATATATGCTGGCTGCCTATAACCCCTTGGAACTTCTCATGTATTGGCATGCTCATCTGTTGCTGCTAGATGGACCCAAAGCCATCTATTTACCTGCCTATATACCCATGTCCATGCAATACTTTTGCTAGGCAGATCTGTTCTGGCTGCCTGTATCGGGTGCACTCCTATGGATCGCTTGTCATCACTGCTGGCTGCACTCAAGATTATTTGCCATGGATAGCTGTATACCATTCAGGCCTGTTGGGTGTTCATTTGTCAATCCGGGGAGTTATATAGAGCTATACCATGACTGCCGTTCTCGAGCATGTGGTGGATCGCTCATCTGTTGTAGCTAGGTGGATCCTAAGGAAGCCTGCTCAATCACTCACAACAATAAATGTATGTAATTTGCATGTATTCCATCTCGTTCTCCTCTTCTTGCTATTAAACATCTACTTGCAATGACCTAATAAAGAATAAGAGCATCACTCTGATCACTCATGCACAATACTGAAACACTTCCCAAGTAGGCCGCACGGCGATACATCACTCTTATAACTAGTCCTCAAACAGGATGATTTTGGAAACCATAGGCAGATAAAATGCAGAATATTGTATTGTGACAGGGAAAGACTTCAGACAAATGGATTCGTTGTTAGAAAAAATAATCCCCAAAGACGGCAATGGACAAACATACCTCAGACAGTTTCAATCTCCATGAACCATAGAGAGATGTAAGCAGCTCAACAAGCCTGCAGAATGCAAATATGGAATGCCTTGGATTGAGGGAGAGAGTTGAAATGGGTCCCACTTATCACATATTCAATTCATTGCCTATGCAGCACTGCACCCTCATTTGGGAATTCATAATTCAAGATTCTTATTTTAGATGCAATATGCTACTCATGGCAGGTTTGCCATGACAGAGCAGGGTCTGTTCTGTATATCCAGATAATTTCATGATACCAGAGCTATTTATGGTTGCAAATGTATACTGGAGAGGTGTGGTGCAGCGGCCAGGGCAGCTGACTTCGGAGCACAGGGTTCACGGTTCGATCCCCGGCTCCGGCGGCAGCTCAGCTCAACACCATGTGACTCTGGGCAATAGCTCACTTAATTTCCACTACGGCCCCCAGCGCCTTGAGACCCGTAAGGGTGAGTAGCTGCGCTATATAAAAACGAACTTACATATTTTACTGCTTATTGAGGAATTTTCTAGTTTCCAATAACACGCTTCAGGATTTAAAAAAAAACTTTTTAATCATTGTACAGGCGCTAATTTTCAGTCGCTTTTTTGTTTTTAATGTGCTTGACCTGTGGTATTTTGACCTGATATTTCAGGCACATTTTTAACTAATAAACATTTTTTTATTTATTTTCACATATTGTTTTCAGTTACTTCTAAGCCTAGCTCAAGCATCATTGACGGGCTCCTCATTCGTAGAGGTTCTTTAGACGCCAGCCGCAATCACTTGTGTTATAATCCAAGTCCTGTACCAGCAACCACCATGGAAGTTAAAAAAGAAAGGATAGACCATCCCAACCATTTCTTAAATCTTATCCACGAAGTAGATTTGGTGACCGTGAGAGGGCATTCAGCTCGAACTGGTACAAAACTCAACCATGGCTGGAGTACTCTGTTAGTCTAGATGCTTGCTTTTGTTTCCCATGTCGTGGGATTACTAATGGGAAAAATGATAAGGATACAGTTTTTACTGTAACTGGTTTCCGTAACTGGAAAAGTGTGCTAGCATCTGGTACAGGTTTTGCTAAACATGTGGCCAGTCGAACACACACATTTGCTGTACCAGCTCTAGCAGAGGCATCTAAGAGAGGGGAAAGAGGAGATACAATTGCCTTTTTATTAGATACGGAAGTAATAGAAAATAATCAATATTACTTAAAAATGCATTGGAGAAGTAATTCAGTTTCTTGTTGTTAATGAGCTCCCCCTGCATAGTGACACAGAAGATGTTTTTGATTCAACAAGGGGATTATTTTTAAAGCTTTTCCAATACACTCTGAAAAAAGATAAAAAGCTAGCTGGTATTATACACTCTATTCCCCTAAATGCAAAACATACATCTAAAGGTATCCAAAACAAAATAATAGATACTTTAACTGGCATGGTTCTCTCAAAAGTCAAAAAGCATTACAAAAGTTGTGAATCAAAAAGTTTTTGTATTAAAAGCGATTGCACCTGTGACAAATGTAGCATTGAAAATCTGTCCCTCATGGTGTGTTTTTTTAGCAAAGCTAAACCTAAGGAGCATTTAATTGGTCTTTTACAGATTGTATTGTATTGTAATTGCATTTATATAGCGCTTACTACCCCTGACGAGGCCTCGAAGCGCTTTTTCGGCGAGTAGCACGCTACTCCGGGACCCATAGAGGATTAGTGTTGAATTAGTATAGTGAAACATGCAAGTAAATTTTAAGTGGTGGATAGGTTAGTCAGTTATTTGGATTTGGAAGGATAGCAGAAGGATAGAAGAGGGAAAAAAGCTTTGTATTTATATAGCGCTTGTTACCCCTGATGGGGTGTTGAAGCACGCTACTCCGGAAACCCATAAAGGATTAGTGCTGAATTAGTATGGTGAAATATGAAAGTAATTTGCGTGGTGGGTATTAGTCAGTTATTTGGAGTGAGAAGGGTAGCGGAGGGATAAAAGGGAAGAAAGGTTTGCATTCATGTAGCACCTGTTACCCCTGATGGGTGTTGAAGTGCTTTTCTGGCGAGTAGGACGCTACTCCGGAACCCATAAAGGATTAGTGTTGAAAATTAGTATAGTGAAGTATGAAGTAATTTTAGTGGTGGATATGTTATTCAGTTATTTGGATAGAGAAGGGTAGGTTGCGGGATGGAAGAGGGAAAGAGGTTTGTACTTATATAGCGCTTGCTACCCCTTGATGGGGTTTTGAAGCGCTTTATTGGCGAGTAGCACGCTACTCTGGAACCCATAAGGATTACTGTTGAATTAGTATGGCGAAACATGAAAGTAATTTGAGTGGTGGATATGTTACTCAGTTATTTCTATTGAGAAGGGTTGGGGAGGGGTAGAAAAGGGAAAAAGGTTTGCGTTTATATAGCGCTGGTAACCCTGATGGGGTGTTGAAACGCTTCATTGGCGAGTAGCACACTACTTTGAAACCCATAAAGGATTAGTGGTGAATTAGTATAGTGGAATATGGAAATTGAGAAGTGAACGTGTTAGTCTGTTATTTTGATTGAAAAGGATAGTGGAGGGACAGAAGAGTGAGATTTTTTTTTTCAGGTCATAGCAGCAGGAGGAGGCTTTTGGATGAGTAAAAAGGGTTTTTTGAGGGGAAGAGTCAGAGGGGAGAGTTTATAAAGGTTTGTTTTGGGGGATCGGTATAGTAAAAAGAGGTGTCAGGTGATGCAAGGAGGGTAGAGTAGGAGAGAGTCTAGAAAGGGTTATGTTGGGATCATAGTAGTGGTATGGGATAAATGAGAGAGTGGATGTAGAGGATATATTGATAGATGTATAGGGTGAGAGATAGGGTAGTGCATTGGAAAGAGTAGTAGAAAGAAGTTTGAGATCAGTCAGAAGGTTGGGCCAGAGGATATATTGAGAGAAGTATAGGCTTAGAAATAGGGTAGTTCATTTGAAATGCTAAATTAGAAGAAAGTGATAAATATATAGATCCATAAGTACATTGAAAGTATATAGATGCATAAAGGAGGTAAGTATATATAGATTAAAGCTATTGATAGAGGTACAGGATGAGAAATAGGGTAGTGCATTGGATATGCTTTTTCAGGAGAAAGGTAAGACACACAGATCCAAGTACATGGAAGGTACACAGATGCACAATGGAAGTAAGTACATGTAGACCAAAGATGTTTTTTAATTTATTTATTTACAACAACATAATTATTCTACATGTTTATACAAAGCAATACACAAAGATAGGTACATATCTATAGTGAAAATAAATGCTTATATACAGAGCAATATGCTGTAAATTTCTGTTTGCGTATGGTGCTTATGTGGGGAAGGGCCAATTCTTGAGTAGTTTTCTGAAGATAAGTTGGTTGTCGGTGTTGGTGGGTAATGAGTTCCATAGTTTGGCTGCTTGAACAGAGAAGGATGTGCCACCCATGGTTTTTTTCTTGTATCTTGGGATTTTGAGGCGAGATGCCCCTTTAGAGCGTAGGTTCCTTTGTTGAATGTGTATGGTGATTTTATTCCTGATGAAGAGCAGTCCCATTCCATGTATTGCTTTGTGGGTGATACAAAGTAGCTTGAACGTGGATCTTCTGGCAACCGGTAACCAATGCAGGGCTTTCAAGGCAGGTGAGATGTGGTCTCGCTGTTTGATATGCAAGAGTAGTCTGGCAGCCGAGTTCTGACTCCGTTGTAGTCTTTTCATGGTCGTTAAAGGTGATCTGTGGTAGAGGCTATTGGCGTAATCGAGTTTGGACAGAACAAGGGAGATGGTAGCTTGGACCTTGTGTGGAAATCCCAAATGAGGGAAAATTTGTCGCAGCGTTTTTATAGTGACAAAGCTTGATTTTGCTAGTTTGTCCACTTGGGCATTCATCAACAGCTTGGAGTCCATGGTTATTCCGAGGTTTCTTACTTCCTTCGATAATTTAGGTGGTGATCCCAGTTCATCAGGCCAGGCGGCAAGCTGGTCGTAATGTTTCCAATCGCCACACATGAGTATTTCCGTTTTTGAAGCATTCAATTTGAGATAGCTCCAAGTCATCCACTGATCCACGGCTCTGAGACAACTGAAAATTGGGCATTTTTCAATGTCTTTGGGGCATTCCAGTTGAAGGAGTATTTGCGTGTCATCTGCATAGTTATAGCACGTGAGATGAAATTGATTGATCAGTACCGGTAATGATTTCATGTAGATGTTGAAAAGCATGGGCGAGATGATAGAACCTTGAGGGACCCCTGCTTTTGTGGAGTATGGTTTGGACGAGAAAGGTGGGGTATGAATGACATTAGTTCTGTTTCGAAGGTAGGACGCGATCCAGTCTAGAGCAGTTCCCTCTATGCCGGCTTCATAGAGTCTCTGTTTCAGAGTGTCATGGTCAACCGTGTCAAAGGCAGCCTTGAGGTCCAAGAGGAGTAGCACAGCAACCCCGCTGCGGTCAACTGTATTCTTCAGGTCATCCCAGATGGCAAGAAGGGCAGATTCAGTGCCTCTTCCCGGACGGAATCCTGTTTGGAAGTCTGAGAGTATGTCATTCTCTTCAATGAATTGTGACATTTGGGCGAACGCTGCTCTTTCTATCAGTTTGCCCAGGAAAGGTCCATTTGTAATGGGTCTGTAGTTGTCAGGGTTCAGCGGGTCCAAGTTTGTTTTCTTCAGTAAAGGGCGTATATGTGATTCTTTGAGTTCTTCTGGAAATTTTCCGCTAGTTAAGGAATTGTTGATAATTCTTCTTACTGGAGTGGCAGCAGAGGTTGTTAAAAGAATTGTCTTGAAAGTTTGTGGTGGACAGGGGTCAGAAGGGCTGCCGGTAGGCCTGCTTGCTTTGACCAGGTCCATAAATTCATTGTGTGAGATGTGTTGGAAGGAACGGAGAGGCTGGGTTAGAGTATTCTTCGATTGTTGTTTTGTACAGGGGTTAGTGCTGGTGCTTTGTTTCTGTTTTAAGTACGAGTCCAATGTGTCTGCTTTGTCCGTGTAATGATTTGCCAGTTTGTCTGTGAAATCTTGAGTAACAGGATGAGTTCCTTCTAGGCAATTTGGTTTGCGAAATTCATTGAGTATTTTATAGAATTCTTTATTTGCACATTTAGCATTTTTAATTTTGTCTGAATAGTACCTTTTCTTGGCTTTTTTGATAGCTGACTTGTATAATCTGTTAAATTTTTGTAGGTGAAGTTTGTCTTGTTTGGCGTTCGTTTTGAGCCAGGTACATTGCAGCTTTCTAATTTGTTGTTTTGTGTCTTTTATTTCTGCGTTTCTCCAAGGCGCTTTTTTTCTTTTGTGCTGTTGTGTGGTTTTGAGTGGTATCAGGATGTCAAAAGCTTCCTGTAGCCACTCATATAGATTTTGAACCGAAGTTATTGTTTCCAGATTTGTACTTGATGTTAGTTGTGTTTCTAAGTGTTCCAAATTGAGTTTGTTCCATGGCCGATAGGTGGATGGATGTAAGCTAGTTTTAGGTGAGTCCCTTAATGTTGTTTTATGTTGGAAAGCAAGCAAGTGGTGGTCTGACCATGTGACTGGAGTTATAGTTTGAAAGGTAACTAGTTCAGTATTAGCAAAAATGACATCTAGGATATGTCCAGCGATGTGTGTGGGTTTGTGGACAATCTGATGCAGGTTCAGTGCCTCTAGGCCAGTGATTATTGTTTTTGGATGGGTCATATTGGGTTTGTCAAACCAAATGTTGAGGTCACCCAGAACGCATAAGTTGGAGTGTATTGTTATCAGGTTTGAAACTGTGTCTAGAAGTGCATCTGGGAATGTCGCCTTGCTAGGTGGAGGTCTGTAAAGGAGCAGGAAGTTACAGGATGAAGACGGTGCAGTATTGCATCTTGTTAGAAGAGCCTCACAATTCTTTATGGAGATGTCATCAACGTTAGTGATATGTAATGTTTGCCTGAACACAACAGCTAGACCACCTCCTTTTTTGCCTATACGATTTTGGGTGATCGTTTGATAGCCTAGAGGAATGGCTTCATGCAGGACTGGAGCCATATCATCTCCCAACCATGATTCAGTTATGAATAGTATGTCTAGTTTTCATCTGTGAGAAGGTCGTAGACGTGATGTTTGTTTTTAGTGAGGGATCGAGCATTTATTAGTAGACAGTTTAGAGAATGGCCTTTGGTGATAGTGAGACTTTGTTTTGTAGTAGAGTGAACAGTATTGTGTGTGTTTGTAGCAGGTGTGTTTTTAGTGCTGGCATTAGCTGTATTAGGATAGCAATCGTGTAGCTGTTCTGTATCATGTTCCTCATCCAACATGCTAAGAAGGCATTTTGATGGGTCTGCATGTGTATGTGGTGGAGATGGTGTTTGAGAGTGAGTTGGTGTGCTATGTTGTTTTCGTGGTGTAACATAGTTGTGCAGTAGACATGGGGAAGCGTAGTTGTGAGGTGTGGCACGTCGCTTATGTTGTTTGCGTGAGTTTATGGCGGAAGGTGTATGAGTCAGGGGTGGTGGTGCAGCATTTGGGTCATGTAGTAAGGTTCTAAATTCTCCAATGGATGAGAGGCAGTTAGAAGAAAGTTGCTGTGTTGCTGTATCTGTGTTCGGCGTGGTGGAAGAGAGAAGGCTTGGCATTGGAGTTTGTTCCTATGTGTGGTTTGAAAGGTGGGTGTATGTTTGTATTTTGTGATGGTATGTATTTTGACGTGTTGCGCTTTGAAGATCTTGTTGTGCTGGTGTGTGTGATATGTTTTGTTTTTGAGGAGTAGTGAAAAGGGGTGCTGGTGTATTTGTTTCTTGCAATGGATTTGGTTGTATAGTATTGTTTGTGGGAGGAGGTTGTAAGGTAGAGGGGGTGGTGATGTGTTTATGAGTAGAGTGTCTGTTGTGTGTAGGAGGGAATGAAGTAGAGGTGAGAGTGTTTGTCTTAGACTGGTTTGTTACACGAGTTAAAAAGTGTGGTGGTGTGCAGTGTGTGTGTTGTGCGTTAGTGTTATTATGGTAGTAGGGAGAGGAGGGTGTTTGTTGGACAAATGATGGAAGGATGAATATATGTTTGTTAGTGATAAAAGGTGGTGTGATAGGTGTAATTAGAGCAGGGAGTGTGTGTCTGGATGGGATGCAGTTATGTATTGTGTTGAATGGGGTTGTGTTAGTGATTGGTGTATTGGTTAGTGGTATAGGATAGAGTTGTGTACTGTTTGTAGGTTATGGTGGGAATGTGTGGCAGTTGGGATAGAAGGGTGTATAGATGTGGTTTGGTTGTGTTTGTAGTGCATGCTGGTACATTGGTCCCTGCATAGGGTTGTGTGTGGTGTACATTTGGTGTGAATGTGTTACTATGTTTATGGATGGTGTGGGGTGGCTCTTACTGAATGTGAACATGGGCAGCATTTCTGGCCCTACTCCTGGCCAGTCTCGAACAGGCTCAAACAGGTAATTGCCCTTGTCCTCTCCGCCCTTAGCCTCTCCGCCCGGGCTGAGACGCCCTAAGCCTCAGCCTTTTATAGCCCTAGTAATCAGGTGGCCCTTCAGCCAATGGGAACCCTAGCCCTAACCAGTCACAACACTAGCCCTAAAATCTAGAACCAATAGGAGACCAGGACCTTACAGCCAATCTCAGCCCTAGTCCAAGCACCCAATAACTTTCAAAAACCCTGATCTCTACGTCCAATAGAGGCCCTAGCCCTACCAGTAGTCCCAACCCAAGTCCAAGCAACCAATGGCACAGGAAGCCCTAGTCCCTACTTCCAATAGAAAGCCTAACCCTACTCTTAGTACCACACCTAGTCCAGCAACCAATGACACCAAAAGCCCTAATCGCTACTTCCAATTAAAGGCCTAACCCTAGCCCTAGTCCCACCCTAGCTAGTCCCACCCTAGTCCCAACAACCAATAACACAGGAAGCCCTAGTCCCTACTTCCAATAGAAATCCTAACCCTAGCCCTAATCCCAACCCTACATTGATTCAATCACAGACCCAGAAACCAATCAGAACCCTCAAATACCCAACAAATGAGGACACTAACCCTAATCCAATAGAAACATCAGATACAACCTCCAATCAGTGTATACATGTACCTACCACTAGCAGACTATATAAGGTCCCAGCAACCTCAGACAAGGTTTGCTGGCCAGGGAGTTGGGAGCTGCTTCTCTTGTTCAGAATCTCCTAGGAGACAGACAGGCTCAATCCACACTTTGGACTTCTGCAGGAAAAGGCCTAACTTGTCCTCTGAAAATAGTGTTTGTATAAAACTTTACTCCCTCTCCTGGACAAAAAACGAAGTGCACAGTCCCTATTAAACACAGTTTAAACAGCACACAGAAGATCACTGCTGCCTCAGAGCACACTCTGATGTAGAATATCCCTGTTGCTGGAGTGGGGGGGGGGAGGAGGGGCTGGTTTCACTGACTTGTTAACACAAAATGGTGGCTGGGGGTGCACTGTTTAACATACAGGTCTTTGCACAGAGACGGGAAATTTGGAGGGAAAACTGATAGTCACCGGGAATGAGAGGGAAAAACTACAGAGATTTAGGACTGCAAATCCCACAATTCAACACGTTAAATGGAAGCAATCATGGGCAGGAAAAACCACAAGTTTGAACACAAAACATGTAATTAAATTTGCAATCGCTGGCAGGTTAAAACTACAATTTTAAACTGTAACAACCACAGGCAAAGACAGTAATCACAGATAGGGAAAATCGTTTTTTAACTCTTTTAGGAAAGAGACAGCACTAGTCTGCCTCCTTACCACTTCCTGGACTCTGCTCACTGCAATCTGGGGCACAGGTAGGCTGCAACTCACAAGATGGAGGAGAATGATTTGGGGTGCACCCAGCAAAGCCTTATGGGGCCTGGGCAGGTGTGAGGGGAGGGCTCAGAGTTGCCTGGGAGCTGAATAGATGGAACAATTAGATGCTGAATTTTAAGCCACTTCATTCCCTGTGATTTCAAACCAGAAGATATTTTAAGTCAGTGCTGTGATAGAGCATCCGTGACGAGTGCATGCAATGGGGGTGTTCAGGCTGTGATACAGAGAAGATCAAATAAATATATTCCTTACATACACTGTTACAATCATCAGCTTCATCTTTTTGTCATACATGCCATCCAAAGTGAACCAAGGGCAAAGCGATTCTTTGGTCTTTGTAATATGCAGCACAATTACTTTCATCGTCATGTGAGTCAACCTATATAATGGATGGACTCTCAAACGTCTTCTTGAAATTTGATGGACTAGCCATTATGAGCTTACAAAATGTGTGGTTGAAAACATTGACACAATTTCTGATCTGACAATACTACATCTGAGTTGAAGGCAGAAGTTTGTGGTTTATTATCTTGTATTGAAAGGGAAAGTGTTCATGTTATTGGTAAACTTTTACAAGATCTACTTTTAGCTTTAAAACCTGCTAATGCTGTGTTTCAGACACAGCAAACAAATTTGTCTTTTGCAGTGGAAGTTGTACACTCCACACTTAGGGGCCTATTAGGATGGCGGGCGGATTGCCCCTGCCGGGCCGGCGATCCGCCCGCCATCCATGCCTCAGTGACCCCCCGCCATATTAGGATGGCTGGGGGGTCCGCGGCGGATGGGAAGACCATCCGCCGGTCGACCGGGCAGAAAACGTGCACAATATGGTGGCGGTGTCTGCAAGACACCGCCATCCATATTGTGATGCAGGTGGAGATGTGCCTTTCCATGGCGGCGTTGCCGCCATGGAAAGGCACACGGTCTTTGGTAATGGGGGCCCGTTGCAGGCCCCCGGGAGGGGGTGGGGGGGTAGGGGGTGCACTTGGGGGGTACCTATGGTACCCCCCTATAGGTACCCCCCTACATTGGCATGCACAGGGTGGCAGGCACTGCGCGGTGCATGTCACGTTGTGCATGCCAATGCGCAACATGCTTTTTTTTACATTGCGGCGGGTGCTGCTCACACCACCGCCCGCCGCAATGTAAATGATGCGGGATGCCACCGCGGCGGTGGCATCCTAATTGACATGGCAGGACCGCTGCACCTCTTGCGGGCGGTCCCGTTTGCCGTTGCGGTGGCGGGCGGACTTCGTCCGCTCGCCATCGTAATGATGCCCTTAGTGTCCTGAAAGCAATGCGTACAGATCCAATGTTTTCTACCAAGTACTGATCTTCTGATGATGTGTTAGACGAAATCACATGTGTTAATCATGGACCAAAAAGGAGGATGACTCTCAACTGCCAATTTGCAGATTCAGTGGTACTTTCAGCAGTTAGACAATCGGCAGATGACTCTTCCTTTTCTCAGCAGCAAGTGCTCAGGCAGCCCATCTTGAACATTCTGGACATAGCAATAGTTGAAATGGAGACCAGATTCACCCAGGAGAACATTGAACTTATCAAAGCCATTTCTATCTTGGTTCCCTCATCAACTCATTTTCTTGATGTGAACAAGTGTGCACCCATTCTAGACCTAAATAATGTAATCAAAGCTACTCTTGCAGCAGAACTAGCTGTTGCAAATCCATTGTTACAAGAAAAAATCACAGATGGTGCAGATGTTGTTACCATTTGTGAACGGGTGCATGATTATGCTGAAGCTTTCAATCAATCAATAAATCAGGGTTTGTAAAGCGCGCTACTCACCTGTGAGGGTCTAAAGGCGCTGAGGGCGGGGGGAGGCTCCGGATCAGTCGAAGAGCCAGGTCTTGAGGTCCTGCCTAAACAAGTGCAGGGTCGGGGTGCGTCTGATGTTCACCGGGAGCTTGTTCCAGGCTTTGGCTGCGATGTAGGCGAAAGCTCTTCCACCGGTCCTGTGTCTGCAGATGCGGGGGACCTGCGCCAGGGCGAGGTCGGTGGAGCGGAGGTTTCTCTTGGGTACGTGGAAGGATAGTCGCTCGTTGAGGTATTTGGGTCCGATGTTGTGGAGGGATTTGTAGGCGTGTGTGAGGAGTTTGAAGGCGACCCTCTTCTCGACGGGGAGCCAGTGGAGGTCACGTAGGTGTTGGGTCATGTGCTCATGGCGCGGTGTCCCGAGGACGAGTCTGGCTGCGGCGTTCTGGATGGTCTGGAGCCTGTGTAGAAGAGTTTTGTTGATTCCAGCGTAGAGGGCGTTGCCGTAGTCCAGCCTGCTGGTGATGAGTGCGTGGGTCACAGGCCTTCTGTGTCGGGGGGATCCACTTGAAAGTCTTTCGGAGGATGCGAAGGAAGTTGAAGCTATTGGAGGCGACGGCGTTGATCTGGCGGTTCATGGAGAGTGAAGAGTCAAGGATGATGCCGAGGTTCCGAGCGTGGTCTGTGGGGGGGGTGGGTGGATTCCCGAGAGCGGAGAGCCACCAGGTGTTGTCACAGGCGGAGGTGCAGGGCCCGAGGATGAGGACCTCGGGCTTTTCTGAGTTTAGCTTCAGGCAGCTGTGTTTCATCCAGGCTGCCACGTCTTTCATACCGTCCTGGAAACGAAGTCTGGTGTCATCGGGATTCTTCGTGAGCGAGAGGATGAGCTGGGTGTCGTCGGCGTAGGATACGATGCTGAGCCCATGCTGCCTGACGATGGCGGCGAGGGGGGCCATGTAGATGTTGAAGAGAGTGGGGCTGAGTGATGATCCCTGTGGAACTCCGCAGTTGATTTCGGTGGGTTTGGAGAGGAAGGGAGGGAGTCGGATCCTCTGGGTTCTGCCGGAGAGGAAGGACTGGATCCAGGCTAGTGCTACTCCCTGTATTCCTGTGTCGTGCAGTCTGGCCGCGAGAGTGCGATGAGACACGGTGTCGAAGGCTGCGGAGAGGTCTAGAAGGACGAGGGCCACGGTGTGTCCCTGGTCGAGTAGCGTGCGGATGTCGTCAGTGGCGGCGAGGAGGACGGTCTCTGTGCTGTGGTTGCTGCGGAATCCGGATTGGGAGGCGTTGAGGATGGAGTTATCTTCTATGAAGGCGGTCAGCTGGGCGTTCACGAATCGCTCGGTGACTTTGGCCGCAAAGGGTAGGAGAGAGATGGGCCGGTAGTTTTTCAGGTCCGTCGGGTCGGCCGATGGTTTCTTGAGGAGGGGTTTTACCTCGGCCTGTTTCCAGTTGTCTGGGCAGATGCCTGAGCTGAGGGAGGCGTTGATGGTCCGTCCTAGTTCGGGTGCGATGGCGGTGGCGGCTCTGTGGAAGATATGCGGAGGGCATGGGTCGGTTGGGGCTCCTGAGTGGGTATTCTTCATGGTCGTTGTGATGATGTCAATGCTAGCGGGATCCCAGGCAGTGATGGTCGGCTCATTGTCGGTGGTGGGTAGGGGGGTGGTGCTTGCTGTAGGTTCACTGAAGTTATCGTAGAGCGCCTTGATTTTGAGGTGGAAGTAGGAGCTGAGCTTGTCGCAGAGTTCCTGGGAAGGAGTGATGTCTGTGGCTTCGCAGGTGGGTTTTGTGAACTGCTGTATGATGTTGAACAGTTCCTTGGTGTTGGTCACGTTGGTCTGGATCTTGTCTCTTATGAAGGTCCGTTTCGTGTCTCTTATGCGCTGGTGGTATTCCTTTAGGGCGTTCTTGTGGTCGTTCCGTGCTTCCGTGGTTTTCAGGTTTCGCCAGGTTTTTTCTAGGCGTCTGCAGGAGCGTCTGGCCTCTTGGAGTTCTGTGGTGAACCAGGCGGCTTTCTGCGTGCGTTGTCTGGCCGGGGGGCGGAGGGGTGCGAGCTTGTCGGCGCAGCAGGAGATCCAGTGGTGAAACTCTCTGGCTGCGGAGTTGGTGTCAGTCGCCACGATGGGGGGGTATTGATGGAGGGAGGTGTTGAGGTGTTCCTCCGTGACCTTGCTCCAGTTTCGACGTGGCGGGCGTGGGGCAGGTTTGGGTACGGGGGTGGTGTTGAAGGTGAAATGGACGCAGTGGTGGTCAGTCCAGGGCGGCTCTGTCGTATGGCTGACGCGGAAGTTAGTTCCTCCCGCGAAGATGGGGTCGAGGGTGTGCCACGCTCTGTGGGTGGGTGTGTTGACGAGCAGTTTCAGTCCAAGGTTGGCGAGGTTGTCGATGAGAGTAGTCGAGTCGGGGTCATTGCTGTTGTCTAGGTGGAAGTTCAGGTCCCCGGGTAGGATGTAGTCCGTGGAGGTGATGGCGTGGGGTGCAGCGAGCTCGGCGATCGTCGTTGCGTGGTGGGTGCGAGGTCCTGGGGGTCTGTAGATGAGGGTGCCGCGTAGGGTGGTCCTGGGGTTTGTCTGGATCTGGAAGTGGAGGTGTTCTGTGTTGGAGTGGGGGGCGCTCGTGCTGGATTTGGTGAATCGGAGGGGGGTCTTGTGTGCGATGGCGAGTCCTCCTCCCGGGCGGTGTGGACGGTCCTTTCTCTGGATCTTGTAGCCGTCCGGGATGGCGGTGGCGATATCGGGGCCGGAGGTGGAGTTGGTCCAGGTTTCTGTGAAGAAGGCGACGTCGGGCGAGAGGGTGTTGAGCAGGTCCCAGATCTCAACGGTGTGTCGGTGCAGGGAGCGCACGTTGAGCAGGATACAGGTCAGGGCTTCAGTGGTGTCAGTCCCGGGCGTTCCCTGGGTGCTTTCCCAGCACTTCATGAAATGTATGTATCTGCGCTGGTTATAGGGGTTTCAACCGCAACCTGTGAGAGCTCCTTTTCAACCCTATCCCGGGTCCTCGCACCTTTCCGACGCACAATGAATCATGATCGGAAATAGAATCTGACTATTTTAGCACATGAGAAAAAGCTCATGGCAAACCTATGTGTGGATGAGTTTGTTAGGGAGTTTTCAAAGAACAAAAAAGGTTACTTCCAAGATTGCAACTGTTAGTTTTGCAATTGTCAGGCATGGAAACTGCTGGCAGTTGTCAAAAATACTCCTTTCTCTGTTTTCAAATGTGTTACTGTTTTACAAGAATTTGTAATCTATGAAAGTAAATCGCAAAAGAATGACAAGAAAATAAAATGTATAATGTTCAATTTGTGCAGAGAAATAAGTGTTGGACACACTGCAACAAGTAAATAGCCAGCCTTTCAAGTGCAATGATGTCAAGGCTTTCGTACGGTAATAAAGACCTCCTTAATTTTGAGCTATTATAATATGCTTGCCATTCAAGTACTTGTGTTGAAGCCTGGCCTGCTGGAATTTGAGGGTTTGCACTTAGGTACAGATATTGCTCTTACTTTCAAATAACTCTCCACATGCTCTGTATACACACAGAATCAATCTGTTGGATCATGGTGACTGTTTGCAAGTAGATATGATGTAATCTAGAGCTTGTAGACTACCTCCAGAAGCGACAAATTGGGCCCGTAGAGGCCCACCCGAATGCACCTTTGTCCCACCCAAATAAAAAAATCCTGGAGCCGGACCTGGGGTCATGGTACTTTTTCGTCGGGGCTGTCAGCCTAGTCCAGGTGACAGTGTCCCCAAAGCAAGGAATGAGGCCGCTGGGGTGTGGGCGGGCCTCAGGAATGGGTCCTACGTCTTTGGTCATGGTTGTCCTCAGCAAAGGGGGGAATGGGGGAGACGACGCACTATACCCGAGTCTCTGGCCTGCCCTTAGTTACCAGAGCAATGCGTCTTTGGAAAATGAGAGCAGGGCTTGGAGCCACAGCATCAGGGGACGCGCTGAACTCGATCAGTGGAGGCGGGGAATACTCCAGCAGTGATGAAGTAGGAAGGTGGGATTTCATCCAGGCCTCCTGACGGGGCTGGATCGCCTTCAAAATGCAGCGCAAATTGGAACCAGGCTGGGCTGATGATCAGATTCGTTCTGACCCTAGATCCTAGTCAGCTGCTGTACTTGCAGATGTCGGAGTCTACCACAGTGGCAGGGAGATGAAACCTTTGATGACCCTGAGGTTTCTGTAACAGGAGGACAAGCAAACAAGCCCTTGGAGAACAGTTGGGGGGAACAGAGAGAGCAGCAGGCAGGCCAGTGCATCAAGTCAATTTGCAGAGTGGCCGTCCCTCCAGCAGCCCAGCAGAGCACAACAAAGCAAGTGGTCCTAATGGCAGTTCCTCCTAGAAGCACAGCAGTCCTCTGGCAATGTGCAGAATGTAAAGCCAGCAGCGCTTGGTTACAAATCCCACGCAGTGTCTAAAAACATGGGGTTAGAACCCAGTACTTATACCCAAAAACAGCTTAGATCAAGAGGTGACTTCAAAGGAATCCTTAGAAGTGCACAACAATCCCTTTCAGCCCAGCCCTGGCTCCAGACATTCAGTAGGGGATAAATCAGCCCTTTGTGTGAGGGCAGGCGACAACCTATACAAATGTAAAATGTGAACCACCTCTCTCTCTCTCAAAGCCCAGGAAGACTATCAGTATGCAGATGAATTCAGATGTATTCCCTGTCACACCCAGCCCTTCCTGTGTTGTGGCTGTCTGGAAAGTATAACCCAAGCGTAGCTGTCACCTAGCTCAGACGTGTATTGGGGTCAGGCTGCAAAGCACAGTCATAAGACCAGAGGAATGCCCACTTTCTGAAAGTGGCATTTCTAAAAAAGTATTGTAAAATCCAACTACACCAGTATGCAGGATTTATCACCACTATTCTAAACATACCAAACATGGCAACGCGTTACTCCTTTCAGATCAGAAATAACCACTTAAAAAATATATAAGGGATTTCCCAATGCTCGCTATGAGAGGACTAGGCCTCACAGCGGTGAAAAATGAAATAGGCTGTTTGTCACTACCAGCACATGCTACACATAAAGGCATATGTCCTTCCTTTTACTTACACAGCACCATGTCCATAGAGCTACCTACGGCCTATCTTAGGGATGACTTAAATGTAATAAAAGGGGAGTTTAAGGCTTGGCAAGAGGTTTTAAATGCCAAGTGAAAGTGGCAGTAAACTGCACACGCAGGCCCTGCAGTGGCAGGCCTGAGACAGGGTTGAAAGGCCACGTCTGTGGGTGGACATGTTAAACCACTGTTGACCTTGGCTTGATCATTTTTGGCCCATTATAGGACTTACATTTTAATGAAAATCATGGAAAACTGTGCCATTTTCCAGCTCAACTACTGGAAAGAAAATAACCGTATTGGTGACTTCCAATCAGGTTATCAACTGGGAAACCCCACCGAAACATCAATGCTAGACTTGGTTCATGATTCCCTAACATTTTGTGAGGACAGTGACCGCTGTCTACTAGTTCTAGACCTATCCTCTACCTTCAATATTGTGGACTTTAAAATCCTATAGCACGCCCTTAAAGAGTAGTTTAGAATTATTGGCACAGTGCTAAAGTGGTTTGATTTCCATCTTGCCAAAAAAGAGAGCAATGTGTCAAAATTAGAGAATCTCTATCACAACCAGTGCCTGTTTCCAGCGTTGTACCTCAGGGAGCAATTGATGGGGAAATACTGGCACCCTCCCAGGAGCATATGAATGAAACTCACCAGACATAGCAAGTTTGCTCAGAAACAGAGTGAAATTTATTTATTGGTACCAAAGGCATGCATCATTGCTAATTAGCAAGGAAGAATTCAGGTCTCCTGCCTTAAGGGCTCTCAGACCGCTTCTTCCCAGAGTGACAGGTTTCTAGGTGCTATATACATTGAGTAATGCCATGTCAGCGGAACTAGAATAAGGCACCAAGCCAAATATGGCTAACAGGGATGTGTAACATGCCAATTATAAATGGCTAGATATGGTCAGACCAGAAAGGCTGGCTCGGCACTGTGTAAGCAACTTGCACAACCAGATAAGGAAACTTATGATGACGTCAGGACAAGGAAAGTGACCTCTAAGGCTGAATAGCTGCTGGAAGCTTGTCCAGGCAAAGTCAGATAGGAAGCCCTTTGGAGCTCTGGGCCTCATGTTAGTGTGAGTGCATACATATGAATTTATATGGAAATACATATATATTTTGCAACAATCCTCCCTTTTGGATAGACCTATCCAACATTAGTGTAAAACCAAAATATATATGTATATATGAAGGAAACATTAGTTACATATCTTTGGATGGCATTACAGTGTTTGCATAAAATGCATATATTGTCACATTGACACATCGTGATGAGATCATTATTATATCAGCAGGCTGTCGTGATTCCGGCAGCATACTCCTAATTAAGTGTCCAACAAATATTGTTTTCTCTGTGCAATGCACAAGGCTACATTGTCACTTAGTCACTCAGTTCCCAGGCACTTTCTGCAAGTGTCAGCAATTTGAAGGCACGCAGTAAGCGGTCATCTGCTTCTCCTCCTGGTCCGCAGTCGTCTTGTTCAGGGGCGGTTTCACGGACCTGCCCTGCGTTGTCCTCTTCAGTCTATTTTTCTGCAGGTGCAGACCATCACCTTTCTTTGAGACTGCGTCGTGTACTTCAATCAACAGCATCAGTAGATGTCGTGTCCCTCTGACACTTTATGATGGGCCCTCATGGATCATAGAAATGGTCTGGTCTGTCCTCTTCTTGACTGCTGTGTTGCGCAGGTCCTCTGGTGACAGATGGTCATCACTTTCTGGTACCGTCCTTTCAGGCGTTGGGGCGCTGCCCTGCATCTTCTCCCCTCAATCCATTCATGGCGTTGGTTCACCGTCTGTGGTCCAGTCCACCTAGAACTAGAAGAAACAGCTTTTATTTTTCTCATTATGACCATGTCTTCATAGTTGCTTTAGAAGTCTTTGCCCCTATTGCAGGCAGTACTAAAGTCAGAGCATCAGGCCATTTCAGGCCTGTTCCATCAGTTGCCTTTACTAATAATCTATATTTTTTTTTAAATTTATTTTGGAGCTCATTTACTCCTCTTGGCCTCAACGTTGGAGGGTGGTATGGGGTATGCATGTTATACTTTTATTCTCAAAACAACCTCTTTAGCATAAATGTAGTCACTAAGTGATCTCCTTCTATCGCTATTTATGTCCTGGTGGACCCCTAACCTTGGAGAGATGGCTTTCCTGAAGCATTGCGCCCCAGTTGCTGCATCATTCTTCCCTGTTGGACACACCTCCATTCATTTTGAAAACGTATCCACCCACACCAGTAAATATTTAAATCCATTCACTGGGAAGCAACATGCATCTGCGCATTCATCCTCCCTTGTGCAATATCAGATGGTCCCTGCTCCAGTCTTGTAAGGGAAAGGAGCATACTGCGTGGGGGAACAGGCATCTCATCCTGGTAGGCCCATACTCTCTTCGGCTCACATCCATCATCAATCCACCCTCTATGTTCATCTGGTGTTGCAGACCATTGTGCATCCTTTACATTAGCTTGCAACAATTGTCTCTGAATGAGCTGTATTTTTGGAATGCTTTATTCATTAGTCCCTTCTGCACTGGCTGTAACATGCTTTCATTTAATCCTGTGTCAGTGATGGCATCACCTTTGGCTAACTTAGTATTAGCTCCTGTGTAGGCTTCACATTTTATTACCGCTATCCTTGTGTATAATAGTATTGCTTTTAACAATATCCTTACTAAAGGATCATTTTTAATAAGGCGCCCTGCTTCTGTTATGAATCCGTGATACTTCCACAGCAGGCCACAAATAAGAACTGCAAAGCATAATGTGAGTCAGTGTAAATGTTAACAGTTTTATCCTTGACTAGTATTCATGCTTTTGTTACAGCATACAGCTCATCTTATTGAGTAGATTTTCCAGGTGGCAGAGCTGCACTTTCAACTTTGTTGTCTGCTATTGCTATGGCATACCCTGCTCTGTAATTAGTGTCTATCAGTCTGCTGAAGAAACCATCAGTGTACCACTCATATAGTCTGCCTTTTCTAATGGTGTCTAATCTTGGCGTGGTGCCGGTTTCTACAATCTCAACACCAACATACTTAGGGGTCTCATCTGTCTCTAAGAGAATGGATCTCATCAGAATAACCTATTGCAGGTAATACTTTTGCCAAATTAACAGGTGGGCATCTTATTATGACATTACAATTAGACAACATGGTGCTATTATAACCTGTGTGCCTGCCAGCAGAAAATGTTGTGTTGATCCAGACAACAACAACAACCGTACCAAATGCAACCGCACCAAATGTGGCACCTAGACAATACAAGTATAGTCCAACACAATGAGAGCCGTCCTCTCCACCATCACAGCTGCCGACCCCCAATCACTGCAGAAAGCAAAGTCACATAGTTGTGTCCCACAGGCCTTTCCTTTCCAGCTGTGTCAGCACACCATGTGCAACACCACTTCATGTGCAATGTTATTTTGCTCTGAAACAGAGATGGAAAGGCAGTTTGTAGTCAGGCAGTCCCCATGATGGCGCAGTACACAATGTCTCTTTCAATTTCGTGAAACAGTTTACAAGTTCATTAGTCATAGCATCTGCATTCAGGGACCCATTTGTGGCAGCAGTTCATTATCCCCAGGAAGGACATCATTCCTTTCTTGGTGGGCAGGAGCTGAATGCCCTGAATTAATTTTATTCTGTCAGGTGGCATGCGGTGTGTACCTTGGAATATCACATAACCCAGGTAAGTCACCTCGTTTTGGCAGCACTGGCATTGTTTGACAATGAGGCGTTGTCTTCTCTCCTGGAGGTAGTTCAGTAGAGCTACAGTGTCTTTTTCACAGGCTTTCACAGGCCTCAAGTGATGGAGATGTCACAAGGAGGTCATCAGCATACTGCAAGACGATGCTACCATCTTCCAGGCATAGGTGGTCCAAGTCTCTCTTTACTGCCTGCGCATTGACATTGGGACTCACAGTGAAAGAAGTGTAGTGGGTGTCTTTTAGCGCAACGGCAAAGAGGCTTTCACCCTGTGGATGGACTTTAATGCTAAAACCCACTGAGGAGAGAAAATACTCTGCCTCTACAGGTATAAATGATAATATAGTACTGGTGTCAGGCACAACAGGCTCTAAGGGAACCACAAGTTCATAAGGTAATCACTTTATGGCGACAGCATATTTTCACCACCCTCTCTTTTTTTTAATTTTGTTTATTTATTTATTAATTTTAAATATCACTTTATGGGGAGGGCATTTTTCCAAATCTCTTTGTTCCCTAGTTCTAGAACCTTATTGTTAGTGATCTGTACAGCCATTTCCCTTTCATATTTATGAAACTGCAGTCTAACAGCATCATTCATCATCCCTCCACACATTCATAAGTGCGCTACGGGGGTGCATACAACAGAGAATCCTTACTGAAGCTGCAAGCAGTAAGTGCCCTGTTCTAACCTATCCTTAGGTATTTGTGAGTAAATTCCATTTATTCAAAAAATATACGACTGCAAAAATATGTTTCCAGAGTATCCCTTTATCTCCCACCTTAGTGGAAACATCTCCCACCTTAGTGGAAACATCTCCCACCTTAGTGGAAACATCTCCCACCTTAGTGGAAACATGAGAATCTCCTTAGGCGTGTGATACCTTCATCCTGAGACACTGGGCACAATAACACTGATACCCTACTCTTATGTACTCTCTGGTATGTACGCTGTGCCCCTTGATAATGGTATTCAGTAGGATAAACCCCACCCTGCATATCTCCTACAAAGGTATAATTTCTCAAGAACACAGTGATATCCCCATCTGCTCCTAAAAGAATATGAAATACTTCCTTTAGCTAATGTTACCTAAAATAGATCTGTGGTGTCCAATCTAGTTCCAGGAAGGCTCAATCAAGGCCTAAATTTTATTGTAACAACTATGTAAATTCTTTCATTTATTAAATGTAGTTAAATTAATAATGACAATATCCTTAATAATTTTAACATGAATTCTGCATTAATTTGACCCTAATTTTCCTCGGCACATTATAGCCCCAGACATCGTCACAGCTAATTTTATTTTAACATTCTCATAAATTAGCAATTTTTAACTGCTATGATGTTCTTTGTACATTACTCTTAGTGTTTTACCCTACAATGTTATAATCAGGAAATTTTAATTAATAAAAAAAGGAAGTAAGTTATTGTTAAACTACTATTCAATATTACAAGAATGTACTATATTGTGGGGGAAAATATATATCTATATGTTTGTTCCTTACAGATAAGGGAATCACTCCCAATTCTCCACCACACTATCTCAGACCCACTGAGCTAACTATGTCTGTCTCTGACCAAACTGCTTGCTCTGTGCTCCTAGAATCCCCCCTCCTTTACAAATCCAACCCTAGCCTGACCCAAGGGCCTTTATTGCCCTCTCTGACACATCCTTGATTAACAGCTGTCCAAAGCCCCTAATTCTTGCAGGTTTAGCTTAACCTTATTTTATTTCTTCAAATACTGCTTTTAGCTGAGTTTGCACTAGATAGCCTGTGCGTGTGACTATTGAATAATAATCACTAACCCTTTGGTTGTTTCTACGTATGAAAAGCAAGCCTCATTCCTTTCATTTTGTCTTTAAATGCATTTATTTATAACACTTACAAAACTTCTTTTGAAGCTAAGCACAGAAGCTTTAATGAAACATAGAATGTTATTTTACCCTTTTGGAAATAAGGCATTATTTACCATTAGAACCACAAATGTGCTTCTTAGGAAAGAAAGTCCTGACTTTCATCCTTTTTCTTTTATCCAAAATAATGAAGCTATATGTCTAACTCTCAAGACTAGTTGTCTATAATGTACGTGCTTTTAGGTGATATTTTATACTAATTTAAAACCTAATTGCACAGTTTTTCTCTTGTAGCTTGTGCCTGGTTTGGCCCAGTCTCATGTATTCAGCTGGGTTTTATGACCCGTAGGTGTCAGCTTCTACACTTTTCAGGAGAGAAGGCAGCAGCTGGTGCTGGGACTGAGGTCAGTTCATTCTATTAAAACCCAGGCATTCCAAGCCAGTCAAAATCTATCATTTGCAGTGACGCTTTTATTTTAGCATTTAACCCCTACAGCAGCCACCAATTACTCATACAATGTGAATGCTTTTAATATTTAATATCATGTATTTAAGGAGAGTCAAATCTACCCCACATCAATGATAATATTGAGTTTACTTGAAATTTCATTATAAAGTGCTATGCCATTAGGGAAGCCTTTTGAAACCCTAGGCCTGTGTGCGCATTTTACTGCTACTTTGAAAATTCGTTTTTTGTTTCTTTTTCTTTCTGTGAGGCCTACTCTTTTCCTATTTAGTGCCCTTTCCTAGGAAAAGTTAGTTTTAACATTACCATGTTACAATTATTATTATTTTTAATTTTATATAGGCTTAGCTATACTCAAAGGTTTCAGAGCGCTTTATTTGCTATGAGATAACATTTACAAGTGGTACATGAGCAATCCTTAATACATCAATTATGTACAGAAACAAACACAAAATATCTTCTATGAAACACAGGACAATGTATGCAAACTCCATTTTCTTTTTATATGGAATGCTAGGCAATTCTGCCTCAAGTTTTAATTCTAATTTTTACCATTGTCGCAATATAATAATTGAACGTTCCCACATCTATACTTTGTTACTGCTTTTACTCTCTAAAGTAGCGTGCAGCTGTGAACATATTTTATATAATTCATTCTTTGAAATTTAAAGAGTAATTCTTACCTTTATCTGCAGGGCTATCTGGTGATGATTTGTTTTGAACCTTTTTTCCTCCTGCCAGTTTTTAAACAATTTTCTTGTGGGCTTTCCATGATTTTCTTCTGAGATCCCCTCTCATGAAATGTGTTTTGTTTACTCACAATGTGCACTTACCCTGAAAGATAAATACAAAAGGTCTCCTACAAAGGAAAAGTTGTTAGGTAGTGGATAAAATGTGTTAAAAAGAGGAAAATCAACAGTTATGGACCAGCCAGAGACATCACATAAAACCCATTTGCTTTTCTAATGCACTAATGCGCTCCATTTTTTTTATATAAATCAAAGAAACATTTCAAGGAAACATAGAGGTCCAGTACTGAAGATCAATACCCTATTCAAATGCTGTCATTCATCCATGACATAACTACGCATATTTGAAAATCATTTCCCTGTGTTCCGGTGCAACCCGCAAATCAGAAGCTCCACTCACTATATTCTGGGAGGGTTTCTTTTTCTGGGTAAAATCAATACCCCATCCTAGCATAGGGTCTCCTGCAATGGATTTTTATAAAACCCCCGAAGGGTCTAGCCATTTGTCAATATTTATTGACATAAAGTAACTTAGTTACTTATCAGTTACCTGTTTCACTACTTCTTATATGTGTAGGTACACATAAATTATTCTCTAACCCAGGCTCTCCTGCAGTGTATGCCACATATCAATTAGTGTATTGATACAGAGAATATTTTAAAAACATTCTCTACAGTCCCCTGTCTATTTTAAATGCCAGTCAATGCCCCTTTTATTAATACTATGGGTTAAATACGCATTTGAAAGACTGAAAGGTCACTTGCATCAAGGCAAAATAGTTTTTTAGCTTACATCTCACTTACCGACTGGCGACATCACAGTCCTCCAATGTCCCACTTTCTGACACCATTCTGATGGGGAAATACTGGCACCCTCCCAGGAGCAAATGAATGAAACTCACCAGACATAGCAGGTTTGCTCAGAAACAGAGTGAAATTTATTTATTGGTACCACAGGCATGTATCATTGCTAATTAGCAAGGAAGAAGTCAGGTCTCCTGCCTTAAGGGCTCTCAGACCGCTTCTTCCCAGAGTGACAGGTTTCTAGGTGCTATGTACATTGAGTAATGCCATGTCAGCGGAACTAGAATAAGGCACCAAGCCAAATATGGCTAACAGGGATGTGTAACATGCCAATTATAAATGGCTAGATATGGTCAGACCAGAAAGGCTGGCTCGGCACTGTGTAAGCAACTTGCACAACCAGATAAGGAAACTTATGATGACGTCAGGACAAGGAAAGTGACCTCTAAGGCTGATTTACAATAGCTGCTGGAAGCTTTTCCAGGCAAAGTCAGATAAGAAGCCCTTTGGAGCTCTGGGCCTCATGTTAGTGTGAGTGCATACATATGAATTTATATGGAAATACATATATATTTTGCAACAGCAATATTGTCATTCTTAGTTTTTAGTACATATGTTAATCCACTTATTTTGCTATTAACTGAATTAGGATTTCAGTATCATCTCTGTGCAAAAGAAACACAGAGATACCCTAGAGTCTCTGCCAATTCTGATCACACAGTCAAATTCTCGTGTTTGACCAACATTCAAAAATGGCTAAAGGTTCAATGTCTACAACTACATGCGTTGAAAACAGAATTCCTTCTCCTCTTATCTAGAGCTAATTTTATCCAAAAGAGAACTGAATAAAAGCAATTCAGTATGTGGGCTTTCAGGAAACGTGAGGCCTGATTTGGAGTCTGAAGAGGGTTAATCCATCACAAATGTGAGGGATATCTCATCCTTTGTGTTACAAGTGCAAGAGATGTGGCCTCATGGCCAAAGTTGCTGACTTTGGACCTGAGCATCCTGGTATCAACTCAAAATCCGGTGTTTCTGGGCTAATTACTTAATATCCCAGTGCCAAAAGAAAGGAAAAAATAATCTAACCTCGCTTAATTTATTCTGGTGAGCTGGTGCTCATGTAATGGTTATGTGATGGAACCATGCATACGTTTACCATGTATGCCGGTTCCAAGCGGTCTCAACCACGTAAGTCTTAACCATGCATATGCCTTTACCACGCATGACTTTACAACAAAATATGCGTTGTTAAGGCATGTATGGCAAAGACATATCCGTGGTTAAGACCTGGCAGGTAAGTCTTACCCCCAACCCCTGCCCTGAGTCTTAAAACTACCCCACCCCCTCCTAAAAACCAACCCCCTCCCCATGAGCCCTAAAAACTTCCCTGCCCCAGTCCTAAATACTACCCGCCCTCTCCTAAGCCCTAAAAACTACCCAGATCCCTGCCCCGCCCCACACACTGAGCCCTAAAACAGCCCCCTAAGCCTCTGCCCTGACACCTAAAACCACCCCCTCCCTCCTAAAAACCAATCCCCTTCTGTTAGAACTGGGGGTCTCTAGTTGGCAGAGATAGGTACCTTTGTCCAAATAGGGACCCTTGCTTCTAGTCAGGGTAAGGGGATACACACTTTAGATAACCCCTGCTCACCCCCTTGGTAGCTTGGCACGAGCAGACAGGCTTATCCCAAAGGCAATGTGTAAAGTATTTGTACTCAAAACACACAGTAATACAGTGATAACACCACAAATGAACACCACACCAGTTTACAAAAATAAAGTATCTAAACTTAACAAGACCAAAATGACAAAAATCCAACATACATGTAATAAGAATATGACTTTAAAAAGGTTTCAAACAACTTGGTCCATAGAAAACTATGGATGCATGATTTCACACCAAAGTACCTGTAGATGCGTCAAGATTCACAAGGCCAAACAGCCGCAGAGATAGGAAGCATTGGAAAACAAAGCGATGCGTCAGTTCCTGAGTCCTTGGGGAGGCGAGGCGACAGTTCTGCTGCACACAGGAGAAGTGATGCGTCAAATCCGGATTGTAGGGGAAGTGAGGCGTCGAAATCCAAGACGATTCTGGTCTGCGGGTGATGCATGGAAAAACTTGGGGCACAGGTACGATGCGTGACACACCGGAGGTGATGCGTCGCTTTGGGAGGCTTCGCGCCGTCCGGCGTCGGTGCTGTGCGGTGAGGCTTCGCGTCGCCCGGCGGGACTCGGCGAGGCTTCGCATTGTCCAGCGTCTGTTCCGAGAGACTTTGCACGGCTTCGCAATGCTGCGCGATACTTCGCGCCGGTTCTTGCAGAGAGGAGCTGCAAAACCCACGTCTGAGGCCCTGTAACTGGAAGGAGGCACCTCAGGCAAGGGTAGGACTCATAGATGGCAGAGTCCAGCAGCACCAGCAGATTTGCAGGAAGTCTTTTGTGTCCCTGAGACTTCTTAACAGGAGGCAAGCTCTACTCAAGCCCTTGGAGATCTTCTTCAAGCAGGGGACACAGCACACAGCAAAGTCCTTCTCCTTTCCTTGGCAGAAACAGCTACTGCAGGCCAACCCCAGACACACAGCAAAGGGGCAGTACTTCTCCTCAGTTTCTCCAGCTCTTCTCCTTGGCAAAGGTTCCTCTTGATTCCAGAAGTAGTCTAAACAAAGTTCAGGGGTTTTAGGTCTAATACTTATACCCCAAAATATCTTTGTTCCCTTTGTGCAGAGAAGCCCTGTGCTCAGTCAAAACCAGTTCTGACCTCTCTGGTGCAGCTTCCTGGCAGGAGGTGGAGACAGCATTGTGGAATGCAGACCAGGCCCATTCAGGTGAAAGGAAATCTCCTCCCCCCTACTCTAAATGCAGCCCAGGTCTATTCAGCTCAGCCCTGACTCATCAGGCTCTCTGGAGCCACTGCTCCTCTCCAGCCTCTTGACACTCCAAACCCAGACAGTCAATCCACATCCTAGCAGAGGCACACTGGAGGCTAAACAAGAAAATACCTACTTTCTAAAAGTAGGATTTTCAAACACAGAATGCAAAAATCACCCTCACTAAAAGATGCATTTTAACATTCTGAGTTCAGGCATACTAAACTTTATTTTCCTACCTTGTTCCCAGGGGCAGTTATGTTTATAAGATGTTCTAAAGAAACTCCCCATTGTGTCCTATGGGTGCAGGTAGCCTTGCAACAGTGAAAAATGAAATTGGCAGTAATTCACTATCAGGACATGCCACACACATCAGGGCATGTCCTACCTTTCACATACACTGCACCCTGCCCACAGGGGTACCTTGGGCCTACCTTAGGGGTGACTGACGTAAGAAAAGGGAAGGTTAGGGCCTGTCAAGTGGGTGCACTTGCCAAGTCGACATGGCAGTTAACAACTGCGCACAGACACTGCGGTGGCAAGTCTGAGTTACCGTTTCAGGACTACTGGTGTGGGTGGCACAATCAGTGCTGCAGGCCCACTAGTAGTATTTGATTTATCAGCCCTGGCACAGTCAGTGCACTTTACTAGGGACTGACCAGTAAATCAAATATGCCAATCAGGGAGAACCAATCACACTAACAATTTACACAGGGAGCACTTGCACTTTGACACTGATCAGCAGTGGCAAAGTGCCCAAAGCATCTAAGCCAGCAAAAACGAAATCCAGCACAGCATCAAAAATACAGGAGGTAGAGGCAAAAAGTCTGGGGAAACCACGCCAAAGATGCCAAGTCTAACACTTCCCCCAGCCCTAAACCTTCCCTGCCCCGGCCCTAAAAACTACCCCACCTTCCCCTAAGCCCTAAAAACTACCCTGACTCCCCCCTGAGCCCTAAAAACTTCCCCGACCCCACCCCAGCCCTGAAAACAACCCGACCCCCATCCCTGAAAACTACCCAGACCCCCAGTCCTGAAAACTACCCGACCCCCCCAGCCCTGAAAACTACCCCTTAACCCATACAAACTACCCAGCCCCACTTACCTCATCGCATCCTCTGGTTCTCCCGATCCTTCCTGCCTCCACCCAGCAACAGCTAGACCGCGCACTGCCTTAACCACGCATTTGCTTGGTTAAGGCATATGCGTTGTTAAGGCAAGCGTGGTAGCGCTTGCATTGTCAGGAACACGGATGGCTGAGCCCGCGGTCTTCCGGCTGTTTCCCCATGTAATGTGCTCTGTCCATTCTAGCCAAGTTCACACTATATAAAACTGCAAAAAAAATGATAAGCTAATGCATTTGTAACAATATGTATCAATATGTACTAGACAGCCGTCATGTTTGTGATGGAGAACCTGTCCACCAAACTCTAAATCAGGCCCTTAACTGTGAAACTTACATTAAGAATGTAGCCAAAGCAGCATTTTCCTACTCATATTCCTTATAACCTGCAAATCTTTCCTACCACTAAATGATAATAAAACTACTGTGTAATTCCTTGCAGTCTCTGACCTTGACTATGACAGTGCGTTACTCACTAGATTGGTAAAAAAGACCTTTCCTTCATTGAGGCTTTCTTCATCCTAGAGCCAAGCTTGTATCAAACTCTGGCAAACATGGCCATTGTAACGTAGCTCAACAGGAGCTAATGGGCCTAGCGCTGGAGAGACAATTAATACACTCAGACACAGTATACTCGTCTGGGCCGGAAGCCACGAGCGACCTCCGCCCGTTTATTTATACTCTCTGGCCACGCCTGGCCAGAGAGTGATACAATGTGTGCAGGCCCTTCCGGGCCAAGGGTCTCTGGCGGATGCACAGGCGGCATCTAGACCGCTACATCCCATCCCAAGTCAGTGTTCAGAGTAAACAAAAGAGTCAACACATAAAGTCAGTGAGCCTTTGACTTGGTCTTGGATTAGGTCTCAGTTCGTACCTCTGGTGGCGGCCTCCTCGACTCGCCTGAGGGCTGTCAGGTGACAAAGCATTGGTGGTCGTAGTAGTTCCGGCCTCTACGGCCATGGGTGGAGGTGGGCTCAGCATGGTTTGATCTTCATCCGGACCTGGCAACAGGCCCTCCGCTGGTGCTTCTCCACCTTCTACATGGCCAGGAGGTGTCCGGTCAGTGCTAGTTTCCTGTACTCGCTTGAACCAGGAGCTGTTTCGGGTGATAATCTCATCACCTCTTTGAGCCGTGAGGGCGGTCCCGTTGGTCTTCAGCACGGTCCACACCCCGGGCTCATATGCTGTGCGGAACTTCCCTCCGCTGCGGCAGTTCTTTACTAGGACTGTGCATCCTGGCACGATGGTCCTGGTCTTTGCTCTTCTCTTCTTGCTGGCCCGCTCGTTGGTTGTCGTCCTTCGTGCCTGGGCGTTGGCAGGGTCATACGGTTCCGGGGCCCAGCCGTCGGCTGCAGGGATGGTGTCCCGCCGGAAGTAGTCTAGACAAAGTTCAGGGGTTTTAGGTCTAATACCAGTAAATCAAATATGCCAATCAGGGAGAACCAATCAATTTACACAGGGAGCACTTGCACTTTGACACTGATCAGCAGTGGCAAAGTGCCCAAAGCATCTAAGCCAGCAAAAACGAGATCCAGCACAGCATCAAAAATACAGGAGGTAGAGGCAAAAAGTCAGGGGAAACCACGCCAAAGATGCCAAGTCTAACACCTCCCCCAGCCCTAAACCTTCCCTGCCCCAGCCCTAAAAACTACCCCACCCTCCCCTTAGCCCTAAAAACTACCCTGACTCCCCCCCCTGAGCCCTAAAAACTTCCCCGACCCCGCCCCAGCCCTGAAAACAACCCGACCCCCATCCATGAAAACTACCCAGGCCCCCAGTCCTGAAAACTACCTGACCCCCCCAGCCCTGAAAACTACCCCTTAACCCATACAAACTACCCAGCCCCACTTACCTCATCGCATCCTCTGGTTCTCCCGATCCTTCCTGCCTCCACCCAGCATACGGTTCTGGGGCCCAGCCGTCGGCTGCAGTGATGGTGTCCCGCCGGGGCCCGGCTAGCATCAGGGACCAGGGTGACCTCTGTGTCGTGCAGTGTGGAGTACTGCGGTATTCCCGTAGGAACCGGTGTAGCGCTACATCCACAGGACTTTGTTGAGGGTCTGCATGAAGCGTTCTACTTCTCCGTTGGCTTGTGGCCTTTGGGGAGTGATACGGTGGTGGACTCCCAACAATGCTGACATGTTTTTGAATTCTGCTCCCTGAAAAGGGGGCCCATTGTCGGTCTTGACTTCATGAGGTAATCCGAATAGTGAGAACGTCTTCTCCAAGACTGGTTGCAGGTGGGCAAAGGATGTGGACGCAATCACCTCGACTATGGGGTATTTTGTGTAGCTGTCGATGAGTACTGCAGTTACCCTGCCGTCTGAAAAACTCCCGAGGTCCAAACCTATCCTCGACCACGGGGCTGTCGCTGGGTCTTCCGTTATGACTGGAGCGGGGTGTTCTTGGCTGCTTGTGAGCAGACACGGTCTGCAGTGTCTTACCAGGGTGTCCACGGCAGCTTCGAGCCCAGGGAACCACACTTTTTCCCTCATGCGAGACTTCATCCGCATTGTCCCTTGGTGCCTTTCGTGGGTTCAGGATGTGGCTTGTTCTTGCAGACTCGCGGGGATGACTATTCGAGAGCCTCTCAGTATCACTCCATCTGCCGCGGCGCTTAGCTCATCTCGCACCTTCCAGAGCTTTCCTAACCGGTCCTTGTCGGCTTCGTTCCATCCATTCGCCCCATGCAGAAAGTCTTCCCAGGATCCTCTTCGGAGTGATTTCAGCACCTTCACTAGTACGGCGTCTGTGCCGGTTTCAGCTTTGATCTCGTCCAGGGTGTGGGCTCGCAGACAGGCCCACTGAGACACCATGTCTACTTACTCCTCCGTCTTGAGCTCTTGATCGCCTCCGTCTCCAGCCGCTTCTGGCAGGTGTTGTGACAAGAAGTCTGCAGGATTCTTCGCCCCAGGTCGGTATACCAGCTCCATTTAATAATGCTGCAGTTGTATCGCCCAGCGTTTGATCCTTGCTGGAGGATGTGGCGCCGTGCCTCTGAATAGCGGGATTAGTGGTTGTTGGTCGGTCACCACTCGGAACGGATGCCCACTGACGTACAAGTGGAAGTGGTTGCAGGCCCACTTGATGACTAACGCCTCCCTCTCGATCTGAGAATACCGGGCTTCTGTTGGCATGAGGGCCTTGCTTGCGAATGCGAGCGGAGTCCATTTCCCTGGTTCCGTCTCTTGGGTCAGGATAGCTCCTAGCCCGACGGGGCTAGCATCCACTAGGAGTTCCGTCATTCGTGCGGTTTCGAAGTATGCCATGGTGGTTTTTCCCAACAGCGCCACTTTAATTTTCTGAAAGGCGTCTTCTTCTTCCTGGTCCCACTTCCAGGCCACAACTTTTTTTGTCAGGGCGCGCAGTGGTTCTGCTAGCGTGGCTAGGTTCGGTATGAACCGCCCGCAGTAGGTAGCCATCCCAAGGAAGCACTGGACCTCTGATGCAGTCGTTGGGGCAGGGGCTTGTTGTATGGCCTGCCACTTCCTTGGGTCTACTCTGACTCCGTCCTGGCTGAACACGTAGCCGAAGAAATCAATGGACTTCTGGAAGAACGAACACTTGTCGAGGTGAAGGGTGACTCCGTGCTCAGCAAGACGTTGGAGCATGGCCCGGAGATGGTGATTATGCTCCTCTATGGTTGCAGAGTATATCAGGATGTCATCGCTGACATTTAGTACTGCCTGGAGCCCTGATAACACCTCCCGGACGGCATTCTGAAAGATTTCTGCCACTAACGAGATGTTGAAATTCAGTCTTTTGTAGCAGCGTAGGCCTATATGGGTCGAGAAGGTTGTGATATACCGGCTCTCCTCGGCGAGCCTCAACTGGTGGTATCCTGCGTTGAGGTCAAGCTTAGAGAACCAGCGGGACCCGTTCAGATCAGCCAGAATGTCATCTACTGTGGGTGTCAAGTGCCTTTTACGCTTGATCGCCTGATTGGGTAGGCGCATATCGATGCATAGCCGGATCTTGCCGGGCTGCTTCGGCTTCTCTGCGATCACCATGGGCGAGACCCATGGTGTCGGTCCAGTGACCTTCTTGATGACTCCTTGTTGTTCCAGTTCTTGGAGTTCTTTCTCGACGAGTGGCCTGAGGTGGAAGGGTATTTGCCTGTGTCTTAAGGCAACTGGCTTCACTGCTTTGTCTATATGTAATTTGATTGGGGCTTTCTTTATGCATCCAAGTCCTTCGAACAGTTGCGGGAACAGCTCCAGGACATTCTCGGTCTGTAGGGTCTTGACCGCGTTGGCAAACGTGACTAGGCCAAGGTCCTCGGCTGTGTGGCTCCCCACCAGGATGTCGGCTTCCCTGTCAACTACATGGAAGGTGGTGGTGATCTCGTGCCCTTCCGCCTTCACTTGGACGGTCATTTTCCCCTTAAGCTGTAGTGGCGTTTGACTGCGGATTCTAATGTGCGACGGGGATAATACAGGTCTTGGGTTAAGTCGCTTGTATTGTTGGCACCCCATCACATTAACGGATGCTCCTGTGTCGATCAGCGCAGTGACCTGGGATCCGGCAATTTCTAGGGTGCACGTGGGCTGTGGGCGCCTCTTCCGTTTGAGGTCACTCGCGAACGAGATGAGGTAGCACTCGCCTTCTTCGTCTGTTGATGAGTCTTTCAGATAGTGCCTCTGTCGTGTGGGTGTCCGGACTGCCTGTGGGTTTTCGGAGTCTTCAAGCGACAGGTGTTTTACTGCTTTTGACGGTGGCCGTCGTCCTCGGGCTCCTCTATTTCGCGGACCTACTCTGCACGCCACTGCGAAGTGGTTGGGGGTGCCACACTTCGAACATGTCCACCCTTGCGCTGGGCATTCTTCCTGCGGGTGTTCTTCCCTTCTGCAGTACCCGCAGCGTGATCCTTGTGTGCTTCTTCCTGGCCACCGTCCACGGGCGCCTCTATTCTGGGTGCACACTGCATCCGCCCTTTCCGTTTTGATTGCAACAGGTTCCTCCGCCTGTTGGGTTATGGCGATGTCCATTGCCGTCACCCTGGTGTCAGACAGGTCATGTGACCTGGCCATGATGAGGATGTCTTCCAGGGTAATGCCTGGTTGGCGCAGGATGAGTGTCCGGAGGTTCTTGTTCTGGCAACCTTGAATCACTTGGGCCCTCACCTCTTTGTTCTGGTCATCGTCTGTACATGTCCTCGCCAGCTCTCGCAGCCATGTGTGGAACGCATCCATAGACTCCCCTTCCCTCTGGCGCGCTTGGCGCAGTTTAAACCGTTCGTGATCCGGGTTTAGTTGGGGATTGAAATGCGCGTTCAGGGCCCTGACCGCTGCATCGTAGTCGTTGGGTGCCCTGGTGTTAGGTAAGTGCGCAAACAATGTGTAAATCTCTTCGCCCGCAAAATGTAATAGTAGGGACCTCTTCACTGCGCCATCTATCTCCCGCGTCGCGGTAAAATAGTTGTCCAGCCTGCCGATCCAGAGTGTCCATCTGGGAGATGCTGTGGCCTTCTCTATGAGCTCGCTGAATGGGGGCAACGCATTGATCTGGGAGTGCTGTGACGTCGGTTGCACAGCTGGGGGCCCAGCTTGTTGGGCAGGTGGCAGGTGTTTGCGGCGCTGCCTGGTCGTTATGACCTCACGTGCGTTGTGTGTCTGGTGCTGTGTCCGCTGCGCTGTGGCACTGTAGGGACAGTGCTTAGAGGTGCTGTGCAGTTGCAGTGGGGTCCAGGCAGGGCGGGCAACACTCCATACTTCGCGGGACCGCCGAGACGCGGGTCAGGGGCAGGCAATCCCGACGTCACTGGATACCTCTGCCGTCTCCGCTGCGGCGGCAGCGCTTCGCCGACTCTTGAGGCTCGACGCTGCGGCCGGGGCATGGTGGGCGCGGTGCGCGGTCCTGCGGGGCTGACGGGCGGGGAGCAGGTGCTGGACCGGCGGGGGGGGGGTCTACGCGGTGCGTGGACGATGTATCCCACCCTCGTCGCCAGTGTACCATAGCTCGACAGGAGCTAATGGGTCTAGCGCTGGGGAGACAATTAATACACTCAGAAACAGTATACTCGTCTGGGCCGGAAGCCTCGAGCGACCTCTGCCCGTTTATTTATACTCTCTGGCCACGCCTGGCCAGAGAGTGATACAATGTGCGCAGGCCCTTCCGGGCCAAGAGTCTCTGGAGGATGCACGGGCGGCATCTAGACCGCTACAGCCATATCACTTTGGTCCACATCTCGTTAAAGTGACTCCAGATTGAAGCAAGATGCATTCATATAACTGACTGTTTAACACACAAGGCGCTACTCTTAAATACTTCTGTCAAGAAACAAATCAAACCATCACCCACAGTGGAGACGGTTTAAGAACAAATCCCGCAATGCCTGGTTTTATTCTGGGTATGCATCTAAGATCTGGAGCTGCCTACCAGTATCATTAGACTGCTCAACTCTTTCAGCCTTTTTAAGTGTTCCCTGAAATCCCTTCTCGAACAACGATTTGATACTTGATACTTTCTGTTCTGCGTTTGATGTATCTGTTGCCCTTCTCAGTTATCTATCTACAAACAGGTACTTTCAAAACCAAGAAGCTGTTTCCTTCTAAGGGGATGGAACTCTACCAAACTGCTATGATCACACGCCTTGTGGTTCAGGATGCAGCTGACACTACGACGTCACACCGTATACCACATTTAGCAATATGTGGTGTAATTGTGTATGATTTTTGAGTTGCAAAGGGCCCATCAAAACCCTTAGCTGTGGTGCCACTGCACTTACTGCATTATTTATGGCTACTTGAAAGGGAGCCAGGTGGAGATGAGAGGAGGTGGAGAGAGTATGGAGAGGCAGAGATGATAGTGAGACACCTAGAATGACATCTTTATTTTTATTCTTGGAAGTTTATAAAGCACAAAAGCCCGAAGGGCGTCACAGCACCTCAAGTTATACATTTAGTGTGACAATTATGGCTGATTTTGTACTACCTGAATGAGGACACTGGGGCTCATTCTCTCTGAATGATGGCCCTTGGTAACTTCGCTAAGCAGCTGCCGTCAGTAGACAATCATATCACGTTAGTGAAACTCTGTAAAATCTTTACTCAAACAAGAGCAACTATTAGCATTGGCAATGCTCATGGGCGTCCGCAGAAATTCTTCCCACCATGAACCCTAAAATTATCCCCCTGGCACCCCAAAACCCATACCCACCCTGAACCCTAAAATTACACTTGCCCCCCAAAACCCATACCCTCCCTGACCCCTAAAATTGTCCCCCTGGCACCCCAAAACCCATACCCGCCCGAACCCTAAAATGTCCCCCCCTTGCACCCCAAAACCCATACCCGCCCGAACCCTAAAATGTCCCCCCTTGCACCCCAAAACCCATACCCACCCTGAACCCTAAAATTACCCCCTGGTACCCCAAAACCCATACCCACCCTGAACCCTAAAATTATCCCCCAGCACCCCAAAACCCATACCCACCCTGAACCCTAAAATTACCCCTGCCCCCCCCAAAACCCATACCCTCCCTGACCCCTAAAATTGTCCCTGGCACCCCAAAACCCATACCCACCCTGTTCCCTAAAATTAGCCTCCTGGCACCCCATTACCCATACCAGCCCTGAACCCTAAAATTAACCCACTGGCACCCCAAAAGCTGAACACTACGGGGCAGATTTAAAAGCCCCTTGCGCCACTTTTGCGTCACTTTTAACATGGGAAAAGTGACGCAAAAGTGACCCAAGGGGCTTGTAAATCTGCCCCTACAAGCTTACACTACATTTGCATATTCGGAGGGGACTGTCCTCCTTGACGTTTCCATGCATGTAAGTCTAGAACACCGTTCACTTAGAGTAACCTAGATATGCAGCCAGTAGGTAATGCTGGTGATGCTGTAGAATGCATTAAAGTTACTGGAACTTACTTAAAAACTGCTGCCTGCTCTTCTGATACTATTCGGTGGAGTCGGGCTGATCAGCAGCACTGTTGTCCTGGCATCCAGCCCCTCCTGAAGGTCTCACTGTGTAGATAGATGTGGGTCAAATGCCTCCGGGTTTCTCCTTGCCTGGGCCTCCTCTGCTTCTTCCTCAGTGCCCTTGGATGCAAAAAGAGACAGATCCATGGCCCTGTTCACCATTTATCTGGTGAGCAGCGCCGTGGATGTGTATTCCATACAAGTGCACAGACAGCAGGGGAAAGGGATGGCAGTGCAGGTGACGCTTTTCCTTTGTAAAGTAATTCCTGCTGGCGTCATAGCCCAGGGTTTGCTGTCTGTGCACTTGTATGGAATACACATCTATACAAGTGCACAGACAGCAAACCCTGGGCTATGACGCCAGCAGAAATTCCTATACAAAGAAAAGCGTCACCTGCACTGGCCATCCCTTTCCCCTGCTGTGCACATCTTCCCACTCCCACCCCATGACGAGGCAGCTAGAAGTGGTGATTTGTCATTCTGAGGGGTGTGAATGTTATGAGAATGACCAGAGGTAGTATGGGGGTGGGTGCGTTGGTGTGAGGGTTACGCCAGGTGAAACGACGGTTAGGAGTTGCTGCTTGGCATTTAGAAGTTATTATCTGACTTTTAAGTGTATTTATGTTGACATTGCAAAAGAAACACAGAGCGGCATACCAATGTGCGTCTTAAGCGTACAATGCATATTCCAATATTTCTCCGCTTGATAATATACTAAGTACCATTGCACTGTGTTATAGGCCATTGATTCCATCATCATATTGCAAGTACCCAAACGAAACAGCGATGTACTAAACTTTGCCCCTATCCCTAAGTCATTGTTACTTGGGAGTTAGAAGTTATAATATAAATAATAGATGTGGTGGGTTAGTAGGTAAAAACACAAACTCACTGCCAAGTGCAAGGCGCCAGTGGCGTCCCTGCGGGTTGTGCAAATACACAGGTCCCCCTTCTGCTCCCAGACAGAGGGCAGGAAGGCAATCCGAAAGCCCACGATGTCCACAGGCGCACGCCGCTGTTTGCAGTAACGGCAGAGAAACGGGGGCTCTGGGGCGTGTTGCATCATTTGGTGAGATGTTCTGCACAGAACGTTCCTTCTTTCAGTCACTTTTTGTTTGAAGGCGATGTGGCCTGGGAGCGAAATTACCAACTTTGGAACCTTACTTCTAATTAACTGAAATGTGTTTAACTCTGGAAAAATCCCTTAATTTCCCTTCGCTTAAAAGGTATCAAATTGAAAAGTATGAAATGTAATATATATTTTCCCAACCAAAAACAAGCATCTCTCATAGATGTTCAATGACCATGGCCACGTTCTGCCCTGTTTGGGAGCCGTCACGGTATATAGGTGACCTACTTTCAGCCTCATCACGCTCTTAAGCTCTCGAGATGACGGCTAGAAAAACACTGAAATGTATGGGGGATTGCAAAAGTGGGAACACCCCTTCCGAATATAGGAGCAGGGTTGTAGGCTTCCTGTCATGTCTGGGGTTAATTCAACAAATCCCTCCCAGTGACTTGCTTGTACTGTCTATAGAGATTGTGAATGGAAATTCACTATGTAAAGGGTGGGTATTCTAGTGAAATCCCCAACTCACACTGTGCATCGGGGGTGGGGGGGGGGGTGGAGGGGGTGGTGGGCTGCGCTGAGATTTGAAACCGTGGCTATCTTAGGGGCGGGGGGTTCTGAACCAACGAACCACAGCCCGGCCCTGTAACAACCATCTCCATTCGCCCTTCTCATTCTAAAACGTGCATTTTATGTTTGTTGTTTATATGCAAATGTTACTTAAGTCGTCACTGTCGGCACTGGCAGCTGTGGGATGGCCAGTAACATGTTGCATGTCGGTCTTGTAGTTTTACTTCTCCCACCCTGAATGAAGGACTACAGGTACCAGGCTTCAAAGAGTGTAGGTGGCTGTCATGGAAGAACTGAAGAGTTCTAATAAAAGTGTTAGTGGCGGTTCGAAGCGAGTTTGTGACATTATGTGCTTGTGCGAGGACACAGTACTTACCAAACATACTTGGAGTCTCAGTGGCACGGGTGTTAGGAGCGGTGTATGACAGAAGGGGTGGAACTTGGAGGGCACAGCAGAGTGTTTAAAGTCAGGCACGCAACGCCTATTGTGCTCATAGGGCTTCAGCCCCCCCCCCCCCTCGTGTGTGGCATCCCGGCACACACAGCCGCACCTGAGTACTTCACACAGGTCTTTAAAAGACCATTTGCTTGTTAATGAGGCTTTGTTGTGTTTTCACCCCTTCTTAGAGCCCTTGCATCTCCACACTTCCTACTGCTGGAAGAATTAGCCCCCCCCCCCAGAAATTTGACTCTAGACGCGCCTCTGTTTAAAGTAGAGGTAGGAGTTGACGTGAGGTTTAAAAGAGGGGTGAACGAGGGATTGAAGACGCCGCGTGTTGATGGTCATGGGCGTCCGCAGGGGGGGCAAGGAGGGGCGCTCCAGGGGGGGCAAGCGCCCCTCCTTGCCCCCCCCCCCCCTGCGGACGCCCATGGCAATGCTTGTTTTTTCCTGCCCGATGAGAAAGGAAATCGAAACTTCTGCAGCAACAATTTTCATTAGAAGATTACCCGTAAGTTTCGTTTCTTCTGACTGCAAGAAAGAAGTTTGGGGAACGCGCCATAGATCAGGCAGAAGACGGGAGAGCCCTGCGGAGGACAGTGAGCGAAGGCGGGAGAACAGGAAGGTAAGCGGAGACAGCACGGAGCGCACGCGAGAGGTGGTGTGGGGTGGGGTGGGGTGGGGTGAGGTGGAGCGGGGTCAAGCGACGGGAGCTCTCGGCAGAAGGAAGGAGGAACCAACCGGGGCGCTGGCAAGTTCGTTTCTTCCGTCCCGACGCAAAAGCGGCATTTTGCCGACTGAAGTCCGTTTTCGTGAGATGGTCGGGGTGGAATCTGTATTTTAAAACTATCACCGCCAGCTCAATACAACAAAATATAGTGAGGTGAGCCCCGCTGGGGGGGAGGGGTGAGGCAGGTGGGGTTAACACTGTATTGAGAGGATCGAGGTGTTACGTTTGGGGGGTGTGGGGGAAGGGGAGGGAGGTGCAGTGTAGGTAGTTAAAGTATTAATCATCTTTTTAATGTCAGATATTAGGTAAATGGTACTGAACAAATATGCAAATAAGCCAAAAAAGGGACTTGTATAGCATAGCATAACATGAGACAACATAAGATAGTGGCTACATAACATAACTTGAACAGTAGTATGAGTGTAACATAGACAGTAGCAACATAACAAGGCACACAGCAGGTTCATCTTACCTAAGATAGCTTAAAACTATAGAAAGCAACCACATACCATACATAACATTACATACAGCAGCTACATCGCATACCATAAACAACAGTACCGTAGCATTACATATACGCAGGAGCAACATAACCATAATTGTAAACAGCAGCTACACAACATAAAACACAGCAGCTAAATATTACATTACAATACATAACATAACATGAAATAACATAACAAACAGCAGATACATGTTACATAATATAACATAGCATAACAGACAGCAGCTACATAAGATATAGACACCAGCAACATAATATAATGTAGACAGCAGCTACATAACATACCATAGACAACAGCAACATAGCATAACATAGGCAGGAGCAACCTTTCATAGCATAAACAGCAGCGGACTAATATGACATACCGCAGTTACATATTACATGCCATAATATAACATGAAATAACAGGACAGCAGCTACATATTACATAACAGATCATGAAATAACAGAACAGAGAGCAGCTACATATTACATAACAACATGAAACAAAAAAACAGATAGCAGATACATATTATATAACAAGAAATGACATGACAGTAGCTACATTACATAAAATAATATCACTAGGAGGATGTTGGGGTCTATCAACCGTGCTGGTGTGTGATACTGCAGTGGTCTCCAGGATTTAGGTATTCATTTTGTTACAGGTGCAGTGGCACCAGGACCCAGTTTTTTTTAAAGAGCCCTCTGCACCCCAGTTATGGATGTTTTTACTACTCAGCCATAGAAGGCAATAGAGGACCCATATCTCACAGGCTCCTATTGTGGACACATTCGAGAAAATGCTAAAAACGCATCTTTTCAATATTAAAGCCACTTGCTATCTCCCCCCAGCACACAGCGCCGGGACGCTCCTTAGGGAGCAGCTGTTGCGAAATACAAGACTGTTCCAGTCATTCAATCCCATGTTTGCAATAGGGCCCGTTACACACTTGCTACTCCACTGGTGCTCGCCGACCCCTAAATAAGAACGAATGGGCAGAGGTGCAGCCTTCTGCTTACCTTCAACCAATTACCAGCAGCGGCCCGTGCAGGTAAGAGAGGTGGGGCCAGGTTGGGGGGGGGGGGTGGGGTGAGGGGGGGAGGTTCGACAGACGACCACGAGAGAAAATTAAATAAATCATTTTCCCTTGTCGGTTGTCAAAATTCCCCCCCCCCCACCCGGCCCCGTCGCTCTTACCTGCACAGGCTGCTGCTGCGCATTCCTGTAGCTCCATCTCTGTCCTCCTATTAGAGATGGGCCAACTGGTGGTTAGATGTAAAAAGCCAGCAGCAGTGAAAGTGCTAATGATGGTGGAGCCCATGGAAATGGCTCGTGGTCAGGGCCTGACTGGCCGTAGCGGGCACCGGGCATTTTCCTTGTAGGCTGCTAGGATGGGGGCAGGTTTTGTTACCAGGGGGCCGGCAATATCGTCCCCCTGTAACAAAATCGTCCGAAACCGGCCGTTGCAAACAGCTTGGCCGCACCCCTCCTCCCCCACAGGGGGGCCGGCCAAGCAGTTTGCGAGGGCCGGTTTTGGTTCCCAGTCCGGCCCTGCTCGTGGTGCGATGCTAAAGGATGCAGCACAGCCCTATAAATTACAAATAAAAGCATCAAGGTCTCTGCCGGCCTCTTTCATTACACACATACAGCAGTTTCAGCCAAGACTGTTGCAATGCTTTGGTAAATACACAGTGCACTTAGCTGCCAAGGTTTCAGATTGCTTATGTGTGACATTTTCATAATATCCTTGTAATTACGAGTGACATTCAACGACTATGAGTGACACTTTCTTGCAAATGGTATGTCACCCACATTTAGTAGTTGCATGGCATAGCTGTCAAGTTTTTTGATTCCATCAGTGTTCTGTGTTTTCATTATTTATATGTGACAATTGTTATTGACATACGTGTGACACTTAGAGTGATATTTTATGGTGAGTGTAGTCAAGTAGTTTTGTCCATTTAATGAGTGCATGCCCCTAGCACCACCCTGTACACACAATGAACGTAAGTGCAGCTCAGCTTAGTTGTGTAGATATGCCTACGATAGACCAAAATGTATTGACCTTTAGTGTGGGATATACCAACTCCTGCACATAAATTCAATTCACAAGGCTGTTTTAAACCATGTTTATATTCATTGTCACTAAAAAGGCATGTGCTCTAATGCAGCAAGGACATTCTAAACCAGTATTTAATGGAAGGGCTTTAGCCTGATACAGTTAATAGGTAATCAATCAGACTGCAAAGTCAGAACTGGCAGAAAGTGTAAATCACATAAGAGAAGGCTACTTCGCCACCACTGCCTCGCCTACAAACACAAACCCGGCAAAATATAAATAGTGTTTCTCATTCAATGGCATTTCCTACCTGCAGGAATTTCAGATATGCACATTTTTTTCATTTACTTGAATTGGACCTGCAAGCATAATATATTGGATTTATTTTGCCACCCATGCACTACAGCACTACAGTCAGCATGTGTTACACCACCCCATTTACTTGGCCCCAGTACTCTTACCAGCAGCTGCAATGTAGTTCTGGAACACTCTCAGGCCTGGTTGGGAAGGAGCACCTCTTCTCATGTGGTTCTGTAAGCTTGCCCTTGTGTAAGCAGCGCTTTTACGGCGCTTATGATCAAAGGAGCTGGCTGCCAGTAGATGTCACTGTCTGACAGCCAATTAAAGGAGTAGAGCCATCCACGGCAAGGCAGCAAAAAAAAAAGAGATAGCCCGCTTAGCTTTCTCTTGTTTGTGTGACAAATTACCTATCATGCGGTAATGTGGGAACTTAAATTGCGTTACCCTAACGCAACATGTTTGGCACTTGGCAGGACCGAGTGTGGTGTCAGAGTTTAACCATCGGCGGCCGCCCCACAATGAAAGGGGGTGGGGTAAAGAGAAGACGGGGGGGGGGTGTAATTGAGGGAAAAAAATAATATAAACCTTACCTTCTGCTACGCCGACGGCCGTCTCCATGCTTGACTCACGGCAGTCCTTGGGAAGGCACAGGCTCCTCACCCAATCCAGACACTGTTGTCATGCTATGAGAGCAGTGCAAGGATTGGTCTGAGCGGCCTGCTCTGCCCCTCAGACACTGCCTGGGAGCCTACGCCTTTTCTCCAACCCGGCTGTGAACACAGCCTGGTTGGAGAAATAGAAGTGTGCATATCTGTTTCGCCGACCTGAGACGGCAGGCCAAACTTACATGCGCATTTCTAAGTGCCCACCACTCCTACCTGTTCTGGCCCGGCCCGCACGCATGCACCGTCAACCAGAGCCCTTCACAGAAAAATAAAATTATATTATTGTTTTAATATAATTTTATTTTTTTGCGCCTGATTGACCAGTGGGGCGACGCTCCTCCGCCATTAAGGAGGAGCCGTCTCTGAGTTTAACCCTGGGCTTTATAACCGAGGCCTGGTATGCCTACGTGAGCCAAGAAGGCTGCCATTACCATCCGAAAACAAGAGAACAAAACGGACAGAAGAGACAACATGTGAGACGGCATACAAGAGGAGTGGAAGCGAATGGGGCAGAAGAGGTAAGAAAGTATTGGGGAGGGCAGTCACATGAAAGAGAAAAGGCTAAAAAGGCAGAAAGGGAATATGAACACATCATGTGGGAAATGCATACTACAGAGATCTCAGTTTGTACCATCACAGCTATGACTAGTTCATCAGGGGCATGATAAAAGAAACCATTTTGCAGTTGCAAACCTTGCAGTTGGCTTAATCACCATGGATCACATAATATAATAAATCCACTGTGTGATTTGGTAAATCTCTTTCCAAATCACAAAATGGAATTATCGACACGTTGCAAATCACAATTGGGAAGGGGCATTAAAGGGTTTTCCATCCTGTTGCAAAGTCATCCTGTGCCCTGGGCACACCCCAACTTTTTGCTGAATGGTACTGGCGGTAACTGACTCTGACTGACCCTGGGCTCTGCCTAACCAGGCCCAGGACCAGTGCTATGGTGAAAGAGACACATTTAGAATACAGTGAAAACACCTACATCCACTAGGGTACACTAAGGGTTGGGGTACCTCTGTGGTTGGCATGACCTACCCTATTAAATATTAGGGCAGGGGGATTAAAACTACCTAGAAGTCCGTAGCCCACAATAGGGCATGGCAGTTTAGAGGCCAGCAGTTTTTTCTGCACTTGCATGTGTGCACTGCTGAAGCCTGAGGTCAGTTTAAAAGTAGCCCTGGGTGGCAGGACTGCTTTTAAAAAGTAAATTGTGCTCAAACTCGACTTTGGGGTTTGGGGCACTTAAAAATGGATAACCTACAATGTTTTGGCATATTAGGAACCCCCAGGGTTTCCCCTAAGTGTCCCAGGGGTGGGGGGACAGGTATTTATAAGGTAGATCCTTATAAAATGAGTTTTATATGCCCTGGGTTAAGTGAAATTTCACATTTCACTCCCCACATTATGATAAAGTGCTGCCCAAATTCGACTTTGATGCTAGGAGCCCTGTGGAGGGAGGATCTGCAATATTTCTACATATTCAGTACTCCTTAAGCCTCCCCTAGTTGTCCCATGGGGTGGGGGTCCTGTAGATATAAGCAAAGTACTTATAAAATATGTTTTTGTAAGTCCTGGTGCTGGAAAAATGGCCCAAGTCATTTTTTCCATTGCAAATCCCCTGCCACATAGGTTAACATAGCGATACAAAAGGGGATGATGGACGGAACGTTTGAATCACATAGGTTAACATGGCAGGAAGTTATTAACTAATAACTCTTGATAGGAGAAGGCTAGAAGTACCATTCAAAGACTTCCCAGAATGGTATTAATAAACTCAAGAATATGATATGGTTGAATTTCTCCTAAAGTGTACATACAAGAAGTTATAAGACTTTCTTGTTTGTAAGTCCAGATTCAGCCTTCCAGTGGTCTGTCCTGATTGGTCAGAGTTAAGTGGATTAGCCAGGCTGCCTTGAAGAGGTGATAAAGAGCCCCTGGGGTTAACCAGCTCTGCTGGGAGGGCAGTGTGCTGCTACACAGGAATGCCAGAGCAGGGGGAGGAGTCGTAAACCATGGTCTTCAAAGAGCAGAGGAGGCCTTAGTGTCATTTACAACTCTAAACTTTTCACCTCAGCCAGAGCTAGGCTTATGGAAGGAATGCACAGATGCAAGGGGGAGAGTTTATGAAAAGTAGCCATCCTAGGGGTGTGTTTAGCCAGCTCTTACCTCCCTGCTGGAAAATCAGCCATTATGAATTTGGAGGATTTGGTGCACTCTGGGACAAAATAATGCCACACTCTACAGGATGTGGTCATATTCTTGGGGAGTTGCCCTGCTCCCATTGGTCAGCAGTGACCTCCTGCTTGACCCAGAGAACTTGGAATAAGTATCTGAGAGGGGCAGAGTCTCTCAGATCTGCTGCTTGAAACTTAAGAAAGCAAGACGTTGCCATGCTGAGAAGTTGGGGTGCAAAATTCTAAGACCTGCCCTCTGAAGACTGCACCAGCTGAAACTACAGCCCTGTGGATTACCTTGCTGAAAAAGAACTAAAGAGTGGACTCCCTGCAAGCTACAGGTTAACAGAGCTCACTTGGACCATCACCACCAAGGATCCACAACCTGGAGAACACCAGTGGATTTGTAAGGGTTTTATCCAAGTGGATTGTGGGAACTGAAGTCCTCAACTTTCAAGGACCATCTTGGAGCTTCCAGACCCTTGGAGTGAGTTTGAGACACTTTAGGACCCCTTGAGGAACTTCAGGAAGAAGTTCCAGAAGTTTGGAGAACTTTGGAGCAACTTTGAAAAAAAGCTCCATAGGGGGACCGACTCAACCTGGCCAGCCAGGCCGCCTGCCTTCAACCGCGAACCGGCCAAGCCTCCCAGGTTCGTCCCGCTAAAAGCTCCGTAGGTCCAACTTCCAGAGTTTGACCGGGAGTAGAAGAAATCCGAGGCCGGCGAACCCTCCCTGAATCCGGCCTGGTGAAGAGCATTGAGGGACCCCGCGAGAAAAAGCTCCAGAAAAGTTTCTAAGTCCGAAGGTAAAAACTGTGACCGGGACGTACCGCGAGTGGTATCCGCTCAGGGCTCCATCGTAGTCGGCCTGAAACTTTGACTTTGAGCCGGTCTAGCAAGACCAGATATCCCAACATGGTGCTATATGTTTCTAAGTGCTATAAAGTGATAAATCTTTAAAAATTCATATCTCCGGTTCCCTACATTGGATTTTTGTCATTTTGGTGTCATTTTAAAGATAAAAATATTTCCTATTCTTATAAATTGGTGTTGGATTTTTAGTATGTGTTGTGTCTTAATTATTTGCTGAATTTGTGTTTTTAAATGCTTTACATACCTGTCTTTGAAGTTAAGCCTGTCTGCTCGCAGCCACGTTACCAAGGGTTGAGCATAGGAATAATTTTCTAAGACGTATTCTGAGCCCTATACTGTGTTAGTGGCCTTATTGCCAGCGGCAGACCTACATTTGCCCCTACCAATAATCCACTTTCCAACACATCCTCAATGCGAATAGTAATGAGAAGTATCAGTGGTTTGTGACCCAAACGGGAAACATGTTTTTATAGTAGCGCTGGTTCCCGTAAGCAACACAAGCTGCTTTAAAAACAGAAAAGTTTCCTGTTTGTGAATATAAAAACAGGAAAGGTATTCTGCTGTTCTCTGCTAGCCACGCCTGTGTTTGTAGCCGTCTAGGTGTTTTCAGAGTGCTGCAAATATATACTGACCTAATTTAATATTCATTAGGCAGGCCATTTTGTGACCCCTGAGGCTGGAAATTTTGCAATGGGTCAGATTAGTACACAGGTCGCACCCCAAAATTACAGATTAGTCGCAAAAAGTCTGTGTGATATTTACTACCACTTTTTGGGACCGGTCTGTTAGTACATCTGGCCCATTATCCTGTTTTTGTATTTGTATTTTTATGAGATTAGTTTTCCGTTTCAGGTTAGAAATGCAGAACTACTAGTACCATAAGGCAATGTAAGAAACAAGACAGTGCTCTAATACACCTTGCATGGACATCTTGAGTTCTCTATTTACATATTAATTAGTTTGTAAACCATGTATGTCTGGAAAAGGCTTGAAACCACAGTTGTCAGTTTTTTCATTTTGAGTGTACTTGGAAGACAATCCATCAAATATGTAAATCATATAGTTTTATATTACTTAAATCACTGTTCAACTTCAACTGAACGATATCAGTATGTTAGACATATTACTTATTTTATTGTGTACTGTATTACTTTGATTTGTAGCCAAAAACATGGTAGGGCAATACCCTGCAGCCTTTTATGAGAAAGAAACATTCTCCTGATTTTTATCAATGGTTCTTTAAAGTAAATGTTGTACAGTGTGAACACTTACTTTGAGACGCCCACAATTTGCGCTCACTTTCTTAAACATAGCAACTGATAACTTTCTTTTTTATGTTTAAAGATTTTTTTGGTTTTCTAAACAGAACATAGAAGTTGGCATAAAGGGGAGCAGAACAGACCACATACTCGCTTTCTTAGTGTATGAAAAAGGCCGCTCCATTGAAAACAGGTGAACATCACAAAGTTCCTCCTAGGCCTTAGCCTTACAAAGCTACACCTCACAAGGAGAGTGTGATCTTTCCAATATTTAACAAATCGGCAAAAAAAGTAAAGGAACAAGAGAATCTAAATGGGGCTCATAGGCCTGATGGAAACAGGCCAAGTTATGAAGAATCTTGTCTCTCGGCTAACCGAGCTAAAGCCATAAAATCAATTGACAAAACATCAGAGCATGAAACCGTACCAAGAGTGGTAACTAGAGCCATATCATCTTCACCAACTCTATCCAATGTTAAGATACCAACAAATGTTTGGCATGTACCAACTGCACCACAGTTAAGGTACAGTGGAGTAGTACAACAGGGAATAGTAAACACTAGTACTTCCTCGCTTAATATATGTACACAGAATGAGGATAGAATTATGCCATTACCAAGTAACGACGAAACTTTATTGAAAAAGATTATGAATGGGATACTAGGGATAACGGAAAAATTGGAAGTCAGGGATCTAAGACGTCCAGTAAAAACTGTGAATATAGGGAAATCCAGGGGAGTGGAAAATGGTACAGATTTGGAAAATGTACAAAAGGAAGGATTTGTGGGAATTCAACAGATAAAGAGGGGGGAACCCCAAATATCAAATAAAGGGAAATTATGCCAAGAGATACAGCTACTATATAATGAACTCTCATGTAGTGATGAAAATTGTATTATTGACTTTATACCTGTATATAAGTCAGAAGGCTTTCATGACATATTAAATCAGCAAAACATATTAAAGTTATTAAACTGTTTTGAAAGTTTGAATGAACTTAACTCGAAATCACTCGCTGCTGTCTGCTTTGTCTCGGATAATAAAGCCAACTCTGATTACGAAATCACAAGAACAACATGGGTATCTCAGAGTGTGGCTTTAAAGATTTTAAATATTAAAGACTTCTTAACCAACTGGGGAATTATAATCAGACAGCCGGAGAAACGTAAATATCCACATATTCTGAGAACCGCCAACAGATGAACAGAATATGAAAAACCGCCATTAAGCACTAGATTTCCGTACAAAGGTGCTGAAGATAACATCAGATTTGAGAATTTTCAACTCACCGCAAGAAAAATACAGGATAATAATCTGCTATCTGTTGATGCTCCACGTTTAGGGAAGAGGCAGTATCTATACGAGACCAAGAAGTGTTCCTGAAAGGTCTAACATAAGGAAAGTCCAACAAAGTGAGTTTTCAATATTGTCTTGGAACATAGCGGGCTTTGAGCGACAATTAAAAAAGGCCGGGGATAAAATGATGAGCTTTCTACAAGAACAATGTGTAATATGTCTACAGGAAACCTGGCATTCAGGGAATTTAAATATACAAAATTTTACAACACATAAAATCCAGGCAAAAAAAAATGCCTTCGGAAGATCAAGCGGAGGATTGTCAACATCAATAAGTACTAAATTATGCGTGATAAGTAAAAAACTTAAAACATCATCAAAATATATATATTGCCAGTTATCTTAACACATCAAGACCTTACCAAATGTTTGATAATCAACATTTATTTCCCTCCTCAATTGGTGAAAAATAAGTGCAGCCATCAGGCAACATTGAACGAATTGGAAAAAATAATGGCAGTGAATGAACACATGGTAGTCATATTAACGGGAGATTTTAATCAGACTCTGTTGCCCCTGGTGGTCAATCCTGTAACCAGGGATGAACCAGACATGGCTTACAATATTCCGCGAGTAGTATTTCCTTTACAAAACAAGGCAAAAAAGATTGGTACTTCTCTTAAATATACACATAACTTGTTGACTGATCTAGGATATAGAACTCTCAATGGAAGACTAAAAGATGATCAACCAGCTTCCTTAACATTCCGTGGACCGATGGGGTCTTCAATTATAGACTTTACTTTTGTCCATTACACCCATTTTTACTTATGTAAAAAGTATGCCATTATACCAAGAGCCGAGAGTGACCATGATCCCCAAAGGTTAGTCATCAGTATTAAGCACGATTATTGGGAGACTCATGCAACGGCCAATAGTGGCAGATTGACTGCTGTAATTGGGAAAAGACTTATTTGGAACAATAAATTACAAATGAAGGCATCGAACCTTGAAGCAACCATGATAGCCAGTACTGAGAAAGACATGATTATATTAAAGTCTGGAGACAGCTGGTCGGATGCCTGGCAATCTATTTTAAAAAATATATTATCCAGTCTAGTGGCAAGTATACAGGAGCCGCGGTTAAACGTTAACGTAATGAAGACTTCAAAATTAACTGAATCAAAGAGAATCTATCGTAAGGAGATGCGTCCTATCTTAAAACTTCCAATCTCGAATGAGCGGAATATGAAAATACAAGATATATAAAGAAAGAATTCAAGAATAGGAATTTACAGATAAAGCGGGATAGTGTGGACACCGCTTATGCTAAATTATATCATGTTATATATACTAGGAATGAGCGAGCTTTTGGTCCCTGGTGGGACACGGCACAAATTCGCATAAACAGTCAGATGACTTTTTTGTCTCAAGCTTTAAGTGGGAAAATCATATTAAAGCTTTGTATAAATCATCTGTTATATGTGAATATATGACAACTAGTGCGGATGGTTCATTTGCAGAAATAACTGAAGATGAAATTGTCAAATTAATAAAGAGCTCCCGCTCATCCAAGGCAGCAGGACCCAATGGTATCCCTATCGGCTTGATAAAGTTCAACATAACATTTTGTAGTGCGATGTTAAAACAGTTGTTTTTACAGGTAATTAAATGTGGAATGATACCATCTTCCTGGAAAGGAGCGATTGTTCATCCGATTTACAAGCGAGGCCCAAAAGATGATCCGTCCAGCTATAGATTAATAGCATTGCTGGATTTTGAAGGGAAACTGTTTGCGAAGCATCTCCAAAATAAATTAAGGACATGGGCGGAGGAAAAATCATTCATACCAATAACCCAAACTGGATTCCGTTTAGGGTGTTCGACCCTCGATAATATTGCTTCATTGGCCCTAATTGGAAAAAAGGCAAGCTTGCGGAAGATAACACTATACGCCTGCTTTGTGGATTATTCCACAGCATTTGACAAGGTCAACCGGCAAAGGCTGTGGAGTAAATTAACAGCATGGGGGGTTGATCAGAACCTTCTAAATTTCATTATCGGCCTGCATTCGGATACATGGGTCAGGGTGAAGTTGGCTCATGATAATACATTATCAGCAAAAATGGATACCAAAAACGGTCTTAAGCAAGGCTGTGTCCTCGCTCGACTGCTATTCTCTTTGTATATTGCAGATATCGATTCGGTGTTCAGTTCAGATATGGGTGTGGCACCTGAATTAGGTGACAAAAAAATACCATACCTAGCATATGCCGATGATTTAGTAATTTTATCCTTAACTCCTAATGGATTACAGCATCAACTGAACCAATTAGATATATATAACAAAGTGAATGGTTTGATAGCTAACTTGTCTAAAACAAAAATTGTGACGTTTGGACAGTCTACACAATCGAAAATGTGGACTTTAGGAGAAAATCCAATTGAGGTAGTGGATCAATATAACTACCTCGGCGTAACATTTGACAAAAAGTTATCATGGTCAAACCATATGGTCAGTAAAAGTGTAAAATCTACAACTATTACAAAATCAATCGCGAGATTTATACAAATGTTCGGAGGGAATGCTATTATTCCATCACTTACAGCTTTACAAATGAAAATTATTCAGTTTTTATTGTATGCATCTCCTGCCATAAACAAGAAAGTCATCTTTGAGCTCGAAAAATGTTTTAAGAAATGTGTACGCACCATACTCCACCTACGACAGGCTACTCCACATTGTATGATACGGTTGGAATTTGGTTTAAAATCTCTGGAAATGCTGCATAAGAACAGCTGTGTTAATTATATTATTGACTGTGCTAAGGCCGATTCAAGCTCATTGAAATATCTAATAATGGTGGAACTCCAGAGTAAAAAAGTAAGAGATCTGCAACTATCTAGTATAATGTGGGAAATAGACTCCTATGATCTGCCTGATATACAGGAGATGGGGCGAATGACCAGGGATGTGCGGAAAAATTTAATATGTAAAACACTAAAGTTAACACAGTGGAATTTAGATCTTCTACAAGCTGGGAAATATAAACATACGGGCTTAATAATTGACACATATACCTTGCAGGCTCAAGAATTCTTGGGATGGAATCTGACCAGTTATATTAAATGGAAATACCCAAGGTTCAGACAATTTTATATTCCGATAGGGGAGTTCGAAGGGACTTGGAATCAGGCTCTTAAAGATACACAGGTATGTCGGCTTTGTGGAATCGGCAAGGAAACTCTTGAACATTTAATATGCATTTGCCCGAGGCTGTTGCCTACACGGAGGACATATTTACGCCCCATGTTTAATAATGCCAAAATAAGTACAACTACGGAGGCTATACGTTATTGTTTTAGGCTCGCAGGTGAAAGTGCAATTAGAAGGATGGTTCAGTTTTTAGAACATGCCTATAAAATATTAAACGACTAGATGGCTTTTACTATTAGATATGTATATAGATGCAAAAACAGGTATCACGATCTATGCATGTTTTCTTTTATAGGATACCACGCATGGAAATTGTGATTTAAAAAAAAAAAAAATTAAATTTTTTGTATTCTAATTTTATGCTTGCCTATACTCTATTATTGTAATCAAATGATTAATGCAATAAAGTATTTTTATTACTATTACCACTATACACCAGATCACCTACATCATAATCCCCCTCCACCTTACATCTTTTGTCTTGCAACTTTGTACATCCTATCCTGTTATGTAACTATTGACCTTTACTCCTTTAACACTTTAACCTACTTCTATTAACATCTAATAAGTATCCTAAACCATAACTTTAAATTTCTTACTTCCTCCAGGTGTAACTTTTTTGCCACTCCCCATTGTCCTGATTCACCTTTGTTCACAACAGTAATCTTAATCTACCAACATGGCAATTTAAACTGCCAACAGCCACTCAGAAAGGCCCGACTTTCTGACCCGCCCCTCCCCCCTTCGCCTCACATGAGTGTCTTTTCCAGCACCTCTTTCACTTGCATCATGTAGAGCTCCATCCCGAAGCGAGACAAGCACCTTGCACTAATCTAGACATCCCTTACAGGGATTTTAGTGGTGTTAGACAATCATAAAAAGCTCTCTAAGTGGTAGCTGTGGAGAGCAGCCTTCAGGCTTAGTCCAGAAAGAGTGTTAAGTAGCTTATTTTACCAGAACTAATCATGTAGTATAGGTTAAACAAAAAAGAACCACACACTGTAGTCATAAAAATAGTTATATTTATTATACACACTCACTAACACATTGGTATATATCCTACCCGGTGATATCAACACAATACACACAATATTTCAAAAGGAAACAGGTAAGTAAGCACAAATACACAGTGGTTTCCAACGGGCGACCAAACCATATACTAAGGAAGTGGCATGCGAACTGCGACTGAAGTCGAGACTTGACCCAGAAGACTCAGAAGGGCTGGGCACCCAAGGAACCACCCAAGGTAAGTACCCAGGAGTGGAAACACAGCCGCATACTCCATGCAAGCCAATGGGGAAGTCGCGGTTGCAGTTTCAAAGAAGATGGACCCTGAAGAGACCCCATGGAAGATGGAAGGTTGAAGAGTCACCCCACGCGTGGATACCCCAGAAACCAGGATACCTACACCAGGGAAGCCGGGTGCATAGGTGCGAAATATTGTCGGAAACCGCTGTAGACCACAATGGAGAACTTCAGTGAAGATGCCGCTGGCAAGGAAGGCGGAAGAATATGGTGAAATACAAGGATGGATTCTTGAAGAGGAGTACCTACAAGCAGAGGGGACAGAGTCTTTGCCACTCGTGAGTGACCAGGAGGCATGGAAGACCAATGACCACCGATGACGGAAGATGCAGGAGAGTTGACGGTGACCATGTCGCTGCAGCTGTGAGGACCAGGCGACGCTGTGAAAGACCAGAAGCCGTTCACGGCTGTCCCACGTCGGAAGTTGAAAACCAGGGGGTGGGTGTCCGTCGGGAGCACCAACAAGCTTTGGCAGCAGCAACAGACGTGGTAAACGAAGAAGGTGCAGTGTCTGGACCAGCAAGGTCCAGGGGACTCACCAAACGCAGGAGAGTCAGAGCAGGCCCTGAGCAAGCAGGGGAGCCCACTGAAGCCAAAGAAGACCCTCGAGAGGACCCACAGGCTGAAGGCACAGGAGTCGCAAGAGGATCTTGAGCAGCTCACCAAAGATGCAGGCCCACGGTGCAGAGGATGTGGTGAGGATGAGGATCTTGGTAGCAAGAGATGCTGGAAGCTGGAGTTTCTTGTAGCTCAACTCAACTCAAAGACAACTTTATTGCGGTCAATAGACCATAAAAGTGCAAAATAAGCAACATGTTAATAAAAAAATATTCTCAGATAGATAATCTTAAAACACCGAAGCCCTAATGGTTACAGCTCCGAATTTCTGTGGTTACCCACTCCCCAAATAAAACAGCAAAATTGATTACAGCTCGTAGATAAAACCATATAAAAAGTATACACAGTAAAAAACAATGTAGATAAGTTTCACAATCTACAACATGAAATGAACATAGATAAAAACCACATGGGGGGCAACTCAGAGGAAAGAGGGGTGATGATATTATTTTAAAAGCGACCTGCGCACACACCACATAGACCATAAAAAGCGTGACACCGCAAATACAATGGGAGTTAGAGTATTATAGTTCAACAGTCTAAAAGCCTCCACACAACATCTAGTGCCCAAGTTTCTGCATAGTTGGATCAGCCACCGACGCCTGGAATTTCTATAACCAGGGCAAAAAAAGAAGACGTGTAGCTCTGATTCCTCTTCATGGTCACAGGCAGCACAGCCTAGAACAGGTGCACCTGCCCATTTGTTCGTGAAGGCGCGAAGTGGGAGGGACACATGCCTAAATTGGACATAGAGTTTTCTCGCTAGCGCAGGTTGTATCTCATCCAGGGCAGGTTCTTGGCTATATTGATCTTTGACCCTCATGAACGAGGATGCCAGGGAGCATGCCACCGAACACCCCTGTATTTTGGCTAGTCTATCTTCCCTGTATCCCTGCGCCAGTTCCTTGCGAGAAACTAAGACACAGGCTTCCTCGAGGATGTGCCATAGGCTTGCTCTGCCTATATTCTGGAGGGTGTCCCTAATATAAGCTAACCATGGTATTTTCCCAACACCGTTCAGAGTCAGAACCTCCTTTAACTCATCCCGGTAGACAGCTAATTCTGGGGTTGCCCATAATCGACGCCAGTGGAGTAACGGTCTAAGGGCAATATCTTCAGCAATGGGTGTTATCCCTAGATCTAAACGCAGTGGTATAAGCGAAGTACTAGGTGGAAGACCTAGAATCTGTCTGGTGAATGCATTCTCGATCTTGGTGATGTTTCTTAGAGAATGATGCCCCCAGAGTTCAGCCCCATACATAGCAGAACCCCTGGTTTGCATTATATAAATTTCCACTGTTGGGCCGATGGGCTTGAATGGGGAGTTCCTAAATAGCTTCAATAACCCTCCTGTGTTCTGTGCCAGCTTCAGACTGGTTTTGTTAATCTGCGCCCCCCGGCCATTTTTTCAGTCCGGGTAACCCCAAGGTAGTCGAAAACAGAAACCCTCTCCAGGAGAGTACCATGCAGGCTCGGATTAGAGCGGGTGGTACTAATCGGATTGAAGACCATAAATGGGCTCTTCAAGCAGTTGATCTCAAGTCCCCTTCTGTCGCAGAAGGCCTTGAAGTTGTCGAGGATCCTCTGTATGCCCATTGGTGTTTTTGAGAGCAACAAAGTATCATCGGCAAACATCATTGCCGGTATTTTTCTACCAGCTATCTTGGGTGCATCATTATCCTTTCCTGCATTCATCATACCCACAAGTGCATTGATGAACAAGCAAAAAAGGGTGGGTGCGAGCACGCACCCTTGCCTTACCCCTCTATCAATTGGGATGGGTGAGGTAAGTTCCCTGCGCTTGACGAATCTAATTTGGGCATAATTGCCTTCATGCAAGCGCCTATACATATGGCAAAGATAGGGAGGCACCCCCAGAGCACTTAGAACGGTCCACAGCTTTTCTCTTGGTACCAGATCAAACGCAGATTTCAAATCCACGAAGATCAAATAGAGACTGCCACCCTCTGTTGTCACCGTTTTCCAGTACAAGAGTTGAAGCCTGAAAATGTGGTCCATGGTTGAAGTATTTTCCCTAAAACCAGCTTGCAGTGGGCTTAAGATGTTGTGTTCGTCCATCCAGGCTTGAAGCCGGACCAACAGCACCCTGGCAAAAATCTTCTGACTTACATCAATTAAGCTTATGGGCCTATAATTAGAGGGAAGAAGGGGTGAACCCTTTTTATGAACTGGAAGAATTTCCACACCTGCCCATGTTGATGGAATAGCCATTCCCTGGAGTATGGCATTGAATAAAGACCAAAGGTAGGGGGGCCCAAATAGTTGGCTCCAAGCGAAAGAGCTCACCAGGGATCTTATCGAGACCTGGAGCTTTGGAGGGGGCAATTTTCTTTAAAGCACTCATTATCTCTATTAGAGTTATCTGCGGGGCCTCTAGATCCATATTTTGCAAAGGAGTGTTCTCATGGGTTATGTTGATAGCTACATCTCCTAGTCCTTGGTACAGTGTCTCAAAATATTCTTTCCATTTATCCGCAGCGATGTTTGGTTCAATGGCCAACAGCCCTTCCCTGCTGCCGTTATTCACTATGCACCAGAAAGCCTTCATATCGTGGGCAGAAAGGGCCTGCTTTAAGGACTCCCATTTTTCCGTCTCCCAATCTTTTTTGGCTTTAGTGATGCAAGCCCTGTAGAGCACCCTATTTGCTCTAATTAGGGGTCTATCTTTGGCTTTGATTGCCTCGATCAGGGCTGACTTAGCCTTCCGGCAATTTTTCTTAAACCAGTGATGTTTGCCCTTTTTCTGGCCACTAGGACGGGACAGAGGGTGAAAGATATCCGCTAAACTTGTGATCAATGATTCATGGGTCGCAGCAATTTGTTCGTGAGAAATGAGTGCACCATCACCAGAGATGGATTTTTCCGCTGCCACAAGACAAGGGATCACTGTTTCTTGTAGCCCGAAGATCTCCAACGAAGAATACTGGCCTCAAACTTGCTTAGAAGACCGTGCAGGCCTCGAGGGAGTTGCAGAACCACCACCACCTGTGTTGCTGAGCCTTTCGGAGTCCGTGGGACCTCAGGAGCAGCAGACCGGTCAGGTTCGTTGCAGTGCCTGCAGATGCAGGGGAGTTACTCCTTCACTCCAAGGGAGATTACTTTGGGTGTCTTTGATGCCCCCAGGCCTGGAGAAGAACCTGAATGAAGCACAGGCACAGACGACGCAGAAGACTGGAAAGATGACGAGACCAGGAGCAGCAGGAGTCTTTCTTGATGCAGTCTCTGTTCCAGACGGAGTCCAACGAAGTCCAAGGTGCCCAGACGGTTGAAGTTGAAGTGGTTTCGGATCTGAATCTTGTCCCACAAAGAATCTGAAGAGCCACCCACAGGTAAACCCTTAAGAACCCTAGGGAAAGGGTTCGGACAATTCAGGGATCCCTCCCAGAGGAGGGGCTGCACCGAGGGGTGGATACTCCCATGTCCTTTGTCCAGTTTTACGCCAGATCGGGAGCCAACAGCTCCCTGAACTGGTTCCAACTGGAGTATGCAAGGAGGGCACCAAATGTGCCCTTCAAAGCAGTCTGCTGGTGCTGGCAAGCGCCCTCACCCCAGCCCAATACACTAAGGTCTGTCTGGGAGGTGGTCGCACCTCCCTGTGACAGGAAACCTATTGTTATACCTTCCCATGCTCGAGCTCAGCTCAGCAGCAGGAGGGCAGATTCGTGTCTGTGGTCGGCAGCAACACTAGCTTGCTGTTAGACCCTGGAAGGCTGGTACCGGGAATACAGGGGGGCTCTCTAGGGGAGCCCCCCAGTTCATGGGATCCTTCATCCAACACTGGAATCACTGTTGGGGTAGGATTCCAACATGTTTGATACCAAACATGACCTGTTTCGGTGCAGCCAATATATAGTTAGACATCTCGTAATTGACTTGATGTCCACTCTATGTATTAAATAGCTGGCCGCACCTACAAAGCCTGGAGAATCGACTCCGGGGTATGTAGGGGGTGTCGTGCTCATGCAGGGCACCCTCACACTTATAACCTAGCACCCTGCCATCAGGATTGAAAGGCCTGCCTTAGGGGTGACTTATAGGTTTAAAGTGCAGTGACCTCAGATATAAGGAAACTTGTATCTGCTGTGAGTGGTGCTAGCACCAACTCACACAGGCTGCAATGGCACGCCTGTAGTCACAGTTTGAGTGGTCTCTCATGGGTGGCATAATGCCTGCTGCAACCCATGGGAGACCCCTCGTGTACCTATGCCCTGGGTACCTTAGTACCATATACTAGCGACTTAGAAGGGTACACCAGTAGCCAATTGGGAAGGTACCAAAGTACTTACTATAGTCCAATTTAGGGAGGAGCACAGTGACTGGGGTCCTGATCAGCAGGATCTCAGTCAGACTAGTCAGAAAACAGCAAAACCAGGCATAAAGTGGGGGTAACCATGCTAGAAGGATCCTACCTTCCTACAAACCCCGTCCCCTCTAAAAAGAAATTCCGGGCGTCCTATTTCAATACTGGATGCTCCACCCTTCCAAAACCCTCGTCCCTACAAAAAATGCCTATTTCCCAATTAATCTTGCGCATGGCCCTATCAATAGCTGCGGGCTTGTTCACCCCCTCCATTGTCTCATTGGAATAAACTCCATCCGTAGGACAAAGCTGCCCACCCACTGTCTCCTAATCTCTAACAAAGCCAGGCCCTTAGTCACCACCATGTCATTTCCCCCCCAGTGGAGCACCAAAATGTCCAGACATGTGTGCCTTCTCAACAACATATTCAAACATTTCAACAGTTCATCCCACCGGGTACCAACTTTTCCGTGCCATGTAACTTTAAACAGCCGACAATCAAGACCAAGATTGGCACCTTGTGTAAGAAAGTATCCAATTCAGATAATTATCAAGCTGAGAGGCGATGGATACTTCAAACGAGGTTTATTCAGGAAAAGTACATGTGGTTCATTCGTAGGTTACAAGTTGAATGCCCACAACGGTAAACTCTCCCAACCTTCCACAATTCTTCAAAGAATAACATCAATACTAAGAACGAGACAGTCACGAGCTGTGACAAGAATGCCACGCTCGTGACAGCCACACTCCATGCACACGACACACCTTCCCCCCCTTAAAAAAAAAAAAAAAAAAAAAAAAAAAATTATTTCATGACAAAATCGTTGAACCTCACAGGAAGGCGATGGTCTCGCACACTCCTGGCCGGAAAACTCTTGTGGTTAATAAGAGGAAAATCATGGTTTACTGGATCATTACTGTGCCCAACATCTAGAAATACATTGCTGTTGGAATCTTCTTGTGGGTTTACTACACCTTTAAACAAGGAGATTCTATTAAGATTCCAGACACTGCCACCCTCGACTCTGACAGCATTTCTGAAAACTTCAATGGCTCTTTTGGGAACTGACCAAACAGGAAAACCCTTGGCAACTCCCTCTTTTTTTTTTTTTATGCGAATTAGATCACCAACCTCAATTCCTTGTTTACTCGCAGTGCCCAGTTTTCTTTCCATGACTTGTTTCATTTTCTTTTTGTAAGCTTCAACCCTATGTCGAACTAATTCATAATCTACGTTAGTGAAATTTTTGTCTTCACCTAAAAAATTTTTAACCACCAAGGAGCTAGTTTCGTACTCGGTTTGCGTCCTCTCAGAAGTTTAAATGGACTGACTAAGGTAACAGAATTAGGCGAAGTCCTATATGCTAACAACATGGATTGCAAAGCATTACGCCAGTTCAGACCACCTTTAACTGACAATTGGATAGCTTCCTTCACTACACGGTTAAAGCGCTCAACTTGGCCATTGGCCTCAGGATGGAAAACAGCTATTTTCCTATGGACAATTCCACACTTCTCAAGAAAACATTCCATTTCCTTACTAACAAATTGGGGTCCGTTGTCTGTGACAATTTCTTGGGGAATGCCTTCTCTACAAAAAATATCATCAAGGAATTCTATAAAATTTTGTGAAGTAACCTCCCTAACCATCTTGACTTCTGGCCATTTCGAATAGTAGTCAATAAGAACAATACCAAAACATTCATGTTTGGGTAAAACATGAAATGGACCAATAATGTCCAAACCCAGTTTCCGCCACGGACCAGAAGGAAAATCCACAGGATGAGGCTCAGGACGCAAAACGACAGCCGACTTGTCACTGTTCGAGCATTTGGCACACACATCAATACCAGGCCACCAAAACATTTCTCTAATGCGTCTCCTGGTGAAAGAAATGCCTAAATGTCCTTCATGGGCAATATCCACAATAGTATTTCTCAGAGAAAAAAGAGGAATGATTTTGTCACCTCTCATAACCAAACCGTTCTCAACTGCCAACTCATCATGGACCTTAAAATAACTCATCATATCTCCTGATAATTTTCTTTGTTCAGGCCATCCTTGTACTATGTGCTTTTTTACCTCTTTTAATTCAACATCTTTTTCCATTTCTAGAAGCCAAACATCTTCACGAAGATTTGTTTGTTCACCATGCAACAAATTAACATCATATGTAGTGAACGCTACTTCACAGTCCTCCTCATGACTCTCTTCCTCACTTGCTACAGGTAATCTGGACATGCAATCTGCGTGTATATTGGCCTTCCCCTGTACATATACTATCTGATACTGGAAAGATTGCAATCTGGAAGCTAATCTAGCAAGACGTGCAGACATAGAACGTCCTCCACCTGGAGCCATCAGGAAAACAAGGGGTTTATGGTCTGTTTTAATGGTGAATTTGGTTCCCCATAAAAAGGTCCTGAAGTGTTCAGCCCACCAAACACAAGCAAGTAGTTCTCTTTCTATAACAGAATAGTGCTTCTCCGCGTCCCTAAATGCTCTGGAGGCATATGCTACTATCCACTCTTTCCCATTGTCCCTCTGTAACAGTACACCACCCAAACCAGTGTTGCTGGCATCCACCATGATCATGCAACTTTTCCCACACACAAATGGTTTTAAACATGGAGCATTGACAATAAAATTCTTCAAATTTTCAAAAGCATAGGACATATTATCAGTCCAAGAAAAGTTTGCATTTTTCTTGAGAAGGCATCTGAAAGGATCTACTTTGGATGAATAATTAGGTATGAATTTTGCGTAAAACTCTATTAGACCAAGAAAAGCCACTAACTGTTCTTTGGAAGTGGGAACAGGAGCATTAATAATGCTTTCAACATGTTTACATTTAGGTTTGATGCCCATTCCACTGATAGTGTGCCCAAGATATTCTACTTCCATCGCTTTGATTTTGCATTTATCAAGACGAAGAGTAAGACCCTTTTCAGACAAGGCAGCTATAACTTTCCTTAAATTGAAATCATGTTCCTCATTGTTCTTGCCATATACTAGAATGTCGTCCTGAAACTCAATGGCACCAGTTAAACCCTCCAAAGTGTCTCTCAGTCTCTGGAAGACTGAAGCAGCACTGGCAAGACCAAAAGGCATTCGGCAGTACCTAAAAAGACCTTCTGGTGTAATAAAGGCAGCTAAGTTCTTTGATTCCTCAGCAAGGACAACCTGGTGGTACGCACTGGCTAAATCAATGCACAAGAATACTTGCGCACCAGCCAAAGTTGATACCATCTCATGCAAATTTGGCAGAGGGTGAGCATCAACCCAGATGGCACTATTTAAACTGCGTAAGTCCACACATAGCCCGAGTTCGCCTGAAGATTTAATCGAAATAACAATGGGAGAAACCCATGGAGATGACTCAATGGGTTCAATAATGTTTTTTTCGCACAAGTCTTTAAGCATGTCCTTTAACTTATTCCTGTAGGACAGAGGTACATTTCTCACTTTGTGACGGACAGGTACAGCATTATCATGTAACTTAATGACATGCTCGAAACCTTGGTATTTCCCTAATTTCCCGCTAAATACATTGGGAAATTGTTCAATTAATTTATCAGTGCAGCTTGTGTTTTCTTGATGGGTGGTCTTATGGGCATCGATAGCATAAACACGGGGATCAGCTCTGGGATCGAGTCTAATGCCCAACTGCTCCTGGTGTGGCCATCCCAAAAGTGACTGTCCTGATTTTGCAACATAAATTTTGCTAAATGTGTGACGACCTGAGAGAACCAAATCAGCCCAAAAAAACCCTACTAAATCAATTTTGTGTCCTGTGTAGCCACCGGGTGACACATCAGGAGAAAGAAGAGCTCTGTTAGGCCACTTGTCATAGAAAATATCTGAAGAAATAATGGTGTACCATGCGCACGAATCTACTAGGAATCTCAATTTGACATCATCTACAGAAATGAAACACGAAGGAAATTTAGTGAAACCTTCATCTCCACAAACATTAATAACAGTGTTAATTTCATTTTCATTGCTGTCGTAGTAGTTATCACAATCATCCAAATTTTGTATGTAATTCACTCTTTTGGGAACTGATTTACAAAATTTCCCAAAATGACCTTTCTTATTACATTTGGAGCAGATTTTTTCAATTGCAGGACATACTTTAGAATTGGCCAAATGTCCATTGCTTCCACATCTGTAGCAAAGTAATTGGAAATTTCTTCTTTCACTCTTTGTACTTCTAAATTTATTTTCAAATTTTGCAGTATTATCATTTCTATGTGTAAATGATTTTTTTGTTTGTTTCTGTTTCCTTGGCTTCCTTAGCAATATTGAATACGTCACCTTTATCATTACCTCTAATTTCTTTAACAAACTTTTCAGAATGTTCTATAGACTTAGCAATGTCAATGGCAGCACTCAATGACATATCGGATGTAGTCCATAACCTCTCTTGAACCTTTTTGTTGTTTGTTCTCTTTTAAAATTTGGTCTCTGAGGACTTGTTCATACGATACATGCTCAAAATCACATGTAACAGCAAGAGATCTAAGTGCTGATACGAAATCCTCAATAGACTCATCGGATTGTTGTTTTCGTGAATAAAAAATACATCTTTCCATTACAACATTTTTCTTTTTACCAAACCGTAAATTGAGTTGTGAAGATGCATACTGATAAACATTGATGTTACCAGGATTGGATAACGCAGGTAAAGTTTTAAATTCTTTTAACCCAATACCTCCTAAACAATGTTTTAATAATGCAAGTTTTCTTTCAGGTTCACAATCTTCTCCCTCCAATACTTCCACGTAAGCTAAAAAAAACAGGTTCCCACACTTCCCATGCCATGGGAGGTTCACCTGCAGAAGTAAGAAAGGAGAGGGGAGGAAGAATTCCTGACATGGCTATGTAGGAAAAAAAATAACAACACTTAAGCAACAACAATCGGTAATATAAGCAATACTTCCTAGTGGAGTAAGATTAGTGCGATAAACAAAATAACAGGTAACCCATTGTATAATGACCAAATAAGGTGAGGTAATTAGAATAAAATCAAAGAGGTGTGCGTGTCACCGATGAATAAGAATGAACCATTGAAGACACGCGTAGTGCGTATTTAAAACGTGCAGCAAAAGTAACTCCTTGTAAATGTACCTTGGAAGACACGCGGTGTGCGTATCACCGAAGAAATCCTTTAAAATGTGCAATGAGAGAATCGTGATTTAAATGCACCTTGGAAAGTACGCGGTGTGCGTATCACCGAAGGACGAACAGTGCAAGTATCCTTGTTATCTGCTGGAAACACCTGGTAAAAGACGATAAGCCGGTAAACAAAATGGCGGCACGTAAGGTTAAAGGTGAAGGTACATATAAACGTGACCTTATGTGGCGTGCGTCTTGCAGAGATGCGTGGAGATAAACAGTGTGGCGTTCCGTTGGTATCCGGTTGCTAGGACACAGAAACAGTATGACGTTCCGTTGGTATCCAGTTGCCAGGACACGACAAGAATGGGGGAACTCCGAGAATTCCGCTTGACTGAGCAGGTGAGAGAACGGCCAACAAACTCAAATGATGCAAAGTCCAAAACAAATCCTCCGAGGTAGTAAAATGAGTCAAAATTCCTTGAATTCCTTAGTGTAAATTCCTTAATGAAACGGAAGGGTGTGAGACAAAATTACCAATCCTCCGATGAAAATGACGAAAACGAAGAGAAAGTCAGCAAAGTACCAAAACAAGCAGACAATAAGGCTTGCAGTAAATCCACAAAACGAACAACAATGTCTTGGGAAATAAATGTTCTTGTAGGTGCCTCAAGTGATCCCAATAAAGTTTCTCCAAAACGAGAAAAATGAAATAAAGGCAGTGAATCCGTGACCGCTCGTCGCCAGTGTAAGAAAGTATCCAATTCAGGTAATCATCAAGCTGAGAGGCGATGGATACTTCAAACGAGGTTTATTCAGGAAAAGTACATGTGGTTCATTCGTAGGTTACAAGTTGAATGCCCACAACTGTAAACTCTCCCCTCTCCCAACCTTCCACAATTCTTCAAAGAATAACATCAATACTAAGAACGAGACCGTCACGAGCTGTGAAAAGAATACCACGCTCGTGACAGCCACGCTCCATGCACACGACACATTGCCCCTTCTGGACTTTGTACCGCTCCGCCCATTTAACAAAAGATTGTCCTACTATCCAAATCAATAGCTTGAATGCCTCCGGACCAGCCACAGCACCTGAAAAGAACAGTATATGTGAGATGCAAGCGAAAACGTGGCACTATTAACATCCCTCCTCTTCTAACCTCACATAACGACGAAACAATCGGACAACCACCAACCCAGTTGCATGATCCTACCTCTACTCCATCTCTGCCATGCAACTTCCATGGCCACCCGATCCTGAAAGAATGAGAACCATAATCTCCTGGCAGTTCCCCCAAAGCTGTCAATACTTTTCTCAGCACCCATAAAAACTGAAAGGAAGTCACCCCTGAACCATTCATGTGTCAATAAACTGCCCCCTGGGGTGATGCGCTAATCGCCCTGAGTTTTGTGGCCAACCTCACTGGGCATACACCCTGAACTGGGAAAGGATGCAACACCATGGCCTACCCTCTGGCCACTGATCAGTTTTAGAATGGTGAATGCACAGCTGTAAGCTGTCATCTGTACCTCCAACATCCTCCCAAAGTAACCCTGAAAGCCCCGAAAAACATCCAAGACATTAGCGTTGAGAACAAAATAATTTCTTCGCTGACCGCTGCATATGACCGGCAGGACCCCCACTACTTTGTCGAAAAATTGTCTTGACAATGGCTTCCGAACTCGGTGTTGGCAACCCCGAACTCGGTGTTGGCGAACCCGTTCTCTCGCCAACCTCTCGTGTATCCTCCTCCCTAGTTTCCCGGCAGATGAAGTATAGTCCCATAAGTGCTTGCCCACAAAAGCAATCCCTGCCAGCTTCCCCGTAATCGTTACTCTAAACAAACTCTTATCAATCAGTGCTAGTATATAATGCACCATGTTCTCGTCCCTGCTCCTAATCTCTGATCTCCGACAAGACCCTCTGGCCAGGAACTTCCGCCAAGCCTGCATATATGACTTTCTGGTGGATTCTGCCAGAGACCCTACCACCAACTGAAGCATCCTTTCTCGCCTATGTTCCACATTTCTGCTGGCATTGGTGTCTTGATTTTGTCTGCGTCCGTGGCCAGCCCATGGAACCTCTCCCACTGTGAACGAGACAGAGCATCCGCAATGTCATTGTCCACCCCGGCATGTGTCTAGCCCTGAAAACTACGTCATGTCTCAAGCAAGCCATCACAAAATCTCTCAACAGTTTGAGCACCTGCTCGTCCTGTGCAGACTATCTACTGACCACATGTAACACAGCCATATTGTCATTTCAAAACAATACCTTCCTGTGCGCCAGTTCCTGACCCCCAGAGTGTCACCGCCACTACCAGGGGGAAAAATTCCAGAAAAGCGATCCTCCTGCGCGCACACCCCCCGCTTCCATTCCAACGGCCACTCCTCTGCACACCACCTGCCCCGCCTGAACAAACCGAAACCCAGACCTCCCGAAGCGTTGGAGTATATCTATACATCCAAATCACAGTCCCACGGTGCAACCATTGGGAGACCATTGAAATCATGCAAAAACCTGCGCCACATATGTAAATCTTCTTTGGCGCCCGCTGACAATCTGATGTGGTGATATGGCAGCGATAGGCCCACAAGTGACAAGCCTAGCCGCCTGCAAAAAGTCATCCTTGTCCTCACTACCCTGCTTGCAAACTTGAGATGTCCGAGCAGAACCTGTACTTCCCTAACAGTTACCTTTTGCTTTCCTCGCATGGCATCTAGCAATAGCTGCATATGGACTTTTTTGTCCACCGGAAGGCGCTTCTCCATGGATACTGAATCTAGCTCAATGCCCAGAAATTAAAGCACTGTGCTGGGCCCTACTGTCTTTTCCGGTGCCAGCTGTACCCCGATGTCACCCATGAGCTCTTGAAAACATACCAACTGGAGCTGACAGTCCACAGAATCGGGTTGACCAACAAAAAATAAATCGTCCAGGTAGTGTGTCACTGTTGCCCACCCGGTCTGCCACATGAAAACTCACTGTAAAAAGCAACTGAAGCGCTCAAAAAGCACACAGGATATGGAGCACTCCATGGGGAGGGCTTTTTCCACATACCAGGACCCATCAGACTGTATCCCCAGCAACTGGAATTCTTCTGGGTGCACCAACAACAGCCTAAAAGCCGATTTTATATCACACTTAAATAAATAAAAAATCTTACCTTAACGCCTCTCGCAGCATCGCGCTCTTCCTGCTTCTGGGCACAGGCTCCCAGACTGCACTGCGGCCAATCCTGATGCTGTATGAAAGCAGCATCGGGATTGGCCTGAGTGCTGGCAACTTGCGCTCCCAGGCAGACTGAGAGCTTGTGCCTGCTCTCTCCAGCCCTAGCAACACAGCTGGAGAGAACTTCACTGCGCATGAGGAATTGGCCAGCCTGAGATGGCCGACCAAACCCTCATGCACAGTGAAGGGAGTGCACTACCACTCCCCCACCAGCAGTGTCATCCCCTGGATCCACCCCCAAGACTCGTCGGAGTCCTGGGGGCGGGTCCAGGGGATTAAAATAAAACTATAATAAAACGTGGTTAAAACCCATTTTCTTATCGTTTTATTTGAGGGTGGTGGCAGGGGGGGCGGCGCTCCTCCGCCCTAATGGAGGGGCCGCCAATGTTTCACCCGCAGTTCCCTATGGAGCAGCTTCAACATCTCCACGTACTCCGCCTTCCAAATGTTTTTCTAGGTTGCCAGCATTAAGTGTGTGCCCATAGGTTTCGTCACAACCATATAAGGAAGCTTCTTAATCTTGAGCTCTTTATTCTCCTTGGCCCCCCTGCACTCCCTTATTCTCCTGTGCCCCATTCCCTCCCCTCCCCCTGTGGCATAACTGGTGCAGTCGGGTTCCCCTGATCCAACACCCCAGCCGGTGTTGCCTCCACTCGCTCCACTTTTTGGACTCTTTGCTGACAGCTGTGTCTGTGTCCCCACACCTGCATCTTTCACGTACAAACCTTTCCTCAGTCGGATGCACCCACTGTCTCTGCCATCTCTGCCTCCACCCCAATGGACACCTTCTTCTTGTCCCCCGCCCATTTCTCCTCCCAAGTAGCGTCCTCACCTGGCTTCAAGGACCTGCTCCACTTGCTTGCTTGCACTGGATCCAGCTGCAAGGGTTCCAGATTCACGATCACCTTGTGCAGGTCTCTATCAGCACGACACTCCTGTAATACACTACGTACAACATTAGCAGACCCCGCCCCGCATGCACCACTTTGCCACCATCGGCTTTATTCCACCCCCAAGGACTCATCATCTATCACTTCACCTTCTTCAAGACTCATCTCATCGTAATCCAACTGATGATGAGGGTCTATACCTTCCCACACGCCTGTGGGTAACTTGACCTTTGCATCCAAACACCTTGATTCCAAGGCAGTAGGCCCCTTTTCCTCCACTGAGGGGCACCAAAGGGCCATAGTATGCCCACCTAGCTGCCCCCGCTGCTGTTTTTCGCGACCCCGCATCGCAGCCCTTCCTCCCGGGGGCCGCAACAACCCATCCTGGTTGCTGCACTGCCGAAGCCACACCAGACCTTCTTATGGCATTGTTGTCGCTGTCCCACGTCGACATCCGGCAGTTCACCCTAGACCCTGCCATTTCTTCCTCTCTGGGCCATGGAGCCGCATTACGCTCTCCCGAGTCTGCATGCCCTCTACCACGACGAGCCTGTGAAATAAAGTGTAGGTCCTGGGTGCTGGGGTTATTGTCTCTGCCCACCTGTCCCACGCACTGCTCTGGGACCCAGAGCCAGCGACCCCCAGCCCCTTCACCTTGCGCTGCTACCACATCTTCATCACCCTCCCCACCCGATGCTCTGCCACCGAAATGTCCCTTGCTGAATGCCCCCCGCCGTGCTGGGGCCACCCCCCTCTCTTGCCCCCTGTGCGAATACACCTTAACAGGTGCCCTGACTGCCCATTCCTGCTGTTACCTTACCTCACCACTTTCTTCCCCCACTCCTCCCTCCCCCTTCTCCTCCTCACTCTATTCCAACATGGCCGCCACCATCGCCGTCTTTCCATTTGGACCCCCTACTCCCTTCCCTCGACCCCCCCCTCCAGCCTACACCATTCTCCCCACCACACCCTTCCTTCTCTCTCCCAGTATACTGGTGCCTGAGTCCTACTGGCCCGCTCCTTTTACTTGTACCTACTCCCCTGCTAGATTGGGGCTTGCCCGCCCCCTTGAAGCCTGCCTGCTCCCCCTTCGTGGCCCATACTACCCCAAGCCATTCCTCTGGCCGGTTTAGGTCACTGGAGGAGGCCGATGTCCACCGATTGCAGGCCCCTCCCCCCACGGTACTATAAATTGAAGCGATGGCTTCTACGCGGTGGCTCTCACCGCGCAAACCACTCGCTGAGGCGGGGGCTGCTCTCATTACCCTCGAGCAGCCCCTAGTGCTCACCTTAGATCGCGGCTCATCAGAACATGTGACTACAGCTGCTGAAACTCCTTCTGCCTCACGCCTCGCCAGGCATGCTGCAATACACACGCTCGGCGTCAAAAGATCCATGCCATCTGTTTCTGCCAGCAGGCGCATGGCCTCCCTCACACTTTCGTCCGCCAACATTTAAAACATTTCTCCTGACTGACTAAGCACCGGCCACCGTGTTCCTGTACCCAAAATGGTGGCCGTGCTAGAAAAGGGATCACCATCCCAACCAGCCCAATACCAGCCCAAATGTAGCCCAGGCTGTCCCATCTGCTAAAAACCCCGGAGGGAGGGGTACACCACCCAAGGTCGGCTGCCCCCAAAACCCATTCTCTACAAGGAAGCAGAGAAAGGATCAGTCAACACAAGGTACAGTTTCAATCGCTATGAATTACTGACTTCCTTGTCTTGAATAACACAGAGCAGTATCAGATGAGAAACAAAAAAGTTATATATTATTAGGGAGCATAGAGCCAGATGCACTAGATAATGGTCACAAATAACTTTTCACAATTGGCAAGCAGTGCTAAATTTTCTGAGCTGACTTATGTATAAATATTTTGATTCATAAAATTATGAATCAGAGTGCATCTTAGTCAGACCTTCCTCATTAATATTCATGTGAAAGTTCACAAACTGTAACTCACTCCAATTAGTGGCCATCTCCGCGATGGTTATTTTAAGCCTAAATCTCCTAGGCAAATTGTTATAATTATAAAACAATAAGGGGCCCATTACGATGACGGACGGAAGGCCATCCGTGCTGGTGGCGGAAAACAGTCATGTTTTCCGCCCCAGGTGCGGTCATTGCGACCAACAAATCACAATGGACCCACAGAGGCCATTTGCCGTCCGCCGCCGTCTGGCAGGCTCCGCACATTTTTTGCGTACGCAAGGGTGGCGGACGGAGCCACCAGGGCAGGACCGGCGTGCGGAAACACGTTCCGCCCGCCAAGCAAATCACAATGTTGCAGACAGCCCTTCCCACCACCGCGTAAAAACCACCACGTTGCGGATGGCGGAAATAGAACATCGGAGAGGAAGAGCCGATACAGTACCCATCTAAACCCCCGGACCCGCCATGGATCCTGCGCCACAGGCCTTCCTGCTGCACTACCGACTGCACCTCCGGCAGACAAGACGCTGCCGCGAACAACAGCAGAGGTACGTACCAGACATCTCCACGCATGCAACCCCCGAACAACTACAACTCCCAGCAAGCGTGGCGGCACCGCGATGAATGTGGCAGCCTACCAAACACGAAGTGCGAGGCCCACCCAATCCCCATGAGTGACCCTCGGTGCCCCCGAAGGCAATTGGAGCCAATGACGAGCCTCGCAGTTGCAGAGCGCGCACACCGCAACACCTAAACATGTACGCCGCCGATGGCTCCCATTGGCTGATGGCTCATCCCCATTGTGTGTGCCACACCCTGGCGGCCCGGAAGCTGCGACCGCAACCCTGCAACTTTCAAGTGGGGCCAATGCGTTCCATCACTGCGAATGCCAGCTACCGCGCATGCGAACACATACTGCATTTGCATTGGCGCCCTGCGAATCACATCACAACTCATTTCCCTAAAGTGATTGGTGCACCCCATGTGTAGTGTTGTGGGGCACGAGGCCCCCATGCATATCGAGTAACCACACAGACACCGTACATACATAGGAGAACTGGCCTGGGCACGTGCGTCCGGACCCGTTTGTTGGCAGGGTCACGGGTCCAGTGACGCCTGTGCTGGGCGGCTGTGGGGTGGGGGGAAAGCCAGCCCTCTGGGAGTGGCTGGTACATCGGAACAACTAGAAAAGTGACCAGCTGCTCACTACACTGTGAAGGGATGAGAGAGTGTGACCCATGAGCCAAGTCTTCACACACATGGAATGTCCAAGGAAATGAGTGAAATTACATACATAGCCATGCCTCGTGGCCAGATGGACTTAAATGAGGGAAGGAGTCAAAAAGGACAAAGGTCTCCAGCACTGTACCAATGTCGTGTAATGAAACATCCAACCTGTGAACCACGCTTGAATATCCCTTGACATCTGACTGGCGTCTCTTGGCCAGGGGTCGAATTGTGAAGGATCAGTGGCATAGGCAGACAATCAGAGGTGTCTATTGTCTGCAAATCAGACATACGTGTAATCCCTAGCACACCCAACACACGTACTGGTGTCGCGTGCAGTATGCCTAGCTGCTACTGCCTGTAAATGTCCCCACACACGTCCTGAATCAGTGCTTCTCCAGACCAAACGCCCTCAAAAATCCTGCCCACCAGTATGGAAGATATGTGATTACCACACCTTGCAATCCTCATTGGCTCATGTGACATTCCCTGTTGACTGATGTACTTACATACTTGCATGACTGATTGTATCTGTACAATGTGTGCGTGATGTAAAGCACTGCCACACCCCACACTCATATCAGTAGTGCCATACAACAAATGAAATGCACATGAGCGAGCGGCTATGGAGAGATGAGGGCCATGGACGAGGGTGGCAGAGAGGGAATCCGAGGAGGAGGGCATGAGTGAGAGCATGAGAAGTGTCACTTGCCTGATACTCCCACCTCAGGAAACCTCCTCCTATCAGGAGGACCTTTCAAGGAAAAAAACACACTTCCTGAGAGTGACAACATCTAGCAAGAGAATTTGGAAGGAAAGAATGTGTCTCCCTGGCCCTTGTAAAACTGAGAGGAGACAAAGGGGGGCCCTGAAGCAGGCCTGGCGAGAGACATAAGTGACAACTCGGGCACGCAGTGGCAACCCCGAATGCATCATTGGACCACACAAATAAAGATTCCTGGAGCCGGCCCTGCCTGGGAGGCATCCCAAATGTTGATGGCAGCCATTGATGGCACACACATTGGCCTCGTACCACCACAGGCAAGTGAACCCGTCTATAGGAACCGCAAACACTACCACTCCATCAACGTGCCAGTGGTATGACAGGCGGAGCAGATCATCTCACACGTGTGTGCAGAGTATCCTGGGTCAGCACATGACTGCTACATCTGGCGGACCAGCAACATCACCCCCGCACACAACCCACACATGCCCAGTGACGATGACAGTGGTGAGGAAGAAGGCCTTGACAAGCGTCTACAGCTCGTCAACTACTTCTGTTGAGTGTGATGCAACAATGAGTGACCATGACTGTGTCTGTGTGCCTTGCTGTCGTCTCACAGACTCAGACAAATTTCCTTGAGATTTCGTACACATACCGGACTATGCGCCGGATTTGAAAACACATGCATGCAGGGACTGAGCACCCCGAAGCACCCCTACGCACAGGACACCATTGCCATACTGCCTCACTTGCTCCCCTACTCACTCTGAGGCATCCAAGCGCATGTACACAAGCAGACAATTTGAAGACAAGAAACGTTTCCAAATGTGAAGTTTTTACTACAGTGTCAAAGCATGCTAAATACGTGCCACAACATGTTGAAAATGCATGAGTACTTAACCAGTAACCACAGTGACATATCGATTTAGCATAAAGCAAGATGTGGCATCAATAACCCCTCTGGACGTCGAACCACGAGCATATCCCCCCACCCTTTGCAGGAAGGAGTTGTATGGGATGTCCCTGGTCTATGGCCTTTGTCAGCAGAACCCATTACCCAGACTATACATGGTGAGATTACACCACATTGGCTGTGTCGCACTCATCACTGGATGGATGACCATCCAAGTGTGGGGCATCTGGCCCGCATTCCCATGTCAATCAAAGGGGATCTGTGTCCTCTAGCAGCTGTGAGACCTTGTTGATTTGGGGTGCTATGGCCTGAACAGGCCAGAATGACAAGGGACAGGCTTCTCCGACCACGGACAGAATGTTCAGACAGTACTCCTGGACCGCGCAGTGAACAAGCTCTGAGGACACCTCTCGGGTGACAGACATGTACTAAGGTACTTGCAGGGCACAAGTCCTAAACAATGAAGTGGGAGGACTGACCAAGTAAGCCAAAATGCAACTGACCTTACAAAGCCCCGACGTAGCGCTATGAAAGAAGGAAAATAGTGCGACTAACATGATTTGTGCAAATACTGGGACAGACTAACCCATCTGACAGTCTTACAGTGTCTGCATTGATATACAGGGACAGAACAAAGGCCAAAGCATGGCTCCCTTAAGTACCTGTGTAGAGATGGCAAGCTGTGTGCACATGTTCCCCTCTGTGGCATCTACATTCAAATGTAAGGTTCAAGGCGGACCCCAGTCAGCATGTACAAACAAAAGGAGGCCGGATGGCCCCTTTACTTCGGCCCGGCTGGAGGTGAAAAAAGGCACACTCGCTGCATGCACGTTGCTGCTGGGAATGGACAGCAGACAGCATGCAGGTGCTGCAGAACGTTTCCCGGTATCTGGACGGTACACCGGGACAAGTTAAGCATATCCCTGTGGGGACCAACGTCCTGGCAGGGGGGACGGCGTCAAACCTGTGCAAAGCAGGGGGGGGGGGTGCCTTGTACCTGCATGTACCCCCGACTCAAGCCCTGGGTACTTGCAAAACGACAACGCCATGTCTTCTTCGTGCGCTACAACTGCATAATGGAAGCCGGGCTCATGCCAGACGACAAAGTCCACGACAGTCAGATGACAGCCTCCACTTGCCCTGGTCTATGGTATCAAGCGCAATAGTCTGCAGAGCACAGCACAGTCCAAGCCAATGCAGACAGGGCCATAGTCAGAGAGCTGGATGCCAAATCTTGTGAGGTGGCGTGCAGTAAGGGAGACGATGATTGAATTAGTCACCAACAGTTCCTGTTGCTGTAAAGTCGTTACGAATCCAAGAAGGCACAGGCAGCTTTGAAGGCAATCAGTTCCAAGAGACGATCCAGTTCATCTTCAGCGAAGAGGACCGCCATCCAATCCAGCAGTATGAAGGAACAGATGTGCTCCTCGCACCACGAGGTTGCAAGGAGCATCCCATCGCAACCTGGGAGAGGTTCGATGTAGGCATGGCACAGGAGCCATTGCGCAAACGCACAGACGCAGCTGTCAGCCTGCCTGACACATTGAAAGGCATCCCATAAATGTGTCTCACCAAAGCAGTCTTGCATGTGGACCAACAAAGGAGTCCCCCACAGCTCATGATCCAGGTCAGCAAGGTATGTGTTTGAAAGGCAGACATCCATGGCCCACCCAAACAGACTACTCCTGCAGGAAAAGACGGGTTGCACGCAAATGAAGTAGGCATAGCGGAACGTTGGCCTATAACTGATGCCCAGCACAGCCAGTGGGACACATCCAAAGAGAAGCTGCATGCGGTCACGGTACAGTTACAACTGACCGGGCTCGACCTGGCCCACTGGACAGTCAGACATGGCGTGAGAGGAATCTCGGAACCAGCGCTCAGCTGTACAGCCAAAGTAATGGTCAGTAAGCGCGAAATGCAGTGTGCAAATTGGAGGACTGACACCCGGTGGTACTTCCGCAAAGCATGGAAGGAAGGGACAAGGCCAGAGCCCACAAGTCTGATAAAAAGTGTGCAACGGCCTTCAGTATCAGAGGCTATCAATACTCTGTGTGTCAGTTCACCGCGAAAATAGTGGGCGAGCCGTGTTCGGCACTGACTGAATCGCGCGGGACGGTCAAGACACCTGGTATCCGAAGGTCATTGGGCTGGTGTGGGAGCGACTACTTGTCTACACAGAGGCTCATTGTGCATGCACACTCATTGAAGTATGCTTTCGCTGTGGGAATGTGAGGCCACAAATGACTATCCACAATCACTTATGGGGGAGTCAGCAGTACATTGGCACAAAAAGGACACGTTGTGCAACTGTTCCCATATACGTAATGCCTGGCCTGTGCACGCAGGAGGGGCCATGTCGGTCCTCCTCACCTGAACGGACCAGGGACTCTGCATCCGAGGCTTCACCATCCTGGGGTGGGAGGGCTGGCTGGGCTCGTCCATGGCACGGTCGCCTGCTGTCGCTATCGAGTCACCTTTTGGGATAAGGTAATTTTGTCAGCATGTTCTGCACACAGCACAACTTAGATGTTCATGTTTGGCACTATTAAGTTGAGGTGACATGACTTTTGCCTTGGCTTTACTAGCATTCATGTCCGTATGTCGTCAGTCGCACATGATGTTGAGGTACATACAGGGCTTTCACTGGGCCGGTTCTCACCGGTGCTGGGCACCGTCATTTTTTGGAGTGGGCCTCGGGACGGGTCTCTTTCGTACTCTGTTTTGTGCCCTGCCACAGGCGGTCTGTTCTTTCAGCTGGAATGCATTGACAGCAGGCACATCGAAGTGCGCATGGTCACACTCCTCACTTCTCACTGGCGGAGTCATTACGGCATGGCGTCATGCCAGGTGAGCGTTGTGGGGTGGTGAAATCCTTTGTGGATTCTTTTTGTCTCTGGAATTCACTGCTTTGGAGACTCATGGCAGCAACATCCTGGTGGTGTCATCAGGGCTTCAAGTGGAAGATTTTCCGATGTTAGATGTAGGCCATAGTTGCAGCTTCTCTGTCTCATGCAACTGACAAACATTGCCAAGGCCAGTAGTCCGGAGTTGTGTTAGGTTTCATGTTACTTGTTGTATCATTTATCTGGGTGCATTGGCAGTGACTGAAATGTGCTAGTCGGGTAGCCCAATATGCTAAGCCCAGATTTGTGTCTCTGGTTTTTGGGCCCGCCCTTAATTACATTGGCCAGGCCCCTTTGAGAGACCCCCCAGTTTGTTCATCCCACTTGAGGATCTGGGTACCTACATTGCTCGTTGGCGATGTGACATGGCTAGAGGGCCAATTTAATGTGTACCGATGTTGTGTTTCCGAGGACATGTCCTCTGGTACTAACTTGTTGCTCATCCAATTCAGTTGATGCTTGGACATTTTTGTCTTTTCGATGTGTATCTGACTACTATGCCGTGACCTAATGATTTGTGTTGTGCTTCTTGTGCTTACCTCCTGTGGTTTGTGAGGGCTGACAGGGTTCCCATGCATGTGTTGTGTTGACCCGAGTCTTTCTGCTTTGAGGCAATGGGACTTGCACATTGGCTTTTTGGGGTCGCGTTCTTGTATTCTGCATTGCAGTTTCATGTGACTTCATCAGTGACACTGTGAATCACGTGGCCTCTCGATGCTGTTAGCTGTATGTGCACGGCCTATACACTTATGAGGGTTTCCGGAGTTGGCTAACCAGTGCGGGATGTGGGGGTCATTTGGCTCCATGCTGTTTGTGAGGGGAGACAGAGGGACTTGTGGGAGTCGTGCTCTTGCTGTCAGGTTTCAATGACCACTCCCCAGTGAGATGGCTAGCTACCTGTTGGGAGGCACTGTCGACGGAGTTAGCTGCCTCATGGCTGTGGGGTGGGGAGGGTGAGCCATGCTGTTTGGGGGAGGGAGGCCATGGTGCATGAGCTGACCACCTACCTGCGAGGTTGAGCTGATTGAGGAGATGCTGTCCTTGTGATCCATTCATTTTGTAAGCGTGCATTCCACATGGGTTTGATGTGGGCGGGCGATTGGGGCTCACTTGTTGTGCACAACGGTGCATTGTAGTGTGATGTGATCATTTTGGTGGCACTTACCAGCCTCCAGTCACGCCTCGATTCCTGTGGGACTCTCTGGATGCATTATGGCAGGCACCTTCTCCTCCCATTCAGTGAAGGTTAGTGGTGGAATGGGAGGGCCGCCACCAGTTCTCTGGCCCACCGCGTGGTTCCTCTGGGCCCGGTGCTTAACCCAGCCCTTGAGGTCACCCCACTGCTTCTGGAAGTCAAGCACAGTGCGTAGGGGGGTCCCTACGGCGTTGACTTTGCTGTGAATCCTTGCCCACATCTGATTCTTGCGCGCAAGTGGGGTGTGTTGGACCCAGTGCCCAGTCAAATGTGGTTCGACCCGGATTGTCTCGTCTGGCATCTCTTTCAACTCTGAATCGGTGAGTTTGGGCATTGTCTTTGGGGGCATGGTGCGAATGAATGAGGGGTGCAGGGCGCAAGATAGTGGTGGAGATGTGTGTGGTTGAGTGTTGTTGTGTGGTGATATGTGTATGTGGTGTTGTGCAGTGTGTGTCAATGGTGTCCTGTCTCTCTATCTCGGCTTGTGGTGTGCAGAGGCTGCTGGTCCAGGTAGGGGTTGGTCTTCATCTGTGGTATGTGGGTGTGTCCACATGGGTGATGGCCTCCAGATGTCTCTTCCATGCCGCGCATGGCTTTCTCTATCAGGAGCAAGTTGGGGTGTGTCATTGTGGCATGTGTGTTGTGATTGAGGGCGGCAGGGAGTACAGGCACACTTCGGCATTATTGTGGGGTTGGTTCCGCCCGCCATTCATTTGGCCTGTGTGCGTGCGAGGCGGTCGGATGGCAATGCTCGGTCCGCCAGCTCTGCATTCTCATCGTAATTGGCCGTGCGGTCATGCAGCGCCAGGAGCGTCCTTTTCGAGCCGTTGTACAGCTTTCCCCGTCCGCCGCGGTCGGATTTGCAGTTTTTTCGACCGTGGTGGACGGTGTTTTGTGACATCCGTCCGCTGCGGTCTGATTTTGCGTACATTGCATCGTAATTTGACCGACGGAAATCCCGCGGGTCATGCAGGGGGATTTTTCCCGATTTCATGGCGGTCGGAGGGCTTTTCTGTCCATCATCGTAATGGGCCCCTAAATTGTGATTATATGGCTAATTGTATTCAGTGTACAGTTCTTTTCTATATATCTTATCACATTAAAGGCGCTCCAAGGATGCTCCTGTTTATCTACCACTACCAGGTTAGTGCCACGCAGGCCCCTATCCCTTTGGAAACAGAATGGTGCAGGGAAAGAATATGGAGGAAGAAATATCGAATTGCGTAAATATCGTGGTAAAAATATCATGGATCACGAATATCAACAGAAAAATCCTCGTGGTCACAAATATCGATTTTAGGTAGGTAATATCGATTTAAAAAATATCGCAGTGTTTAATATCGTTTGTAGAAATATAGTTAAAAATATCGTTTAAAAAAAAAAATTATTGTTATGTATTTTAGTATATATTTTATGTGTGATGTTTGTTTTTTTATATAAGAATTGTTTGTATTTTTATTATATGTGTTAAAATTTTAGTAGTTATTAATTTTTTTATTTTATTTAATTTTGCGTTTTTAGTTCTGTAGCGGGTTGTGGGTTTATAGGGGAATAAGGTGGGAAGTAATTTTATTATATAAAATGTATTGAATAATTTTTATTTATTAATATGATGTTATAGTGTTAAATGTGTAAATTAATGTAATAATTGTTTAATAATTAGTTGTTAATTTAAATTAATTAGTAATTAATTATGGTAATTGTGTAATTAATTTTAGGTGTGTTGTGGTGTTTATAGGTGTAAATGGTGTGAAGGGTGGGAAGTAATTTATTTATTGATGAATTATTAATTAGCTGTTAATTAATTTAAATTAATTAGTAATTAATGATGGTAATTGTGTGATTAATTTTAGGTGTGTGTTGTGGTGTTTATAGGTGTAAATGGTGGGAAGGGTGGGAAGTAATTTATTTTTTATTGATGAATTATCAATTAGTTGTTAATCTAAATTAATTAATTTTGGTAATTATGTAATTAATTTTAGGTGTGTGTTGTGGTGTTTATAGGTATAAATGGTGTGAAGGGTGGGAAGTAATTTATTTTTTATTGATGAATTATCAATTAGTTGTTAATTTAAATTAATTAGTAATTAATTATGGTAATTGTGTAATTAATTTTAGGTGTGTTGTGGATATAGTGTTAAAAAATGTGTACTCAATGAATGTTTATCTTTTTTTATTAATAATATATTTTAAATTCATTAATTATGTTAATTATGGAAATCAATGTAAATAAAAATGTTGATTTCTTTTTTTTATTTGTGTGGTGTTATAGGATAGGAAATACAATAAATACATTTGTTTTAATTAATTTGTTAATATTTGCTCCTTTTAAATAAATATTGTTTATAAATGTATTAATTTATTTTATGTAATATTTGTACCTTTTTGCTATATGTAATTAACATTATAATATGTGTTCTTTTTATATGTTTAATATATTTAATTGTATATTTTTAAAATATTTATTTATTTTTAAGATTATTTAATTTTTTTAAATTGTTTAAATGTTATTAGTAATTTTTGTTTATCTGCTATACAACACTTTCTGTACTGTTGCACTCACTGGAGTGGGAATAGTAATTTTTTACCCCTCCGCTATCCAAAACTTTTCCTACTGTTGCATTAATTGGAGTGGGAATAGTAATTTTCACCCCTCCGCTATCCAATACTTTCCCTACTGTTGCACTCACTAGAGTGGGAATAGTAATTTTTACCCCTCGGCTATCCAAACCTTTCCCTACTGTTGCACTCGTTGGAGTGGGAATAGTAATTTTTACCCCTCCGCTATCCAATACTTTCCCTACTGTTGCACTCACTGGAGTGGGAATAGTAATTTTTACCCTTCCGCTATTCAGCACTTTCCCTACTGTAGCACTCACTGGGGTGGGAATAGTAATTTTTACCCCTTTGCTATCGAGCACTTTCCCTACAGTGTTGCAGTCACTGGAGTGGGATTAGTCATTTTTACCCCTCTGCTATCTAACACTTTCTCTACTGTTGCACTCTTTGTAGTGGGAATAGTAATTTTACCCCTCCGCTATCCAACATTTTCCCTACTATTGCACTCATTGCTGTTGGAATAGTAATTTTTATTATTTCGCTATCCAGCATTTTCCCTACTGTTGTATTTATTGTATTGCGAAATGTACGTTTTAATTTTGTTTTAATAGTTTAATGTTTTAATTAATTATAGAATGTTTTTTTTATTTTAAATTATTGATATATGTATATATTTTATTTTTATATAATTTAAAAGTTAATAAATTATTTTAAAGTAAATATATGTATATGTATAAATTATTGTTTGCGTGTTTATTTTTTTAAATTAAGTTTAATTTTTATATTTAGTTAAAATGTATATTACATTTAATTTATTTTGTTAAAGATATTAATATTTTATATATTTAATATATAATATTTTATTTTATATATATTTTTAAATCAATATTTTTTACATCTATATTTTTAACTTCAATATTTTTGATTCAATATTTTTGTACTTACCTGTTTAAATATAGGGAGTCGATATTTTTACAATCTTTTTTTTTTCTCTCTATATTTTTACCATCGATGTTTTTACCATCGATATTCTATCAGTGAACCAATCAGAATACATTCACATGTGCCAGGTCTACTCATTCTTGCCTCACCACATGTGGATAGTAATACTGCAACTTATTAAAGAACCCTTTTTCCAGGGGGTCAAAGATGTGCCTTGAGAGGGTTTTGCCTTTTCCATATGTTTCTTAACCCTTGCTATGCAGGCCTGTACAATGCTTTAAAGAAGGCTTGTGGCACTTGGCGCTGAAGGGCGCCAAAGATGTTGCTGTGAAGTCAGAATCCAATTGTTGCTCCGAAGCTGAAGAAGAGTGCATGCACTGTAACCACCAACTTAGCTCATAGCAGTGACACAAAAAAGGTTTTGTTTATATCACAATACCACCGGGTCTGCCATGGGTCACCTAACTTCCTGTGTAGCAGCACAACCACTCAATGGATGCCATATGTCTTGGTGGTTGTACAGCATATCCGTGGAGAGCTGGTGTGCAGGGTGCTGAGGTGGTCTCTCTCACGACTGCCTCCTTTGTTCTGTGTTGTTCTCCCTTGCTCACGTGAACATACACAACTGCTGTACCAATAAAATGTCTGTTGGTGAAGAGGAAAAACTCCATACCTCAAGACTCTCAGTTACAATCATGAGGGATGGATGACTTACAGTTAATGACTATAACATGAGACCAACATGTGAATGGCGCCTAAAAAGCCTAATGGCTGAAGGGGTGACAAACAGAAGAGAGAGTGCAGTTTAGGAACCTTTCTCAGCAAATGAAAGGCACTGAAGCCTGGCAGATCTATTCCTTTCAGTACATTTCAAAGCTAAAATAAACTCAGCCAATGCAAGTCATATATAAAAACTTAAACACAATATGTCACTAAGCCCCTTCACTTCAGGGAGGTGAGGATACTTCAGGTTTGCATCACAGCTACAGGAGGTGGTTGGCACTGGGAGGCCTTAAAGCAGTGAGGCCCAACGAAAGATCTAAAGTGTACCAGTACCAGGTATGACTAGCTCATTTAATACAGATTTTTTTATCCTCATATTAGTCCTAGCCTTGTAATTGGATAAAAAGGACCACAAGTACCAGAATGCGATAGTAATATTAATAATAATAAGAAACTGCATAAGCTCCTGATGCATGGAACTTGGACATTTAATACTATGTGCAACTTGTATCAGCTATTCAGAGAAATCATCTTTCATCAAGAGAGGCTTGAGGGGCAGCCGACTTTGGAGGTCTGCCCCTCCGGGCTGTTTGGGTGTGGTGGTCCAGTCCAGGGGACTGCGAGGCCCACTGGACAGTAGCTGCTTGGGGACAGGGTAGAAAAAGGATAAAGGAGGAGGCTCCCCGTCAGTTGGTCACCATTTTAGGGTTTGGCGACAGCGGTTGGTGGCAGGCAGTTAATTTTGTACAGTTTAGTGGCAGAGTTGGTCTGTGTATGAGAGTGATTGGTGCTTGAGTGGGTGAGGTAGATTGGAGCTTGGGTTAGTGAGGTTGCTAGGTAGGTGTAGCATTGGGGTGGGCAGTGTAGGTAAGGTTAGTTACACTCTTTGAGGGGCACTGCCAAGGTGGGCTTGGAGCAAGACGCAGGTGTGATGGAGGCCCTGAGCGTTCTGAAGGCAGCAGGTTGGGAGGATTTGTTGATGCCCGGGGCACTCCCAGTGATGGACCTAGTGGAGTTTACAACCCCAGCGCAGCGCCCAGCTTAGAATGTAGCAGTGGCGGCAGTCACCTGCTTGCCGCCATGTCAAAAGTTGAAGAAGAACGAGGCAGGTGAGAGGTACACTAGGAAAGGTGCTGGGGGAGGGGGCTAACGATGGGTCCAGCGCCGTAGGGGCGTTACAAGAAAATGGTGGGCAACGGGAAGATGTGCAGAGGAGAATGCAGTCCCATACCTGGGAATTCCTATCTGCCGGGGAGCACCCTTCGGCCTTGTTGGCAGGGCAGTGCCATGAGACACGCTGTGATGTCAGCAGTAAGCCATGAGAGGGCAGGGAACATATGAGAGTGCTCTGCCCCTGAGGGTGCAGCATCAGAGAGCAGGATGACATTGGCACATGGGCAGGGCCAGGTAGCTGACCGGAGCAGTGAGGGGCAGCGGAGCATGTTATTACACCCACATAGTGGATAAACATCGTCCGAGATTGCAACAGTGCTATAGTGGAGTGAAAAAGCGAGGGGATGTGGAGAGGAGAGTGAGGTGGAGATCGAGGATGGAGTGTTTCAATTATGGAAGGAAAGGCAGGAGAATGAGAAGCCCCTGAGTGTGTATGAGAATCCTTGAGTGTGTATGGCCGAAGGAGCAAGGATTTCACCAAGGAAGGGGCAGACGGGGTCGTGAGTGTGACAAAGGGATTCTGCCAGGGTAGGGAGAGATGGGGCTGCAGGCGCACAAGGGAGTTGATTGTGTGTGCCTTCAAATTGATGGGGATACAGTTTCAGGGTGAATGGTTTATTTACAAAGCACTGCTCCTGGAGTGCTCAGAGTATCATGTGCTTTGTTCGAAAGGTTCAGCGCAAGATTTACGTGTAGGTGTGGAATGAGCTTCTATAGTCAGGAGCGTGTAGGAGAGAGGGAAGTGGTAACTGCTGTAGGAGGAGGAATGATATGGTGCAGTTTATCATGGCTTTGATCGAAAAAGGTTTGTCAAAAGCGACCATTGCGGGTAAGCTAGCATTTGATGGTGCGTTGTTATGGGGCTATGATCCTACAGTGGGGGAAATGGGAGGGCAGGATACTGGAGGGTTGGACAAGGGCGAAAAGGAACAGGGAAAGTGAGAAAGACCACTGTCTTGTCTGGTCTTGTAGCAGGTGTCGGGTACATAGCCAGGGGTGTGCTGTGACATTGCGGAAGTGACCCTTTTTACTTTACTGCTAAGAATGTTCTTTGGGGCTTTTAGGGTATCGGAGTAGTCCGGTAAAAAGACGACCGGTGGTGTGATGGTAGAAACAAAGGCAGTGCCTTGGTACCCCCTGCCGTAACATCTTCATATGGCAGCTGTATGTAGTACTTTTGCCTTCAAACCTACACACTGTAATTCCCACACAAAATGTATCCTACTATGTAGGAATGCTCTGTATTAGGTGGGTTTTGTTCAAAATTCAATATATGACTGACTTATCCAATTAATTTATGTTATTTTCATACATCAGGTCACATCCAAAGCTTGAAATACCCCAGACACGTTTCTTTTGTCTTGCCTTATTCTAATCATAAAATGAAAAGGGTGGCTAGGTCGTATGTTTGCGCAAATGCGTGTGTGCCTAATTACGTAGCGAAAGTTCACATTTTAAAGGGTGCTCCTAGGAGATGCAGTGGCCACCTCACACTCCAAAAGGGAGAACAATGCTTCCAACAATAATTTGTCGGATCGCCTGAGCACCAGTGTTGGAAAGTGGATTATTAGTAGGGGCAAATGTATATCTGCCACTGGCAATAAGGCCACTAACACAGTATAGGGCTCAGAATGGGGAGAGAATGTGGTAAATGGCTAGGGCGGTCGACCTCGGAGCTGGAGAACCGGGTTCGAGTCTCGGCAGGGACGCTCAACATTCTGTGATTCTGGGCAAATTACTTAATCTCCCGTGCCTAACAAAAATGAATGTGGCCATCTGTAATGCAACCGGTGCTCATGTACAGCGCTCTGATACCTTCGGGTCTAGTTTGCGCTATATAAAACTCCACACAAAAATAAAAAAAATGGGTCTTAGAAAATTATTCCCATGCTCGCCTTGGTAGCTTGGCTGCGAGCAGGCAGGCTTAACTTCAAAGACAGGTATGTAAAGCATTTAAAAACACCAATTCAGTAAATAATTAAGACACAATGCATAATAAAAATCAAACACCAATTTATAAAAATAGGAAATAGTTTTATCTTTACAATGACACCAAAACACATCAAACTTCCAGCATGGCCCGTCTTGCTTTCTTAGGTTTCAAGCAGCAGATCTCAGGGGCTCTGCCCTTCTCAGATACTTATTACAAGTTCTCTGGGTCAAGCAGGAGGGCACTCCTGTACAATGGGTTGCAGGGTACCACCCAAAGGTCTGACCACTTCCTGCAGAGTGTGGCACTATTTTGTCCCAGAGTGCACCAATTCTTCCAAATTCATAATGGCTGATTTTCCAGCAGGGAGAGAATAGCTGGCTAAACACACTCCTAGGATGGCTAATCTCCATAGTCTCTCCCCCTTGCATCTGCTCATTCCTTCCTTAATCCTAGCATCTGGCTGGGGTTCACAAGTGTAAAGTTGTAAATGACACTGGGGTCCTCCCCTTCCCTTGAGGTCCATGGTTTACGACTCCTCCCCCTGCTCTGGCATTTCTGTGCAACAGAACACTGCCCTCCCAGCAGAGCTGGTCAACCCCGGGGGCTCTTTATCACCTCTTCAAAGAAGCCTGGCTAATCCACTTAACCTTGACCACTGGAAGGCTGAATCTGGACTTACAAACAAGAAAGTCTTATAACTTCTTGTATGTACCTTTTAGGAGAAATTCAACAATATCATATTGTTGGATTTATTAATACCCTTCTGGGAAGTCTTTGAATGGTACTTTAACCTTCTCCTATCGAGAGTTATTAGTTAATAACTTTCTGCCATGTTAACCTATGTGACAGGGGATTTTCAATGGTAAACATGACTTGGGCCATTTTTCCATCACCAGGGTTTATAAAAACATATTTTATAAGTACTCTGCCTATATCTACAGGAACCCCGCCCCTGGTATACCTAGGGCAGACTTTAGTGATTCTGAATATGCAGAAATATTGCAGATCCTCCCTCCACAGTGCTCCTGCACCAAAGTCGATTTTGTGCAGCACTTTATCACAGTGTGGGTAGTGAAATGTGCAATTTCACTTAACCCAGGGCATATAAAACTCATTTTATGAGGGTCCACCTTATAGATACTTGACCCCCCACCCCTGGGACACCTAGAGGAGACCCTGGGGGTACCTAATATGCCCAAACATTGTAGGTTATCAATTTTTAAGTGTCCCAAACACCAAAGTCGAGTTTGGGCACAATTTACTTTTTCAAAGCAGTCCTGCAACACAGGGCTACTTTTAAACTGACCTCAGGCTCAGCAGTGCACACATGCAAGTGCAGAAAAGGGCTGCTGGCCCCTTAACTACTATGCCCTATTATATACTAGGGACTGAGAGGGAGTTTCAACCCCCTGCCCTATTATGTACTAGGACCCTATGGGGTAGATCATGCCAATCACAGGGGTACCCCAACCCATAGTGTACCCTAGTGTATGTAGGTGTTTTCACTGTCTTCTCTGTGTCTTTCAGCATAGCACTGGCCCTGGGCCTGGTTAGGCAGAGCCCAGGGTCAGACAGTCAGTTACCACCAGTACCAATCAGCAAAAAGTTGGGGGGCATGATGACTTTTCAACAACCATAAAGTATAATTATTCAAAGTCCAGTGTAACCAGTATCTCTTTATTTTCTTGTCAACACTTGCATCCAGAGGTTTATTACAACTCTTGTAGCCAACACGTGTTTCGTCGATATGGTAAATCCACCATCGACTTTGTCAGGGCTACAAACAAATTAAAATCACCATAAACATGTAGTCATACTATTTTGCAAAAAATCCATCACCAAACCTCTGGTGCTAGATTTCTTGGAATAATCCCACATATATCAGGTGATTGAAATGAACAGAAGCCAATGCAACCTCAAGCAATAGAACATGGCCATAGTAAAAGAAGATTAAAATCAGCAACAAATCTAACCAAAAAGGTGAAGTATCTCTCTAGTGTAACCTTATAACTCTTTGTTTGAAAATGTCAGCCAATGGCTGTAAGTAAAACATCTGTGCGGATAGAACAAGTCTCCAAAGTCCGAGACCAAGATATAGAATGAGTGTGTTAAATGTGCAAAGAGAAGAGCCAAAACCATGTAGTAAAGAGTACTAACTCATTGTATCGCTTACCCAAAGTGTTTATCATATTCCTACATTGACAGCTAGTCTCCAAATACCATATACATTAGTTATAGTCTGAAATAAACTTAAGAAAGACCCATTGTCTAACGCACAGCGCGTCTTATGCGCACACATATTGCTAGTGTTTCCCGTGATCGAAAATCTTACCTAATCAAGGATCTTTTGTAGTATGCTGAACATATGTGTATAGATGAATTGTTCAAAGAATTCAGTAATCGCTGTAAAAATTAGACATAGATACCATAAATTCAATATTTAAGCGCGGAATGACCTACACAGATTTAGAAACAAAAAACGCTATTGATGACAGGTAAAGAGATTTAGTGTGATATCCTCGTTCATGATGTAACATGTTATACACACAACTTACATGTGCATAGTTGAACAAATATTTCCTACTCACACAGCGTACTAGACAATTGTCAACATACTTACTTCTGTCATTGGTAAAGACAAACAAATAAGCATTCATGTATACCGCTACTATATTACTGTGCACGGAGTTAAAACTAACCCGTATCCAAATATAACAAAACCACCTTAAGTATAGCTAGTAGTTTCCCCCATTGTATTTTGTCTATCCACAAAGAAGTCTAAACATAAGCCCTCAACTAAATGCTTACCGAAAAACGGAGAGTGCTCCGACAGGCATGTGTGCTCGCCGCTTATCACGGGCGCCATCTTGGAGTGTCTATTTATTCCCTCCACACAGTAGTAACACTGAAGGATGGACTCTGCCCGATCCCTGTCATCAGAGAAGCCAAATCAATATGTTCAAGGTATAACGGTTGCGGCCATTTTAAATTATCAAAACCAGTCACCATTTTGTTTGTTATGCAACCTGCATGTTTTGCAGGTCCTGGAAAATATTCAAAATGTCGGAACTCCTGCTGTATTTTATCTCCTACAGGTCTTTGTAGGGCTGCAGCCCAAATTTCAATGGAATAACCGAATAAAATTTGTTGTTAAAAGAAGAAAAAAAAAAAGGCTCCATATCCCTGTTGCCTCCAATCCAAGTAAGAGCACAATGATGCATTACTAATGGCTCATAAAGATATATCATCCCTTATTAACAGTTACAATTGTAACTTTCTAAAACTATCGCATTGCAATGTCAACCATAGTCCATAATGAAAATATCCCTAACACTGGACGCAGTGCGTCCGACGCTATTTGTCTAGAAAAGGGTTTAGTAATATAATTTCCAATACATACAAGATGGCCATATTGAACAAATCACTAGCTCTGTTGTACCTATAACAGTCTGCAGTCACTCACTAAAAGTGAATTATTTTAGTGTAGAAAAAAGTGCACAACGAGAACACCACATTATAACAACCACTTACATTAATTACATCTTAATCCTCTATATCCAATCTGAACCCATGTCTTGAGTAAAGATATTGTGAGACAGTGATTAGTAATCCACTTAAGAGCTTGTGAAGGGTTAGCTCAGAAAGAGTAAAAAAAGCAGAAAATCAGAGTCTACCCTAGATAGAACCACTTAAAGAGCAGAATAGGCCACCCTAGGAGAATCTAAGTATACCAAGGAAATATTGCATTTCATGGTCAGTATTTAAACTATCCTCCACTGCATGTAAGCGCATAATCCATCAGGCTTCACACTGTCGTAATTTCAGTTCTCTATTGCCTCTTCTAGTATCATTCTGTAGAACATCGATTCCATGAAACCTAAAGCACAGATACGTATTCTGAGCCTTACAATCTTTAGCATGCAGTGCTATAGGATTGTTAGACCTGGCATCCATGGAGTGGTTTTCCCTGACTTTTTGCCTCTACCTCCTGTATTTTTGATGCTGTGCTGAATTTCGTTTTTGATGGCTTAGATGCTTTGGGCACTTTGCCACTGCTGATCAGTGTCAAAGTGTGAGTGCTCCCTGTGTAAATTGATATTGTGATTGGTTCTCCCTGATTGGCCTATTTGTTTTACTAGTAGGTCCTTAGTAGAGTGCACTGAGTGTGTCAGGGCTGGTAAATCAAATGCTACTAGTGGGCTTGCAGCGCTGATTGTGCCACCCACATGAGTAGCCCTGAAAAGAGGTCTTGGGCCAACCTGTAGCTTTCATCAGTAGGAGGCTACTTCCCAGGGAACAGAGGTGGAGTGCAATTGAAAGAGAAGCTTTTGCTGTGGTCTGGGCGCTGAAGAAGCTAAGGCCCTACTTGTTTGGGACTCACTTCCAGGTTCAGACAGACCACAGGCCCCTCAGATGGTTGATGCAGATGAGGAGTGGAATCCAAAACTATTGAGGTGGTCCATCTCCCTACAGAAAATTGACTTTACGGTGGAACACCGCCCTGGTACAGAACACACCAATGCTGATGGTCTGTCCAGATTCCTCCGCCTTAGTGATGAGAACTCCCAAGAGGGTGGGTAGTTCTACCCACTTTTCAGCTGGAGGGGACATGTGTTAGACCTGGAATCCATGGCGTGGTTTTCCCTGACTTTTTGCCTCTACCTCCTGTATTTTTGATGCTGTGCTGGATTTCGTTTTTGCTTCCTTAGCTGCTTTGGGCACTTTGCCACTGCTGATCAGTGTCAAAGTGCGAGTGCTCCCTGTGTAAATTGATATTGTGATTGGTTCTCCCTGATTGGCATATTTGTTTTACCAGTAGGTCCATAGTAAAGTGCACTGAGTGTGCCAGGGCTGGTAAATCAAATGCTACTAGTGGGCTTGCAGCGCTGATTGTGCCACCCACATGAGTAGCCCTGAAAAGAGGTCTCAGGCCTGCCACCGCGGTGCCTGTGCGCAGTTTGTTAACTGCCATGTCAACTTGGCAAGTGCACCCACTTGCCAGGCCCTACCCTTCCCTATTCTTACACATAGGATACCCCTATGGTAGGCCCAAGGTACCCCCCTGGGCAGGGTGCAGTGTATGTAAAAGGTATGACATGTACTGGTGTGTGTAACATGTCCTGATCGTGAAATACTGCCAATTTCGTTTTTCACTATTGAAAGGCTATCTCGCCCATAGGACAGAATGGGGAATGCTTTGTAACATTTTACAAGCATATCTTCCCATAGGGATAAGATAGAAAAATGGAGTTTAGTATCCATGAACTCAGGATTTAATAACACATCTTTTAGTAAAGATGGTTTTTAAATTGTGTGTTTGAAAATACCACTTTTAGAAAGTGGCTATTTTCTTGTTCTACCTTCCTGTGTGCCTCTGCCTGTTTGTGGATTGACTGTCTAGCTTTGGAATGACAGGGGCTGGGGAGGTGCAGTGGCTCCAGGAGTCTGGATGAGTCAGCACTAGGCTGAATAGGCCTGAGCTGCATTTGGAGTGGTGGGAGGAGTAGCACCTGTACCTGAATAGGGCTGTGCCTGCCTTCCACAATGCTGGCTCCGCCCCCGGTGGTGTGTCTGGAGCCAAGGCTCACACTGACAATGGATGTTGTTGTGCACTTGCAGAGTGCCCCCCAGAACTGGTTTGAACTGGGCTTAGAGCCCCTTGTACAAAGAGAACAAAGACATTTTGGGGTATAAGTATCTGACCCAAAACCCCAGACATTTAGATCATTCCTGGAATTCAAGAGGAACCTTTGCCAAGGAGAAGAGCTGGAGAGATTGAGGAGAACTACTGTCCTTGCTGTGTGTCTGAGGTTGGCCTGCAGTTGCTGTTTCTGCCAAGGAAAGGAGAAGGACTTTGCTGTGTGCCGTATCCCCTGCTTGAAGGAGATCTCCAAGAGTCTGAAGTGTGCTAGCCTCCTGTTCTGAAGCCTCAGGGACACAAAGACTTCACCCCCAGCTCCCCTGAACTCTGCTGCTGTGAGTTCTAGCCTGCCAAGAGGGGCCTGTGCCAGTTTTGGGCCTCTGGAGGTTGTTGCTGCTGTTTGGGAGCTGGAAGAAAGAAGAAACGTGAAGAACTGCTAAAATCGATGCATCGCTCTTCTTGCGGCTGTTTTCTCGACCCATCTCCACAGCGCGAGAAGAATTTCCATGCATCGCCGTGCCGCTGCGAAAACCGTCGCAGCGCCTATAGGCGCTGCAAGAATCGACGCATCGAGGGATTGCGGCTGAAGAGGACCGACGCAACGCCGCTCGACGTCGCAGCATCGATTACATACGCATCCCGGATTTCCACGCATCGTACCTGTGCGGCACGCTTTCCCGATGCATCACCTGCAAACCGGAACCGTCACGAAGAATCGACGCATCAATCCCCATACAGACCGGATTTGACGCAGCTCGTCCTCTGCGTGTCGCAGAACTGTCGCATCACCTCCCCAATGTCTCAGGAGTGTCGCATCTCTTTGTTTTCCGACTCTGCGGCTGTTTGGCTTTTGGAACTTTGACGCATCTACAGGTACTTTGGTGAAAAGTCACGCATCCATAGTTTTCTATGGTGCAAGTTCTTGAAACCTTTTGAGAGTCATATTTTTAACTGTGTATGTTGGATTCTTGTCGTTTTGGTCTTGTTTAGTTTAGATAAAGATATTTTATTTTTCTAAACTGGTGTGGTGTCCATTTGTGGTGTTTTCACTGTGTTACTGTGAGTGTTGGTACAAATACTCTACACATTGCCTTTGGGATAAGCCTGTCTGGTCGTGCCAAGCTAACAAGGGAGTGAGCAGGGGTTATCTAAAGTGTGTATGCCCCTTACCCTGACTTAGAAGCAAGGGACCCGATTTGGAGAAAGGTACCTACCTCTGCCAACTAGAGACCCCCATTTCTAACATTGGTGATCAGCGGTGAGGATTTGAACCTGTATTTGTACTTGACCCACAGTGATTGGTGTACATCACTAGTTTAGTGTAGACCGCTACGCAACCACATACTGTGTTTTGTTTTTGGTTCTATTTTTGAGTGACCCTTAAAGTATCCACGCATCATGTCTCAGAAGGGTAAACCAGCAAGTGAGAAAGCAGAATTGGAGTTTAACATTGAGGTTTTGTATACGTACAGAGTAGATCAGCTCAAGCAATTTTGCAAAGATTTTGGATGTCCCATGAAGAGCAGCTCCAGGAAGGAGTAGCTACAGAAGGCCTTAAGGGCCTGGTGGGAGGCCAAAGAGGCTGGGGAGACAGGTGATGCAGAGGTGGATGAGGATGCACAAGTGAATGGTTTCAGGTCACAGGATCTGCCTGTGTCAAGAGCAGCCTCCAGGGCTGGCAGCCACCATTCCGCTAGGAGCTTTTCCCCAGAGGAGCTGGAGGAAAACCAAAGGGTCAGAGATCATGAAATTGAGCTCTTAAGCTTAAAAATGAAGAAATTAGAAATGGAGAACCAAAAGGCTGCCATAGAGAAAGAGAAGATGGCAGAGGAGAGAAAGAACGCTCTCGCTTTGGAGGAAAAGAAATTGCTTTTGGCTCATGAGTTGAGCATGAGGGAACTGGGACATTAAGGCCAAGCAAGTGGAGTCCAGTTCAAATGGTGGCATCGCGCAGCCAGTACAAGGGGGTAAGGTTTACATACCCAAGGACCTAGTGCAGAATGAGAATGAATGAGGTTCCTGAGAAACATTGGGGGGCAGGCCTGTGGAAACACTTTATGGCCTCTGGGAGGAACACCCTACCACCTTTAGAGCAGGCGGCTACCCTGACCTATTCACATATAAAGGAGGCTTTATGCCTCGGGTATGGGCTCACCCCAGAGTAGTACAGAGAGAAGTTCAGGAACTTTAAGAAGCTTGATTCTTGGGCCGAATGTGTGAACATGTATAACCGTGCACTGGAAGGTTGGATAAAGGGAAGCAAGGTAACTGATTACCAGGGGTTGTGCAACTTAATTAGTTGGCAGCACTTGAGTATTCTGTGTGTTCCAGAGCTGCACCAGCATCTATTGGATAGTAAGCTAACTGATCCCAGGGAGCTTGCTAAGGAGGCAGACCGCTGGACTAGCACCAGGGTCCACAAGGGGATTGTGGGTAACCCAGCCAAAGGTGGGCAGTGTCCCCAGCAGTAGAGTGGGGGAACAAGGGTAACCAAAAGGAGTTCTCTAAAGGGCACCAAACTAGTTCCCAGGGTAAGGAGTCCCAGCCCCCAAGCCTGAAGTGTCCTGGACCCCTAAGGGCAGGCGCGACAACCGGGGTCCCCCCCAGGTGTTATTCATGTGGTCAGGTGGGCCACATTGCCAGAGATCCTAAGTGCCCCAACGCAGCACCAGCACCCACTGGTGCACCATCACCGGGGTTAGTTAGTGTAGTGCTGGGGGAGGAGTTGGTTCCTAGTGAGGGTGGGGAGCCAGCTGTGATGACCCTAGTCTCATTAGGAGACAGAGAGATGGTCCAGGAAACCTGCCTGCTGGATAACACTAAAAAGTACCAGCAGTGGGTGACCATCAATGGGAGGAGGGTGGAGGCTCTGAGAGACACAGGAGCCAGTGTGACATCTGTCAGGTGTCAATAGGTGTCTGAAGAGCAGGTTATTCCCAATGTACTTCACCCTGTAGTTGCAGCAGACAACTCTGAGCGCCTGTGTAAGGTGGCGCTAGTTCCCTTTGAGTGGGGGGATCTCCGGTTTCTTGAAGGTCGTTTTGAGTCCATCCATGCCTGTAGACTGTCTGCTTGACAATGACCTGGAGAGTTCCCCATGGAAGGATTTGGAACGCCAGGCTCATTTGGAGATGTTGGGTCTGCCTGAGTGGGTCTGTGACACCACTCGGTCAATGGCAGCTAGTAGGGGTGATCAAGAGGACCTGGAGCCTGAAAGAGTGGCCCAGATGCCTGCCAGGAAGAGGAAGGGCAGGGGGCGTGGGAGACCAGCCCCCGAAGTTCCCACGGTCCAGGAGGGGGCAGAACCTGAGGGGGATGCCCTGGAACCTACAGGGGAACAAGTGGCCGAACTGGGAGACCTGCCTGAGCTGACCCATTGGCAGCAGGAAGGGGGTCCCTCCAGGGAGGAGTTCTGCAGAGCGCAGAAGGAGTGCCCTACTCTTGTTGGTTTGCGGCAACAGGCTGCAAACCAGGCAGCAGGTGTTCAGTCTGGATCACATCTGATTTACTGGGAAGATGGATTGTTGTATAGTGAGCCTAAGGTCGCTGAGCCCGGTGCAGCCCGTTTGCTGGTGGTACCCGAGTGCTTCAGGACCTTCCTACTGGGTCTGGCTCATGACGTGCCTCTAGCAGGACATTTGGGGTGCGACAAGACCTTTCAGAGGCTTGTCACCCACTTTTACTGGCCTCAAATGGGAAGGCGCGTAGGTACGCATTGTAGGTCTTGTCAGACTTGCTAGGCAAGTGGCAAGAGTGGAGGGAAGTGTCAGGCTCCCCTCCAACTCTTTCCTGTGGTGAGCACCCCTTTTGAGCGGGTGGGCATTGATATTGTGGGGCCACTGGAACCCAAGACAGCCTTAGGCAACAAGTTCATCTTGGTCTTGGTGGACCATGCCACCCGGTACCCGGAAGCTGTTCCTCTCCGGACAATCACAGCCCCCGTGGTGGGCCGTACATTGATGGGGATCTTTTCCCATGTGGGGTTCCCCAGAGAGGTGGTCTCTTACCGCGGTACAAACTTCATTTCTAAGTACATGACATCTTTGTGGGAGGAGTGCGGTGTGGCATACAAGTTCACCACTCCTTACCATCCTCAAGGGAATGGATTGGTTGAGAGATTCAACCGAACCCTGAAGGGCATGATAAAGGTTCTTGCAGAACCCATGAGACGGAAGTGGGACGTCTTTTTGCCATGCCTGTTGTTTGCATACAGGGAGGTACTGCAGAAGTCCTTAGGGTTCAGTCCTTTTGAACTGTTGTATGGTCACCCTGTGAGAGGACCTCGGAGTCTGGTGAAGGAGGGTTGGGAGAGAACTCCAGGTAAGACCCCACAAGATGTGTTGAGCTATGTGCTGGCCTTCAGGAACCAGACTCAACGGTTCGCTCAGGCGAACCTGGAAGCTAGCCAGGAAGAAATGAAAAGATGGTATGACCAGAATGCCACTCTGGTCGAATTTCAGCCTGGCCAGAAAGTGTGGGTGATGGCACCAGTGGAGATTTGTGCGCTCCAAGATAAGTGGACTGGTCCATATGAGGTGGTGGAGCGCAAGAGTGAGGTGACCTATTTGGTTGACTTGCAGACTCCTAGGAACCCTTTGAGGGTCCTGCATGTAAACCGCCTCAAGCCGCACTTTGAGAGGTCTGAAGTAACTATGCTCCTTGCAACAGATGATGGAATGGAGGAGGAGAGTGAGCCTCTTCCTGACCTCCTGTCAGCGAAGGAACATGTTGGGTCAGTGGATGGGGTAAACCTCTCTCCTACCCTGATCCCAGAGCAGCAGAGGGACTGTCACCAGGTGCTGGGACAGTTCGCCTCCCTGTTCTCCACCAGGAGTCACCAATTGGTGCATCCATGATGTGGACACTGGAGACAGTCTTCTACCTGTGAAGCAGAACTTTTATAGGGTAGCTGACAAAGTCCGGGCCAGCATCAAGGAAGAAGTTTCCAAGATGTTGGCGTTAGGGGTGATAGAGCCCTCAAGCAGCCCCTAGGCTAGCCCAGTGGTCTTATTGCCAAAATCTGCTGCGCCCGGTGCCACTCCAGAACTCCGGTTCTGTGTAGACTACCGTGGGCTCAATGCGGTCACCAAGACTGACGCACACCCCATCCCCAGAGCTGATGAGCTTGTTGATCGGCTGGGAGCTGCCCGGTACCTCAGCACCTTTGATTTGACGTCTGGGTACTGGCAGATTGCCTTAACCGATGGGGCCAAAGAGAGGTCTGCGTTCTCAACGCCAGAGGGGCACTACCAGTTCCGGGTTATGCACTTTGGGTTGAAGAACGCCCCTGCCACCTTCCAGAGACTGGTCAACCGGGTACTGTCCGGGCTGGAGGAATTCAGCGCTGCTTACCGGGATGACATTGCTGTGTTCAGCTCCAGTTGGGAGGAACATTTGCAACACCTCTGTGAAATGTTGAAGGCTGTGCAAAGGGCAGGCCTCACTATCAAGGCTAGTAAGTGCCAGATAGGGCAGGGGTCTGTGGTGTACTTGGGACACCAAGTAGGGAGCGGCCAGGTGGCACCCCTACAAGTGAAGATTGACACCATTCTGGCTTGGGAGCCCCCCAAGACCCAGACAAAGGTGAGAGCCTTTTTAGGTCTCACTGGGTACTACCGACGGTTTGTCAAGGGGTATGGCACCATTGTTACCCCCTTGACAGAGCTGACTTCAAGGAAGCACCCAGGAAGGTGATCTGGACTGATGCCTGTCAAACCGCTTTTGATGCCCTGAAATCTGCCATGTGTACGGCGCCCGTGCTTAAGGCACCTGATTTCTCCAAAGAATTTGTTGTGCAGACAGATGCTTCAGAGCATGGTGTGGGAGCAGTACTCTCACAATTGAACGACGAGGGCTTGGACCAACCTGTAGCTTTCATCAGTAGGAGGCTACTTCCCAGGGAACAGAGGTGGAGTGCAATTGAAAGAGAAGCTTTTGCTGTGGTCTGGGCGCTGAAGAAGCTAAGGCCCTACTTGTTTGGGACTCACTTCCAGGTTCAGACAGACCACAGGCCCCTCAGATGGTTGATGCAGATGAGGAGTGGAATCCAAAACTGTTGAGGTGGTCCATCTCCCTACAGAAAATGGACTTTACGGTGGAACACCGCCCTGGTACAGAACACACCAATGCTGATGGTCTGTCCAGATTCTTCCGCCTTAGTGATGACTCCCAAGAGGGTGGGTAGTTCTCCCCACTTTTCAGCTGGAGGGGACATGTGTTAGACCTGGAATTCATGGTGTGGTTTTCCCTGACTTTTTGCCTCTACCTCCTGTATTTTTGATGCTGTGCTGGATTTCGTTTTTGCTGGCTTAGATGCTTTGGGCACTTTGCCACTGCTGAACAGTGTCAAAGTGCGAGTGCTCCCTATGTAAATTGATATTGTGATTGGTTCTCCCTGATTGGCATATTTGTTTTACCAGTAGGTCCATAGTAAAGTGCACTGAGTGTGCCAGGGCTGGTAAATCAAATGCTACTAGTGGGTTTGCAGCACTGATTGTGCCACCCACATGAGTAGCCCTGAAAAGAGGTCTCAGGCCTGCCACCGCGGTGCCTGTGCGCAGTTTAACTGCCATGTCAACTTGGCAAGTGCACCCACTTGCCAGGCCCTACCCTTCCCTATTCTTACACATAGGACACCCCTATGGTAGGCCCAAGGTACCCCCCTGGGCAGGGTGCAGTGTATGTAAAAGGTAGGACATGTACTGGTGTGTGTAACATGTCCTGATCGTGAAATACTGCCAATTTCGTTTTTCACTATTGAAAGGCTATCTTGCCCATAGGACAGAATGGGGAATGCTTTGTAACATTTTACAAGCATATCTTCCCATAGGGATAAGAAAGAAAAATGAAGTTTAGTATCCATGAACTCAGGATTTAATAACACATCTTTTAGTAAAGATGGTTTTTAAATTGTGTGTTTGAAAATACCACTTTTAGAACATGGCTATTTTTTTGTTCAACCTTCCTGTGTGCCTCTGCCTGTTTGTGGATTGACTGTCTGGCTTTGGAGTGACAGGGGCTGGGGAGGTGCAGTGGCTCCAGGAGTCTGGATGAGTCAGCACTGGGCTGAATAGGCCTGATCTGCATTTGGAGTGGTGGGAGGAGTAGCACCTGTACCTGAATAGGGCTGTGCCTGCCTTCCACAATGCTGGCTCCGCCCCCCTGTGGTATGTCTGGAGCCAAGGCTCGCACTGACAATGGATGTTGTTGTGCACTTGCAGAGTGCCCCCCAGAACTGGTTTGAACTGGGCTCAGAGCCCCTTGCACAAAGAGAACAAAGACATTTTGGGGTATAAGTAACAGACCCAAAACCCCAGACTTTTAGATCATTCCTGGAATTCAAGAGGAACCTTTGCCAAGGAGAAGAGCTGGAGAGACTGAAAAGTACTGCCCTTGCTGTGTGTCTGGGTTTGGCCTGCAGTTTCTGCCAAGGAAAGGAGAAGGACTTTGCTGTGCTCCCCTGAACTCTGCTGCTGTGAGTTCTAGCCTGCCAAGAGGTGCCTGTGCCAGTTTTTTGCCTCTGGGGGTTGTTGCTGCTGTTTGGGAGCTGGAAGAAAGAAGAAACGTGAAGAACTGCTGAAATCGACGCATCACTCTTCTTGCAGCTGTTTTCTCGACGCATCTCCACGGCGTGAGAAGAATTTCCACGCATCGCCGTGCTGCTGTGTAATCCGTTGCAGCGCCTATCGCTGCTGCAAGAATTGACTCCTCGAGGGATTGCGGCTGAAGAGGACCGGCGCCGCTCGACGACGCCGCATCGATCACTGCTGCATCCCGGATTTCCACGCATCGTACCTGTGCGGCACGCTTTGCCGATGCATCACCTGCGAACCAGAACTGTCACGAAGAATCGACGCATCACTCCCCATACAGACCGGATTCAACACAGCTCGTCCTCTGCGTGTCGCAGAACTGTCGCATCGCCTCCCCAAGGTCTCAGAAGTGTTGCATCTCTCTGTTTTCCGACTCTGCGGCTGTTTGGCTTTTGGAACTTTGACGCATCTACAGGTACTTTGGTGAAAAGTCACGCATCCATAGTTTTCTATGGTTCAAGTTCTTGAAACCTTTTGAAAGTCAGATTTTTAACTGTGTACGTTGGATTCTTGTTGTTTTGGTCTTGTTTAGTTTAGATAAAGATATTTTATGTTTGTAAACTGGTGTGGTGTCCATTTGTGGTGTTTTCCCTGTGTTACTGTGAGTGTTGGTACAAATACTTTACACAATGCCTTTGGGATAAGCCTGTCTGCTTGTGTCAAGCTACCAAGGGGGTGAGCAGGGGTTACCTAAAGTGTGTATCCTCCTTACCCTGACTAGAAGCAAGGGTCCCTATTTGGACAAAGGTACCTACCTCTGCCAACTAGAGACCTCCATTTCTAACCAGGATACTTGTCATTTTGTTGCTTAAATGCTCTAAAGTGTTCAGTAATCTTCTCTCGTAGGGGCCTGATTGTGTTCCCTACATATATTTTTTCACATTTTCTTATGATTATATATACAACGTAGCGAGTGCTACAATCAATATGCATTTGAATAACATTGTCATGAGAATTACAATAAATACACTACAAATGGACACCACACAGGCATTTGAATAACATTGTCATGAGAATTACAATAAATACACTACAAATGGACACCACACAGGTTGTATTATAAAAATAAGTATCTTTTATATAGATTTACCACAAGACCATAAATGACATAAATAATCCACAATACTGTACTTTAAGGATGGTAGAATTAGCTTGAGTCTCTTAAAATAGCAATGCGACACTTTGAGTTCAATGTACCTTAAGATGCGTAACGCAGGGCAACGAAAAGTGTTGCAGGGAAGGTGATGCGGTAGTCCCTTACACGCAAGGACGGTGAGGCGTTGAAGATCTGGTGCAAAAGAAACAAAGTGGCGTCTTCTTGAGGTGATGCGTGCACGCCCGACGGCCGTGCGACGATTGCGATGAGTCTTTGGAGCCGCGACAGGCCCTGCGACACGCTTCCCTGGCGATGCGACGGCGTCTGATGCGAGGTCGACGATCTTCTCCTGGGATGCGGGGCGCGCCTCGTGTTGCGATGCGTCGGCGTCTGATGCGAGGTCGACACTTTTCTCCGGTGCTGCGAGTCGCTTCGAAGGGTGCGGCGCGCTTCTTCGGGGATGCGCCGGCATCTGCTGCGACGTCGACACCTTTCTCCGGCGATGCGATACTCAGCGGCTGCGGCGACCCGCTTCTTCGTGTTGAGTCGCGCTTCCAGCTCCCAGAGACACGCAAGTGTGTCAGAAGGTCCAATTTCCCAGCAAGGGAACACAGGGGGAGCTGGTGGGTGGGTCCCTGAGACTTCAGCAGGAGGCAAGCTCTAAAATCAAGCCCTTGGAGATCCTTCACAAGTTGATGAAAGTACACACAAAGTTCCTCTCTCCTTTCTTTGGCAGTTTGGCAACCACTGCAGGCCAAGTGTTCTTCAGCTTAGGGAAAGTCCCTCCTCAGTTTCTTCTTGGTTCCGCTCCTCAGCAAAGGTTTCTTCTTGTTTCCCAAAAGTGATCTAATTTCCTAAGGGTCTGGGTCCCCTTTTTATACACCTTTTCTCTTTGTTCTCTGGAGGCAGAGAGGCCTCTGCCTAGCCCAAAACCAGTTCTGGTCAGTCCTGGAGCACTTTGTTTTTCTGACTCCTTCTTTCCTTTCAGAATGTGGGGCAGAGTGCTCAGCCGTCCGGCAGGAGGTGGAGCCACCATTGTGGAAGGCAGGCACAGCCCTATTCAGACCCAGGTGCAACTCCTCCCTCCACTCTGGATGCAGATCTTTCTATTCAGCCCTGTGCTGACTCACCCTGTCTCCTGTAGCCACCCCCAGCCCCTGTCACTCAATCTCCAGACAAGGAATACACAACCTAGCAGAGGCAGGCTTGGAAGTTTAGGCACGAAAATACCCACTTTCTAAAAGTGGTATTTTCAAACACAGAATGTTAAAACCAACTTCACTAAAAGATGTATTTTATCATTCTGAGTTCAGGCATACTAAATTCGTTTTTCTACCATGTTCCCTGGGTCAGTTCTGACTATAAGGTGTAATAGTCAGTCTGCCCATTCTGGCCTATGGGGAGCAGGTAGCCTTGCAATAGTGAAAAACGAAAATGGCTGTAATTCACTATTAGGACATGCCACACACACCAGGGCATGTCCTACCTTGTACTTACAATGCACCCTGCCCTAGGGCCTACTTTAGGTGTGACCAACATGCAGTAAAGGGAAGGTTTAGGGACTGGTAAGTGGGTGTACTCACCAAGTCGACATGGCAGCCTAGGCTGCACGCAGGCTCTGCGATGGCAGGCCTGAGACACATTTTACAAGCCGCTTCTGTGGGTGGCACAACCAGTACTGCAAGCCCACCAGCGGTATTGGATTTACAAGCCCTGGGCACACTCAGTGCACTGTACTAGGGACTGACAAGTAAACCAATCATCCAATCATGGAGTCACTAATACATACATCAATTTACAATAGGGAGCACTTGCACTGTGGCACTGAATAGCAGTGGCACAGTGCCCAAAGCATCTAAACCAGCAAAAACAGATCAATAACATTGGAGGCATCATCAAAAAATGGAAGGGAGACCCACGCCAAGGATGCCAGGTCTAACAATACACTTGGTGATACCGTCCACAGCTAACCTGCTCATATTACAGTGTCCACATTTGCATGACCCCACAGTTAATTTAGATAGGCATATGCTTTGTGCACATTGTATTGGGTAGCTGGGAATAATTATGTTTTGTAGCGATCTGCCCTTACGATATGTGATGCTGGGGCGGTTCATAAGGCATGGCTGTAAGGTATTATCTAGTTTTAACAAATGCCAATGTTTGCACAAAATATTATACACTTTATTCGAAGATGGGTAGAAATTAGTAACCGATCTTACCAGGGATTTCAGTTTTTTAGTAAAACGCTCGGGGGCATTTTTACAGTAGAAGTGACGGAGCATGGTGTTAGCCTTCTTGGCTTAACGCCGCACTCTGCCACTTCTGAAATGCAGGGCTGCACCATATTTACAACGACATGGTGCAGCCCAGCGTTTCCTCCTGCGCTGGTGCTATATTTAGCTGCCTAGCACCAACGCAGGCACCCTTCCACCATAGTGCAAGGGTGTCTGTGTTGCAGGGGAAGATTGTTTATGTGCAGGAAGGTGTCCCTTCCTGCACATAAACAATCTTTAAATGGTGTTTTGTAACTTCTATGTGTGTTGATTAATGCACCACACATAGAAGTTGCAAAACATCATTTTTTAATGATTGTTTATGTGCAGTAAGGGACACCTTCCTGCACATAAACAATCAATGGCGTTTGCTGTTTCTATGTGTGCTGCACAACGCTGCACACATGGAAACAGCAAAAACGTGGAGAAATTAAACAGTTCTCCTCATTGCGCCAGGGTAAGACCAGGTTTTCCCTGTTCTTAATTTTGGCGCTGTCCCATATTTAGGCCACCCTTGTAAATATGGGGCAACGCCAAAATCAATGGGTGTTGTGGTGAAATGCCCACCGCAACACCCATTGCCCTCCCCTTTCACGCTAAGTATAGCGTGATAGGGTGCCCTATTTACAAGGCAAGTGGCTTAACGCTGCCTTGTAAATAAGGCGAAGCCCATATCGCCAACACAACGTAGTGAAAAGTGACGTCGTGGTGGCGATCGGTGCTTGTAAATATGCCCCTTGGTGTCTGAGATGGTATTAGAATGATTTAATCTAAGTGACCTCACACTTGCTCCATTGATTCAAAGGGAGGTCCCTGTAAGCATGCTTGTACTAGATGCAACTCCCAGTCCAAAACGGTTTCTCTCACTGGCAGTCTACAAAGGGGAAAAACTCCTCAATAGCCTTTACACATATGACTCCAGAGAACCTATTTCTCCCCAGGGTTCTCTAAACTCCTTAATAGCTGCCCATTCAGCTTCAGAGTGTGAGGTCTAGGTTAAACCCATCCTGAAAAATAAAAGAACTTTGAATCCTCACAAGTGGTAGGATCTAAATCCTTAGTAGGGATACACCACTTTCTAAACAACTCCCAATGAAGAGCATAGGATCATTGAGAAGGTCCCCTCCAATAACCCTAAGCGGCCACTGCAAAATTTTGTGAAAGGCCTCTAATCTGTAAACCTAACCTCTCAACTTCCAAATCGTTAATCTGAGCTTGGACAGGGACATCGAATTTAGGAAGTGATTTAGAAACGGAGATGTAAAAATTAGAAGAACCCATCCCGATACCTCATCTAATGAAGAAAAGGGAGCCAAGACGATCTAAGCCAAAAGGAAACCACATTTATCGCCAACACCATCTCCCAAGTGATCTTCATCAATACTCCTGGAATCAAGGAAAAGGGCGAAAAGCATAAATGAGACATGGAGGCCTGTCTCTGGAGATTATTATTTCTGGCATAACTCATTCTCTGTGGTCACAAACATATCTGCTCCAGAAAATCCCACCTCTTGCAGATTCTCCTGAACTACACCGGATTTAGACAAATATACTAAGATGAAGTAAAAACTCTGCTGAGGTTTCCACCACCATATTCTCTTTTTCTTTGTATAAACTGTTGTAAGGGATACAAGATTCCTTTCCGCTCATCTGAAAATCAGCTCTGCTCTTACTGTTAGTGTCTGGGAATGAGTGCCCTCCCTGCCTGCTCAGATAAGTTTTTGTCGCTACATTGTTTGTTCTTATCACACTGGAGAGCAAAGAATTTCTGAGGAAAAGCTTGCCTCGCCTGCATTCAATTCCTTCCAATTTGAGGAGTGTCATCTGAGAGGGCCATGTGCCCTGAATCTTTTGAGTGTTCAATGTCACTCCCCATCCATACCCACTAGCATCCATCTTGATTACTTTTAGTTGGGAAAGACTCTTAAGATGTCCAGTGCTCCCAGATGCAAAGGATTGAGCCACCAGTTCAGTTCTGAATAACTTCCTATGACATTAGAGGAAGAGAATGCAGGTTCATCAATATAGGCTTCCAAAGTTTCATTAGGTGGCAGACAATCCCAGATGAAATCTCACCCATGGGATGAGAAACACTGTTGCAGCTAAATTTCCCTGCATCTGCAACCAACATATTACTCTTGATGTCTTCTGACTTTACAACAAGGAAATATGAGTTTGTCTCTTCAACTTCTTTGTTTTTGTCAGGAGAACTATCCCCACATCTGTCTGAAACCTTGCTTCAATTAATTTAATTTTCTACGATAGAATCCGGTTTGATTTTTTCCCTGTTTTGAGAAATCCATGATCCTGCAAAAGAGTAATCCCTATCTGAAGATGATCTGCCATCTGCTGAATCGAGGGAGAATGAATCGTCCAAGTAAGGGCGGACTTTTATGCTCTGATTGTGCGACTGGACAACCAATGGACCAAACACCTTCTTGAACACCCTCAGTGCAGTCTTTAGTCCAAAATGAAGTACAGAAAACAAAGTGGTGATTGAGAATGTCAACCTGCAGATCGTTCTGTTGGTCTTGATGTATTGGGATGCATCCTGCAAATCCAACTTCTCCATAAATACCTCATGTGCAACTAAAGGATTTATTATCTGAAGGCAGTCCGTTTTGAAATGAATCATATAAACCCATTTGTTGACTAATTTCAGGTCTAGTACCGGCCTGTAATCCCCTGAAGACTTCTCCACCCAAAAAATGATCAAGCAAATTCCCAAACCTTGGTCCTCTCTTGGAAGTGGAAGAATTCGAGTACTCCCTCCCAAAGAGCATATGCTTTTTTCCTTGTTCCTTGGGACAGGTGTAGGGATGAAACCCCATTCTGGAGGTTTTGAGCAAAAGTCTATACTGTAGCCTTGTTTCACGATATTCAGTACTCAAAGATCCGCCACATCCCGACTCCAGACTTCTAAACCATCTTGCATTTGGCCACCCACACGGGGAGCTGTGCTTGAAGATCCTTGATTGTCAGGAGCCCTGAGTTTTCTTGTTCGAAGGATGCTCGTTGGGACTTGCCTATTTGTAATACTTCTTGGGCTGGATCCATCTTCTCCTTGACTGCCTATGCTCATCTTTGGCAGACAATGAATTAGACTTTCCTTTGTAAGGAAAAACGTGCTAACGGTCCTTAAAGGCTTTAATGACCATGGAATCAAGCTGTTTTCCAAAAGATTTCACTCCTGAGTGAGCTGGGCGGCCTTTTCAGTATTTTCTGCTTTCCAATCCTTATTTGACTTCTGGCCAAAATGGAACCACCAGCCACCTCTGCTGAAGCCCGCAGACCATCACAGGGGACAATCAAAAGAAATCTAGCTGAAGCTCAATATTAGCTGGCATGTCGAAGCAGTCCTCCTACTGCATGACTGCGGCCAGACCATCCAAATTCTTCACGAGTAAGTGAACTGTGTAATCAGCATAGATTCAAGTGCTCAAAGCCAAGTTCAGGGCCACATAGGTTTTCTTTAGGGCTGACTCTGTTTTCTTGTCCAAAGCATCTGAAGGGGTAAAGTCTTCCGGACTAACCAGCGTCTTCACATTCAGATTTCCCAAAATGGAGTGACTTTTTACGCTGTGTGGAAGGACTGACTCTGCCTCCTACAGCATATACATTTTCTGCATAAATCGAGGGACCATCAAGTGATCCAACCCTGTCCATTTGTGCAAAATGAGAGATATGATCTTGTCATCCAGAGGGAGAGCTGGTCCTGAAGATCCTGCACACCGTGGAAAAAGTATAGACATCTCATCCTCCACCATTTCCATTGTAGATATCTGAGAGGCGACAGACTCTGTTCCATTTCCTCTTTTCTCAAATATTTTCCTTTCGTAGAAGGACCAGCGATCTCTGGAGAGGATGTACTAGAAGAAGAAATGTCTCCTGGTTTATGATGCTGCTTCCTTCTTTTCCTTTCACATTGCATTGGCATTTAAACAACTGCATTAATGAGGCAATAAGGCGCTGGATGTCTGGATCCACAGCATCCCTTCCCCCTGCACAGTGTTTCAGAGGAAGGATGTCTCCTCGATCTACTGCACCCTCTAGGTGCATCCTCAGCAGAGGAGAACACTTCATGATGCTTGTGCTTGCCACCTCTCTTTCCAGCTTTTATTGAACCAAAGAAGGGCCTATCAATCTTGTTAAATTGGAGAAACTAGACCCATGTGATAAAAACCAGACTGACCCATTATTAGCTGACTGCCATAAAACCAATCCTGTAGTTCACCTGTAACGCTCCCTAATGATTGCCTGAAAATATGCTCCCCAAACTATTTAAAACAGGGTTATTCAGCTACCCAGACCTTAATTTGGAAATGATTTAACCAGAAACCAGTCATTCCCCTGCATCCATTGAACTTGTTAGAGCATTATTAATTCCTTTCTCTTTTTATATATTTTCTTTTTTTTCAGTTTGATTGGTTAAAAACGGCCTCCAAAATTAAAAATATCTGGTGTATCCACATAAATAACAAGCGTGGAACAAATACCTGGAAGGAGAGATGCTTCAGGCTCCTTTTGTGCAGTCAGATCGGAGTCCCCGCCCCCAGAAATGTCAACGTAGCACTCTGCACCAGCCACTCCAAGACCGGTAATGCAGCATCCTTAATCTGCGCTGACCTGCCCGCAGTATCTTCCTCACCAATGTATGCTTATCCAAGGGTGGGTCGCCATTACCTTTCCGAGCCCCACACTAGAAAGGTAATGTGGTGGCAATCTTCTCGAATTGTCCAAAACTTGACAAAGTAAAGTGAACTCCTCTGGACTTCACAAAGACTGCCAGAGAGACATAAACCAAACAGGAGGAACGACTGAAGGGTCAGCCCCTTCATAGGGAAGAGGGGAATAGGTAGGTTCCTTTTTTTTTTTTTTTTAAGTAAAACTCATGAGGGATTAGTAACTACGGGTCTGTGAGAGGAGGGGGGCCTCCTCGTATAGGACTGCAAGGAGGAAGATAATAAGGAGATACTTCCTATTTGTTCACCCTCCTTGCTCTAAACAGTGGCGTAATGAAACTTGAGGGGATCCCCTGCAAAGTACATGGAGGGGGCCCCCCTATGCTCCGAGTCCGGACCCAGTCGGGAGCTCTCTGGCTAGCCAGGCCCCCTGGAGCTCAGCCCCCTGCAGCGCAGGGGTTAATGTTACGCCACTGGCTCTAAAACTTGAGAGCTGATAGGTCTGCATGAAAACTGTGCAGCACCACTATCCATCCGTCTGGCCTATCGGCACCAGAGCTACGGGGCTGACTGACAGAGTGAGACACAGGGGAGGAAATATGTGCCTTCGTCCCCCCGAGATCTGACCATTCTTTACCAGCTTCAGTGTCGCTGTGGGAGACTGTAAGGAGCTGAGCAGACCCCCCCCCCCATATTTCCAGTGCCAGTGGTCATGGCCAAATAATTATTTTGTCTGTTGCTCTGTAGGGGTTTATGGCATTCTTCCAGCTACATTCAGTAACTTCTGAGTGTGGAGAGCTTGACCTGGACTGTCAGAAGGTAATCTTCTTCACTACTGTTGCACTTTCTACACTTCTAAATTCTTTACAAAATCATAGGTGTCATCAGACATCCTCAAAGCCCACCATTGGGAAGCTCTGAACCCCTAGACAGGATTCCCAGCATGATGGAGTTGGCTATGAAGATTGTGCCGCAGGATAGGAATTTTGTTGAGAGGTGGAAGGGCAAATTGGGTTATTTTTAGTTAGGCAGATGCAGGCCAATGCTAAAAAATAGTGGAAGTCTTGGTTACCCTACTTGGAGTGCATACATTTGTATGCACTTAAGTATAGTAGGCGGACATCTGCTAACTTTTGGTAAATGTCTTGCATCCGCCAAACACCAAGTAACCTAAAACATTCTTTTGTTAGTGCAGAGGAGCAAGCTCGCCAGAGAGAGCCACTAGTCACTATGCCAGAGCTCATTACTGCACTCTTGTAGATCATTGTTTTTATTTTTATTCTTTTCTCTACCAATAAATCAGCTCCATCACTTTGCTTTTCCCAGTCAGCATTCGCAGTGCCCAGGGTGCAGTGGGCTGCCGTTTGAGGACCCTTCACTTGGCACTGGCACAGAGGCTCCATCAGACCAAGCTCCCTAAAATCAGAAGTCATTAAGATTGACATTAATGTTTGACAAACTAATTGTTTGGCCAGTGCACTCATTCTTAACATCTGGGTGCTGCCCCACCTGTTTTGACACACACGGGCAGGCTCACACAAACACGCACGCCCATAAATACAGTTAATCTCATGCACACACTTTTTGCATAAACACATAACATGTTTATTTGTAAATCTTTTGGTATATATTGGTCCTGAATAACAGGTGCTTATTGTTATCCACATAAATGGAGCTCAGGATAGAGTTCAGGATGAAGAAAAGTTGAGTGGACCTGTCGGTATTCAAATACAGGTTCCTGCACATACATGCACAGGAGCACACACCTGAGTGTACACAATCACTTGTGCAGATACAATAATGTGCTCATATGTGCACACTCTCCTGTGTACAATCAGATTGAAACAAGCACTCGTGCAAACACATATTCACACTCTCATAATACAAATCTTCTTGTGCACACACTCACATACACGCAGACACTCGTGCAAAAACACTCATGTAGCTAAATGAACTGAACGTTCACTGCTGCAACAAAACAGTAATCAGCAAGTCAAGTATTTCAACCCTGACCATGCTGACTCAGCCTTCTACCTTACCAAAGATCAGTAAATTGAGTACCAGTAATGGGTAATAGTGGCTCTGCTATTTTTGTAAGTTATTATTAAAATGTGCCCTCTCACATGCACACAAATGTACACACACATACACTCAATAACATGCACTCGTGCAAACCACACGCATGTACACACATCCACACACGGCACAGATTCTAACATGTAAACACACACGCATGTTCACACTCCTATGCTACTAATTCCTTAAAGCTGACTCAGATGATAATCTAACACAAGGAGATGATGGACGGAGCGCTGAAACCTTTTAGACACTCACCCCCAGTCACAGATCTGGGTTGAATCCATCATCGTTCTTTAGCTCCCTTGGCGACCCCAGTTCAGACCCAGCTATAAGCAAATCAGTCTTGACCCTGTGCCTCATGGGAACAGTCCAGCCCGCACTGCATAGCCAGGTCTTCCCTGGACCGGGAACAAGCATCCTGGGACCGGTTTCGGGGTAACACCCCTTATCAGCCAGGATAGCTTGAATCCAGTGGCAAAGGGAGCAAGGGACCCACTTCTGGGCATACCCTGCCAACTTAGGGCGAACAAAGCAAACACAAGGAGATGATGGACGGAGCGCTGACACTTTTCAGACACTCACCCCCAGTCACAGATCTGGGTTGAATCCATCATCGTACTTTTGCTCACTTGCCACCCCAGTTCACACCCAGCTATGAAGCTAAACAACGATGATGGATTCAACCCAGATCTGTGACTGGGGGTGAGTACCTGAAAAGTTTCAGCGCTCAGTCCATCATCTCCTTGTGTTTGCTTTGTTTGCCGTTAGTTGGCAGGGTATGCATAGACGTGGGTCCCTTGCTCACTTTGCCACTGGATTCAAGCTAGCCTGGCTGATGAGGGGCGTTACCCCGAAACCGGTCCCAGGATGCTTGTTTCCGGTCCAGGGAAGACCTGGCTTGGCAGTGCGGGCTGGACTGTTCCCATGAGGCACAGGGTCAAGACTGATTTGCAAATGGCTGGGTCTGAACTGGGGTGGCAAAGTGAGCTAAAGAACGATGATGGATTCAACCCAGATCTGTGACGGGGTGTGTCTGAAAAGTTTCAGCGCTCCGTCCATCATCTCCTTGTGTTTGCTCAGATGATAATCTGACTGACTGAATCCCATCTCCTTTACAGAGACAAAAGCTATTGGAGGGAGAGGAGACCCAATCACATATATTTCTTTCCTGTGACTCATACAAGTATTGTCCTAGATGCATTGCGTGGAGTCATAGTGGTGTCGCTGCCAAAGGGGACTGCCATGCCAAGATTACACCCACAGTCTGCCCTGGGCCTCTGTCACACTTGTGTACTACGCAGTCAGGGAAACAGTCATCCTGCATAGTTTAGACTTAATTTCTAATGTTCAAATAGACCTGTCAGTCACCTGGGACATCCTACTCGACCTACAATAAATATTGATAGGGTATTCCACCCATCCACCACCCCTTCCACCCTAAAGATACACCCCTGTTCATAGTGTTGTGCCTATTACAGTGTGCAATTAGTGAATAATTACAAGTTGCACATTTAGGCAGCACATCAGTGTAGCAGAAATGTTCTTCCCGACCACAGATTACTAATGCATTTTAAATTAAATTCAAATATCGAATGGGTCTTTGTGTTGGCACAGAACATAAAAAGATATATTTCCTGTACTCCTTAAAACTTTTGAAATTATATTTTACAGGTAAGGTGAGCACTTTTCTCAGTTAACCTCTGAATCAGAAGGAGGTGATAGCAGAAGTCAAAGTTGAGTTTCAAAATTAATCTTGATTGCTAGGGCTCATTCTTAGTTTATGTTATGTGTCTATGTGCCAATCAGCGAACATGACTCATGCCTCTCTCTTTCCGCAGGAACATTGGTGGGATCTCTGCCGCTATATTCCGTTTTCAACAATAAAAAGTCACTGTTGCAGTAAGATCGATGTAAAGGGCTCACCTTTTGAATAGACTGGAAATGGAAAGTACCACCCACCCCACTAAAGTCATCTGCCCTGGGCAACAGCTTCAAAATAACACAATTTAGGGAAGACAATCTATCTATGATGGCGAGCAAGATGGAGAAGTTCAAGAGTGCAGGGAAAGGACACGGTCTGAGGGCTACCTCCACGTTGTCGCCAGGGGAGGAGCTGTATGTCGCTGAGCCTTTTGCCTACACCGTCAGTGAGATAGGAAGAGGACTTGTATGTGAGTATTGCCTGTGCACCCCTGGCCACCTCCTTCAGTGCTCTCAGTGCAAGTTTGCCAAATACTGTGGCAAACAGTGCCAGAGAGAAGCCTGGCCTGACCACAAGAGAGAGTGTGCATTTCTCAAGAATCCCAAATATGGCACCGGCATACTCAGACTTGTTGGCAAAATTGTTTTTAAGATTCTTCGAAAATCTTCTTGCCCTTCAGAAGAGCTGTATTCTGTATCTGACCTTGAGTCCAATGTAGAGACAACAAGCAACAAAAATAGAATAGAGTTTGAAGGATATGGAATGCTTTTGCAACACTTTCTGAAAGATGAAATCATTTCCCAGTTGCCAGCTCACATAAAGCCTGCTGGCCTCTTTGCCAAAGAGATCTACAATGGATTTCAAATTAAAGATGAAACACTGCAAAACGTTGCAATTGGGCTGTATCCCAGCATGTCTCTTCTGAACCACAGTTGTGATCCAAACTGTGTTACTCTTTTTATGGGAAGACACCTCCACCTACGGGCGATCAAAACTATTAAAGCAGGCGATGAACTCACCATCCAATACATTGAGACCATGAGGCCTACTGAAGAGCGCCAAAGCCAGCTGAGGCGCATATATTGCTTCGAGTGCGACTGCCACCGATGTCAGACCCGGGACAAGGATGACAAGATGCTGGCGGGTGACAAGCAAGCTTCAAACGAAACCAAGGCCTTGGCATCCAGAGTGCTGGAACTGCAGGAGAATAAAAAGTGGGAAGAGAGCCTGGCTCTGTGCAGGGCCCAGTTAAAAAGGAACTCAGGGCGGGTTCCAGATGAGAATATCTACCAGCTACAAATACTGGACTTTGCCATGGAAGCCTGCATGGCTCTCAATCTGCTGGACAAAGCTTTACAGATTGGCTACAGAACTCTGGCACCCTACAGACTGTATACTTCTGGACTCTCTAAAAATAGTGCTCTCAAGCTTATGCACATAGGCGTCATACTGTATGAGCAAGGCAAGCAACAAGAAGCCATCAATATAATTAAAGAAGCTTTTGAAGTTATGAAAATATTTTTTGGGATAGATCATCTGATGACAAAAAAATTGCTAAAGATTCTCAAATAATGGCCGGGCAATAAAACAAGTGCTGAACCAAACCATCAGCTATCCTTCTTTTCAAGGAAAAGTTTCAACCTTGATATTTAGCAGAAGTTTGTATGCAGTGTTCTTCATTACATTTCCTCCTAAACATTTTGATTGCACTTTTAATTTCACATTTATCTTACCCGCTATTCCCCCCCTAATTCAAGACCAGGAGGGCCTTTTTTCTTCTCCCAGATAAGAAGACCTCGGCATGCATTTATGTGCATCCAGCGTTTCACTAACTGAAGTGAAATTACAGTCTCCTTGTATTATCCTAATCCTTGTCTCGAGTGGAGTTTTATCAGTCCTGTGGATTGTGTGATTTCATGTAGGGTGAGGGGCCTACAGATGGGGCCTGAGATTTCCATATATGTAACTTGTTCCTAAATAATGCCTGCAATGGTACCTGCCTGCCTCCTGAACCTCCATACCGGTGTGCTGCTACCAAATGCAACAAATGGCGCTGAGTGAACACTGAAGGTGTTAAAGAAGACCAGAGTGGAGATCTGTGTAACTGTGAAGTTGAAGAAGTGACCCCACCAGTGCTACAAAATCTGGCAGCCCAACAACAGAGTTCTGTATCCTTCTGGAGTGAGAACAGCAGCTTCCAGCGCCTCTCTTGGAGGAGTGCGTGCTGGAGAGAAGGGGAGGGGAAGCAAGGTGGTCCAAAGTATCACTCAGTAGCTTTGTGCTCAAGAATGACTGCAAAATCCAATTCAAATGAGGTGCTGGCAGAGAAAGAGACTCCATTGATTAGATCTGCTTTAGCAGTGCCGAGTAGCTCTGATCCAGGAGAACTGTGAAGTAGTTCTTTTCTGCAGCATATACAATTGTACAGTCAGAAGATTTGTTCCCATTTCAGTTCAGGGTCACAAGGAGTGGCTGTTATTCTCTGACAAATGTGAGACCAGCACTGTGTGGTGAGAAAGAGTAGCACTGGGGTGCACAGGGCATGCATATATGGTGCTCCTGCAGTGTGCATGAAGCAGTAACACGAAAGAACAAGCATTTTCAATGCAATAGGTCTCACATTTGTGAGAGTTTAAGCTATTGGCATTATAAATGACAATGCGTTTTATTTATGTTTTTAAACCCAACACACTTATTAATTAGCTCAAACTCTCGTAAATGTGAGACCACTTTAATGGTGGACGCGCCCCCTTTTTTTTTTTTTTTGACATTGCTCGCAGTATTCAGGTTACAGTGAGCAGCATCTAAAGAAAGGGGCGCAGCCAACATTAAAGTGAAATCGCTGTATGGGGCGCATTCAACCCCCCCCCCCCAAAAAATAAAGGATATGGAAAATTAAATAAATAAAAAAGCCTGTCCGCTATTCTTAAAGCAGACCACGCTACAAATTGAATAAATGAATAAGTACGGCCTCTCTAGTTAAAGCGGACCCGCAGGTTTTTCTATTAAAAATATAAAAGCGGGCATCGTGCTGCCTTGTAGGAAAGCACGTCGTGGGTGGAATACTGGAAGATCATAAAAGAAAATAGTGCTCAGAGTAGATAAAGCAGACCGTGTAACAACTCAAGTCTTATGGCCTACTCTTTGGATCTTCAGAGCTTACAAATAATTGTGGAGTTAACCTCACAGAAATAATATTGAAAAAAATAATCTATAGAGCAAGTACAGAAGTTATGAAAGAGATGGAACGTTCTCTTTTACGCATATTCAAAATTAGACACATTTTCTTTGTGCATTGATGCATTTTCCGTGCTCTTCCATGCAACTTTATGCCCCACCCCAAGGGAAGAATTCTGGGGCTGGGCCCACCCAACTAACCCTAACTTATCAAAAGTGCCCCGTTTGGCCAGACCCTGCAACCTGGAGAACGGATTTTAGTCATTCTCATTCTAAGTTTGAGTTAATCAGAGTAAACGAACACAACGCTGGCTGAAGGCGTCTCCAAATAGCATGCAGTCAATTTGGCATCTATGACTTGGTGACAGAATGGATTCACCCGATGCCCATAAGTGAGAGGAGGAGTCTCGATGTATTTCCCCCATAGCACCGGGTCACTAATCAAATGAAATGTGTGGTGACTAATAGGGCGTCAAGGTGTTCCCGCACTCATGGTAACTTGAAGGACCTCACAGATGAGTTGCGCCATACAAAGTTTAAAAACACAGAATTGGCTGCGTTCGTTGCTCTTACTTCAAGGGTGGTAAAAGGAACAGACGTCACTGACTCTCCACATCAGACTACCACTTCCTCTACTACGTACTATCGCAATCTTTGTTCCAATGGCATCCAAAGAGCATCAATACAAGCCACCGCTGGCTCTTGCTGAGGTTTTCGAACTCATGGTGACGTGTCGCGTGCCGCAAGAGCAGCCAATGGCAGGAGGAGTTGGCATTCCTCTCTGCCGCAGACAGGCTAAAGTGCACGCTTCAGTGTTGTACCACGACTTGCGCTCCATCGCCATTGGTCAGCTACTGTTTACCGACTTGAGAGGATCTCGCACATGTACGAGAAGAAGGAGGAGGCACCTAGGCAAGCGCAAGCTCAGGAAGGCTGAAGAAGATAGCTGTCAAACTGTATACACTTTCAAACAAGCATTGGCCGCACGGCCGTGCGAGACGCGCTCTGTGGTGGGGGAGGGGGGAGGAGCGGGAGAGCAAGTGACACGCGGCCGTGAAAGTGACACGGCCGCGCGGCCCCGAGAAGCGCTCTGTGGTGGGGGAGGGGGAGGAGCAAATGAGAGGAAAGACATGGCGCCTGGAGCATGCGAGGAATGCGCGTTACTGTGCGTGTACCCGCATGCTCTAGGCAAGCCCAAAAAAAAGTGGTCGCATTTCTAAAAGCCCACTTACAAAATGTCTCGCCCAGACCAGCGCAAGCGCTGGCTTCAGGGTGAGACCTAAAAATGCAGGGTAGAGTGAAAAGGGCCGGTTCTGTAAGATTAAATTTCTCAGATACTGTTTCAGTGGAAAAGTGTGGGCCCTGCAGCATTTTGCTTGCATTTGCTGTTTTTCCGAGTCCTGGACAGTTGTAACTGGCCACCTCGAACACAGGCATTAGTGAGTACATGTGACTTCATCTGGTGTTCTTGTTTGAATACTGAAGCGCTGCACAGCATGTGCTGTGGAAGGCCAGTCTCTACAAGTAGTCCAACTGGAAACTAATGAGGGTCTGCTGGCATGGACTGGCCTCTTCACAGGACGCCCTGGTGTGCAGTGCTCTGTCGGGGTGCAGATGCCATTGGAGCTATGAACATACGTACAACTGTACACCTACCGTTCTCGACCTGGCATTCCCTTAATTGGAATGCAGCCACATGAAAGACACTGGGAAGCACACCTCTTTTCCCTTTCAAAACTATAGTGAGACCAACCTGTTCTGTTACTTCACTTCAGAGAAAATCTTTTATTCACTCCAGAGCAAATATTTTACTTCCTAAAGATTAATGAAAAGTCTTTCAACCTTTTTCTGCCCTACCTATGATGTCTAGCAAGATTATTACAAGGTAAAGCTCTGTTGCTAGATAGTAGTAGCTTCCAGGATCTTTGGAGTCGTGAACAGCCACTGCTGCTTTAGGATGTTTTATCGCTTAGTGGTCATATTAAACTATAAATATTTTGTGTTTTTTCTAGTCTAGGGGTATAGCAGCTAATCTTATTTCTGATTTGTAGTGTATGGCTGATACTTCAGGTGGTTCAGTAGGATCAATGCTGAAGTTAAAGTAGAGTATTGTTATTTGCTGCTTTGAAGAATAATCACAATGTTCGTGTGTGTGTTTAAAAAGAATCTGCTGTAGATGGGGGTTGGGTTTCCATGGCTGTTTAGTGAAAATGTGTGATTCCTTCATTTGAATCTAGCAAGTACATGAGCGAAGATGTTCCTCCTTAATCGTGCACGAGGAGGAATTTATCTATATGTATATGTCTTGTATTGCTCAGTGTTTGATTATATGTTTTATATACAAGTGGATACATACAGGGTAACTGTGTAGTATGGTCCAATATTGCCAATGAGGCATTCTGGTGACATCGTAAATCACAAGACCAAAGGCCAATTTGTTTGTAAATATCACCAGAACCCCCAAATACCAATAATGGACTACATTACATGTTATCGATTATGTATTTTTTATAGTAAGTGGATTTTTGGGTGGTTTGCTTGAAAAGGGTGTTTTTTTCAAACCGAAAAGGTTACTGAAACTGAAAAGTGTAATACAGGACTATACCCTTTGGTTTTCTGTAGTAAAAAGAAGAGAACAATGCCTAATTATGTAGCTAAGCATGTAGAATTTTAGAAAAAAACCTCTTGCATTATTAGAAAAACATATTCTGTCGGTTGAAGTTTGAGGTTGCTGAAAGTGCAGCTAAAAATGGGCACTGGAATGAGAATGTGTAGATTTAGTCTACCTTTGATGAATAGTTTGTTGATAAAACAATGGAAAATTGGGCAGGGTTACCACACTGGCCACATAATTTGCCACATATTTTGCAGATTTCAACAAAAATGTTTCTACCTGATATGGAAATAAATAATGCTGCCAGAGAATGTGCCGCATAATTTGCCTCTCTTTGCTTCATAATTTGATTCTCCATTGTCGCCTAATCCTCATCGCCCTGACAATGATAAAACTCTTCCAAGTGGTTTGAGGCCTCTTATGATGATGAAGCCCATATTTCAAAGGCGCCTGAGGAATATGTTAAATGTTTCATGGGTCCCTATGAAATATGGATATTTGTGCTAATGTATTCTGTACACTAAAAGCATGAAGGGAAAATGTACTTTCAACTTTGGCATGACAGAGGATGTACCTTATTGCCCATGCTTCATTGTGAATGTTCTTGCTAAGATGTTTGTAATGTTTTACTGTGCAGGAAGACTGCTAGCATGCGTGGGAAGACAGCATGTGCAATGGTGAGTGTGCTTTGGTAAAAAAATGTAAGTCCGTTTTTATATAGCGCAGCTACTCACCCTTACGGGTCTCAAGGCGCTGGGGGCCGTAGTGGAAATTAAGTGAGCTATTGCCCAGAGTCTCATGGTGCTGAGCTGAGCTGCCGCCGGAGCCGGGGATCGAACCGTGAACCCTGTGCTCCGAAGTCAGCTGCCCTGGCCGCTGCACCACACCTCTCCACTACCACCACCTCTCCTCTACACTGGTGAGTAACCACTGTGCTCACATTACGTCAACTAGCACTTTTTTGATGAGGTGTGAGCGACTCTCATTATTGTAATACCCATACGCTGTTGTGTGGAGGGTACATTCTCCAGTGGGTTGAATGCTAATATGCTAGTTGCATGGAAGGTGTATACTCAACCCTCTGCCCTTGTGCTGTTTGCATGAAATGTGCACTGGGTTTAATGCCTTTGTGCTCTCCATGGATTATGCAAACTCCACTTACTTTCTGCTTGTATGAATCATCCATATTCTACTGGGTGTGATGCCCACGCGGGCACTTGATATTCGTCCTGGGTGGGTTTACAGTTATGTGCTGTGTGTGAGCGTCTATGCTGTTGTATATATTACCCCTTTCCCTGTGTGAAGTTATGGAAGCTATTCAGTTTTAACCTAATTGCCAGTATGGCGTGTGCATGGTGTTTTAGGCTTTATCTTGCATTTATTTTGGCTAAATGTTGTAGTGATTTTATAGGTAATTAAGTTGCTGTCCTTTGTGAGTGCGAAGATGTGTGCTCTCCTGTCTCTAATTCTTTTCTGATATGGACTATTGACACATGCTGCCTGTCCTGATCTAATCTATAAATAAGAACTGGGTTCTATCTATTGGCAGCGACCATTTCTACCACTTCAGGCTTGCTTGGAAGAGGAGAAGGACCAAGCTGCTAATGCCCTCCAAGTGAGAATGCCTCTAAGATATTGGTACAAGCAAGAGGGAGGAGCACACACCCCAGGGGAGCTCCAAGTCTGCTGACCTAACTGTATAGCCCATGGAATGTGTGCCTGGTGTTGTGACTGACAATAGTTAAAATGTACAGATTTCCTTTGCAAATAGTGCACTTTCAGACCACCATGGGAACAGTGTGAAGAACTGAGTGCACAGGTCTGAGTCAATAATACACATTAGCTTGGAAATTACAATGGGGCGCACTAGGAGAGATAGGTAGACAGTGAGTCTGCGGACTTTACACGCTGGTGCGGGGGGATTTCATGTACCCAAGAACTGTTAACGGACAAGCCTATTACTGTACCTCAGCAACACCTCCCTTGGACAAGTTAGACAAAATGCTCGCAGCCGTAGAAGCTACCATTGAGACTCTGGAACTCAAAATTGACACTTTTGCTTTGGATATAGGCCTCTCTTGTGAACACCAACTAAAACTGGCAGAGTTAGAAACATAGAAGAAGTCATTTCTTCAGGATGCTACCTCAGCACAAGCACAAATGCTGAAGCTAAGAGAGACAGTGAGGTTTTTAGAATACAAAGCAGAATATTCAGAAGGCACAGCAACAGAAAAAATATGAGAATTGTGGAAATACCAGAAGGCATTTAAAATTCGGCCACAATCTCATAACTTGGATAACTAATATGGTGGTTCCAACAGGACTCTCAAAGTTTTTCACTCTAGACTAAGCATATAGGGTCCAGGCCCAAAGCATGAGATATGGAGGTCTGCCCCAACTACCGAGATAGAGACTTATTTTATGTTATGTTATATATATTTGTAAAGTGCACTGTCACCCTCAAGGGTATCTAGACTCTAAGCAGGAATGTGTGCCTAGCCATGCTTAGAGCAGGGGGACTAATTGAAAAGTCAGATCTTCAGCTTCGTACAGTATTCAAGCAGAGAGGAGGAGTCTCTGATGTGCAGTGGAAGGTTGTTCCACGCTTTGAGAGGGCGGTTCTCTTTTTGTGTATATATAAATGTGTGTGTGTGTATATATATATATGTGTATATATATATATATATATATGTGTGTATATATATATATATATATATGTGTGTATATATATGTTCGAGAAAGTGTTCGGCAGAACTGAGGTGTTGGGTAGTTGGATGAAAATGGGACTGTTAAAGTAAGTGGGGCCTAAGTAGGTTAGGGCCTTGAATGTGTGAGTGAGGAGTTTGAACTGAGCGCGTTTCTGTATCGAGAGCCAGTGGAGCGGTGTGATGTGAGTTTGAGGATGAATCTGGCTGCCAAAACCTGAATGGTTTGCAGTCTTCTTGAGTTGCTTGGTGATTTTGGTGTAGAGGGTGTTCCCATAGTCTCTTGCAAGGGCATGAGTGAAATTTTTTCTGGCATCGCTTGTGAGCCATTTGAAGATCTTCCTTAGCTTCTACAAGAGGTGGAAACAGGATGCTGTGACAGTGTTGTCTTGTGCGGTAATGTCCAGTTTGTTGTCAGTGATGATCCTGAGATTCCTGGTGTGGGTGCAGGGCATGGGTGTGGGACTGAGTTCGGCCAGCCAACAGTTGGACTCCCATGGCAAGATCACTTCTCCTGTGTTGTTGAAATTGAGCTTGAGACAGTTGGTTTGCGTTCAGATTTCTACCAGGCTGACAGCTAAGTGGCCCCTTTAAAATAGAGAATCAAAATGTGCTCATTTCTCCCAACCGCAGCTGCAGTTTCAATTTAAGTGATCCTCATTCCTGCAAGTCAAGAGATCCTTGAGGGAATCAGTGATTTCATACATGTTGTTTTTTCCAGAAAAATTCAAGATAATGATTGATGGAACGACAATATTTTTTACAGAGTCTCCTGAAGTCTGGTACTGGCTCGAGGTGTACAATCCGGGCAAAGGTACCGATATTTGGCAGCACCCCAAGCAACAATACTGCTAATCTAGCAGACTATGGGCAGAACGGAGGAGCATTAAACATCCCACAGAAAAACAGAAGGAGTTGGAGAGAACAACACTGGTAAAGATGATCCGGGGAGAGGAAGCCTCTGCCAGTAAACAGACATCTGGGTCCAATGTAATTGAAAAGGGTTCAAATCTGGACAGTTCCGAGAGCGAGGCTGATGAGTTGTCGCCCATCATGCCAGGGTCCGCTGATGACTTTTGACTAGTTGAGCGAGACGTTGGCTATTTATCATTGGACCTATTGGCAACATAATGCACTCTGTCAGTTTGTACCCTTAAAGTTATAGCTGGGGTCCTTGGGTTTGATATACTATTTACACTACTATTAACATATGCAGAGTGTGTTCTGGCGACCTAGTTAGGAGGAGCGTGTGCTGAGGTGAGGTTAGCCGAGACCCCATAATCTTCTAGTGAGAGAAGTGCTTGTGGGTGGGAGAAGATGTTTTACTGTTGTTGTTTAAGATGTTTGGATAGAGCACTGCTGTGCCCTAATCCTGGGTATTATATTATGTTGAGTTTCTGAGAGTCCGACAAATTAATGCTTTCACTTATGCTTAGTGAGACAGGAGAGCTAGGCCAATCGAAATGGGGGAGTTATTTTATTGTGGGATGGGGTGAAGGCAAACGTCAAACCAGATGGCAACAGTAAATGAATATACCTTCTTACACGGAATGTGAAAAGGATGGGCTCTGCCCTCAAGCGCCTTAAGATTTATACCTATTTAAAACGCTGAGGAGTTCAGGTGATTTTTCTACAGAAGACTCATCTGACCAGTAAGAAAGCTAGCCAGCTACAACGAAGGTGCAGGGGCCAAATATTTGCCACAACTTACTCAGGATATGCAGGAGAGCCTTGATTTGAGTTCACCTGGGGATATCCTTTATAGCAACACAGGTTGAAATAGATGCACAATGCTGCTATATGATAGTGTATGGGAGGTTGAATGGTCTAGAAGTAATGCTAAAGTAGTCTCTATGACCCCAACTGCGATCAATTGCAATTCATTGATGGGGTCACCATCAGACTGGAAAACTGGTCTCAAGCTCCCAATTCTATCGGTGAAGACACTAATTGTGTCCTAAATGTTGATTTAGACAGATGATTTCCTCCCTTGTTGTCTTCACATCCACTTGAGGTGGCCAATTGCTTTTTGAAATGGCTTTTATAACTGTGGAATGATGAACCTATGGAAAAACATTCATCCGCAAGAAGGAGAATACTCTTCCTACTCCCCAATGCACGATTTACATGCCCGCCTTGATTGCCGGATTTCTGCATATAGCCTTGACTACACTTCAAGTGGAGTATTTGGGGAGGACCCGGTGAGACCATAAGCTTGGCATTCTGAATGTTCGCGCTCTCTACCTGCATACTTCGTTTCTTACTTGCAACAATAAGTCTTTGATTCTTAGAGTCAGATGCGGAGGCAGAGGCTACCATACTCTACCTGACATCTGCAGGGAGTTGCTTTAGAGGACCTTGTGTTTAAAGAATGTCTCAGAGAGGCTATCAATAATTATTTTATTGAAAATCAGAAAACTGCTATGAGTCCCCGTGTTGAGTGAGATGCATTTAAAATACTGGTCAGGGATCTTTGTATAGGTAGTGTAGTAGGGGAGCAGCAAGTAATAACTACGAATTTGAATAGAGGAGTACTTAATGGGACTTGAAAATGGAAGTGGTGGGTGACCTGGACAGGAATCCAGACATTTACAGGTGGAATATGCTGTGGCAATAGAGAGACTGCGGTACCTTGACTATGAGGGATATTTAGCTTGAATGCATGCGGAAGGTCAGGACACCTTTTGGTGTGGTCTTATAGACCAATCTCCCTCTGTTCTGCGATCACCCAAATCACTGAAACCTGGGGCAGACAGTCTGAGACCAAGTCAGTATTAACCTGTCTTTTGAGGAGTGTTACAGCAATCTGTATAAAGTTAGAGTCCCCATAACACTCCAAATAGAGGTTGCTTGGGCAAATTGAAAATACAGAGGGTTTCAGGGTATTTATTGGGGAATTGGGAAAATTAAAAATGTCATTCAACTGTTGCCTTCAGGAAGGACACCTTGCACTGATTGTCTGCCGGCTGAGTTCTACTGTGAATATTAAAATACTGGTGTCCCAGTTAAGCAATATGTATATAGTAGTCTGGGAAATGGGTGGTCTACCTGAAATGATGAGTGAAGCATTGATGACATCAATTCCTAAACCACAAAGAATCCCATTTGACTGCGCTTCCTGTCTATGCTGAACTTTGATTATAAAATCTTGAGTAAGGTGTTAGCCCTGAGATTTCATCCGCATATGACTTCGTTAGTGTACAGGGAATAATCTGGTTTCATACCTATAACAAGCACGGCCAGTAACATCAGACTTGTTTTGCGAGTATTAAAAGAAATGCCCACAGACCCCCTTCCCCAGCGCTATGATCCTAGGAATCGATTTAGAAAAAGGGTTTGAGTCCCTTAACTGGGAATGTCTGATCAAAGTTCTTAGGCATATGGTAATGGGAGAATATTGGACCAGACGGATTAGGCTTCTCGAAGACAGTCCCATGGCAATGCTAAGACCGGCCGGGTGATTTCGTCCACAGACTTCATTTATCGAGAAAAGAGACAAGGCTGCCCATTATCTTCTATGCTCTTTGCTGCTGCCATTGAAACTTTTGAAGGAGAAATACTCTGAGAGATTTGTCACATATTCTATCATTATGTGCACTTCTAATATTTTCAAAAGCAGAGATGAATGCCTGTAACCCACAGTGAGATATTTCGAGTATGCAGGCTGTGTGGTCTCCAGGCCAATGGAAGAAAAGCTGTGCGTTCCCTATGGCCTGGAACATATAACTATGACTTGGGCTTTTAGCCTTTTGAGGCATTCGATGCAAACCACAAACATTTTGGAATTTGGTGGTTGAAATATACCTCTTGTTTGGCTCTCTAGTTAGCAGGGGTATGCACCCTGTCCAAGTAGGGCCCACAATCAGGGTAAGTCACAAAACAACCTAAATTATCCTGTACTTACCCTTTGGTACCATGGCGCAGAACAGGCAGGCTTAACTTAGAAGACAATGTGTGAAGTATTTGTGAAATAACTTATACAGTAACACAGTGAAAACACAGCAAAAAGACTCCACAACAGCGTAGAACAATTAAGTATGACTTTATAAATAAAACAAGACAAAAACGACAAAAATATAATGCGTAGAAGTTATGATATTGAATTTTAGAGGAAAAAATGCAGTAAAGCACTTAAAAGCAAGTAGAACCAAAAAAGTTACTTTAGGTCGTGTTGGACTGGGGCAAAGTCAAAGTTCAGGCCAACCACGATGGAGTGCCGGCTGGCTACAGGACCCACCCAGGTCCCCGTGAACAAAATACCTTTCCTGGCCACAAGCAGCGAGATGTGTTGATCTTCTCTACACAGAGAAGGCGATGCATCAGTTAAGCAGACAGGTGCCGGATTCAAGAGAAGTAGAGTGATGCGCCGGTTCCTGACACACAGTCGAGAGGATGTGTCAATGTCACCAAGCTACAGCAGCTGCAATACGCTGCCCGATGCGTCGGTCTCTGGAGGCAAAGCGCTGGTTCTAAAGCTATGCGCTGATTTTAACCCCGTCAAGACACCAGTTCTGCTACACGTAGACAGGAGATGCGCCGAAATTCATGTTGCAAGTACCTGGGCTACTTCCAGTGAGTCAGACACAGTAGCAAGGGTAGATACTTTGATATCCCTAAGTCTCAAGCAACAGGAGGCAAGTTAACAAGCCCTTGGAGATCATTTGGAAGAAGGCAGAGTCCAGCTCTCCTTCAGCAGAGTAAGAGAGCAGCAGGGAAACGAACAGAAAAGCAGGCCTTCCAGATCAGCAGTCCAGTTGAGTCCTTTGAGGAGCATAGTAGTTCTTCTGACAGGGATTAAGGTGTAGGCCCAACAGTGTCTGGTTTGCTGGGGTCGGAGACCCGGTACTTATATCCAAATAGGCCTTTGAAGTGAGGGAGACTTCATAAGATGGTTTTGAAGTGCACCAGTATCCCTTTCAAACCAGTCCTGTCTGCCAGGCTATCTGTAGGGGGGAAATCAGTCCTTTGTGTGTGGTCATGGTACTACCATTTGAAGTGTAAGTGTGAGCCCCTTCCTGCCAAGAAAGGGCCATCAGAATGTAGATGAGTACTCACCCACACCTAGCTACCCTGTATTTGTGCTGTCTGGAGGGAATACACAAAGTGTAACTGTCACCCAGCCCAGACTTGTATTGGAGACAAGCTGCAAGGGGCACAGAGCAGTAAGAGCAGAGAAATGCCCTCTTTCTAAAAGTGGCATTTCTAAAATAGTAATGTTGAATCCGACTTTACCAGTAAAGAGGCTTTATCATTACCATTCCAAAGATATGAAACATGATGTAGATACTCCTTTCTAATCAGGAATTACAGCTTGAAGGTATATTAAGGAATTCCCAATGCTAGCCTATGAGAGGAGTAGGCCTCACAGTAGTGAAAAATGAATTCAGCTGTTTGTATTACCAACATGTAAAACATTCAAGGACATGTCCTATCTTTTAGTTACACATCACCCTGCCCTTAAAGTTTCCTAGGGCCTACCTTAGGGGTGACTTAGGTATAAAAAAAGGGCAGTTTAAGGCTAGGCAAAGGGTTTTGAAAGCCAAGTTGAAGTGGCAGTAAACTGCACACACAGGCCTTGCAGTGGCAGGCCTGAGACACAGTGGGGGCTACTTAGGTGGGTGGCACAAGCAGTGCTGCAGGCCTACTAGTAGAATTTAATTTGCAGGCCCTGGGCACATGTAATGCACTTTACTAAGGCCTTATAAGTAAATTAAATATACCAATTGGTCTTAAGCCAATTTTACCATGTTTTAGGGAGAGAGCATATGCACTTTAGCACTGGTTAGCAGTGGCAAAGTGCGCAGAGTCCCAAAGCCAGCAAAAACGAGTACAGAAAAATGGAGGGAGGCAGGCACAAAGTTGGGGGAAGACCACCCTAAGGCTGTCAGGTCTAACACCTTTCTTCAGGGGATTTAATGACCGGTAACCTGGGAGCCGCAACTATTGACTTTTAGAAAACTCTGCAGTTGTCGGTCATGGGCAGGATTGTGTTAATAAAAATGGTGACACTACCTAGGCTTCTCTACTGTTTTAGCAGTCTGCCTATTTCGAGACCCAAACTCTGGTTTAGAGAAATGAAGGTGACTCTGCCAGACTTTATGTGGACTCAAGGATGTCATAGAGTGGCTCTGAGAATGCTTAGATTACCTGGGGTTTCCTGATATAGAATTGTACTACTTAGCAGCCCAGGTTCAATGGATTGCTAGATGGCTAGGAGTTCACCAAGACCTAGGACAGCGGGGTTACAATTAGCAATGGGTGAAAAATTGGTGAGAATTTTGGATCAGCCGAGAAGGTCTGCCTCCAGCAATATCCTGACAGCTACTGCCCAGAGATGTTGGGCCTGCTGTGTACATAAAATGGCATCCAAAGCATAATATGCGCCTACCATATCACTAGTGGGATTCTGGAAGTGTAAAGACTGGTTCAGGCCTCGAGCGTTAACCCCTGGATGGAGCCATGTGTGATGATGGTTGGTGATTGGTACCACAATGGGGAGTTGTTATCCCGTGTAGTGTTCTCAGATGAAACCGGCCTCGCACACTCACAGTTCGTGACTTATGCATTGCTAATGCAGATGATCAAAGTTTTATGGAACACTAATGCCAGAGAAGGAGATACTCACAAGGTTTTATAATTCCTAATCATTGCTGGGGTTGGCCGCAGATTGGTGTCCTAGTTTTATCGCTCCTTGTTGGAGATGACCAAATCAGATTTTGGGGCATATCAAGTGGGAGTCTGAGGTAGGCAAGGCCCTCAGCAATATGCATTGGATGAAGATCCTAGAGTACAAGCAAAAGATATCCAGGAATGTGCTGTTGAAATATACCCAGTTTAACTATTTGCCCATGACTTACATGACCCCCAGATCTGTTATCTTACTGTTTTGTACAGAGGATAAGGCTTACCCCAGATGCGGTTTCCAAAATGTGGGTTTCTACCATATGGTTTGGATTACAGAGTGGTTCAAGTATACTCCCTCCCCACCTACGTGTAGAAACTAACCACCTAGCCTTTCACAAATTGTTAAAGACCGCGCTTTTCCCCTAACAGGTGAAACTCCCCACTACTGCTGCTACCAGCGCTGGGATGCCTCCGGGTAGCCATGCGCTATATAAATGTTATTTCAATTCAATTCAATACTGGAGACAAGTTGTGGAGCTACTTGAGGCTACACTAGACATTGAAGGTCTTCTTACTTCAGGGGCCTGCTTGCTAGGGTTGTTTCCAAAACCCAAACAATTAAAAGCAGGCAAAAGATATATATTGATGTGGCACTGATTATAGCAATGTCGTAGAAGAGTATGACAGTTTCTCTCTTGGATAATTTTTAGACAAGACCTTAGTACATGGGCCAAGGCCGAAAGCACTGTCTTGCATGCAGAGGGCAAGAGAGCCCTGCATAAAACATTGCTTGCTCACATGTAAGATAAAATGACTTTCACTTTGAGTACTGTGAATGGAAAGAAATTATTGGCTATGCAAACACAAGTGAGGCAAGATGTTGAAGATCTTGATTACCTTCAGCAACAACAGTAACACTTGGAACAACTCCTGGTGGCCATCACACGTAGGACCCATTCCCTCCGACCACGCCAGGAACCTCAGAATCATCATTGACAACAAGCTCACCATGAAATCACAGAACAATGCAGTCTCCTCCACCTGCTTCCTCACTCTGTGCATGCTACGTAAGAACTTCAAGTGGCTACCCCTGTACATGAGATGCACCGTGACACAGGTCCTCATCCCAAGCTTACTGGGCTAAGACAACGCTTTCTACGTAGGAATCTCCGCACACCTCCTACAGAGACTTCAAACCATACAGAACGCCACGGCCAGACTCGTCCTCGACCTTCCCTGACAAACCCGCATCACACCCCACCTCAGGCCACTCCACAGGCTCCCCGTACAGAAGAGATACCAATTTAAACTACTGATCCACGCACCTATGGCTCTACACAACCAAGGATCCACCTACATTAACCATAGCCTGAACGTCCACCAACTGTCGAGTAAAACTTTGCTCTGCCTCCCTATCACTTACCCACATTCCCCGCATTTACCAAAGCAGAAGTGGAGGACAATCCCACATCGCAGTAAAGACCTGGAACAAACTCCACACGCAACTCCAGACTATCACCTCACTTCTGGAGTTCTGAAGGTCCCTCAAGACCAGGCTGTTCTAATTAGCCCCTGGGACCTGCAAGTGACTGGATACCCTGTTGAGTAATTAGCCCCGCTTTACAAATCCTGATTGATTGATTGACCCCCACTTATCCTCACCTATCGCAGATATTTAAGACCATAGCCTACTCCCAATCGTAACTGTAAAATTGGTGATGTCCCTGCAATGCTGTGGAATCAAATTGTGTTTTTGTTGGTAGTAGGCAAGTTTGTTGCACTAAATATACTTGCCAAATCTTTTGCGCCCACTCTAACTGTTCTTAGATATTTCATATAAAATTATAAAAATGTGGCGGTGCACTCTCGAACTAATGATGTTTGTAACTCCAGTGCTGTGTGGTAATATTTGAGAATCAATCTGGTATTTGTATGATAAAAACAATAAACTGATATTTAAAAAAATTGTGTGTTCCATCCCTGTGGCTTGGAATTTAGGTTTAGAGCGTGGGGCCGAGCTGGTTTCCTGATAGCTCTTGGTTTTGATCCCATACGTGTATCATGCCCCTGAATAATTTACCAGTACTTGCACCTGCCAGCCATTGGATAAGCCACTAAATCTCCTTTCTAGCGAGCACCTTCAAAATGTAACACTTTGCATGCTTTGATGGATCTGTTATGGGTTAGGTACAATGATATCTGGGTTTTGTTCTGAGCCATTATGATGCTTGTGGCTCAGGTTTGGTAACCAAGATGAAGTGATATGTCTGTACTACAGATGCTTAATAGGTCTGCAGCAGGAGCAGTGACTCTTCATAGGAGGTAGGACTCCTTCTACAGGGGACCTGTTTATAAGCATAGCTCGGCCCTTGCCATTTGATTATGTCCTCCTTTACTCCCCAGTGCCGCAATGGCATATATATGTGATGGCAGCAGATGATGGGTGTCTAGAAATGTGGGTGAGTTTTGGCAGGTGTCTCATTGAAGGTAGCCCAAGTTCCTGCTTGACCTATATTAGTCTGGGAATGCTCCTAACACTTCTATGGTGTGCAACAAAATCCCCCACCTGACGGGTATTATGTACTCAATCCATCCTCATCTAATGAAAGGTGCAGAGATTAGGTCTGCCAATGTGCAACATGTGCTCAAGACATTCAGCACAACGTAAAACATGGATGCAAGGGCACAATATGTAGAGTAGTATGACGTTTTAGATCTGTGGTATGTGACGGTGATTAACGCCTTCGCTGCGAGCGGAATTCTAGCCAGGTGCTGGACATTCCAATCGCGGGCGGGGTCATGACGAGCTCAGCTCGTCATGCGCACAGCCCGACCGTGAGGCATGACGAGCTCAGCTCGTCATGAGCAGGGAAGGGGTTAAGAAATGTATGGAAAAGGAGTGGAAGAGCCACAGGATTTCTGAAAGTGGGATGTCAGTCGGTTGACCCAATTGATTTATCGTACTCTCAATGTGGATTACAGGAGCTAACAGTTTGTTATGGGTTACTGGGAGTTTGTGGTTTCAGGCAGACTGTTTGGTGATGCTGGGTTATAGAATAAATATTGCAACATAGCGCAATGATAATAGGTGTGGAAAAGGGGAAAATTCCCTAATTCCTGCCAAAACAGCACTGATCAGACTCCGCAGACGAAATGCCAGCATGTTGTACACAGTAGACAAATATTGGAATCTCTGTTACAATCTGATTCATGGATGCCACAATATAACAAGCGTTGCTATTAGAAGAAAAACTGGCTATTGGATTTGTTTGATGCAATTCAGAAGCCAAATGAAGTAGCCATTGTTAAAGGCATAGGCCATAAGACTTGCAAGGACATAGTTACATTGGAAGATACACACATATATGGTGCAGTACTGTGCCTTACACGAAGAGCCAATTGTTCAAGAGAATGAGAATGATGACTTAACAATTGATGCCACCAGGAGTTCAAATAATGTAAAATGTTTCTTTATGGATTTTATGCAAACATCTTTGAATGAACTGAGAGATCTTCAAGATTATGTTCCTGAAAATGAGAAAAGTAAGTGTGAAAAATTAGGCTATAAGAAGAATTATCAGGATTTGTATGTAAACTGCAGAAATATGTCTTGCCAGACTCAATGTTGCCGCCCAGGTGTAAATATTTGCATGCAGGAAGAGCTAGTTTGGTGAGGATCTTAAACTATTGTGAAAACACAGGACTTCAACATGTTTTTGAAGATGTGTTTATTCATTGTTTAATACATCATTTAATAACCAAAGCAAGAAAACTAGTGCAGTGTTGAATCACATTGGCAAATCAGAAGACCCATTTACGAGGTTACCGGAAGCCTGGTTTGAGATGCCACGTTGTAATGGCTTGAAATATATCTTAGTAATTGTCTACCTGTTCTCCAAATGGGTGGAAGCGTTTCCCACAAGGAGAGTAGATAGCCTTACAGTGGCCGAATTGTTGTTGAGGGGTTGATTGCGAGATTTGGCCTCTGGACTTCTATTGAGACTGATCATGGGGTACACTTAAGAAATTAAGTGTTACAAATAATTTGTGCAGCTTTTGAGATCAAGCAGAGATTTCATTGTAGTTATCAACCACAATCCTCAGGCATTTAGGGGCATGTAAATGACATTCTCAAGAATAAACTGGCAAAAGTTTGTACTTCCACTGATTTTAAGTGACCTGATGCCCTTTCATTTGTTTTTGATGAATCTGAGAATTACTCTTGTTAGACCTGTTAGCCTATGGTGGTCTTCCCCCAAACATTTTGCCTTCCTCCTGGATTTTTGCTGATCGCGTTTTTTTCTTTTTCAAAAGGTTTATTTTTTTGTTTTTTTAACAATCAATGCAGCAGTTATTGATACGTAAACATCATTTGCACAACACCTGGTGTCCTAAGGCCAACATTCTTCCAGATATGGTATTTCAAGTGACAATGAGGTATGGTAAAAAAACATTACAATCTTTGCATGTAGGCAAGAAGGGGGGAGCACATCGATTCTGCACACACCCATTACCCCCCGACCGTTCTTAGCTCCATCCGTTCCACTCTCGCACAGCTCATTGTCGTGCTGATCAGCCTCCGAATTATCAGAATTGAGGGCAGAGTTACAGAGTTCCCAACATTCAGTTAGGTCTGCCTGGAGCTTATCATCTTTACGATGTAATTTCATATGGATTTCTTCCACTAGGGCCCACTCCCTCACGTCTCTAAGCCATGCTGTTATGTCTGGACTTTTTTGTCCCATCCAAGTTATGGCCTCTGCGCCTAGCCAGGACCATCATCAGCTGCAGTAGTCTGTGAGCCATTTTCCATTTCTTGGGTTTTTGTATATAGCCCAGCAGGCATTGTATTGGCTCCTTTCATAAGGGGAGACCTGTGCTTGCGTGCACCCTTGCCACAACTCTAGGCCAGAACTGCCGCAGCCCAGGACATGCCCATGCCAAGTGCAGAAAATCTGCCCCCTCTGTTCCACATCTGGGGCCCGTGTCAGCGTGGCTTTGCCAGATACGGCGTAGTTTCACCGGTGTGTAAAAAATTATAGTGGATCAACTTGAACCTTGCGTTACAAGAAACTGTGTGTGTAAGCGTGCATATGGCTCTCCAAGTCTTGTCATCAATTCGTTCATTTTGGTCCCCCTCCCTTGCCGCTCTTACCCATGGGGTCGGGGCAGTTGAGTCTAGTTCATGGCTTTGTATAGGAGCGATATCAACCTGCGCCCGGATAAGCATGTAAGCAAAATGTCCAGTGTCTGTGTTGGTTGTGTAATATTAGGGTACTCAGGCCAGGTGATTCTGGCAATTTCCAAAATCCCCATATAGTAGTGACCCTGACCTAGAGCGAAGTTGTCACAGGCTTGTTCATATGCTATAAACGTTTCGCTCTGGTAGAGATCCGCCAGGACGGCGCATCCCCATCTTTCCACACCTGAAAGGACATGTGTGCACTCATGTCTCTTATGGGGGCTAATATCCATATGGGGAGCTCCCTGTGAAACAGTGCATGTCTCAGTACCTTTTCCAGTTATTGTTGCCATATATTCGCAGTTTCGCGTACTATATATGGCAGGTCCTCACTGACCCCCCCTTACCCTGCACCAGGGCTACCAGTAGTTTGTCTGAGTGCACTCGGCCAGCAAGGAGTCATTTTTCCCAGTTGTCTCTGTCTTCCAACCAGCGGGACGCATGCTGAAGGTGCGCTGCAAAGTATGATAGGTCAAAGCGTGGGGCCTCGAGACCCCCCTCTTCATATGTGCGTGTCAGCTTATTCAGCGCTACCCTACTGCGTCTTCCTGCCCATAGTAAGGAGACGAGGACAGTGTTCACTTGTTTGAAGATTCAAGTAGGGATCGGGCAAAGTGAATTCTGGAGTGGAGGGCTTGCTGGGTGTCACTGATGTCCTAGCGTGGGGACACTCCATTTGGAGTAACCACAGCGCTTTTCAAGCTTCCTAATAATAATAATAATAATAGAGGCTGCGAGGCAGCATCACGATTTTAGATACTGCGAGTCTGCCCATTAATGAAAGCGGTAGTGTATTCCAGAAGGTCACAGAGTGTCTCAGGGCGTCTATGACCCTGTCCACATTTAGAGCTATTAACTAGGCATTGTCTTCGGCTATCTGGATGCCGAGGTACCGGAAGTGTGCTCGTTCCCATCTAATTTCCAGGTTGTGGGAGACCTTCTAAGGGCAAAGTGGCCATGCGCACCAGGGGGAAAATCAGGGAATTCTGTTGGTTAAGTCGCAGTCCAGAGACCTCACCAAATTGTTCCAAATGCTGCAGGAGCCTGGGCAGGGCCTCCCGGGGGGACGCTACATAAAAAAGATCATCATCTGTATAAAGGGAGATCACATGAGTCGTGCCTCCCACCCGGATACCCCACTGCCCCATCTCCGCTCGCATCTGCACCACCAGGGGCTCAATGGCCAGGGCAAAGAGAAGGGGCGAGAGTAGGCAACCCTGGCGCATGCCTAGCCCCAAGACCCATTCCTCCGAGCGAGCCTTTCCCACCCAAACTCGTGCTTGTGGCTCTGTATATAGTATTTTAACTCAGCGGCGGAAATGGGGCCCAAACCCTATTGCTTTAAGTACCCCATGCAGGTAACCCCAGTCAACTGTATCAAAGGCCTTAGCCAGGTCTATTGACACAGTGCAAGTTCTTCTTCTCAGTGGTTCACTTCTTGCATAATGTGGGTTAGTCAACGCAGGTTCATGCCTTTGTGGTGTCCAGGAATAAAGCCACATTGGTCTTCATGTATAAGGTGTGGCATATGTGGTCCAAGGCGAGAGGCAAGAAGTTTTCACAATATTTTCACGTCCGTATTGATTATGGTAATTGGGCGATAGAAGGAAGGTTTGCAGCTGTCCCCGCCCTGTTTCAGTACCATACAGATTTCGACCTTGTCTCATGGTGGGGGCGGATGATTCCTTCATCAAAGGCCTCATAAACCTGCAGAGGTGCCCGAGTCACAGTGTCTGAGTATGCCAGGTAGAACTCTGGCAGGAACCCATCTCCCCCTGGGGCCTTGGCCCCTGGGAGCATTAATAATGCTGCTCGTATTTCCTTGAGTGTCAACTGAGCTTCAAGCTCCTCTGAAGCCTGCGCAGGGAGGTGCGTCAGGTTCGAGGCTCGCAGGTATGAGACGTATCGATCCTCCCTCACTGCCGGGTCTGCAGTGTACACTGCCTGGAGATGTTGCTGCATCTCTTGCAGGATTGCAGCCCTGGTGTGCACTACCTCACCTGTGGGCGTACAAAGAGCAATAATCGGGGCAGGGGTCTGTTCCCTACGAAGGATCAACACCAGGAGTCGTCCAGACTTATCGCCCTCTCTATGTAAGGGCTGTCGATACTGACCAAGTGTATACTTGTCTAGCCTGTCCCCGATGTCGCTTATGCACGCTCGTATTTCCCATTCTCGGTCCGTGTCAGTCGGATCAGTCTGGTCCTGGGCGTGAGCCTCCACCAATGCCGATTCTTCTGCTTTAAGGTCACATCGCAGTTGCCTGCCGACCCCACATGTCAGACCCACACAGGCCCCTTGTATCACAGCTTTCAGTGCTTCTCATTTCGTAGCTCTAGAGGTGCTCGCCCCTTCCCAGTTAATTGTCATATAGTCATTCAAGGCACACTGTATGTTCTCCGGATGTCGGACGGCTTCCGCCATGTTCTTGGGAGGTGTGCGGGGGAGCCCGAGCGGACCATGCAACTAATTGGAGAGTGGTCGGAGAAGAATGGGGCCTACTGGGTCACCTTGACGCTCAGGTCAGTCTCCGCTGCCGAGACTAGAACCCTGTCCAGCCTGCTGTGTATGTTATGAGTAGTGCTGATCGCGTTTTTGCTGGCCTTAGGACGCTGTTCACTTTAACACTTCTAACCAGTGCTAAAGTGCATGGCCTATTTAATTTACTTATAAGTCCCTAGTAAAGTGGCACTGCATGTACCCAGGGCCTGTAAATTAACTGCTACACGTGGGCCTGCAGCACTTATTGTACCGCCCACTTAAGTAGCCCTTTTAAACATGTCACAGGCCTGCCATTGCAGCCTGTGTGTGCAGTTTTAAACTGCCATTTTGACCTGGCAAAATAATCCTTTTGCCAGGCTAAAACCTTCCTTATTAATGCATATACTTCATCCCTAGGGTAGGCCCTAAACAGCCCATAAACCTTCCTTATTAATACATATTCTTCACCCCTAGGGTAGGCCCTAAACAACCCATAGGGCAGAGTACAGTATATTTAAAAAGCAGGACATTAAATTTTAAGTTTTTGCATGTTCTGGTAGTGAAAAGCTCTTAAATTTGTTTTTTTCTACTGGAACGCCTACCCCTCCCATAGGATAACATTGGAGTTACCTTATTACATTTAATAAGTGATAATTTCCAAATGGAAGCAGGTACACAGTTCATGTTTGGTATCTTTTGAATTGAAATGAAAAATCCTCTCTTATGGTAAAGTCGAATTTTAAGTGACAAATGTGAAAATGTCACTTTTAGAAGGTTGACATTTTCCTGTCTTAGCCATTTGGTGCCTGCGGCCTGTCTCTGGCTCACATGACTGGGTGTAGTTGACAGTTAGGTTTTGTGTACTCCCCTAGACAGCCAAACACAATGGGGAGCTTGGGTGTGCCTGGATGGGCCATTACTGGCAGGATGGGAGGGAGGAGCTAGGCACAGCCTTATATACACTTGAATAGGCTGTGTCCTGCCTCCACACAAAGGGCTGTATACCCCCTGTATTTAGTCTGCAGGCAGGACAACTGTGCACTTCAAAGTGAAACTTCTAGAAGCTTCTCCCACTTCAAAGGCAGAATAGGGTATAAATACTGGACCTCGGGCACCAACTGTTCAGTACACTTCTGGACCTGGGATTCTCTGCCAGGAGGAAGGACTGCTGTGCTGCTAAAGGACTGCCACTCTGCTGGACTGCTGTGCTGACCTGCGGCCTGCTGCCATCTTGCCTGGGTGGGAAGGACTGGACATGCATCAGTTGAACCCAGGACCCCAAAGTGACTCCAAGGGCAAGTTGGCTGACCACCTGACTAGAACCTCAGGGACTGAGGGCTCCATTAACCTTGAACCCAGCACCTGAATTCTGTCATCTGTTAGTCCTGCTCTGTAAAGTGGTGCCACCCCAGTGCTAGACTCTTGTAAGTGGGCCTGTAGGTGCTCTCCCAGCCCATCTGTGGACCCAGCAGAACCGATGCACCTCCTCTGCTGCGTGGAGCCATCCTGAGCAGAACCGACGCATCACCTCTGCTGCAAGGGTTCTCCCAACACAAGGACTCCGCATTGACCTCGCAGCCTGCTTCGGAACCACCGCTTGTGCGAAGCTTCCTCGATGCAGGCCCTCGCATGGTAAACCTCTCCTCATCAGCAGCCTCGGCGACGATGCAGGTTCTCGCATTGCAGCCTCACAGTTCTTCAGAACGGACGCATCGCCTCAACTGTGCAACACATCCTCGACGCCAGACTTTGTCTCGCAAGCCCTCATGAACAAGATCCTCGATAATGACACAGGACCTCGCCTCGCAGCTTCACAGCTCTTCAGAACAGACGCATCGCCACAGCTGAGCGATGCATCCACGGCGCAAGACTTCACAATGCTAAACAACTAGGATTTAAAATATTCTCTTCTTCAACTCGCCTTACTGGGTCCCTGTTACCAGGCCCATACTCCATCGCAGTTAGCCTGAATTTGTGGTCTGGTGTGACCAGATACCCGAGATGTGTGCTTTATGCTTTTTGGCACTTTTTTAACTGAAATCTTAAAACCTGCATATCTCCGGTTCCACTGATTGGATTTTTGTCGTTAAAAATGACTCTGCTTTTCTAATCTGGTGTGGGATCCTTTTATGGTGTGTTTTCACTGTGTTACTGTTTGAAGTGTTGGCCAAATACACATTGCTTCTGAATTAAGCCTGACCGCTCTGTGCCAAGCTACCTGAGGGTTGCCAAGGATTGTAGTTCCTGCTTGAGTAGAGCTTTACCCCCCTCAACCAGTAACCCAATTTCTTACAGCTCCTGACAGAAAAACTGGTTTATCCCCTCATGAGATAGTGATGGGTAGGGCAAGAAGACTTGTGCATGTGCCCTTACTGCATTAGTTTCAATAACTGATGACATCATTCTGGTTTATTGTAATAGTCTGGCTGATATGGTGAAATATGTCTCTCATCAGGTGAATATGGCAAAAGAGGACTACAAAGATACAGCCTGCCATGGACTGAATGCTGGTGATTGGATTCTAATTCACAAACATAAAGGATGTCTCTACGAAAGATGGAGAGGGATTTTTCAAGAAATTTTGACAACAAATAGTGTAATCAAGTGCAAAATTGTGCTTCAGTGGGTCAACGCTGCTTACACAAAGATAGTAAGAGTAGCTGAAGCAGTGGATGAGTCGAATGAGTAAGGTATACATTCTGCACAAGATCAAGCTCAAAAGAATTGCCGCGTGAATCTAGAAGGGAGTAATGATTGTTATGGAACTGGTGCAGATAAAGTGCAAAAGCAAGATATTTAGGTGAACAAGAGTTCTGATGAAGAACCTGAAATTTCTAAAGTTCAGTTTTAGAGTGGTCAGAGTGAAGAGCTATTACAGTGTAACAAAGCAGAGCATGAGTGGCAGCAAGAAGAAGTAGTCTCTCATCAAAACTGTGACAAGTTGCAGTTGAAAATTAAAGTGAAAAAGACTCCTTTTGGAAAATAGAGATTCACTGTGGAAAAAGACAGGAACAAAATGATCAGAGTGCAAGTTTAAGTCGGAGTTCAGGACTGGGCTCAAATCGAGATCCTGAAGAAGACAAAGAGAGAAGGACTGTCCTGGAAAAGAAAAGATTGAAGAAGTTCCAAGAAAGAGAACTTGCAAACGGAAGCATTGTGCACTAAATAGAGACTTTGAGAGACAATTGAATTCAGAAACTAGTGGAAGTGAATTGCCAGTTGCTAAAAGATCAACCAGAAGAAGAGTTCCAAATCAAAAATATGCTTTACCCGAGTGGGTATATTTAGCCACAGTATGGGAAGAAGAAACGGGTGAAATTGAAGAGGATTATTTCCGAATGAACAGGTGCCAATATTAATTTTAAAAGTGGCTCTGATCCTGTGAAGAAGAGCCACCCTGAGAAATGAAATAAAGACTTTGAATTAAACTATGATGAAAATTAAAATGAAAAGAATTAGAAAGACTTTTGCTTAAGAAGTGAAAACAATTATTGAATATAATTGATCTATGACAGATTTATGTTTGTTTGAAACATACATTTTTAAGAAAAGTAACTGAGAAGCTGATGCTGGTTTTGCTTCAAGACTTTTTTTTCCCGATTATTGCTTTATTGAAATAAGAAGAAAAAGAAGAAAATATTATTGTGTTAAAGAAAATTTTGGTTTATTTTTGTCACAAGAAGCTTTTTGTCTCAAACGGAAAGATGGGAAATAGCAGATGCTATAAAATTGTAGGGATTACACTGTTTATCTTAACATTATTAGTGTTAGTTGGCCTGTTGATGTGCTTACTGACTCCTGTGGGAAATGTTTCAAATCATATCAATAACAATGCTGAAGTTACAATTAGCTATGTTGAACTTGAACAAATGATGCCAGAACATGAAGAACATTTAATTAATGGTTTTAAGGATAATGTGTATACTAAAATGATTAGGAATTATATAGTGATAATGAAAATTAGTAGGTATTACATATGTGCTTACCTTCCTACATCAGCTGGAGATGGTTCAACTTATGTAGAATTAGGAACTTATTTGCATTGTCATGTAAGGTTTTCATTGCAATTTTCAGTCATGAATATCTTTCTCCTTATTTGACTTATTTTGATGTGCCTTTAGAAAATGTGTTCATTAATGAGAATGATAAGAAAATTAAATATAGTGAGTATTTGAGAGTAATTGCACAAAATAGGTATGGTATTGACTTAAATAAGAATTAGTCATGTCTATTAAATAACGAAGAGTGGGATTTAATTAGAGAATATGATGAAGGAGGAGTGAAGATAGTGAGAAATCTGGATCAGCAAGAATTTACTTTAGAAGAAATAAAGTAAAAGAATTTAGACTTTCAGATTTACATTCCAGACTAAATATAGAACAGGAAAGGAAAGTTGAAATGTGTATTGTAAGGCGTAGACCAAACAAATAGCATAAAATAGAGTTTGTAGGTGAGTGTGTGACACATCTTATGACGTTAGTGGAAATTATTTGTACGGAAGTAAACCTATTATGCAGGGAATACATTATGTTTGAAGAAAGACTGCTTAATATAAGCCCACCAAGAAATTGGCTGGGCTTATATTATTTAGCTGTTGTTTTCCCCAGTATGTATCATGTAGATGAGTTGGATGATGATCATAGTTTAAGGAGAGTGAAACAGAGCTTGAGACAAGTAGTTTTCGACATTTAGGAGCTATTATTCTTTCGATGGGGATAGTAATGAATGATGGGAAGATTAGAATGTCTACAGTTGTACATATACTTGCTATAGATCCAGCAGGATCTTTTAGTTTAGTGAATGTAGAGATGGTGGTAATTAGGGCAATGATCATGCAGAACTGTCTTGCACTAGACATCCTTTTTGCAAAAGATTGCGGTGTTTGTAAGGTAATTAAAGCCAAGAGAGGTTGTATTTACATACCACATTATAGTGGAACAATTGATTCTTTTATTACTAATATTACTAGTTTGACTCAGGAGATTACATTTCTGGAGGAACCAGGCCTACGGCAGACTGTAGGATCTTGGAAAAGGGAGTTGAGAAGTAGTTTTGGTAAGTTAGGTGAATGGTTAGGTAATATTGGTAATGGTGATTTTAAATCAGTTTTAACACGTATAATGATTATAATTAAGGTTCCCGGTTTTCCGTTTAAACGGAATTTTACATATAAATACAGACGGAAAACTATTTTTCCATTGTCTGTATTTATAAGTTATAAACAGGAAAATACTAACAAACTGTGCGCCGCAGCCCCACTTCTGCCCACGTTTACCTCGGCAGTCGGCAAGCCCCTCTTAGTAATCTACACCACTACGGCCCATTTAAGAGAACTGCTAAGGTACACAAGGCAGCAGGTGGCAGTAGGTGTTGCATGTTAAGGGGGAGGGGTCGCAGTAAGAAGTGTGACTACTTAATGTTTAAAACAACACTGTTCATCATAGAATACCTAATTGCCGAGCACGAGGTGCTAATATGTGCATTAGCGCAGGCCAGTTCACTGATAGAAAGCTTTAGGCATCATCTGGCAGGGTCTGCTGGGGTCAGTGCTAATAAGGTAGCCTGTGAATGGCAATCATTGGCGCAATCAAAAGATGGGGGCACAAGAAAGAGACCTGTTAGCAGGTAGTGGCGTGCTCGGCTGCAGGTGGCAGGCATTGAGGAATTTTAAAAAATGTACATACCGCTAGTGTACAAACATGATTGTGACCCCGTTTCAAGAAAACATGACATTCTTTCTTTTTTTTTTTACTGTTTGCATGTGTAATGCCAGTTGTTTCTGTGCAACTAGCCCTCTCCAGCAAGACGTGTGGATCGCAGTCTTTTTCCTTTAAAGTTGCCTTTGCAAAAGTAATTTCCCATTGCTTTCATGCCTTCATTCCTTTTCTAATCTTCCTCAATAAAGCTGCGCTTGCTCTTTGCATCACGAAGGGCTAGAACCGGTTACAGGTAACTTTCAAGAGAGATTTTGTAACACAGTTTGATGCCATCCCAATAACAAATATTTCAAACATTGCCAAAAGAGAGGCTGCATCCCCCATCACTCCCTCTTCGAACACGGTGCTTAACGTTACTTGCTTAACGTTCCCTGGAATTCTGTATAATAAATGCACACTTTTTTTTTTAAATAGAATGTTCTGCCGTTCAGTGTTTGCAGTTTTGTTTGGTAACTTTCTAACTGTGTGCAGTCGTTACAATCTCTCCATAGCCCCTCTCTCGCATAAATAAGAAAAAATACTAGCTGCAGCTTCTTCTTTTGCTTGCGACAAATATAAATGTGGATAAATACAGATAAAATGACAAAAAAAAAAATATGGATAAATACAGACGGAAATGGTAAAAAAATAAATACCATAAAACCGGGAGCCCTAATTATAATAAGGTGTGCAATTCTTCTATTTATCTTATTAAAACTAATGGAGTGCATGGTTAGTAGATACAATAGTAAGACTAAGAGCAATATCAATCAAAGAAGAGGAAAAGATCAATGGATTTGAAAATGGATGACTATAAGTATCTGGTATACCAACAATTAAAGGAGGAGAAGGAAGAGAATGTCCAAACATCTAAGAAGATGAAGGTTTCAACTAATTGATGGCTGACTAATAAAGTTTATTAATGGTGTTAAAGTGATTATTTAAAAAATATCGGGGGGAGGTTGTGAAAGTATTTTCAAAAATGTGCAATTTAGGGTGACAAGCTGTGCGAATTATTGATTGTAATGGTGCATATGGTCATAACTGATGAATTAATGATGTGGCGCTTAGAACAAGTTGATTATTTTGTTTAGAAGTGTGATTAACAATGAAGTATAGTTTTGTCACATTTTCGTGTGCAACACCATTTAATTTAAAAGGATGCTCATCTTGCTCCTGCTCAATCCCCCTCTCAATCAGAGACCTGCTGTAAGGCCTCTTTCTTCACAGTTTCTGTAAAGCATTCTGCGCTATGATGTAAAAGGGATCGTGCACTTGAAAGCATGTATTGTGAATGAAACCTTCCACTGTATAGTTTATGTATCAATCCAAGGATTTCCACTTGAAGTTCTGATGCAGGCATGCAGAAGAACATAATTCTATGAGCTATTGTTTGAGAAATGTTTCATATTATATTATAAATCTCCAGAGTGTAGTTGCTGAGGAAGCAAGCGGAAGATTTCTCTTACCTTAAGAAATGGGTTAGTGTTAAGATAATTCAAGATGTTTTTTATTTGCCTGTCTAATCTAACCAAGATCATACCATGCTGAATTTGCAGTTTTTGCTAATTGTTATGTATAGATTGTGTATAAAATCCTCTGGTTTTGAAGGTTGGAGGGCCACTTCTCATTTTCTTCCCTAGACTGCCCGATTATTGTAATTCTTTCTTTGCCTCATCTAGGATGCTGTCAGTACTCTTAATTAGTCTGACGCTTAGATTCTAAAGAGATTTAATTGCTTAACTAGGGATTTTATTAAGATTCTGTGATTCTCTATTTCTGTATCTTAGCCGTTATGGCAATAATGCATGTTACTCAGTATCATTTCATTAATTCTGTATTAAATCAATTAAACTTAATACTGATCTTGAACTCAGTTCGAGTGGTCCAACTTCTATTTTGAATTTTACTCTGCTAAATATTGGGGTCATTAATGGGGAGGGTAGTCTCTTGCCCCTAGATCAACGAGCGATCCTGGAGCTGAACCCCAAGGTAATTTTGGGGCGCACAAAATATTGGCGTTCAGAAAAATATTGGGGTTCGGCTCCCACAACCCCGTGGGCTCATTCAATGCCAGTATCCTCCTGGGTGATAGCACATTCTAGAAATCTGCATAACATAACAAAATATTGTTGTTGAAACATGTTGACCAGCACTGTGGGGATTGGTAATTTATTCATACATCCAATTTTCCTTTTTTTTTTTTTTATATTACTGGGGCAACTTGATTAAATGCCTGATTGGCAGACCCTCAGGTGAATTTACTCAATACTCGCATATTTGTTGGATCTTGTATACACTGCTGTTAAAATCCTCCTTGCAGTGAATCAGAGAAAATTCTGCAATAAGAGCTCTGACAGTTTGGAGACCATTTGGACAGGTATGATACCTGTTCTGATTGAGACGGGAACCCAGTGAAGAAGCATACCACCATTGGTGGGTGAGGGTTACTCATCCTAAATAAGGAATTCCTTGGAGTGAATCATTAGACTTTTTATTAATTCTTTTCTCTTCAGATTTGCTCTACTGTTTAGTTTGTGATTGTTTGACATTTAAACAGCCATCACAGATGACAACTGCTTACAGATATTAATTCAAGCACCCTATCATAGTTCATGAAAGGTTGCCATGCAAGACTAACCACATTGGAAGCACAACTGACTCTGACATCTTTACACTGCATGAGGAACAAACTCTTTCTTACCCCAGGATGTCTACTCATGACAGGTAGTTGCCTGGTGATTCCCTCCACTTTAACCAACCGAGTTCTCTGGATAGCCTATTCAGGTTATCAAGGCGTAGTGAAGGCAATGGTCAGGTTAAGGAGTAAAGTTTGGTTTCCCCAATTCAAGGACATGGTAGAAGCAATATGCAAAGAGTGTATGTTGCTCCAAGCAGAAACTCCACCCGATCTCCCAGCTCCTATCATCACTGTGGATATTCCACTTCGCCCATGGGTCCAAGCTAGACTCATTTTTGGCTGTGTCCTGGGTCGAAAAGGCACTACCTAGTTGTCATCGATGACTACTTCAAGTGCCCAGAGGTACAAATTGTCTCAATTGGAATTAGAACAAAGTTATTGCCACTCACTGACTTTTGAAAGAACTACAAATGGGCAATGAACCTCCGTTTTAAAGTCAATGAATATCTGACTACCTCTCGTCACTGAAACTCAAATTACTTTGAGTCACAGCTGTGTAGCCTCAGGCCAACAATGGGGATGAAAGATTCATGTGGATAGTTAACTGAACGCCATGTATCACTCATGCTTCTTGACATCACCCAGGCTGTTGCACTGCACCTGCAGGCCAGAGCTAATGCCGATTTTGCTGCCTTCCGGACAGAAGACACTTCCTAGTTATCATTGATGACTACCCCAAGTATCCAGATGTATAGATTGTCCCTACCACCTTTGCTGAAGAAGTCATCCCAAAGTCAGAAAAAAGTAATGGCCTGTGACAAGAATTTGAAGGAACCACTAATGGACAGTAGCCATCAACTATCTGACTATCTAATTTCATTGAAGATCAAACCCATTTGAGTCATATGTAGGCAGCCTCTGGCTACCAGTCAGGCCTCAGGTTCAAGCAGATGTTATGACTCTCCGCATTGCTCATGCTTCAGGATGGAACCAAGAGTGGATTCTATATTAATTATTGAGGGAATACTGTAACACTCCTCGTGACCAATGGATGCTTACCTGAACAACTTTTCATTGGCAGGCTGGGTGCTGATACCATCCCACATCACCCTACATGTTCTCCACTCCAACCTGAGGATGATGCTACTCTAAGAGATGACAAAGCAACAACTGTTGGTGGCAGCAATCGAGCTTGAGTCGATTTGGTTTAGAGGGTAAATGCTTGTAGGGTGACAAAGTGGCACTAGCCTATCTCGTGCTTGGGTAGTACACCTCTCGATCTATTGTGGTGCTCTAACGGAAGAGGGATTCACCCTACACCCTCTTAATGGGATCAAACATGAATGCTATCAAAGCTTAGATCATGTCCCTGAGCACACACTTCAATAAAACCACCCCAAATGCAGGTAATTCCAAAAGCAATCAGTATTCGTAGTATCCTTTATTTTCGGTCTTCTTTAGCCAGCCAACACATGTTTCGTCATGTAGGGAATAGCCCACGACCCCGGTTTTACTTCCGTCCCGGTATTGATTAGATTAGTGTCTTGTTCATTGTTCTGTCATGATCTAGTGGAAATTTTCACGAGCCAATGCTCCTCCGATCCAAATGCTGTATGCTTATGTCTCAGCAATAATCCAAAATGTATCTGGTGAGTTTACCTTCTACAATTGGTTTCTGGCACTGTACAACCTGCAGGCGAGTATGCTTGCATGTTCCCACTTTGTTGAGTGTGCTCATCTCTTCCTGCACAGGAAGCATCTAAAGATTGCCAGCAAGCATCTAAAGATTGACATTCCAGCGCCCCATGTGGGAAAGCCGCCAGATAAGCTCTTCCTTGAGAGTGTCCAATCTTTTATGTCTGAATGGCTGTGTAGTGGAGAGGGCCTAAGAAGATTATCTAGATTGAAGATGGCAGCAGCCTTATGATTATTGCTAGCTGTCTGAGAGAAATGGAGTTGTGGGTCAAGGTTTTCTGTAGTTCTTTTTGTATAGCCTTAACGTTTGAGTTGGGAAGATGAAGATTCGGGGAGACCGAGCCTAGATCATAGGAATGCCAAGTGCCCCAATAGGATATGAGCTGATTTTGTACCATTGATGATAAATGTCAGCCACTGTAATAGATCTGTTGTCATGGCTAATGGGGAAGAATGGTCATTTGGTCTGGCAACATGGTTATCATGTCGTCTAGGTAAATAATCGGACAGATCCTGAAAGCTTCGAGACACTGCATCAAAGGACTCAGACGTTTGGTCCATGGAGCAGATGAGAGCCAACAGGGGAGGACTGTAAATTCATACTTCTGCCCGCTCCAGCAAAACTGAGAGAAAAGGAGTTGTGGGTCAAGATTTTCCATAGTTCTTTTTGTATAGCCTTGACCTTTGAGTTTAGAAGATGAAGATTTGCGGAGACCAAGCCTAGATCCTAGGAAAGCCAACTTCCCCAATTGAATTAGAGCTGGTTTCACACCATTGATGATAAATCTCAGCCCCTGTAATAGATCTATTGTCATGGCTAATGGTAAAGAATAGTTGTTTGGTCCAGCAACATGATTATCATGTCATTCGGGTAAATGATCAGACAGATCCAGTAAGCTTCGAGATACTGCACCACAGGGCTCAGAGGTTTGAGGAAGTACCATGGAGCAGATAAGAGCCCACAGGGCAGGACTGTAAATTCACACTTCTGTTCACTCCAGCAAAACTGAAGGAATTTCTGTTGAGCAGAAAACACTGGGACAGTTAAGAAGGCATCTTTCAGATCCGCCTCAACCATCCAATTGTTTTGCCTCAAAATATCCTGCTTGAGCTGAATCCCGTGCATCTTGATGTTTTGATACAGAATAAATGTATTGAGCTCTCTGAGCTTTATAAACAGGAGGAAGCCTTTGTCTTTTTGCTGCGTTAGGAAGATATAGCTGATAAAACAATATAGCTGGCATGAGGCTAACGCATTAGCACCTTTTACAAGCAGCATCTGTACCTCCCTAACTCTCCAGAGTCTTACTGAGAAAGGATGATCTGGTATAAGGGGTATGTTTTATTTTGGGCAATAGTACTCGTTGAAAACCTCAACTGTTTGGAGTACACACGTGTCTGAAGTCAATTGTCTTCAGGACGCGGGATCTCTTGTGTTCTGTCTCCTAGTCTACCTGGGTAAAGGGAATAATGTTCGCTTGTAATTCTTGGTTTGCAAGCTCCAGCACCTCTGGAATTTCCTCTGAAGCGGCACCTATTGCCTCTGATGCTTGTTGGAAAGAGGTGAAGTTGTTCTAGTCCGAGTAAACTCAGGATGTAGACTGCTATCTCTGGGGCTGGTATCAGCGTCGGGCTCAGTCTAGGCCTTTCTTAGGGAGAATTTGCTGAGAAAGGTAGAGATGTTGGTTTCAGTTTCTGGTGTACACGTGACCTTGCTACCAAAGAGGGCAGATGGCAGTCTGCTCTAAGGAGGTTCCAGACATCTTTATCATTTGGGAGTCACAACAAGGTTTGAACATAAGCTGCAGCTTTGGCACAAGAGGGGTCATTGCGCGCATCTGGGCGTATTAAATTGTCTAGGAAGAACAAGCATTCCAGTATCTTATTGCGAGGATATATATGATCTGACAGCAAGTCTGTGTTTTCATTCAGATCTATATCATTTTTGTGTTTCTGAGAAAAGTAGGCCCCAGAGCCATTGTTAAGCCCCTTGTGAGTTGTCTGATTCTCCCCTATCGTCTTGGAAAACCATCTAAGTTCTCCCCTGGTCATATACATGGATGGGCCCAGTTGGTGGCTTTACGGGTGGAAACGAGTTCCTGGGCTTTTTCCTGAATTGCTAAAATCCTGGCCTGGATTGCTTCTTTATGGTTTTATGTGATCATCCATAACCCTGTTTGTTTAGGCTTGGCAAAGGGGGTCTTCCTTTGGAGACGTCAGGCATCCACTCAGCTCTATGTCGTTCTTTTCCCAGGTCTTGGGCTGGTTAGGGAAAATTCTGCTGGTGGACCTGCAGTGGTTTCATGGCAACTGTGAGTACTTGCTGTACTCGATCATGTACATTCTCAGACATCATCTGTACAAGGTTATCGTATAACATAAAAGGAGCGATAGACTCATTAAAGAAAAGCAGTTGTCGAGAGACCATGAAAAATAAAAAATAGCACCTTGGAAAACCTCAGACAAAGCCTGATTATCTCACACCAGTTGTTTACCAGGGGAATAATCGGTGTAGAAACAATTTTCAGAGTGTTACCTGTAGGTATTCTAGGGAGGGAGATCCTAGTGAGTAGGCCCCAAGAAGTGAGGAATGCCATCACAAACGGCTTTACAGTTCAGTTGCAATTTGAGTTTTACAATCTCTTATACACTCAGTAACAGTGAGCAGGGGGCATGAGAAAATCACTATTTGTCTTTGAGGAATTTATTAACAGGCTTGCGCTACCTATCATAGAGATGCTTACACTCCCATGCAGAAAAAATGTCTGCCGCCACCAACTCAGAACAAGCATTGGCATAGCCAATAGGTCTCGCTTATGGGACCTTGTAAGTGTTTAGCCATACAGTTTATACATACATGGAGTGGCCAATCCAAGAGCGACACACTCTTCTGTAGGCCAACACTAAGGAATGTAGAATTGGGTAGAAAAGGCACCAAGAGTGACTGCTGTGTTTAAATAGATAAGTCGTCAGTGGGAGCGTTGTACGACTCCTGCAGCACTTAGGCTGGCACTAGTCAGGCTGCCTCCGCCTCTGTAAACTCACCAGACTTACATTAGTGAATAAAAAAGCCTATCTAGCATGTTTAAAAAAAAAAAAAATACAGGAGGCTTATGCTACAGCAATAACTGTTTCTAGTACAGATCGTATAAAAAAATGGTAATACATATTTTAGACATATAGAGACAAATTGTGATTACAAGCATATATTAATAAACTCCCAATTCATAAAGTTTGTTGCTGCAAGGTGTTTTTGTTTGAAACTTTTAGCCAAGCCTCTCATTGAACCCTAAAAATTCATGTTATTTTCTGAGTTTACTTTACAGCTTTTGAGTAGACAGAGACAAATCACTTAATCTCCCTGTGCCTACCAAAAAATTAATGTATCCTTGTGTAACGTAACTGGTGCTCCTGTAATACCCCCGGGTCAAGTTCACGCTATTTAATCCTGAAAAAACACAAGTTCCATGATAGAACTGGCCATGTCAACGCCCCTGTACACAAGATGTTCATAAATCTAATATTGGATGCAATATACACCATTTGAAACTGGTCTGTGGGATTTTCCTTCAGGGTTGGCACTTTTGCTTTGAACTATGCATACTTCGGATTACACTCGTCCATGATCAGGGGTCGAGTATACAACCCTAGCGCCCACTACACACTGAATTGTTTCTAGGACTATGAGTAACACATCCTCCACACGGGCAATGAGAAAATGTTACCTCCTTTGCTGACAGCGTCGGAAATATACACTTGGAAGGGCTTAACTGGGAGAGCATTAAAAATGGACATGGAGACGGACTCAGTGGCATGTTCACAAAATGGCGGATACAGGCAGTGCCGTGGTCCGTCCGGGTGACATCAGAGCAAAGTAAACACATACATGAGGGGTGAGACAACATGGGGACTGTGCGTCTTTAAACCTCGCTATCAATCCTAGCTTCGAACGGAGGTGAAAGCCTGTGATCCTTGGCAAGTCACTTCACCTCTCGCTGCTTCTTGTTGTAACCAAAAGCTGCAGTGCAGAGAGACATGCTAAACTCCAGAAGTAAGATCCGCAAATTGACTAACATAAACGTGGTAAACATTCCTTGCATTATAATGAATGTGTTCTGTTGTTCAGAATATTGCAATGATACAATGCCTGCCATCGGACGGGCATGTGTGCCCTGGTGAAATGAGGGCTGTCATGGTGAAATGAGGGGTGATTGAGGTGATGGTTTATGAGAGACATTGCTTTTGCTCACATTCTATTCCCTAAAACACAGGAGGTACGAGGCGAGATCTGTCAGGCGCCATTTGCCAAAGAAAGACAGACTGGTGCGCTTTGATAAATCCAGATTGCTGTTAAATTAGAAACTAAGGTGCCACGAAGCCTGTGAAGCTGGCACGAAGCCCTACAATTACACAGAGCCCCGACATGAAACGAGCCCGAGCCACTATTGTGGGATTAGGCCCGAGCTAAGTGACATCCGCCAGCGCCCTCCCCTGCCTTTCATGTCTGATGTCACACACTGCGCCCTTCTCCGGCGTGGCGCTGGCACCTCAGTGCCACAGTCTGCGCTGGCTCGGGGTGTTTGATGTTTGCTGCGTGATCCCTGAAAGGGCACCTGGAACACTGGCGTGGTGTTTACAGCGGTGTAGGTGCCTGCCATGCTCACAGCCCTGATATAGCGCCTGAGGGGAGAGAGGAGGGGGCCTGTGCCTGTTTCCCTTGTGAGAGCGAGCAGGAACCATCTGTTAATTACAAACAGATGGTTTCAAGCTCGCTCCCGCAAGGGAATCGCCAAACGTGCACGCGTTGCCATTCAAAGCAATGCAAAGCGTGCACGTTTTTGACCAAAAAAGCGAGTCGATTACAAGAAGTCCCCTCCTATGCAGCGCATGCGCGCTGCGTAGGCGAGACCTAAAAAGGATCTCCGAAATATGTGTGCCGCACTCATGCTCAGAGCGTGAAGTTTGCTGCCGGCAGAGCCCTGGGCTGCATCTCTTCTGAGCCAGGCATACTGCAAAGTACAAGATGTGTGACTCGCGTACACAAACTACCACCTGTATTAAATTTCTTTGGTTTCAGTGTGAGTGTGAGTGACATTCTACTGCCAAATGTGTGATACTTTGAGTGACACGCTCTCATGAGTAAATCAAAGCAATGTATTTAAGGGTCTCTCTGAGATTTCTCTTACTGTATCCAGATATATCACGCAACAGTGAACATAAGCCTAAAACAAGCCAGACCTGCTGGCCTTGCCAATTTTTCTTAGCAGTAACAGATCAATGAGTAATAACAATGACTTTGTTATAAATAAATAATTAGAATTAAAAATGCTTCAGGTTTGAGAATATTAGATGTTAATTAAAAATAACTAGGTCTGTGGAAGGTTTAGTGGTCTTGTCCCAATAAATCAAACTGTTTGCCACTTGCGCCATTTTTCTCCTCATATTTATTGGAAATCCTCCTTCTACATAACTCATGCATCTGTTCCTCCCTCTTCAACACTAATTCTTTTTATTTTTTAAAACATATTTCATTGTGTTTACATGGTACCATCCAGGCAGCCGCCCGGTATAATCACAGTGAAGTAATGGATATTTCAAAAGTACCTGCATTGTACACAAAATTAATAACAATAGAAAATAAAATACAAACTTTGCGCAGACCATCCCGTTACCCCTGCAACATAACAAATAAAATACAGTTCTTGCATCGCCTATAATATGGCTTTAGTGGGGTGCACCATGGGCCAGGACACATTGGAAAGCGCACCAATCAGGGGGACTGAGAGGGGAGGGGAGGGAGGGAGATCGATACCCTGGTATGCAGCCCATCGGGACCATATTTTCCTGTGTATCAGGGGATATCCTCTCACCTTGAAGACCGTGATCTCTGCCCCCATGCATTTATCTAGTTCAGTACACCATTTACCCAATGTCGGGGGGGGAGGTCCCCTTCCACAATGTTGCAATATCACGCTTAGCTATCGTGAGAGCCAGAAATAATAAATGTTGCTTATACCGATTTCCCCCAATTCCCTCTGTGCTATGTAGTAAAAATAGTTTGGGGTTGTATGGCAAATCCCAGGACAGCACTTCAACCAGGCACGATGAGACCCTGCGCCAGAACGGCTGTAGTGCCGTACAGTCCCAGACAGAGTGTATAAATGTTCCTTTGTCTCTGCCACACTGCAGACACTGGGAGGATTGAATGACCCCCATCTTCCAGAGACGGAGTAGGGTGTAATATACGCGGTGTACGTTTTTAAATTGAATGAGGCGGTATCGAGAGGACACGGCCGCACCCTGAGGGCTGGCCAGGGCCTCAGCCCAATCGTCCTCAGTGAAGTCCGGGATATCCGCCTCCCACGCCGCCCTGGTTTTATGAAGGGTCGTGTTGGCATGTGTCATCAGGGTCTGATAGATCTGTCTGATTTTATGGGTGTCTAAGTCCCCCATGAGGAGGCGGCCCTCCAGAGGGTGAAATTCTGGAAGGGCATCTAAAGTGCGAATGACAGGAGTGAGAGCATGGCGTAGCTGTAGATATTTATAAAATTGTGTTTTATGTAGGTGAAACTCGGTCTGTAACTGTTGGAATGATTTCAGTGTGGTGCCATTCATCACATCACCCAAGGTGGAAATACCTATCAGGTCCCATTTATGGAATCCCACCAAAGTCACCACCTGTCGCAAATGTGTTCCGTGCCACAGGGGGGGTCGCCTGAGTCAGGCGCCCTCGCCACCCCATTCGCCCCACATTATGTCTCCAGAGCCGGATCACTGTACTGCTAGCGTGTGAAAGGAAATCAAGCTTCTGGTTACTATATAATAACTGGAGGAGGGGGACCCCCTCCATCGCCGCTCGTTCTAATGCGAACGCTGGGTCTAAGGGAGTGCCATTCCACCATTCGTTGATGATTAAAAGGTGAGAGGCAGCATAGTATGCATAAACATCCGCTGCTGCGATTCACCCACAGTATGTAGATTGTACACAGGTTTGCAGTGCCACCCGGACAGTGCCCCCCGTTCCACAGGAACTTATTCTGAATTGCATTAATTTGTGCAAACCAGGACCGCAGTATGTGATACGGGAAGTTCTGTAGCCGATATAGGATTCCAGGGAGAGAGATCATCTTGAAAATCGCAGAGCGTCCGTACAACGAGAGTGGGAGAGACGACCAAATATTAGTCTTGTCCCGAAGGCCAGCTATTAATGAATTTATATTATGCGCCCACGAGATCTTTGGGCAGGGGGACATAAAAATCCCAAGGTACATAAAGACCTCGGTCACGTGCTTTAGCTGGGCCGCCCACGTAGTCCTCCCCTGGTTTCCGCAAACAGGGAACAGCACTGATTTGGCCGGGTTGGTATGGAGCCCCGAGGTTTGGCCGAACACCCGGAGGATCTGTAAGATCCGTGGCCCCGAGATCCACGGGTCTGTCATAAAGAAGAGGACATCGTCCACATATAATCCGATCAGATTGCGAGCGTGGCCACTCAAATCCCCGGGGCATGGGATCTCCGCGGACCCAAACCGCTAAGGGCTCTATCGCCAGGGCATACAACAAGGGAGATAAAGGGCAGCCCTGTCTCGTGCCCCGACTGATGGAAAAGGGTGCCGACCTGTGTCCCGCGATACTTACTGACGCAGATGCATCAGTATATAATAGGCGGGTATACGCTAAAAATCACGGCCCAAAATTGACTGCCTCGAGAAGCTGGAAAAGATACTCCCAACTAAGGGAGTCAAAGGCCTTGTCTATGTCGGCGAGAAGAATTGCTGCAGGGCGTCCTAGCTCCGGGGCCAGCGCCATCGCATTATGGACCCAACGGATGTTATGGCGGGTAGTCCGGTACTGCATAAAGCCAGATTGGTCTAAATGGACCAGATCCTGTATACAGGCGAGTAGACGGTCAGCCAATACCTTGCCCAAAAGTTTAGTTTCAAAGTTTATCAGGGAAATGGGGCGATAAGAAGAGGGGTCTTCCGGTGGGCGACCCGGCTTTAGGAAGAGAACAATTTCGGCTTGCCTCCAATCCTGGGGCAACTTGCGCTGCTCGAGTGCTTCCTGGATGGCCTCTAATAAGTATGGTCCTAAGGTGGTTGTGTGGGACCTCAGGAATTCCATGGGGAATCCGTTAGGGCCGGGGGCCCTTCCTGGATGCATTGCTGCCAGCGCTGTGTTTAATTCCTCGAGCGTGATGGGGGCCTCGAGGTGTTCCCTCATCTGGTCGGTTAATCTGGGTGGGGGATGTTACGAAGGAACTCGGCAATGAGGGCCGCTGAGAGCTGGTCCTGCTCTGTGTATAAGGCGGAAAAATAGCGCTTGAACTCCGTGGCCACCGCCCCAGGAGAGGCGTGTAAGACACCATCAGGACCACGGATGGTCGGGACGGCAGCCAGGGACCGCGCGGCTTGACAAAGCCTATGCAGCATTTTGCTAGATTTGTCCCCCCACTGATAGATCCGGCATTGTGACGCCAGCGAGATGTCTTTTGCCTCTTCTATAAGATGCCGCTGTAGTTGTTGTTGAGCGTGTAGAACATTGCGTCGAGGGGAGGGGCTGGGTTTGCTATTGTATTGTGCCTCAAGGGACCTATGACGGGCGTCCAATTCCGTTTGTTGGGAGGAGCGTTCACGTTTCTTATGTGTATGGTAGCTGATATCTACTCCCCTAAGTGTAGGTTTAAGAGCCTCCCAAAGTGTGACCTTGGATGGGACCGATTCGGCATTCGAAGTTATGTAGTCCTGAATTGACTGTGTAAGTGTCGCCTGATAGGCAGAGTCTCAGAGGTGCCATGGGGACATGCGCCACCTAAATGGGGGTTTTTGGAAGTGCATAATGAGCTTAACGCCTACCAGGGAGTGATCCGATAACCCACGGGATAGATGAGTAGCCTGGGAAAATCTGTGGATGTACCTACGAGGTGTGAATAGATAGTCCAACCGGGATAAGGAGCCATGGACGGAAGACAGGAAGGTATAGCCTTTCTCTGCCTGGTGGTATTCCCGCCATATGTCCGACCAGCCCAGTGCACTAGCTAATTGGGATAGTCTCGAGGCTTCTGCAATGGGACCCGTACCTGAATTGCGCTTCCTACCAAGCGGTGACATTACGTCATTCCAATCACCACCCAGTAGGGTCAAACCATCCGGGAGTTGGAGCCCAAGTGGGGGGGGGGGCGTAGAAACTCCCGATGTTAATGTGCTCCCCATACAGTGTACCCGAGATAATGATATATCTCCCCCCAGGATCCGTCCAGTGTTTGGCGTATATGAAGGGAATACGACGATGGATGAGAACGGCAGTCCCCCGGGAGCCCCTTGTGAACCCAGCATGATAGATCAAGTGGTACCCAAACCTAGCCAAGCAGGGGGCCTTAGTACCTAACAAATGGGTCTCCTGTAGGAGAAGGATATCGGCCGCATATCTCTTGGCCTGTCGAAGAATGGCGCCCCGCTTGATGTTATTAAGTAGGCCCCTGATGTTCCATGATACCACCATCAAGTCCCCTGCAGGGGGAGTACTAACCAGGGTGGTCATTCATAAAGATGTGTGGTGCAACCAGGCAGCTTGCAAGAACAATGAGTGGGTTTCGTGTCTGAAAAAACTAGAACATAACATAAACAAATACCCCGCAATCCCCCCCACCCCCGACACTACCAAGAACAAGGAGCATCTGTCGCGGAGAGAGGCACGCCTGACCCCCAACAGAGGAGCCGAGAGTCCTCCCGCCAATGGATCCCAACTTTCCCCAAAACTTCAACATGGGGTGCAAATGTCTGGGGCTGGACAGGCACGGCATGCCGTCCGCGCATATTCAGAGTGCCAAGGAAGCAAGAATAGATATCAGTCCAGTGGTGGGGACCGGAACCCGATGCTCCCAGTAGCAGATCGGATCAGGAAGTCCATTCCGGGCTGGAGGATCGTCGGTCGAGCCCAACCTGTGTCTACTCTTTGATTTTGTCCGTCTTGGACGACTTTGCTGTGAACTACGGGATGAATCCGACCCCATAGGCGGCGGCGAGCTAGGCTTCAGGTGAGTGCGTTCATCGGACCAAGCAAACACAGCTTCAGGCGTGTCAAAGAAGAGCGATTTAGAGTTACATACCACCCAGAGCCTGGCGGGATATAGGAGTGTATATTGGATGTTGAGCTCTCGCAGCTGCCTCTTAGCCGCCAGAAATGATTGTCGCTGCTGCTGCACCAGGCGGGTGTAATCTGGAAATATCATGATTGGCCGTGAGCCAAAGATGAGTTTGTCTTTATGTAACCTAGCATACCGCAGCACAGCGTCTCTGTCGGCATAGTTAAGCAATTTAGCAATGTCTGGTCTTGGGTTTTCTCTAGCGGGAAGTTTCTTCATATGGGCTCTCTCAACCACGAAGCAGGATGACAGTGTATCGTCTGGTAGGAGATTTCTGAGCCAACGGGTGAGGAAGCTGTTCATGGAAGTGCCTTCGCAACCCTCCGGGTCACCAATAACTTTTTAATCTTTCTTTCTGTATTTACTTTCCTGTGTCGCCCACTTCACCTTTGCTTTCTCTCCCACAAACACACACAAACACAGATTATTAGTTGTGAGGTTGTGATTCTATCACAGGTAATAAGTATGAAACTTTCTCTTTACTGGTAACCAAGTACCCCATTGCATTGCATGACTCTGTCAGGGTAGCGAAGTAGAGCAGTCCAAGGCATACTCAGGGTAAGCAGTGTGGACTAGTACTCCCAACTCGCTGGTACGCGGAAACAACACTTAAGAAATCATTCCCAGTCAGTGCTTTATCTTATAAAAAGTAAAAGTACCCAATTACACACACTACTGAATACTGTGCATTAATTACAAATATATACAGTACAGGAGTTTATAAGTGGGGGTGGAATGTTCTAGGAGGTAGGCATCTCTGCCCAATCCTAGGGTGCCATATCATCACTCTACCCCCTACCCCAGCCCTCCTGCACATCTTTCTGGGAAATTGAAACATGGCGAACTGAAAAATCTCAAACCAGGAAGTCCGAAACTGAGAAATCCAGGGGGATTAAATGGGCGAACCCTTTTTCGACATCCCTACTCTCTCGCTCCTCACTTGTAAATACAGCAATTTTTTTCCCTTAGTTTCATGATGTCAATATTTTGACAACAGTGTACCTCATTCACACACTTTCACATAAAATGGTAATTATATTTGGCACATCTGTGACAATCTTCATGTGTGCTCTGCAGACTGGCTAAGGCATGGAGAAGCATGTAGTCCAAAAAAAGTTATGACCCATGGACACTCCTGTGTGAAACTCTCACTGACTTCAGCCTCAACTTTAGAGCTCTCAATCATGCCCCAACATAACCACCAATCCACCTATAACCTGAACTCACCCAGACATCGAGAGGCAACTTTGCAAACAATATGCGCTATACAGAGTCACATGTTGCACGAAAAAAAAAACTAAAGGAACACAACTGGTAAATGCACATACTCTTAGGGAATGCAAGATGAAGTAAAATGAGAAATTTAAACAGGGACTGCATAGACGCCATGGATTGCTTTATGGGATTGCGCTCTGTAGAGACATCATTTTTAGGTCGAGCCTTGAGTAGCGCGCAAGCGCTGCTTAGAGGCGAAGACTTATTGTAAGTGAGTTTTCAAAGCAGTCCAAGAAACGCTCGTGCGTCGTGGCTGGCCTTTTGAGATGGGTACTGCGCAGCAAACATGTGTTTCCAATTATCGTGCCCAGAAGCGGGCGCGATAAGTGGAAACACATGTCTGCCGCGCGTACTCATCCAAAGGCCAGCCACGACGCACGAGCGTTTTTGGGACTGCTTTGCAGGCTGCCGCGCCGCTCGCCCCCGCTCCTCCGTGCTTGTTACACCAGACCTTCGCTGGCTTGTTTTTTATCTTATGCATCTAACAGCCATTGACAAAGACAATAGTCCTGGCTTGTTGTAACATAATCAGCACAGCGCCCTTTACGAGCGCCGCGCTGTTAATGGTTTCTCTCTGCTCTCACACACCCCTCCCTTCTCCCACTCCCTCCCCCATGCCCAGTGTACGTAGTTTAATCCTACTCAGGAGGTGGCCCCTCCTTCAGTGACACGCGGCAGCCCCCTCTCTTTGCTGTCACGTTAGTGTTAGAAGGGGCCTCCGCTCTCTCTTCCACGAGTCTACGTCACGCTTTCTCCGCCTCTCTGCTCCGTTACTGAAGTTACTTTCCAGGCCTCAGTGCCAAGCCGGTCACTGTCTCAGAACCGTCTAGCTCGGGGGCACACTCTGCTCTGCTTGTGTTCTTCAGCACACACCGCTCTGCTCTCCGTCTCCTCGGCGCTGCTCTCACATTCCATTCCATGGGCCTCCCTTTCTTGAACCTTAGCTGTCTGATCAGCCCCTCTCTGTGACTGGGACCCCGCGGGAGCTTTGCTGCTGATACCGCCGTCTCCAGGGCCTGTAATCTCGCCAGTCAGCTCCGAGTTCACCTCCTTATCACTACTTTTGTACGGCGGACTTAAGTCGAGCCGTGTGATCCTTGACACAATGGCCGGCCCAGGATCCAATCCCGCTAAGACTCTTAAAAGATGTACCTCGGGCCTGAGCCGCCCCCGCTGAAGTTTAAATTACTGCAAAAAGACTCTGTTAGGCAAAATAAAAAACGAACACACACATAAACATGACCAGCACAAATATTCTCTCAAACAATTAAAACAAGCATTGGCATAGCCAATAGGTCTCGCCTTTGGAACCTTATAAGTTTTTAGCCATGCAACAGTTGATGTTATTGCACCAAGGATATTGTGCTGCATAACTAAATACTTATAAGGTCCCAAAAGCGAGACCTATTGGCTATGCCAATGCTTGTTTAGATTAGTGTGTTGTCTAAAGACCTCATTTTTTTGTTGGATTATTTTTTATTGATTTTCAAAATAAGAGGAAGAATAAAATGCCATTACACTGCATCATATTGACAATATTATGTGTGACCATTCACATTTGAAGTGATAAAGAGAAATCTGACACAGTATTAATGAGGCATCAAGCAATCACGGTGGCATTAATTTCACAACAGTATGTACATTCTATATCATACATATGTTATCTCCAACTTTATTAACAGTAACAAAGAAGACTGTCCCTTGTTGTCCATACATGTGCAATGTGTGCCCACACGGAAGGCCCGACCAGGCATCCACCCATAGACATATGTGTATATACACACATGCCCATATGGCAACGTCATGTGTAGGAGGGGGATCCGTATCCAGTGCTGCTACGTATGACTCCGCTTGTGGTGACCTAGGATACACAACTGCGAGCAAAGGACCTACTCTTTTTTCAACTATCTTGTTCTTGATGTAACGCTATGCGAGCGCGGGCCAGTGTATGGGTTATGATGTGTCAGGCGTCGCGGTATGTAGTTTTGATTATATGGCAGTTAAGTAGTCTTGCCATTGCGTGGGATTTGCTGATGGGGGTTGTTGCATAGCGTTGGCCAACTGGTTTGTGTGTTCAGCAACCAGTGATCTACGATGGTCCAAGAGCCATGCATGTGGGTCTGCGCCCGCGTATGACTTCCAAGACATAGCTAATCTGCGCTTGGCCAACCCCAGTGCCAGATCTAAAAATCTGTTAAGCTTTTTACGGCGAGCATTTCGTTTCGTGATACCAAGGACGAAGTGTAAGGCTTGGGGCGCCACCGGGTTACCTGTTGCCTCCATTAGTATCTCGGCTATACCATTCCAGTATATCCCTAACCAAGGGCACATCCAGACCATATGGGGGAATGTGGCGTCTGCAGATAGGCACCTAGGGCATATATCGGTGGAGGTAGGGAACATGCGGGCCAGCCTATGGGGGTTAAATATGTATGGTGAAGATAGTTGAATTGTGTATACTTCAATCTAGCATTGTTTGTTATGCACTTAGGGTAACCTATGCATTGCGCCCACTGTATATCAGTAATGCTATCTGCCAGTGCAGTGTCCCAGTATTCCCGTAAAGGAGCCAGTAGGAGGGCGGCGTCAGGCCTAAGGGAGTTATATAACATTGTGATCGCTTTTCTGCCTTGACCGTGGGTCAGTAATGTTTGTAAGACCTTGGGCGTAGTGGGTTCGGTATGTGTGTTTCCCCATGCCTGGAAGATTTGCTGTTTCAATGTTGCATAGAGCAGGAAAGTCCCTGGTGGTAATCCGTAGTCATCCATCAAGCACCCAAACTCACATAGGTTTGTGTCAACAAACAGGTCTCCCCACGTGTCTAGCCCAGCAGTGTGCCACACTTCGAGTTCCGCTCTCTTGAGGCAAGTGTGGGAGCCAGGTTGCAACTCGAGGGGTAAGTCCGGAGCATACAGTGAGGTCCGCTGAGCAGACAGAACATATCTCAACCAGCTGTTCCGAGCCACTAGCTTCAGCAGATTACCCTGTTTTTCCTGTAGCGGTGTTTTGGTGCCGGACAGCCACTCTAGCATGGCTGGCCTTCGGAGCGCCACTGCCCAGGGATTAAGTTCAGCGAGGTTACTACTTGAAAGCCATCTCATTGGCCATTGAAGTTGCGCCGCGGCATAATAATGTTCATAGTTGGGTGCTCCCAGACCCCCTCCGAGAGGGGGAGGCATAATTTCTGGATAGCTACTCTAGCCCTAGAGCCTCCCCAAATCAACAACACCAAAAGTGACTCCAGGTCCCGAAAGAATTTGCGCAAGAGTTTATAGGGGATGGTTGCAAAGAAATACAGGAGTCTGGGAAGCAATAACATCTTTGCAATGGCCACTTGCCCCATAGGGGATAAGGGCAACCCTGTCTAGAATGGCAGTGCGTAACAAGCACTAGCAAGTACTTTGCCCAAGTTGCCTTCTATTAGGTCTGTCTGAGAGTGATAAATTTGGACTCCTAGGTATTTGAAGGAATCAAAGGCCCATGTGAGTGGTGTAGTGGGCAGGTGTCCTCTCTGTGTCGTAGAGAGGAGTTTCTTTGGAAACCCTACTGACTTAGATCAGTTCACTTTCAGAGCCGATATATGGGCATGTTCATCCAGTACCTCCACCAGGCCCTGTAGGGCCTCGCTACGGCCTCGCAAGTAGACCAGCGCATCGTCCGCATAGAGAGAAACAATATGCCATTGAGTGTATGCCTGAATGCCCCAATCTAGGACGTGGCTGCGAAGTACACTCGCTAAGGGTTCCATGGCCAACGCGAAAATAATGGGCCTGCCTCGTACCACGTTCTATAACGAAAGAAGGGGTGATGATGTGTCCCGTCTTTACTCTGGCTTGTGGGTTAGTATATAAAGTATATTTACCCATCAGAGAAAGTTAGGGCCCAAGCCGAACTTTGATAGGACTGCCATTAAATATCCCCAGCCCAAGGTGTTGAACGCCTTTTCAATATCTAAGGCAGCAATCCAAGGTGTTTCCACCTCCGATATTGCCCACTCTAACAATTTAAAGAGCGGGCGTAAGTTCGGTCCAGTATTCCTCCCCAGTATAAACCCATTCTGATCACTGTGAACTTAGAGCTGTAGTGTCTATTAATCGGTCAGCTAGTATTTTGCCCAAAATGTTATAATCAGTGTTCAGTAGCGACGGTATAAACCCATTTGAAATGGATCTCTCCCCGGCTTTGGTAGTACCACCAATATGGCTTCCCGAAGAGATGGTTGGAGCGTGCCACAATTGAACGCCTCCCGATAAATGTTGCATTATCGGGGTGATAGCAACTCCGCGTACGTCCCATAGAACTCCGATGGCCAGCCATCCGCCTCTGGTGCTTTGTTTCTCGCCAACTGTTTGATCGTTTCAGAGATCGCAATTTCTGATATAGGAGCCTTGAACGATGCGTAATGGGTCTGAGTTATCTGTGGCAGGGTGGCGCGCGACAAATTGTTGAGTTTCCTGTGGTGTGCTGGTTACTGAAGCTTTATAGAGGGAGGCATAATATTTATAAAAGGAGTCTTTAATCTGTCCCTGTGTGTTCACTAATTGCCCATCCAGTGTGCGTATGGCCGTGATTGGGGGCTGTGAAGAGCCAGACTTAAGCAGCCATGCCAGTGCTCTGCCAGCTTTGTCGCCGCCAGCATGCTGCCGGGCCACCAAGTATTGCTTGTAATCTAGAGCACATAGCTTGTCTTGTGTCTCTTTGTAGGCCAATCAAGCTTCAGCCAATGTGGGCACAATGCTCATGTCGGTAGGGGCAAGGAGTTTGCAACTTCTTACTTTGGATTCTTGGTCCTGTAGCTCTTTCAAGAGCGTCGTTCGGGAGCCGTATATAGCTTTAATTACCAGCCCGCGCAGTACCACCTTAAATGCGTCCCATTCTATACCTGCAGATGTGGCGGTGCCTGTGTTTACTTGAAAGTATGAGGTGATAGACTGTGTTATAGAGGTGCGCAGTGGTGCATCTTTGAATGCCTCCAAGGGAAGACACCATGTTGGGATGTTAGATCTACGCGTGCCCCATGACAGGTGTACCTGAAGGGGGGTGTGATCTGACAGTGTGCGGGCTAAATATTCTGCACACGATACTCTGGACAAAGCATCTGCTGAACAGAATATTGCATCTATCCTAGTATATAGGTTGTGCATTGGTGAATAATGTGAATATGTGTGTGCCGTGGGGTGCTTGCTACGCTAGGCTTCACTTAATTGCATATCCTTGGCCCGTGCTGTGCCAGGCCTATAGACTGTGCACCTGGGAGTGGTGGACGTGATTTGTCTAAGTCTAAATCTGGTACGCAGTTGTAGTCCCCCCCCAAATACATTGGAGCCAACGGGTCACTTAGTAACAACAGGGTAATAGTTTGTAGGAACGTAGCCCGCTCCGAGTTTGGTGCATATAGTGAAACAAGTGTTAATGGGGAGCCATCTAGGAGTCCCTCCAGAATCGCATATCGGCCTTGCGAGTCCACCAGAGTATGTAGCAACTGCAGTGGCGTCCCAGGTGCCACCCATATCAAAGTACCCCTGGCATAACCCGAGTACGTGGTCCCTATCACCATACCCCTCCAACGCTTGCGCAGTGATGAGAGGGTCTGCTGGGTGAGGTGTGACTCCTGAAGGAGTGCCACTGAGATCTTTTGCCTACGCAGATACTGGTATACGCTTGGCGCAACCGGCCAAACCCTGTAAGTTCCAGGTGAGTAGGAGATAATTATCACTCAACATTTTTGTCTAATGGGTAGAAGATAGCAGGGTGGTATGTCCCCCATTATAGTGTAGCCAATAGTCACTGGATCCCCTAAGTGTCGTGTGTATCACGAATATCGCCTTGGTAGTGTTGCACCCATTGAATACGGTGGGTGTCAATACAGTACAGACAGATTGCATGTAACATTTACTAATCCCAAATCCCCATCCCAGGCCAGTTTGCCCACGGGCGAAAGCTCATCTGCACTGAAATGCAAACTTACAAAATGTCAAATAACAAACTATATAACGAGAGAAAGGATAACTGGAACAATATTGTAAGGAAGAAAAGAATAAAGGAGCAGAGGGAGAAAAGAAAGCCACAACAGTGCTGTATCAGCTACTTATCATCTACATGGGGCGTAGTCGAGCTGCATGAATATTCACGCAGTGTGCCATAATCATGGTGCCAGTGCATGTTCGTTGTACCAGAGTATCTTGTGGTGAGGCGGGCTGTAATAATAGAGGTCCCTTTAAAAGAAAGGTTGCTTCAGTTCCTTGAGAGACACATGGATGGATCATCCGAGTTCCTCCGCCGTTTGCGGTGTAATTGCAGGGCCTCCTCTCATCAGTGCTGAGTGTTGTGACTCCGTTAACTGGTACACTTGGTCCGGCACAGTGTCTGTATCAGATCCTGATTTGGAGGGCTAGTCTGGGTTGCTGTGATGTTCTGCCTGTTTAATAGCTTCCTCCCTTTCCCTTGCCACCTGAGCTTTAGTGGGGCACTGCGCATGAGCTTTATCATGGCCCCTACGCACGCCTGCGGTGTTCCACTGCCGGCGAGGGACCGCGCCGAGACAGACGGGGCACCAGCAAGGCCATTCTGCTCCACCCAAGACCAAGCTTCATCAGACGAATGGCAGAAGGTGGTACTATCTTTGTGTCGGGGCATTGCAGTGCATATTGTATTTCGTGACTTCGCAGGCATCGTTTAACGTCCATATAGGAGGATCTGCGACGTTGTACTCGCAAGGTGTAATCCCGATACATATGTACCGTAGCGTTTTTGATTTGCCATGGGCCACGGGCCCTTGTTACTTGCAAAATGTGGTCCCTGTCCCGGTAGTTGAACAGATGTGCAACCACCAGCCTCGGAGAGTTGCCCGGCCAGGGAGGACCACCTGGCACCCTATGAGCTCGCTCGACTGAGAAACATTTAGAGTGTTTGCCTTTGAGAATATCTGTGTAAAACCATTCTCCAAGTATAGTTCCATACTTTGTCCCTCAATTCCCTCTGGTAGCCCCACTATGCGAACATTATTTCTACAGGATCTGCCCTCCTGGTCATCCACCTTGTTCTTTAGGTATTCCACTTCTTTCTGTAACAATTTGACCTGTTCCGTCGTTAAGGTCACCGTGGGGCGCAAGGAGGCCAATTTCTATTCGGTTTCTTCTACTCGACCTTTTAATTTCTTGTGGTCCTCCCACAGGAATCCTACATCTACACAAAGTGTATCTATCTTAGGGCCCAACGTGGTTTTAATGTCTAGGACTGCCGCCATTAGTTCATCGAACCGATGGGAAAAGTCTGCGTGGTCCGTGGGTTTTGAGGCCGCCGCTTGTGTGGCCCTTTCTGCAGCAGAGGTCTGGATTACTGTGTCCCCTGGTTGATTTTGTGCCTTATCAACTCTGGGCTTACCCATTTTGATGATGTGCCAAATTACGTACGGCCTGTGACTCCTATAGTGGCAGCCCGTTCGAAAAACGGTCCACCCCTCACCCCTGATAGCTTATCTGCAGCGAGGACTGCTGTAGGGTGTATTTTCCAGTTGTCCGTGCATTCGCAGGGGGGTGTTCTTATCATTTACTGTTTCATAGAGTCAGAGTACCCAGATCGTGAATTAATAAGTACTGTTTGCTAGGGGTAGGTTAGAGCCTGGGTGGGGACCCTTTAATATTTATGGCGGTGGTGCACTGAGATCCTTGTCCAATTAAATCGAGGGGGTCACTGTAACGTGGGCTCGAGGGCGGACATATGGTGTGCATAGAGCCCATACGGAGTTGTAGCATATGCTCAATGTGTGATAAGTAGGCACCAGTGTCACAAGCCGCTTCCCTTGCGGGCATTGTCGCCCGGGGAGTACATCTTACTGGGCTTAGTGGTCGTAGAGGGCCATCTAGAGGTGATGTCTCGCCAGCATCTTAGCCGTTGCGTTGTCCACAGCGTGGAGTCTCCTTATTTGGGCTGCCGGTCCTCGCGGGGACATGGCAGAACCAGCCGGCTGCAGACCCCCCCACCCACAGGAGCACTCCACCATACAGCAGGTCCCATATACCGCAGCTGTTCTGCGTAGGCAGGATGGAGATGGAGTCCAGCCTCCACCACTGCTTGCGTTAATTTAGGGGCCCACTGTATAAATCAATGTGATTAGTCCTGATGTGGGCAAATTACGTGCAGCACATTACCAGCAACCAGGCGTCAGCTCTCACCCCGACGATCCTCCACAGGAGTTTTTTGACGGCCCACTACAGGAGTGAGTCTCTGGGCACGTTCCGTTCCGCAACAGCCATCAATGTTCGCAGCCCAAACTCGGCAGTCCCCCGGTTGTGGGGTGTTTCTCCACAGTATGAGGTCTCGTGGACCAGTATGCAAGGCCTCCACAAAGTCGCGTCAGGTCTTACCAGTCACGGCTGTACACTTCCAGGCATGTGTCCCTGCACAACGTGTCTCGTATGGCAGCGGTACTTGATTGACTCAAGAGGCACCGGGCTCTCTTATGCCCGCAGAGGAAGAGAGGAGACCCATCTGCCAAGCGCCAGCTCCACCGCGCTCAATGATCCCAGGGCCCACGGCCAGAGGAGCTAGGCCTGAGGCAGTTTGCCCATATGTGGTGCGTGTCTAGCACCCAAACGTCTGGCTGTGCCTCGTCAGTCTTCCACGAGGGCAAAGCAACAGCCGTAGCCCATTCGGAACCTGTCACCGGCACTTGCATCTGAGGCTAATCGTTGTCGCCGACGTCCCCAGCTAGGTCTGCAGGACTATGTCGCAGTCTTCAGGGCTGTGTTGCATTGAACCACCGCTCCTCTGGTTTCGCTCGCTGGGCACCGATGTGGCTGATTTTCGGCTGTCGAAGGGATCTACGCTGTCTGGCGGTGCTGCGCCTCGATTATTGGTACATGAGGCAAGCATAGGCAAGTATTTGGCAGGATCTTTGGCCGGTCAGTTGCGGAGCTCTGCACTACGCATTCGCACTCACCACCATCTTGGCCACGCCCCCTTGTCTAACGACCTCGCGAGGCACCAACAGGCACAGTTAGAAACTTTCACTAACTTAATAATCAAATCCAGATTTCTTAATTGAGCACCCAGGTTATGGCATTCTCATGCACACCCACCTATAACCTGATTTTACCCAGACACCTAGAAGCAACTCAGTTCACAGTTTATGCACTAAACAAGAATCACATATTACATGGAAATAGACTGTAGAAACACAGCATCCAGTAAAAGAATATGCTCATTTGCAATGCATGCTGTAGTAAAACACAAAATGTAAACAGGACTGCATCGCTCACATGGATTACCTAATTTTAGTCATTGTGAAATAAATATGGGCATATGCACTGATCAGTTCCTGCTGCAGTCTGGGTACGCTAGCTAGGTTGCTGCTGTGTAACTGTCGACCTGAAGGTCTGAGCAGAGCGCCTTCAACTTGCTGGGCCTCGAGGTGCTGGGTACTTGGCAGAGCACCGGCTTCAAAGCTTGCTCTTTGATTACTAAATGCTGCTCTTAGGGCCAGCTGTGTGTCCAACGAGAGAAGCTGTTTATCCATTGTAACTAGCCAGGCCTTTCGCATGTTGC